>CM060606.1:29119776-31519776 GCA_030578255.1 Tiaroga cobitis
TGATTACAGACTGATGACACTAAAAACCATCACATTTTTTCAATTTGCAAGATTACCAATCGCTTTCTCCTTGGTCACCCTCCATGTCAGAGATCCTTCATACAGCATCTTTCTGGTGGTCAGATCAATGTTCTGATGAATAGAGAAAAGAGAGGATCTCATACCAGTCTAAGAGTGCCTTCATTAGTAACGGAAATGATACATGTCAAGATATTCCTCACCTTGTACTCACTGTAGAGGTCATTACTGGGTTTCAATCCTGAGGCGTCCAGTCGGCGCTGGTAGTCTTTCAAAATCTGAGTTTAAAGAAGAGTGGATATTTAGGAGAAAATAATGGAGAGAGGTGGTGTGGAAAAAGCATATTAAAAATTATGAATCAAGCTTAAACTATCCATGTTAGGGTGGGCGGTATGACTAAAATATTTTATCACAGTATGAGCAATTTTATATCACACTAAATACATACATCACAACATGCCGGAATGTAGTAATGCCTGTATAATGCCAAACCACACAGCCTTAAAGGGTTAGTTCACCCAAAAATGAAAATTAAGTCATTAATTACTCACCCCCATGCTGTACCAACCCCGTAAGGCCTTCGTTCGTCTTCGGAACACAAATGAAGATATTTATGATTAAATCTGAGAGGTGGATGACTGCTATTCCATGTCGCAACAGTGGCTCAACTATAAGTTTATCAAGCGACGAGAATACTTTTTGTGCGAAAAAACAAACAAAAATAACAACTTTATTCAACTATTCCTTTTCTTCCTTGTAGGCCTGAAACGAGACTTCAAGAGATTTCCACGACGCACGCGCGAGAACTTAATGACTTTCTGGGCCGTCAAGTTTCGTTCCCTTAGGCAGCCTATGTAGCAGTCATCCACCTCTCAGATTTAATCATAAATATCTTCATTTGTGTTCCGAAGACGAACGAAGGCCTTACGGGGTTGGTACAGCATGGGGGTGAGTAATTAATGACTTAATTTTCATTTTTGGGTGAACTAACCCTTTAAGGTGATGATACACAGGGCAACTTTTTGAGCAATGTTGCTGGGCAATGTTGCTGTCAACGGGCAACCAGATGAGAGACAGGGCCCACGACCGATCTAAATTATCCAGATAGAAATTTATTGCCCATTTTCAATGGGAAAGTGCCCAAGCAACAACCGCTCGGCAAGATTGCCCAGCAACATTGCTCAAAAAGTTGCCCTGTGTATCATCACCTTTAGTAGACCCTGTTTTTTTAAGAACTTGTACTGAATGTTCTAACCAGCAGGTTCTCCATGAGTTTGACTTCTTCATTGACGTGGTTAAGGACCTTGCGGCAGGATTCAGCTGCTTGGTTAATGTTCTCTTTTTCTGCTTCATCCACTGTGAGAAATGGACATTGGCTATAAACTTTACATTTTTTTGTCTAATATATTGCAGTATTGTTAGTGCTGTCAAACAGTAATTGATGTAATTACATGATATGCTGATTAAGCAATCAAATTAAGGATAATTAATTGCATATTCTGTCAATTGCTGAGAAAAATCCCAAAGGACAAGATTTTATGACATTACAATATTGGAGGCAGCAATATTTGCACAAAAGTTTTACTATAAATAAAGTATGAATAGATATGAAACACACACCTGTGTCCTTTGCAATATTGGCCAGCAGAAGAGGGTACTTGGTTAGTCTTTGCATCTCTATGGGAATGATATCTTTCAGCTGTAGCCTCCGACACTGTGGCTTACTCTCTGCGTCCTACAACACAAACACAAAAGATTCCATTTCCCCAAAAACATTTTGAGATAGAATAGAATAAAATATAATTTCCCATTGAGGGTAAATTCATCTTGGACTACAATAGCTATGTTCCCATCCAAAGTTGCAAATTTAACTTATGCGCAAAATTGGAATATCACATAAAAAATTTGCGCATAAAGCACAGTTTGCATCCAGTGAACAGAAGAGAACAAAATTGTCACTTCCTGATAAACTGCCGCTAAATATCCCTAAGAAAAATAGAAGTTCCTGCAGTAGGAGAAGCCACTGTATTTAAACATTTCGTATATAATAAATTACTTGCGACCTCAGAGCGCACAGACGAAACACAATAAAGTCATCTTGCTTTCGGAGGCAGATGCCTGCTGTTTGGGAACACAGTCGTGTAAGACAGTTCTGGCAGGTAATTATACCGGATCATTTTGACAAAGGACTTTGCTCAAGCATTTCAGAATGACTAGAACAACATTTCAGATGCTGTGCAATGAGATTGGTCAGCTGGTTAGTCTAGTTATGCTGTCCCATTGCAAATTTCTTTTTTGATGCACATTGAGGAATTTATTCTGTAAATGCGTTTCCATTGCAGTTTATGCGCATGTCTTCTCGTCAGATCAAAAGTTTATCTGACTGAATTGAGCGCATACATTTTACATGTGCATTTTTTAGAATTTATGCGCATTTTGGCGTTTCCACCCAGCGTTTTTTTTGTGTGAATGATGAATAAAAATAAATGCGCATAAAAATAGGTGGATGGAAACAGCTAATGACTACAAGAAGCCAAGTCTCCAGGAAAAGTCAAGTTAACGCTTTTACCCATGAAAATCCGTTTGTGTCTGTCGACTACTAGCAATAACATGGACAACAGTGTTTTAAAGGGTTAGTTCACCCAAAAATGAAAATTAAGTCATTAATTACTCACCCCCATGCTGTACCAACCCCGTAAGACCTTCGTTCCTCTTCGGAACACAAATGAAGATATTTATGATTAAATGTGACAGCTGGATCACTCCTCCATAGGCTCCCTAAGGGGAGCGACGAGAATACTTTTTGTGCGAAAAAACAAACAAAAATAACGACTTTATTCGACTATTCCTTTTCTTCCTTGTAGGCCTGAAACGAGACTTCAAGAGATTTCCACGACGCGCACGCGCGAGAACTTAACTGAAGTAGTTGAAGGAGATCGCAATTCTCGCGCATGCGTCGTGGAAATCTCTTGAAGTCTCGTTTCAGGCCTACAAGGAAGAAAAGGAATAGTCGAATAAAGTCGTTATTTTTGTTTTATTTCCGCACAAAAAGTATTCTCGTCGCTTGATAAACTTATAGTTGAGCCACTGTTGTGACATGGAATATTTAAACATTTTCTTCATTGACTTTCTGGGCCGTCAGGATTCATTCCCTTAGGGAGCCTATGGAGGAGTGATCCAGCTGTCACATTTAATCAAAAATACCTTCATTTGTGTTCCGAAGACGAACGAAGGTCTTACGGGGTTGGTACAGCATGGGGGTGAGTAATTAATGACTTAATTTTCATTTTTGGGTGAACTAACCCTTTAAATGTAAACGTACCAGTATGAAAAGATTAAAACGAGGGTCCTTCTTCTGTCTGCTCTTTATCAGCTCCAGAGCCCAGGACTGGTAGCTACAGAAGCGTGCGGTAAGCTTCTGAAACCATTCTCCTTCTGATCCACTGAACTACAGAGATAAAAGACATGTCTGCTTGTATAACAGCTAATATACATTCAAGCATTCAACATGAATGCTGAATGACCCAGTGTTAAAAAAAACAAGGAAAAACTAGCGTTTAGCACACTCTAAGCCACTTACCCTGTTGAGAAGTGGCGTGCTTATGATTTTGACAATGTAATCATCTTCCTCACGCAGTTTTTTCAGGTTCTCATAAAAAGCATCTAAAAAAAAGAATTGTAGCTATCTCAAGTCTGTTGTGACTTTTTTATGTATGACTTGATTGGCAATCAAAATATTTTATAACCATGCAGATTTCAGTGTATTAATGCATTTGAGGTAGTTACGTACAGTGCATCTCTATGATCTCATCCAGGCTGGGGAAGATGGTGGCCAGCTCAGTTATGCTCATAATCTCTTCCCTCTCCAGTGGTCGAGAAAACACAGTTTGCAATACGCTCAGCATACGAACATGAGCGTGCTCTGTCGCAAACAGCTCTGAGAGACATAGAAAGAAAAACATGTTCATCATTGCACCTTGCTACATAGCAGATCCAACAAAACATTAAGGCCTTTTCTGTCATTTTTTTCAATGTTCTTGCATTTATTACCATTGATGACTTCTTGTCTTTTGATTTCCTTCTTGCTCAGTTTTTTCAGGTTCTCACTGGGAGCAAGTTCCCTCCAGTTGGGTGGGTCCTGCTCGAGCTCAAGGAGGCGGGGCTCCATTTCCTCCTGCTGGGGAAAAGGGCCAAAAGCAGGACCAGTGAAGGGGCCATCGGTCAACATTCCACCTTCCACACTGTGAGAGACAAATAAAGGGAACAAAGTGAAAAGGGATACATACATGTTAAGCATTGTGAAAATATTTAAAGGGTTAGCTCACCCAAGAATTCTGTCATTAATTACTCACCCTCATGTTGTTCCAAACCCGTAAGACGCCCGTTCCTCTTCGGAATACAAATGAAGATCTTTTTAATGAAATCTGAGAGATTTTGTTCCCACTATTGACAGCTACGCAACTACCACTTTGACACTTCAAAAAGTTCATTGAGAGATTGTAAAACCTAATCCATGAGAATTGAGCGGTTTAGTCCAAATTTTCTGAGGACACTTGATTGCTTTATTTGATGAACAGATTGAATTTAGGCTTTTATTCATATTTAAACATTGATCAGCGAACATAAACAGAAGCTCAACCGAACCTGCTTGATGTGCAAAAACAAACCTCATTGGTTCTTGCGGAAGCTCAAACGTGCTACGTAACACAAGAATGAACCTCATTGGTTGCAGCGTAACACACAAGAATGAACCTCATTGGTTGCAGCGTAACACACAAGAATGAACCTCATTGGTTGCAGCGTAACACACAAGAATGAACCTCATTGGTTGCAGCGTAACACACAAGAATGAACCTCATTGGTTGCTGCGTAACACACAAGAATGAACCTCATTGGTTGCTGCGTAACACACAAGAATGAACCTCATTGTGATAACCTCCTGTGTTATGTGAATAAAAGCCTAAATTCAATCTGTTCATCACATAAAGCGACCGAGTCTCTTCAGAAATTTTGGACTAAACCGCTAAATTAATATGGATTAGTTTTACGATCTCTTTATGAACTTTTTGAAGCGTCAAAACGGTAGTTGCGTAGCTGTCAATGGAGGGACAGAAATCTCTCAGATTTCTTTAAAAAGATCTTCATTTGTGTTGACATGAGAGCGTAAAATAATGAAAGAATTTTCATTTTTGGGTGAACTATCCATTTAAGGTAGTGATGATTACAATCTCTGAACTCAGTATGAGTTACTGAGAAGCCTTTTGTGCTGCTGTCTCCTGTGGACGGTGTGTATATGAGTGTGCGTGACAATTAGTCTTTGCCTTACGGGACTGAATGCTGTGGGGAGGGTGAGAGGGGATGGGAAGTGGAAGTTGACTGCAGGTCCACGTCGCTACGGGAGCGAGACTGCTTGGCCCGGGTAGAGCCACCACGACGAGAGTGACGGCGCTCCACACATAGACTCTCGCTACGCCGCACGTTCCTGAACACCCAAGAGAGGGTGGGAGGTTGAAGAGAAGAAGAGGATGAGGAAGGAAAGAAAAGGGAACAAAGAAAAAAAAAAAAAAAGGAAAAGGTAGAGAAGCAAAAGGAAATAGAAGGGAAGGAAACGATAGGTAAGGAAAAAGGAAATGAAAGAAAAGGAAAAGAAAGAGGAGGGTGAAAGGAAAGGAAAAAGAAAGATATAGAAAAGGAAGGGAAACCAAAGGAAAAGATAGAAAAGGAAGAGGAAGAAAAAGAAAGGTACAGAAAGGGAAAGGGAAAAGTAAGATGTAAGGGAACAGGAATGAACAAGGAGGATGAAAAAGACAAGAAAAGAAAAAGGAAGAATAAGAGGGGGGAAAGAAAGGATAGGAAAAGCGTGGAAAGGGAAGGGTTGAAGAGTGGAAAGGGAAGGGGTAATGAAGTCGCAGAAATGTTTTAGTGAAATGTTTGGAAAACAAAAACAAACAACACAAAAAAATCAGTGGAAGGGACAGACAGATGTCAGTGAGGTAAGACACCACAGATAACATGAACAGATGATAGAAGGAGAAAATTAATAAATGATTAAGTAAGAAACATAGAGTGAAATGTGAAGACAACTGATGTTAAAACCACTACACTATATAACATGTTATTAACTAGTTCATCAAGGAGATTCATTCAGCCCCAACAGTCTAAACCCTTCAAGAATCCACATTAGAAAAACATCTCCATTTCTTTCTAAACGTATCATACACAGCATCACAATGCATTTGAACACCTAAAACACTATTGGCAAGTAATTCGGTTCCAATTGTGCAAAGCATTCCAAAAAAGCAGATACTTCTGCCCTGAATCCCTAAAGCCCAAAAACCAGGGAAGAACCATACTTAGCCATGCAGTGAGTGTCTGTGTGAGTCTGTAAGTGAATCTAAAGCATAAAAAAACCATGCCACTCATTTTCCAAAATTTCTATGATATAAATTATAACACGTAATGTGAACTGTGTTTGGTAAGAGCATGTGTGGATCAGTAGCAGCTTGAGGCTGGCAGAAAATCCCAGAGACATTCGCGCAGACCCACCTTGTCTTCCTTCTGTAAAAACATAGGACAACGAACAGTTAACAGCATAACTGACAACAAACCGTTTTTCAACATACACCAAACCAAAACTTACGACTTATAAACCAACTAACCTTGAAGAAAATCGAATCTGACGGCCAACAACAAAGCGAGACAACAACAGACAACAGCAACAAACAATGCTTCCACATGAAGGACAGTTGCACGAGCAAAATAAAAATGCACAGCTAATTCAGTTATGCTAGTTTTATGCCATATACTACAAACAATAAGTAAAGCAGATACATTATGTTAAGTTTAAGTTAAAAATCTGATAACCTGAAGGTTCAAATCCCTCAAGTAACTATCGCCATTGTACCATATCGCATAACACCAGGTTGCTCCTGCTAAATTTTCCCGGTCAAACATGCACCAAAAGTCACTTCGGATGACAGCTTCTGCCAAATAACAACCTTATAACTACAGAACCAAAAACATAACTCTCCAAATAGTTGAGTGGTCGTAATATTTGCCCAAATCTCACAATCTGCTTATTTAGATAGCTTTGGGCCTTAGCGCGACATTGCAGGACACAGCGTTGGATGGCTGCGAAGGAAGACTGCGGGACGCTTACAAAAACTGAAAGCTTACAAAAATGACTCACATAGCAGTGCACCATGTGGGACGAGGAAGAAACAGACAACAAGAAACAAAAAAAAGGAGGAAACAAAATGCAGAGAAAAAAAGTGAGGAGTGGGAAAAAAGGGTGTTAGGATAGGAGGGGAAAGGGAGGGAGGTGGTGTGCGCAGTAAGGGATCATCTTGGTCTTTGCTGTCCACAAGGAGGGTAGCGTATATTGCGGGCAGCAGCAGGAGCAGTAGCACAGGAGGGACACAGCACGCTCCCCAGGTCAAAGCAGACAGGGAGTTTTACCACTCTCCCTTAATTATATAGTAGAAGGTAAAACTGTAACTACTTCTGCACAGTTATAAAAGTATGCTAACAGTTTGTTTAGTTATTTCATTGTGAGTTTTGCATTTTTTATGTGTTGTCTCTATATACTCTCCTCGTTCTTTTTCCAGCTTTCTTACCTGCCACTGTCCAGACTGTCCTCTGGAGGGATGTCAATGACAGAGAGAGGTTCACAGATGGTGAGACCCCCACCAATGCTGACAGGAGATGCATCACCCCCCTCTGAGATTGGTTTGGGGTCTGATCGATTGTTATTGACACCTATACAAGGAAAGAGACATCATTTCTACACATGAAACAGTAGGGGGTCATTCAATAATATTAACGTCCAGGTTTTTTGTTTTACCTTATCATTAACTAAAACTATTAACATTTGTAACATGTTTGATATACTAAACGAAAATTAGATATTAACTAACTAAAGTTGAAGGACTAAAACAAACTGGAAATAAACAAAAGAAAACAAAAGAAAACTAAAACCTAAATAGTCTCAAAAAAATATAAAACAGACAAAAGCACATAACAAAATGACCAAAAAATATACTTCAATTTAAAATTAGTGCTGTCAATCGATTAAAAAATTAACTAGATTAAATTACATATTTTTTCTGTGATTAATCGCGATCAATCGCAATTAAAAACACTTATGTTTTTATACGTTTTTTATATATTTTATAATGTAATAATTTCACAGTTAATCTCCAAATTAAATTAAACAAAATAAAGACAGTTTATTTTAAATATTTGTTAAATGGCATCTTTTTATGAATGAAGGCCAGTATCACTGATACTTATACAGCTACTGATGTCTCAATGAAAATGATTTTAAACAATTATAGCCATTCAATTGTAATTGAATGCAAGCTATCAATTTTTTAACATTTATTAGGCTTCATAAAATATAACAACCTCACATAAACCATAATAAATGTCATATTTACCTGTTCCTCCTCGTACCTGTCTAACAGGCAGGAAATATACAGAAATTGAATAAAGTTATCAAACAGTCTGCACTGCATAAATTATAAATTAAATATAGATTAATCCTTATTAAAGCTACAAATGTTCTTAAGTAAAAAGCAGCGAGTGTTTTTCTCTGTTATCTTTGTTCTTTGATTAACATTAATGACAGACAGCTTTAGTGGCTGTTGAATTTAGTTCAAGCGTGAAGGAGAACTCGCTTTTGGAGCGCTGTCTGTGGGCACAATACTGGTGCGTTTCTTTCTGTGCGTCGTGTGTGTGTGTGTCACATAGACAGGATGTTCATAAACAGCGCATTCTCTCTTGTCGCGCTTAAATGGTCTAAAAGCATTTGCATGAATAAAAGCGCGATCATATAAATGTAACGCTGAACAAAGGATGGCAGAAAAAAAACGGATGCTGCGTTAATTGCGTTAAGTATTATTAACGCGTTAAACTGGGAAAAAATTAAAATTGCATGCGTTAACGTTGACAACACTAATTAAAATATAAAAATAAAAAATAAAATTAATATACTATAATAGTACTTATTATGTAGTAGTAATCGCACGATGCAGAAGAATCCAAACAAACACTTCTTTATTAATCCAAAAAGGAACATACAGGAGATCGCCGGAGCAAACTAACACAACCACATAAAAACAAGGACGATACCGGACAATGAAACAAAGGAAACTGAGGGCTTAAATACACAGGGGAGTAATCAAAGTAAAACAGAATAGGTGCAGGAACTAATTAACTACCAGGGAGACTAATAATGATCAGGAACACAGGCAAAACAGGAACAGGGAAAACAGAACCAAAACAGACATAGAACTACATGTTACAATACTAGTATAATAGTATATAAATATTAATAAACTAACACTGAATTGCACATACTAATTTCCTTTATTTGTACATTTTGATTACTTTTGCCAGCATCTAACGCTCACTAAATGTTTAAAAAAATAATCTAAAGGGGCTACATATAAAAATTTTCATGCATCAATCGCTTATTTATTGCCAGTGTTTGAACAGCTTGTCAATGTAACCTTTCCCAATGTCCTAGGTTGTCTATAAAGCCTGTAGACTGATTTTTACGTGAAGGACTCTTTGCCAACAAAGTTAAAAGGATGTGGCGTTTACGCGTGCTCCCTAGAGCAATGACACAGGAATTGAATGCTTACAATGTTCAGGATAATGCCGAAAGAGCTATTCTGTACTGTAATGTCAATGTGTCGTGCAAAGAAAAGGGATTAATTCCAACTATAGTCTCACATAGCCAGATCTGTATAGTCTCTCCACCACCTTCCTAACAAGCCTATTGCGTTTTAGATTATGGGGGGCATTTCTGGTTTGGGGAAGCTCCACCAAAGACTTTAGATTCCACTCAAATAGACTGAAACAAATCATTTCAAATCATAAGGGTGCGCTACAAATAATCCTTATTCATCTTATAAATCTGAATGAGCTGGAAAATGTCCTTCATTTTCTATTTTCTGACGTCAGGAGAATAACGTAACACTTGGTATTTTAGTGTGACATGGTATATCAAGAATGTCTATGGCAAGAGCTCTTTTCAGTCGCTGCATTCTTTTCCTCCTGTTTGTTTTCTTTGTTCCCTTTGTATTCCGCTGTAACAGTATGAAAAAAGACAACATTTAACTGTGCATTTGTGGTCTGTTCTTCCCATTTAATTTATAATATAGATCCCATGAATGATTCACTAAGAATCTCTTGTTTTTGTCCCCAAATCCTCACATTTCTTTCCAGGCTTGTTTTCACACAAGCTTTAAAAGGTAATTGTCTTTCTTTTTTACTTCTAATCCCTATTAGCAGTTTTTACTGAAATGTTTATAAAGCAGTTAAATACAACATTTGTTATCTGTCAAAATGCCGGAAAACACTTTGAAATATCCTCACTTAAATGTTCCAATTATTGGTTATCAGTCACAAATTATCAGTTGTTCCAATGTATCCTATTTTTGATATTTAACATGTCTGTAATATTGCTGGGGAAATAATTTTTGGATTATTCGTGGTTTGTTGTAGTAATTTCATAATGCTTTTACACTTTTAAATGTCCTTTTAATGTTCAATGGTTGAAGGGTGAGCAGAATAATATTATCTCATTGTACCCAGTTTTTGAAAATGTGTATTATTGAGTTCATAAAGCGAATCTTTCCTTGATTGTTTATGGTTTAACAGAAGTTAATCCCATAATTGTGCAAAGTCTCATGGGGTGTAGGAAAAAGGTGGATAGGTGAATATGTACTTCATAATCAAACTATCATAACAGTCCAATTTTAATAACCTCATCTGTTGACATGATGCAGACGCAGAGCTGGTACAAACATATCCATATCGCTATGATCAGATGCTTTCTTAACTGCTACTTTCTCACCACTGTCATCTTTGTTGTGTGTTTTTTTGTTATTGAGAGGAAAGCACACAGAAAATATTTACATATTCATCCAAACATGCTGTCAGAATGGATGGCGTTTGGGATGTTTTTTTTAACAGTATATCACTGCAAAGGTATTTCCAACTTTTCTTTTTTCTAAGAGAAGAATATATATATATATACACTCAAGTATATGGGGCCATGAATCACATTCAGTCATTTGTACATCACATGTGCATGAGTGCCAGCAAAAGCAAAAAGTTGCTGGCAGCAGTTCACTTAACGACCACCGGTGTCGCCAAAACACTTAAACTTAGATTTTGAATTCTATATATAGCCCCTTTAATAACACACATCTAATCTTCAGCAAATCTCAAAACAAAAACAATTTTTTTATACTGTAAATTATAATGCTTATAAATTTGAATGTAGCATTTAAAATGTTTTTATTTTTTGTTTTATTTTTGTTTTATTTAGAGAAAATAGAGAATATGAAAATAATTAAAGGTGGGGTAGGCAATTTGTTTTATAAACACTTTTTGTTATACTGGTTTTAATGATAGCAATCAATAATAGAAGTGGTCTAAATATTAAAACAAGTAGATATATCTTCAGTGGAAGTCTCAGGACCAAAAAAATTGTCCAATCATTTGGTCCGAATGCAATGAAACAATGTCCTACCTGGCTGTCAACATATGTATTTCCATACCTCCGAACACCCTGTTCGCGCAGACATCCCATGTCATTAGCGCGTTCCGTAAGGCTATGCAGAGTAGTATGCACAGTCACTGAGTACCAAAAACGAACAGCAGCCGACTTTTACAGTTCCTCCTGAACTAAAACAACGAGCTTATGCTGCGTTCACACCATAACCGTTATTACAAGATGGAAACCTGTGACTTTCTACTCAGAGCTGTTCACGTCCTCAGACTCGGATTTGTGTGTGTCTATGTCAACACTATCAACACTGAAATTAATCTGCAGCAGTCAGGAGGTACAAGTAAAAGCTCTAAGTTGTTTACGTTCATTATTCCTGTAATGTTATGTGCTTTGAGACATGAGGTTATTTAACACCATCTCTCAGGACGCTTTGCGGAATCTGTTGAGTGCGTTCATGTGTTTTGAAGGAGGCGTGGCTTTGGAGACGCTCTGAAGGGAAGGTGGCATCTCATGCTTTCAAAGCTAAATTTCAATTCACCTTTGGCTAAGCCACACCCTAGAATGTAGATTGACCAATCACAGCGCAGCCAAGAACGAGCTCCCACAGAGGTCCGACACTTTTTCACAGTGCTCCATTGACTTGAACACAGGCGTCTCATATTTTTGGTCTCGGCAGGCTATTACCGTCGTAGTTTTATCAAAAATATGGTTAAACGTTGCGCCTGGGGCATTTGTAACACAGACATGCGTTTCCCAGAGAGGTTGGAGGGGGGTGTCCGTTTTTTTCCCTTCCCAAACCGAAGTCAAATCCTGACAAGTGTCGTCTAGCACACGCTGGTAATAAATACAACGTTATACTCACGTAGTCCGTTTGCTTTGTAATAACGATTATAGAAGTGAATAGAGACCTACCCAGCTTTGCATGAACAGTGTTTCTCCTTGATATTGTTAGTCCCAGCCTCCGTCTCGATTAGTAGGATATGCGGTGGATAATTTTTTGACTGTGACCGGTATCCTTTTGCCTCTATTTGGATCCCTTATTGTTCCTTGCGTTTCACCTGTATGTCGTGAATATAGCCTTCGAACGTATATTGCAGCCCATTTTGCCTACTTCTATCGGACACTTTATTTGCTGCTTTATAAAAGTTTGATAAAATTTCAGCAGGAAGAGCTGTCACAGCATAAGCCATGTTGATACCAGAGCCCAGAGCAAGTTTTTTTGTCGGACGTAGCAACAGTAACTAAGGGGGGCGGGGCTTAGCCAAAGGCGAATTGCTTGCCTCTCCGCAATTGCCTAGCCTACCTTTAACAGCTGGCCTGTATCAGCCACACTTTTAATACCTGTGCATCCCTGAATAAGTATGGTGTCAGCATAGATTTGTATGAAATGTTTTCATATACCTTTATATTCCCAGATGACTCAAACATACCATGTTTGTTGATTTCCCAGATGTCCAATGTGCATAAATCAAAAACATGCATGAGATATTTTCTGATCCTCACCCGTGTCACTTTGAGAGTCGGGGCTGGGAGTCACACTGACGCTGATGGTCAACTCTTCACTGCTCTCCGAGCCATGGGTGCTACCTGACCCTGCCACACCAGCTTTTCGCCCTGGAGTGGTGTTGCCATCACTTATGGATGGTCGATGAGGTGGGACAACTGGTTTGATTGGCTTTACTAGACCAATAGAAAGTAAGAGAGAAATGAGAGCAGCAAATTAATCATGTGCAATTATAAACTATTATTAAACATGGACATGATCATCGTGTGGTTCTAACAAGAAAACATGACAACTAGATGAAGGGGAAGGGGGCAATCTGGAGTTTGATCCAACAGTGTTAGTCATTCATTGGGAAAAGCGGTTTCCAGGGTCCGCCAAGCCCAAAAATCCAATAAAGAGTAGGAAAGAAAAAGGCGAAACCAAACACGGACAAACATCACACATGAAAACAGTGCAAAGTATAATCTATTGATGAATACGTCACCCTTAGTATATTGTAATGGTAGGGTCATGAAAAGATTTCCAATCAAGCATTAAAGTGCCCCTATTATGCTTTTTCAAATATTGCCTTTCATGTAGTAAGTGTGTAATATAGCTGTCTGTGAATGTAAATGGTCTGCAAAGTTAAATAAAGTTAGTGTCTCCCAAAAGAAAGAATTGACTCTGAACCGCCTAAACGAGTCGTCAGAAATTCCAGTCTCACTTCCGTGACCTGCATGTAATGCCGTGACACATCTGCATAATGCCCGCCTGTGGACTTCATTGGCTGCCCACGAACAACGCCTACTTTGACCCGCCCTCAAAACACTGTAGCTGGATCTTGTTGTGTACATTGAGAAAATGCTGTTTTCTGCTCTACAAAAGCAAATTCTCTTTTTAAACACTTCCAAACGATGAGGATGTAAAGAGTCAGTGGTTGAAATTACCACAGCGATATAACAGCAGTATAACCTTTTGAAGATTGCTTCTCAAATCTCTGTGAGGTCTAAATGGGATTTACAAAACGCTTATCCATTAAAGATGGGACAGTCACAGTACCCATATTATTTGGACCAAATTGCTCCTCGGAATCACAAACTGTAAGTATGATTGATTAACTAGTTACTACTAGTGACTCGCGTTTGGATTGATATAGTAAAATCGACCCCATCTTTACTGTCCTTACAGTGTGAAAATCGCTGAGCTTTAGAGAGCCTACGTAGCTGAAATTCAGTTTTGGTAATAGACGTTTCGTTTCAGACACACGCTGTAAGCGGTAGACCAATCACAACAGACTGTGCCATCTGGCCAATCAGAGCAGAGTAGGCTTGCGGAAAGGAGGGATTTAGAGAGACTGAATCTTCGGATGAGGTGTTTGAGAATCATTGAAAAATGTGGTGATGTGCAATGTATATTATAAGAAAAAGAAAGTGTTTCTTGACTTTTGATGCCTGTTGTTGAAGACCTCCAAAACAAAATTAGGAACCTTTAAAATAGCATGATAGGGCCACTTTACAGGACACTTTTTTCAAATCACAACAAAGTCATCTCAACCAGAAAACCATATCAGATTTGATACATGGATGGATAAAGAAACGGAAACTAAAGACAAACCCATGTGTTTGAAGTGGAACATGCAAACATGCATTAGATTTGATTAGCAAGGGAATGTACCATCCGAGAATAGAGGATCTACACAAAGAGAACAGACCATAATACCTTCAAAGTCCAATCTAGTTTGCTTACCATCATCTGCAAGAGGAAAACATAGCAACACAAACAAGTTCCTTTAAATTTTCCATCAATCTTTGATATTGCAGGTATTTTAATGAATATATGCAGAATGTTTCTCATTCTATAAACTACAGAAGTGTCTTGTTTTTGTGTACATTGATTTCAATTATCTTAGCAGGTGTCTGAGATTAAATGGGTAATTAGTGTAAATGGCAGAATGGAAATCGATGTGCACAGTGAAATAATACAGGTTTGGTCAATGAGAGTGTGATGTAAGTAGGGCGTGTGTTCAAAGGAAGGGGAATGAAGGGATTCTGTGTAGTACATACGGGAGAATGTAGATAGTTTCCCTAGGTTTCTGGTGGGTTTGCTGGTTCCCCATGGCTGTTCAACACAAACAAAACAATACATTTAGACAAGAAAATACAAATACAGTCGATACAGTTAAAAACATAGGAATTTATTTTATATTAATGAACTATTGAGTATGTAATCTAACCTTCAACACAGAGGGGACAGAGGGTCGCCATCCTGACTTAGTCTTCTTGTTGTCAAGTGCTCTTGTCTTGACGCCAAGGTGCTTCATATAGAAGGCCACTGCTCCAAAGATGGAGTTACTGAAGGAAGAAAAAAGTTTGTAAGTTCTTTCTTAAATTGGAATGTAAGGTCCACAGTAGAGGCTTAGTAACTACTAGCTAGTTTGTAACTAATTCTGTACTTTATTCCATTCCACCATTTGTTTGTAAGGCAGAATGTTGTTAGTAGGTTGTAAGCTCTCCGTAAAGTAATGCGTAGACGCATAATATGACGTTCACTCTCAATGATCCAATAGCAGCCTTCAAATACGTGAGCAGAAGTTGTGTTTAAATGCTGTGAATTTCAGTTTATCCTTCATTCTAACTTTTGCCTCATGCAACTAACGGTAAAAATATGTTTACATTAAATACGATACTTAATCATGAATACCATAAGTGTTTTTATATGTAAATAACATTCAGAAACTGTATTTGAAACGAAATCAATAAGGATAAATAAGCACTGATACAAAAAACATTAGAAATTACATTTATTGATTATGACTGATTTTATTTGACATGCACAACACGGACCGATGGGACAGATGCACACAGCGGCGTGCTGTGTTGATGAGCCGCTAACAAAGTAATCTATTCAGATAATGTTCTCTTCCTTAAAATGTAAGCGAGTGTAAATATCAGCATTATCATACGTCTCTAAAGAATTAAAGTATGTCAGGTAAAACAAGAGCTTATTGAGGCAGTTCAATCTGTCTGCTCTTTTATTCCAACCATTACTCCTGATCGGAGGCGTCCTTAAATATTTAGTTTATACGTAGAGTAACTAAGTTTAATGGTGCAACGTAAAAATATTTAGTAGTGTGCAAGTTGTAACTTAGTCCCCATTTACGTCAAAGTTGTAACTTACACAAAGCTGGTGCAACCAGCCCCAGAAATGGTTATAGAGTACTAAAATAAGAAAAAAGTCGCTTTATAGCTTAATGTGTTGTAAGAACCACTTTAACAATGTAATTTTGCACAAAAAAAAAAAAAAAAAAAAAAAAAAAAAAGTCATGACACTTCTGGTTTTTGTCACCCTGTTTTGTCACAAAATGTTGGTTTTCAAAAAACTTAAACCATCTCAGACATTTTTTCCTGTGATGCCAAAGCTGAGTTTTCAGCAGCCATTACTCCAGTCTTGAGATTCACACATGATCCTTCAGAAAACAATCTAATATGCTGGTTTGGCGCTAAAAAAAAATCATTTCTTCTTATCATCAATGTTGGAAACAGTAATAATATTATAATGGAAACCATAATACTTTTTTTTCAGGACTCTTTAATGACTAGAACAATCAAAAGAGCAGCATTTATTTAAAATATGGCATGATATAAAATATTTGTAGCACTATAAATGTCTTTAATGTCACTTTCTTTAAATGGTAGTGTAAATTTGGCATTCAGAGTTCAATATACTATACAAAATGAATGATGACTCACACCGTTAAAGTAAGCCGCTGTATGTAGATAGAAGTATTTTCCTCTGACTGTTGCCATATACTGGCGAAGTGCAACTGAAATGATGTGATCAGTGACTTATCAATGCAACCCCCGTAGCGTACTATGAAATTGTCCAAGTACCTCAGGGGGATCTTCAATTGGCATCAAGCCATTTCCTTCACTCTAAAAGAGCAGCAGAATCTCCAGTGAAGGGGGAGAAAGAGAAGAGGGAGGGGAAGGAGCACTGAAAAGGGGACAGACGTCTGGAGGTGGAGACTGTGCACATGTGCATGTCCATTGTCCAAATTAACAATTGCAAGTAAGTTAGCCACCAACAGCTGCTCTTACGGAAACACTATGCACCATCTAACTTCAGCCATATTTTTTTTAAATTTTTTTTTTATAAAAATCAAACCAACCAAACTAACTAAACTGCTAGAAATTACTGATATTTTCATGAAAACATTCCAATTAAAACAATTTTCAGTTGGAAAAAATAGGAATTACAACTACAGAAAAGTGAATATATACTTTTACAACCACATAAAAGTGACTATATAATAGTTATAGTTAGAAAATGACAAAACTATAAACCAGTCAATGCAATAACCATATAGGAACATGCAAAAGACTACTGCGGGGAAAAAAAGAAGAAAAAAAGACAACTCACCCTTTGTCCTTGTCGGCAACAATTGAAGGGCTGCAAAAAGCGAAACAGAAATAATTAGAGGGATATCAAAGGAAAAATGCAGCACAACGCTGGTCAAAAGGACTCACCGTTTAAAGTTAAGAAACATTTTTTCTTCCTCGTTCTCGACTGGATTTTATCTCTGTTTTAGGACGGTGGAATCTGAAGCGTTCACACTTTCCCAGACCCAAAATGACAGTAACTGTTTTATTATTTGTAGAAATCAAACTAATGAACATATTCTGTCACTTGCAAGTGAAATAAAAAGAAAACTAAAATAAAAAAAAAGATGTAAAAGAATAGTGCTGCATCAAAAATTGCAATCCAGGAAAAATTTTAAAGACAAAATTATGCAAAAATCAAGTTCAGTGAAACAATCTCTTGCAAAACTAGTTGTCTAGAAGTCTGAGCTACGGTATCTTCTCAAACTGCAAGCACTACGATGCCACTCTCCTAAGGCACTATGACTGTCCTCCAGCAATGTCCACAAGCAATCTAAGTGCCTCATCCACAAAACTTACTATATAACTGTGTTTTTGTCTGATGCAACAAGCATGCAAGAACATGGAAATCAGATCCTCGTGTTTTCCTATGATAATCCAAAAGGAGGAGTGCGATAAGGAATCCCCAGCGTCTGGCCAATCAAAAACCTTGATCCGCCTCTCAGATTAAAAGTGCAGCCAATAAGAGCATCTGTAAGTGAGGTCATTACTGTTATACTGACGGAGGAGAATGAATGAGGGATAAAAAAAAAAACTGTGCGAGAGGAAGCAGACAGTGTTTGAGAGAACAGAGGACGACTGTGTGAGTGAATATGAAGACTGAATAGCCATATTGAGACTAGACATTAAAAGAATCTGTGTGAAGTCTCATTATGTCACATTATGTCTCTAATAATGCCACTGAATGAGTAAGAGACAATGTTTTACATGCATTTTTTTCCAGTGCAGCCTTTACAACATCACTTTACTCTGGTGGATATGGTATAAATTAACTATTCTGTCTCACTGCAAACCAGCTTTTGTCCTTTTTCCTCCCTCTGCCGGCCTCAAACTTGACCCTTGTTGCATCCCTCTTTCTATATTTCTCTCTGGCAAAGTGCCAGAATGCAGAGACTTCCTGCCAGCATGGCACTTCTGACACCATCATCTCTACCACTTCCTCTCTGTTTGCTAGTTTCTTTTCTTTTTTTAGGGTAGAATCAGTTACATGTAGAGTAAAATGGTGCATATTTGTAATAGAAATAAAGGGTGTGACTAGGCAGAGCATTCATACCACATTGCAGGATTCACAATTGCTGAGCAGTAAAATAATGTTTATTTTTACTTGAGTTGATTGGAGTCTGAATTGAACCTTAGGATATAAAGACTGCAAAATGTATGCAATATAATGGCAGGCAAATAAGTCTTTCTGCACTCAGAGAGTGACTAGTGTGGATTCATAAACAAATGAGAAATGACTCCTAAAAGTTATTTTAATGAGCCACCCAAAAAGATTCACAAATGTTCGCTTTGATTCAATTTTATGAATCCTTAACTGAGCAGTTACTGAATCATTATCTTACTCTCTAGTCTTTAGATTCAGACATGCGTGAAACAAAATGAAGCCAGAAGTGTTTTGTGTGCTGAGGTGTGTGTAATGATTTTAACTACAAGACACAATAAAAAGCTAAACTATGAATTAAATCTTATACACTACCGCAGTTTAAGGTGAACTGTTCCTTTAAGCAAAGAAACTTGGGTGCTTTAATTGGCAGGGATCAAAGAGGGGTCAATGAGTGCAGTAGATTCACATTAAAGGGTGAACGTGGGTTTGTAGGAATTATATATTACACCCCACGGGTAGTGAGGACCCCCATGCAGGAAGTGAGACAGGAGGAGACTGCTGAGCCTTTCGCTTCTGCTGCACACTCTGCCAATCTGAATTCAGATCATTATGTCTGCACAATAAAAGCCAGCAGGGAAAATCTGGCACTCACTGCACACTGTGCAGTAAAAGAACCACACAGGTCCCTCTGATGAAAGGTTTATCCTGTGGACCATGTGTACAATGTAGTCCATAACTACAAATATAAAAATAACAACACTGTACATACATTACCATTTGAAAGTTTGGGGTGAGATTAAGTGAGATTTATTTATTTGAAATAGTATTTAATTTGTAACATTATACCGGTACCTTTTGATCCATTTAAATGCGTCATTGCTGAATAAAAGTGTTAAAGGGGTCCTATTATGCCCTTTAACGAAGTCTTGATTTAGTTTTTGGGGTGTACTAGTATGCTTTCATGCTTGATTGTTCAAACACACTTTTTCAGATCATTACAGCACCTCTCTCCCCAGTCTGTCTCGAACGCGCCATTTAGTTCCGGTATCGATGATTGGTTAGCTGGCCCTGTGTGCTGTGATTGGCACCGCTTGTAAGCGCATGTTCGGGAAATGTCACGCCCCTCACCATAACTGCGAGTTTCATCTACTCAAGGATGGCGTCAATTTCAAACCAATTCAAGCGTGATCAGACTTAAGAATGTTAACAAACAAGAGGATTGTCCAGAAAGGATTTCATGCACGTTTCAGGGTGGTATGTTTGTTTTTTGTAATTTTCTTATACATTTTACATATGACGTTATACACCATTTAACCATCAAAACAATGGTAATACAAACAGTCATCGATCACACAACCAAGGTTAATTTTACTAATAGGTGGTGAACAGCCTTACAAAAGCTAGAGCTTACAAAATCTTCAGTATACTATACACTCACCTAAAGGATTATTAGGTGATTATTACTAACACCATACTAATACTATGTTTGACCCCCTTTCGCCTTCAGAACTGCCTTAATTCTACGTGGCATTGATTTAACAAGGTGCTGAAAACATTCTTTAGAAATGTTGGCCCATATTGATAGGATAGCATCTTGCAGTTGATGGAGATTTGTGGGATGCACATCCAGGGCACGAAGCTCCCGTTCCACCACATCCCAAAGATGCTCTATTGGGTTGAGATCTGGTGACACTGGGGGCCATTTTAGTACAGTGAACTCATTATCATGTTCAAGAAACCAATTTGAAATCATTCGAGCTTTGTGACATGGGGCACTATCCTGCTGGAAGTAGCCATCAGAGGATGGGTACATGGTGGCCATAAAGGGATAGACATGGTCAGAAACAATGCTCAGGTAGACCGTGGCATTTAAACGATGCCCAATTGGCACTAAGGGGCCTAAAGTGTGCCAAGAAAACATCCCCCACACCATTACACCACCACCACCAGCCTGCACAGTGCTAACAAGGCATGATGGATCCATGTTCTCATTCTGTTTACGCCAAATTCTGACTCTACCATCTGAATGTCTCAACAGAAATCAAGACTCATCAGACCAGGCAACATTTTTCCAGTCTTCAACTGTCCAATTTTGGTGAGCTCTTGCAAATTGTAGCCTCTTTTTCCTATTTGTAGTGGAGATGAGTGGTACCCGGTGGGGTCTTCTGCTGTTGTAGCCACTCCGCCACAAGGTTGTGCGTGTTGTGGCTTCACAAATGCTTTGCTTCATACCTCGGTTGTAACGAGTGGTTATTTCAGTCAAACATGCTCTTCTATCAGCTTGAATCAGTCGGCCCATTCTCCTCTGACCTCTAGCATCAACAAGGCACACAGGACTGCCGCATACTGGATGTTTTTCCCTTTTCACACCATTCTTTGTAAACCCTAGAAATGGTTGTGCGTGAAAATCCCAGTCACTGAGCAGATTGTGAAATACTCAGACTGACCCGTCTGGCACCAACAACCATGCCACACTCAAAATTGCTTAAATCACCTTTCTTTCCCATTCTGACATTCAGTTTGGAGTTCAGGAGATTGTCTTGAACAGGACCACACCCCTAAATGCATTGAAGCAACAGCCATGAGATTGGTTGATTAGATAATTGCATTAATGAGAAATTGAACAGGTGTTCCTAATAATCCTTTAGGGGAGTGTATCAACACTAATGTTGGCTAGCAGTCGAGCAGAGGCAAAGCTTTGCCCTTTGTTTACATCGTAGCAACAACATAAAACTTATAATTGGAACTGTTAATAGAAAATGAAACTACAAATAATAAGACATATTTACAAGTTGTGATCCACAAACAAGAGATTGTCCTGTCAAAGTGGGAACTGCTCCATTTCAGCAGAAGCTTTTTTGCGTAGCCTGCATTGTGGTTCTGGAAGCTGTTCTCAATAAAATGTGCAGCACACAGATAAACGTTGGGATTATAATGTTCAGGAACAGTGATAAAAATAAATTTAAACCACTCTAAGTTCGTCAGCCTTAGGAAGGTCAAACACTTTGACATAGCAGCTCAACCAGGCCTCAACCCCTTTTTTGCGTATTCCATGGGCAGAGATTTTTTAAATTAGTAACATTGTGACTTCACAAAGTCTGGAAAAAACGTGTTGTAGTCCAAACGAGTCATTCATTATAGTTCTTGGAAAGTGAATTCTGTTAAATAAAATATTTCCCTTTGAAGTGAACTTTGTAACCTTGCAGATCTTTTTTATGCTCGAACAGCAAAAAATACTGACTAAACCTTTAAATGATAAAATAAATCATTTTAAAAGTACATTTAGGCATCAAAACATTATAATACAGTATAAAAAACAATAGGGAAACTGAGCTCAGTTAAATATCCAATGTTGACCAATACCAAATACATTTCTTTTAAAAATCTGTAATATCAGCAGATAAGCAATATGGTACCGATATACTGTGAATCTCTTTATGAAGACTAGGAATATAGCGCACAAATCATATAGACTACACTTATTGTTTAGCACTTTTTTGGAAAAGAGCAGCCTGATCATTGTTCTAAATATCTCCTTTTGTGTTCCACAAAAGCCAAAAAATTCCTATTGGTTGCAATCACGTTCATTTTAGGCAAGCATCCCTTTAACTTTTTGCCTTACATTTTCAAAAGGTGATTCAACTGCAAAGAAAGGCCCTAACCCAAAACAAAATAACTATTTTAGAGCCGTGAATGAAACTTCAATGGATACGTCAGCTGGTCCTCTGAGTTAATTGAACTGCATATGAAGTGGAGTGAATTCTGATACGACTATTATAGAATTCACTGCAACGGGTCAAACACCCCAGCAGCAAGAAGATCCTGTGCAGTGTGACACATTCAATAGGCATCAGTTAGTAGCCGGTGAGTGAATATCGACAGAGATTCGGGGGTTCTGATCCGCTGTGAATGCAGATTTGACAATAGCTGTATTCTGTCAAAGCGAATCGAGAGAGAGAACTGTTTGTGGCAAATTATTCCCCACTGCATAGATGGTGTTTGACTCGGCAGGGCAACACAAAAATCACACAGCAGACAGGATTATAGGCAGAAATTATGATTGGATTATAGGATAGGCACTACGGAGGGCAGCAAAAAGTAAAGGTCTGGCTCTGCGTTTCAGACAAGACCAAGAAAACAGACACCCTGTAAACTGACCATAACATATGGGATAATTCCACCAAAACTAGGGATGCCTAAATACAAATACTAGTAGGGCTGCACAATTAATGGAATAGATAATGACTAAGAAAGTGAGTTTCTGTTTCATTGTATAACAATCTCGCTGAAATCTATGGAGCACAGGGCTCAAAAATTCTACACTGGTCACAATTTAAAGCACAACTATAAAACCATCTGTTGAATAAAATAAGTTTATTATTATTATTATTATTATTGACAGCTCTTACTTGGCATCAACCATCTTTTCCAACAAGGATTCAGCTACAGCCTTCTCCTTCATCTCCATTGGGATGCGGTCGGTGGGACGATGGGATTCCACGTCACTTAGTTCATGCTCATTGGGAGTCATTCCCATCATCCTCTTCTGCCTAATGAGGGAAACAAAGACAAGTATGCTACTGGAGCACCAGGGATAGATGAACACTTGTTATCAGAGCCTGACATTTTTATCTTATAGGTAAATATACTGTGCATTATGAATGCAAAGTACTCTAGGTTCACTTTATTTTGAAATTCACTCACTGGTCACTGACTCACCTAAAGTCTTCCAGCTGCCGGTGTATCTCTGGACTCTGCTTGAACTTCACTTCAGTAACATAACGTCTTTGTTGGTCTTCGCTGCAAATTTCTGGACGCAAGCGATCTGAAGGAACACAGCGGAGAGACAGAGGGGTGAATAGATTTAATGAAACTACAGCAATAAAACAATATCAACTTTAAGTGCAGTGAGAGAAGAACTTTCATTTTTACTGGTGAAGGCCTTACCCAGTTCAGATGCTAAGTTATTTGGCACTGATACTTTGAGAATCTGGAAGATAGAAGGAATGAAAAGAGAGAAAATATGTTATCTTCAATTCAAATCCAACCGTAAGGATCTGTTAAATTGGCTTGGTTGGGTAAGAGATTGCATTATATTAATTATAAAACTTAAAGTTTATGTTTTTGTCCTCCAGTGTAGACTGTAATTCAGCACAGCACCACCAGAGGTCACAACAATATAAATAACCAGATTCCACATGTCAACAGCCTTCATGTCAACTCAAAGAATTGCGCAAAGAGATTATATAACGAATAGAAAAAACTTAAAAATGAAATAAAAAAAAAAAAAATAATAATTAATTATCAGGGGAGGTCATTCCCATGACCCAAACAGGAAGTTAGGGTAGGACAAACACTAAGATGAGACAGAAAACGAGAACATGCCAAAAAAAAAGACAAATAACACACCGAGAAAAATGTTACATTGGACAGAAGGGATATGCAGGCAGACTGGGGGAAAAGGACAAAGACAAAAAATGACGTCTAAACAAAGATGGATTGGGATTGGAGAAACAGATGAGCAGGGAAATGACATGACATGACATGATATGACATGATATACAGTATCATAAGAAATTAAAAGAAAGACCTGGGTAACATACTGTCCATCTATAATGACTATATTAAAGGTATTCAAAATATAATCATAAAGAACCAGAAAAATTAACCCATACCAATGATGAAATTAAGAAGCACTCCAGTCCAGTCATTTACTTATTTTACTGCAAAATAAAACCCACTTGAAAAAAAAAAATCATATCACTCTAAATGCTTACTCCCTAGTTAGACAAACATTTCAGTCACTTTAATGCAATACAAGCCGTATGGTGATACAAATTTAATAGCCTAAAATCATTTTAAACAGCTTTTTGTGAATAATTTTATAACTATTAATCATGCTGTTTTCTGACCTTATAATAATGAAAAGGAGTTGCAAAATAAAAAAAAATAAAAAAGATAAATAAAATGACAAGGAATGACGCGGACATGTGATGGTTATGTGCCAAATACCATTCTGCATTTTTCTAATTTCATCAGAAATGTATTTCCAAATCTCTTGTTTTTGCTCCATTTGTATTTTTTTTTTATGTCCCATGTATAAGTTTGTTAATCTGCCTATTTCAGAAAACAATGAACAAAAACTATTTCTCCACTTTGACAGACAACAAGCTCAAAGATATGATTGACAAACAGCAGATCATCTGTGTGATAAATAAAATACCCCTTCAAAAATATTCCCCAGGTTTCCTTTAGGGGGTCTAACAAAAACAGAGACAATAAAACGAGGGTAGACTGAAAATTGTGACAGAACAAAGAGGAAAACTTGTAAAGAGATAAATAAACTTGACAGCTGAATGTCTAGAACTCTGTTCACATACCGCTCCTTTTTCAAGGAAAGTGTTGTAGAATTCCCCAAAGTGCTTCTTTGTGTCTTTGGCACTGAAGTTCTTGAAGAGGTCAGCATGAAGGTAACATAGCTAGAACAGGGGAAAAGAGAGAGAGAATGAAGGCGGGAGATTAAAGAAAACAAGAGTAAGAAAACTGACAGATGTAGACACCAAAAAAAAGAGGGATAGTGATGTGTGCTATGTTAACCTATACGTGGACTTTATTGACTGGATGGAGAGGCAGTTGAGTTTTTTAGAGCAGTGAGAAAAGAGTATCAGGAGGAATGACAGGGATAAATGGGCCAATCTAAAATTAATGAACACAACATAGTACCTGCTGGATTTGAAACCAAACATAACTGGTCTAACTCAATAATACATTATAGGTCCACAAAAGGAAAACAATATAGTGTAAGATGTCCACCTTACTCCTACTAATTTACTAACCAACTAATTTAGATTATTCATCTGAACATTAGCATCTGTGCGACGTATCCTATCAGAAGAGTTTTGACGTTAAATGAAAAGATGAAGGATTTGGATTTGGGAGACGGTACCTGGGGTAGATCACATTGGCTGCATGCCAAACAAAGGAAGAAATACTCATGCTTTAAATCACATGAAATAAAACACTCTGAATACTAATTAGCGCTCGACCGATATATCGCCACGGCCGATATTTGGCTTTTTTTAAATATCGGCATCGGCCGATTAGTTTTCCTGATTGGCTGATGTGTTGGAAGCAGGACTTTTATTTTGACGGCGCCGCAGACTTTTATTTTGACGGGCGGCGCTAAGAACACCAGCACCTGAGAGAACGCAGCGCCTGATCACACAGTGCTCACGCTCACTCACATTCTCCGTCATCATTAGTTTACGATCTCTGTCAGTCATCTAATACTTTGTTAGACAGAACCGGTGGCTACAAAACTAGTAATCAAAGAAAGTAAATGGTATGCGAAAAAGTAATGCGTTTGCTTTTATATTATTTGTAACCGAAAAGGCAAACAATCAGGCTTCATTTACCATCAACATTCAGCAAATGCGCATCTATATAATATATATATAGGCTTTATATCGGCCATGGGCCACCCTGCTCTCTAAGATATCGGCATCGGCCATCAAAAAGCCCATATCGGTCGACCACTAATACTTACATACATGACACCCTCACCCCCTAAACACACACATCATTCATAGCTGAACAAGAGATAGTGTAAGAAACACACAGAGCCTCACATACTAAAGTAAGCGCATGTATGCGAACTGACAAAAATAAACTGGCACACATTCTGTAATTTCTTACCACAGGAGCACAGTCAAACTGTAACATGACATGATGAACGAAGACCAGCAGGTGGGTGGGCCTGGACTTCAACAGTTCAATACTGTTAAAGTGACTGCACTGATCATCCACCATCTGAGAAGAAAAGTGTTTACACGCATATTAAGAAATAAATTAAAAACAAACAGTTTGGTAAGATTTTAATTGTCTTTGAAATAAGTCTCTTATGCTCATAAAGGCTGCATTTATTTCTTCCAAAATAAAGGAACATTAATAATACTGTGAAATATCATTATAATTTAAAATAACTGTTTTCTATTTTAATATATTTTAAAATGTATTTTCTTGCGGTGATGACAATTTCAGTGTGATTTTTATCAATGTAATGCATATTCCAAATATTTTTTACCTCAAATATACTAAAAGAACTACTAGTTCTGAGCTAATGTTTCACTCACAGGTTGCTCATCATTCTCAAAGTCTTCATCCTCTGCTCCAATTATATTCATGGCTGGATTCGAACTCTGAGCACCTGACGGCCCGCGCTGTGGAGAGAGAAAAATGAGATTTAACAGAAATAATCATAAAAAACAGCACAAAAAAAACATTACCGTTTTACAGTTAACGTTTGTAGGATTTATTTTTATTTTTAATATTGGTAGATGAGTTTCATTACATGACTCAAAAATGAAAAGGATGGCCTGATGGCACGGTTTAAACATAGAACACTTTTAATAAAGAAGATGAAGTGTTGGTAAGGAAGTAAAAGAATGTATTGTGCCCATCTACACAATACTAATAAAGAACAGTTCCCTCCACACTATAAAAATGACTAAAAACAAAGCCCTTAAAAATGTTACATACTGCGTGTAACTATACTGCCATTATGAGATGATTTCTAATTAAAGGAGAAGAATTGAAAACATTAAGTAGCTGCCACAAATATTCTGACTTCAGGGTAAATTAAAAGATTCATGCTGTGAACCGGAGCTCAGGGAGCCAAGGAGAACGTTTAAACATGGAGAAGAGTGAATTAATATTCATACTCTAAATGAAGCTCATTCTTTCACAAAAGTAACAAGAGGCTAAACTCTAATCATATTTCTATTTCCACCCGTTGATAAGAAACTAAATTGAATAAGAGGAATATTCCATGCATCTGGCCAATGGCTGTAACTGTAACAGTGTTCTACTGTGAGAGTTGCTAAGAACAAATATCCTCTGTCGCTGTTGTGCAATAATGACTCAGTGGAAAGAGGCTGAAAATCCCTGTACAAGTCAAACTCCAGCAATTCAACAGACTAACAGCGTTTACTTCAGTAGAAACAAAAAAAGTAATTCTGATAATGCAAGTACAAACAGAGCAAATGTTTTCTTAGTGTTAACATTTTAATCGCAGATAAAATGTGCATGTGTTGCCGTTTACTAAACATTTAAAGGGATAGTTTCCCCCAAAAATGAACATTCTGTCATCATTTACTCACCCATATGCTGTTCCAAACCTGCATGACCTGTATCAGAAGAAAGTCATACTGGTTTGGAACAATAATGATGACAGAATGTACATTTTTGGGTGAACTTCCCCTTTAAGCATAGAGAGAGAGAGATTTGCTCAAGTCAGAGCAACACCCAGTAGTGTTTTTTACGTTCCTGAATGAATCAGTGTTTTTGAACAAATAGGTTAAATGAATGATTCAGTGACGTACTCATAAAGCCGCCACTTGTTGCCCCCTACTGGTGTAGCAATGTAACCTGAAGTAAGATTTTGGATTGTCAAAAAGTAACGACTTCGGTACCAAATTTGACGCTTTGAGCGCTGTTGAGCAGAATCGTAAACACCTCTGATTGCCCATTGTGCTCATCGGATATGTCTGTGATTGGCTACAATGATCAGCGCTTCAAAAACATGCTGTAAATATACATCAATCTTCACCGAGCACTTACAAAAACGACTTGATACCGAAGTTGGTACTTTTGAGAACACTAGTAAGATTCACTACAGAGGGACTCCCTTATAGCTAGACTGCTATGTTTAGGACTTTTCTCGGACTCTGCTAAACCCCCTCAGAAAGGTCAAACCCTCTTCAGGCTGGTGAGAATATGGAGGAGTATAACTCATTGCACAAGACACTCAGAGAAGAGTCAGCTGTGCCGCCCCACCTACTACAGCACATTCCTGATTTTATTAAGCATCCAGAAACATTTGCGTCTCGGCAGCTGTAATGTCAGACAGTATATGCCTTTGTATTTGAGTGTATTCATTGTCCATAACCTGATGCGAATTAGATCTAATAACACTAGGGGTGGGGGAAAAAATCGATTCTTAGATGCATCGCGATGCGGACGTGGACGATTCTGAATCGATTCACAAATGTCAAAAATCGATTTTCAAAAAAATAAATTTTTTTTAAAGATATATATTTATAATAACTTAATATTGACGGAACGCAAAAGACGGAACTCTGAAGCGCGAAGTGCAGTGCCCGCCCGGACCGTCTGTGGCGTGCACATAACAGAGACGCTATGGCGCGCGAGATCCAAACACACTCTTTAAAAGCTGACGTGTGGAAATATTTTGGCTTCTGAAGTTGAAGGGGGAAAGGAGCTGGACAGTCAAGAGTCACACTAGTTGTAAGCTTTGTAGAATAAAACTAAAATATTTCGGAAACAATACAAATATGAGAAGCCATATGACGCGTTTCCACCCAGAGGAGGAAAAACACTCGGCTGTACCGGTCGTTGTTATACTATTAATTTACTACAAGTATGCTGCTAGTTCAGGCACACATTTATTTTCCTTTTGGTTCTTTGCAATGTTAATAAAATCTATTGTACGTTAATTCTTTATGGGTCATTACTTACTTTTAAAGCAAAGTATTTATAGTCACACAAAAAGATTCAGATAATCGATTTAGCATCGAATCGCAGCCCTCTGAATCGTAATCGAATCGAATCGTGGGGTGCCTAGAGATTCCCACCCCTAAATAACACAAATAAAACTCTTTCACTACCCCTTCGATAATATTCTTTTCATGTACAAATGGATTCAATAATCTGTGTATTCATTCATGAGATGCATAGTCCATTGTTTTGGTAATAATGGTGGAAACTGATTATACCATCTCTGTTATCAAATCAGATGCAGGCCACTTATAAAAACATCAAGAACGAATGGAAACAAACCCCATTTTGGGCGTCTTCATAATCCATGCTGTCGTAGTTTGCACCAACACTGGTAATCTGAGGTCCTGCAAAGACAAGACATCATGAAAGGCTAGAACGGCATCCTGTGTCAACAATACAACACAAAGTGGAGCACATACAAACATACTGCCACGTATAAAGCAGATTGGGCCATCTGATACAAGTATACAGAATGGAGAACAACAGCATTAGGATCAGCCAATAAATCAATAACAGACAGACCGATGTGGAAGAACTAGAGCTAGATACGGTCTATCAATGAGCAGGGTTTTGAATGAAAAACAGAGACTTCATTTCTCAGTGGTCAAAAGATCTATAGTTCAGTTTGTTGTTTTGCTTTCCTTATCATCCACCTTCAGAATAATAGATACAAGATCTTTACTGCAGGAGAGATTTTAAAAAGATTTTTTCGCTGCTCAGTGTCCTGCCAATGTGTTTGTCTACTCATTCTCAAGTATAAAACAAAGGCTTCTTATGATCTAATCTCAATGAGCATCAATACCGGCATTAGGCTACTGTACTGCATTGAGTTTCACAGTGAAAGTGCACCAACTTTCAGACAAAAAAAAGCAGATAACAGGGGGCTGTCTTTGCATACCAGACTACCGTATGCAGCTGTTGGGACAATGGCCTTGTCCTCTGCACTGAAGCAGTATGATAGCAAAAGCCTAAAATAACTGCTAATGGAGCGGTGTTTGTGTTTGGGTTTTATCAGCTGCTTTAATCAGCCAAGTCTCTGAGATCTTCAAAGCTTTCCAAAGCGCTGCGTCTACAGAGCAGGCAAGCATAAAGAGACAGGAGAGAGAGAGAGAGAGAGAGAGAGAGAGAGAGAGAGAGAGAGAGGGAGGAAGTGGGTGTAATTTCCTCAGGAAACGATCAGAGACATTTTTTGTCAACCTGTCTGCAAAAGTCATGTTCAGAATAACAGAGTGCATAAAACAAGGAAAAAGACATGGAGGGACAAACACATAGTCAAGTGTATGACACAAAGGAGAAAAGTGAAAAGATTTATGGCACTTTCCACAAATAGGGTATACTTTGGTGTCCCATTATTGTTTTAAAGCATTATAGGCACAACTATGTTTTCATTTATTGTGAGAGCTATTAAAAATGTTAGATGAACTATTATCACATTTAAAATTAAACTAGCATGAAAAGTAGCTAGTGCGCAATACATCAAACATCTGTGAACCCCAGCCGATTTTGGTCTGTCCCACATCAGGGGGCTTGACCTTCTCAAAATTTAAAAATTATGTTCATTTCATTTAGACGCAAAGTGTTTATTGCTAAAAAATTATTGCAAAAAATTATAAATAAATAAGGAAACTATTTAGACTAAAATAAAACTAAATTAACTAAAAACTATTTAGACATTTTGAATTTTGAAAATAAAATAAAGTACAATACATTTTTTTAAAAATGGTTTCAGGCTCTATTTTGCATCCAATTCATGCCTTCGTCTCTGTCACAAAGATAAAACATCACAACATCAGCAAAAAAAAAAGAAAAATAATAATAAAAAAAGAGCAAGAAAAACAACAAATAGATGAAGTCGTTCATGCATACATGTGGAAACTGAGCGGAAAAAAACATCTGTAACCAAAAACAATTTAAGTGAGAACAGTGATGGAGGATATAAGAGGAAAGAGGAACTGACAGATAAAAAATAAGTGGGTAGAAAAACGATAAAAGTCATAACTGTTCCAGACATCACATTCACAAGCTTTACTGAGACAGGACTGTAAAATGCATGAACTGAGTATGACTCGGATAACATGCTAAAATGTGATTTTGATAAATGACAACCTAAAAGACATTTAAATACACCCACAGCTTTTAATAAATCATCTCAACAGCTGACAAGATCAATCAGCGAGCGTTAAGCACAGACTTTCTTAAAGAAAGAGAGAAAGATCTGCATGGTGGTCACTGGTCAGAGACAGTGTGTCTTCCCAATTTAACTGAGAATGAGAGCGTGGAGCCACTGGGGTGTTACAGGTGGGGTTAATGAGGTCCATCGCTCGCCATCTCCTCAAAAGTATGTAATGACTGCACTCTTTCTCTCTGATTCTCTCTGGACTGTGTGGTATTTCAATACTGCAGGAGATTAGAGATCTCTGCTCTTATTGGAACGACTGAGAGAAGCTCAGAGGAAGGGTGGCGTACAGGCATGTGACCTCACTGACCATAAAGAGCCGAGAGAGAGAGAGAGAGAGAGAGAGAGAGAGAGAGAGAGAGAGAGAGAGAGAGAGAGAGAGAGAGAGAGAGAGAGAGAGAGAGAGAGAGAGAGAGATTGATTGAACAGATCTTTATTGTTACATTAAATCCAGGATTTACAACACTATTGTTACCTGTATCATTTTACCTCAGCAACAATTCATTTAAAATTATATTAAAAAGTAAAAAATAAATCTGCATCATCAAAACACATAAAACCTAATTTATACCCCAAATTCTTAAAAACCTTTCAACATTATTGATCAGCTTATAATATGAAAATTCTATTTTTATCCTTCCTTTTACCATACACCTCAACATCATTTCTACATCCGTTGAACCAAGTTCCAACTCCTTGTTTTTCCTTGTTTTCCACATTAAAAGCTTTGCTGTGCCAATTAGGTAATTTAATAAACACAATTTACCTCTATCACGCACTTTGTATCTGAGTCCCCCGATAAAAACTTTATGGGAAAACTCCTCACCAAAACCCTGAAACCAAGAATCAAGCAACTTAAAAAGACCTCCAAGCCTCAAACATTTTAAGAACAAATGTTCTATGGTTTCTTCAACACTACAAAAACTGCAATCCCTCCCCACTGCTGGATTCAGGTGCGCTACATGTCTGTTCGTAGCTATCGCCCTGTGGATAAGCCTCCACTGCAGATCAGCTGTCCGCTTCTCGATGGGGGGCTTATACAGGACTCTCCACCTGTCCCTCACCAGGAAGTCTGGCTCCATTGTCTCTGTCCACTTTGAGAAACTCTGCCGGCTGAGTGAGTCCATGTGAATAACTTTCACTGTAACATACATCAATGCTTTTTTTGATGCAACTTCAAACTCTTCCAGCTGCAGAGTTTTAAAAGTCAGTATAGATCCTTCAAACTCTCCTTGTTCTTCACTGACGGCAGGAAAAATGTTCAACTTTGGAAACCCTCCTTTCTGCTGTTGCACATTCCCCCCAGCAACAAGGTTTCTGTAACTGCTCGGCAAAGCAGCAAAAATCTCATCCAGGGTATCTGCACATTTTTTAACAGCAAATTTAATGACTTTTAAGACCTTTTTAAGTCCTCTAAAAGGCAAATTTAAGACTTTACCACGACAAAAAGACAGGAAAATGTTCAACACAACAGTGTTGACAGTGTTTTGGCAGCCATTTTTTTTTTAGTCTTAGTCTTCAGATGAAAATTGGTCTTATTGGTCACATTTTAGTAATTTTGTCTTTCATTGTTTTAGTTGACAAAGTCAAACTTCAATTACCGACATTAATTTTGGTAGCTATTTTATATGTAGTCTTTAGACAAAAAATTACATTATAATTTTTCGCTTTAGGCCAATTCAATTAAGCTTATGAGACATTTGAATCAAGGTAACAGGCTATATTGACAATGCACTCTTTAGCAGTAGCACTTGTGCAATTCTACATATCCCTTCAGTGGTTCTCCAATCTTTTAGTGCCGTAACCCCTCTTGCACTTAGACTGCAGTCACACCTTTTCCATTAAGGGACAATATCTGCCCATTTTAATCAATTTTTTTCCAGTTCATTTTTTACCTTTATAAATACTTTTATAAAATAAATAATGCTTTAAATGAAACAATGTTCAATAAATATACAATGATGGTAAAAACGAGGTAAACTTTTAAACATTAAATTAAAATCGCCAGTAGGTGGCGGTAAGTCACTGTCTTTATGAGCGAGTCATCCGTCAGAGAGTCATTCATTCATTCAGTAACAAACACAGTCTATGGTAACAAAGCAAGTGGCTGTATTTATGAACGGGTCATTGAATCTCACGTTCTCGAATCACCGCTCTGTGCTGCAGTTCTGCCGTGGCTTTCGTTGCAAAATAGCAATAAAATGATCAACATTAAAAACACTGCTAGATATCAGCCTGTATTGATCGCAGATTTAGTCGCACAAACAGCGCAAGCGGCTCGTGACAGAATAAAGACCAACTGAATGACACTAATTAATTTAAGTAGAAAATATCAAATGACGATCACTGAACTCCAGCTTACTTGTCTGTGTTTTCAGATCATCCGCGCTTCTTCAGCAGTGTAGAGAGCGCGCGCGTGAGCATGGTTGCCAGATACTATTGACAAGAACGGCTAGAAAACGTGTTATTTTAACAGAAAAGCTCTGACTGGGGATTTAATTATTTACATCTGGCAACCGTAAGCATGAACGCTCGCTCGTAAACACAGTCTGTAATGTGTTGTTGTCTCCTTTATTCGACAAAAAAAGTGGTTTTAGTCAAGTTTGTATTTTTTTAAACACACTTTAGTCTCGTCTTTTTTCGCCAACGATTTTGTACGTGTTGATATAATACCGGTAGTCACAGTTATCGTTTAATGACGTGGGTCTCGTTTCTCATGGTCTTGTCTTAGTCAGGGAAAAAAAAGTCGTCAACAAACATTTTTCGTCATGGTTTTCAATAACGGAATTAACACTGCGACACGACACAGAATGGTGTGGCAAACCATCAACGCGACGCATTCACCTTCAGTCACCTATGGAATGAAGCAGGTTGCACCCACATAGAAAAGTGCTGCCCCCAAATGGTGCGCACTGTTCAAAAAACAAAACAAAATAACGGATGACGAGTCGGACAAGAAATTTAAGACCTCCTTATCGGAAATTTCAGATTTTAAGACTTTTTCGGGCCTTAAAAAGCGAAAATTTTATTTAAGACGTTTTAAGACTTTTTAAGGACCCGCGGGGACCCTGTCATCTCTTAATTTGGAAACAATTCTTATCGAGCACAAACCAGATAGTTCTTTAAAAGTGTCCACTGAACTCCATCTGCCATTATCCAGTAAATGTCCCAGTTTAGTGACTCCGTTCTTTACGAGAGTTCTACGAATGCTTACTGATGATAAAAATCGGGTCTGAATCAACGGATTATGAAACATTGGTTCCTCATTAATCCAGTCCCCAAGCTCATTCAAGTTTCTCTCCACTTTCAAAACCTTATTCCAAGCTTGCAACATTGATTTGTAAAAAGAAGAGGTACTGTCCAGTCTCAACCCGTCCATTTTTAATAAAAACAAGTGTTTGTCTAGGCCAAAACTTTCAACCTTCTGGAGAAATGCACATGCCGTCTGTGTCCATGCTAAATCCTCTTGATAGAGAAGTTTCTGCACTGCTTGCAGCCTGAAAGCGACAATTCGACTCTTTACATCCACCAGACCTTGACCTCCTTCATGTACCGGTAAGTAAAGCACTGCAGCCCGAGTCCAGTGTTCGCCACTCCAGAAAAAGTCTACTATTTTCCTCTGTATGTTACAAATCAGTTCGCTTGGTGGTTCCAGAGCAATGACTTTATGCCAGAGCGTGGAAGCTGCCAGATTGTTTGCCACCAGAACTCTTCCTCTGTAGGACAATTGTGGTAATAGCCATTTCCATTTAGACAATCGAGCTGCTACCTTCTCCAGCACTCCCTCCCAATTCTTCAATTTAAAACTTTCCTTTCCTAAAAACACACCTAACACTTTTATACCCTCCCTCCCCCAGACCAGTCCTCCTGGAAGTTTCGGAGGTCCGGTGTCTCTCCACCGGCCAGTAATAAACCCCTCGCTTTTCTCCCAGTTAACTCTAGCTGAGGAAGCCATCTCGTATTGCCTGATGCTTGTTTCCAAAACTGTTACATCATTTTGTCCTGAAATACAAACGGTTACATCATCGGCATAAGCAGACATATACACCTTAAATGTTTCCTTTACACCTGTAATTGAAAAACCACCCAAATCTCTCCTTAATTTACACAACAGAGGCTTAATTACAAGACTATATAATTGCCCAGAAAGAGGACAACCCTGCCTAATACCTCTAGTGACTGCTACTGGGGCACTTATTCCTCCACCAACCTTAATTAAAACTGATACATCAGAGTATAACAATTTAACATAAGAAATAAATTGATCACCGATTCCAAAACTCTTTAACACTTTAAAAAGATAGTCATGGTCCACCATATCAAATGCTTTTTCCTGGTCTATTGACAGGACACCCAGATTAGAATCATTTACACAACCACAATCAATCACATCTCTTAAAAAAAATAAATTGTCCATTATTGATCGGTTCGGTATACAATGTTGGATCTTTATGAATCAACAAGTTTAAAACACCTTTAAGCCAATTCTTTAAAAATCCTAAATCTCCTTTTTTTGGTAACAGTGAAATTACAGCCCTCCTACAACTAACAGGAAGCACTTTATTTTTAAAACATTCTAGCACAACTTCATAAAAATCCTCCCCTAATATTCCCCAGAAATGTTTATAAAACTCAGCTGTTAATCCATCTATTCCTGGAGAACGCCCCATAGACAACTGCTGCACTGCTTCTGTTAACTCTCCGTATGTAATAATATCATCCAAAGCTTGACTTTTTCCTTCCTCCAACTGTGATAAATCTTTAAGCAAGTCCTTTGCACTATCAGGATCACATTCCTCAGCACTATACAACACAGAAAAAAATCCATCGCCAACTTCCTCATTTCAGCTGGATTTGTTGTTATATTTCCATTTTGGCAACGAAGATAATGCATCTGTTTATACTGAAATGTCTTTTTTTCCAAGTTAAAGAAATATGAATTTGGGGCATCCATGTCTTTGATGGAACAAATCCTTGATCTTACAAGTGCCCCTTTCACTTGTTCTTGTAACAAAGTTCCAAGTTCTTTCTTTTTCTTATGGAAGCTTATGTGTAGCAATATTCAATTTGAAATGTAATATGCAAAATGATAATGCAATATGTAAAATGACAATGCATTTCTGTATTTAAATTTACATTTTCCATTACCTTTGTGCAACGTTTGGTGCAAAATGAAAATGATAATTCAATTATATAATTTACATTTGCCATTTCTTACATATGTTTTAACATGCCAATTGAATACATATTTTAACGCTTTATAAGTTGCAAAATTAAAATGAAAATGTATTAAAGAAATCATTAGATCTGTTTAAAATGTTCAAGCAAAAACAGTAGCAAAATGATCATTTAAATGTTATTTTTCTTAATTGCATTTACACTCACAGTTAAGACACCTGCGATTGCATTTTCATTAAATGTCCCGCAATGAATGTAGCAAAATTCAATGTGCAAATTGAAAATGCATTCCGAGACGATCACGCCCCTGCCCCGCCCCCTCCCTCCCGCTCACTCTTGTCAATCACTGCATCAAGGCGGGGCTCGGCAAGCAACATTTTGAGGTGTTGGAAGGAAACATGGCGGCGCAGAGCTGATACGAGCGTAAATTTACTGGCAGATGAAGGGGAGCGTGAACAGAGAAATTGTAGTGTTTCCGAAGATTATTACGCGTCTGCAGGTGATAGAACCAGTGCGTTGTTGGACCGTCTGGGAGAATGTTCTGCCTTATCATGTTCTGCCTTATCTTTGACTTTGATGTCAACATTATGCTGCGCTGTTGTTGTCTGATGCAGGACTCTGTTAATGATTGTTTCGTTTTGTATTAAATATTCTCATTGTCTGATACGCATGCTTAACTTTATTCTTATTACTATTAACTAAAATTACCCAATAATGTTGGAGATCCTACAGGTTTTCTTTACAATTGCATAGGCCTATTACTTTGAGATCACAGAATATGACGGTTCAAATTCATAGCTACCAAAAAATTTGACCGCTCTTTCTTCATAACTGACTGTAATGTTCAATAAAGTGACTCATGTGATGTATGACCATCTCCCATTTATATTTTATTAAGCATATTGATTAGATATATTGATAAATATACTAGCTACAGTGTCACGGAATCTGACGGGTCAAATTCATACCGAAAAATGTGGCCGCTCTTTATTTCACCATGTCTGAATGTAATCTTCAATAAAGTGACTAATTTGATGTTTAACCATCTCCCTTTTCTATTTTATAAAGCATATTGATCAGATATTTATAAATGTATAGGCCAGGGTCATCACGGAATCTGGCGGGTTTTGATGTCATCGTCTATAGAGTGCCGAAGTGATGACGTCACTTTGTAGGACAACTCGGAAGCTAGCGGCGCATGGGTTCCCTCGATCGAAAAGCTATGCATTTTCCCCATAGACTTTTGGAAAATCGCAAAAAATAAGATCTGTTTAACAAAGAGTTGTGACCCTTACACGTTTGGTCTATCAAGATAATCTTTACAAGTTCATCCAAAATGTATACATTTTGAAGCCTATATAAAGTTTTTAAAAAACACAAGCAGACACAATAAAGTTTAAAAAACCACAAGCAGGTTATAACTGTGTGTTCTATGTCATAGATCAAAACGTGAAAATATTTAGAGGCTTTGTTCACCACAGACCTTATTTTAGGCGATTTAGCAAAAACCCATTCAAAAATCCCATAGACTTTAGAGCGAGGGAACCGGGAGTGCTAAAATGCTAACTCACTTCCGCGTTTTGGCCTACAGAGTGACGTCGTAACTTCGGCACTCTTAACCGAAGCGCACAAACAAAACTTTAACCGGCACAAACGAACGAGACTATTTAATTTGGAGGATGTGGGGGGCTGGGTGACCTCAGAATGACCTATAAATATTCTTTAAAAAATCGAAGCAGCATAAACAATAAAGCAAGTAACAGCACAAATGAAGTAAAAACGATTGAGCCAATTTGCCGACGTTTTGCATTGGTTGGGGGCGGGGCCAACTTCACGCAGTGATTGACAAGAGTGAGCGGGAGGGAGGGGGCGGGGCAGGGGCGTGATCGTCTCGGAATGCATTTTCAATTTGCACATTGAATTTTGCTACATTCATTGCGGGACATTTAATGAAAATGCAATCGCAAGTGTCTTAACTGTGAGTGTAAATACAATGAAGAAAAATAACATTTAAATGATCATTTTGCTACAGTTTTTGCTTGAACATTTTAAACAGATCTAATAATTTCTTTAATACATTTTAATTTTAATTTTGCAACTTATAAAGCATTAAAATATGTATTCAATTTACATATTAAAACATATGTATGAAATGGCAAATGTAAATGATATAATTGAATGATCACTTTCATTTTGCAACAAACGTTGCACAAATGTAATGGAAAATGGAAATTTAAATACAGAAATGCATTTCCATTTTACATATTGCATTGTCATTTTACACATTGCATTATCATTTTGCATATTACATTTCAAATTGAATATTGCTACACATAAGCTTCCATATTTTCTTGTTTAAAAGCATACCATTGTCCTGTGCTCTTTCATTGTTTATCAAGTCCTCTTCCAAACCATCAATTTCCTTTTGCAAGCTTTGTATAGTTTTTTTTCACATTTGTAGAATTACAAGCAGAAACATTTTGACAAAACCTTTAATTTGCACCTTGCCTACATCCCACCATTGACTAAGGTTTTCAAAATCACTTTTTCTTTCTTTCCATTTCTCCCAAAACAGCTTAAAACTATCACAAAAGGACATGTCTTTAAGCATTTTCTCATTAAAATGCCAATAATACCTAGGTCTTGAAATTTGCTTTATATTAAAATCAAATATGATCAAATGATGATCAGAAAAACCATTCGGCAATATTGATGCACTCATTACACTATTTTCCACCAGCTTACTCAAATAAAACCTATCGAGTCTAGCCCCACTAACCATATTTTCTACAACTTTAATCCATGTATACCGTCTCACTCTAATATTTCTTCTTCTCCACACATCCATTAAATCATATTTTCCCATTATATTAGACAAAACTTTACTAGAGTGACTATGTGGCTCTTCACCATTCCTATCAATTACAGAATTAATAGTACAGTTCCAGTCCCCTCCTAACACTAACCAAGTGTCATCATCAAATTTGTGAAGTGCTTTATCTAATTGGTCAAATACTCTTACTCTTTCCACCCCATTATTCGGAGCATACACATTCACTAGAACAAAAACATGTTCCCCATACTGTATTTTTAGTAATAATACCCTTCCTTTTTCAATTTCTTCAGTATTTAAAATTTTGACATTCAACCCTTTTTTTAAAAGTATAGCTACTCCCGCACTATTGTTTGTCCCATGACTTAATGCCAGTTTCCCTTCCCACCATCTATTCCACTTAATTTCATTCTCCTCATTGCTATGAGTCTCTTGCAGAAATACAATATTAACCCGATTTATATTTAAGAATTCAGACATCATTGCTAATTTTGCCCTATCTCTACCTCCATTTATATTTAAAGAGCCCACTCTTAAGTTCTCCATAAAAAGGTTAGAATATAAAGTGGACAGAGACAGAAAGAGAGAAAGATAACACATCATAAGAATCACCCAGTGCATTTTAGCCATTACTTTTTAAAAGGAGACGGCCCCTTATTTTTCCTCAATTTGGTAATAAGTTTCTTTAATCTAAACCTCTTTTGTTTACTCAGTGCATCATAACTCGCTGTACGCTGCAGTACTTTCACTGAAACAACAAATTTTTCCACATCTGGGAAAAAATCTTTCACCTCCACCACTGTACCAAATGTTGTGTCCAAAAAAAACATTGATCTCATCCAAAGAGTACATCTCTTCTATATTTTGAGAACCAATCTCAGAAATATCCGAAAGGGTATCCTCATCCCTTAGTTCTTCCTCTCTAACCATCTCAGGACAACTCAACATCTCATTCACCTCTATGGTAGCCACTTCTTTCATCTGAACATCCTCACTTTCCTTACATTCTGATCCAAGACTTTCCTCAAGTTCCACAGTCTTATCAAAAGTCCTTTTTCCATGTTCTACACTACTACATGCTGCAACAACACTACCATCACTTTCTTTAATTTCATTTTGAATCGTTTGCTCTCCGTTTGATTCGTTTCTTGCCTCTGAATCAACAGTAGGAATCACAACAGGTATTACATTGGGAATCGTTTGCTCTCGATTAAAGTTAGATTCACTAGTCTCTGAATCTTCAGCAGGAGTGACATTATTAACACCACTACTACCAGCCTTATGTGGACATTTCGATCTTTTATGTCCCACATCTCCACATTCAAAGCACTTTAAACTACCTGTGCTAGCATAGACCATGTATGTCTTCCCTTCATGTGAAACTCTAAAAGACGCATCCAATTCAGGTTGTTTCAGAAACATTGCCACCTGTCTCCTAAACGACATAACATGTTTTAGAGCAGTGTTTTTGCATCCGAGTGGAATCGTTTTTAGCTTACTAGCAAACTTCCCGTACCATAAAAGTGCACGCTCAATTTCGTCATCAGGAATGAACGGAGGCACGTTTGAAATTATTACCTTTCGGGACGGGTTAACTAGCGGAGAAATAGCAACAAAGATTCCACTTACCGAAATTCCACTGCTTACTAGACGGTTAACCAAATTCTCCTCCTTCAAGAAAACCACCACAGCTCTATTCATTCTTGACGCCGAAGAAATGTTCTCATATCCAACTTGTTCTCCAATTGATACTAAAACTTCCTCCACCGCCACACTCGATTCAACCTCACACCTGACGCCATGACGGAGTGATGGTGGCGCTTCTCCGCCCTCAGGCCGAGATCCCATCTCAACCCCGTCACCAAACCTCCCGGCGACGAACGCCAAATAAATAATTAAAACACTTTACTTTCTATTTTCTCACTTTTAAATAATCCCTATAAATTAGAAGAAAGAAAAAAGAAAAACAGCAGGAAAACCGCTTTCATTCACCCTCTACTCGTGAACACTCTCACACGCACCCAAACACTCCCAAGAGAGAGAGAGAGAGATAGAGAGAGAGGAATAAACAGTGTTACAATGTTTAGAGCAAAGGACTGTAAGGATGTGTGACTATGAGGTGTTAACCTCTAATAAACATCACACACTCTCCACCCTTAACTTCTTTCTTTCTTGCCTACCACGTTCCCATTTTTTCCTTTATCTAGCTATGCAAATTTAAATGTAATTTATTCCTGTGATGGCAAAGCTGAAATTTCAGCATCACTCTTCATTGTCACGTGATTCTTCAGAAATCAATCTAATATGATGATTTGGTGCTGATTTGGTTTCTTAACATATTATTAATGTTGATGGTGGTGCTGCTTAATATTTTTATGGAAACCATGATACAATTTTTTCAACATTCTTTACACACATAAACAACCGTTCTACTTCTTCCTTCAACTCTCTATCCTCAAGTATAGAAATAGGAAATTAGGAATGCTTGAAACGCCATTAATTCTGAAAAAAGGAGGGGGAAAAGCTTGTTATTCACCCTGCTGAGCACTTTTATCTCCTCCTGCTTTATTTCTATAGCCTCAACTTCCCATCATTGCTAATAGACGTAAACGTTGCCTGGAATATCCCGGAGGCATGCGTTCTGAACACACTTAAAGGTAATCAAGACCCATTTCACTACATTTCTTAAAATGCCAATTCCTGGATGTTTCGTACAGAAGCCTGGACATATAAAGGACAAATTTCAAGTATTATCTATTACCGCTGCATTTTATCAGCCATCTGTAATATTTGAGGCATCCACAGTATTAAAAGTAGGGATGTGAATTTCTGCCAAAAATGCTATTCGAAAATCGAGGATCAAAAGTCGATTATCGTTCGAAAATCAAAAAAAAAAAAAAAAAAAAACAGATGCTCGTTAGATAAAAAAAAAAGAATGTCATAATGATTTTATGCAAACCTACCTTGTTACTGCAAAAGCCTACTTTTTAAACAAATTAGTTTCAATCAAAACTATTCGTGTGCCACTGCGCAATACACACACATACCGGTCCGCGGGATGGCGGGTGTTCATTTCATAAACTGTGTACAATGGTAGCTTATTTAATGTAGCCTATAAATTAATTTATATGTCCAAAAAACGGATAATGTCATCATACTTGTAGTGCTATCGTCGAGTAATAATCTGTTTGGTTGTAAAATGTATTACCTGACTGAAATGAACTCGAATGTAACGTCCTGTGGAATCATTCATTCACAGACATCATACGAAGATGTTCAACTAGATCTTCATCGCTGGCAAAAATATGATGCATTTGCAGATTTGCTTTCACTATACTAAACTGTAGTAGATCCACGGCCACTTCATCCAACGCTCTTGATGTTCTTAAATCTTCCTGTTGCGACTCCGTGTCGAGTGTGAATTGAAAGCGCTTCAGACGATTCAGTGCGCGAGGAACTGAACAGATCATTCAAACTGATTCGGGAACCGATTTAGACAGATCTGCCAACTTGTTAGATGAAGTCTTTGAACAGAATCGACTCAAAAGAGTGATTCATTTCTGAATGGAGAATCGCTCATGTCCATAAAAAAGATACAGCGCGCTTGGAATGAACTACTCATTTAACAACATATTGCGTTAAAATAAAGTAACGAGAGGAACCTCACCCAACGTAGTGAAGTAAATGTAGCCTACTTTGTTACTACCATAGACGATTCTACCATAGACAGTAAAGGTTATTACCCACCTCTGTTGGGCGCAGAGTTAACGGTCACGACAATGCTCTTCTTCTGATGTTTGTTTACACTATGTATAAAACGCTGGTATCCTAGATCGCGCAGGAGGGGGTTTCATTCATGTTAGTGACACCTTGTGTCCCCGACAGGAAAATACTCTGCTGCGCGATCTGTGACAGTAGGCGCGCCGTCAATTATGTCACATTGGAATTGCGCGAAAATATAATGATATTCGAATAAGCAATTTTATGATCGAATTTCAAACGCAGTTCGACTATTCGAAGATCGCGACTCATCCCTAATTAAAAGCACCTGAAAAAGAATCAGAAACACTGATCCCTGGCAAAAAATGTTTCCCTTGTTATGGAAGGCAAAACACATTTTCACTCTGTTGCGTGAGGTTGGCAAGCTTGTGAATTTTCCGATTGCTAACCTCCTTTAGATCTAACGCTTTCCAGCTTTCTGTTCTCGTTGGTCCTCCATTTTGTACTTTTTAACAGTATTCAAAATGAAAAATTGACTCAAATGTTAAATATGTCCCATTCCTAGCCAATATGCGCCCTCAATGCGCACTTTTGACAAACCTGCAAGCTCTGCAGCAAACTTCTACCCGATTACGTCACGAAAGTGTGGACTCGGAGGAAGATCGCGAGGGCTTTTAGGTTTCCATTTGGGACATGGCCATCATTGAGCAGACCCTCATGACTTTGTGTAAGGTCAATAAGTCTCTTAAAATATTAGATAATTTGAACTTTTATTACAAGGCATAAAAACATAACTTTCAAAAGTGAATTCAATACATTTTCTAAAATACCTACTTTTTATTTATATCTACTAATTAAGATGTGGTTTAAAAAAATTACACCATTTTCAAGAATATTTTCAAATACTAAAAAACAATATTATTTAAAATATTCTTGAAAATGTATATAAAACTTTTCTTTTCTTTATCACAGACACTCTTGAGAATTACAAGCTTGTAAGGATAGGGTTTGGGGGCTAAGCGGGACACTATTGTCCAATGGATGCAAAATCAAATGCTGGGCGAGTGAACCAGTGCCGCACCGCCGCATTGATTGGTAGAAGCCGTGGCAGCTTGCAGTCTCCCTCTAACTGTTTCCAAATGTGGGCTGCGAGTCCAGGGAGTAATCAGCCCGCTTCAAACACAGAGCCCTTTGACTGCACACAAACCTGGCCTGTCCGGCTGCCCAACAGACCTGCTCCACCACAGGCACGCCAACCGGGATTCAGCGAATTTGTGTGTAAGAGTGAGTTAACGTCTGAGTATGCATCTGTGTTTCATACACGTGTCCATGTAAGTTCTCACGTTGAACATCTCTGATTGGAGAACAGTTATTCAGGAACTTTACATCATGTACCGTTTGTGTCCAACAGGCTGAGTGCTGGAGGGGCAGGGAATGCCAGGAAGCTCCAGCACTGTGATCTGCAGCCAGGAATCAACCCACCCTCTTTATGGAGCCAACCACATTTAGATTATACGCCTAAAACACACTCCCAGAAACAACTATAAAGTCCTTTTAGCTGGTAGATCATCCAACTTTAACCTCCATTTTGAGTCATGTCTGAGAGATGACTATATCTGTACCTCTTGAAAATGTGACAGTAAGAAAAGGAAAATGCTAGAATTCGGACAAAACAAGTAGTCTCAATGGAGACAGGTGATCACTCCGTAGCTCAACTCCCAGATCTGAACACTGGCATCACCACATCAAATCATTTTCCTGCCCTCCGCCAGCCTCGCTTGCTTTCCCCTCCACAGTCCTGTCACCACATCCATCATTCTGTCAGTTCATCACTCCACCCTGGGCGATCTGACTCAACCTGACTGCAACTCGTTCCTCTTCAGCGATTCCCGCCTGCATCACGTCTCACCCCCAAACATCTGAGGGAGGATCCTGGAACACCACATCATTTTCTGGCATATGCCCTTGCATCAAACATACAACACAGCTATGGTAATGAATAATTCCACCGATTTTAACTATTTATTTCAGCTTTTGAATCGTACCTAGTTCCAATTAAGGTTAATATCGTTAACTAAAACTATAAAAAAAAAGAATAAAAAAAAAGTAGTCTGCAAAAAAATATATAAAACAATAAACAGAAAATATAAATGTGCACTACAATATGAATGAAAACAAAATGGAAACATATAAAAAAAAATGCTGGACAATGAACATGTAAAGCAACCAACCCCTGCTGGCTTGTACAGTACGTGAAATTTCGGGGCAGGTACATCAGAAATCGACGACACCACTATAACAAACCAGCATGCAGCAAAGTTGTCACAGCAAACATATGGTGCACTACACATGATTTCAGAGAAACAATGTAAAGACAATGCAAATTGTTCAGTTGATCCAAACAACCTCAAGCTAATGAACATATCTCAAGGATTATATGCCATTAACATTGCAAAACTTGGCAAATCCACTATGTAGTTGCTGTCCAGTGCATCTATCTAGTCCATATTGTGGAATCATGAATGTTCCGGAGTTGCAGAGAGTGATGATAGTAACTGCTGAATGTAGCAGTAATGGCACATTTACTGCGTAATCACTGCCAGTAAGTACTGCAGTATGGGGTGTAGTTGCGATTTTTGACAAATAAAACTATGATCAATGATCACAGACTCTGATGCTATTATTGTATTGTGCAGTTTCTGATGAAATGCAGTATGTATCGCCACAAAGAGATGGAACAAATTGTGGTGCTATGTGAAAAAAATAGGATAGAATTACAAAATTAAAACTTAACTAAAATACCAAAAAACTAGTGAAATTTTTAAAATGATAATAAATCTAGTTCAAATGTCCTGCGTGACCACTATAAAAACTTAGCAATTCAAGCTTTAAGTACCACCATCATTTTTGTGAGATTAAAGGTGCTCTAAGCGATGCTGGGTGACGTCATTTCTTGTTGACATTCAAAGTATTGTCAAACAAAACGGAGGCTAGCTAAACCTTCCCTCCTCCTCATCCCGTCCCCTCCCCCTGTAGTTTTACTGATACTTCTTTCAAGGTGTAATGTCGCCAAGTGAGATAAATGCTTTCATATAATGCAAAAAAAAAAAATAGAAACATTACCAGAAAAACACGATAAAACGTTTCGCCACCTGAGGTTATAACTTTAGCTCCCATACCAGGACGCAATAATAGCAAGATAACGTTAGCTTCAAATGTAGTCAAAGTTGTCAATAGGCTATGAATGAACATTCAATTTCATAATAAATAGTTGGTGAAAACTATCATTCACACAAACTGTCGCCCTACTGTGAGTTTGCTTGATTATTTACAATAGAGATCGATAGTTAGCTGCTAGTAACCTATATGTTGTATTCACCAAAGTTAGCGCTGACTGCATTGTTCTAGCTAATTATATCCTTGTGTTTGTTAGGCGAACATGAAAGTCCATTTAGAAAAACCAAACTGGATTTACCCACCTGTCCAGCAAAAACAGAGCTAACGTTACCTGAATGTCGGATTGGAAGCCCTTCTGCCGGCGGAGTTCTCACCACCTTTCAAAGGCTTTTCCAGAGTAAATTCGGGCATGCGTTCCTTCTCCTTTTCCCTCTTTGTATTTTTGCAATCTGTTCATCAGAACGCCGTCTCTTTGGTCGTGTGTCGGCCATATCAAACTTGAAGAGTTAAAATTCTAACTTCCCTCTTCAGGTTTCTCTCCTCCACACCCCCCATGTACGCACACTAACCCCACCCCCAGACTGGAACACGGTTTTGTTTTGTGGAGCGGGTCGCCGCAGTTTGTTTTTGTTGCTGTTTGTGGAGCCTGGGCTGTCTACAGAGACCGCATTTTTTTACAGTGTGTTCAGGGGACAGGCAGCTAGCGGATAGTGAGGAGATATTTGCTGTATGTGACAAAAAATGTTTTGGCCTAAAAAACGCGTGACATCGCTTAGAGCACCTTTAAATCATGTGCTGTTCCTACAATCGCTTAATCTAACTGATCACCGCCTGCCCCTCCATGAATGAACGACTTCAGTTCAGATCGCTTTGAATTCACAGTCAGTGTGAACGCACCTGAAGCGAACTACAGGCAACTCCCTGTGAGCAGATGGACGAAGACAGACGAAATGCTGCAGAACACAGGGATCTTGAAGGACATGTTTGGTTTTTTAAGTTGACAACTTTTAACTTGACACGGTATGTTAAAAAAAAACATCGCTCACAGCAATAGATGACACAACAGCCAATACACTTTATTTTCTGCTGTCATTGAATACCAACTCAGAGGCTCCATTACAAAAAATCCTTTAGTGTCTCTACTCTGTAGTCAATTTAGTCAATCTCTCCTTCATTCTGTCTTCTTGAACTTTCCATTTCCTTGTTTCAATTGGCCCTAGTCGACTCGTGCCTCTCTATTTACTTTTCACATGAAGATATATCCCATATTTTGTATCTTCTCTTTTAGACTCTGCATCTCTGTCACAAAATATATTTAGCTCACTTTAAGCTTTATATTTTCCACTTCGTCTTTGGATAACGTTAAAGCGTTCACATACACCTTTGCTTCCTAACAACTTACAACCACAATTCACACTCAGCTAACACATCCACTGCCAGCTTCCACATACATACCTCCCACCCAGACATACGCCACTACTATTACTCATGACAAGACATAGGGTTCTTTGTTAATGGGTCCGAGAACACCAACAGTTTCTGTTGCCTCAGCAAAGCATGCCAAAAACATCACATTACACGTATACACACATTCCCAGCACACTGTGAGAGCTTTGTCACTGCATAAACACACAAGCAGGAGACATTCTGCTGCTGTTTGCACTGGCCTTCTGATGTCTCATTTCAGTAGATATTTGCAAACTTGACTTACTAGAAAACCAAACTAGCTCATTTAAAGCTCCATAAAATAAAAACAGATAACAGAACAACTCTTTACTCTTCTGCGACAAGAAACTACTTGACTGTGGTCTCATGTTCTCACCTGATGCACAGACATTCATGCATGCACACAAACTTACTAGGATTTGTCCAATCATTTTTTTGTCCGCAACAGATCTTTTCATATTAAAATTCATTTTAAACAGCGTTATGTGCCTTCAAGGACAGTTCACCTGAATTCTGTCAAAATTTACTCAACTTCATGTTGTTTCCAAACATGTATGGAAAAAAATGTGTATATACCTGAAAGTCAATGGGGTCCAATAAGGGTCGGCGATATTATGACCAAAGTCTAATATCTTGATAGGACTTTATTTCATGACGGTATAGTATATATATATATATATATATATATATATATATATATATATATATATATATATATATCGTAGATAACATTCAAATTTCACAATTCTCAATTGTTTCAATACCACAGCAAAAAATAATACTTATATAAGTAAATATAAGTAAAAAGTTCTTATTGAAGTGCTTATTGAAGACAAGTAAAGATTCTAAACAATAAGTAATTAAATAAGATTAAAGAATTAATTACAAGAATATAGTAATACAATAGAACAAAGATACAACTAAAAAAAAGTAATTTAAGTTGTTTTTGGGGTACGTTAGGTCTAAAAGAAATATTAAAATGAAACTATCACGTAATAGCCTAAAGAAACTGAATAAAGTAATAAAATATAAAAAGTAGAACACTGCACAATCATCACTGCATGAACTACAAATGGTTGCTTAAAGCTACAAAAGTTATTCAGTCAAGAGCAGTGAGTGATTTTCTCTTTTTCTTTATATTAAGCCTAAAATAAAGAAAAAGAGAAAATCATTCACTGCTTAGAAGTTCTACCCAACCTGTTTGACGTGCGAGAACAAGCCTCATTGGTTCTTGCGGAAGCTCAAACATGCTGCGTAACACACTAGAATGAACCACATTGGTTCTCGTACTTCAAGCGAAGCGATCATGCTTGAGCTTCCGTTTACCACAACTGATGTGTGAGTTGATGAATGTTTATATGTAAATAAAAGCCTAAATTCAATATTTTCCAAACCACTCAATTCATTTGGATTCGTTTTACGATCTCTTTAAGACCTTTTGAAGTGTCAAAGTAGTAGTTGCGTAGACTGTCAATGGAGAGTACAATAATCTTTATTTCATTAAAAAGATATTCATTTGTGTTCCAAAGATGAACGAAAGTCTTGGGTTTGGAATGACATGTGGGTGAGTAAATGACAAAATAGTGTTGTCAAAAAGTACGGACTTCAGTACCAAGTCTGTACTGAAATTTTAAACGTGATGCTTTGAGCGTTGTTGAGTGGAATCGTAAACACCTCCGATTGCGCATTGTGCTTACGCGCTCATCAAATATGTTTGTGATTGGCTACAATGATCAGCGCTTCAAAAACATGTCGTGAATACATAAATTACGCTATTCACGAACTCTCCAACATCAATTACGCTATTTACCGAGATCTCAAACGCTCCCGAGCATTGATCATTGTAGCCAATCACAGACATATCCGATAAGCGCATGAACACAATGGGCAATCGGACATGTTTATGATTCCGCTCTAAATTTCAGTACCGACTTGGTTCCGAAGTCGGTAATTTTGACAACACTATGGCAAAATTTTAATTTTGGGGTGAACTAGCCCTTTAACTTTTGTTCAAATTACTGTGTGCCACTTGTTATTACAAAATATGATTTACCATAAGCAGCACATTATAATTCCTATGGTCTAATGACATTATTCTCCATTCCAGGAGTAAACACAAAGCACTAACTGTCTATTGAAAAACAACACAGTGTATGAGAGGAAGTGAAACACAGTGACAAAAAGGCATGGTAAACGAGAGATACAAAATGAAATGGTCTGCATTCCTCATCATTCCACATTGAAAAGAAAGAGTCTGTAGCATTAGTCTGGACAAGATTGTACTTGCCTCTCTGTATGAAAGTCAGAGAGAGAGAGACGAGCAATGTCAGAACAGGAAGAGGAAGTGGTAAGGCACCCCCATTGTTTCAGTTTTTATCCACCCAAAATGACAAATCTGGGAGAAAGGCACTTCACCAACTTATACTGAGTAACTTATTGCACGGTGTACAGGTGCTACAGTAGTAACGTGATGCCCAAGCCTTGAAATACCGGCAGTGCCACACACAGTATTTTCAAAACGGTAGTACCGTGAAGTATGGTAGAGTATATTCTCATGCAATATATGCTTCAAGCAATACTCAAGCTGAACTCATTGGCATGTATTTTTTAAGTCCAGTATTTTAGGTGCCATTTACACTGGACCCGTTATGAAGCACAACGGAATGAAACACAATGTGAGAATTTGACAGCATCTTTTGACAGAAATTAAAATATATATTCAGAACTGTACTATTTATGTATTATCACTGCAATAATTAGGATAAAATTTCATGCAAACTGTATCCACACGATAAAAGTATTCCAATACTACTTGGTATTGACAACCCTAACTTGTACTAATCTAAACAGCTGAAGCAACTTAAAGGATCACTTCTAAAATACCTTACTGTAAAAAGTGTTTTTCATACATTAACGTTCAAAAGTTTGGCAAGATTTTTAAGTAAGACTTTTTTGGGGAATTAAATTAATACTTTGATACAGTACAGTACAGTACTTTGAGGACATTTACATTGTTACAAAACATTTCTATTTCAAATAAATGCTGTTCTTTCTATTCATCACAAAATCCTGAAAAAAAAGCATGAAGGTTTCCGCAAAAATATTAAGCCGCACAACAATTTTCAACATTTATAATAATAAGAAATGTTTATGGAGCAACAAATCATCATTTTGGAATGATTTCTGAAGGATCATGTGACACTGAAGACTGGAGGAATGATGCTGAAAATTCAGATTTGCCTTCACAAAAATAAATTACATTTTAAAATCCATTAAAATAGAAAACAGAGATTTTTATTTTAGTGAAAATAAGAGACGTCTTTCAAAAACATTACAAAAATCTTACTGACCGCATACAGTAGTGCATTATAATAATTGATACTGCACACATTGCAGGGGATGATTGTACAGATTCTAGATAAGAAGACTTGCTTCGAGATTTTCATTACAAACTAACTTGAATATTGCAGATCGTGTACATAGCCAATCCAACTGGCTTTCGTGACAGCCTAATCATTCCACCTTTTCCACTGAAGTACAGTAATTAGGAATCTCTTTGTAATGGGTTGTACCATCTAGCGAAAAAGGCCTGAAGCTCTTTATTGTTGACCTAAAACTTTTTGCAACAAAGTAACTATATTGTTGTCTTCCTGTTTTTCCATTATGAACTACAGTAACGTAATACCACAAACTGCTACAACAACGCTTGTGTTTGGCCATTCCATGTGTTAGTCCTATGACAAAATAATCTATATAACAAAATAATCTGAATTGAACTGATTTAAAGGATTATACAACATTATACAGTGGTGAGTTTTCAGTTTAAAACTAGATTAACGACGCATCTTTTTAGCGAAGCATTCACATAATGCTTACCTTTTATACTACTGTTGAATCAGATCAATGCATTAATATTATGAACAGCAGCTATGCTAATTATTTCCCATCTGCTTTTCTGCTGTTATCTCGGGACGCTAGTCCCGAGGTAAATAGCGTTCGTCAGCCTCTCACTGAGACTTCAGATGCCCCAGCACCTGCGATGAGATGACTAAAGGCCTGTGAAGAGACAACTCGACGCCTGTAAAGAGACGACTCAACGCCGGCGATATGTTATGCCCTAAATTAATACAGGATTAACTAACTGTATTTTTTCTATGTACATTTCTGAAATGCACTTTCTGTAAAGCTGCTTTGAAACAATATGTATTGTGAAAAGCGCTATACAAATAAATTTGAATTGAATTGAATCAAGGAAACAAGCAATGAGAATGTTTACATAAAACAACACTGGGATGAAACCCGAGTACTATCAGCTGATAAAGAAGTACAGGCAGGTTAACTGATGACTGCAATTTCTCTTCAAATGCATCCAATAAATATGAACAAGGCTCACTCCATGAAGGTTAAACTAATCTAATCCCAGTTCACTCTAGCTGTCAGACGGTCGTAGCTAGGAACTACATCAAGACTAACGATGCTTCTTAAGTGCTCCTCGCCCAAAAATGTAATGGACTACGGTGGTTTTCTACACAACGAATTACCTGGAAGACACATAAAATGTAAACAATGAACTACATCCATTCACCTTGACAAACTGTAAAAACAAACTGAGTCTGAAGTTAAAGATACTTTATGCATGGACAAGTACTACAATTTGTACTCAGTTTATTAAAGTTTGTTTCTGCCTGCCAGGGCTTATAAAGTATCAAACATTATACAGCAAGCAATTTCTGGCTCAAATTTGATAGGTTGAGTGGTGTTTCAAGAGTGCAATTATTTAATATAACAGCAAAGGGATAAAGACCGGAGAATGTGAGTGGTGTCAAATTGAAACAAAGCTAGGAGCAAGTTTTCTGAAATTGAAGTTACTGTTTTCTCTCACGAATAGAAGAGGTGAAATTTTGCTTGCAGCAATTAGTATTTTCTCCTCACCGGGGTTTCTCTCGCCAGTGACATACAAAACATGGGGTGGAACAACAGCCCAGTGATTATAGAAGGCCTGGAGCAAGGAGTGCAAATCCACTTATTAATGCTGATCCAGACCAGGCTTTCAGTTTGATTGTTGGTTGGAGATCAGTAAAAGTTGTTGCACTGGTTTATTTTGGAACCATTTTATTTGGCGGAGAAGAAATATATATTAGTTAGGCTACTTGAGTATTTAACTGTTGTATAAATACAATATGACAATCGCGCAAAATTAGATCCGTGCTACTATGCAGTACAACATATTACTCACTTGTGTAATATTAATCAAATTCATAATAAAAAAAACCCTCAAGACTCGTGTTACCTGCATGCTATGAACTACAGTTGATATAATCAGCTTATTATAAATGTCTGAAATGAATTGCAATAGCGCTTATCGTCATTGCTGATCAGGCTGAAATATCAATAACAACGCAAACGGTGATTATGTTGACACTGCTTTTACATGTACTGCAAATATTTGTCAAGAGATTTTAAGTAAAATGATTAAGCTGTCAAAGATTGAGAGCAATTTTATTTGCTTATTCAAACATATATCGAATCGAGAACAAGCTAGATTCAAATATTATCGTTGCTGTCTGTTTGTTGAAATTTGAGGCGCGGGTCGACGGAAATAATAGGAATGCTGGCAAAGGTTACATTGTAGCCAAACACAACATTCCTCTTGCTGAGCAGAGGCAAACTGGCAGGATCGGATCGCTCGCAGATCATGCTAGTAATCAAGCATGCGAATGCTCCCTCTGATGACAAATCACATCATTGAGCACAAGAAAAATAATAAAATCAAAACAGAGCATAATCCATATCTTTAAGCTTAAAACTTACCTTCTAAAGGTGAGACGAAGTGACAAGCGCCTCTGAAGGCTTCCTGTTCTAAAGTTGTCGTAACGTTATGTCGTTGGAAAAAAACATTCTACGCGGAAGTGGAGACAAAATTTTCAAGCGCGCGACGTTTGACAGCAGATCATTCTTCTTAATGTGCAGATGATTATTAAATATGTTCAATAACCACCAAGTGTACTCGACAGAAAGCTATGTGTATTTTGCGTTGGAAACGTAACTTTTCGTCGTCCACTGCCTCTTCCTGTGTGACTTGCGACCACCAGAGGCCGAAAGATGTCCAAAGAAATCTTTCATGCATGCCCGTATGGTTCCGTTCAGTGTTACACTAATTTTGTTCCCCTCCATTTGAATGGCTCTTGAACGCGTGTTCGGCTCTCTGTGGCATTACTATTGACATGTCACGATTTATGAATGTGAACCCGAGCCAAGTCTGTGTTTGGGGATGTATGATAGTAGGTGAAACTCCACCATAGATTGCATTTTGGTTTATTTTTAAAAAAATACTGTACTTGAGTGCATTCATATCGATTTTTGTATGCGCAGGAAATATGGTAGGCCTATTAGGTCTCTAGTTGTTTATTCATCATTTCCATTTATCTATTTAATCTCAGAAATGCAGCGAGTTTGGTACCTGACAGGATGTAGACTATCTCATGAAACTTTTGACACAGACAGAAAAACCGAGTATTTTTAATTGGATTCATTTGATCTAAAATCACATAGGCTTACTGAGCGCCAGAGAAAAATCCATACTCTAACAATTGAATCTCAAGAATATTGTTTATTGCTTTTGAAGATATTACTCTTTGCTCATTTTCTTGTTTTAGTCATCCTTTCTGTTTTAAATTTCACAATAAAACAAAGAAAAATCTTTACTGTTAGGTAAATGGTATTTTTTTTTCATTTTCAATGTGTACACACAAATACACAAAGTTCTATGTACAGATGAAATCTCCTTTAGTAAGGGCAAGTCAAGGGCACCAACTGTCATGTAACAACTCTTTCAAATTCCCATCTAGAATCAGATAATAATTTTCCAAAGAATTGTAAGTATATGTCCTTGAATATTGTTGGCACATGTTTGGCAAAACCTTACTTTTATTTTGCCTTTGTATTAAACTTGTTCTAGGCCTTGTCTGAATGGTTTTCAATGTTAAATCCATTCATCAATGTGTGTCATTCTGCTCCTATGCATCGTCTTTACATTCAGATTGGATGTTCATATATCAAACTTAAACATTAGAATGAACACTGGTTAAATAAATGAGCAGATGCTGCAACTAATATTATTCACACTTGATTAATTATAGTACATCACCACCGGGTGAATGAATTATTGAAAGATGAGACTAGCAGCATAACTCAGTCCAGTAGGGTCATCTACTTTTCTGAGGTATCTGGAGAAAATTTCCACAGGGCACAATTAGAGGGAGCATAATATTTTTTGCACACCTCCCTGTCTAAACTCTATTCTTATGAGCAATGTGAAAACAATTGCTCCTTCTTGGTCAACTTTGGGTCACTACACATATACTTATCAATTTCCCTGTCTCATATATCACTCTTCAATTAGGTAGAGAGTAAAATGACACCAATACAACTATCCCATATATTAATAGTAATTAAACAATGTACACAATAATAAAATATGTACAATGAAATAGATACAAACTCTAAATATTCACTGACATGAGCAGTAGTGACTCTGTCTCTCATTCTCAGGCTCATAAAGTTTTTGGACGTTTTTAAAGAAGACATGGACTGAACATGAAATTTGAAAGTTAAAATAAATAAATAAAAGTTTCTCTTAAAAAAAACTATGAAGGGCTTTGAAAAATATAACCACAAGATGGCAATGTTTGACCATATATTTTTCTGAATCGGCATAATAAAACAAAAGTGCTTTATTGCAACACTGAATCACCTTAAAATTACTATCAGTGTTGCCATTATTGCATTTTGCTTGTGTTACACTGTTCAGCTGAACACTGTATTGCAGAGCTTAGCATTAACTTATGGAAAAGTCTGTGAAATACACCAAGCAGAACAAACTTACTGCCTGTCTCAGCATGGCCAGAATGCAGTGCAATTCAGAAAGTGGTGATAAAAGATATGCATATTCCACTACTGTGCTGTCTTGCCTATAAAATATCTCTGTTTCCGAACAGAGATTAGAAAATGAAAATTATTTAGATATTTAAACATTCTAATTTGAAAAGCTATTTTGTGTGTGTGTGTGTGTGTGTGTGTGTGTGTGCGTGTGTGTGTTGCACTTCTACTCTCAGAATGACAAAAACTAAGATTGCATTGAGAGTCTCATTGTACGATTCAGAAATCGAAGAAAGCAGAAATTAAAAGCTCTGATATTGGAACTGCATGAGTGGCTTGGGAGGACACCAGAACAGAGGAAGGGGGAAAATGAAATGGGAATATACAGCATTATTTCACAAATGCAAGAATACACAGACAGAAAAAGAGAACCTGCAAAGAAATCAAAAATCACACAACAGAACATATTAACTGCGAGCAAGTTTAAGTGTCTCTGTTTCCCTTTGCCGGTCAACCATACTGAGGGAGGGAGAGAGGGATGGAGGCAGGGATGACGGTGGAGGAGTCAGGGGTCCCAGATTTTTGAGGGGATGTGGAGACACAGGTGGTGGAAGAGAAGAGAGAGGGGGCAGGACTCCCCCGAGACCCCCGGATTTGGCCTCTAGAAGGTGTGAGCGACCACTCAGCCCCGGCTCCTTCCTTAGAGGGAAGTCCGGTTCGTTCTCATTCTCCGAGCTGCAGTCGCTCAGGTCTGTGATCTCCAGCTCAGAGTCAGACTCTGGATCCTGCTTCACACCCTTTCTCCGCTCGGAAGGGCTTTGACGGCCTCCTCCTCCGCTTCCCACGCCGAGCCCACCCAAACCCAATCCCAATCCTAGGCCTAACCCTAAACCAAGACCTCCACCTATGACACCGGTGTTGGTCTCCCCTTTTTCCCGGTCACCTACACCCGTACCCCCGTTCCCCAGCTCAGTCCGACCCAGTGGCACGCTCCCTGGGTACGGTGGGATGCAGAGTCTCGGAGGCTGACCGTTAGTTCCTCCCGTTTGACCACGTTCTGCCCCGGTCGTGTCTCCGGGGGGTAAGAGTGAAGAGAAGGGGTGTGGTAGCTGAGACAGGCTGGACTGGAGCGGGTTTGGGTAGAAATGTGAGGAGTAGAGGGAGCCTGGAGGCAATTTGGGACAGTTGTTTAGAGAAAAGGCCCCTGGGAGGTAGGGGTTGAAGCCCCAGGGGTAGTCAAAAGCCGGGTTCCGCGGGTAAGGACCCAACAGGGATGGAGGTTTGGAGTAACAAGGAGCCCCTGTGGGAGAAATTGAAAAACATGGAACGGAAACCAGTGGTAATGTTTAAGATCAGATGTTAGACACATGACTGAGAACAGAGAATGCGAGGGAAAACTAGAAGGACATTATGAATCATATATTTCAAAAACTTTATATATATCATCATATAGTAATATTTCATCAGCCATTACTCCAGTCTTCAGTGTCACCTGATCCTTTACAAATCATTCAAATATGCTGATTTGATTATCAAAAACATTTCTTATTTTTGTCAATGTTACAAAAAGTTCTGCTGAGGTTGTTTTTGTGGACACTGTGAAGGATTTTTTGTCAGGATTCTTCAATGAATAGATATAGAAAATAGAAATTGAAATATTGAAATAGAAATCCTTTGTAACTTTATAAATATATTTACTGTCACTTTTGACTTACTCAATGATTTGAGCAATAAAGTATTAATTGCATAATACTTTGAAAAAAATTACTGACCACATACTATATACGTACATATAGGCTGTGTGTATATACTGTATATATGACAATGTAAGATAAAACATACCAAGCACGCTTATTTTTTCAAATCCTAATATGACATGAGAGTTGATATGCCTGATTTCACACTCCAAAAAATTTACATGCTTTTCACTTACATTAAAAAAAAACCTTTTCATCATTTTCAACCATATTCACAGTTTACTTCCTCTCAGTCTTTCTTTCTTATTTCTCCCTACTTTATTTTCTCTCCCTCTCTTATTATCTCCACAGCCACTCTCTGTGTTATTTGCTATGCAGGGCTAATTTGCCAGTGCTAGAGAGTGTGTGTGTATGTAGGGCCAGGAGTAGCTGGCAGACACATGAATATTGAATCAGTCAGGCAGGCCTCACTTGCTTATGAAAACACAGTAATGGGCGCCCACAGGCCACAAACTGAAGCCTGCACCCTCAATTAGGGCCTTCCTGCTTGGGAAGGGATTAGGACAGGTACACATGGGAGGCAGAGAGGGGTAAGAAGAGGAGGAGGGCGGAAAAGGACCTCAGGACAAACAGAGTTGAAGGAGGGGGGTCTTTGGGGTGGGGAGTCGCACTGACATACTCATGCCCTTGTGCATTCTGATACACTGTTATTTCAATGTACATTCAGAACATCCGAAAAAACAAGAGAATATGTAGGCCTACATGATAACCCTCACAGAAAAAGTGCTAAAGTGCAATGCAAGAGCAAATGTCAAGAACATACTGATAACAGTGTGAACTAATCAGTTATATCTGAACTCAACACACTTTATTTCACTGCTCTAAAAAACCAAGAACATTCCCTAATTAACATTAATCTATAATTTTCTCTTTTTCTTTTGTTAAATTTGTGTCTCACCTGAGCCGAGGAAAGGAAAAGTGTCCAATCTCAGCTTGTCCCCATCAGGCCCTGGGGCCCCTGCACTGCGCTCAAACAGAGAGGGCCCTCGACCCGATTCAGGCAAACGAGGGAATAAAGACTGAAGGGCCTGGGAGAGATGGGATAGAGAAAAGACAGCGTGTGGGGATCATTAGACAGTGAGAAAATTTTGTTTAATAAATGACATGACAGGCTAGCTTTTTAGAATAATGTACTATATTACACTAATATATAACAGTATTGATAGTATAAATACAAATTTTGTCCATTTAACAATTATTATGAATTTTATTAAACATTTTATTGGGATGTTTAATGTGTACTGCTAAATTTGCATAGTCATAAAATATAAAAATAAGTGCACGAACAGACAAAGAATTCACTGCTGTAAATTTACATTCAAGGGATGATAAGAAATGTGAAACTATCATGACATCTTAAACACTGTCTTCGAAATCTTGAAGAACAAAAAAGTATTGTCTTAAAGACTTCATAATATGTCAGTAAGAGTACAGGCCACAAAGAGATCCAGGGCTTTTCACCTCACAAAATGTGGAACGACTTTTGGGAGCAGATTAGAAAAGGGTGGTGGGGGATAAAGCTCAATAAAGAAAACCTGGAAGTCATTGCAGGAATCTTAGCAGATGAACGCCATAAAGATTTTCTCTTTTTTTATTATTAGTGACATGAAGGTGATCAATAATTTCTGTCACTCTTCTCTTTTCAGTGAGAAAGGCAGGACTACACTTCGAAGCTACGTAATCTGGATTGCTTAACAAAACCGCATTAATTACATGGCACTGATCTGACAGCCCCAACTTCTCTTTCATTTCTCACATGTCTTTCATTTTCAATCAATGGCAGTGATGAGTACGCCTTCAAGACTGGGATAAGAGGAAAGGGATAATGTCTTCTTTTGTTTTAAGGCTGCTTAACGCCATCTTTGACATTCTCTCTTTGACATTCTTCACCTCTAGATCTTTCCCTTCTCCTTCAGTCTCCTCTAGTCAAGATGTACAGCAGATAACTTTCTCATAGAATGACCTGGGTAGATATACTTTGCAAGGCTAAAGTAAAAAAATAAAAATAATATTAATAAATATTAATTTGTTAATAATTTACCACCTTTTTATTCTTTTAACCCATTTATAATTTCAGATTTGACTAAACCTTTATTGATAAAACCTATCCTCAGACTCTTTGTAGTCAAGCAGGACATAAATGTATGCTTTGCCTCTAGTATTCAAATGATAACTATTTTAGTTAAAGTTTAACATTGACCGAAAACAAATAAGTGCTGAACACCAATGCTAGAGCAATTACAGAAAATACATACAATAAATACAAAATAGATTCCTACATACTGATTGGCTCTGTACAATCAATAGCCTGATCCCTCACATCAAAGCTAATACAGAAAACCTTATACAGTATGGATAGTAAAAAAAAAACATCAATCATTAAACACTGGCAATAAAGCTGTTATTATCACAGAGCACGCCAGCCCTTCAGGTTTTTGTCTGACTTCATTCTTCTGTTATACCTGGCGGTTCATTCCTGTCTCTCATTATATTGAGATTGTTTCTTCTGTTGTCTGTAATCACACTCACTGCGATGCATTTATTCGCTCATACCTCGGGTGTGACAGGGCTGCAGTCCGGTGTGGCTGTTCCTCCATTGAAGTGGTTCTGGGCCAGCAGGAACGGAGAGTTGGCCATGTCCAGCAGCGGGTAATTCACCAGAACCACCTTACTGAAGTTGAACTTGTAGGTGAAGCGCTTGCCTTTCGTTTTGTGCAAAATTCGTTTGTTGTAGTAGTACCTGCAGGATGGAGAACAACAGAAAATACAATAAAATAAGCTGTAAATGTTTGTAAAAGAAAACACGTTTGCATTCTGTGCATGCAAGAATGAATGCTTGAATTACAGCGATAGATCACCCAAAAAAAAACTATTTTGTCATTTACCTTATGTCGTTCTATTTCTTTTGTGGAACAAAAAATAATGTCTCGGGGGTTTTTGTGCATACAATAGGGTACAAAGTAGTTTTGTTCTTCAAGCCATACAGATTTGGAACGACATTAGGATGTATAAATCATGACACAGATTTCATTTTTAAGTGAACTTTCGCTTTAAAGCGGGGGGAAGGCTGCCTTCACCTCCACTGAAACATTTTACAGGGTCATGGCCTTCATTTAGGAATGCCAGCCTTGTCAGCTGCCTGTTCTGCACGGCGATGACCGCTTAGATTTCCCTCAGCATCACACGACGGCATATCAGTCAGTTGGAAATAAGAGATGGATCTATATGGAGTCTTTTCCGCTGCCCATCACCCGTTTGCGCTCATCACGAGTGTCAGAATGCTTTGAGGATGCTCACCTGTGCATGAGAGCGAGGCTCTTTAATCTCAGCACACTTTATGCTTGACTTCACTTTACCCGATCCGGCAGCCTACACGAGTTCCCGTGATGCAATCTGCCGGCGCTATAATTTGTAAGCTTTTATTTTATGTGGCAATTGTGCCCCTTAATTGAGCAATTAAGCAAGGCTAATCAACGAGGCTAATTATGGCCTGTGCCTATTCATAACAATTAGCAGCTAGCGACAGCATCTATTAAAGGGGGGCTGGGGGAGGGTAGGAGGGGAGCAGAGCGATAAAAAAGGCGGGATGAGAAATGGCTAAGCGAATGTGCATGAATAAGAGCAGAAGTACTTCAACCAGGGTCAAAGTTCAACCCTGAAAAGTTTTATGTTGGAGTTTGGAGTTTGAAAAGAGATCTGATAAATAGAAATTCGGTGAGGTGCGAATCAATTTTAGACTTAATTTCAAAATCCCCATCGACAAGTATTCTTTATATGAGCCTCTCGCCGGAGAACATCCAGAATCCATTTAGATGTTCAAAGATTCCACAAATTGGACTGTATTGATGTTTTTTGGAGGGAAGGCAGCACTCAAAATATCCACAAACTATCAAGCATCAAGCATGGAGCGACCAAGGCTTTTATACAGGATATTATGTGAGGAATGTTTTCCCCCCCATAAGATGCAAGATAAAAACACATACACACAAAAGAAACAGCCAAACACACTGTGTACTCAACAAAGCACATCATCTAGAATATACATATTGCATGAGAGAACAATAAAAGGGAGCAATTAAGCATTAACACAGAAAATAATCCTTTGAATATGAAACCCACACATGCTGTGCATACCTAAGTGCTCGACTGAGCTTGTCGTAGTTCATGTGAGGTTTGCACTTCCGAATGCCCCACAGTCTTGCCACCTCGTCTGGGTCTTTGATCACAAATTCACCATAGTCTCCCTGCCAGGCAATCACCCCCTGGTATTCCTCCTTCTGCAGCAGCTCCAGGATGAAGTGCCACAGCTGGATCTGCCTGGAGCCTGGGCTTGACTCTGGCTTATAGGCCCAGTCTGGGAAGGCGATGCCTGAGGAAAGGGAGCCAAGTAAGTGAAAGGATTTGGATAAGGCCTGTTGGTTTTGCTACTTGCTAAGAGCATTCCTGTCTAAATAACTGATGAAGCGATGGGTGGTTCAATAGGGTATTTTGAGCCTAGGGAGTAGCCTGTGTTTTAAACAAGTATAGGTAAGAGACCTTTCTCTCTTTTTTAATTGATTTTGATCAAATTTTGATGAAGGGGGTACATGTACTAAATTATTGTTCAAACTGCAGCAAACAGCCTGTGATGACAACCAGGAACAAAAAATGAGTATCAATCCTACCTTTTGTTTGAAATTGAATTTATACAACAGTTATTTCTGGTCATTGAATTTGATTGGCCGAGCTGCATTCTGGGACTTTTTACTGTTTGTCTCAAAGACTATCTCTGCGAAATCAGTCAATACATTTAGTAGTTGAGACTTTTGAAGTCCCTCTGTGGTGAAAATCAAGTTTTTAATGTTGTTAATGTATCTATGTGGTGTTTTTAATATGCTTTAAGACAAACCATGTTCAAATTCAAGTCAACACCATTGCTGAGTTTTTTTGTCCTTAAAACTCCAGTAAACCAAAGACAGTCTCAAAATGGGGTTTGAAATTGCTGGTGTTTCTTATGTCACAAACTACCTTGTAAGCAATCACGTCAATGTGCGGGCGAGCTTTGGCATATCATTGCTCTAAGCTCAACTATGTTCTGAAGCAGGGGAGTCTCAAGAGAAGCCAGATTATTCTGGTATATTTTTACTGTTGATATGAAAAATCGTGTAATTTTAGCAAAATAGCATGTGAATTATGTATATGATTTATATTACGATGTTAAGATGAACTATTTGCCTTTCTACACTGACGTTATCTGAGCTGGCATGAGTGAGTGGAGGCGGGGCTAATTTGCATATTCATGATCCGTGTATACTAAATGAAGCAAGAGTGTAGTTACATTCAAGCTATTTTAAGGCATGAATAAAAAAATTCACATGAATAAACGTTTAAATATGTCATTTTGGTGATCAAAGATGAGTTTTAAGGGATAAAATTATTGACTACAGGGGGGCTTTAAGGGATTCTTTCTGCAAGTTACATCATAAAGCCAGTAGGTGGCGACAAGTGATTGTCTTTATAAGTGAGTCATTTGAATCATTCATTCAACCAATTCATTTGAAACACTGATTTATTTAGGAACTAAACAAGTGACTGTCTTTGGCTGCATCTGAAAGCTGAAAAAATGCAGAGGTAGGAAGGCAACAAGGCATGTCCAAATCCAATGATTGTGTCACGCCCTGTTCACTGAGATTCCTACTGTACATCTGGGGCCGTATTCACAACGAATTTTAAGGCTAAAAGTAGCTCCTAACTGGCGAATTTAGGAGCAACTCCTAAAAATAATGGGCGTGTCACTCGTAACTTTAGGACTCCTCATTTTTTTGACTAAGAGTAATTCACGAAGCATTTTAGCCCTAAAAGTAGCACCTAAGCCTGGGACAGCTTGAAAGAAGTCGAGAGGACTCCTAACTCACTAAGACCTATTCACAAACCGCTTTTTGTGGCATTTCACGTTGCGATGTTTTGAAATGTATGCGGCGGCTACAGGAGCTTCCAATCGCGAGGGAACAATTTTGCATTGTAGGTATAACTAGGGATGCAACAACGCCACCAACAACAACCAAAACTACTCACTGCATGTAAACTAATTGTAACGTTTCATTGTGAATCAAATTTAAATGTTCTTCTCTTTGCAAACGTATAGGCAAAGGCATATAGTGACAGATTAATTAAATAATGTTGCAAAGATATTGCATCAATCCATATGTTTCATTAGGCTACTAGGCTATTTGTTTCTCCTTACTCTTTATTCATTTAGGCTTCTTGTGTACTTGTTGTCTTACTTGTGTAGCGCACGCATTCTCAGACCTGTCACCTGTCACTCATCATCATAGGGGAGATGCTTGGAATCATTCCCGCGTTACAATCATCAGCCAATCAAGGTGGTCACTTCAGTCAAGCTCGTGCATGAGTAATGACGTCATCCATAGCAACGAAGACTCACTCTTAGTTTAGGAGTTGTCATTTTTCTTTACTAAGAGTAGATCTGAAAGGCGTTGTGAATAACTTTTAAGAGAAAACTCCTAGCTAAAATCTTTTAGTGCGATTTAGGAGTACTCCTAGTGGTAAGATAAAATGCTTTGTGAATACGGCCCCAGATGTCTGCCTTTATTATCCCACAATTCTCTGCGTACCATTTCGTGACAGTTGAGCTAAAAAATGTATAGGCCTATGGCATCTGGAAATTGCAGTTGGTTGTCAGTTTGTGTAAATGTACATTTTTTACCTTTTCCCACTTTTCATCTAATTTCTAACAATAAATTACTATAGTAGTAATAAAGTATTTGCTTAGTTATCACCAGAGCTCTCTCTATTTTGTTGTAGATAATTAAACCGTTAAACACTGCTTCAGAAGTCTGTCCAAAATCAGTTTTGTGAGGCACCTTCATGCACAAACACTGCCTGAAGTCATTGCCTGATAAGACAGTGAGGCAACAAGTCAACTGCCTAAGGTTTTGGACGCAGCCTGTTAAAGCGAGTCAGTGAATAATTTACTTAACCGATTCGTTCAAAACACTGTTTTATTCAGCAACAAAACACTATTACTGTAGGTTGTTAGGAGACGCATTGTCGATTCTGCCTTGGCTTTGTTTGGAACGATTTTCATTGCCGGAACAAAAAATAGACAACGAAGCTGGAAATATTGTGTCTAAAATGTAAGTTGCTTAATATTAGCTTCCTGTTGAGTAAACTTTTGTATGATAACATATCGTGTCATGCTGTTGGTTGGGACTCTTGTTCATAATTATAATAATAATAATAATAAGTCTTGCTTGTAAGATCAATGTAACATCTATGCATTTGTTTCTACTGTCCTACGTAACCATGATAGTGAAGAAAAAGTAATTTAAGTTGGATGAAGAAAAAAAAATCATCTTCCGATGTCTCACCTGGTGTCCAGAGGGTTGGGACGGGTGGCGTGAGCAGCAGGTCACTAACACAGTTACAGTCCATACCTCCACTACACCTGCATTCACACAAACCAACAAAATTTGAGTGTGAACCATTTTCGGTTAGACCACAGAACATAAGGCTAAAGCATAATACTTTGACTCATTTCACCCCCTACACACCAGTGTGTCAGAACATGCTGTTGTAAACCATGAGGGCATGTCATTCCGGTGGCCTCTGAAATCAATCAATGCCTTTTCATTTGAAGGGTTTCTTTAAATATGGTTGCCGAAGGCTGTCCCTTCAGCCATGCAGAAGATCACTGAGCATTTTTTCACAAAGAGCGACGTTCAAAAGACCCCATCTCATGTTGAACATTTATGACAGTGTGTGAGGCCCTCAAGCAATTAGTCCAGGTTTCCATATCTGTTTGCACTTTAATGCATTGCATTTTCATTTTGTAATAATGATCAAAATACGAAAATGCACATGATATTTTATAATAATAATTTAAGCATTTTTCAGTTTCCACACGTTATGCACTACAGTTGAACTTAATTTTCAACATGAAATGTTCACGTTGCAGCAAAAGGAAATAAACACGCCACGGTGGGCATGTGTTCATACAAATAACTTCAAAGCAGGATATCAAAAATCATTGAAGATTGCATCTGCTATCAGATCAACTGGGAGCATCAGTAAAGATCCATCTCTCCATGCAGCAATTCAGTATACATGGCTAGAGGAGTTCAATCTCTACTCATCCATCACAATTTCATAAAGGTTGTTTTACAAAGCTCTGGAAGAAGAAGGAGCCGGTAGAAGGGTATCTTTAATGCTGGTCTCTCCCTCTCCCCCTCTCCTCTCTCACTCTATTTAATTATGCTCTGTGAATTTTGGATCTTCCCTCCAGCATTGAAATGGAACGTGAATTATTGAGGTGTGTTTGTATAAATTATTATTGCTAACTCCAGGCACTTCTCTCTCACACACAAGTACACACACACACACACCCCTTTGTTGCTTTTACTCTTTGGACTGTCCACTTGCTCTCCCCCACCCTCGCACCGTCTACTTCTCATCTCGCTCTTTTTTTTTTCTTGTAACATTCATCTGTTGTTATTTCTTTAGTACAATATATACTCAAGAAAACTGGTATGTCAATTCACTTGGCTGTATTTTTACTTACCCGTTTCGATAGCTTTGCGAGGGCATAGAAATGTAGATTCAGACTTTTTGCTCACCTTTAAGATTTGTCTTACTGGGCCAATCGTATACGAGACTATCAACTTAAAAATAGATACTACTTTAACACTATTAAATGCAATTGAGGACAGTGCAACTGGTGCAGTCCAGATCACACCTGTAAATGAATTCATTTGTGAAATCTGTATTCATCAGCCAGCCTATCCGATCAAAGGATACCCAGCCTTACCTGCCCGTGCACCTAACTGCACTCTCTCTCTCTCTCGCTCTCCTCTGTATGTTTTTGCTCCCGCTCAGTAATTTTCCGTTTGATTTCGGAGGTAATGCATTTTTTACAAATCAAAGAGGAAGCCAGGACGCCCCCCCCCCCCCCCCCCTTTCCCTCGATCTCTTTCTTTTGCCCTGCTCTTCCCCTCCAGGCCAGTGAAGAGATAAAGGAGCCCCCATCATTTCCTTGTTAGTTTTGATTTGGGCAGCACAGGGCTTTCAAGTTCTCCCCATCACCCCCAGAAACATTATAACTAGCAGCCAAGGGAATACATCTTCTCACAATCTCCTAGATATGAAGACACTGATTCAGGGAGTGCACAACCACCGCACACACCAAACAAAAAAACTAAACAAAAAACAAAACAAAAAAAGATGCACATAAACAGGGCAACACAAAGTAACACCTTTGCCCAAGACAACATGCTCAAATGTACTCTTGAGAAAAGTAAAACTCTTCTGTGACAGGTACACATCAAGGTCACAAACTAGAAGCTCACATTTATATCGTCTGTGAGCATGCAAAATATGATGATCAAAGTAAATAAAAGTGGAAGAAAATTTATATATATATATATATAATTATTTAAAATTATATAAATACAAATGAGTATATGAGTATGTAAATGAATTTATATAAATGTATCCATGTATGAGAAAACGTTACATAATTACTTAAATAATTACTATACAGTCTCATCTGGATTATTTTTTGTTAATATTTATGTAGAACAGATCGTATGGTTTAATATTAAATATTTTGACCGTATGTTAAATCATTTTAATCATTTAGTAAATCTATGTTTTGTAATGCTGTGGGGATTCAAAGAATTCAAGCTTCTGCATGGAAAAATAATTTACGCTAATCTTATAGCACAAAAACACTAAGTATGAAATAATAAGTCTGCTTTTATACATTATTATAACATTATTGCATTTAAACACATGCATTGATTACTCATTCATTATGGAATGGCCATGCCCTACAGATTTAACAAATTTACCCCTGTGACTAATTACATTTTGTGAAAAGCTCTGCTGATTGCACATTAATGCTTCGACAAAACAGGGCTGCTGGAAACAATTTTTTGTTATGGGTCGACCACAAAATAAAACGGTATTAATAATAGGTTCCGAGGTGGACTAAAGAGTAGAGGAAAAGAGAAAGAAGTGAGCAACAGATGGTAGACATTGTTTCTAGTTGTGAAAAAGATGGACAGCAAGGTTCTGAAACAGAGATGAGGGAATGTGATGAGTCTCGTCCCTCTCGCTCTCTTCTCCCAGGACATGAAACAAACCCTCATCTGTGTCATCTTTCTGTTTCGGGCTGCCACTGAAAAGGGACTTACTGAACACCCTCGCCCCTCTTTCTCCCCCCACTGCTCCTTCCTCGTTCCCTCTTTTACTTTTTCTCCATCTCTCGATTTCTCTTGACTCTACTCTGACAGTCTGCACAGCCTCAGGGTCAAAGAACAGAAGGACTGGCTTGTGTGTTTGTTATGAAGAAGGAAGCAGGGGAAGAGAGGGAAAGGGGAAATATGGTCAAGATGGAGAACTTGAGATGGGGCGCATCTGACAAATTGTGCACACGATACAAAAATGACAGTTCAAACATAAACATGGAAATATTTTCAGGTGGCTCACAAAATTCTATGAGACCTTTATTTAACAAATGTGTACATATTTATTCAAATTTCATAATAACTAGGGGAGTATAACTAGGCATAGTAACTCCCTATATATAGGGGAGACATCTTTGTCTCTCGGCTCGAGCATGCAAAGATCTGATCACATTAAATTCTCTACAAAAGTTTTGGATGCTTCTTGTAAGGGATTTCTATAAAGACAGTGTTATAAATGTAGGTTTCATTTCATGGTCCATGTTATGCCAGTTATTTGAATTTGCAATTTGAGAGAGACCAGAAAATGTTACACATTTTTGTTTAAACACCTGTGTGTTTACTTTTATTGCACTGCATGTGTCTCTCAAACATTGACATCATATTTTCATATATCTGTTTCACATCGAAGTAGAATTTGTTCTTAAACTGTGTAAATAATGTTAAGTATTAACATTAAACTAACATCCAGTAAACTTTGTTGATGTTAAAAAATGGTGATCAAATGTAGGCCTATAGTAAATGGTTTCACTTTAAACATTTTATTTCAAAAACCAGTATGGAAACAAAAGAAATATCCGCCTAAATGTAGCATGTAATTGAAAACATTTTGTAAATATTCAAAATCAATTCAAAATCGTTTTTGCCCTGAATGCTTTATATATATATATATATATATATATATATATATATATATATATATATATATAAACTCACCTAAAGGATTATAAGGAACACCTGTTCAATTTCTCATTAATGCAATTATCTAATCAACCAATCACATGGCAGTTGCTTCAATGCATTTAGGGGTGTGGTCCTGGTCAAAGCAATCTCCTGAACTCCAAACTGAATGTCAGAATGGGAAAGAAAGGTGATTTAAGCAATTTTGAGCGTGGCATGGTTGTTGGTGCGGGCCGGTCTGGGTATTTCACAATCTGCTCAGTTACTGCGATTTTCACGCACAACCATTTCTAGGGTTTACAAAGAATGGTGTGAAAAGGGAAAAACATTCAGTATGCGGCAGTCCTGTGGGCGAAAATGCCTTGTTGATGCTAGAGGTCAGAGGAGAATGGGCCAACTGATTCAAGCTGATAGAAGAGCAACTTTGACTGAAATAACCACTCGTTACAACCGAGGTATGCAGCAAAGCATTTGTGAAGCCACAACACGCACAACCTTCAGGCGGATGGGCTACAACAGCAGAAGACCCCACCGGGTACCACTCATCTCCACTACAAATAGGAAAAAGAGGCTACAATTTGCAAGAGCTCACCAAAATTGGACAGTTGAAGACTGGAAAAATGTTGCCTGGTCTGATGATTCTCGATTTCTGTTGAGACATTCAGATGGTAGAGTCAGAATTTGGCGTAAACAGAATGAGAACATGGATCCATCATGCCTTGTTACCATTGTGCAGGCTGGTGGTGGTGGTGTAATGGTGTGGGGGATGTTTGCTTGGCACACTTTAGGCCCCTTAGTGCCAATTGTGTATCATTTAAATGCCACGGCCTACCTGAGCATAGATTTTGACCATGTCGATCCCTTTATGCCCACCATGTACCCATCCTCTGATGGCTACTTCCAGCAGGATAATGCACCATATCACAAAGCTCGAATCATTTCAAATTGGTTTCTTGAACATGACAATGAGTTAACTGTACTAAAATGGCCCCCACAGTCACCAGATCTCAACCCAATAGAGCATCTTTGGGATGTGGTGGGACGGGAGCTTCGTGCCCTGGATGTGCATCCCACAAATCTCCATCAACTGCAAGATGCTATCCTATCAATATGGGCCAACATTTCTAAAGAATGCTTTCAGCACCTTGTTGAATCAATGCCACGTAGAATTAAGGCAGTTCTAAAGGCGAAAGGGGGTCAAACACAGTATTAGTATGGTGTTCCTAATAATCCTTTAGGTGAGTATATATATATATATATATATATATATATATATATATATATATATATATATATATATACTTTTTTTTTTTACATACACATACTTCATGCATGATAGTGATTTCAGGTCATGCATGATAGTGATTTCAACCCTGTAACTAATTTAGTTGGTTACGTGACGTGAGTAAGACGTCATTTACGTCTTACCCCCGTGTTTACACCACTCTCCAGCGATCATCTTTCCTAACACTTCAAAGTTACTTTAGATACGAAACCCAATAATTGAAATAATAAGGTAAGGAGACCGTGAAAGCGAAGTTTCGGCGGTGCTTGGCACTTGGATGAGAAAACTGAGGAAACTTTAAAAAAAAAAAGAGAGAGAGATGGAACAGTACTTGCTCAACTTTAGGATATATGATAGAAGCGAGCGTGCGATATGGTAGCCCATCAGTTTCTTATAGAACATCGGACTTAAGATACAAGGAAAAAGGGGGGGAAAGACGGAGAAAAAGTATCAATCGATAGGGTTAAATTATTCATCGTCATTAATTATCGATCGCTCTCCGTTGCCGACTTGTCCGCCTCGCGCGAGAGTTGAAAGGAGGGAAAGCGCGCTTTATTAAAACCGGCTCGAGCCTCATTGTTTCATGTCCCGCGGCAAAGAAAAAGCTCGAGCTTGGTTCTGCCCGCGCCAGTGAAAAATACACACACACACACACATCGCCCCCCTTAAAGCTCCTTTTCTCTCCTCGCTCGCTTTCCCTCCCGATGGAGAGCTTTGGGGAGCCTCGTACGGTGTTCACGGGGCGGCTGTGTCTCGCGTGGATCGATGTGGGATCAATGGCTCTCGCTGACTAATAGCCAGAGAGCGCTTTTGATCTCGCGGCTGAGAGATCAAAACCTGCGCGAGAGGAAAGAGAGAAGGAAAGAGAAAGAGGAAAATGCGCGGGAGACCGAGCGGACCTTAAACTTCACACAAACACGCGCGCTCGTACTTTGATACATCTGCTGTCGTCTTGTGAGGTGACATCATAGCGTATTGTCAACGCTTGTTTACTTTTCTACAATGAGCACTGAGCAGGTAGGCTATTAGCCTACGCCCAACAAAAACAAGATAAACAAGCTAATTTAGCGAGTTCAGCATATTACGCTGTTTTAGGCAAATCAGCCTATGCTCCATATGAACACTGTGGTAACTCACAAACAAAATAAAATATTTTAAAATAAACTTCTCTCAGTCTTCACTAATTTCCCCCAGTAGACCTAAAATTTACACAAGTGAGTTAAGCTCGCGTCATAATTGAAATCTTCATGTTTGTCTATCCCTTCGTGCATTTTAAAAAAAATCAATTTTACGCGGACACACAAGACACATTAACTCTGATTCAAATTATTGTTTAAATGGTGCACCAGGGAACTTTTTGGCTCTGGCTCTGCTTGATGTTAATTAAAAATGTGTGGAAAGCTAATTAGTACAAGTATCTGGAGAAAGAGAGTGGTGAAGAAGTGAAGTGCAGACTGCTCAAGGTCTTGAGATCACAGCGTGCATTTGAACACCAGATGATTCTCCATTAAATCACTCTAAAAAAAGAAGCAACCACGCAGTTAGGCTAATAAATCCTGCTCTTTTATGTGTCCTTCATATGTCTTTATCATACATGTAGCCTATTCTACAGGACAGAAGCCACAACTATAGGCCTATTGCGCATTCTTCCTACTTGCTATCCCCCTCTCTTTATCCCTCCTCCCTCTGGTCAGTGAGTTACTCTCTCGATCGCTCTCACTTCCCGAATTAACCACTCAAGAAGTCACCACCGACTCAATCAATAGCTCATACATAAACCCTGCTATAATCGCTCCACATGCCTGTCTGTCTGCCCCCTCATCCCTCGTTACCATTTCACCTTCTGTCCCCTTAACTTCTATTGGTTTGACAAACTACTAGGCTACTAATTAACAACTTATTATTCACTTTCTTATTCTTTCTAATAACTGCTTGATTTTCATATGCACTGTGCAAAAACTATGTATCAGAAAATGTATGTGATACCTCATTTAGAATTTCAGCATGGCATTTTGGCTTTCTGTCTTGTGCTTCCTATGAACGGTGTCATCTGTGACAGACTCGTGTCTTCCTGCAATCTGATGTCTAAGGAGGTGTTGCGCAGCTTTTTCTATCAACATTTAGATATTAGTACATGAAGTATTCAGTTTTACAAAAATAATACTAGTGCAGCAATTGTCAGATTGTTTTTGCAACATTTCATTTACAAAATCTGCTTTGTGTGGCAAAAAAATATTTTTTTATAAATAACCGAATCAACCACTATAGATCACACAAACACACACACACGCACACACACAAATAATTAGGGGTTATATAAAGTTTTTGCATTTAGTATGTTAATATGGCAGTCAGAATAGATACAATTGTGCTGACAAAGAAAAGTGAATCAATATTTAATGCTCTGTTTAGGTGCATGCTAATAAAAAAGTTTTTTTTTAGATACCTGCGATTCATTTGTTTTTGCCAAAGCAAGTAAATATCCAAGTTGGACACACACGATCACTCTGTTTTTAGCCCCTGCTGATCTCATCATATTCAAAAATATGAAAACACAGAAACCAACACACATACGCACACAAACATGCTCACACACAAAACACATAGAGAATTTAAAGATTACACACGAACCCTGCTCATATTCCCTGTGCTCCAGCCTCTCTTTCCCTCTGTCTCTGTTTCAAACTCTTTGATTCGATGGAGCGGTTTGATCTGTGCTAGAGCGAGTTTTGTAAACACATTTTTGCGATCATATAGCCATGGGCAAGGCGCGTATAAATGAGGAGGGGGGGGGGGGGGGGGGGGGGGGGGGGGGGTATGGCGACGTTTAATGAGAGGCTCAAGTGGAAAGGCACACGGACGGATTCAAACTTGAACACGAGAAATGTGGAGAAATCAGCCTTCCCCACCGGATAGGTTGATGAAATATAATGTAATAGTAGATGGCTGGCTCTGCTTTTAAACAAACAACTCTATAGTGAAAAGTGTTATACAGTAGGCTATCTAAATTGACATTTCCCCACGGAGAAAAGAGAGAGAGAGAACAATTTTGCAAAAAGGACATTGCAATCACAAGTAAGGACAGACACAAACACATTACGGTGGGAGCAAATAAAGAGAAAACCTTGGCGTAAAACGGATTCGGTGCGAGCTAAACTAATAAATGTGCGCGGTCCTATTCTTTTCTCTGTTTCTTTTCTACACATCGGCGTCGTGAGCTGCTAATTCGTTTAACTTCGATTGCCAGCGCAATAATAGCGCTAACCCGTCGCCTCCGTCTCCTGGTTCGCAGAGAATTCAGATCACATCTCACTGGGAGGGGAAGAAGCTATGACCCCATGTCACTGATGATGACTATAATAAAGCCTATACAAAACGAAATAATCCACTATTTAATATAGCCTAATGAGTAGCATAAATTGTAGTTACAATCACTAAAATAAATGCGTAGCTATTATAAATTACAAATTAATTAATCAATAGGCATATAGCTAAATATAGGCTAGCCTAATTATTTATATAGTAAATACTAATAGGCGTACATGTTTTTAGTAGCCTACTAGTAGGCCTAATCATTTTATGAGTTTTGAAACGGAAACACGACTAAAAAATGCGACGACATTAAGTTCAAGTGTGAAACGCATATAGGCTAAGTTATGGTAAGTTCTTTAAATGAAATGGATAATTAAATGACATCATTTCCACTGTCCCCTTATTCCATCTGTGTACAAATTCTCATTATCAAGCCTCGAATTGTTGTTTGCATAAAAATCCCAGCTGCACATGCCTCAGTACCTTGCGCAGAAAAGGGAAGCTCTTCTTTTCTGTCCTTGTTTAGTGTGTGCTTTTCCAGCTTTTTAAAAAACGAATAGCTTGAAGGAGTAAGTGTGTTTCTGTTCGGGAGTGTAGCCTATGTGTGAGTGCCCGCGCGCGCTTTCTTTTCTTCCTCTTCTATCTACCTCTGTCCAGGGAATTCTCAACATTCACAAACACATCGCAAATACCCGCCGGCTTCACAGTATCGATTTCTAATTAGACGGCAGGATAATCGTTGGAGAGAGAGAGATAAAAAAGGGAAGAGGGTGGCAAGAATAAATAAATAAATAAAAAGGTCTCATGATTAACTGAATTAACAAGAAAAGTACGAAAACAAGTGAGCGATGCAAAATAATGGCCTTTCTTTGCATTCTACATAAAACGCTAATGTGGCTCTATGAAATTAAAGGATTTGTTTAATCCGTGTTGGGAAATCTAATATTTCTGCCCTCATTTCCTGCAACTTTTCTCACTGTCGTTTCTTTGACGTCAGCCAGGAACTTCACACTCTGAACTTTACTCTATGCCCTCCCTCCATCCTGATCTCCTCTTCCTCCTCCACCTGTCCCTCATCCTTCTCTGTCATTCTTGGCAGTGTGCGTCACAGAGGTTAGTCCAGGCTCAGGTAGCTCGTTTATTTTAATCAAGCTTTCATCATTAGGCCTATACGACTGACTTTGACGCGCGCACATTCACGACGCTCTTCCCTCGTCCCCTTTCCTCCTGTACTTTTTCGTAGAACGTCTCTCTCTCTCTCACTCTCTCCTCAAGCATATGCTAATAACTCGGGTGAATACACACCTACTTAACCCTTCTCTCCTTTGTGCTCTCCTCCCTCTTTGGCGCTCTCTGTCATTAAGATGGTGATAAAGTGTCGGATTACTCCGAGGGCTAAAACAGTGACTGCCCTGCCCCGAACTCAGCGCACACTATCAATCTCCCGGTGTGCTAGGCTACTGGAGTCCTACTTCTGTCTCTACACTTTTGCTGTTTTTATCTATCGCCCTTTCATTCACACAACTTTTTATTCTAATGTGTAAGGTTAGTAGTGTTGAATTTATAATTTGTCTTGTGGCGTCAGAATTTTTTTTTTTTTTGCATGTAAAATCTGCGATTAAGTCGCTTTTAATATGGATATTTGCACACACAAAAAAGATGCGCTCAGTAAACACTTTGATTTGTTCTCTCCCTCGCTTGTATCAGAGATCCGCAACGATTTCTCTTTTTTCCGTTTGTTTAAAGTTCTCGGCACGTCTCATTACCGACACGCAAGAATCTCTCAATAAAGGAAGGACGTCTTATAGGCAGGTTTTACTTCTTTCAGGTGTTGTTTCTGCATAGCACACACACAAAAACAATATTAATATTATTATATTTATAGTAGGCCTAATAATAATAGCATACGATTTTGGTAGGTTTATCACAGTTGCGTCAGACTGATAGGCCTACTTATGTACATTTCCTTCCGAAAATCTTGAATTAATCAGCATATAAATCATGATGTAACTGCAACGCAATTCTCTACTAGTAATGTCTCTGATGAGACACGCGCATGGCTGTGCGTGTCATTTGTGACGCGATCCGAACTAGGCCTATAGGCTGGGTTCAGGTTTTCCCAGACTAGCAGGTAAAAGCAAATTGTTTCAGGAGCTGTCAGGTTCAAAGGGGCTGAATAAAACCTTCACCAATACTGTATCTCAGAGAGTTTGTCTCCCTAACACAACAGCACGAAAATACTAGAATGTAATTTGTCGAGTTTTTAACGAACATAAAATAATTGTGACTATTGGTTAAACTTCGGGAATGTTCATCTTCAACTGCATAGAGATTATTCAGTTTGGCTTAAAATAAACAAATGTGATGTGATTAGATGAGATGTATATGATTGTAAGGGGCTCGACAATTCGCCAAAATAGCCACAATGTGGCACCTGACTGACTGGAGCAGATCTGAACTTGCCATCGAAAGAACTAGGATGACACGCGTAACACACGTTAACTTCATTTATTTATGAGGAGGGTCACTGGTAAAAGTAATATCTTAATTAAGAATAACTATAAATAAAAAGACTGCAACTAGTGAGGTTTGTTTAGCAAGTGATACATGTTTAACTTACTGTCTGTCACATTAAAGCAGGTCTATGTGATATGCAGAGATGTGATATTCAAGGCGATATTACAAGTTTTTTTTCTCGGATATCTTATGTTCCATCTCTCTCTAATAAACAGAAACGAAAAAGCTCTGCGCAAGTAATACATTTACGAGTTATCCGTGGCTGTCGTTTATTAACGGACATATAGGCTACATGGCCTATACATGTTTTTTTTTTTTTTTTTTTACTGCTTTGGGAAACTGAATCCTGAACATATTTAAGAACCTTAGATCTTGCTATACCAGGCAGGAACTTTTTTAAACATAGAGGAATTGAGGGTGCAAATTGAGGATTATTATGTTATCCATGTTTAGTGTGAGTTCAGCATGCATTTCCTGAAAATCATTGTGCAAATCAGAGTCCTAAAGAAATAATTCATGGAAAAATTATATTTATGTAGGCCCAATTCTTTACTTAGCCTTGTGTCTTTTGAAACTGTGTGATGTTGTTTATTCTGTGAGGTATTGAACACCAGTGTGATGGTTAACTGATTGTTTTACAAACCAACACATAGATCAATCTTAACTAGAATTTGAGTGCATTTCAGGTCATAATCTGTTGAACTAGGCAAAAAAATCCACCAATATGTTCAAAAGGTTGTATCACACTAAAAAAGAGAGTGTAATGATTTTGCAATGATCAATATGTATTAGGATATGCGTTAAGTGTCCCTTGTCTCTGATAAATAGTAAAGAGAAAGATCCATTAAAGTTGCAAGTAAAGGGCTGTTCACATATTGAGCATTTTGCATCAACAAATCAACCAGATCATGATCCAAGGATCAAAATCTTGCACTTGGAGTTAGCTGGTTCAGACTCCTTAAACTAACTGGTGTAGAGGTATTTTGTAGGCTTGAGAATGACAAATCTGTTTATCCCGAAAGGAGCTGGCAGATGTGACTGTTCCCAAATTTGCTGATGGGAAAGCAATGGAGGCACAGGAAATAAATCATCACTAACTGCAACTAACCCTTTAACAAAACTCCAGGATGGAGCAGGTGCTCCCAACATGAATTTTAACACCATAGCATCTTCTTTACCATCTAAATCTTAATCACTGCATTGGGCATTTTAGATCCCTTTGGAACACTGAAAAGTTCTCTAATTTCTAATCCTCAAATGTTTTATGTGCGTCCCTATGAACATATATATATCACCATGGCTGCACTAAGAGCAGAAGACTGTAATGCTCTTGAAATTTTGACTTGGAGAGTTAATGCTGCATTTATTATCCTCACATACTCTAAAAATACTGTGTTGTTTCAACCCATGTTTGGGTCAAACATGGACAAACCCAACTGTTGGTTTAAATTACCCTTGGCTCTGCAGTTGGGTTTGTCCATATTTTCTGCAAAAGTGTATATAAAAATAGTGCACCCAAATTTTGTTTATTATTTAGTTTTCCCTAATGATACTCCAAACACTTTGTTCCATGGAACACAAAAAGGGAACTTTGAATTCTTAAAAGGTTTTGCAGTCAGCTGTGTGAAGATCAAAAAAGCCCTTAAGACCAGAGTACAAGTAAAAGTTATAACAATTTATCATTTTTTTTCAGTGTTTTTCATTACTTTTAAAGAACACTGCTGCTAACTCCAAGACTCATTAAAAACAGTGATTGTCAGGGATGGAGTGTGTCCATTTTAAATTGAGAAAGCCTTGGTGAGCAGCTACAGCACCATTGAACTGAGATAATATTGGAAACACTGTAATGTTGATTTCATGTAATGTTGGTTTGTAATGGCTTAATCAACTGATAGATTGTTATAACTTTTACTTCTAATCTGGTCTTTTCGATCTTCACCCAGCTGGATGCGAAACCTTTAAAGATGTCAAAATTCACTTTTTGTGTTCCATGGAAGAGTCACATGTTTAGAGTGACATTAGGGAAAGTAAATAATGAAAAACATTTTGGGGGCACTTTTTATATACACTTTTGCACATATGGACGAACTCAAACATTGGTTTAAATGAACCTAGAAATTAGGTGAATTTAAACCAACGGTTGGGTTTGACCATATTTGACCAGAACATGGATTGAAACAACCCAGGATTTTTTAAATCTGAGGATCAAAACTTTTATACTTTTGCACTGTGAAAAAAAAAATAACTCTATATCTTTTTGTGGTTAAGGCTCCGAAAATAGAAAAATATTTATTTCATGTTCTCACCACAGGTGATGTTTCGAGCCCAATGGCTCTTCATCAGAAGTGGGAAAAGGTGGCAATAAACCAATTAACCATGATTGGGACACATAAAAAAAAGAACTATGAAAATACAAATTCAACCTATATGCAAATAATTAGTCAAAATAAGCCCAAAAAACAAACTAAACTAAACTTAAAACAAAAAAGTTTTCCACATTGATATGGTTGAGACAAGAAACTGAAATGGAGAATGTGATTTTAAGTTGTATTATCTTGAGCCAGTTGAATGTGAATATTGATATGTTTTGAAACATGCTGCTTTGAAATGATGTGTATTGTGAAAAGTGCTATACAAATAAATGTGAATTGAATTGAATATGTTACATTTGAATATAGAAGATGATTACAATAACCACAAAGCAATCTATCCTATTTACTTTCAGAAACAGAAAGTGTCATATTCGCCAAGTTTTAACACACTTAAGGAATTAGATTGGGATTACAGGAGCATTAGCACTAAAAAAAAGAAAATTCTGTCACCATTTTTTAACTATTTTTGTACAATGAAAGTTAATGGGATCCAAAACAACACTGGAACCCACTGACTTTCATTGTATGAACAAAAATCGACAACTGAGATACTTTTCAAAATAAATGTTCAACAGAAGAAAGAAAGTCAAACATTGGTGTATTTCCCAAAAGCATTGTTATCCACTATGGTCGCAAGTTCTGTCATTACCAACATACAGTAGTTCAATGATTTGGTTTAATTTGCTGCAACTATGATTCCAACGAACATTTGCAAACAGCATTGCAACCTTGTGTGGTTGGAACTACTCTCGACCTGTGGTTAGAACCATGTTAATATGAACATGCTCTTGGACACAATAAGCAAGCTAACATTCAGTGCATTCTATATCTTTTATTCCTTTTAAATATATACATTTCAATCTATATATTTTAGTGTATCAACAATCAGCACCCTTTTTGAAGAGTGTGCATGTGCATAAATACGCAAGGGAACCCCTGAGCAAGACGTAGAACTAGGGAACTCACGATGAATCAAACATCAAATAAAACAAAAAGACGAGAACAAAAAAGTAAAGTAGGCCTCATGCCATGCACGTTAGATAGCAGTAATCTGACATTAATTGCAATCTTGAATCGATTTATTAGCAGAAAATATTACTCCACCACCTGCATGTGAAGTCAATAGTCCTAAATTGTTGAACCAACATGGTTCAAATGATGGAGGTACGACCATTTTACTGGTTTGGGGAATCAGTTGTGACTAGTTAATTTCTCCAACGATACATCATACTATGGTAGTCAAGCAGCGAGTTATGTTGTTGTATGGCAAACTCACTCCAGGTTTGGAAGGGCAAGTAAATGCTGAGAGGATTTCCATTTTTGGGTGAACTATCTCTTTAAGTTAGAATTCTCTCATAAAATAAGAGACATTGTTCTAAACTAAAACACATTTTTTTAAACTATAAGGCCACCCACAACCTCTTTCACACATAACTCTTACTACCCTTTGTCTTCAGTCAAACTCGAGACCTTATTTCCACTCTTGTACCCCCCACCCCACCCCCCTCAACCAAACAGCCCACCTCTGCGCGTGTCAAATCGAATCTCCACCACAGCGCCTACTACACCCGCTGTGTCCATGTATAATACGTCATACACACAGGGAGTGTGCGATGACGGATTACTGAATTAGACGAATAATGACACCTGACACTTCTGTTACCGCTCCCTGAGCTGCCACAGCCAGCGCCGCAGCGCCGGTAAATAAAGACCAGAGATGAGGAAATACAGAGAGAGATGAACAAGGAGGGGGAACAGCAGGGAGATGAATGGAGAGAGCAAATGAAGGTGCGTAGGCCTATATACAAAGAGAGATGGAAGGGAAACCGAAGACAAAGAGAAAAAGAAACTCGACAAGTCAGCTAGATGAATGTACGAGGGCATTTTTGTTTGCAATCTGCTTTGTTTCACAATAGTTCTCAATGGCGTACCTCGGTTTTCAAAACCAATAAACCCACGAAAAGAGAGGCTGTGTATTGGCATCAACACAACTTGAGTTGCATGTGATGTTAGTGTGTGGCCTGACCTATAGTGAGTGCACCGAGACCTTGGACTGAAGTTGCTTAGATATGAATGAAACTATCTGCAAGGAATATAATATTCATATTATTAAAGGGATAGTTCCCACAAAAACTTAGAATATAGTATTTTTCCGTGGAACATAAAAGAAGATATTTTGAAAAATGTGTCCTGTTTTTGTCCATATAATGAAAGTCGAAGGGGTCATAAACAACACTGAACCCCATTGACTTACATTGTACAGAGCGAAACAAAAAACACTAACACATTTATCAAAATATTGTCTTAAGTGTTAAGCAGAAGAAAGAAAATAATACAGATTTGGAACAACATTATAAATGATGACAGAATTCTCATTATTGGGTGAATTGGCCATATAATGCTATATCAGAATAATATAGAAAAATAGATGTTGTAAGATATATACAACACTTAGATTGGTCTGAGCATCATGCAGTGTACAAAATAATTACACCATCATACAAACAGTTTTAACAATCTGTCACTGTCTGTGTATGAAAATCACATCAGAAGTTGTCCATGGCTTCTACGGGTTTAGGGCAACGTGACACCCACATAACATCTAGAGTGTGTGTTTGAGAGAGAGAGACAGAAACAGAGAAAGTGGGGAGCCAGAAAGAAATATTGACAAAGCATAGATATACACATAAGTCATTGAGTGTGGCCTGCCCGGCTCTTGTATTTTATAGCTACGCTCTGTGCTGGCGGAACAAGATGACAGCTGAGTTCCTTCAACGGAAAATATGGTGCCTCTCTTGTTTTCTCCGTCCCCCTTCATCGTTTCTGTTTTCTGTCTATCCCTCTTTATATTACTCTGTCACCTCACAATTTTGTTCTCTCCCCCTCCTCTTTTTTCTGCTTTCTCTTTATGGTTGCCCTCTGTTCTCTTGCCATGCATGTTTCTTTTTGCTTCTTATCTTTGTCATCCTTATTGATGCTCATTCTTCTTTCTCTTTACCTCAATGTGTCTATTTTTTGCTCTCTGCCATTTCCTCTATTTGTTCTTCAGGTTCCTCTGTTTTTATGTTTGTCTCATTTATCTCTTCCGATCACTGAACATGTGATATAAAATATAGAAAAAGTTTGGAGTCGGTGATATTTGTTTTATGTTTTAGAAATAAGTCTCTTATATGCTTACCAAGACTGCATTTATTTCATAAAAAATACAGTAAAAACAGTAATATTGTGAAATATTCTTCAGTCTTCAGTGTCATTATCCTCCAAAAAGCATACTAATACGCTGATTTGGTGATTATAGGCTCAAGAAAAATTTCTCATTATTATCAATGTTGAAAACAGTTGTGCTGCTTAATATTTTTGTGGAAACCGTGATCCATTTTTTCAGGATTCTTTGATAATCATAATCAAAGTTTTTTTGTACTATAAGTAAAAGTCTTTACTGTCACTTTTGATCAATTTAATGCATCCTAACTAAATAGATAAATTAATTTCTTTATTAAAAAAAAATACTTTTACTGACCCCAAACTTTAAACTAAAAAAGAATTTTGAAATGCCTCTTAAAAGTGAATTATTCACATTTTTTCTGCAGGAAGCAGAACAGGAGGCAGAAAACCTTTTTTAACACTCATTCTTCACTCATCACTGTGTCTATATTTTTCTCTCTGCCATTTCCTTTATTTGTTCTGCTGGCTCATCCGTGTTACTTTTCTCTCATTTCTCATTTACATCTCTTCTTTCACCTGACATTCTGTTTCATTTGCCATCTTGTAACTTGTAGGCTAAGATGGGAGGTGGAACTTGTAGCTTCACATCTCTTCATATTTTCTGTACCCCTACCTGTCTCACATTTGATATGAAATATATAAGCAACAAAATGTTCAAATATAGAAACTTCAAATGCATATTACATGCATATGAATCAATTCGTACCTTTATGCCTTAGTTATTTTATTCACCCTCATTTCTTTTGCCTGTTCCTCACCACTTCCCTCTCACACTCTCTACATTCCAGCCACCCCTCCCGCCTTCTTCCGCAGCCCGAGCACAGAGCCCCAAGTGTCGGAATCAATTAAGAGTGAGCGCCGTCGCGCCCGTTCCTTCACGGAGGTAAATATTAAACTGCAAGGAACGGCAGGCAGAGAGAGGGAGAGAAAAAGAGAGATAGAGGAGGGGAGAGCGAGCCCTCCGTCCCTAATCCGCCGCATCGATCAGCCGGGGATGAGGGTAATATATTATTTTGACAAGATACGATCCTCCGACGCGCACCGCTATCCCCGGCGATCGATTTCTTTTTCTCTCTCCCTTTTTTCTTTTTCTTTTTCCTTCAGCAGTAGGGACACTGCATGCGCACCTCTGTTTTGTTGCTAGTCGCTGTGTGTGCAAGTGTGACTGAGCGAAACAGTGTGAAGCCAACAGTAGTTGAGGAAACGCCTGGAGAAAACTTCTCATCTGAGCGGCACTATCTCAGCGTCTCGACAAAACGATAGCAGACGTGAAGTCTTAATAATGTCTTTACAGTGTCGTCTAAGGAACATACATTTCAAAGTCGTCAAAACAGTTCATAAAAAGACAAAGGAAAGCCATTCACTTGTGCTACAAGCAGAGTATTAAATGACGTATTAAATAAAAATAAAGGAGCTTTTCCCACCAGATAATTCCATGTTTTGCATCCGAGTCAACTGGGTGATGCTGACCAATTGTAAAGTTAAGTGTCTGGCCCCTCCGGTCCCCTGTGCTCTTTTGCCTTCCCTCCATATCGCTTTGTAAACTGTGTCTAAATGCTAAATTCCCAGATCAATTTTTTTCATTCAACCTCTCCCCCCAACCCTTTGTGCCCGCTGCCCCCTGCCTCCGCCTCCGAAGTGTATTGAAGTTCACTGTCTCTTTGCAAATGCAGTCTGCAGCGTTCTCGCGAGTGTGTGTGTGTGTGTGTGTGTATGTGAACATGCACACTGAGATTTATAAATCTGTAAAGGCAGGTAAATTCAGAAATATCTAATAAATCAGCTTGTTTCATAATTTCAACCACTGCTCGGCAGGCCGCTCTGCCTCACAGAGAACTCAGGCACCAGTCTGAGTCTTTCTCTCCCGTTTTTATTGTGCCATTTTCTGCCACTTCGGCTGCTGTGAGGGAGTCAGTAATGCAGTCACTGTCCCTCTGCAGCCCCCTGCTGTGTGTGCAAGTGACTTGGCCTGTAAGGAGAGGGGGGAGACGCGGGGTCAAGGTGAGCTCTAATACACTATTGATCCGCCCCAATTGAAAACCTGATGGAAATTTTACCCCCCTCCCCTTTTCTCCTTCCCATCTGTGTATCTCTGTCTTTCCCTTGTCTTTCTTTTTTTTCTGTCTCCCTAGTGAACAACTTCTTCTGTGCTTCCTCCTTTTTTGCAAATTAGATCCTACCCAGAGGCTGTCTTTGTGGCATCTTTTTCTCTCATGTTGTCCCCCTTCTTCTTCTTTGTCCCCTTTTACATCTTTACATTTTAGAGACATCTAACCCAGTTCCTTGTTTTTTGGGGGGTTTTTTTTCATTCGAAAAGAGACTCTCATAAAGCAGCCTGATCTCATGAAAATGGCACGTAAAAACTAATTTTCGTGTATAAATTGCACGATAAACACTATAGAGACGCATTTAGTGTGACCGGGTTGCAGCAAGAGACCTTCTTGTCTTTTTGAAGAATTGCATGTAGTCTTTGAATACATTTAAACTTGAGTGAGTATATATGTGTGTGTGTGATTGAGTCTATGAGCACACACACACACACACACACACACACACACACACTGACATACCGTGAGCAGTGTGGCAGTATGGTCACCAGTGCAGTGTATTAAATGCCACTGTGGGTTTGGCCTCAGGGCTGCACAGCGATCCCTCAGCAGGAAGAGCCAGTCGATAGCACTCCATCCTGGTCAACAATGAACAACACTCCACAAAATCTGTCAACACCTTTGTGGAAAGTAGAAAATGAGACGGACGTTATCCGTCATGTTTGAAAGATATCTCTCCCTTTTTTTGTCTAATGTTACTAATGTGGACCACAGATGCAACTTATATGTACTGTACAAAAGAATGTTGTTCCATCTTAAAAAAGTAAGTGTTTGTGCTGCCTTAAAATTTTAGGTAGAACTACATATCAAGCTGAATAAACTATAAAATAAATATGTAAGGGTTGGGCAATATTCAGAACTGAAGAACTGGCTCCCTTTTCAATTAACGAGTGTGAATTTGACTGAATTGGTCAAAAACCAAAAACAGGAAGTTGAATCGAAAATGACAGGAAGAGGAATCTAACTATCTATCTATCTATCTATCTATATATCTATCTATCAATCATCTATCTATATCTATCTAGGCTTATAAACCTTCAAACGTCAAAGCTTTTTTCAAAACTTTCAAATGAGGCCATGTCAAGTCAACATTTAAAGTTTGCCTTAATAAAACTTGATTTTCAAGTTAAAAATGAGTTCTTTGAATTTCAGTTCACTTGAATTCGGATGCAATTCTGCATCCTGTTTGCTGCCTCAACTCAAATTCAGCAACTTAATTGAAAATGCACTCTCAATTGAATTTTGAATGGCGCATAATCCTGACATATGTAAACGAGCCTTAAAGTCACCGAAAGCCTTAATGATTCTGTTCCCCAACAATGGGTGGTCAATTTAAAGACTAAATTAGATCTGAACATGTTTATATATAGCCTATATTTTTTTTTAATCACAGGACTCTGAATCTGAATTTCACTCTCCATTCAGCATCTCTCTGCTTTGACCTTTCCCTGCTTGCATAGTTGTTAATTACTTTGTAGAACAGGCTGTGTGATAAAACTGTCTCTTTGAGTGCATGCAAGAGCTTCCAGGTGTGATTTATGTTCTGTTGTGTATCTGTCAGGTGGTACCGCTATCTGTACCACAATCTCCCCATGGACGCAGAAACATTACACATGTGGTGAGGCCCTGTGTCGACCTGCAGCCCGTGATACACATCTGGAACATCAATGACAATGATGCACACTAAGGATGAGGAACGAGACAATGCTGGACAGAAAGACTGAAGCATTGGGAACAATAATCAAGGTTGTTCTGTGTCTTATTCCTTACTCCTTACACAAGTTGTATGTGCTAAAGATCCAAATAAACCCAAAATAATCACATTTTCTCTTTCTCTTTTTATCTCGCTCTCTCTTTCTCAGTCTCTCTCTCACAGAGTCTTAGCTTAATTGCTTTTAAACCGGATTAATGACTGACCGGGGACATGTTGCCTTAATCTCCGCTCTTGTAAAGCTGCTGTTTCTCAGCTGTGCCTGCTCCCTTTCCTGTCCTCATCCATCCTCTCAACCCACTTACTCTTCGTCTCCCTCTCCCACACTTTACCTCAGTCACCATCAGTCTCCCTGTCCGTCTATTGCTCCGTCTTTCCCAGGCACAGTTTCTGCTTCTTCTGCACATTATAACTCAATCCTTTTATGCCATTTGTCTCTCTGTCTCGCTTATGCTCTTCGCTGATATATTCTTATCTTTTACTTTCATCTCTAGCTCTGTCCGAGTTATGAGCTCACTTACTCACAAGTGCACACACACTCAAACCCCTCTGCTGTGTGTGCACGCTGTAGTCGTGATGCATGGCCAGTCGTGGAGTCTTGTATTAGCACATGTCGATGGGAGACTGTCATTGCCTCCTAAGTGTTTTGGCAATACGGGATCTGCTGTCATGCCAGTGCAACTAATCTCAATCGAATTACATTGAGCTGGTATTGAGATGGTGGGAGAGGACAAGAGTAGGAGGCTGTGTACTTGACTAAGCTCCTCTCATGGCCAACAAGTGTTAGGGGTGTGTGTTTGCTTGAGTCCTTCATATGAACAATCATAAAAAGCTACCTTTTCTGAGGTTCTTTTAAATTGCCATATTCTCACGCACATGTCATTTCAAACCTGTTCGACTGTCTTCTACAGAACACAACAGAAGATATATTGAAGAATGTTTCAACTGAATTATCCCTGAAGGGTGATCGTGCTTTCTCTGTCGCTGGTCCTAGATTGCGGAATAATCTGCCATTGGATGTTAGATCTTCCTTAACTCTTAATGTTTTTAAGGAACGCTTAAAATCGTATCTGTACTCTTTGGCATTTTAGTACAATAGTACATGGATGGTTTTATGTTTTGTCTTATTGTTCTGTTGCTTTTTATTGCAATGTACAGCACTTTGGAACTGTGGTAGCCTGTAAGGTGCTATATAAATAAATAACTAATAATGAAGTACTGATAAAATGTATTTAGAATTTAGTTTGGCTCTCTTTCTCTCTACACTCTCCTATCTGTTCCAAAATGTCTAACTTCTGAACTCTTTTATTTAACTTACACCCTCTCGTCTATATTAGTCTCTGTAACTTTCTCTCAATACTGTCTCTTTCTCTCTCACAGACATTTCTATCTCCTCTTCTCCCCTTGCAGTTGCCGTCAGGATTAAACAGTTATCTCGTAGGCCCTCTATCGCCCCTAAATACTGCGGATGATAAGACTCACTTGGATTTGTCAAATTGGGCACCATCGATTAACTGACCTTTCCTTACTCTCAGGCTCCCAGGCACTCTCCACACCACCGACAACCCAGATAGAGAGATAGATGGATATATATATTGCTGTTATTATTGTGTACACGTTTGTAGCAACCAGGGGTGCACAGGAGGTGGACGAGATAGGGAAGAACACAGTGGGGAGGGAGAAGGGACAGAGCAGGAACTCGGAGGAAAGGAGAGAAATGCCTTTGCTTTTCAAAGTAGTATAAAAACTAATAAATTGTTAGCCTAAAGAACACAAAACGTGTATCTGAATTAACTGTAAATTAATACATTTGTCTTTACAATATGTTAATGTTACAAACACAAGATGGAAGCATAATAAAGATAAGAAATACTGTATAACCATTTCAGCATTTAACTTGTGAGATACATATTTGAAACTATTTTTTAAATAACTATTTTTTAAACTTTTACTGTAGGTGACAATATATTTCAGTGCTTACAAATGGAATAACAGATGCTTCGAAATACCTGTGCTTACCAAAGCCTTATGTTTGGCAACCTGTAACCAAATTCACGATGCGAGTGAATATGAATGATGTGTTTCTCACCCCAGTAGGGTTGGCTAAACAGCGCGTCGCTCGAGTAACATTTACGAAGCAGAATATGTGCGAGATAGAAAATGATGCGAGACCCGTGTGTGTTTGTTTTCGGAGCTGAACTTACCGGCTATCCCAAGTGGCCTCGCCTCAGACGGAAACCAAGGGCCGGAGCCGGCACCGTGGCTGCTGCAGATGGACCGAATATCTCTGGGCTTTATCTGATCCACTTCGAAGAGCAAAGATTGTGCCGTTCCGTGCAGTAGATATAGTTGATGCGCTGAAACGGAAAAATATTTTTTTGATAAAAAAAAAGTTTACAAAACGTGTTTTTACTCATTTTTTACTCTTCTTTTATTGATAAATTGGGCTATTCTTCTTAAACAAGCATTGTGGGTAGCTAAAATTGCAATAGAATGATATGTTAAACAGCGTCATTAATCACTAAGCCTATGTAGGCTGTGACAGCAAAGAGCTGGAAAGCTTTCCCTCCCCGAATTTCCTAAGATTTCTGTGTAATTTTGTTCTGCACATTTTGTTCAATTCGTAGGCTATCTACATTTACACCTTAAAACACAGATTCTCGAACATTTCGGATAAAAAAGCTGTCGGGTAATATGCAGAGTAAAATTTTGAATAGGCCTATGAGTAAAAAGTAATTTCATGGTTATATTTACTAATAACATACTCGCAGTTTCCTAAGGAATTTTCATATAAATATCCCATTAAGTAATTTTACAAAGCGACATTGGCCTGAAGTCCGTATAACCGCATTCTGCTAAAATAGGTCTATAAATGCGAAAATGGCACATGAAGTTTGACGTTAGACAAGAATAGTTTTTTTTTTTTACGCTTTACATATTTTTTTATTATATAAAACTCAATATTGAGTTATTTTTTGAGTCAGAGAATCAGTGCGTTTATAGCAGCAGCGCTCATTTCATTCTAAATAAAAATGCAATCTTAAGACCTTTCTAATCATGGAGAATCAGTAGATAGCCGAAAAAATGTAAGACTATAAAATTTGTTGAATTGTATGAAGCTAATTATTTATTTTTAAAATGCTTGCAAATGTTAGAATAGCCTATTAGTTCGATGTGACGATAACGATGATTATCATTATGCCTATTATTAACAATCATGTCAGACACATTCTTACATTTACATATTAACATTATCTTCTGCAGTTTTTCTTCTTTAATGGAGCATATGACTTAAAATAAAGTTGGCCAGGTTAGCAGTTTCGGTAACGCGGACTAACCAAAGGCAGTGCTGGGGTGGAGGGAGGGGGGAGTGACTGAGTGATGTGGAGAGGAGAGATATCCCCAAATGCCATTTAATGTCGGAAATATTTCCTACAAATATTGACAGAGAGATAGACGCAGGAGTGAGACGCAGAGGAACGGCTCAGGCGGGCAAGTGATTGAATTAATGGATGTTCTGGATATTGTCCAAATTCGTGGACTGACATCCTGTGGTTAATTACTTTGATTGAAATCAAATAATGTGAAAACACGTAAAGAATGCACTGAACTCGGAATATGCAATAGGGCCCTAGTACATGTTCAAGAACTAAGGTAAGGGTACAGCCGCCTCAAAATGACAATTAGGGATATTTACATCAAGTGACAAACAAAATCACTCCTGTGGAAAATCCCCGTGATTCTCAATCAAGTCTTTAAATAGTCTTCACTTTCTTTTTTCCCCTCCAATTATTTTTTCGGACTAATAATAATAACAGTAATAATAATAATAATAATAATAATTATTATTATTATTATTATAGCCTACTAAATATATTAGGCTATGTATTACGTGTATAGTTCACTAAACATTGCACACAAAAATTACTTATCAAAATTTAAATATTAGCTACTCTGCCACAATAGGTAGAAGCATAGCCTAAATGTTTTAATCAAACTTTAAATTTAACAAAATAAACAAATTTCCAAAACAATCTACGAACCATTTCTAAATAAAAAGTAGCTATGTAGCCTATTATTATTAGGCCTACCAACGAAAGCTTATTTTAATAAATTGTAGCCTATTTAATAAATTATTATATATATAAAAACGATGTTTACAATCACTTACAAAAGCTTCCATTTTTGTTTTCGTTTCTATTTAAACCCAAAGTTAAAAAAAAAAAAATCCAATTCTTTGAACCATATTTTTACAGTGCATCTTCCATACAAGTCATTTTAAAAGGATTTCTATGATTTTCTTCAACACTTTCAAGATTTAGTACAGTGCTGGAACTCTTGGTCACAAACGAACTTTCGAGATGAGCCGAGTCAGGGCTGTAAAGTAAACGAAAAAGAGCAAAACCAAAACCCGAGCACCCGAGTTTTCAGAACTCGCAAGGTTTTCGGTTGATTTAAAAAAAAATGGATAGATCAGTATGGAGGTGCATCTGAAATTGTTAAAGCTAAATATCTATTTATTGATTTATAAACACTCATCAAAAAAAATAGTGTAAGTAATAATTGATGAGATATACTGTGCTAGCATGTGCATCAAACTATCGGCCGTGAGACATTTTGATGCAACTTTTTTTTTTTTTTTTTTTTTTTTAAACGAACTAACCGAATTATGTATCAAATACAGTCTCGGCCTATTCGAACTCTTAAAGATGTTAACGGGTACACATTGAACAGAATGTTTTAAAGTTTTCCTGCATGCAAAAGCAGTTTTATTATGACATGACCTGAATTTGTTTGCAGGTGCACAAAAAAAAGTTTTCAAGTCCCAGATTTCTGACAACGTTAGGCCTAAACCTAAATTCTCCACACAAACAAGGATATTCAACATTAAACGTAACATGCCTAATAGGCCTATTATAAATCAAATTTAAGCATTGCCAACTCATTCTGTCTCACTCCTCAATTAATATTTCAATTATAATTAATATTCTGGCTTCCATTTCCCAAACACCAAAATTTCCCAGAACATAAGAAATCAAAACCGGCAACTAAACGGAAAATGTATCGAAATAAATATGAGTAGAAAGTAAATGTTGTCCTCCTCTCGCTCGCTTTTGACCAGTGGCCAACATGACAAGAATGAATGAATGGAGCAGCACACGTTATGCACTTGTGAGAGTAAATTGAGCTTGGTCATTTGGCAGATCGAAGGGACACAGACACACCCGGCGCTTAGTCCACATTAAACGTCTCTAGTTGCCGTGAGAGTGACTGTTTAATTGACTGATTGATAGTGTGGCGTCTAGGTGAGGGCTCAACGAACAGCGTTAACAAATAGAGACACTTGACAGCTAATCCGACGTGGCAAGAACAGCACGAGCGAGGCTGTTTGCGAGTGTGCACGCGGATGTTAGCGCTTTTCAAAATTACACAAAACTAAGGGTTTGTCATACTTTCCTTATAATGTAGCCTATAGGCCTATTGTATTTGCTTATAATGTAATTTAATATGATTGCACGAAAACACATCTTTGGGCTAATAAATGAACGAGAAACGTCATTTGAAATATTTACAATAAGCCATAATAATACAAATAATTAAACAAAACTTAAAAAAGCGCATCCATAAAATATGAGTAGCCTATTTTTTTAAAACGACAAAAAAAGTTCAAAAATAAATTCCACTTTGTGAAATCATCTTGTCATCATAAATGTTTTCATAAAACAGTGCAGATGACATACCTCAGCCTTTCCTGACCGTGTTCTCCAACCGTCCAAAGTAGAAACTATCTAACCCGTGTGCGCTTTCACTCTCCTGGTGTGTGATCCGGGGGCGCGCGGAGCTGGGATCCGTGGAAGCACCTCTACACTAATAACCACGACCGAGGGAACTGAATGAGAGGGAGGGAGGGCGCTGAGGAGGTGTGCATCTCTCGGTAAGTAGTTAATTAGTAAATCCCCATTCGCTGTGCCTCGGGTCGGTTTGTTTTCCCCGGTCGACAAGCCGAGAGGAAAGAGAATTTGAAGTAGGATTCGACCCGTTTCCGCTCCTCTGTCTCGTATATGAAGTGCGTGTGTATGTGTGTGTGTGTGTGTGTGTGTGTTGTCCTCCCTCCCCACCCTCCCTTCTTCTTCTTCTCTCTCTCTCTCTCTCTCTCTCTCTCTCCCTTTCTCTCTCTCTCTCATTCTTTTCGTCAGAAAATCCACTTTACTCTCGTCCTAACATTCTCGCATACACAATTGCCCCCCTTTCGCGATTCTCCAGATAGTGTCCATATTGCTTCTGGACTTAATGTCCAATGTCCAGGCTACAACTCTCATCTCAACATTCAGCCGCATGCACTAAAATACTAAATGTATCACACTCCCATCACCACTATTAAAAGAGAGTAATTTACTTTTAGTTCGTAAATTATAGCCTATTAAATACAACAACAACAAAAATGATTATTTCATCTACTCCTCAAGCTCAGGCGCTAGTGAGCCTATACTTCTAAACACCTTTGCCTGGTGGTGCATGAAATGAAAGAGCGTGCAACAATTTTTGAAGGCATTTCAGGACTTGATCTTAATCTAGGATTATATAATTTATTTAACTGTCAAAGGGATAAAAAACTCAACACTGGAAACCTTAAGTGCAAACTAACGTTGATCTCACTGGCATCCATCCCGATTCTGGATCTCGTACAGAAGTAAACATCACTTTAAGTCTTCACGGTCTTTTCCAAGCCATTGACTGCATCTAACAAACCTAAATGACTTAATTGATCGACTACGTAATAATCCATTAGGTAAACCTATGGAACCCACTGGGGTGTGGAAGGAGGCACATGATGAGACTAGGAGCGGATGCATACAGAGAATGAAATGAAAGAGATGGATTGAGTAGCGAAAGTATGCCTATACTAAGGTACTGCCAATTATGAAGTCTCAAACAATATTAAACTGACTTGTACACAATACCATCATGCACCTCTATATCGCCCCCTAGTGAACACAATGACTACAAAGGGTTTTCAAGTCCATTCTCATGTGAATCAGAGTTACAGAAATAAAAAAACATGAATAATGTGTGTGTGTGTGTGTGTGTGTGTGTGTGTGTGTGTGTGTGTGTGTTGTTTATATGCTTTATGAGGACACAAATGTGTATAATGACATGGGTATTACACTGGCATTACAACATAAACAGTTTTCTGTGATGGGTAGGTTTAGGGGATAGAATATATAGGCCTACATTTTGTACAGCATCAAAATAATGATGTCTATGGAAAGTCCCCATAAAACATGGAAACCCAATACGACATGCTCACAAACACACACACACACTAGCATGTCAACATCGTGGGTTTGATTTACTAACACACAAACTGGTTACTTGGAATGAACTGTAAGTTGCATCTGCCAAATGTTCAATGACAGGATGCACATATGACCCCAGACACATGTATAGACCTTAATGTTGGGTGTATTAAAGGCCTCTCTATAGCATTATGAATGCAAGGTGCGTAGTTTGCTCTAATGTCAGTGACTGTGGTGACAACTGATGGTGCATCTATTAGGTGGGAGGGGGAAGACTGACCTATCCCATTATCAGTGATTGAGGTTATTCGTATAGGTAGAGCAGAGATTTTTAAAGCTCACTTTGCACTGTATGGATTTACTGTCCACTTCCTTACTGTATAGTTTATTACTTTACAATGTGGATCCGATTCACAACCACATTATGATGGCAAAGGACGAATTGTGCTGCTGTTGTACAATCCAGCTTAAAGGGTTAGTTCACCCAAAAATGAAAATTAAGTAATTAATTACTCACCCCCATGCTGTACCAACCCCGTAAGACCTTCGTTCGTCTTCGGAACACAAATGAAGGTATTTTTGATTAAATTTGACAGCTGGATCACTCCTCCATAGGCTCCCTAAGGGAATGAATCCTGACGGCCCAGAAAGTCAATGAAGAAAATGTTTAAATATTCCATGTCACAACAGTGGCTCAACTATAAGTTTATCAAGCGACGAGAATACTTTTTGTGCGGAAATAAAACAAAAATAACGACTTTATTCGACTATTCCTTTTCTTCCTTGTAGGCCTGAAACGAGACTTCAAGAGATTTCCACGACGCATGCGCGAGAATTGCGAGAATTGGAAATCTCTTGAAGTCTCGTTTCAGGCCTAAAAGGAAGAAAAGGAATAGTCGAATAAAGTCGTTATTTTTGTTTTATTTCCGCACAAAAAGTATTCTCGTCGCTTGATACACTTATAGTTGAGCCACTGTTGTGACATGGAATATTTAAACATTTTCTTCATTGACTTTCTGGGCCGTCAGGATTCATTCCCTTAGGGAGCCTATGGAGGAGTGACCCAGCTGTCACATTTAATCAAAAATACCTTCATTTGTGTTCCGAAGACGAACGAAGGTCTTACGGGGTTGGTACAGCATGGGGGTGAGTAATTAATTACTTAATTTTCATTTTTGGGTGAATTAACCCTTTAACTTTTTACAAAGATATTCAACATTAAACGTAACATGCCTAATAGACCTATTATAGATAAAATGTAAGCATAGCCAACTTATTCTGTCTCACTCCCCCGGCCGCTCCCGGCCGCTCCCCCCCCCCAAAAATACTGTTATAGATACTAATAGATACTGTTTATTTGCAATGGGCAGAGAAACAGAGAGGCCTCTGTACACCCTTAGACACAAATGGATAGAACCAGGAACAACAAATAGAAAGAGAGGCAGAAATAAAAGGAAAGAAAAGAAGAAGAACAGACAGGCTGTAAGAGAACTGAAGAGAGGGATGGGGAAACGAAAAGAAAAGGAGAGGGAAAGAGAGCAAGAAAGAGCTCCAGTCCCCAGTCTTAATCTGAGCAGGTCTGATCAATAGCCCATTTCCCATTGTTGCCAGAGCTCTTCGATCGCTACACCACCGAATTAACACACCCACTTTAATCTGAGGGGGAGACGGGCCCCATGGGTTGGGGGTGGGGTTGTTGTTAGGTGCTGAGGTTCAGACTGGCCTGTTCGAGGGGTTGGAGGGCTATGGGGGGCAGGGGTAGCAGCTGTGGAGGCATCCTCAAATGAAATCAAATCTAATTGTTATCACTGTTGGGCCTGGTGTTATTACTACTACTGTTTGCAATTATCTTAACTGCATTGCCTTTTCTGGGCGGCCTCTCTCTCCAGCAACAGAGTATGCAGGTAAACTGGACATTTATAAGCGCTATGAAAGTATTAGGCTTGTGGTGATTATAATAATTGTTAACAATGGATGCTCTATTGCTGGTAAAATAGCAATAGCCTAAACAGCTAAAAGTAAGATTAGTGCAACCAGAATGCGTGTATGAAGCGTCAGAAGTCAATACATTACATTTGCTTGCATCACTGGCCCAGTCTAACGAGGAATTTTAGACCGTACAATGTCATCGACTTGTACAGTAAAAGTTGTTTTGTTGATCAGACCTCATTTCCCTAGGGAGTAGCTGAGTAAAGTGCATACAAAAGGTCATGTCTATTGCAAACACATTTACAGGTGAGCACAAAGTGCAAAAAACAACATCTCTCACTTTCTCAAATCACATGATTTTTTTTCTCCAAACTGACAAAAGATAGCCTACTATAGTTGAATGTGTACTGACATCCTATTAAACACTTTATAGGCAGACAGAATAAAGTTTTATTTATTTAATTCAATTTACATATTGTTTTATATTTAGAAAATGTGGCCCCCAAACTCTACATTTTAAGTATAAAATAATAAAAAAATATGAATTACTTAGGTGAGAGTCATTCACCTTCTTGAGAACAGAGATGCCTTTATTTATCTCATTCAAAACACTTCCTTTTCCTTCACAGCTTTAACACTTGATTGGACGAAAGTTTGGACTGGTATAAAAATCTGCACCAAAATCATGCTAAAATCAATCTTGTAAAACAACACTCTTTCAAGCATTACATTATTTGAAATTTGTTTGTATTTATGGTCCCGGGGCATGGCAACTATACATCCCCTATATAACCTTACAATTCTTTCTTTAAGGCCGCATAACTCAAAACAGCTTATTTGTCCGGTCCAGCAGCCCACCAGAGCCTGTTCTCGTCACGCTTCCATGTGCACTATTTCATATCAAAGTAATTTTATCGTTTGCTAAGTGATTTAATTGAGGGTAATTAGGCATGCTTCTCGAGTGGATAGAGCTGTGTGTGGCTAACTTGGGTTAAATTAGCTTCAGTTCAGCTGTGAAATATGGGGTTAAGTGGGAGTAAAAAAAAAGTGAGGTATGGTGGACTGCAATGAAAGTGTTGTGCTATTCCTTTAAACTTTAACATTGAAAATAAAGTTTCGTTATGTAGCTGTTTTGCTTCACTCCTACACCTTGGTGTAATATTTTAATAAATATTTGTAAACTGAAAACGTAGGTCTTAAACCTAACAACTGTATGGTAAGAGTCAGTCACTATTAGCAAAATATGTAATCTGTCATCAGATCAATTAAAGTGTCAAATCAGACTCTCACAGATTTAAGCACCGCACACAGATATCACTTACAGCCCCCAGCTAAATAAAACCAGTATCCTGATTTTCGTTAACTCTTACTTAAACCTCTGGAAGCCCATAAATGTCTCATAGCTATAAAGGGAATGAGGAATGATGTGGCCATTGACTGTAGAGCAGTGTGCTGTCATCACTGCAATGAATGGGGGAGAAGGGCATATTCAAGTAAAGCGTTATGAGTGTTTTATCCTCACTGGAGCAGTAATGAGTCTGTTATACCCCCCCATAAATTTTGGCTTATAAGCTTAGCAGACATGCTTGTGTGCCTGAGCTGAACTCAGAGAGAACTTACATTCCCCATCATGTCTAACCAGAGAAACACAACATAGTAGGCTAATTCAAAAAGACTTAATGACATCCTCATAGGCACTTAATATTAATATTCTGCTTCTGAAGATATGCTCAGTCATATTACCATTCAGAAAGAAGAAACACATAGTGTCATATACTTTGTTGACTTTTCACATTGTTGAAGGCCTGACTACAGACCTAGTAATAAGTGAGTGAGAAAAAGTGTTTAAAAAAAAGCATTCTGGCTGCTATAAAAGTACATGGTTCAAGTGTATTGTTTAGCTAAAGCTGATTTGCAATATCTACTTAAAACACAAAATATATAAGATAGGCCTATACATAAATAAAAGAAATAGAACATCAAATGAAGGCACATTCTAAATGTCTTGGCCACTTAATATATTGTTTGTAGATGCAAAGCAACGATGTTTTGATACGTCTGGATGTAGTTATATACTCTTAAACCTTAAGACGAATCCAACACAAACTTAAAACTTCAAAACAAAGCATACCACCAACCAATAAGCGCAAAGAATCGTCACAATTAAAGCAATCGCTTGGCTTGTGCAGGTGTACCGCGCATCACCTCTCAATTCCCCTTCCTTTCTCGCCCTTTCCCATGGCGCCGTTACGCACCCCGCAGCTATAAAACACCACACGGGGTAATGTGACACGTTTTTCTAATCATCGTCATGAAAAGTAAAATGCTGTCTGTCTGCAACAGTGGAAAATTCACAGACACCCAAGGTGGCAGCATCATGTCATGCTCTCTCTGTCACTCACTACGGACAAGCTATTTTCCCTGTAAATGAACATTGTTTTGAAACAGGATCTGCACTCAGACAGTCTACAGTCAAAAAGTAGAGAGCTTTACTCACCTGCCGCTGCGCATTCACATCTACTTAACACTTGGTTTTCCGGGAACCCGTGGATAGCATTAAGTTGGTTTTATCTCTCCGAATTATCGTTCAAAGGGAGGCAAAATGTTGTGATAATGCGGACAAAACAATAGCACGACGAGTGAGCAGCACGAGACAAAACACAAATGTAAACAAAACTGAGAAGGAAAAGAAAAAAAAGTGTTTCCTTCAGGATCACGAATTTGGTAATAAAATAACGCCCACCCCATAGGTTTCTGTAGTCCCTCGAAAGCCCGCCTGCAAAGTGTGCAGGAGGTGTTGAAAAGAGTGAGCTCAAACTGAACTGCACATGACGAGTCGCGCGCTAGTGTACGAGTCGCAAGTGGAGCGCGCCGGTGAACAGAGGAGGAGAGAGGGTAACATGTCAGAGGACCAAGAAGATAGGTCAAGGGGGGATGGAGGAGTTAAAGAGTATGGTGTATATCCCCTAAAGCTAAGCTAATCGCGGTTTGGGAGCGTTCGTTAGTCTGCACCTGGTCTCGCGCTAAATGGTCAGAAAATTGACTGGCGACTGAGAGCAAAAACGAAGACCGCCGCAGAAAATAGCCTATGTAGACAGTGGCCAGATAGGAAATCGATCGGGTTATAATTTTGTCCAAAGTCGGGGAAAACAAAGTTCATCGAGGAATGAAATTTGAAAACATACGGCGAATCCCGTACGTCGCCCTAAATAAGTTTCGATCTCCCGGAATAGAGTGTAGATAATATTTGGTTGGACGTTTGATGGAAAATGACGTGTTTTTCATTTTGGACAAGTGGGGGTGAAGGGGAACTGGGCTGAGGGGTGAGCTCAAGTCAAAGAACGTGTTGCTTATGTCGAATAGGCTGCTGCAGTAAGCTTATAAGGAAGAAAACTAAACTTGCTAAGCGAAAGAGGTCTTTTTTCCGCTTTTACCCCCTGTGCCCATTCTTTTGTAGCTACCACAAATGTCTAACCACCTGCATCTCCAACTCTCTACAAGGGGGCGAGGGAGAGAGAGTGAAAAAGAGAAAACAAGAATACAAAATAAATTAGAAATTTTCGTACAGGCACCGCTTCCGTACGTTCCATGCTAGCAATAACAATTAAATATCGACCGCTTTCCTCGGCCGGAGAGAACCTGAGATACTCAGAGACTGCCAAGTACCAAAACCCCGCTCACCCCCTCCCTCTATTTCTCCATCTACCGCACACATCTACACTCTCTTCTTTCTCCATCTCTTTCTTGAAATCTATCATTTCTATTTGCCTTAACCCATCCACTCATTATTTTTGCTTAATATTTAGTTTAAGTTGAACAAATGTTTGAAGACAATGTCATCTGTTATAATGTCACCCCAAAAATATCTAACAGTGTAAAGTGTTAATGACACCAAATCTAAATGTTTAGTGGGCCTGCTTTTGATAAAGGAGTTCATTCCACATTTAACATCTGCTCCAGTCCAGAGTTTGGCCACAGATCACAAGCTTAATTGAATAATGGAGGACTGTAATAGGATAGAGTGGACATACATGATCAATTGAAAGGTTTCCCCTCTCTGTCTGGTGGTATAAGCATAGAACCTAAGATCCGTGACAAAATTCGAGTGATGAGAGGTGCAAGCCAACATTAAATATCTGTTTAATATGAATCAAACCTATCTTAAAGACGCACTCATAATCTTTTGCACCTGCCAATATATGACAGGTAACTTACTGATACATAGCAGCGTAAATATAGCATCATGAAAGACAAAACTTTTTATGTTCTAAGATGTTGGCCCCAGGTGACCCGCTTTATATGCCCATACAGTAAATCTCTTTAATTTGAGAATAGGTTACATCATTTTTCAGCCAATTTTATAAATGTTGTTTATTTCTTAGTGTACAACTTTTTTAAGATATAGAAAATGACTGAGTGCATGCACCTTTAAACTCGTTTTCAATGTGATGAAGTGATGTTTTAGTTAGGAAAACTTACAAAAATACATTAGCCTACTTTTATAGGCTATAACTGGGAAAAAAAAAACTTAAAAGCAAATGCATTGCAGTGATTGTATCTGAAATGGCCCATCTGTGGTAATCTGAGTGAGCAAATACATAAGAGGTGAGACTGGTGCCCTTAAAACAACTTTTCAGGCTGAACTAGCCTACTATCAAAAGTTTCTCAATCAACGTCATTGCCTTTCACTCTCTCCCCATATATTTTTTTTCCGCTTCAGAACTTCTTTCCCGAACTCAAACCATTCGATTTCTATTTATTTCCCCCCACCGTTTGCTCAGCCTTCTCATCCGATCTTACCATTTTCACACCTCCGAACCTCAACTCCAGCTATTAAACCTATATTCTTCGCGATCGGTGCCCGATTGGCCGTCACTCTCTTTCCTGTCGTGTTCTCCATCCCATCTCGTTTTCTCATAGTTTTGTATTTAATTAGTTAATGCATTAATTATTTACGCCCCAATACCTGCACTATTAACATAGCTACCCTTTCCGCCTAAACACCACCCCCCAGATCACCCTGTCAGCTGTGGGGCTGTTTCCGTAAACGCTGAAGGAAAAAAAAACCCGTTACGCGGCTGTAGTTTTTTTTCTCCCTTTTACCCCATACCTCTTTTTCACTCTATTTTTCGTTCTTCCCCTCTTTGCCCCCTACCTATTTCCCCACAACCATCTCTTCTCCGTCTATCTTTCTTTTTGCCCCCCTTCGCCCCATACTCTCTTCTTTTCTCAGTGCCTTGCAGTCGCCTCCGTCGGCTAGTCTCTCTCCCCGGCGTTGGAATTATGAAAAATGCGCCCATCGACAGAGCGCCTCAGCTTCGATTAGCCGAGATGGGACATGACAGGCCGCGATCAATACTTATACCGTCCTATAACGTGTCAACTAATGAATCAATCTCGGCTAAATTTTCCATTTTTCAAAAGCCGACGCGAGAGACTGGAATATCCTCTTTTGTAAAGATATTATTATCGATTTCGTCGGCAATTTGACATCGGGGGTAGTTAATTCCACTCTAGAATAAAATTGAAAACACTTGAGATTGAAGTGAGAGAGGTAGAGAGAGGGAGGGAGGCAAGGGCAGAACAGAGCGGGAGGGGGAGAGACGGTTGTTGACTTGATAAAAGAGGATGGGAAGGGATGGAAGAAGGGAAAAGGGGAAGAAGAGATACCAGGGGTGGCAAAGGAGAGAAAACAATTCTGTCTGTCTGTCTGTCTATCTATCTATCTATAGCTATCTATCTAGTCATAGCTATCTATCTGTTCGTCCTTTGGCCCATCCATCTATCCATCCATCCATCCATCCATCCATCCATCCATCCATCCATCCATCCATCCATCCATCCATCCATCCATCTATCTATCTATCTATCTATCTATCTATCTATCGAATAGAATTACACCTGTAGAAACGTAACAGGAAGTTACCTGAGTATTGCAGAATTTGATTGTTTCATAAAGCTTTGGTTAGTCTTGCATGATTAACGTTAACGATTAACATAAATGTTTTCATGAGATGGTATGTATTCAAATTCTAGATCTAAAGCCTATAATAAAATAGATATTTTGCACTTTATGTGACGGTGTGCAAGTGAATTGGTTTGGTGAGTCAGTTCCGATTGTAAGGTGAGAGCATTCTTGTACTGTATGCTGGGGTTTGTGTATAAAGAAACATACAAAAAAGACAAGAAAAGGAAGAACTAGAAAGAGGATTGAGGGATTAAAAGACATAAAGGAATAGAGGACAGGGAGAAGGAGAAAGAGAGAGGGGCAGTCAGCAAGCGTGTCAGAGTGAAATATAGATGGAGGAGGCCAGTGTGTGTGGGGGGTCAGAAAGGTGCAGTGTAACTGTCGACAATCACAGCCTTATTTACCTGTCAAAAACACTATCATCCCACACGGCCCCAGCCAAGCAATTTCTGCTGTCGTTCCCTCCCTCTTCTTTCTCTGCCTCCAATTACAAGCTAGAGGGCTATTTCTCTTCAGGACAAAAACACTGCCCGCCAGCCCTCCCTCTCTCTTCCGATCACCCTCTTTTTCTCTCCCTCTCTTGCCCCTACTCCCTTAGCCAACAGTTGCAGAGTGGAAATGAACAAGCTGTAAACACACACCACTTAGCACCGTACATGTGTGCGAGTGTGTATTTGCCAGTGTGTTTGTGTGTGTGCAAAGAGTTTTGTGTAGACAAGTACTGACTAAAATGACAAACCTGACTGCTGAGTGATTGACAGCTGTGATGACCCGAACATCTGATCAGTGACTGTTTCCTTGTTGTTTAAGCAGAACATAAAAGCTTATTTTTAGGCATTGTACCACAGTTGGCATGATAAACACACTGGTGAGATGATGTAGTCATATCTGCTGTACATTATTTAAATTCAATGAAAAATTATGTGATTCAGACAGCATCCCCTCAAATATGCTCAGTCACTGACAGCAACGAGAAGCAAAAAAAATCCTAGACTAAAAGTTAAACCACTTAAATTGAGCTGTTGCTTAAGGCTAAAGCTGCTATTGTGCCATCTGAGTGGAAACTGAATGTTGTAACAGCATTAAAAACCACTGAGAGCTTTTCATGTCATCACTGACAGAAAGAAAATGGCACACAGTAATTGTGTGGTGATTGTATAAGGCATGTGCTCTTTTCCTTAAAACCATAACAGATAGACTAATGCTGAAGAACGGATTCACACCTTTTTCATTGATCTATCTATGTGTCAGAATTAAACAGAGGTTGTACTTAAAAAGATTTTCACAATACTTAAATTATGTAAACTTGATCATGAGCTTTGATATTTAGGCCTATTGACTGAAGAGTATAAAGCCAAAAAATGGATGAATTGTTCAGAATGAGACCAGCAATTGTGCATTAAGTGCAGGAATGAATTCATTTCATGCCAACTTTAAGACACCAGCAGTAAGATAAAAGTTTCCCAGGCCTTCTAAATTAGCATCCCACATCTTGAGTCTATAGAGTTTTGACCGTGAAGCGGGTCTCGTGGGTAATTCTCACTCATAAATATCATTACCCTAGTGGCCAAGCTGATCCAGGTACAGCATTTAGAGCATTTCCGGCCAGCCTGTTGACTGACAGAGAGTGACAGATAACCAAGGTGGCCATTACACAGCTTGGTTGATACGCTGTGCGGACTCAATGGTTTTTGTAGTAAAGTGTCATTCAGTCACAATGACACACACATAGTCTACATACACAACCACTAACATGCACACATAATGTCAACCTCATAGCTACAGACAGACAGACAGATAAACAAATCACAGATTCACATCCAAAAGATGACTGTCATTTCAGGTTGCGGTATCCAGCAACTATAGATTCTTAAACAACACAGTGCATGTATCTCCATCTTTACTCATTTAGTCCAACAGTTAAATCTCTAACTCAGTAAACCAGAACCACTGCCACAATTACTGGAGTACAATATAAACATTTCACTTATAACGAGATTCGTTAGAATGAATACATGACTTAACATAATGATTACTTCAACATGTGTAATCAGATGCATGTAAACCGTTTTACATTTTCTTCTCCACTACACTCATGTGTGTACTATAATTAACATTGGCACTCTACAGTCATCATGTTTTGAGTGTAATGTATTTGCAAGTTTTTTTTTTTGCAGTTTGCATTTGACTTGCTTCCCCCTCATTGTATTGAATTTATATTACTAAATTATCTGCTCTTTACCTCTCAGCAGTCCACTATTGTAAATAAGAATCTCTTCTTAATTGCTTCTTTAATTGATTTCTTGCTTAAAGAGGACAACTATCAAGCTGATAAATGTTGAAAATTCAATACACAAGCTTTAAATGTAGTGTAAAAGAATGGACAAATTATGTATTTTGATAGATGACAAATAAGCACTGAATGTCACAGTCAAACCGACAAGGGTCATAATGTGCTTTAAAAGCTTTCTCTAATTATTCTGCATTAAAGTAAATAAATTAGCTGATTTTCAACTGAGGGGATTTTTAAGGGTTGATAACAGTTTGAAAGGTCAAATATGTGCCCTGTTATCAACAAGTGACAACTGGTGAAAGACAGTGTCAAAAATAAAGAACCGATACAAATGGAAAGGCTGGATAAAAGCAGAAACTCATCGCAAAAGCTGAAGAAACTAAATTTACTGACCAGTGAAGTGGCAAAACTAAGACACATCTGGAGAGGGAAGCACCAGGGAGATTGCTTTGACAAATTTTGCGAGTCACTGTGATGTGGAAAGCATATCACGGCCACCAATCCCCAAGATCTGCCACCAGATTCTGTAACTGGGCTGTCACTTTCTTTAACAGTGTGAATCCACTATGAGATTTATGAGAACAGATGTGTACCTGACAAAAAGCATTATGTGTAATAACAAATTATGATATCAACAGTGAGGGGGAATATAGCTTCCCATAAATAAACAGTATCGGACAAATAAGATACTACATACCAAGCTGTGCTTGAAAGTTTATATAGCCTATGCAGATTGTGTAAGATATTTAGCATTTTTAAAAATAAAAATTAATTAAAAAAAAAATCTTAAAAATAAGTTCAGAAAAAAAAAAAAGATATCAGAAAAAAATGATCACGGTTTCCACAAAAATATTAAGCAGTAGAACATAAAAGAATATGGGATGGTCAGAGCAACTACTAATTTAGTAAAATAGATATATATTATATATACATGTATACATATAGACCATATATACATAATTTTTTTCTATGGCAGTGATAAAACTGGATACTTATCATATAGAGCTTTACATAATTTTACATTTATTTATTCGTCAAAAGTACAATTCATTTTTTTAGGTGTAGAACTGAAAAATTAGCTTTAAGTTCAAATGTATATAGAGAGAGAGAGAGATTGAAAAGACAGAGAGAACAGAATTTAAGAAGGGAAGATGGGGAGGGGGCAGAAGAGAGTGATGGTGGATTGAGTGTGTGTTAATGCGCTGTGCTGTGGATTAGTATGGGCCGCCCGGGCAGCTGAGCAGAACCAGCCAGCCCTCACAAACCAATCACGCCTTCATTAGGCCAGGCGGGGGGGATCGATGCTCAGCCCACATCAATTAAACAGGCCCCAAACCATGCACACTCTTTAACACACACACACTCACAACTAAACTGCACCTGTACATTCTATTCTGTTCTACTTTAGATGTGCACAAACTTTATCACATTTCATGACACTTTACTTTTGAAATCACACTGAAAAGCCCTTAATAAATATATATATATATTTTATGTTCTCTTTCTCTTTGCTTTCTCTTTTTGGCACAATACCATATACTCTTGAAACATAAATGCCACACATTTAAATACCTCTGATTCACACAAACACCCCACAATACAAAGTACACAGGTATTTTTTGGTCTGTCTCACAGACTCTGTAACATACTAGTTTGCACATGCACACACAGAACTCTGAACACCCATCGTTCATTGTGTTCTATTTCCAGGCCCTTGTATGTTTTTTTATTACATATTGGGGCTAATTTTATAATGCTTTCCGCTGCAGATAAGAATGTATAGTAGTACCTTCCGCTCTTTTTAACATGTTTTATGTTTAAATCCACACTGCAGACTTCAGAAATGCAATAATTTAATCTGGGACTAAATATGATTTTGTTTGAACATTCATTCACAATACATAAAAAACATATTTTACAAGAAGTATATGTGTGTGTGACATGAGGGTGCATGGGTAAATATCTACTTTAAAATATCCCTTTAACAGTTCTGCAGTAGTGATGGACACATCCTTCTGGACCCTCACAAATATGTTCCTGTATGTTAAATCTTAGATGTTAGATACACGTCCATGAGTTTAATTCGCACCAACAGCTTTAACAAGTCTGCTTTTATGACACCAAATCAAACCAAGAGGCTTAATATGTTTAGGTGAAAAACAGTCACATAGAATCACTTAAGCATACCAAGAAGATACTGCAAAAACAACTTTTTGATTAGTGAGCTAATACTATACTGAATTTAAATACTATAATGTAATACTATAATAACTTCAAATTGTACCATTTTTTTTAGATATTTTTAATAAATATTTTTAATAAACAAGTTAATTCCGGTCTTTTAATTTGATTGGTAAACTTCATGAACAGAGTATGCAAGTGGTGTTTGTCCAGGATCACTCAAGAGTTTTTTTCTCAAGTGAGGAAGTGTAAAACCCGGAGTGGAACTGGAAAACACTGATTACTAAAGAAGCGCGTGATTGTAAATCTTTGTCACTTCGCTCCACTCATACATACTGTTACAGGTTACACTTTGGCTTCATTTGGAGCTATTTTTGTTTGGAAGAAAATGCACAAATTAACTGACCATTTAAAAAAATGCAGATATTAAAAGTGACTAAATTTAACTTATTTTTATACATCTGTTGTACAAAAACAATATCACACTCACAATAATTCTGCAGTTGAGGCCTATTGAATATTAGCACAGCTTTGGCCTCATGCCTACATCCAAATAACAGCAGTGCTGATGTTCAGTCTTGAAAATAAAATAAAAATGGTAATAATCCTGTAAGTGTTCAGGACTAAATGAGTTGGCCCAAAGAGACTTGGACTGAGCCATACACATGATCCATAGAATGCCCTCTAGTGTACGCCGTCCACGGTCTGTTAAAGGGCGCCGTAAGATATATGGAACATGAGCACGAGACAAGAACTAACCTGCTGAAAATGGGTCCAGCCTGGACTCTTACCCACACAAACGCGCGCGGAACATCGATAACACCCAATTGCATCCACGCTAGCACACAGAAAGTCTTGAACACACAATTACACGCGCTACGGACAACCTTTTATTAACACTCAATTACACACACGCATAAATCACCAACGAAGCGCGCACCGCACCGTGACCGCAGGAGCGCGCACGGGTCGTTAGCCTTCATGCGCTCAAAACCTAGAGAAAGACAGTGTGTGAGAGAGAAAGAGGAAGAGAGAGAGAGATAGAGTGAGACTCAAAATAAACGTGTCTGTGTTAGACGATTACCGGGCCGCGCTTCCTGCCCCGCCATATCACCTGCGTTCAGCTGCATTGACACGTCAGTCTACGACGACTAACGCTTTGTGACAGCGCTTAGATTATAATATCTGGCCCGTATTACTGGGCATTAGCGCTATTACGGCACCCCGCCCTCGCTTAGCCCGCTCAGGTGGACCATTTTGGAAATGGAGAAAAAGAAATGAGGAAACCGATAAAAATGCATGGCGAAGAGCGAGACAGGGGGAAAACAAGGGTTACTCGTTAAGTTATCCCACAACTGAGAAGTATACTAAAATACCTGAAAAATACCAACAGTTTGGACCTAAATTAAACCATTTCTGCTCTCGGGACTAGTGATTTGGAAACTCTCTCTGAAAGTGGCATTGTTTGTTCCAGAGAGGCCTGCAAAGCAGTAACGCATCCTGATCCTATTAGATAGATGATTAAGCTTTAGTGGAAAGAGATCAGCAAGTTCTATTAGGAGTAAAACCGTTTATCTAAATGAATTTATGTTTTTTTTTTTTAAAAGGATGTGCGTAATTACACAGACTTGGGTGCAATCTTCTTAATATGTTCGTTTGGCTCAGAAATTATGAAGAGTATGAATCAAGATGATTTACGGTTTGTACAGCGACACGCTTGACTTGGTATTGCTTTTCAAAAACCCTAATTTATTACACAAAGAATACACTTATATCTAGGTCTTGTTGTTTTAATTATGGAAATTAATAAGTACGAATAAATTAATATTGCCTTGTCTAGGCCCAGCAACTTCAATACTGGGGCATTTCTGGACGAGGATACATTTGCCCAGTGCAATTAATGCTTAATAAGTAAGTGATTAATTATGATTAGCACGCAGATTTGTGGTAATGGTCTCTCTGCGAGCTCACAATAAGGCTCGACGTGTTTATTCGCTCATGAGCCCATATATTCATCTCAGTCTGTGGCTGTGATCATCTGAACCCCAATCAACATATCCAAACGTGAGTGAGTGGGTTCACTTACATCTCCATTTGTGCTGGAGGCCTATTTGTTCTGCTCACTGTGGATGGTTGTTCTCTTTGTCTATTCATCAGCAGTCCATTAGTGGGGCGCCGTTTGAACGGCTTGGTGCACACAGACGTCATATGATTAAAGAAGCATTCATTTTCCCCCCTAGATGTCTTTACTTGCACTGTGCGAAGGGGTGTGAGTGTTAGATGTCTTCTTTTTCACCCCAGCAGAGTAATATAGTGTATATCGGAGGCGTCCATCAATCGAGGAACTGTGATATCCACAATCGAAAGCTTGTGCCATGGGGCACTAGGGTTTCACGGGTGCCAGTTGTCTCCAAGGCAACCTTGACAGACACTTGACAGGTGAAATGATGACATCATGACCATCTCCTTTAGCGAAACGTAAAGGCTATGTTTGAGGCCAAACTTCAGATGAGGTAGATGTACCGAAACTCAAAACTGCTCTCGTTAGGTCTGATCTGGTAGAGTGGCCATTTGACCAGAACACTGGCAACACTTGAAGATGACTATAGATACTTTTGAGACAATTCATACAAAGAGGCTAGGCATTTTTTCCCCTTTCTCTCCCTCTCTCTTACTCACTCACAATGTTCATTGCCCAGAAAAATAATTTCTTGGTCATTTCAACCCTTTTGTGAGCGGCAATCAATTTCTCTTCTTTTCATGATGGTTTGAGAGTGTGCGCACAGAAGTTTGACCTTCTCTAAAAGATCTATCAATTCATCCATCCTGCAATCTGTCTATTTATGTTGTGATCGCTCTGCTTTTTCGTGTTCGTTGATGTGAGAGCATCCATAGGCTCATCTGGTCGTCAATCCGTCATCTTGTGTGGCATTCTGCAATTATCCAGCAACAATATAAGAAAAAAAAAAAGATCAGTGATGGCGGAAAAGGAAAAAAGAGGCCGTTGTTTGGCCAAATGCATTGCCTACAGAAGAATGGATTTATACACTGTATATAAAAGTCACATATAGACTCCTTACAAGGATTAAGTCAAAACATATCCTACCTGAATTCCAGATTCCCTTGTACTTGAGTTCATCAGTCCAACCTGAAAAACATTAAAACAGTTTTTACACACAGACACACACAAAATAGTTTTAAAACATTTATATATATATTATATATAGTCATTTATTCATTTCATTTGTTCAGACAGCTGATTCATACAGGAATGAAGTAAATGGCTCTCTTTATGGGGCATTGAATCACCGGTTCACTTAAAATACTGATGTCTTGGATAAATCTACCTACGAAGGATGGTGATACCAAAAATTTTGTGTAGGATTTAGTCAAAATTTCTGTGTAGTCTAATCCACAATCCAAAATGCTTGACGCAGAATTAAATATACTAGGAGACTTTATTGAACATGGAGTATACACAGGAGAAAACTCTAAACACACACTACGCCTTCACATTGATGACACCGAACAAGGGACAGAAACAATTTAGGGTATTGGTGTACACAGGGATTTTAACAGAACAAGAACCAGGTGCACAACTCAATCACAAACCATGAAAACAAACTAGAAATGAGAACTCAGGCAATATTAACAGGGAACACAGGAAAACCAAACTAAATAGAACGTGGCTGTGACAGTAGGCCCGCTCTTGTCCAACAGAGGAGGGAGGGAGGGGGTTCCTGAGGTGGGTGAAGAGTGGGTAATACACAGGAAATTCAAGGGGCCAGCAGAGGGGACCAACATTGAAGAGAGTATGAAAAGAGAAGCCAGGGAGGAGACGAAGAGGCAGAGCAGTGCCAAGACAAAACCGATGGAGGGAGAACCCAGGGTGGAGCCAGGAACCCGACCGACTGAAATGGAGGCAGGGAAGGTGGAGACCCAGGCGACCCAGGGTGTCGACAGAACTGCAGGCTTGTGAGACCAAGATGGAGACGAGGGCTCAGCAGACCAGAGCGGAGCCGGTGGGATTGAGGACAAAGGTGGATCTGGAGGGAAGGAGGAGTCCAGCGGAGTCGAAGGGGTGGGGAGACAAGGTGTAGCCAGAGGACCAGAAGTTTGTGGAACAACCAGGGTGATGACTGGCCAAGGTGGAGCCGGAGGGACAGGAGGAGCCTGAGGGATGATGGAGCACAGTGGAGTGAAAGGATGGAGACAATGGGTCGACAGGCCGAGGTGGAGGCCAGGGCTTGGAGCCCTGAGGTAAAGCTAGAGGATTGTCACACCATGGCAGAGCTGGAGACCGAAAAGTCCAAGGCAAAGGGTGAGGGGCTTAACTGGATGAAGTCAACAGAGGAGGAGGGAGTGGGAGGCTGGGCGGTACCAGCAGCTAAGTGATGAAGGAGACTTGGGGCTGGACGGAACCAACAGCCCATGAAGAAGACAGGAGCCTGGTAGACATAAAACTCTACTAAAATACCCTCAGGCATGGACGTTGGTGCCGGCTCACGCATCTGGTCAGACTCCATGATTGGTTCGGGTTCCCGGACGGAAATGGATTCTGGCTTTAGCTCGGGCTCTGGCTTTGTGGTGGGTGCGGGCTCTGAGTCTGCAGTGGGATCTGGTTCATAATCCATGATGGGCATGATAGTAAGCTGGCTAGGCTATAGGTCTGAGGTGGGCTCGGGGCTAGTCTTGTCCTTCTCCACTGAGAAAATGATGAGGGGGATCCACACTGCTCAAGCACCCACTCAACAAATTCAGCACAACTCCCTCAAGGGCCATTCACAGGCCGGCGAGCCTTGGGCTGCTAGTTGAGGCTGGTGTGGTAAAAAATGCAGAGCGAGCATATAATATGTATAGAATTGATTTAGAAATTGGGGTGAAAAGAAAGAATGAGTAGCAACAAACATGGAACAATAATGTGGCAATAATGCAACTCCTCCTCTTAAGTTTGTTTAATTAATTCTTGACATCTGAAGAGGTCCATCGGAAAGTAATCATCTAATTTCACAGATTTAAATGATATGACAAAACTAGGAAAGGGAGACTTCCAGGTTACAGGAACAACAAAGTTATAAAGGTCAGATCTATCAAGTTTTTTTTCTCTGTCTCACTTTCATCTTCTTTCTTTCTTCAACAACACACTAAAACAACAACAACACCACACTCTTCCTATCAATCCCTCCCTTTCCACTTTTCCTTCATCTTCACTACCAACCTTCTCATCTTTCACCATCCCTTCATTCTCATTGCTTGTTTCTGTCCAGCCACTTTCCCCATTCACTTATTCCCTGTCCCTCCCTGCAACACACACACACACACTGTCCCTTCCAATCTCCCTCTTCCTCTTGCTCTCCCTCTCCCTCACTCACAGGACAATATTATATATTCCAGTCTGTTCTTTGCATGATTTGGAGAGTAGATGAAGCCATATCCCGCTCTCCTCCTTGGTCTCTCCCTCCCTCCCGCTTCTCGCCTTGTTGTTTAATGTTTCAATTTGGAGGAAGCAAACATTCAATCAGACAGATTAACTGTTTAATGCATGTCATCAGTCAAACTGTCTACAAGAGGGGGACCCTTTGCCTCTCCCCCCATCCAAACGCACACACACACACACATACATATACACCCCAACACCCGCAGACTGATGCTCTGACCTTCTCACTCCCAGGATTTCTGTGGCCCATGCAGACACTGTCTACTCTAATATAAATACACACACTCAGCAAGACATGCACGGCTCTTCCTCAGTTATTCTTGCATATATAAATTCAGATTAATATAGAAGAGAACTAGAGAGAAAAAAGCATGACTGAGAAGGGGGAGTCTGGTTTATGAAGGTGACATTATGTGGTAGCAAATAATTAGAAATTCATCAAATCAGTCACATTCAGGTTTACTGAGATGCAGTCTGCAATTTATGCATATCAATTGCGCATAATTTTTTGTCATATGTATAGACCACAACAACAACAACAGCTGTTTGTGAATACAAACATATTTTAACAGTCTGTCTCTCCTGCTCTCACTTACAGACTCGCACAGACACACACACAGAGAACACAGGCCAGTGGATAGGGAAATCAAAGTGACAGGGTGGGAGAAAGAGGAGGGAGTGAGAGATTAAAGGAAATGAAAAGAGTAAAAAGGAAAGAGGGAGAGAAGGAATGAGAGGTAGAGCGTGGAGAAGGTGGAGTGGACTGTAAAACAGGCGCAGATAGAGCTGTGCACCGTAGAAGTGACGTATATAGTCACACATTGCAAAGGTCACTGCAAATATGTCTGTGAAATCACATATTACTATAAAACCTTGATGGGTTATCACCACTTTTTTGTATAACTCACATTTAATATCCATTTGTTAAAAAAAATTCTAATAATATAATAAAATAATCACATAAATCCCTCTCTCATTCTTCATTCTCATCCAGCATGTCTTTTCCCCCCACTCTCATGTGTCTGCTTGATGACCGCAGCTCTCAGGGTGTCTAAACCAGGTAAGTATTGACAGCTAGCTCAAGTGACTCGCAGTCCAACAGTCAATATGCACACAGAGACGGGGTCCAAAGGTCAATGACAAAAGGAGAACGAGAAGAGGCAGAGAGACACAGAGAGAAAAGACAGCATTTTGTGTGATTACTGTTATTTCATACTAAACAGTTGAAAATGAATGAATTGCCTAAAATGCGAATGCTAGATTGAGGTGAGACTACGATACTGAAGAGGAAAATGGCTGTCGAGGGTCAGAGGCCAGTGGCCAGTTTCTCATCACATGTTTTTACAACATGGTGTGGGGGATTCTAAAACATAGTGTTATTTAGAAATATGCACCAAATTACAGTTTTATTAGATTTAAATTAGATATAAGATATAAATGCACAGAATTAGTTTTTACTGGGCAAATTATATATGAAGTTTCAAGTATATTCAAACATATGCATACGGTACAACAATTCTAAGAGACAAGTTACCTAGATAGTGTGCTTAGAGGAGACACACACACTTTGTATTGACACTGAGGGAGTGTCAGTGTGTATTGAATGGAAGGAGTAAATGAACACCCACCCCACCTTCTTTCTCACTCTGTCCATCTCTCCCACTCCCTCTCTATCGGCTATCAGTCTCTTTTCCTCTAATCATTTCCTTCCTTCTGGCCTTCTTTTCTTTCTAATGCAATTACCTTTCATTCATCTCTTCCTTCTCCCTCTCTCTCTCTCTCATTCTCAGTCACTTCATCCCCCTCCTTATAATCTGGCTCTCTGTTTGTATTACTTCACCCTATGGGGTATTGGTTTCCTTTACTTACTCTGAAGTGATTCTCTCTGATTCACTTCTTGTTTTGTGACAGGCACCGCTGAAATTCCGCTGTGTGTGAACGTCTTTGTCTCCCTCCAGATCCCTCTTCACACTTTACTCAACTTTTTGTCCACCTGCACCACAAGGCCCTGAAAACACAAATAAGTGAGATGCTCATTAATCTATCATACTGACATATCAGATAGATAGATAGATAGATAGATAGATAGATAGATAGATAGATAGATAGATAGATAGATAGATAGATAGATAGATAGATAGATAGATAGATAGATAGATAGATAGATAGATAGATAGATAGATAGATAGATAGATAGATCATAAAAGTTTTAAGGGACATCTTGAGGTGGTGTGTCTACATGACAAATGATAGATCTATCTATCTAAATTATTTCTTTGTGTCAAACTTACACTGAATGATTAAAATGCATTCACTTTTCTTTAGACAAATACATAAAATCTTGTTTGACTTGACTTGACTTGTCGTCTAGTCATTTAGCATTAATGCATGGAAAGATTTAGCATCAATGATTTTCACTAGCTATCAGGAAAGGTGTGTCAAATGTCCAGTCCAGATAATTACGGAGTAAATAGTGCAAAGGCCAGTTAGGTGAATAAGGTGGATTTTGTTTCAAAGAGTGATAAAAAAAGAAAAAGTGTCGTGTTAAGACTCGGAATTGCAAAAGGAAGGATCACGGCACTTTGCCAGGAAAGAAAAAAAGGAACAGGAAAATAACATGTCTTTCCTTACCTTCTGTTCCCTCTCAAGAAAAGTGGGAGCGAGAATGAAAATAAATAAAGTGGTTCACATCCACGGTAACGACCTTACTGGCTGACAAACACCTTTCCCTCTAAAAATTTGTGAATTCAGCTTCCTGCCCCGTGCGCATAGCTCTGCCAGAAACAGATGGCTGCCGGAATTGTCCTCAAGCAAGTTTCTAAAAGTGTTTGCCAAGAACGTCGCTGATGAGCAGCGAGGGCATTTAGTAGCACGCTATGCATTTTCTGTTGGAAACAAAACGCAAAAAAACAAAGTTGCATGCGTATCATTTGATAAATATCGAAAAATTTGCAAATGCGAGTGAATGTAAGCTCATGCTCTGCAAAGAGCATACAGGCTGTTCTGGTGACTACGTAAAAATGAGCATATTCAACTAAAAGCCAGACTAACTAAACCAACAAAAAATAAAAATAAATATGAGATGTTTTAGTTTAGGCGAAATTGGTGCGCTGTCCGTGGTGCTTAGATTTCTGGGTTAAGCCAGGGCCACTGAAAACCATTTGCAGTCTCTGAAGTTCTTTGATCTGATTTAGGTATATACTCAAATAACTGACAAATTTTATTTGACACATTTTTAAATAAATGTCAAATGTCAAAGGTCAATATTTGATGTGGGAGATGATGCACGGGGCAGTGTATGGCCCGGACACATCTCTCGAGTGAACAACAGAAGTATTTGAGGCCTCATTTAGCACTCAGCTTTAGGAGCATCCATTTCAATTAGACTGTTGTAATCTCCAGCACTTCGCGGATCTGTGCTCTGCTTGTTCTACCATGATGCCAACACTCAATACTTTGATCTGGACTCGGCAACCCTGGCGATCCGGCCCTTTGGTATAAAGCTCATCTGAGTGACCCTGCATGACCTTGACCACCTACACTGCGGCCTTGGGTTTGGATGGCCATGCCCCGGACACAGAGCTTTCCCGCGAGAGATCTCTTGATCTTTTCATCAAACGCTGTCCAACAGCACGCGCTAACTAACGGTCCTCCCACTCCTAACAGCAAGCGCGAGAACATCAATAGGATACAAAGATCATTTACTAACACTGCCAATCAGCATTCATTGAACAAGAACTTCATATTCAACATAGATATTAGGGAAGCATTCGCATGAAATGGAGATGAAGGAAGACCCATATCGATGTGTGAACGGACAGATAAATGGATGAGTGGATTTGTCTGCATGGGTGAATAGATAATTGGATAATATAAAGTTTGCATTCTAAAAGAAAGGGAGAGCTGAGAACCGGCTACGCTTGCTGTCACTCAGTCATTAATAACTGCAGGCAAATTAAGCTCCTCTTAATTAAGATACTGGCCTTGCATAATTATTTTTGCATACATTGAATAAAATGATGGTATATGAGTAACGATGATGTATAGTTAGCGCAAGGGAACTGAAACGCTCCTGATTTAGTGAGTAGGCCTACAGGTAGCTTTAACGATAGCCTATAGGGTGCGAATAATTAAAAGTGGCTTAGTGTAGGCCTACTCTTTTATGTGTAGCTTTTTAGACGCTTCAGCTGGGGTTTCAAATATACCTAAATCAAAGTTAGATTAAAAGTTAACTCAAAGCGCCTCTTTTCACCTAGCGGTAAAAAGACCCTAGTGTCGCTTTTGCCTGAAGAGGTAAATTGCAACCGTAGGCCTGCGGAACCTAAGCACTTTTTGGATCATTATCGCATTATTTTTTGCATCATATAATTTTAAATTGTCATTATTTATCAACTGATTGCTTAGCTAATACCACAAAATATTTTATAAAAACTGTTGGTAGAGCCGATTGTAGCCTATAGGCCTACTCCTCATTTTTTGATCCCCCTGAAATCATTGTATAATTCTCACACTGGCGATACACAACAACAAGAACGAAACAACACATAGAGACTTACCCCCTCCTCCCGTACACCTCCACAGCTACCTCTCTTCACTCTCTCCACTGGAGAAACGGCAAGGAACCGCGACGCGAAGGGCCGCACATAGCTGATCAATATTCGATTTAGTTGCTAATTTAGGGCCTTTCTATAGCTGTCATCCCGTGATGTATGAGTCCTAACCCGAGGTCGCCGTGGAAAAGAAGAAGGAGGAAAAAAGAAAAAAAAATATCAAACACCAGTCAACTTTTCACTTAACAATAGACCGACTTGAATATTATTTATGGCCGAAAGCGCCACTTTATGGGTGAATTGCTCCTATCGCTTGCTGAATGATGAAGCGAGCCTGTAAGTACAGGACATACAAGCACACACACATACACACACACTCAGGGGTGACAACGTATAAGCACAACTACCGCACGCAGGATTGAATGAGAGCATTTACAGGGGTCGAGGAAATATTAATTTCCAAAGACTTAACCGAGTGCCCTTTGCATAGCTGTTAGTGCGTGTGATTTTTCTATTGCAGTCAGCAGCTTCCATCTCGAGAGAGAGAGAGAGAGAGAGAGAGAGAGAGAGAGAGAGAGAGAGAGAGAGAGAGAGAGAGAGAGAGTCATGTTCACTTTTAGTCGGCGCAGGTCAGGGACAAAATATCTAAGTGATTTCAAGCACTCAATGAGAAACTTTCCGTTAATAGGTTACAAAAATGGATGGCAAAGTAAGAAAATTAGACCTGACAAAAACACAGAAGGCATAAAATACAGCGACATTCACACAAACACTCTCTCTCTCTCTCTCTCTCTCTCTCTCTCTCTCTCTCTCTCTCTCTCTCTCTCTCTCTCACACACACAAATATCTGCTTTATTTCGCCTCTTAATGTCTTCCCAATCGATCACCGTTCTCAGGATGTTATCAATAATTTGAAAGCTTGATTAACTTCAACGTTTCCATAACAATTCTTCGCGTTCATACTCTCCAGCATTTTTAATTAACACTTGCTTAATTAGCTCGAGATGGTATTGGACTATGATGGGTATTTGTATGGGGGAGGGCGGAAATTAACATAAAACCTCTCCTGATAAATTGATATATTATCAGGAAAGCAATGTTGTAGGAATTTCTAAGCGGAACGAATCATAAACAGACATCAATCAAAAGCAAGTAGCTCAAGACAACGTATAATTCTTTAAGAAAATTATTTAATTATTTCTGCACAAGCCCAGGCTTTCATTTCACATGGAGAAAAAGATTAGAACTAAGGCAGAAAAGAGTTTGTTGACTTACCAGTGTGGAGGAATAAACTCTCAGCAAATAAAACACACATAAAACATTATTGTATAACATGAAGAAACTAATGTATTACCATAGTGTTTGATGTATGTTTTGCAAGTTTTTTTCTGATACACTTTGGCCTACAGTACACCCATGCAGCCAACGTGTGGGGAAACTCTATGGTTACATGGCCACACTGTCATTGAACCTGAATTGTGATTAAGGTGATCGTCTCATGCTTCTTAATTACAATGTACATCACATTTACAAATCTCCACAAGTGCTCTAATGACTATAGAAGTCCATTCTGAGTGATTAGGATGCCTAGGCAAATCAATGCCAGCTCTGAGTTTTGAAGTTCTGTGCCTGGGTGGAATTTGTGGCTTGTTTTATCAATTAACTCTTATGTAAAGACTGGCAAAGGCTAATCCTTATGGGGTTAAGGGGCTATAAATGTCCAATCCCATGTGTTATACTGGAAAATAATGAACTGCATATTAAATGAAGCATCAAGGTCTTAATGTCAATAACTACAACGTTTTTTTGTTTTTTGCATTGTCATATTTGAACTAGGGCCGGGACTTTAACGCGTTAATTAAGATTAATTAACTACAGACTTTAACGCGTTAATTAATTACACAAATTATTTAAATTTTGAAAATTTTCAAACTTGAATGTAATTTAAAAATCAGCTTCAGAATCCATCATTTAAAGTTAAATTATGTATGCAAACACAGTTGGATGATTAGAAGCACTTACTCTGTGTGTATTAATGTGATATCATGTCTCAATATGACAAACAGAACCGATCTCCTGCTTTGCATATGACAGGCCTATAGGGGCCCAGCTGAGGCCTCCTGCATGGCTCATTTGTATAATGGCTTGAATGGAGTAAATCTTTCAGTTATTTTAAGCAGTACAAAAATATTATTTCCCACTGGTCATATAATGGAATCAAAGCAGCACGTCCAACATGTTCCCCGAGTTGAATAAGCCTTATTAATAATAATGTTAATCCATTCCATTTAGTCTAATTTTGCTTTGTTTGTGTTTATTTGGATTTCCTTAAGCTTTATTGTAGGCATGCTATTTTTCAGACCCTTTGCTAGGTAATTTGCATTAGTAACATAATATTATGCAAACATATGCAAAAGTTGCAAAACTAACATTTTTAACAGTAAAGATTAAAAATGCTATGGAAAAAAACTGTTAATTGGTTAATGGTAGGCCTAAGTTCTCTTATACAGTGAAAAACTAATAGATCTATCAGGACATTGCATGTCATTTCACAGTAAACTATTGTTAAATACAGTTTTTGGAAGTAAAATTAACATGTCATCTTATCCATCTTATCTTACAATGCGGAAGTAAGCAATTTTCTGTATGGCAAGCCGTTTTAACATTTAATCCTTAAAACCTACTAGTATCTATTTTCATGCTACTAGTACTTATTTTTTAGATACTAGTATACTTTTTAAAAGATACTAGTAGCTATTCATTAGATACTAGTTCTTAATTTTTTAGAGACTGGTACTCATTCATTATACTAGTACCTATTAACTACACTATACTTATTAATTAGATTCTAGTGGCTATTAAAATGGTAGTCCTTATTATTAGATAGGCTACTAGTACTTATTCATTATATACCTATTAAATGGATACGAGTTCTTATTCATTAGATAGTAGTACTTATTACGATAGTGACTAGTAACATCTTTTGTTACTAGTAACACATTTTTAAAAATTGACTTCCATGGGGATCTGTCATTCAGATCAACTATTCAGATCTGACTAGTATATATTACAATTGTGACTAGTACGTATTTATTAGCTACTAGTACTTATTCAATAGATACTAGTACTTGTTCATTAGATACTAGTACCTATTAAATAGATACTAGTACTTATTAATTAGCTACTAGTACTTATTCAATAGATACTAGTACATATTTATTAGATACTAGTATTTATTACAAATGTTACTAGTAAGAGTTTTTATTTTTCTAGTAAGATTTTTAATTGAACTCTACAGTGGTCGTAAGATTACTGGTAAGATAAGAAATGTTACTAGTTACAATTAAAAAAGATACTAGTGTCTAATAAATAAGTACTAGTAATAATTCATAATAATAACAGGGTAATCCAAAATCGTAATAAAACATAGGCAAAGGGTCAAGCATAGGCAGGCAGTCCATACAAACAAACACAGCAAAGCAGGGAACACGGGCACAAGAGTAATCCACGGAACAGGCAAGAAATTCAAAAACCAAGAGACATGAAACCGGGGAGAATGCTTGGAATAGCAGTGTAACACAAAACAAGACTTTGCAGATAATGAATGAGAAAACCAGGCTTATATGGGGTGAGATAAACAAGATAATGAGACACAGGTGAATGTGATAATGGATGAAGAGTCCGGGCAGTGAGTTATGGGAGATGTAGTTTGTGAGGGAATGACAATAGTCTGATGTGGAGTGCCCTCTGGTGGTTATAAAGGGCACTCCAGCTGGTGACGTTACACTCATGGACAGTAAAAGAAATGGACACAGTGACCCCATAGACTTCAACGGAGAAAAGTGAAGTCAATTAGAAGCACTCACTTCCTGATTGCCAAGCGTACGCCGCAGGCTCAAACTGAGCTTGACGACTTAGATGTGACGTGAGCAACCTGTCTCACAGTTGTACGTCTTCTATAGCTGTGCCAAGGGGAATCTGAATCATTCCCTTTCGAATCTTGCAGAACCGGAGATTGTGAATATTAGCTATCCATGAGCTAGCAGCAGGAGCAACTTTACAACTCTCTATGGGCTTCTCCCTTGACTTTATGCCTCTACGTCCCCCCGATTGCGCGCGAGCTTCTACTTCTGCCTATATGGTAATTTCTCTACTTTGCGACAGAGAGTCGCGTGTTATGACGCAATCGGTAGCCTATTTTTACAAAAACTGCTTCTACGGGGCCATAACATAAGATACAAGGTAACGGAGCCTTTTATACATTGTCGTGTTTCTTTAGAAATAAACAACGGACAAATGGAGTCTTTAAATGCCTCAGATGTAAAGTTATTCACTGTCAAAGTGATGCCAAAATGAATGGGAGTCAATGGAATGCTAACAGCAGGTGAAGGCTTGGTAGTCAATGGCGGCCCCCGGGGAGACTTCAGTTTCCGGCTAGTGGATTACCCCCTTGGTTACAGTATAGTAAATAGGTACTAGTTTCGAATGAAAAGTAATTTTATACAATAAATAAGTACTAGCATCCAATTAATACTTATAATGTTATAATGTTAGTGTATCATGTTAGTAATATTTAAAAAATATAGTAGTCAATATTGGAATAATTACTAGTCATAAATTATTATGTAAATTATTACTACTAGTATCTATTAATTTGCAGATATATTTAACCTCTTAAGGAACTAGTAAGAAAATATTAAGAGAATTTTTCTTTTAACAGATCATTAAATAAACATGAGTATACTCTCAACGATCCAATCAGAGTTCATATGGTAATGCAGGCTAAACTAGGGCTATAGAAGATTGATTTTTCGTAAGTATCTGGCTTTGTTGGTTTATCTAGCTAATTTTTTTATGAACACAAGGAAATATATATGTTTAATATGGCATTTATTGTTTTGAATGTACAGTAGGCTATAATAAAGACTTAACTACCAATGATAAAATTCAAACAACAGTTAAGTAGATCCATAAACCAGTTCATACCCACCAGACAAACAACCACAATACCCAGAGATTGGGATTGTTGGTGAGAATTCATAATTCCTTACAATCAAAAATTCTGAATATTATTCTGCCTCTGAGAATGAGAGTCATGTCAAAATAAGAGTATATATGCACTATATTACATATGACTATTCATTAGGCTATTTTTTTTTATTCTAATACCATTAAAAAGGTAGGCTATTATATATTGTTATTATAAATAATGGCCTTCTGCAATTCAGTCCGTTTCCTGTGTCATTTCTCTTTGATATGTTGTTGGTTTATTAATATTCAACATATTATTTGCATACTGATTATTTAAACAGTACTAGTATCTATAAAAGGTGCTCTAAGCGATGTTGGGTGACATCACTTCTTGTTGACGTTCGAAGTATTGTCAAACAAAACGGAGGCTAGCTAGACCCTCCCTCCTCTTCATCCCTTCCCCTCCCCCTGTAGTTTTACTGATACTTCTTTCAAGGTGTAATGTCGCCAAGTTGGATAAATGCTTTCATATAATGCAGAAAAAGATAAACATTACCAGAAAACACAATAAAACGTTTCGCCACCTGAGGTTATGACTTTAGCTCCCATACAAGGACACAATAATAGCAAGATAACGTTAGCTTCGCGTTTCCCAGTGAGCATAAACAACGGGTCCGTCGTAAACAAATTTAGTCAAAGTTGTCAATAGGCTATGAATGAACATTCAAATTCATAACAAACAGTTGGTGAAAACAATCATTCACACAAACTGTCGCCCTACTGTGGGTTTGCTTGATCATTTACAATAGAGATCAATAGCTAGCTGCTAGAAACCTAAATATGTTGTATTCACCAAAGTTAGCGCTGACTGCATTGTTCTAGCTAATTATATCCTTGTGTATGTTAGGCGAACATGAAAGTCCATTTCGAAAAACCAAACTGGATTGACCCACCTGTCCAGCAAAAACAGAGCTACCTGAATGTCGGATTGGAAGCCCTTCTGCCGGCGGAGTTCTCGCCACCTTTCAAAGGCCATTGGAATGACAGTACATCAATAAGTATATATATATATATAAAATACCAGTTTGCAATATTAAGCAGTACAACAAGTTATTTTCTATACAGCTAAAAATAACTGAAAGCGGATGACACCAGAAGACACAATTTACAGTGACAAAATGTAAATCGACATTCCCAGAATTCCATGGGTACACTGAAGAAGGCACACGCCGAAACGCGTTTGTGTAAAATAAACTGCCTATGCAAAGTGCGGCCTCTTTTTTTCCATATATGAACTTTACCTATTAGGCCAGCACTCTTAAAAATGAATTTAAGTGTAAACTATTGAGTGAAGCCTGCTCCATCCTCCATTCAGAATTCCATGGGTGACATTTATTTGATGGTATTTAATTTAAATAATTGTGTTTATAATTCATTTTTGTTATAAGTTACATTAGGTTTTCATGTTACATCTTATGTTGTTAACCTCAATGTTGTTTGTGGAAAAGTTACTAATGATGAACCTTGATTCATCATTTGGCTTTCTCTTTACCGCCTGTGATATTATGGTGGTTGTCAGTTTATGTTAAAGGATCAAAACAGATTTTAGTTGCAGCCTGGTTATGCTACTTCAACAGAAAAAGGCTGTTGGATTAATCATATTTTACTACTTCCAAACATGTATGACTTTCTTTCTTCTGTGGAACACTTTTACAGTGATGAACGCTTTAGTGTTCCTTTAACACTAAGAAGTTTTCAGTTTTAAAAGTATGGTCCCACAATATGACCCCAGACCACTGAAACATTTATATACTCATAAAAAGAGAAATATGGAGGATGAAAAGAGTGAAGAGAAGAAAACCAAGTGGGATATAGAGACAAAAGGTTTATAACAATTTACAGTGATGATTATCAGGGCTGACTGACCTCTGAGTCCCGTCTTCTTGACTGACAGCCAGTCAAAGAGCAACAACAAAAAGAGCATAAAGATGGATACAACAGTGAGAGATATGGGAAACAGAAGCAAGACAATGGAAAGCACAGAAAACTAAACTTAAAAACTGCTCAAGTTGACAAAATCAGACAAAAGGGGATATATGCTGAAGGCAAATAATGTAAACACTCATAACAGCTTCTAAATCAGAGGCAAACATGAGAGAGACAAGAAACCCAAGGGCTAACAGGTCCCACAAGACAAATCTGAACGCCCTCCGTGCTGCTCCCTCTCTGATTTCCTCCTAACCTCTCCTTCCCCTCATCTCCCAGTTCTCCGCAAACATCGTCCCCCTAAACTAGCTGGGCTCTAGGGACTTCTGAGGGATGACAGGAGCCACGGAAAGCAGGTGAGAGAGTGAGTGCTTGCATGAGAGAGAGAAGAGGGGATAAGGAGATTGAAGCGTTTCTAATTTGAATAAACCCTTCGGCAGACTAAAACTGGCAGCCGGCTTCCCCTCTGTGCACAGGAAAAGAAAGCAAAGCAAAGCAAAGAAATGGAAAAGGAGGTAGGGCAGGAGGAAAGGATAGATGGATGGGGGATATAGAGATGTCTCCACATGCATTTGGCTCTGGAGAAGGAGAGTTTGAGCTGGAAGGGGGTGGAATGAGAAAGAGATGTTGGAGAACAACAGAACTAGATAAGGGAAAGAGATGGGACCACAACGAAGGAAATAAAACATTGAGATGGGACTTTCTAGGAGTAAAGGGCAGGGGAGACAAAAAGTGAAACAAACTGTGATTTAAAAAATTACCGGATCCAAGCCTTTACCTGTTGGTCAAAAGTCTGTGCGCTACTTCACCTCTCCTCTTTCTACCTCTCTCTTTCTCTCTCACACAAGTGCTCTCTTGAAAATAAAGGTTCCAGTTAGATACAGTGTTTTATACAGCCCAAATGCCTGGAAAAAAATTTCTCTCCAGTTCTTTATGTGCCAGTAGCCTACTTTAAATAACCCCAAAACCAACAGGCGGATTTGTAACCTATAAATGTATAAGAACTTTACCAGAACCAACTCAACCCAATAGCCTACAGAAAGGTTATTTGATGAACCCAACTTCAGAGAACAGAACATTTTATGATATAGCCGGCCTACTCCATTGAAAGCATAGGCTAGGCTTGTTCATAAATTTTAATTACATTTTGTGTCTGTCTGTGTCTTAGTCTGTATTTTTTATGCTATTCTGCCTAATTGAAGAGATCGTCGCAAAAAGGACAAAAATATAAGTAGCGCAAAATGTTGTAGAAACATAGGATTTTGAGCCACGTCAATGTAAAAGGATGAGGAATAGCCTACACCGCGCATACTCGCGCAGATGATGACACGATACGTTTATCGAGGCGAGAAACGCATTTCTGTTTAACTACACCAGTAGGTCTAACAAAAAAGGAGGAGATAAGGAGGGAGAATGTCTCTCTAACACCTACACACAGCGTAAAACAGAGCGACAGGGAGAGAGAGAGAGAGAGAGGGAGCGAGGGAGAGAGAAACACACAAGAACTGGCTACGGCTTCAGCGGCGCTGAAGTGAAGCGGCGACGCTGGGAGAACCATAAATCTTCATATAGAGGCTGTTTTGATTAATGCAGCCGAGTCGAGCTAGGGGGCTGGACCTATCCCATTACGCCCTAATGGAAGATGGAGCGCCGCTGTCTCCACCACTAGGCCCCTGTCATTTGTTCCACTTTGCAGTCCATTTGGCCGAGAGACTACAAGCCACTCCATCAAAAATATTTTCAGAGTTAATTTCCGCCCGCTTAATTCGCCTTGATTCGGATTGCGTATCGAATGGCAGGATCGATTTTCGCCTGGCGTCTAAATTAAATAAAAGAGGGGGGTATACTTTAAGACCGCGTATTCTTTCTTTTCTCTTTTCCATTCTTTCTCTCCCCCTTTTCCAGCAATCCTTCACTTTAGTCCATCTCATTCTTTTTCCCTTGTTGCATCTCATTTCCCTCTCTCCTTTGGCTGTTATAGATATTATAGGGGGTGGGGCATGACGGTGTATTACACATAATCCGAGATCGAGGGAAAGACAATTGGAATGGGGTGATAGATATAGGCTATGGATCTTTCCAGAAACTGTAAACTGGTATATCAAGCAGGACAAAATGAAAAATATGTTTTAAATTGGAACATTCACAATACTAGCCTAGCCTAGCCTACTCCACAACGTACGTGTGCAAATTATACGGGGTCGGCTTTTTTTTAAAGGAATGCTTATAGAAAAGTTTGTTATGCAAATGCATAATTAGATAAAATAACGATAAAGTATTTTTCATCATGCAAATGAGCGGTTTGCTATGGTTAAGTCCAGTCGTGATTTCGCGATTTCATTAGCACATTATACGCACGTTTTATAAAAACCATATTAGAACGGCTTATTGTAAACAGAATATAACTTATGTAGGCTATTCATTGAAAGGGGGGGTCGCGATGTCAAAATGAAAGTTAGGGCCTAGGCTACCTGTTAGTAATTTCATCGAACAATAATTATTCATTAGTGGATAACAGATCAAAGAGAGAGGAAAAACGCGTGTTGTAGGCTACGTGTTTTGAAGACATGGAAAAAATAATAAAGAAAAAAGTCGCGGAAAGAAATGGAGAAAAGGGAAAAAGCGAGTGTGTCGCGAATTCCCTTTTAGATTTAAAGCCGCATGTAGCCCATCGTCATATCTTTCCAGAGTAATTTATTTTCCCATTTCTCTCTCTTCCTCAGCCCCTCTCTGTGAATTTATCTGTTGGCCCCCGCGCGTGCTCCAGTCACGTGCGAGTGAAGAGGGGGGGGAAAGTCAATAAAAGTCTCCAGCGACAACTGTTCCCCCCCTTGGGCTCTTGCACTTCTGTACTCTTTCTTTTCCTTATTTGTTTCTATTTGTTTATCGTCAGAAAACCTCTCTACAATTTCTTTAGACTCTTACAGACCAATTGGTAAATATTACATTGAATAAAAAACATATAGGATTAATAATATTACAAATGTCAGACACACTATTTTCATTCAGATAAAAATGTATGGGGCATTTGGGCAAGTTTTTGTCAAAAGCCAAAGTACATTCAACATAATTATGCTGAAACAATTGATCAGTTGATCCTATAACTAGAAACACCAAATCCTTTCACAGCTGGATCGTTTAAACACACAAAGTAGCCAAAATGTTGAATTATCTGGTACATCTTCCCTGACAAACGTTGACCGTATCTAAGGGCTTGTCAGTGAAACATGAGGTGTTTCAAACCCCATGAAACTACAACAAGGCTTGACTTTGCAGCCACCCCATGGAGACAAAGACGATGGTTAAGACAAACCCAGATGTGACCATATCGACTCGTTTCAGGCCACCAATATACTCTCTCTATCTAAGTCCACACATCAGTTATTGTCTGATTCTTGAGAAAAATGCCCCAACCCAGAATAATGAATAAATACACAAAATACACAGTCAACAGGCCTCTGGTAAGATACACACTGTGTCAATATTAATCTCACTGACAGAAGATCGAAATATAGCAACTGTCACACATCATCTTTCCTCTCTCCTGTCTCTCCATGGAGTGGGGGTTCAGACAGAGAAAGAGTGTGAGAGAAATAGTGAGAAAGAGACAAATTGTGAAAAAGAGAGAAAAGCCAAAATGTGGTCAACACAGTAAGTAGGAGACGGAAAGAGTTGTAGGTATTTAAACAGGAGGGAAATTAAAACAGCGAAAAGAACAGCACTAGGAAATTTAACATGCTAGAGAGTATAAGAGCTAAGTGAGGTGTTGGAGGGAAAAAAAGGGGGAAAAGAAGGAATGACAAGAGGAAAAGTGGAGAACACACAGCGAGGAAAGAGATATAGAGGGCCCACCAGGGATCGTTTTACGAGCATCCAATTGCTTTCATTGGGGCACTACTCTCTCTGTCAATTTCCTTATCGTGGCCTTGATTTAATTTATAGACCTGCTTGAAGCCTTTCAGCTCATAACAATGTGTAGCAAGCAGTGGCATAAGTCAACAGAAACTCTGCAGTCGAACTACAAACAGCCTACAGTCCTATCATTCCTATTTCTTATCTCATCTAAGTCAAGAGTCTTCGACCTTTTTCAGCCTATAGTACTCCTTGGTGGATAGAGCATAGAGATAGAGCAGAGACCCCCGTTGCATATTGTATAAACTACTGGCCTATAACAACATGAATATAGTACCATAATAATCTATTTTAAATAATTGTATGTTGTTTATTTTGTGAAGCCATTAGAATCATTCAAATTGATGGACAGAGTCATCTCTTATATTTTAATTTTGAAACATTTAATTTCCACATTTACTACCAAATTGTAGTTTCTTAAGTTCCTTGATCTAAATTATTAGCACTCTGTATGTTAGTAAAAAATATCATTTCTGTATTTGTTGCAGAATTGCATACACGCTCAGTGTTTTCAATAAGTCTTGAGTGTGAAGGGGGAAAAGCTAAAAGCAAATATGAATACAATCTGTCCTTTAGTCTTAGAACGCAGAGGTCAGATACTGACCATAACGAAGACTAGAGGGCAATGTACATGGTTCTTATTGGCAGACAATTGGCTTTGAGTTAGCAGCTATTAGTGCTAATTATGGGATATTAGTCTACTCAGGCCTAGTTCATTACAGGAGCCTTTAATTACAAGTATTCCAACCCTTTTAAAATGTGCTATTGAAAAGGATATTATAACTACATGATATAGGCTATGATTACTATGTGATATCCACAGAAATTAGTTTAGAATATTGCCGAATAATCTTAAATATTGTTAAGGCTCTGATCCAATAATAAATTAAATTTAAATACGGAAGTTTATTTACAATTTAATTTCTTACAATTTAATTAAATTTAAATACAAAAATGTAAATACTGAAGTTTGTTGCTTCATAAAAAATATTTATGTTGTTTAGGATGAAATCAATAAAGTAGCGGTGGGTGGATGGATGGATGGATGGGATGTGGATGGATGGGATGTGGGTGGGTGGATGGATGGATGGATGGATGTATTTTTTTGTGTGAAAACGTCAGTACCCAGTTCATACGCGCAGGAATGATCATAAACTACTGTGTACTTTTACCTTTAGTGGTTTAATTAAGACAGCGAGTGGTAGTGTCTGACTGAACACAGGCGATAATGACTCTGAAGTCAGCATCTTAAGCTCAGTCACCTTTGGTCTCTGTGGTCAGTACCTGTGTTCAGCACTGAGGATTAAAGCCTTATCAACTGGAGCAGAGTTGTCAAGATCCACGCTCACAGCCAGATTACAGGTTGTGATCCGTTAATAAGTTCATTCACTGCAGATCAAAATGAGATTTATTCATTACACCGACCCCAAGCACACCTTTCTGTCCCACTTACATTTACTTTGCCCTATTCTCTTATGATCTGCTCAGACCTATACAGAATTATCGCGAACACTTTTTGATTTTAAGCACTTCATCTGGTCACACTGTCAGGTCTCTGCTCTCTCTTCTTCACTCACAGTAGTTCAAAAGGCCTGCATCTTTTCATTCTTTTGATCCCACCATTTGACTCCTCTAAACATCACGTCTGCTTGTCTTCTTTCTCCTCCCGCACTCGCTCGAGTTGTTGTGTTATTCTTGTCTTCCCCTCCTTACTCTTCATGTCTCTCATCCCGCACTCTCTTCCTGCTCGTTCAGGCCATATTGTCCCAGCCGGTTATCCCTTTTCCCGCTCTCTCTCTTTCCCTCCCGCGCTCTTTCCCTTGTGATAAATGAGGCTGTCTGTTGGGTGCAGTTCATATTTACTGAGTAGGGGAGCGCACACTGTCAGTCTCCCTCACCCTCCACATCTCTATCCCTGTGCTAAACAGACACCCAGAGCCAAAGGTTAAGATAAGAGGGTGGACTGGGGAGAAGTAAGGAGGAAAAGAAAGGAGCAGTTGTGGATTGTAGATTTGGGGATATAAGGAGAGCTAGTGCTAGAAGCCACACAGCAGATTAAAAGATGTGCGCAGTGACTCTAATCGAAAATGAGATGCTCCTCATTCTGAGTTTGACAGCACTGACCTAACTCGTTTTCTGTGCTAACCAGCCTCCCCTAAGCAAAACTCACAGCATCATTTCTCCGTCTTTTGTGCGCCTGAGGTTTCAGGCACATTTTGTGCACTTAATACGTGCCAAGAAAGTACCATGACCAAAAGAAGAAGAAAAAAAAACTAAAATACACAGTTTCATCTACGCCTACATAAACCATCCCTCACACACGGCTTGTGTTGTTCGCAGGGAGTGGAAAGTGGTGATTTGACCTCTGTTGTAACCCTTTCATGAATGAGAGAAGTGGATTTGGGCTTGGCTGAGCCCAATGGGACACAGACGCAGCCGCCCTAAAGCCCCCTGAAGACCCTGAAAGCCGGCGGCTCTTCCCACACACTGACCTCTGAGGCCAACAAGCACCAAAACCACTGCAGCGAGACGGCACTGTGACACCAGCTCACCAAAGCCAACAATGTGTTCATCAGCAAATTGACAGGAGTGTTGAGAGAAAATATGGAGAAAATTGGATTGTTGGAATTACATATAAAAAATTGGAGATAGGAAAAAAATGTGCAAGAGGGCTCTTATTTAATTCAACATTGAAGTAATTCAATTTCAGAGTATTCTAGAGATGGTCAGTCAGAAAAAAGCCTGTAAATATGGGTATTAGAGTTTCAGCACTGACCGTTGATGGAGCATTTTACAAAATAACATAGTTCATACATAAAAGAGGTTAAAGATCAAACTATGATCTCAGGAAATAAGTCAACACATTTTTTATCATAGAATGTAGCGTAGCATAGAATGTAGCGAACTAAAGGCTGGACTATACTAAATGACTTTTGCACAGATTTTCACCCTGCTTTGTCAAGTTGCCGAAAGTCTGCAGATTTTGGGCAGTCGGAAAATCGCTTAGTGTATAATGGGCACAGACCTTTTAGCTTCAGACTATGATTCCATCCATTCAGAGGGTCTTAAACATATTTGATACTGTATATTGATCTGAGTATATATTGAGTATAATTAGAACACACGTTTTCATCAGGAGCATGTTTCTGCGTGAGTTTTTTTGCATTTGGAACTACTCGAAAGTCTGGTAGTGTGTAAACTCAGTCGTTTAGTGTATGATGTTCAGTTTTTATGTAACTATATACAATATCGGCAAGTTTATGATGCCTATGTTTTAAAATCTCTTCAGATTCAGATTCAAGTCGTGTAGTTTCCATTTCCAGCTTTAAAGTTGGCATGAAACGGAAGTTTGAAATAGTATTTTCTTTCATATTGTGATATATATATGAAAAATATAGGGTGGGACATGATTTCATCTATCAGGAATTAACTGGATCATTGTGGTTTGCTATTGCTGTGATCTCATTTGAGCGACAGGTTGCCCCGCCCTCGCGCCACTAAACAAGTCATCAGAGAAGAGAATGTCTTTGCAAGAGGGAGGGGGGAAGAGAGTTATTTTGATTAAAGATTACGAGATTATACATTTTTATAAAATAATGATGTGTACAGATAAATCATTTATAATAAAAATATATGGCAATATTCGATAAAAAACAAGAATTGTCTATTTTGATTTCATGGTGACTTTAAAGGGTTAGTTCACCCAAAAATGAAAATTAAGTCATGAATTACTCACCCCCATGCTGTACCAACCCCGTAAGGCCTTCGTTCGTCTTCGGAACACAAATGAAGATATTTATGATTAAATCTGAGAGGTTCATGACTGCTACATAGGCTCCCTAAGGGAATGAATCCTGACGGCCCAGAGAGTCATTAAAGAAAATGTTTAAATATTCCATGTCGCAACAGTGGCTCAACTATAAGTTTATCAAGCGACAAGAATACTTTTTGTGCGAAAAAACAAACAAAAATAACGACTTTATTCGACTATTCCTTTTCTTCCTTGTAGGCCTGAAACGAGACTTGAAGAGATTTCCACGACGCAACTGAAGTAGTTGAAGGAGATCGCAATTCTCGCGCATGCGTCGTGGAAATCTCTTGAAGTCTCTTTCAGGCCTACAAGGAAGAAAAGGAATAGTCGAATAAAGTCGTTATTTTTGTTTGTTTTTTCGCACAAAAAGTATTCTCGTCGCTTTGATAAACTTATAGTTGAGCCACTGTTGCGACATGGAATATTTAAACATTTTCTTTAATGACTTTCTTGGCCGTCCGGTGTCAGTCCCTTAGGCAGCCTATGTAGCAGTCATAAACCTCTCAGATTTAATCATAAATATCTTCATTTGTGTTCCGAAGACGAACGAAGGTCTTACGGGGTTGGTACAGCATGGGGGTGAGTAATTAATGACTTAATTTTCATTTTTGGGTGAACTAACCCTTTAATTTTCATTTTTGGGTGAACTAACCCTTTAAGAGCCCGGTCACATAAACAGCGGTCTTGCGTTTAAAAACGCGAGACGCAGCGCAAAAAAAAGAAAAAGAAAAGTCGGCTCCTTAAAATCATAGCCCTCGTTTGGGAGATCTCGAAATGTGGGTATCTGCAGGTTGGAGTAATGGGCGTGACAAAAGTTACGGGGCGTGCCGAAATCCGAACGCCCCTACCTTTTGGCATAACTCCAACCTGCAGATACCACTGTCTCGAAAAATTCACAAGTCGGGACAGCCAAAGAGGTCCGTCTAGAGCATGTTTACATACAAAAAAAATATGTAAAAGCAGCACAGCGGAACACAAATTCTGTATAGAAAAAGTTTGATTTTATAATCACAATTTGACACGGAGACAAGGGAGTAACGCAAACAGAATTACATGTTACGCATTAGAAGCCGTTGTGCTTTTTCACTTGTTTGTGTGAAATAACCCCGGAGGCTGTCTCACTGTGTGATGAGTGAGAAACACAGGAGACAGATGGCACCAAAGCACATCCTAATTCCCAAAAGCACACATTGACAGATATCTGTTTCCCCCTGGTGCCCCAAAGGAGGAACTACTACCAAATTGAAATGTGTGTTGCAATTGATAAAAATGTAGTTTCTATAGAGGGACTTACATAGCCAGTACCATTCAAAAGCAGTATTTGGAGAGTGTATTCAAAAACTCAAAAATGTTACCCATGTTACAGTCTCCAATGGTAATTTCTCTCCGTACCCTGCAAGACAAGAAAATCATGTGAGGGGGAAAAAACCTGTCACATAATCTGTCTCAATTTTCAAAATCTATTAATTTTGTGCGTGGCTCACCTCCCTATCACCCGATCTTTAGAAGCCGTGCTTGTTCTGACAATTATTATTATACTACAGCAACAGAGAGAATTAAAACACGCTCCCTTCCATACATCTCCCTGACCCTCCTCTCAGACAAGAGGCTTGCTAAATGAAAAATGGACATGCTTTAAGAAGTATTGATTCCAGCTTTAACCAAAGGTAGACTCAATATTATTTAGCCCTAAATACATCTTTGTTATCTGTGTTGGTGCACCAGTCACGCTGCTGTCCTCATAATCGCAGACATAAAAATAATAGGGCTATTCCCCCAACATTGACTGAAGCAGACCTGTTCGGGCCCTTTGACCAAGTGATCCATCTATTGGCTTTAAGCGTTTGCACAGACTGCGACAATGCTTTGGTAGCCTCTGCACAAGCTGAGAAGGAAAGACAAAAAGACAATGTTTTAGACAAAATGGCCATGATTAGTATATTGTATTTTACTCTTTATTTAAGATAAGACAATTACAGTTTCAGATGCACAGTTCAAGCCAATACAATGACGAAACCACTGAGTAAATTTTAGTGAGCACAATTCATATATTTCTAAATTAACAGAAAAATTATGAACTTATATCATAGAGCTTCATACTGATTTTTATATTACATCAGTATGACCAAGTTATCAGTGCTTCAAGCCATAAACTTATCTTAACCAGCCACAATAATAATTATTAAATTATCTTACATTTGAAATACTTTGGCATTGAACAGTAACAATAAATTGAAGGACTTTAGGATCAACTACAACAATAAACTGTAAAATAACCAAGCCATTACAGTATTTACTTGATGAAAATTCAACACACAAAGGTAGATATACAGTGCCCTTCATAGAGCATTAGGATAGTAAAGACAAAATTGCTTTTTTGCTTTACACAAGGCATCTGAACATATTAAAAGATAAATACGAGGCAAAAGTGCATGTCACCTTTTTACTAAGACAACTGCTTTTACACTTAGTTGGCAACATGTTAAAACAGAAATAAAACATTCTGTACCTTTGCCTTATTCATCTTTTAATCAAATTTTCAGATTACTCGAGCGCTGAGCAAAAAGAGAAATTTTGACCTCAATTAATAGATGATGCAGCCTTTAAATACTTCCATCATAAAGCTCATAGATTATTATTATTATTATGCCACAGCATTTTTTTATATTCTTGTTCATTGTTATGAACCAACAGTGTCTTCAAATGGTTAAATATGAACTTTAAATAATTTTACAATTTAATCTATGCAGTGCTGCCAACACCTTTAAATAGATACATTGAAGCCAAAGCACTGTTTTTCTGGTTCTTTTTTTTTTTTCAGATTTAATACCCAAACTAACAAAAATAAATGTAAGTAATTCTATTCATTTAATATCTTTAATGGAGTTGCGCATGCAAAATAACTATATGCTAAACCTTTAAAGGGATAGTTAACCCAAAAATGAAAATTCTGTCATCATTTACTCGCCCTCAAGTTGTTCTAAACCTGAATGAATTTCTTTCTTCAGCTGAACACAAAAGTAGATATTTTTTAGATTATATGTAACCAAACAGTTGGTGGACCCCATTGATGGAGCCCATGAACTGTTTGGTTACATATAATCTTCAAAATATCTACTTTTGTGTTCAGCTGAAGAAAGAAATTCATTCAGGTTTAGAACAACTTGAGGGCGAGTAAATGATGACAGAATTTTCATTTTTGGGTGAACTATCCCTTTGAGGGCAGTCCAGAAAGGAAGACTATGCACCTGGATTCAGCTACTTTTAAGAAGTAAACTCATTTCCAAATTATCAATAAACACCCAATCAATTTCCCCAAATGAAACAGAAGTGGTGCAGACTCCTTATCCTCATATATGCTTTTCCATGTGTTGAGAAAGATGGTGTGAGCGAGTGAAAGTGCGGAGACACCGCGGGCAGCTGTAAGGCCTCTCGCCCGTGTGCGTTCGCTTGTGTAACTTCAGGTGCTGGGGCAGAAGAAAACTTTTCCCACACTCCGTACACTTGTAGGGTCTGTGGCCTGTGTGACTGCGCCTGTGCTTGCCGAGGTCGCCTGAGTTGTTGAAGCGACGGTCGCAGTCAGAACAGGCGTAGGGTTTTTCCCCCGTGTGTCGTCTCATGTGTTTGGTCAAATCGCCGGACTGGGCGTAGCTGGAGCCGCACTGCTCGCAGCGGTATGGTTTCTCGCCAGTGTGTGTGCGCATGTGGTTCTTCAGGTGTTGGATACGGACGAACCGCTTGCTGCAGACGTTACAGAAGTACGGCCGCTCGCCCGTGTGAATGCGCAGGTGTTTCTTGAGCACGTCCTCCCGTGTAAATGTCTTTGTGCACTCTCTGCACTGCAGCATTCGCTCGGAGTTGTGCGCTCTTTGATGGACCTTCACGTACCTTAGAGCAGAGAATGTTTTGCCGCAGTCGGGGCACGGAAATGTTTTTTCTTTGGAGTGAACGTCTTGATGGATACGAAGCGTCGATCGATGGCTGAAACTCATTCCGCATTGGGGGCACTGGTATGGCCTTTCCCCCGTGTGGGTTCGAAGATGGCATCTAAGGTGGCCCATCCTGGCGAACTCTTTATCGCATTCAGGGCACTTGAACGGCCGGATCCCTGTATGGATGACTTTGTGCTTCCGCAGACTCCCCATATCAATGAACCTACGGCCGCAGTCTTCGCAGACGCACGGCTTCTCGCCCGTGTGAGTACGTTTGTGTATCGTCAGACATTGAAGCGTAGAGCAGTTCTTTCCACAATCTCCGCACATGTAGCCACGGTCACTGCAAACAGGTTCGTCGACACCCACTGTGGGTTTCTTCTCATCCTCTTCGTGGCAGTGATGTGGTCCGAGACCCCAGACTCCGGCAAAGCTTTTACCGCATGCGGCACAGCTAATATGTCCATCTTTACACACTGTGGCTAAGCCATGGCATCTGCGGCAGTGGTTTTGCAGGTTACCGATGTAATCGAAGCTGCGATCACACTGCGGGCAGGTGTAACGTTTTCGGGTGGGTTTGGGCGTGGGTAGGTGGGCCTTGCGCATGTGGGTCTCCAGCTGCCTCTGAGAGAAGAACCGATAGTGACATGACGAGCAGCTGAGCATCCCAGAGGATATTTTAGAGCAGTTGTAGACTTTGTGTTTTTTTACCCAAGCCAGATATTCACCTTGATGGCACCATTTGAGGTGTTTGTCCAGGTATGTAAACTCAGTGAAAGTCACAGTGCAATGGGGGCAAGGAAAAACCAGAGAGGAAGAAGCTGTGAAGGGAAAAAGAGACAGAAAAAATAACTTGAATGTCAAATGTCAAGTCTTCTTAGGTTTAGGTTATGATCTCAAATCAATTAACATGCAGTGTTATTAATGTTAATGAAAACAACAACAAAAACATAGACTGAAATCAACGCATATATAACTGGAAGACCTGTGTGGCGAGCAGGACGAGGTCGAGGGCCGTGGGAGAACGGCGCGAGGCCGGTGGCGTGATTGTTAATGAGCGACATTGTTATCAGCGACAACATTTTATGTTGTGTTTTGTTTGGCCAGCAGTCGTCCACAAGGGGCTGTTGGCTTATACTTTTTATTTTGTATTTGTTTTATTTTATGTTATTAAAAATTGTTGAATGTTCGCCGGTTCCCACCTCCTTCTTCCCATAACATCTGAACCTCGTTACACTGGTGCCAAAACCCGGGAAGAAGGAGAACACGCTGTCGGAGAGCCCTCGCTGCTGAGGGGGATCGCGGTGCTGAGGAGGTCGGGCAGCGATGGCCACCGATTGTTGCCCGAGGCGATGGTGCTGGAGCGATTAAACAGCAGGTGGGACGGAGACCTCGCTGCCGTGCTCCTGGGTCGAGGAGGGGTGCTTGCCGTCGGAGAGGGAGCGGAGTCATCGCTCCCGTTCGCCGTGGGCTGGAGCCTGTTGCCATCGGCCATGATGGGGGCGGAGCAGGGAATGGAGGACTCGCTGCCGACTCCCCTCGTCTGGAGGAGCCATCGCCGTCCACCACGAGGAGGACCGTCGAGCCGTCCCCCAACGGATGTCTAGTACCATCGCATGGCACCGCGAGTGAGTCTCTCGGCTCGTCTATCCATACCCCGAGGTACAATGGCCACCGTGACCGGTCCCCCCGGACTGCGAGGAGCAATGGGGGTATGTGGCGAGCAGGAAGAGGCCGAGGGCCGTGGGAGAATGGCGTGAGGCCGGTGGCTTGATTGTTAATGAGCCACACCTGCGCAACGTAACGGTCTCGCGTCTCTCACGGAGGAGCGGAGGCATAAAGGAGGAGCGACGACAGTGAAGATTGAGAGAGGAACATGCCTGATTTTATGTTATGTTTTGTTTCTGTTTTTTGAAGCCAGCAGTCGTCCGCGAGGGGCTGCTGGCTTATACTTTTATTTTGTATTTGTTTTATTTCTTATTAAAATCTTGAAATGTTCGCCGGTTCCTGCCTCCTTCTTCCCATAACATCTAAACCTCGTTACAACCTGAAACTAAATCCAATACATTTTTTTAACTCAAAAACTATCTAAAATAGCACTACATTTTTTGTCTATATTTTTTAAATAAATGTCACATTTATTTATTTGTATTCATCATTATCCAATTATTGTTTAACTCATTATAAAAAGTTTATACAGTCGGTATCCATTTTTGATACAGGACAAATTGTATTACCCACCTTCATTAAACCATATGCCACTAACAGGAAGTGTTCACAGTCAGAAACTAGATTAAAATGTAGATTGAAATAAAAACTTGCATAAGTGAAGGAACCGAAAATAAATTAATATACATCCATTTACTTTTATTTTTTTTTAAAAATCTAAATAAAAATGTACATTACAGTAATAATCCATTTTTATTTAATTTCATTATATCAAATTAAATATTTACATTATAGGTATCCGGTTTTTTTTTAGCTCTAAAAAAATACTGAAGAACATTAAACTGTACTATCACCCAAACTAAAATAAAATGAAAGGACAAAAAAAACCCTGAAATTAAAACAAAATTTAAAAAAAGCAGTATTTCTTTAGAATTTTAACGCATGTCTCCACATTTTGCTTTTAACATATGTAAACTGTGCAAATTATAAGACCAAGGCTTATTAAATAAATCAATTACCTGTGTTTTTCTCCAGGCCAGAAGCACCCACAGAGATTTCATCTGGTGTCTCAAGCTTCACTTCCTTCCAACTCTCATTTTCCTCCTTCACAATCAAGGCAGACTCTCTCTGCAGCACTTCATAAATGCCAGGCTCAGTTTTGACCTGAAAACTGGGTGGGTTTAAGGGGACATAGTCTGGTTCTGTCTTTGGAACGAATGCTCTGAAAGCAGGAGGATGAGGCTGTTGCTTCTGTTGTTCAGATGACACTGTTAGGACTCCCAAAGCCTCCAGCTCTTCTTGTTCTGGTCTCATCTGTGTGACCTCAGGACAGGCGTCCATAACACAGTCCTGAGTGTCATTAGATGTTTTGGTTTTATCTGTGTCGACACTGATGCCATCACTATTTGATGGCAATGGCTCTTTATCAACATTTTGCAGCTGTTTGGCTATTTTCTTTTGTCTGGATAACTTTCTTTTCTTTAACATGTTAGCTTTCATCTTCTTGTGCACAACCTAAAGAAATATTTGGGAAGGACAATAATATAGTCTATAGTTTTACTTACAAGAAATACCTGGAATAGCATAAATACTATGATATTATTACTATTATATGTACAATTTCTTCTTTTTAATTATCAGCCAATCTATTAGGTTGATGTTTCTGTTCTCTAATCTCAAATTCCAGTAGGAAGTAACACATATGGATTTGAACAAAATTTTGCTGGAAAATCTATGTTTTGGAACATGGTAGCTGGTTAAAGGTGGTCTAACAGTCTATACAAACTGGTCTGTCTGGTTTCCCATTATGGCCACGCAGGTGTTTAACTGGTCTCTCAGTCAGACCAGCTGAAAGGTGTGCAAGACTCCTCTAAAAACAACCAAGAAGACTGCCTGACCAGGCTGGGACACCTACTAAAACAAGGAAACCACCTCAAGCTAGTTTATGTTTATAAGCAGGCATATTTAATCATGGAGGTTCATATAGCTAATGTGACAGTAACAGTATTAGCTGGTTGCAGACATGCAGATGTTAACATGAGGGTTGTATTGACTCAAGTAAAGCACAAAATCATCTTACCGCAAATACTAAACCTTTAGTTAATCGGTTGCATTTAGGCGGGAATGAAAATCCGATTGTGTTGGTTGTCTAAAGGATTTTTGACACTGACAGCCTTTAGTGTACAGCATCCTACACCTTAAACAGGCGTCTTGTACATCCATCCACCCCTAAAATGACACTAACAACACGTCTAGTTATACTAGGAGATTAGGAGTTTAGCTCTCAGGGACATAACGCAGTTTGCGATTGCGTCCAGGTCTGAAATACGTTAAAACGACACTGGTTTAGTTATAGATAACATCAATGTAAAGCCAGCAACGATGATGCATTTCAAAATAAAGTAAACGCGGTAGCGGTTTTCAAAATAAAAGTTCGTGGACGCTTGTTTTGTATTTATTCTCTCTTTAAAAAAAAAAATACATTTAAAAGACTTGTTCCCAAATAAAATAAATTTTAAACTTCATAAAATAAAAAATGCTAATAAAAAATGCTTTCGTCAATTTCACACCATTTTCAATGCATCTAATCATAATAGAACCTAATCAGTATATTACAGGAAAGATCGCTTGTGTAAGAGATTTTAATCATACCCAAAATGTTATCAAATGTGCAGTTACTGTTTTTTCTTCCACACAGCAGTGTGTCATTTTTTAGAGCACATCTCATTTTTATAAGAAGAACGTTTTAAATCAGGAACAAAACCAACACAACACACCCTGTTAACCATTAATGGATTATATTTTATTATGGACAAACTGCTTTTAACCATCAAAGGCATGTGCATCAACCACAGTAAAAACTGTACAAGCATTTGGAAATGACTGAACAGAACACAAAACTTTCTTTACCATATTCAAACCTGGTTTAATGACCAAATAACAAAATAAACAACTGTCAGCTGAAGATTGCTTTATCCCTTGTGCTGCAGCATCTGAGATAAACATATGGCTTCTCCTGTTATGTTTCTATTATTTACATTAAATAACCATTATGTCAAATGAACACTTTTCATAGTATCTTATAATTCGCCAGGACGCTTCAATTCTCAAAAAAAAAAAAAAGACAAGGGGGGAAAAGAGAGAAAATGTAACTTTCTACATCAACCTACATAAATACCAGTCAGAACACAGTGGAAAGTAACAGTCCATCCTCAAAACAAAAAAACAAATAAGCAAAACAATGGTGACTCAATATAAATGGCAATACAAACGCCAATAACCATCATACATGTAAAGAGCTAACTGTAGTGTTTTCTTCTCTTTATTTTATTACCTTGTAGTGTCTCACCAGGAGCATACTATATTTTAGATTTAAAATTTCCATTGCACTTTTTGTTCAACAGATCTCATACATCAGGCTAAACATGACCCATCAGAATGCTGCAGCAACCCAGATTGGGCAATACATTGAATTGATCATCCCATTGTCCTACAAAGATTAAAGTAATATGAAATATTCAACAGTTGTTGAAACCGAAGTAGTGTAAGGAGGGAACAGAAAAAAATATAAAGTAGTATCCTTCATTTCCTACACACTGTGATTTTTTTTGTACTTTTCTGCATGGGCCCTTGGTTAATCAGCTTATTCCTTCATATATATATGAATGAACTCACAATTGCAGCACTACAGATTATATATATATATATATATATATATATATATATATATATATATATATATATATATATATATATATATATATATATATATATATATATATATATATATATATATATATATATATGAATGAACTCACAATTGCAGCACTACAGATTAATGGCCTAAACTCAAATAGAAATTCCGTCCTAAATTTAATACAAAACGTCTTGTCAAGGCAAAGTGAGTAAAGGCATTTCATCAATGCAAACAAAAAGGACATGTAAGCTGTTGATTGACAGTATGAAATGCATCTTCAGTCTGAATGAATATGTATAAAAAAGCCAATGGCTCACCATGAAACTATTGACCTATTGACTAGATTCAAATCTGCTATATTACAGGAAGCATCAATCAATCACAGCCATGACAAAATACCAGTAACAAAAGCATTACAATAAATTTTTTTTTACAACATCTGTCCACATTTATTGCAGACAATCAAAGTTTTGCACATTCAAGCGGACATGTTGCACCGTCTCTTGGTTTGGATGGCAGTTCAGATTGTCACATGAAAATATAAAGCACATTGGTTCAGCTGCAAAGACAACTTTTTCACCGGTTGATATGTCATGCCGTTGTCATTGTCTTGTAGAGCTAATTTCAGTAGTGTGTATATATAGGACGCAGTAAAGCTTGGAGATAAAAGTAGGGCATTGCATTAAGGTTGCTGCCTTAAGTCAATATAGGAGCTTGTTAGGAGTGATGAACAAGTAAACAACACTTAATTAATTACAGTATATGTACAAATCACATTTCCTTTGATTTACCTTTTTTCTCTCCTGTAATAAATACATCCCTTTTGTAGCCCCAACAAAGCAAACCAAAACGAAAGGGATAGATTACCTTGAAATGAAAATGGTAATTTACTCACCTTCATGTCATTCAAAAAACTTGTATGTTTTCTTCAGTGGAACACAACAGAAGATATTTTGGAATGCCTTAGTGTTGTCTATACAATGAAAGTCAATGGGAACCAATTTCATTTTCTTTTGCTGTCTTTCTGTTTTTGACTTTCATTGCAAGGACAAAAAAAGTCATTCCTGTAACAACATAAGGGTGAGAAAATGCTGACAGAATTTTCATTTTTGGGGTGAACGGTCCCTTTGAAATCTCTGCAACTTCCTTTGTCCTTCCTTGCTTATGAAAAATCCCTCAATTGTTTTTGTTTTTTCCTTTTCAATATCTTTCTCCCACTCGTTTCCAATCTCACTATGTTCTCCTCACATGGCCATGGTGGTTAGATGCTGGTGGCCCAGCAAGCCTTTTCGGCCGCCCCCAGCACCAGGGTGCGTTCCTGCTCCACCATGTCCACAGTACTCCTGCAAATTCTGTCGCAAAGTGACGAGCGCCGAACCCAAGCAGGCCCGGTTGGGTGCAAGGATGCCTCCTGGCAGCTGTATGAGCACAGTGGCCACCCCTGCCATTCCGTCGTCTGTGGGCTCCAGAGTGATTGGTCCGACTTTGAAGGACGAGTACGAAAAACCCATGAGTTGAGAAAGGAAGGGGTCGGAACGGCAGAAATGCTGGTAGCTGCCATGCGAGGACGGATGATGGTGGTGGTGATGCGAGGTCGGGTTGGCCGTAGAGCTGGGCGCATAGTGGTGAGCATTCAGGTAGTGCAGGGGAAGGTGCTGTCCGTTGGTGCCTCCACTCAAAGCGAGATGGTGGTGGTGGAGGTGAATGGTAGTGCCTGTGTTGGGGTCGTGTTTGTAGGACAAAGCCCCAGGTCGCCCCCTCTGGCCCATCACCATGCCACCAAGCTTGCCTGTCCGGACCTGGGCCAGGGATAGGGCGCTGCCCCCTCCGGCAGAGGGCAAGTAAACCAGCTGCGGCTCCTCGGGCTCCAGAAAGACGGTGAGTTTGGCGAACGGGCGAGAGGCCATCTTGGTCATCTCTTGAATGTGGCGTCGCTGCTCTCGGCGGAAGTCTAAAAACTGCTTGACTTTCCAGAGTAGCACGCAGACGGACAGGAAGAGGAAGAAGCAGGAGAAGAAGACAGAGAAAAAGACGAAGAGGTCAATGTGGGCCTGGTCCTGTCGTAGAAAGAGGAGGCCTTGAGACTCTCCGTTATGGGTCTCCGTGCCCACGCCGCGTAGGGCGATATAGAAACGGCTGGACTTGAGCGAGTGCACTTCGTGCGGGAAGGTGATGACCACGCGGTCCCGTACACTGCGTACAATTAATACCGTCTGTGGCTTCCACACGGTGATGTACGTTATGAGACCCTCGGTTCGTTCTTCCCGCACCTCACGATCTGTACCTTGAGACTTTGTAGACTGCAGAGTGCCGAGCAATGGCGACGAGGAGTTCGCAAACACCTTCATGGGCGACGGTGGGGCGAGAGGAACCTCCTTTTCTCCCCGTGAAGCGGTTGCAGAGGTGGCCTCGTCCTCAATCTTGATGGTATGCACGCCGGTCTGGCGGTCTACCTCCACAATGAAGGTGTCATGCGAGTTGGATACGTAGACCTCGACCTCTCCAAATGTAACGTCAATGGTGACACGGATATCCACGTTTGTGAACTTGGGCTGGGCAGAAAAGAACACTGTGCGGCCCATGAGCAGATTGCGGATGTTGGGCTCATGGAAGCAGTTGACCTGTGACGTGGGATCGAAGCAGCACTCACTGTCCACGTTGAACTGCCGGTAGCACTGCCGCCCATTTACTGGATTGCCATTGAATGAATCTTTGCACTTGGCGCACTATAAGTACAAATAGGATTAATGCATGCAAGGTCTTATTTGTGAAATACAGAATAAAATGTCATTGGTTGTAATGAATTGACTATTACCTGTTGTCTGTAACACTCTTTGCGGTCATTCTGTGGGCTGCTCAGACAGGATGAAGTTTCTGTGTTGTTCTGGCAAGGACAGCCAGTACCATCATGCTCATTACAGGTGTCTGCATGGGCGTTACACTGACATCTACAAACACGCAATAGAACAGAATGGAAGTCTAACTGGATCAGAAACTTTCTATTTCTTACAAAGTGACTTTTAAAAACCTTAAGATTGAGTCATTCTCTTATCTCTAACATGGTAGACAACTGTCAATTTTTAATTATCTGTAAACATGCGCTAACTTTTGGCAGTCAAATTAAATAGTAGCACCTTTCACACTGGGTTTTTACTGGTAAATTGTTCTGGTAATTTACTGAAATTGCTGTGTGAAAGGGGCTAATGAGTCAAGGGATATGCTTATGTAAGGCTGGAAAAACTGGAAGAGAGGGCTATTCTCATAGAAAACAAAGGAAATTAACATTTGAACTCTCTCTTGTGAAGTTCTCACCACCATTCGAGACGCAAGTCTCAACTAAGCAATCCTAATCTACATCTTTTCCCCTTGACCCCCCATTCCCCCGTTCCCTCTTTCTATCATGCTGAGATCACCTGAAATTCACCCAAAAATCTATATAGTTTAATGTGAATAACTATCATACAGTATTACACGTGTTTGGTATCATTTGAAATGTATCAGTGCGACTGGTACAAATGTCTCATTCCCAAAGAGGTAAATCAAAAGGTAATAAGTTATTACGAGTTTTAGGGATAACCTGTACACAAAGGAGGGTGTGTCTTACAGGCAAATGGCACTCTGGCCCCAAGAGGTGTAAACTCTGAATGCAAATTGCTATTGTTAGCTAATGTTTCTGTCTATATAATGAAATGCAGCGAGAGGCTCGGGGCGATTTGTAACTCAGATTAGCCCATAATGTTGAAGGACCTCAGGGCTTCAGCATTATGTATTTTTTTAAATGTCGGGTTTAACCTACATCTTTTACTCATTTGATGTTATTGTATTGATTATCTTTGAAATGATTATGAAATTGGCATGATACATTTACCTGACATAATAAATTGTAAACATTTGATTTTATTCTAACGGACTCTGACATTATTTTCAGTAAAGAGTTAAAAAGAATAGTCAAACATTCGCTTACATTTAATGGTGCACAGATATCATTAAAACCTTTTCATTTATGGAGTCAGATGAAATAACGAGTCTCACAAGAATACAAGCATGAAAAATATCTAATGAAATATTAGAGAACAATTACAGACAATGCTAATTTTCTGATCCACTCACTTCTCACACTTCCCTTGCAGCAGGAAGTAGCCACTGAGGCAGCTCTCACACTTATCCCCGACACTGTTGTTCTGACAGCTCACACACACAGCATTATCCTCAGTAGGGCCCTCTGTAGCCCATTGTTCAATCTAAGAACCAAAAGTATACAAAGAAGGACTCAGGCCCTGCAACAAAACTTCATCAACTGAATACAGAGAGAACAGATCTCCTAAACACTGCTTACGCTGTCACGGTCCAGTGGATAGTCTTTTGGATTTTCCACTGCCCTCCGATGCTCGTCTTTGGACAGACATACATCACTGTTCCCTTTGCAGAACTCGCGACAGGGGCGACACATCCCACCTCCCACTGCTGAGCCCACAAACAAGGACTTACACTTTTCACAGTGATGACCCTAATAAGAAAAATAATAATTGTATTCAGCAATGGCAAATTAAATTGATAAAAAGTAACAGTAAAGACATTTAATGTTACAGATAATTTCTATTAATCAAAGAACCCTTAAAAAAATGTATCACGGTTTCCGCAAAAATATTAAGCAGCACAACTACTTTTAACTGTAAATCAGCATATTAGAATGATTTCTGAAGGATCATGTGACACTGGAGTAATGACTGCTAAAAACTTAGTTTTGCCATCACAGGAATAAATTATGCATTTTAAAATATATTCAAATATAAAATATTTTAAATTGTAATAATATTTCATAATATTACTGCTTAACTGTATTTTTGATCAAATAAATGCAGCATTGATGACTTTAAGCATTCTTTCAACATTAAAAAAAAACAAAAAACAAAAAAGACTTACCAACCCGAAACTTTCGTATGATTATGTAAAACGAGAGGCAATAATTCTTATAAGGATCTATTCATGGCAAAAAAACAACAAAAACAACAAAAACCCACTCGAACCTTCTTATTACCTTTGTGTTATTCTTGCACTCTAGACAGGTGTCCAGCTGAGATATGCTTTTACAGTTACTGTGTTTGTTACAGCGGCACTGAGAGGAGCAGTTCTCCCCGACAAACCCAAAGTGACACTGACAGACTCCTGGAGACACACAGGTCCCATTAACACAGCCTTGAGCGCACACTGGCTCACACTGACCCGACACACTGAGAAAAAGAGAGAGAGGAAAACATACATTAACTACTACTGGAAGGTCAATGATACTGTTTGAGAATGAAAGCTGTTAAATATACCTGCTTAGTACGTAGCCCTGTCTGCATGTGCAGTGGTAGCCTTCAGGCTGATCATGGCAGTCTTGAGTGATATTACAGTGGTGATGTCCATTGGCACACTCGTCCTCCTCTGGGCAGTGCAGGAAGGACCAGCTACTGTTCCACTGTGGGCACAGAGGCTCACTCACACCTGCAGAGTAGGAAGACAATTAAGTTTTAATCCCGTAGAAAAATAGATAAACGAGTGAAATAGGTGGGGTGTAACAGTTCAGACGTTGTCTAGAGAGGTATGTTGGGTCTAAATATAGTGCAAAAGTCAGTTTCTGGAAGTAAAAGTCACAGCTTCAAAGACAAAGACATGTACCATTCAGCCCTCCCTGAAGACAGTGTCCTGCCCCGTTACCACCACGGGCAGCACACCAGCCACACTGTGGCCTGGAAATGCATTGGGAGCACTGAGTAAGCTGGAAGCACTGGGGAGAGCAGGAATCTTCATCCGTGAGCAAACGGCCACACTGACCCGCCTCACAGCGCAACGGAACAAAGGAGGGACTCATACACTGGAGAAAAAAGATGACAGGTGACAAGGTTACGGGTTGAAGTCCCTGTAGAAAATCATCAAGTTAGAAATAACTTAGCAAGAACATTACCTGCTGCAGTGCCATGCTCCATACACAGCGCTGCCAGCCTCCATCAGAGCCACGGGAGCTTAAACAATGGTTGCAGGTTTTGATTTCATGGCAGGGTTCAGGACAAGGCATTGGTGGAGAGGACTCCACTTGCATGGGAGACACGTTAAGCAAGGCGTAGCTGAAACACGTCCAGTCGTAAGTTGGATTTACACTCAGGATACGTCTGGTCTCACCTGGACGGTTAAACCAAAATTAAACAATATTAAAGGGTTAAGCCTGGTTCACACGGGACGATTTTAAAATTGTCGGCCGATTTTCCAGACCTGAGAGACTCCACACACGGCGATAAAAAAATCACGGGTCTAACAGTTTTGGTCGTACAGTGTGTGGTGCGCAGCCACACGGCAAAATCAACACATCACACACGAACCGATTTGACTCCAGAGCGTTCCCAGGTCAGACGGAAAATCTCGCAAAATCCCTCGAGATCAAACGTGACTTCAGAGTAAACCAATCATGGCGGACGAAGAGGATGCAGTGGCGATAGTTTGTAGTTTGTTTTTAACCGGAAAAAAAAAACCGTTATCAAAAGAAATGGCGATGGTCAAAGAAGTGGAGACAATGCGAGCATGGACGGCTGTTTTGATTTTGTTTTCCGGTGCTTCCTCTGCGCCTCGTCACCTCCCTTTCTGATTGGCTACACGCCACTGTCCACAGGCTGCGTGCTCGTCTGTCCCCGGGGGACACCACACACGAGGAGAAATCGGGCCAAAAAAATCCAACATGTTGGATATCCCCGATTTGAGATCGGAGCGGTCCCGACGTCCTTCCGAGCAGACGAGAGCACTCTTAACACACCACACACGGCAGGAATATCTGATCAGATTATTTTACGATAATCGGAGCATGCTTAAGATTGTCGGAAGGGGTAAATCGGGGCTAAAATCGGCCTAATTATCCTGCCGTGTGAACCAGGCTTTAGTTCAACCAAAAATGAAAATTCTGTCAGTAATTACTCACCCTCATGTTGTTCCAACCCCGTAAGACTTTCATTCATCTACGGATAGACATTTTTTATGAAATCTGAGAGCTGGCTCATTCCTGGGCTACATCTTAATTTGTGTTCCGAAGATGACAAAGTCTTACGGGGTTGGAACAACATGAGGGTGAGTCATTACTGACAGAATTTTCATTTTTGGGTGGACTAACCCTTTAACTACAAGCGGTTTTGCTGATATTTGTATAAAGAGACATTTAAATCTGGAGTTGCCAAGATAAACTCTGCATTAGCTCGTTTGCTGGGGGAATGCAAAACTTTTAGTAATATATATTGGGTTATATAACATTATAATAAATTTATATAATAATTGTTCCTCCCATCTCATATTTTTTCCATCAGCATGTCCCCTTGAGGGCTCCGTAGAATCACTGTTGCTCATTGTGTGGTCACTCTCACCTGTGCGTTTGAACTGGCGCGTCCACATGCATTTCCCAGAAGCTGTGCATTTGGGGCAGTCAGACGCCTCACAGCTGGTCTCAGTGCAGTTACTGGACAGGAAGATCTCTCTCTGGTTTATCCTGCAGTCGTGCTCTGATGTGCAACTTACTAAGCTGCTGATACATGCTCCCTCTGGACAGTTTGTGCACCACTTACACTGCAGAGCAGGCTAAAAGATGGAGAGAATTTCATGCCATTTTTCCAATTCTAAGATTGGCTTTAACTCTAAATGTTTTGAACTTTTCTTCTTGATCTTTGAAAATGTGACCATATCTGCACTACAATTTAAAAGTGTTATAGTAATATATGTTTCCTTTAGTCTTTATAAACAAACATCCTATTATTCACAAATACAGTGCCTTGCAAAAGACAGGAATAAATGAGATGGTGAGCATAAAAGACAAAAACCCATCCCAAAATTTGAATGACAGTGTACACTACATGATTTGTTTTTACTGAAATTAAAAAGGCCTTGCCAAACCTGTGAATTAGGTACTATTTGACTATGTAGTGTATTTACTAAATAGCTCAGTCTTGAAACACTTTGGCTTGTGATGTGATGATCTTACCTGCATCGGGCTGGAAAATGTTTTAGGGTGGCGGGCCAGACACTCACTGCAAGTCTTAAGTCTGCGACACTGATCAGGAAAACGAGGAGTAGGAAAACAGGTAGACTGACCAATGGTACAACCCAATCTGTTAAAAAGAGAAAGAGAGACATCGTCATTTAGAAAAAAGTTCTGGTGCCCATAGTGGCCTACTGTAAATTAAGATACTACTAGTTCCTTTAATACCTTTCTGCAGTGTCCGATGAAGCACAGGTGCCTCGGCACCACACACAGCTGCCGGTACTGCTGTTACAGGCCTCAGGAGTGGGCAAAAGGATGCAAGGGTCAGTGGGCAGGGAAAGAGTTAAAAGCCGCCCCAGAGTCACTCCGTTAAAACCTCCAGATAGGAACAGGCGACCACCCCACCCAGTCATCGCCAAGGAAACTGAACGGTTTACAGGTTCTCCCACCGAGGACACTAGAGAAATGGGACAAGAAAAGGCCTTAAAAAACGAAGTGAAACCTTCCCACACCATTTGAACAAGTGCTAACGAGTGTACAATTAATATACTGGATCCAGATACTTGTAACTGTTACCTGGCTGTATCCATGTGTTACAGTTGATCTGATAGAGAGAAACTGTGTTACTGTAATCCTCTTCCCCTGTCCTGCCTCCTACAATTACCATGGTGTCCTTCATTAAGGCCGCAGCATGAAAGAAACGAGAGAGAGGCTGGAGAGAGAAAGAAAAAAAAAGATTAGTGTCATTAACATTTCTAATTGTAATCTACCAACTGCTAATCAAAGGGTAATCTACCAACTGCTTTTACATACATCATTCTGACCTCAATTTGGCTTTATTTTACAGTTACCTTGTTTCCTTGAGAGGGGACCAGTAAGGACCAAGTAAGATTGGGGTAATAAAGACTGTAGAGTTCTCCAGAAGGTTCTACAGCTTCAACGTGAAAACGGTAACCACCAAACACGTACACAGCATCAGTCTGTTCATGATACACAGCTGAGTGGCCATAAAGACCTGAAAAGTTGAAGGACAGGAAAATAATTGAATCAGGAGTATAAAGCGGTTTCACTTCATTTTAATATTGGTGTAGTAATGGCAAATACTTTTTGCCCACTATGGGCAAATAAACTCAAGCTTTTAGGATATAAATATGATACCATTTAATAGTATTCTAATATTCATAACAACAACAATTATTAATATTACTATTATTATTATATTCAGGTGAAAGGAAATCTCTTAAGTGGACCCATTAGAGAGACATTTGTAAAGATGATAAAATCTTACTAGTTACGCCAATATTCAACAGTTTGGGGTCGGTAAGATTTTTTTAATGTGTCTCACAAAAGGCTGCATTTATTTGATCAAAAATACAGCAAAAACAGTAATATAATGAAAAATTACTACAATTCAAAATATTTTTTTTTATTTTTATATATTTTAAAATGTCATTTATTCCTGTAATGGCAAAGCTGAATTTTCAGAATCATTACTCCAGTGTTACATGATCCAATCAGTATAATATGCTGATCTGGTGCTCAAGAAAACATTTCTCATTATTATTAATGTTGAAAACAATCATGCTGCTTAATATTTTGTCGACATCGTGATAAATCTTTTTCAGGATTATTTGATAAAAAGAAAGCTGGAAAAAAGCCCTTATTTAAGATAGAAATCCTGACACATAATAAATGTCTTTACTGTTACTTTTGATCAATTTAATGTCTTAATATCTTTCAAATAAAATCTCACTGACCCAAAATTGTTGAACATAGCTGTTTATAAGCCTAATGTATATGCATATTGCTTCATGCAATGCTTCATGGGATTGAATTCCCTCAAAGCCGTTAAATACAGTCTTGTTCCTTTGATTTTTTTCTGTCAGATTTCAGATTTCTGTTTTTGCTTCAAATCAAAGTGTGTTATGTTGTGGTTCAGCTCTTAGCTGGTTGGTTTGGTTTGTAATGTAGCTTCTAACTCTTTAAAAAAAACTTTGTTAAAAATCCCAATGGGGAAAATACCAAGGCTGCTGAAAAAGTGGGCAACTTTTGAACTCTACAGATTTCTAAAATGTGTCTCTTAATGTGTACGGGTATTAAGCTTACACTCTCGGTGAACTAAACAGGCAACTAAATTGTAAAGTGTATTATTATTTATGACAGTCAAAATTTCTCAATTATGCCAGTCCTAGGTACAGAAAAAGTATAGTGCTCTATCTCTACCTGTAGGGGGTGTGCCAGTGTGTGGAGCTATAGTCCAGTTCCCAGACTGAGGACTGAACTCCAGCAAATGATGGTTAAAGCCATTCTCTGGCGAGTAACCACCAATCAGCAGCACAGATGAGCCTCTTCGCACGGTTAGAGTGTGTCCAGCCACAGGGGGCAGCACTGAGCTCTAAACACAGAAGTCAGTCAGTTTGCACTTTTAACACAATTGAAGAGAAGCCTAGGAGCACTGTAAGCATATTTAATATGCAATACCTTATACTGCTTCCACACCAGACTGCTGAGGTTCAGACACCATGTGTCATTGGCAACACCCTTCTTTGTGACCCCACCAACCACCAACATCAAACTGTGAGTGGCTGTCTGGGAGCCAGAAAATGGGTCATGATTATACACCAGGGCAGAAGCGTGATGGTAGCGGGGCAGGGGCTCTGAACTTTCCTCCACTGAACTGGTCAACATCTGAGTCCAGCGACGATCAGCCACAGAGTACCTGGACCAATATATAGAAAAATGTATTATCACATTTTTTATACAAATTATCATCAGTTATTAAGTAAAATGCACAAGATTATACCTGTAAACATTTCCTAGAACACCCTCGGAGAGTGAGAGGCCTCCATACATCCAAAGAGTGCCCTGTGACCCAGACACCATGGAGTGGCCCATCCTCTGGAGGAACCTGTGTGCCTTATTCTGTGGGAGGAAAACAAACCGACCAAAATTCAGATAGATTGTAAGAACATAATCTCTTTTCTATAGTCTTGAAGGAATCTAACCGCAGAGAGCTGAGTATCGAGCAACGTTTCCCAAACCAGACTGTCTGGGTCTGAGATAGAAGAACAGTCTGATCCAGTCCAGCCTTCTGTACACACACACAGGCCAAGGGTCTGTAAAAGTTTATGCAAACATGTAAGTTGAGAACTGTGGGAAATGTCTTAAATCCACTTTAGTACACATCTTATGTTCTTGAGCAACACAATTGGCCACAGTAGGAGTGTTACACACCATGTTGCAGGTGCCCCGGCTTTCTTCTGCTCCACAATTCCCTGGGCAGACAGGACGGTCACATTGTGGACCCCCAAAACCATGGGGACATTCACAGAGGCCGTTTACGCACTGAGCTCCTGCCTGGCAGAGCGAGACAGCTGTACCCTCTCCAGAACTTCCATTTCCACATCGCTTCACCCAGAATGAGGCATTAAAGCCTTGAGCACGTCCTGAGGTAACATTTGCCTCAAAATACACAGATACCACCCCTAAAGGAGAAGAAATTAAGTAAGTTATCATAACAATATATAAAACTACATGACCGTTCAAAAATTTGGGGTCAGTAAGATTTTTTTTTTTAAAGATATTGATCATTTTATTTAGCAAGGATGCAACAGTAAAAACATTTATAAATGTAAAAAAAAAAAAATTGGGCTTAAAAAAAGCTGTTCTTTTGAACTTTCTATCCATCAAATAATCCTAAAAATAATGTATCACAAATGTACGCAAAAATAAAAAGCACAACTGTTTTCAACATTGATAATAATAAGAATAGTTTCTTGAGCACCAAATTAGCATTAGAATGATTTCTGAAGCATAATGTGACACTGAAGACATGAGTAATGGCTGCTAAAAAAAATCAGCTTTGCCACCACAGAAAAAAAAAACAAAAAAAAAATGTAACACCCCCAAACTTTCATTAGTGTATTTATTGTACACCCCCGGATCCAGGCCGTGTCCAGATCTTACGAGGGAGCTTTGCCTGGATCTGATGACAATGCAGTGCTAAAGTGTCAACTATCCTCTCCCTATGGAGGATCCCTTTCCCACTCTACAGATAAAGCGTTGTTGAAAATCCGGCTCGCATACCCCGAAGTGATAAAATAAAACAAAATTCTGTATCAAAATTTATAGGCAAGACAAGTAGTTTGTTTAGGCATGGGTTGTATGGAATTGCAAACCTGCTCACATATTTTCAAAAGTACATAACTATAGAATCAATTCTTAATGCGCATGTGAACGCCGTCAGCGTTAATCACAGGTTCGCGTTTAAAGTCTGTTTAGAGAGAACGGCGTCGTCTTAGTGGCCCCTAATTTAATAACAAATGATCATTTCAATGGAGGTGAATCAATCACAACTAACTTTAGCTGGAAATAACATTATTCAAGAACCGCTATAAAGCCAAAACAATCTCTGTTACCTTAAATTATATGTTTATCTCTGTAAAGCTGCTTTGGAACAATCCATTGTTAAAAGCGCTATATAAATGAAGATGACTTGACTTGACCATTTCACTATGACATAATTTCTACACAATTCTAACACAATTATTCGGCCCTTATTTTTGTCATTCACCTGATGTCGCCTCAACAGTAATTGGCTCCATTCTTGATGTGCCGCAGAATGCTCCAATGAGGTTGCGGTCGGAGTGCACAACACCGTTGCTAAGGAATCGTGGCAACCCATCAAATACATAAACATAGGAGTTCTGTCGGATAAATAAATGCAAACATTTCCGGCCACAATATTTACTGGTCACTATATTTGACATGCCACAAATGCTGTTTTGACAGTAATGAATGCAGACTATAGATGTGGAATAATCTACTCACTGTGCACTGGGTGTGTGAATCTGGGTGCCAGGTCAGGGCCACAGGTGGGCATGATTGTCCTGGCATGCATGGAGCCAAATCCTGGGACACAGAGAGGACCCACAGGCAATGAGAGAGCCCACCATGGCCACCGACTGCTCCATGCCACCCCAGAGAGGAGGAGAGGGACAGGGGTACAGAAGAGGAGGAGGAAAGTAGAACAGAGCGACCCTGACACTGCCTGAAACAGGTACCGTTGTTTCTGTGAGGAAAATGTGAATTTCAATGTTACATATTTTATAAAACGGCGCAGCTGCACCCATATTCACCCACCAACATATTCATCCAAAACATAGACTTCTAAATAAACAGAATCAATAAATTGTAAATGCGTTCAGAATTCTGAAACAAATATTTTTCCGATTTTCTAGACTATGTTAGAAAGTTTTACAACTGTAAAATGAGCAGGATATATTAAAATGTAATGTATGGCTTCGGTAGGCGTCTTGCCTTGCCTTGCCTTACTAAAGGGTTGCAGGGGTCTTCTGAGTCTTTCCCAGCTCCTCAGCTCCCCACAATTTTCCAATGTAAATTAGAGGTCTGCTACCCGACCTGAGCCCAATGGGTCCCGAAAAACTCAAGGGTTTAGGGTCGGGTCCAGGTTACTGTTTAATTAATACCGTCGCCTCGGATTAGGGATGGGTTCAGGTTTGTAACTAAGAAATACTATATAGGCTATAGCCTACATATATACAGTTTGCGTGCTGTGCGCTTGCTGTGTTGTGATCGTAAATATGAGCACGCGAGAGAGAAAATATGTGCGCAGTTTCAGCGCCACTTGTCCTCCTCCGATTGCTGTGTTGTGACCGAAATATTGCTCGCGGATAATTTTTTAGAATTTATTTTATCATATATCATTTTACAAAACTGTTTTGCACATTTCAGTCACAACACACAATCAGAGGATGACGGCGATGAAACCATCAACTGCCAAGGCTGTTCTCTTCCTTCATAACTCGTACTGAGAAGGATATATTTATGTAAATAGTTGTGCAACGGCACGAACTTTGTTTTGAAGTTTAATGTTTGAGTTTCAGAGGAGTTTGTGACTGTTACACCTATTCAACCACATTAAAGTCCATGCTTTTTCTCTTTTTTTTTTCTTGTGTGCTGACTGCTGAGTCAGACTGCTGAGCCGTTGTGCCTTGGTGAAACAGTGTTTGTACATGTAGTTGTTTAATTATCGTTGCAAGCAATCATAAAATACAGCATATTGAGAAAAAAAGAAAAAAAAGGCATTTACTGTGAGAAACGAACCTCAGGTTCGGGCTTATAATTTAACCGTAATGGTTGGGTCGGGTTAAATGGTTTCGGGTACGGGCCGTGTTTGGGCTTCAGTTTAAGGCCCGTGCAGACCTCTAATGTAAATCTGTGGTGAAAAATGGAACTGCAGCACGCTACAACTGATAGCCATTAGGGTACATTTGAGACTGCCCCACTTATTTTTACTTTACCTTAAATCAGACCAAGACAATATCAATCCGCTTCAGCTATGTGTATATTAATCTGCATCAGGTCAGTATCTAGTTGTCATGTTTGTTCTTCTTAGAGCATCAAATTAATAAAAGTATAAGCTAAATTCTTTAATTTGAGAATAGACATAACTTTATTTTCCTCACTGGAATTTCTCCACAACTTGTAATATTTTAAAACAGCATTTGGAGTGAATAAATACTCCATTAAAGCCATTCTAAGACAGCATTCTATGCGTGTACACTTAAAGCCCGTCAATCAACATTAGAGCACCACCCTCAGGCTGAATAACGCAACCTCTGCCCAAAGTGTTCAGCGTGTGTTCTGCGATTACAATATAATTTGACGATTACAATGTTTACATTGCAAATACTTCATACATACCTGAATATTAGCTTCTTAACTTAAAGCACATTCATAGAGCACATTAAATATGGCTCAACCGTCCTTGTTTAGTGTGCGAGAACAAACCTTACTGGTTCTCCCACGTTCTCAAGCAAGCACATTTGAGCTTCCGTTTGTATATATAAAATCCTAAATTAAATCTGTTCATCATAGAAAGTTATTGTTTCTTAACCCTCTGGGGACCAAGGGGTTTTGGGGGCCCTTGGGATGTTTTGACATGCACTGACATTTGTGCTTTTTTCAGTTATTTATAAACATGTTAATGGCAAAGGTATAAATTCACTCAATATAGCACAAACTGGGCTACCGTAATATCTTAGCAACAATTATGTACATGTTTGTATTTTTGAGAGAATATTGCTTATGCATGGTTGTTGAAAAAACTAAACTAAACTAAATTAAAGTGTCTGAAATAAGGCCACAAAACAGATATTGATTATTTCTTCACAAGACTTTTGAAACTTGTATCACATAGTCTAGAATATTTGCTCCAAAACTATATGAGAATCATCCTGACTACTCATTCAGATAAGTCAATAAAGTCTTTTAGAATGTGTATGACGTGTTTTGTTTGAGAAAGCTTTATGCGAGGAGGCTTGATCTCTCATTAACATGTATGGTATTTCACACCTGAGAAAGACAAAGACCCTCCCATAATGGCCCTATTAGGTGCTATCAGGCCCTATCATTATAAGGAGCCTTGCACAAAGAATGAGGAGATTTAAAAAAAATGGCTTTTAGAATGTTTGGATTTATTTACAACACACACACACACACACACACACACACTGCTTAGAATAAGTGAACACACCCATGCTAAAGTTGACTAAAAAGAGGAATAAAAAATCGTAATGCCTTAATAAAACAATGAGGAAAACTCCAACCTTTAGGGACATGAATAATGTCCTTGGATTCTTTGTGAATGAATAATGTATCGCAAATAATTAAATGTTCTTCTTTAAAATACAGGGTGCATACGTCTGGACACTTCTATCACACACCCTTCACCATATAGACATGGTTTTATTTCAGTTCAAAGTTAGAGTTGGAAACATCTTGAAAAGAAAATTGTCTTTTTCCATAAATGTCTTAGTTTGATCATACATATTTCAAAGTTGAGGATTCATTATTTTGATATAGCTTGCATTGGAACAAAAACTATAACATCTTAGTTAATTAGTTTATTGACAAAACATACTGTATATTTAACATATGAGCAGAAACTCCTAACAAAAGCTTATTTGATGTCTATTTTAGAGTAAAAACTTTATACTCTATCCAAAACTAGTCAACAAAATGTATTTTATTTCATCTATAACAGTGCGTATCTGTGCATTCATTCATTCACACACACACACACACAGAAACATGATTCACATTTAAACAGTAGCCTATGCTATTTTTCCGTTTACAGACACTAACGTTATTCTATATCGCGATTAGAACAAAGCACAAGCATAAAACACTTACACACTTCTCAGCTGAATCTGTTGCTCCTCCTCGTGGTGAAAATAAACCAGCACTTGTTCTGAGGTAAGTAAATGTCCCAGGATTATTCCTCATAGCCGCTCAAGATGACTGTAGATTAATCTGACTAAAAAATATAGTGTGTTTTCAGAGTTTATGGGCGTTAACGCGTCTCAATGTGGTGCTTCACATATTTGCGTTTGAATAGCGCGTGCTCTCCGTGGGCGTGTCACATTACCAGAGATAATGAGCTGAGAGAAAGATAATTAGAATGGCTGACACGTCTCTCTTTTTATATAGATGACATAAACGGAGAATATTTATTTTAGTTTTGAATCGGATCATTTAAAAGTACAAACTCAAATGATTTAAAAGATATATTGCTCATGTCTGGGTGAATAGTATTTGCTGAGTTTTGTTGAAGATTAGAGACGTGCTCCAGGAAAAAAGTTCACGGTGACTGAGAGGCAGAACGCACACCCTGTTTATATTCTTTATTTTACAAAAGCACAATATTTTATTTCGATTGTATGTGGGCACATAAAAAAGTAGACATTTAACAGATTATTTTCTCATATTTCTTAACTCTATATGAACAGAAATGATGGTAGTACTTTAAGTCTATTTTTCTGCTATGTGAAAAAAAACGAGCAAAACGCGCCGGCGCGTGTCTGGTCCCCAGAGGGTTAAGAAGACTTGGATTAAACTTCTTGATTCATATGCATTACTTTTACACTCGTTTTAGGTACTTTTTAAAGTGTAAAATTTTGGTGGAAAATACTTTCAATGAAGGGAACAAAGAAATCTCTCAAGTTTCATTAAAACTTGTGCCTTTGGTAGGACATAAAGGCGAGTAATTGATGACAAGATTTAAATTTTTGGTTGGAATATGACATTAACTTTGAGGTCAAACAAAAATCTGCAGACCCCCTTGCTGAAAACCCATGGTTTACGTCACATTTTTTTATCTACCCTCACATTTGAAGACACCTTTCTCACCTAATCAGAGCTCGTCCTAAGTGTGATACTCACCTGGGGTCTCCATAATATCCAGGCAGGCAAGACTCACAGTGTGGGCCTTGGGTGTGGTGTGTGCAGTAGCACTGGCCAGTCTGGTTATGGCAGAACCCTTGTAGAGCGTCACCGTGGCCGTTACACTGACAGGCAATGCAGCCTTCACCCCCTGCCAAAGCAGAACCAAAACTACCAGGCTTGCAGTGCTCGCAGTGTGGCCCTGTTGTCCAATCTGAGGAGGAAAAGAAAAATATAGTAGGTAAGGGCTTAGAACTTGCTAAAATATGGAGAAATGGATGTTTTAAACTCAGAAGGGTTCTTTACCTTGGCATTGATCACAGATCCCTGGAGCCGTAATACATGTGCTGTGGAAGTTACATCCACAATCCACATCACACTCCACTCCACTCAGCACCAGAGTGGCTGGGTCCGAGGTCCAACCCAAAGAGCACTCGCACTCAAACCGTGGACTCCCACTGCACCGGCCCTGACGGCACTCGTTATAACATCTGAGAGAGAATGAACATTATTACAAATTACAAGGCAGAACTATGAGCTGTAATAATTAATGGCTCAAAGAAAACATCCACCCCTGCAAACAGTGTAACATAAAGGCTCACGTCTGGTTGCAGTGGTGCACTCCATCTCCTGTGAAGCCTCTCTCACAGTGACACTCATAGGAGGTTGGGGTGTTGACGCAGGTAGCGGAGGGATGGCAGGTATGCAAGCCCAAGCGACACTCCTCCACATCTGGACAGGATGGATAGGACCAAACAGCATCTCCATCTCCTTCCATACCTTCTAGCAGCTCTAGCTCCAATTCCATCTCCATCTCAAGCTCCATCAGCCGAGGGGGCGATAAAGTTTGAGGCTCAGGGCTGATGGAAGAGGGAAGGGGGGAAAAATCAAATAATTATCATAAGACATTTGCTCATCCACTAAGGTATAAAGCGTTTTAATCTCACCTGCTGGCTTTCACCTCAGCTACAGCCATACTGCAGTTAACAGCAGAGGGATCATCCATCCCACCCCAGTCACCTCTCAAACACCTGAGGAAAAACCAGAAGGGCAGTAAGTAATGTTAAAAAAAGATAACAGAGAGATGAAGAGAAGTTTTCTATGAAGTTAATTCACTGATATATGCTTCTATCCTACCTCCCGATGGTGGGGTTGTTGTAGTCTCCACACCAGCCACACTGAAAGGTCTGCAAACACTCTGAACAGGTGGCGAGAGCAGAGCACTGCTTACACTGAGGGACAGAGTGAACACTGGAGAGAGAAGATCAGAGAGGAAGATTTTCAGCAAAAGCAACGACACACTGTGTAGTTCAGTACAGCAAGCACAAGTGAAGAGGGAGAAATTATGAGAGAACTATAACTACTACTGTACTGAAATTTATATTATCTTTCTCATTATTATTATTATTATTATCATCATTAATATTAACAATATATATATTTATTATTGAATATATTTTATTTTACAGTAATGATAATGAATCATATTCAATCATAATTCTAATTAATAATAAAATTAAGAGATTTTTATATTTCAAAATTTTATATTAAATATTATCATTAATAGTTATTGATATAAATCATATTGTTTATATTTATTACTATTATCATTATTATTATATTCACATTGACTGGGTTCCATAAAAACAACATTGTGAATATAATACAGTGACACTAAAAGTTCATAATAATTTTGTAGATTTTGCAAATCCGACTTTATTGTGATTGATGATTTAAAGTCCCAGCAGAAGCTGCAAAATCCTACCTGTCATACCAGTCCCTGCACTCTCCATAGGGGAACTTTGTGAGGTACGCAGCAAAGTAGAAACAGGTCTGAGCAGATTCACACCATGCACACTGACTGGAGTTAGACAAACATTCTCCACACGTCAACCTCCTGTAAGAGAGAGAGAGAGAGAGAGAGAGAGAGGATGGCATATGAAAAGAGAACCTAGGTCGATATCTTTTTGAGGTCCTTCAGTCTCATCAGATATTAAACACACCAAACAAATAATTCATAGACAAGTTTATCACTTCAAACTCACTGGTTGCAAACTTTAGGACACCCTCCTGGTTCCCGGATAGACCCCTCTAATCTCCCACGGCGACTGCACAGATAATCTCCCTTCTTGCTGGAGTTGATCTGCCACTCACAGTAGGGGTCCTACAAACATTCAGACATGAGAGAAACTCTGCTGCAGTCTTACAGAAAACTGAGGTTGGTAAACAGACTGCATGCTGCTCTGGATCAAAACACTCGTGGCAGTCTCACAGATACAGTACCTGAGTGCAGGAGGCACAGTCTCTATACTCCTCACACAGTGTGCAATGCTGAGGGTTGAGCAGTAGGTGGCGCTCCTCTCCCTGGGGGTCAATGCAAGGCTGCTGATTGATGTCAGAGCGCAGAAAACACAGGTTCATGGTGGGACACCAGCCACAAGACTGATCAGACAGGCAGGCCGAGCATGAGCGGTACTCTGAACACGAATTGGAACGGAAGGGTTCGAGGAACAGGAAAGAGATCTCCTGGAAAATGTTGGAAATTAAGGAAAGGATGTAAAAGAGCAATGAACCGCATTATATGATAATGCCTAAATATTAAAGCGTATTTTAAAAGTTTACTAATATATATATATATATTATATATATATAATACAAATAATTCAGACATGTCATAATCATTTTGATCAAAAACAACATTCATTATATAATTTTCAATAATATTTATCAAATCAAAGGGTTATAAACTTATTGGGATTGAAATCCTATATGCAACATGAATAAGAAACAATATTTTTATATAAACACAATTATATATATAAATATAAAAATTTTGAATAAACATGAATAAAACATTAAATTAAAGATTACTAAGAAAGATTACTACAGTTCTGCGGTTTTCAAACTGTGAAAAGTGTTTCTGAAAACACTTCATTAATCAAGAATAATGAAATGTAACTGGTATTGCAATAGTTGCTGCGCTAAAAATTTTAATGTTAAAAAGTTAAATCTAGCATATTTTACGAGTCTGATATAATATGAGACTTATTTTAAGCTGCTCTGTTAGGTAATATACACTTACACTGCCTCCAGGTAAAGCTGTGCGGTTCCAGGTAAGAGCCATCTCACTAGTCTGTCCCGACGCAGAGTTATTTAGGTAGCCCTCCGCCTGGATCAGGTACCAGTTTCCTCGTGAAAGATTCTGGAACAGACGGGAACCATCCGGCCGGGATAGCATACGGATCTCCTTCTCCTCCTGAGCGGACCACCGTCCCAGCACATTCGTCTGCACGAAAGAGAGGTTTAAATGCCTCAAGAGACTGTAACCCATGACACGACTTTGTCTAAAAGAGGAAACCTGATTTTGTGATATTCCATACCAGTTGAAGAGAGTTGGGTCCGGCAGCCATTTGAGCAGTGAAGTGGAGCTTTTGAATTCGAGCCCACATGGCAACAGTTTCCTGAGGTGGTGCTGCAGGAGGAGGGGCGCCCCATAAAGGATGAATAAATCCCCGAAACTGCAGAGTTACATCCATCTCTGTAGAGGGGTTGAGGATGATGGAGGTACTGCGCAGGATAGATACCTACAAAGAAGCACACATGAGTTTGAGAGAGAAGAGCAGAGGTGGAGGGTGCTCAGAGGAAGAGTAACATCAATTTAAGAAAAAAACTTGGAAGTAGAAAATAGAGATCAAATAATAAAAGTGATAGCACAAGAAGAGTCCATAAACAAAAAAAAACAGAGGTGAGAACCATATATGGGTGCATAGAAAAGAGAAAGCGTCTAGAGCTAGGGTCATGAGAGCTCAGGATTGAACCTGTCATACCTTGTCAGGCTGTGATTGATTGCGTGGATGCTGGAAGGTAAGCAGGTGCAGTCCCGGGACATAGTTCTCGGTGCGACAGAAGGGGAGGGAGGTGAGGAAACGCGTGCGCTCCCCCCACCAGCCGTACGCCCCAGAGATCTGGTCCACGCGGCATGCACTGCGCTCTGCCAGGGGTCAAAGTGTACAAAATATACACATGATATGCCAAAGGATTACATACACACACAGGTCACTTGCTATTAATGTATATTGTGTAAATGAGCTTAAAAACCAGTGAAAGGCACAGTATGTTAACACAGCACGACTAAAACTGATCTACAAACACATGGCACTCAATAACACATTATTTCACAGACTGTAAAAAGTGTCCAGAAATAAAGATTTACTGAGCAGTGTGTGGTCGCATATCTAAAATGTTTTAAGTCATGTTATGGTCTGCTCTCTCCTCTCTCTTTACCTGAAACAGGCAAGCAGGACTCATTTTGCACACACCAGCCAAATTCCCCTGAGACTTGTGGCAGAGAGTTTGGCACCCCACTGAACACCAGACATGATTGGCAGTCAGACAAGAAACGAGCCAGGCCCAGACATCCGGTGCTGCCACACTGTGTAAAACACACACATAAATCAGATGAAGCAGTGAGAGACACAACTGAAAATGATTCTTGGCATTAGAAAGGCATAAGTGATCAAAAGCTCATGAGATGAGCTGAATGCAAATGAAAAAAACTAGAGAAGTATTACCGGGTTGGTGGGCTGGTATTCCCGACAACGACCCTCACACCAACTGCACTCTGGATTCTTTAGGCACAAGCTTTCATCTGGAGCTTCGGCACATACCGTGTCCTGTTATACAAAAACACAAACAAACAAGTACTCAAATTCACACATTTATTCAAAAAGGACACATTAAATAGATAAAAAGTGAGTCGTGACAGTAAAGACATTTATAATGTTACAAAAGATTTTAGCAACAAATAAATGTAATGCTGTTCTTTTGACCTTTCTATAGATTAAAGAAAAAAATTAACAGTTTCCACAAAAATATTAAAGCAGCACAAAGTTTTCAACATTGAGTAATAGTAATAAATGTTACTTGAGTACCAAATCAGCATATTAAAAAAAATTCTGAAGGATCATGTGACACTGAAGATTGGAGTAATGGCTGCTGAAAATTCAGCTTTGCCATCACAGGAATAAATTACATTTTAAAATAACAAAAAATTTAAATTGTCAATTTTCAATTGTAATAATAGTTCAAAATATTACTGTTTTACTGTATTTTTGATCAAAATAAATAAATCTACCGGTAAGAGATTCTTTTAAAAACATTTTAAAAATCTTACCGACCTCAAACTTTTGAATGGTTATGTGTGTACACAAACACTTACAGAAAACCAAACCTTAGAAAAAGTGTGATCTAAAGTCTTTACCCTGTCTCCTGGGTCACTGCTTACAAACAGTGGTACTTTATATGCCAAGAGGTCACCACGAGCAACCCCACTGTAACCGCCAGCAACTAGCAGCACGCGTCCCTCCATGACAGCAGCAATATGGGAATATCGGCCTCTCACTGACGCACCTCCTATAGGAGCAAAGAGGAAACAGTGTTAGCATGTTACAGAAAAAATTATATGCACAAATCATTTAAAGTTCTCAAAAAAACTTTTTTTTAAAGAAGAGCATTTCGACAAAGTTGTTTTTTGTGACAATCAACTGCTAATTAATCACCCAAAAATGAAAATTCTGTTATCATTTACTCACCCTCAAGTTGTTCCAAACCTGTACAATTTTCTTTCTTCTGCTGAACACAGAAGAAGATATTTTGAAGAATGGGGGTAACCAAATAGTTGACAGCAGCCATCGACTTCCCTAGTATACCACATTCTTAAAAATATCTTCTTTTGTGTTCAGCAGAAGAAAGAAAAGTTGAGAGTGAGTAAATGATCACAGAATTTTCATTTTTGGGTGAACTATCCCTTTAACTTGGAACATTCCTTTTAATAGATGTACATTCTTTTATAAATGCTTATTGAAAATAACTAAAGTAAGGAAACAATAAAATACTGTAGTACAATCACATAGTTACAAGCATCCCGATATCCTAGAAGGCTGAACTGAAGCATCATTATAGAATAATACCACCTTTCAGGAAAATGTCTCTTAAACAAAAAATAACAATTGCAAAAATCCTGACAGGCACCAGGAAGGATACCAAACCCATGTGAGCTTTCTCTGGTTAAGTTACAATAAAAAAAATAAAATAAACAGAAAACACTGTTTTATCTGAAGGCGCTTTTATTTCTTATGAATCCATTTGTTTAAAAGCTGAAGGGCAGTAAATCTGCATCAGACACAAGGGCATTTACACAACAAATGACCTCTCAAGAGTAGGTCATAACAAGCCCCCAGTCAGACTGAAGCATCTTGCACACGAGTCCTTACAGGCTCTCCTGTTATTTTTTGCAAAGAGTCCTCAGGGAGGCATGGATCATCAATCACATGCATCATCATACTTTATCTCCTCTCTAAACAACATATCAAACAGACTCTCTCCCTGACCATTAAAAATACACTTACGCTGACTGAGGCTTTCGCCAACAGACACCCACTGATGGCAACCAAGATGATAAAAAAAGATCTCCTCATCGTAGCACTTCTCTTCCATGTAGTGAATATGCACATTCCCTCCTGAGATAAAAACAGAAACAGATCTCCCTTAATTAATTTGATTCCCACTCATTGAAACCACAGAAACAATAAGGGTGGGTGTAGGTCTACTACTCATCTCTACTTACCGTACACTACCATGTAGTTGCCGATGACGGTGGCTGTGTGGAATGCTCTCTCCCTCGGGCCACTGGCAGGAAAACGTGAGCGGAAGGAAGTCCAAAATCGTTTCTCAACATGGAAAGCATCAGTTGAGTTCACACGCACACTGAACCTAGTTGAGACAGGAGTAGACTGTAACTTTAAGTATTTGTAAACAAAAACAACGAAACAAAGCACATTGTCAGATTCCAAGTACTAGTTTACAATTTTTCATTTCCTCATGCAATATTCCCCCATTTTTTTTTCTGAATAGCGATATAAAATAAAATTTAATAGAGAACTCCTGTTTTTACAGACTTTTATGAGCTACACACATTTCCAGCCAAACTTTTGTGTATGCTTTAGGGCCTTTCAATGTGATTTGAACAGCATTGTCAGTCAAGTCAAATTTAAGCGCTTACAGCGCTTTTCACAATACACACATTGCTTTAAAGCAGTTTACAGAAAATCGTGATATTAATGTTTAGGATGCCTTAATATCTTCATACCTAATAGTCGCATTTAGCAGTTGGGAGAAAATATTTACATTGTGATGATATAAGCAATCAAGCAGTTGAGATTTTCTATATAGTATATATCACCCCACGTGAACGTGAGTGTACTGTATGTGGATAAATTTCTATATATTATATGTCCAACTTTATATATAGATCAGTGAATTAACAGCTTACGATATAAACAATCACACAGCCAAGATCTGATATATTTACATTTTTTTATAAATATTATATACACACACATATACATCTGTGTATATATATATATATTTGAAGTGGATCAAAACCTTTCATCAAAGTTATACATGAATTTTTAACAATACCCGTTCTTGTCTTTGATTAACTTTTTTGATCCACTTCAAATGTTGACTTCTGTATATATATATATATATATATATATATATATATATATATATATATATATATATATATGTGTGTGCTATATAATCAGCTTATACTACAAACACAAAAGTGTGCGATACAGTGGTAAGCTGGTGTTGTTATACCTAGCAGTGGTAGGTCTGTGCCCCCCGTACACCAGCAGAGTTTTGGAATGGGCATGATAAACCATGCTGTGTCCTGCGGTAGCAGGTGGTTTTCCGCCCGTAGGCTGAACTGCCTCCCACACTCCATCCCACAACCGGAACCGGTACAGTGATGAGGAGAACATGTCCTCCTCTGTCCTCCCTGAAAACACAGGTCGATCAATTATTCTTAAGGATAGGTACAATTAACAAAAAATATAAATTGATATATAAAAAAGAAGAAGTGAGGAAAAACAGAAAGACATTTGTGGGGACAAATGGCAGGAAAGGAAAAAAGAGATGAAGCATGTATGTTTTGCATGTGTTTACAACAAAATCACATTAATGCTCATGTTGGTCTTTTTTAGAATCCTCCATTTAAGAATAGGAATATGGTTTACTCACCCCCAAAAATATAGAGATAGTTGTCTACTATAGCTGCAGCGTGATTTGCCAGCCTGGGTGCCCCTGAAGAGTTTGATTGGCCTAGCTGCTGCCATTCATCTTGCTGTGCACGGTACACCCATACATCACTAGCCAATGAGTGGTTGGAAAGCTCACCACCATAGATGACCATGTTGCCTTGCCATTCTACTGCTATGTGGGAATGTCGAGGAGCCTGATACAGAGGTGATATTTATGGGATCATTAAAATGAAAATATATTATTAGAAATACATAAGATAAGAAAATTCTGAAGAGAAGAAGTATCTTACTGGACTATATGAATGTGACATCTGTTCCCAATTATTGGTCAAAAAGTTGTAAACAAGAAGGTCCCCCAGTGCTCTATTCAGATCAAACCCTGAAATAAAGAATGAATTGAAATAAATCACAGCTGTACTTTAAAGCAAGGGTTTTTAAATTGAGAGTAAAATAAAATTTAATTAAACATGAACTTTGTTTTTTATTAAAAAAAAAATTTCAGTTAACATCCACAAATAAGATATTAAATAAATAATGATTTTTTTCACATTCACCGAATTTTATAATAATTCATAAAATTGCCGTTCCATTTTGCTTTTCTACAATTGTGATCAATTTATTCTACTGGAAGATAGTCTGTATATAACATTTTAATGTCTGTATAAAAAAATTAACAAAGTAAATATTGCTTTAATTGCTGATAATATAAAATGGAGTTAAATAATAATTTTATATATCAAGCTTAATATGTTTCTAATACGTATAAAGTTGTTATACTTGAAGATACATGGCTGCCTTTATTTTGTAGGAGGAGGGTCCTTTGCAAGAAACCTGGGTAAAAGTTTGAAAAACCCCAGAACCAAATGATTCAAAAACATTTTTAAATGTGTGAAACCCACATCCCAGATCATGAGAAGTGATTCATGATCAGTTAGCGATGGGAAAGGCTGAATAACTTTCTCCCTCAGTCTTACCTCCGAACATGTACATGGCTCCAGCGGAAGCCAGGTAAACTCCAGCAGAGGCGGTGCGAGGGGCTCCTTGAATGTCACCTGAGCTCACCTCCCACCACTGTCCTGCCCCACTGTTGTCACGGAGACCCAGCTGACAGTTCTGTCCCACAAAGCCAGGGTTGCAGATACAATGCTCACCCCTCTGTGATCAAGAGAGGGATTCAATAACTCTTTAGTCAAATAGTTCAGTTGATATTTCAGTGTTTGATGCTTTAATAACATGAGACCTGAAGGATATCTTCTGCAGACTCATGTTATTAAGGATGAGTTACCTGGAGAACAATACTTAAAATACTTCTCAACTTAATTTATGTATGATTAAGAGGTTAATCTTTTGCTTACCTTATCACAGCGACCATGGTCATGTTGTGTGCAGACCTGGGAGCAGAGAGGGGAACTGCAGTCCACTCCTCCCCACCCCTGATGGCACTGACAGCGGGCAGTAGCTACGTCACAGCGCCCATGACCACCGCAGTCCCCAGGGCAAACTGAAAACGTGTAGGTGGCATTGAAGCCCAGCAGGTTGTAGTTGGCATCACTGAAGAGGTGGAGCAGCATCTTGTAAAGAACACAACAAAAAGATTAACAAATTATAATGACTATACACAAAGAGAGGCAGAAAGTGAACAAGAAACCAGTCTAGCAGTCAAGCACTGGCATAGTTTCTTATGACTCATGGTCTTATAAAACGGACACATGCTGACATAAATAGAAATACCTAAGATGGCACTTCTCAAAGCAGAATAAAAAGCAGTAAGCAAAAAAAAGGGAGTGCATTTTGATTCCTTGAAAAGGAAAGCACACACTCAGACTAGAGTTGAACAGAGGATGTAAACTGATACTTTTGGGCTTACCTTACCAGACTTGGCTTCAATTGGTTGTGGTAGGGTGGTGCCACTTAAACTTGCGAGTAGGGGGCTCTGGTAGGAATCTCCATCGTAGACAAACAGATAGTCATAGGTGCACTCCGTCTCCATAAACGTGAAGTTAAGCACAATGCGATGGTTTCTGCTGGGAGCTGAAGAAGTAGTTCAAGAAGAGTTCCAATTACAAATAGAACAAACATACAACTATAAGAATTGAGAGAGTGAAGGGTCACGGTCACTTAGCTACTGATATTGGTACTTATACCTATGTAATAATTATTAGTTAAGCCAGCCTTAGTAACATGATGAGACTTCAGAAGATTTCCTTCAGCTCTCATTAAACCAGCAAATACTGAAATACCAACTTCATCATGTGACGAAATAATTCAAGCTGCAATAAAACATAAGTAGTGACAGATCTTTTCTTCCATATTGTGATGTACACCCAAGTGAAACAGATAATCAAAAAAGAAAAACAATGTAGAAAACTTGGTTTTATCTATCGGTTGTTGATTGGATGAAGGCAGATCTGAATGCAAGCTTGCAGAAAGGGACAGACTTTAGGCTTTAGACTGACTAATTATTTGAAGAAGTCTGTCATACGTCAGCACAGAGAGGTCTGTAGTTTGAAGAGAACAGAATATCGGGATTGACCAAATTATGAAAAAGAAAAAAAGAAACACAGATGCATGGACAAATCGTTCACAATAAGAATTTAGAAAAAATATTGAATGAATTCTCATTTCATTCAAGTTGCAAAAAAATAAGCTGAAAACGATCATCCCTTTCATTTCTACTATATGCTAATAAAGTTTCTTTCATTCATCGGCCCTTTGTTTTTGTAGTTTTTGACACCAACCCTTAATGAGCCACTCGCAGTTCCCATTCACAGAGTAGTTTCCCGGCCCATCTGTGACATATCCTGGGACACCCCGAAGAACCTGTCTTTGGCCCTTACAGTCTCCTGCCCAGATAATAGGGATCAGAACCATCAAGACAGGCAGCAGGAGAGTCGGGGTGTGGGAAATCATCCTCTCCTCCAGCCACAAAGGGCAAAGTGAGAAAAAGATGGAGAAACTGCTGGAGGGTGGGTTGGACTTGCTCACAGTATGGAGACCTATAGAGAAAAAACATCAAATTATATATATGAATTATACACAAATAACACAACAGTCAAATTAACTCTATAATATGGCATCCCCAAATAGCCTACTGTTTATTAGACCTCTACATTTTCAACTCAATGAACACTTTGCAGAAAAACCTAAGCTGAAAATCTTCAACATGCCTTCTGCCCTCTGTCCTCTGACTGATATTTCATACTTTTTTGGCAAGTAAAAGGCATTTTATTAAAATTCTAGAAATGTCCACCTTCAAGTTCTAGTACATGTCAATGCCAACTTTATTTATAGCACCACTAAAGACAACAATTGTTGACCAAGGTGCTGTACACTATTTCAAATACCATCAACATTTAACACCATATACAACATAAATTACTACACAGAACAGACAAATCAAGTAAAACAGCTACATGTGTACACTTTTTTTCTGTGAAATCTTTAGATTTTTTAAAAAGTAAACATAAGAATATGTTTGTTTATATGTAGCTACATCTCTCAATCATTTTATTGCTTTCCATTAACCATGTTTTGGCCCTACAATTAATTAATTAATTGATTGATTGAAATATTCTAACAATAGCAAATGAGTCAAAAAAGCCTGATGTATCAAAAATGATACAAAACATAAAAGTAATTTTTTTTTTCTTTTTTTTTTCTAAAGTTTCCATTAAAAAAAAGAAAAGAAAAATATTAGGGCTTTACAGGGTTAATCCTTATATTAGATACAATCCTTAATACTTATTTGGATGATATATTATTAAATATTGTTGTTTTATGTTTTTGTCTTGTCACAGTAGAAAATGTAAATTCGTTGTCCTGGATAATCAAAGCATTCGTATCTTGTCAAAAAGACAACATCTGATGCAAAAGGGATGCTTGCAAAATCCCTAAGCTGTCTTTGGAAAAACTATGCAATAGACCAGAATCACCCATATTTGCTGCAAAGTAGTACAAACCTGATGAGGGAAAAAAGCACTTTCAACAGGAAACTATGTGCCATACACACTAAAAATTACCCAACATAAAATATAAGATGGAGTGCATTTGGAATTTGATTAATTTTCCAATCTTTTTTTCCAATTTGTGCTTTTAAACTAGTATGTCTTGTCTAGTGGTTTAGCTGACACAGGCATCATTGTAACAGCTATGCTGAGCTAACGGTTTACTTAGCTGTTCTGTCATCACATTTAACTGACTGTACCTTGTGAAACAAACATGTATATAGCAATGTACATATGTCCATTGTCAGTTAAGCATTTACTGACTCGTATCAATCAAAGAGACTGTTAAAACCGACGATTGAGCCAGCGCTTTAGCTGAAAAAGCTAACCGACTAACGTTAGCCATGTCTATCCCGCTAGCTCTTGGGAACAAGCAAACATCCTCCGCTCATTTACTCACCAATTCCCGAATCTTGGTCTCCATGTTTCTAAAGCATTGAGGTATTCGTAACTTACATTCTGTGTCAGGTAGATAAATAAATAGACGCGCTGAGCGACGCGACGCCCCAGCAATATCGCTGCGGCTATTGTATTGGTGGTGGTGGTGGTGTTGCTGCTGAGCCCAGCGGCGGTTTAAAGCGCGAGACCACCGCGGATGATGATGTGTGAGAGCTGCTAGAATCAAAGGCCTTGAGCTCTGCTCACAGGATGGCTTTATTTACCAAACCTCTCCAGATGTTATTAAGAAGAATGTGCGCTTCCTAATTGGTTTAACTTCTGGCTAAATCCAAGAAATAACTGTTCCAACATCAACCGTGTGCCTAAGTTTTTCCTGATGTCCAGGACGCGTCTTGAATCGTGCAGCTGTGTGCTTAGTGTTTGTTAACTGGGGATGTGTGTGTGTGTGTGCGCGCTTCCAGATGGTTGTCAACAACACAAAGCATAATAACCGTGAGCATGCTGAACGGACTCTGCTGGTCTTTTGATAGTATTGCAATGCAATCTTACATATCAGGGGGTTTTAACACTTTTAATGCTTAGGACAAATATGATGATCCCCTGGCGAGACATTGATGTGTCAAAACAATATCAAGCTTGATATAGACATTAAGACAACGTATGGAGTTTTTTTAACAGGCTAAAATAAACAAATGAATGAATACTTTTTTCACGCCGTAGGCTGTCAGTTTCATGTTACATAAAATAAATACATTTTCAATTTATTTATTTTTTACTCACCTTTTATTATGTTTAGTATATTTACTGATTGCAACATTTCATTATGTAAAAATTAAAATAAACGAAAAAATAAATGAATGATTTTTTTTTATTCATGCTTCAGGCCTACATTTATGCATTTAATTTTTGTTCATAAGTATGTTGTTCAAGTACTTTTCGTCATAATCAATTATGTATATTGACAAAATATTACACCATTTGTTATGTATCACTATTATATTAATTAATAAATATAACAAACGACAAAAATATTAAGATAACTGGGCTAGAAAACTTTAACCGATCGCGCCCCCGGAAATTCCTGACAGAAATGCATATAAAATCCAATTTACTACTGGTGTTAATGATCTGTGGAGAGGTGGCAAGCCAAATCTGTATGAAAATGTAGACAAACTTGTTTGACTGTTTGCACTTTTATTATATTTTCCTGCTTTTCTCTCCCCGCACCCACTCGCTCTCTCACGGACGCGGAAGTTGCAGTGACAGAAATAAGACGAAAACAGGTAGAACGTCTCTTCCTTAAAAAAATGCTTACTTCTTTTCTTTTTTAACAACACTTTTTAAGCACTACAGGTTTGCCGTTTTAAACAGCTCAGCGATTTTTAAGCATCTTTTAGACTCATATTAGAAAATATTGCCGTTTAGCGAAAGTGAAAGTACAGCTCGAGTCTAACATGGCAGACTGCAGTGACGAGGACATCACAGACAGACCATCTCTTCTCGAATCAGACTTAACGTGTCCTGTGTGTAAAGACATTTTTAGGGAACCCGTGTTGCTCTCCTGTAGCCACAGTTTCTGTCGGCAATGTCTGGAGAGCAGTTGGAAGAACCAGACGAAAAAGCAATGCCCGTTGTGCCGAAAATGCTGCGACGGAGAGACACCGATCCCCAACCGCGCGCTGGACAACACTTGTGTAACTTATAAAAAGGAGAGGAACTGGAGAACAGGAGGTCCTATCGATGAGATCATCTGTGGTTTGCACCAGCGCCCCTTCCAGCTCTTCTGCATTAAAGACGAGGAACCTGTGTGCGTGGACTGCGTGACGCTTCACCCAGGACACGAGCTGGTGCCGATAGAACAGGGAGTGCCTTTCTGCAAGGTGAGCTCGTTACATTTCCCCTCACCATGATAAGTAGTGAACCAAAAGCAACTCACTTCATGTTACAGCTAAAATTAATACTGACTTTTTTTGGTGGAAATGCATAAATGCACATTTCTAACGTGCACTTTTTTAATAGGACGAGCTTAACATGAAAATAAAAATACTGGAAAGTAAGCAGGACTCCTTCAAAAGAATGAAAAAAAGATATAGAGACACAATCTCCTTTATTGAGGTAAACAGTTTCTGAAAACGTATTAAAGGCCAAAAACTTCAACAAAGTCCTGATCATTTAAACCATGTGCTCATTTCACTTCTCTGTTGTGTTACAGGGCCAGACTAAAGAGGCAGAAACGCAAATCAAGCAGGAGTTTGAGAGACTCCGTCAGGTCTTAACTGATGAGGAGACATCTAGAATCAAAGCTTTGTATAGAGAAGAAAATGAGAAGAGGCTGATGATGAATGAGAGTATAGAAAGCATCACTCGTGATATTTCAGCTCTTGCAGAATTGATTCAATCAGTAAAGAGGGAAATGGGAGCCGAGGAATTGACTTTCCTTCAGGTAATAACTTTTTGTGTACCAAATAATAATTAAAACTTACTCTCAGTTTACCAATTGTAAACAGGACACACATATTCATCCATACATTTTGATTAGACTTACTTAAACATGCTCAGCAGATGTACATTCCAGTTATTGTATGAATTGCACTTTTCAATAAATTAATAGTTCAAGTTCAAGTTTATTTATAAACCACATTATAAAGCAACAAATGTTGTACCTAAAGTGCTGTACATCAAGAAAAGAAAAATACAATAAATACAAAATGTGATCATAAAAAATAACAGATTAATAAAACTGGGATATCCAAACCTGCCCCATAGTGTATGGCAGAGTTTAGATCCAACTTGCCTCAACACATCTGCTGGAAGTAAGACCTTGATTAGCTGGATCAGGCCTGTTTAATTGGGGTTGAAGCAAAACTCTGCAGGACAATGGCCTCAATCTCGAAAAAATCAGTCAATGGGGAAAAATGAACTTAAACCTGTTAATATTGTGGAAGCGGAAGGAGGAGATTACCAATGTACTGTAGGGCTAAGCCATGCAAGGCCTTAAAACATATAGCAAAATCTTTCATTAAACCCTGTAACTAAACAAGATATGGAAATTGAGCATTAGTTCATTGACCCCTTACATTTATACAGGGTTTTCTCACACTGTAACATAACTAATAACTAAATTATACATGAATCCTTCATTCAGCTCTTTTAAGTGAACTTTTCACATTTTCTTTCTCAGAACTTCCAGAAGCTAAAAAGACGGTATGTGCCTCTCGATGTTTTTTCATATATTTCTTAGTTATGTTATGCTATGAATTACAATTGATATGTCATATTTGCTCACACTGATGCCCTTTTCCCCTTTTTTCCATCTAATATGCTTTTAAGTTGACATGAAATGAAACTTCCCCCTATCTAGTTTCGAAATGCATGTTATAGATCTTAAAGGGTTAGTTTACCCAAAAATGATAATCAAGTCATTATTTACTTCGGCATTAGTGTTCTAATGCCATATGTCCTTCTTTGCTTTTCGGATCACAAAATGTCCTGCTCATGCTCATCCATATAATGGCAGTGAATAGCGATTAGCTTCAAACCTGGTCACAGAACGATCCCTGGTGACTCGTGCCATTTATTCTAAGTATTCTGAGGGCATTCAAAGATTTGGTGAAAAGCAAACAAAAATTGTATTTATTATTTCATTAAATCCTTAGCTTGTCTATTGGTTTGCTGTGTATGACTGCATGTAATGAGACTGTGTAGCACACAAGCGCAACACTTTGAGAAATCAAAATTAATAAAAATACAACAACAAAAACACTAGTAAATAATGACATAATTTTCTTTTTGGGTGTACTGTACCTTTAAGGTGTGGTCACGTTAGCAAAATTCCTACTGTCTATGAGTGTTGTGATGTATAAGCACAGCTCACAAAGAAGTCATTTTAAAGCCAAGCAGCCTCCTGATGGTTAATTCGCATGACCAGCTGAACCTGTAGTGAATTTTTTTCATGGGGAATTATTTCACCCTCACTAAATTCGCTAAAATTACTGGATTTTGACAAACAATTGTGAACAATTCATCTGTGCGTATGTTTCTTTCTTCTTCTTTTTTTTTACCTGAATATTTAATAAAAATGTCGTAACTGGATCTCCCAGTGAAAACGACAGATGTATGATGTATGCAGAAGTGCAATGCACATCTCAAAATCCAAGCAACAACTCATATAACCAAGTCTCTGCCCTACATTTTTTTATTTTTCAACAATCTGTTTCAGTCTATTTCATTGTGACTTTAATTCTTCTGTGTGTAAGAGGGTAAACGTCACTTGATGTCTGTCACAGAACCCAGTGGACTGGTGATGAACCAAAGAAGGTTGAAGGAGCTCTCATTAACATGGCCAAGCATGTAGGCGCTTTGGGTTACAAAATCTGGGAAAATATGCAATCTCATATCACATGTTGTGAGTGCACATTAATCTTCTATACAATATGTGTAATACTAACTTAGAGAACTTTGTGGGTCACCTTAACATGTTTGTGTCTGCAGTGCCTGTAATCCTGGATCCCAACACAGTCTCGCCTTGGCTCTCTATATCTCCTGATTTTTCCAGTGTGCAAGAGAGTCAGGAGAGGCAGTCTTTCCCAGACAACCCTGAGAGGTTCGATCCCTGTGTTTTTGTTCTTGGTTCGGAAGGTTTCTCCTCAGGGCGCCACCGTTGGGAGGTCCGAGTGGCTGACCACCCCAAATGGATCTTGGGAGTATGCAAGGAGTCAGTAGTTCGGAAGAGGAAATTCACAGTGACTACAAAAGCAGGAGTGTGGACCATCGGCCTGAGTAAAGGGGTCTACAATGCTCTGACCACTCCACGCACTGTGCTGGATCTAGAGAGAAGGCCCGAAACCATCAGAGTAAAGGTCAATATGGAGAAGGGAGAAGTGTCATTCTGGGATACAGGCAACAACAAGCACCTATGCACGTATAATGATAAGTTCACTGAAAAGCTGTTTCCCATCTTTGGCCCAGGGCTCCAGAGCACACCCATCTCTATCTTGCCTGCTAAAGTGAGCATAAACAAACAATAAGTAAACATGCTAACATCTAAGCCTGGTAAGGCTGAAGAGTCTAAAACCTCATCTAAAGTTGATATACAGTTTGAATTATATTGAGCCAAATTAAACAGAATTAGTTTAATATTTTGTATCCAGTACAAGTTAAGCCAAGCAACAGCATTGTGGCATTATGGTTTAATGATTACCACAGAAATGCATTGCACCATGATTCTCCATTTTTCTTTCAAATCTGAATTGCAGTAAGAATCTTACAACAAATGTATAAAGTTTAAAATACTGTTTCAATAGTATAGCCACAAGACATTAACAATATGTGCTAACATGATTTCGGTGTGGGAAAAATTATTAACATTTTCTGTAATATCCAATTTTACAGTTTCGTCAATCTGAGGAAATAAATACTAAAACCTATTTAACCACTGCAAAAATGATGGTTAATCAGCTTTACAGCTCAAATAATACACACATTTTAAAAGTATAATTAATACTTTTAGCAGTTATAATACTATAATTAATACTAAAAGCAGAAAATTTCACATTTCTGCTTTTAAATCCTCCAAAAACTGGACCCGGTCCCTTCCATTTTAAGTGCAGCACCATAACCTTGATCCTTGATTATTGCTTCTTTTTTTTCCCCCAAAAAACTTTTTTTTATGGTAATCAACATTACGCCACAAATGCTGTTGAGCGTAACTTTTACTAATCTTGGAAAACTCCTTTAAATGGAAATTTAATGGAGAATATGCTGTTATATTATGCAAACATTAAGCTTGCATCATAATTTTTCATGTAATATTTGTGGGATTTACTATGTCACCAAAAATATGAATGGCATCTTTATTGCTGCAGAAATACTATTGATCATTAAGTAGAGAAAGTGTTTTTAATCAACTTTAAATCTTACGATTAACCCTTCTACTGTTGAATGACAATAGTCAACATTTAATCAGCTACATTGTTATTTGCACTTATAAGAAATGGTGTTGCATTGATGGTCATGTGACTCAAGAACAATCATTTTCTCAAGTTTTTTTTATTTTTTTATTAAATATAGTTCACAGTAACTCTTTCCGTTTTTTATTTGCCACTCAATTGTGGCAGGTATGTTTATTTACAGATATGCATAACGTTTAATACCAGCAGGTGAAAGTTAAAGAAAATGGATTAAACAACAATAAATTATCTCACTTATCAGACTGAATGTGTTTCTAATGTCTCAAACGTTATTTCAGTTTTGCATCCTCCAGTCAAGAAAAAGGAACACCCACATTGGTTAATAATAGAAAAATCTCAGATTACACTAGACTCATTTAGATTAGTTAAAACGGATGTCCAAATTATTGTGACATTAGGAACTAATTAAGAACTAGCTTGACCATAATCAGTTTTGCTTTTCAGCTTCAAATTAGTCCAATCTACATTTTATGTAAGTGGCTTTAAAAAAAAGACCAGTCTTAAAGGAAAAAAAAAATGTTAACTTGTAAGACTAGCAGTTTATGCAACTCTCCACTGGTCTTAAATGTTTAGACTAGCCTACATGAGTAGAAGTTTGACAGTTACAGTGTTATCTAAGTCTCATGCTTTCCTCTGCACTGAGACAGATAACAGACAGAGGACTGCTCTAGGATTCAATTGCCCAAGACACACACATGTATATAATAATATCACACTGCGATTCCGCTTAAACGTAAATATAGTGTTAAATAGAAAGGCTTGCTTAGAAAGGCTCCACCATTTCCTTGACCCTACACTGGAGAAGAGGATGGGAGAATGAAAAGGTGGATGGAAAGGCTTGCTAGTTTATTATTTACACCCAAGTGTCCATCAGATCAGTAAATGTGGTTGGAATAGTTTGTACCTCTTCACTTTGGAGTTTGCAACTATAAAAATAAAGCAGTTGTCGGCTATGTTATGGGGGGATAGTCATTATTTAAAAAATAGTTTGAAATGTTTTCAGTTTTGTTTAAGATTATGCTAGGTCTGGTTTCATCTGCACGGTTCATTATCTCAGTACTAACGTCATGGAAATAGTGTTGATCCTCCACCCTCATCATAGACTGCTGGGAGCTGCTACATGAGAAGACCAATGAAGACCTCACATGCACAGGTAGGCTGATCATTCATGTTATTTTCCTACAGACTCATTTAATTTATATAGGCAATAAGACATTTTAGGACTTAATGTAAGTTAGTTAAAAGAAAAATCGGCTATAACTAAAAAAAAATACTATTGTTGTTAATAGTGGATATTTTCACTCACAAGACGTTCATATATTGATGTAATATGCCTGCAGATACTATTTTTCATGACCCACAACATTATATTTAAAACATGTGGTTGAAAAGTTTAAACCCTGTATACCATTTGACATATAAACAGTATGGACAGCTTAGTATCTCTCTTTTTTTAGTCATTTTTGCCCATATTTTGTAATATGAATATAATGTTACATGAGGGAAGAGTTGCATGAAGATCTTTGGCTACCCCACCCATTCTTATCAGCTTATCTTAGTCAGAAAAGACCGCATAACATCATATTAAATAAATAATCCATTTATACTTTAGTAATTCCTTCTTGTCTCCTCTTTTTCCAGTCATGATGAACAAATAAATATATGTTTATGACTGACCCCCTCACTTATCACAGGCATGTTGGTGTTTCTGGGTGGGGGTGGGGGTGGGGGTGGGGGCATATCTTTCTAAAACACTAATATCAATATCACACAACAGGACAGTGCAGGAAGGCAGGGCCTCTTATGATGCCTCATACAGACGTGTGCTGCTTTAGAACCACGGGAACATGAATGTGAACTGAGGTGCAGTTCGAAAGAAAATTGTAAAGCCTTGCAACTTTTGCAGCTTATTGCCTGACGAGACTGCCTGAACTCCACCACCAGAGGAATAAACAGAAGAGAAGAGAGTACTTTGAGAGACATGTTGCAGTGTCGAGTGAATTTCCTGGATGACACCCACTTTGTATGGGAACTGGAGGTATCTGAACAAAGACTCTCTGTCCTTTCTTTCACATTGCGAAAAATCACATTCTTAATCAGGATCTTTCAAACAAGAAGTTTTTTCTTGAGAATATATTGAATTATAATAATATTTAATTTAGTTTATATTTGTTTTGTTATAAATTAGGTTTATGCTTACAAGAAGAAGAAAACTATAGAATTAATATTTAAAAAATAACAAAACAAAAAAAATCAGTCATATTACCTGAAAACATTTATTATTATCTAACTCAGTTAAGTCATTTCATCTTGCTCTAAAGATTTTTAGATTTTTTTACTGTAATTTTTTTTTTAAAGACATTAAAAAGATATAGATGTTATGATTAAAACTCAATTTCTTCTTGCACAGAGAAATGCAGTGGGACAAGATCTCTTCAGTAAAGTTTGTGAACACCTTGACCTGCTGGAGAGGGATTATTATGGTTTGGTTATGTGGGATTCTCCTAGTACCAGGGTATTTATTTCATTTTATATCACACTAGCATATAGAGATTCTGTTATATTCACCCATTTGTCAAATAAAAACTAATTTGTTTTAAGCATTATTCTGTGTTTATTGATTCAGGTATGGCTGGACTGTGCTAAAGAGATCCGAAAACAGATAAAAAGTATGAGATTTTCACCTATACATTATTAGTGGATGGTGCAGATTCACACATGCTTGTGTTTTCAGCTCTACATTTGTTCCCTGTTTGTTTGGTTTCAGGTCCAGTAACTGAATTCTTTTTCAGCATCAAGTTTTACCCACCCGATCCCTCAATTCTGGCTGAGGACATCACTAGGTACAACAAGACGCAAATGCACACATATAAAACATTGAACTGCTTATAGTTGTTTTGATATATGTGCATGTTTTTCTTTCTGTGTTGACAGAACACTTACTACTCCATGTAATTCTTTCAGATATCTCCTGTGTCTTCAGCTAAAGAAAGATATTCTGATTGGCCGACTGCCCTGTCCATCAGACATCTTGGCTCTGTTGGGTTCATACACAGTTCAGTCAACACTAGGAGATTACAACCCAAATCTCCACAAGAACAACTATGTCAGTGAAATCGTTCTTGCACCCAATCAGAGTGAAGAGCTGGAGGACAGAGTGATGGAGCTGCATTCCACATACAGGTATCCTGTACCAACAATCATACACACATATTTGTACACTAACTTATACACAAAAACACATTTGTGTAATTTCTTTGTGTACTACACAGATTCATGAGTCCCGCCCAGGCAGATATGCTTTTCCTTGAGAACGCTATGGGGCTTCCCATGTATGGAGTGGACCTGCATCCTGCCAAAGTAATTTTAATTTGTCAACTCAACTCAGTTTGAAAGTATTTGGAATGTATTAAATCAGCAGTTTTTTCCAAACATGTACAATTTTCTGTCTTCTGCGGAACACAAAAGAAGATATTTTGAAGAATGTCCATAAAATGAAACTCAATGGGGTCAAGTGTTGTTTTGAACCCTATTAAATTTCATTGTATGAACAAAAACATTCTTCAAAGTCTTCTTTTGTGTTCCACAGAAGACAGAAAGTCAAACGGCTTGAAACAACATGAGTGATATAGCAGAATTTTCATTTTTGGATGAACTAGACCCTAACAGGGCATGAACAGTGCACATCTTTAGTATAATGTTTGATTTGTTGATAGGATGTCAGCGGTGCAGATGTGATGCTCGGCGTGTGCTCTGAGGGACTGATGGTTTATGAGGATGAGATAAAAACAAATGTTTTCCTTTGGCCCAGAGTTCTTAAAATCTCCCACAAACGCAGCACCTTCCTTCTCAAGATGCGTCCTTCTGAGGTATTCATGCACACTAGCTTTATTCTTTGGTTATGGATTGCTCTTGCTCTTTTGGAGTAGTGACACACGCTAATGTGGTTAACTTTTTCCATTTGACCTGATTGAGCAGGATGAGTCTGAGGGTGACGTCAGCTTTAGACTGGCCACCTACCGAGCCTGCAAACAACTGTGGAAATGCTCTGTAGAACATCATAGCTTCTTCAGGTAAGCCAGCCCATGTATGTATGTTTATTACCTAACCAAGGCTTACAGTCAGTACGTATATAACAAGGTTCAGCCATTTTTTTTTGCGTGTCCATGTGAGCACAAGAAACACAAGGGGGCGCTCCAGTCAAATGTATACATTATTTGAAAAGATTATTATTCGAAGTAAAACATGGTTTTTCGAACCTCTTTGGGATATTTCAAGAAATACGTCCATACCTCTGAATGTGTTTTTCAGAAACAGACTTCAAGACACAAAAGCAAAACGGCTCTTGACCTTGGGTTCTAGGTTCCGCCACCATGGACTCACTCAGTCTGAGTGTCTGGAGGCCAGTGGCAACATCACGCGAGCTCCTCCACGATTCACACGCTATATCATCAAGAGAAAAGGCAACCTTTTATTTATTTATTTTGTTAGTTTTAGTTGTAGTTTGTTTGATTTGATATGTAGTTAATTTAGTAGATTTGTTTCCTTTTCTTTTGTTTTTTAGGGTAATTTAGTTTTTTTTTTGGTGGATTATTTATGGATACAAATGATTCACTTTAAATGTTTGTTTGTTTTCAGCAAATGAAGAAATTCTTGATATTCTAACGCAACCAGTTCGAGCTGAGTTTGACGATTGGTTCCTGGTCTACGGTCCAGACAAATGGCACATTTCTTCATCAGGTAAAGTCCTATGGCAAATTGAAATAATGTAATCTGACTGAAATAACTGACTGCATTATATCTGCATTTATGATCAAAGAATAGTAAATAAATAGGCAGTCTTGCTTTTGCCATTTGACCACAAAATATATAGTTGTGTGTGTCAAACACATATTACTTAGCATATTTTAATTATTAATTCTTGTTTAAACAAATACATTTCACTATATGATTTTTTTGTTTCTTTTTTTAATCTTTGTTCGTTATAACATTAAAAATATTTTTTGATGAACTGTAAACATCCTGTACAGATGATGGGATGCTGGAAAGCCAAAAGCTGCAGGAGTGGAAGCATCATGCAGATGATTGGTGTGTCCTCCTTGACAGCAGCCCATGTAAGTCTTTTCTAGTGCTCTCAAACGCACCACTGTGTACATCTTCTATAGAAAAGCCTACAATGCCTAACTGAGCATTAACCCATGCCTAACTGAGCATGCACAGGCTATAGAATATATAGTGATATAATTTGGGGAAATGGCCACCTTTGCACCAATAAATCTCACATCTAAGCTCCCCTGCACCAATAAATATATAATATAAATGTATAAAATAAATAATTATTAAATATTAAATGATGAATTCTTATAACTCCTAAAAAATTAAAGGGTTAATTCACCCAAAAATACTCACCCTCATGTAGTTCCAAACCTATAAGACATTTGTTTATCTTTGAAACACAAATGAAGATCATAAAGTGAAGATCTTTACCATAAAGTAGTAAATTATGTTTGTTTGTTTTTTGTTTTTTTGGTGCAAACAAAGCACTCACTTCATAAAATTGAGGTTAAACCACTGGAGTCACACAAATTATTTTATTGATCTCTTTACAACCTTTCTGGGGCTTGAAAGTGGTAGTTGCGCTGATGTCAATGGAGGGACAGAAAGCCCTAAGATTTCATTAAAAAGATCTTCATTTGTGTTCCAAAGATGAACGAATGTCTTACAGGTTTGGAACAACATAAGGGTGTGTAATTAATGACTGAAAGTACAGTTTTGAGTGAATTAACCCTTTAACAATAAAACAATATTTTAAAAGATTGATAATTGTTAATTGTGATTTTGGTTTAGCCTTTATCTTATTTTTGGAGCTTGCGCCTAACTTATGCTTTCTCACTTCCATCCACATGCCAAAAAGTCAAGCTCTGGTAATCAACCAAATTTGTTGACATAAGGATAAAAGTGCAGCCTGGGCTGACATTTTCCATAACATTCAAGAAGAAACGCACAAGTCCCTCTGGACTGCTCTGCGTAAATAAATATTATAGTTTGCATTAAATCTTGACATTCCCTGAAGGAAAGAGCTGTGATTGATAATTTTGTTCCAGTTTCACTATCAGGCGTCCAGCAGCCTCTTCAGACGGAAGAACTGAGAGAGGACGTGGAAGTTGTGGAGGGGTCAGACGAGAGGCTCACAGATGAGCTTGTGATAAAACAATCATATAAAGTTCAGGTGGTCCAGGAGGGGTCTGATGTTATCGAGAAAGAACACCAGGAAGTAATGAAACCTCTAAAGGAGACACTAAGAGAGGAAGTACTAGAAGTCAATGGAGAAAGAATACAGAGAGTAGTAATCACTAAACAATGGACACAGGAGGTCAACTCTTTGGTGGAATCACAAATAGATGTAGAGAAAAAGATAGAGAGGATGGAGATGGTAGAAAGACATGTTATGGTCACTGAAAAGAGGGAATTTGGTTCTGGGGACATTTTTGAGAGACTGGAAATCATGGAGCAGAGACTGGAGGAGGTGGAGGCTATCGAACGAAAGCTAGTTAAGGTGGAAGAACTGAGGGTTGGATTACAGGAAGTGGAAAGTTTGGAACAAAGGTTGCAGCAAGTTGAAAAGGAGGAGCTTCAACGCGTGGAGACAGATGATTGGTACATTTTACTAGATTGCAGGCCATTGATGCTTACGCCTACTCCCATAGGTATGTCATGTGATTTTGTCATGTCTCATGTCATATGTTATGAAATTTTGTTCATTTCTTTTTCATTAAATATATTTCTAAGTTAAGTTGAAAAGCTAATTGAAGTGCCTAAGGTGGAAACATATTTTTTTAGGAAGGGTTCAGGAGTTGCAAGAGATAGTATATATCCCCAAACTAATGAAGAAAGATGATGATTGGTACATTCTATTGGATGTGCTCCCACAAACCATGGAGATATCGCATCTTCTTTCAGGTATCTATAAAATACTTTTCTGTTTTAATTACACGGCTCTCTGAAATACTCTATTCTGATTGGTCCTTTGCACCATCTAGCAGTCATATATGTCATATTTACCATCGTCCAACTAAAACAACTATTTTTATGGTTCTCGTATCACACTGCAGACTTGTGCATAAAACCCAAATAAAAACAAATCTGGTGGCATCTTGCATATCATTTATCGATTGTTGTAACAACTGCTGAATTTGGAACCACATACTCGCATTCTACTCTTAAAGTCACCATGACATGGAAGATGCAAGTTGAACGGCTTCTCAAACAAGAAAAAATGTAGGGCGGGACTTGATTTTGTTCATCGGGAATTGATTGGATCGTTGGATGGTTGTGGATTGCTATTTGTCGGTCTCATGTGAGTGACAGGTTGTCCCGCCCTCGTGCCAGTAAACACATCATAAGAGAAAAGATGTCGCTGCAAGTGGGAGGGGAAGGTATTTTGATTAAAAATTAAATGGGCACATGAATAAATAAATAAAAAGGATACACAAATACTGTAAATAATGTATAATAAATACTGCAATATTCCCTAAAAAATAAGAATTGTCAATTATGATTTCAAGCTGACTTTAAGGCCCGTTCACACCAAGAACAATAGCAATAAAGTTTTAATAATCATTCTAATTATATGAGAATAGTGAAGTCCACACCACAGCACTAACAATAATGACACAGAGGAACAATATCATTGGAATCTTTTTCAGAACAACTTTTTACAGCTGATGAACGATAAAAGAATTAAAGACAAAGAGCTCGTAGTGGAAGATAATAATGGATTTTTTAAAATATTAATAATAAAAAACAAAACAAAACAAAAAAATCTTTATTAAAAATAAACAATTAATTATAAAATAAATGATTTAAGTTGAAATTAATATTTCATGTTGACATATTTATTTGGTAAGTGACTGTCTACATTATTCCTTTTATATATATTATATATAAGTTGTACCTGTTTACCTGTGAGTAGCAGCAGCTAAATGTTCATCCTGAACTCCTTTTATTATAACACTGGAAACATGCATAAATAGGATTTGAAATGCTTCTCAACAAATGTCAACAAACCACTCAAATGGATTTCTGCTACCAGATGTGAGCAGCTCCGTTCCTGAAGAATATCAGGCTGAAGAAAAGAAGAGAGAGGTAGAAAGGAAAATACAGCAAGAGCTGGTGCCATCGGAGAAGCAACAAACACAGACTACAGAGGAGGTGATTCCGAGCAGAGTGGAAACAGAGGAGGTACAGAAAGAACAAAAGGAGCCGGTGACAGTGGATTATGGGAGACCACAGCCAGTTCTTGAGCAGAGAGCAGCAGAGCCTCAAACAGATGAAGACGACGACTGGTTTGTCGTTTTGGATGGTTCTCCTAAAAGATCAGGTACATGCTCTCACACAATCACTATCATGCACTCATGTAAAACAAACAAGAAATCAAAATATGATGGATTGTGTTTGTTTCAGTGCCCTCTGTTGAGCTGTATGAAGAGACCAGAGAGGACGTGATCCGGAGCGGAGTGAAAACAGAGCACATAAAACAACAGGAGCAGGTGCCAGAGGATTATGGGAGACCACAGACACTTATTCTGGAGCAGAGAGCAGCACAACCTCAAAGAGACGTGGAGGACGACTGGTTCATCATTTTTGATGTTTCTCCTAAAGAATCAGGTACACACTACCATGTTGCTTAGTGTGAATTTCCTCAGTGTCATCATCCTAGAACAATATTCCTATCAACAATGACAAGTGTAGTTTATGGTTAGGATAGGTGTTGATTCAGGAGCACATCTATACCACATCAGGTTTGGGCCAAATTCATTATTTATGATTTGACACATTTCATTAGTTGAAATTTGAATTCAACTGGCCTTACATCACAGGAAGTTGATTTTAATTGAAAGAAAGAGGGCTCTTACTGAACTGAAAGAAATTCATAACATTATTTGACTTATTCGTCCAACATTCTTTTTAAAACAAATTATTAATAATTGCTCAATTAATACTTTCTAATTATGTCTCATTATTCCCTGATTTGAATACTTATTTCTCAATAAGTTAAATATATTATTTAAAACAATTAACAGATTGTATTTTTGATTCAGCATTACTACAGTAAATGTCCACCATATTGTTTCAGACAACCATATATACACACACATGAGCACACATATCTAAACATACATCATGGATTGTGTTTGTTGCAGAGCCCTCGTCTCCACAGCTGCGAGGCACATCTGTTGAGCTTTATGAGGAGACCAGAAAGGAGGAGATTCAGAGCAGAGAGAGGACTGAGGAGAAAGTGATTGAGGTGATGACCATGAGCACTAAAGAACAAATAACAGTACCAGAGAAGAAGAGGACGAGCATCGTTCAAACCTCACAGTTTCCAGTGGTGCCCAGAGAAGTTGATGACGACTGGTTTCAGCTTTTTGACAAAGTGCCTTATGAGCAGAAGAGTTTTCCAACAGGTAAAGTACTTCTTTCTGCAAGCATAATCACAATCAAATTCACATTTCCCAATTCTGATATTTATGTGATAAAGATTCAGTTGTAAGACAGTTCACCCAAAAATTCTGTCATCAGTTATTCACCCTCCTGTCACTGTGATTTTTTTTTTTTTTCATGTAACAAATAAGACGTTATTAAGTAGAATATCCATATATATCCACATCCATATATTGATTGAGTTTTAGTTAACATTGATAATGTTAACTAAAACTAAGATTATTAAAAATCATTAGAAATGTATTAGAAATGTTGCACTGGCAACTAAATGAAATTCAAGTTGAAGTATTAAAATTAAAAATAAAACTGAAATAAAAATAATTTAAAGCTATAGAGAAATATATTTAAAAATTTTTTTTACAAAAGCACATAACAAAATGACTATAATTTTAAAATTAAAACTGAAAATCTAAAAACACAAGCTAATTCAAAATATTATTAAATATATTGTAACACTGTAGGTTGAATCAAAGGACGAAGCAGGATCCACATGCAGCAGCTTTAATTAAACAGACATAGACTATGGAACAGGACTCAGGAACAGCACAAACAACATCAGAAAGTCAAGAACCCACAAACACTGATACAAGACACAGGGTTTAAATACAGAGATTAACAAGCTAAACAAGATAACACACCTGGGGAGCCTAATAAACAAGAACTACAAGGGACTACAAAACATGGTACAGGACAGGAAATGACAAAAGTCCTCACAAGACAAGGGGAACATAAGACAGGAATCATAACAGATATAATAATACTTGAATAACACTGATCCAAAAATAAAATGTACAATTAAATTATACTAGAAAATAATAAATAAATAAATATTATTTAAATTATTAATCAGTATTTTTTCTCAAACCAATTTTTGGTCATTGTAAGCATAACTCTAACAACCTTTCGTAAGATTTGGGCTTCAAACAAGAAAAGAAAAAAAACATTTTGCCAGTGGGTTAAGAAAAATAATCTTATACCATGATGGGGGTGAGTAGATAATGATTAGTGTAATGGCATTTTAAGTGTTTTATATTGTGAGAAAGCTAATGGATTTTTGCGATTACTGACACACTTCAATATCGTTGTTGTGGTAATTTTCATTGATAACTGGTCATTTCTAATTTTTAGTGTCTGTCACTCCAGAGACTCGTGTTGTGTCTGTGGCTCCTTTGGAGGCTGAAGAAAAGATCGCTGTTGGGAGGAGAAAAGAAGAGGTGCAGATAAAACAACAGAAGCAGGTGACAGTGAATTATAGAAGGCCAGAGCCACTTGCAGAGCCTGAAAGAGACATAGAGGACGACTGGTTCATCATTTTTGATGTTTCTCCTATAGAATCAGGTACACACACTCACACACACAACCACAAATGCACACATGAAAAACACATCGAAACATTCATCATTCATTGTTTGTTTCAGTGCCGTCGTCTCCACAGCTGCGAGGCACATCTGTTGAGCTTTATGAGGAGACCAGAGAGAAGGAGATTCAGAGCAGAGAGAGGACTGAGGAGAAAGTGATTGAGGTGATGACCGTGAGCACTAAAGAACAAATAACAGTACCAGAGAAGAAGAGGACGAGCATCGTACAAACCCAACAGTTTCCAGTGGTGCTCAGGGAAGTTGATGACGACTGGTTTCAGCTTTTTGACAAAGTGCCTTATGAGCAGAAGAGTTTTCCATCAGGTACAGCACCACACATACATTTAAACACTATCATAGATGTTAGGGGTGGAACGGTACATGTATTCGTATTGAACCGAAACGGTACGGGGGTCATGGTTCGGTGCACGAATTTACACGGAGAATACACGGTATAAAAATAAATAAAACTCACGTGCAAATTAATTAATGTAATGCGGAACTACTGTTAGATACGCGCGTTCTTTAGGGACACATAATCTGTACCATCGGCTTAGCTCTGAACGCCCGTTCACTTCAAACGTTGGCTTTATACGCGCGTCCTATTCGTTTTGGACTAGCGTCGAACTAGACGCGATAGACGCGAATTTGACGCTCTATTCGCGTTTTGTGTGACCGCATAATGGGCTGCGATGTCAAGATTGCAATGCTGGAGTGTGTGTGTGCGCGAGAGAGAGAGATGTGTGTGTGTGTGTGTGTGTGAGAGAGAGAGAGAGAGAGAGAAAGAGAGAGAGAGAGAGAGTGTGTGTGAGAGAGAGAGAGAGAGAGAGAGAGAGAGAGGCGCGGGCATGATCGAACAGTGAACATAAAAAACATACTCCGTCATTTTGTTCATACAGATCATTAAACCAGCAAAAGGTTTACTTATATTTGTGTGCACTCTCAATAAAAGACAACATTGTGCTTTTGTCACACTGTAAACTCTTGTCAAACTGTAACCTACAACTGTCACCCAACCAAAATCACACACACACACACACATAAACACACACACACACATAAACACACACACACACACACACACACTGTTTTAAAAGCAAAACATATTTATCCAACTCCATTTCAAAACAGTCTGTGGGTCCCATCTTTTGTACATTCATCATATTGCATTGGTTTTCATTTCTTGTCCTCGGAGCACTAATCTTACACATTCTACATTGATTAAAAAAGAAAATCGAATGTGTTTTTAATGGTAGTATTATTTTATACAGAAATCAATTATTTATAATTCAGAGGAGAATAATGTTACATTGTTAATTAATAATGTTAATTAAAATTAAGGAAAACAAATATATTGATCTGAAATATAGCAAATTAATTTTAAATTAATTCAGGTACAATTACCAAACATATTGCAAAGTCTTTTTGTCTTTTTATTAATTTAATTAATAAACTAATTATATAAAACTATTGTCAGTGCACTACAAATAAACTGGTTCTATGCCTTTAATAATAAAACTTATTTAAAAAATACAATGCCTTCTGCATTTTTGTTTTGCTTTTCCCTCCATTGTACCGAAATCGTACCGAACCGTGATGTCTAATCCGAAGTATTAACCGAACCGTGACTTCTGTGTACCGTTCCACCCCTAATAGATGTATAACAATAATAGCAAAAAAAAAATAAAAAGATAATAAACTCAATAATAGGTATTGTAAAACCACATACCAATACATTTTAACATGAAACATTGTTTACAATAACATTTAACAAATATTATTAAATGCTTTAAAGCTACACTGTGTAACTTTTTTAGTTTATTCTTAGCTAAAAGCACTTAGTTCTTTCAAAAATATATGTGCTCATTAATGTATATTTACTTCGTTCAAGTAATAAAGTATTCTCGTGAGTGTATAATATGCCATTGAAAATATATACGAGTAAGGGGTTCTAATGTCGGTCGCCATGTTGCCCCTCCATCTTGAAAGTACATTAGCCAAAGAGGGACATACCCGTTAATTCAAGCTTCGCCTTTCGCGTTTTAACTCTCGATGGCACCGTGTCGAATGTGAAGAGGGGGATTCCTTGAGACTGATATATAAAAACCTGAAAGCCTTTTTGAAAGTCTGTTGCTGATGGAGGATCACTCTTATTCTCGAGGATACGTATCAGAGTCGCCAAGGAAGCGAAAAAGAGTTAAAAGTTAAAAATAAAAGTTACTTTACTAAGATTAGCTTGCATTCGTCTGGGAACCTGATAACTGATGTTAGCAATGAAATGGTAAAAAAATTACAAAAACATAAAACTATTATTCATTTTACATAGATGTCATAACCTATATATTACCTGACAAATTAAATTACTGCAAATTATAATAGTTTTCTAAAATAACCTCATCACTTGAAGGAACACTCATGGTCGAGGTCGAACTGGAAGCCATGTTAATCTTGGACTACATTAGCCACCGTAGGAGTTAAAACGAAATCGGAATTGAGAGGAAAAGAAACTAATATTCACTGGATGGTCATATACCTTTTCACCGCCAGATGGGGGTAAAAATCACACAGTGTAGCTTTAAAAAAACATGATACATACTATATTAGTGTTAATATATACAACTTTACTGTAAACTGTATAATTAAAATAATGGGTAACACTTTACAACAAGGTTCCATATGTTAATATTAACTGCATCAGATAACATGAACTAACAATAAAAAATGCTTCTAAAGCCTTTATTAATCTTAGTTAATATTCATTTTTAACATAAACTAACAATGGACAGTTGTATTCTTTAATAACTAGCATTAACAAAGATTAATGAAAACTGTAACAAATGTATTGCTCATTGTTATTTAATGTTAGTTAATGCATTAACCAGTGTTAACTTATAGGACCTTATTGTAAAGGGTTACTTAAAAAGGTTTTTACCCAAGACTAGTATCACGTATCTTTATTACATGCTTTTCATAAAGATGAGTTTAATGTGTTTTTTTATGAATCTGTGGTACAAATAATTTAACAAGCTTCTCATGAAGCAAAACAGCTACAAAAGTGCACACAAACCCCATTGTTTACTGTGCTTTTTTTAGATGTCAGAAGCACAGATTTTGAGGTCTGTGAAATCACCAAAGACCTGAGAGTTCAGAGGGTGGTGGAGGAGCAGATGAGAGAGAAAAAACTGATCACTGAAGAAAAGAGAGTGGTCATTGATGAGCACAGAAAGAGAGCTGACGTTGTTCCGCAGATGATTCCCCCCGGGGTTCAAGAAGTTCATGATGATTGGTTTGAACTGCTGGACACAACACCTTCTGAGAAGAGGAGCGTCACTTCAGGTGGGAACACAAACTGCATGTCTTATTCTCTGTTCTATCCTGGTATTGCTTCAGGTGAGAGGCATATTGTAATCAGAATATGTTTGATCAGTTGTTTCAGTGGCCACTGTAGAGCGTAGGATTAAAGAACAGGAGCACAGAAAGAGACAGCAGGAGATGAGAGTGAGAGAGGAGGAGAAGAGAAGACTAAGTGAACAAGAGAAGCGGAAACAGGAACTGGAAGCCAGAAGAGCTCAACCATCTATTACTCTGGCAACAGAAGTACAGCCTCAGATTGAAGCAGAAGACGACTGGTTCATTCTCTTTGATGTTTCACCAGAAGAAACAGGTACATACACACTTTATATATATATATATATATATATATATATATATATATATATATATATATATATATATACACACACACACACACACACACACACACACACACACACACACACACACACACACACACGCACTACTGTTCAAAAGTTTGGTGTTGGTAAGATTTTTACTGTTTTTGAAAGTCTATTATGCTTACCAAAGTTGCAATTATTTGATCAAAGATACAGTAAAACAGTAATATTTTGAAATATTATTATAATTTAAAAATACAGGTTTTATTTAAATATATTTTCAAATGTTCTGTGATGGCAAAGCTGAATTTTCAGCATTATAACTCCAGTCTTCAGTGTCACATGATCCTTCAGAAATCAGTCTAATATACTGATTTGGTTCTGAAGATGCAATATTATTATTAATGTTGAAAACAGTGGTGTTGCGTAATATTTTATAGAAATAGTGATACATTTTTTAGGATTCTTTGATGAATAGAAAGTTCAACAGAACATATTCTATTTCAAATTGAAATCTTTTGCAACAATATAAAAATCACTTTTAATCAATTTAATGTGTCCTCGCTTATATCTTACTGAATACCAAATTTGTTATGTATAATCTTTTTAAAAAATATGTCCCATTTACATACAAAATGTATTCGGGACAGATTTCACTATTGCACAGTTGGCAGTCTTTGTCAAAAAATTCTTATTCTCTACTTTCTTTAAAGTTGTCGCAGATGACCTTAAAGTGGACAGGAGGGCTGAGGAAGAGAAGAGGAGAAGGGAAGAAGAGAGGAAGAAACAGATAAGAGTTGAGGAAAGACCAAAAAGGCCATCTGTACCAGAGATAAGACCAGTACAGCTGCAGACAGAATTGGCGGACGATTGGTTTACCCTTATGGGTGCTTCCCCTAAAGATTATGGTATGTATCACAAACAGAATCAAAAACACTTAATTATAAGAAATTAATATTTTCTAATGTCTGTCATGTCAAACCTGTTACCGTGTATTCCTGAACATCTCTCTTTCTCTAGTTCCCACTCTTCCACACACACCTGTTATTTCCCCAGTGGCTCCGCCCAAACCCCGCCCACAGATCCCAGCTGACCAACCACTGACTTCGACTCCGACCGCACAACCTGTGTTCATTACAAAAACCCGTCAGGAGAAGACAAAAGACTTCCTGAACATCACACTGGAGTCTGAGGTTACAAACACACTCATACTGTAAACTTCACATACACACAAAAGAACATGTGAAAGTTTCAATCCTCTAAAAATCATTTTTCTCTCTCTTAACACTAAAAGGCTGAGACTGAGTCCATGCTCATGAGGAGGGTGAGACACTCATCTATTTCTATCATCTTTGTCATGTTCCTACTTATCCAGAGCATATTAATCCATAATCGTGTTTTTTTTTTTTTCTTAGTCACAGATATGGAAAAAGAAAATTGAGGGAGAGAGCATTTATGTTCGTCACAGCATTCTGATGCTGGAGGTTTGTGAAGTGTATAAAATTAATATTGGCTTGTCTACTTTAAGTAATCCTATACTAAATGAATCATAATATATGCTCTCTTTAGGACTTGGATGTGTCCCAGGAGATTATTTTAAAGCACCACGCCAGCATTACTGAACTTAAGCGTGTCTTTATGGAGGTCAAGGAAGATTTCAAACCCACTGAATGGGACAGACGTCTCTCATCATACTCACCCTCTGGCAAAGCTCAGCTCCCCCATTTCAACGGCGAGATACTCGTCAGAATGGGCTTAGTGAGTTACATACATACATGTATACACACACAACAGCATATAGTTATATTGTGCTCAACAAGGAATTGTTAAAAATAGCTGTGGCTCTCAACCAGAGGACCGGGGCCCACCAGGGGGCCCCAATAAGTATAATTTCTTTAAATTTAAGTCTTAATTAAAATTAAAAAAATTCTATACAGGTACAACATTATGTGGTGTTTTTTTATTATCATTATTACAACAGAAGTACCATTGGTACATATCAGCTTAGACAAGAGGGCCTGTATATTGTCTTGAACAAAGGGGGCTTGGAGTCAAAAAGGTTGCAAACCACTGATCTACAGTATCTAGATGTGAGAGAAACACAGGGATTTAGGGACGGATCCAACCTCAAACAGCTTTATTGTTCCACCTTTCATATTAAAACACTCCTGTCTTTTAAAGAGTTTCCAAAAAGAACGTTTTTAAATGCTTTTTAGAACAGACTGTGAACCAATTGTGACTGTAAAATCTTCTTTTGCAGATTGAAGATGATGAAAAAACAGTCTTGCTTCGCCAACAAGAAACAATATATGTTTGAATTCAAACTGCCTGAACATTTCATTTCCATGCACTTGCATATAATCACGGCTGAAACATTCAAGGATGTGAATATGTGGAAAAAAACAAACGCGTTGCATGTTTTATAGAATATAATCCTCTTTTGCAGTTTTCATCAATTTGATCAGTGTAATTTAACATTGTTGATAGTTGTTTACACTGGTAATCATGTCCACAATACTATGTAATTTGACATAATTAAATTTGTATAGACCTTCAAGCTGAAAATCAATACAAATCTCAAGCTTCAATTTATTTTATTTTAACTGCTCACACCTATTCAATAATAATCAAAAGGAATAAAAACTGACATATTGCACTTCCAAATTTGAGATGTGTTTATTCTATGTTCTGTATGTGGCACACTGTCGATTTCTAAACATGTTTAAATCTTAGGCATAAATCTAAGAAAATAATAGACAAATATGAAAAATAAACATAATTCAAGTCTCTGAAAATAATTCAACAAAGTTAAGTTATCTTGTTTTAAGGATGTTTAGATGTTTTACTGTAAAACAAGACTAAATTATTAATAAAGAAAAGAAATTCTAGCACATTTAGTCTACACTCTCAGCTCTAATGAAATTTGTGATTATTTGGTGGCTAACATGTGAATACCTCTAAAAACATTGTTTCTGCTCCCTTTGATGTTTGTGATTTATAAGTTCCTTGCAAAAAATGTATCTAATCAGAATGCACTTTTTGCTCATTAAATCATGATAACCAACCAAATCCCTCATTGTATACTTGCTGACTATTGAGATTTTGAAAAGACTGTTAATCCATGTTTCTAAGCTCTGATGCTGTACCAGACAGCTGTACTGGTTTTGCAGCAGTTGTACAGTTCGGGATTAAACCACACTAATCAAAACAGAGCATTACTCACTGCTATGACTGCATGTGACTGACACCCACTGTGTGCTGTGACTTCTAGAAGCTTGTCTTTCAGGCCGTCTCTAACAATTTAGGCATGTTATATGCAGAACAGCTAATGGTGCAGTAAGCAATTTCTGAGAAACATTTATAGTTGAAATCACCAAAACACACATGCCCCTAACCAAAAGGATCATTTTGATAGCTCCGCCCCCAGATTCACGAATATGCTATGCAACACAGGCACCTCCCCCTTAATGAGTGTATACAAGAGTGTTTTTAAGTATACTTTAAGTGTAGTATACTTTGAGTACACAACTAGTTTACAACTACGTTTTTCATTTGTACTGCAACTATACAAGTGAACTTATAGGTATACTGAGTTTACTATTTACATACTTGTAGCACATGTTTTAGTTTATGAAAGTAAACTACTACACTGTAAAAAAAAAAGTCGCTGCCTTGGATGTTTAAGTAATTTTAACTTAAATTACATTAAACTGACTTAAAAAATGTGTTGAATCTTGTATAACTTATAACTTATGAGTTAAAGCAATGTAAAAACATGTTGTCATAACTTATTGATCATCTTTTTTTTACAGTGTAGTTTAGTAGTTTTATACTGAAAGTATACTTCTTTAAGTAAAATTAACATCAAATATATTATTTTTGCACTTTAAGTGTACGACTATATTCCTATTTAGGTATTAATTTTTATACTTGAAATATACTTTTAACTGTATTTTAACTCTTTCCCCACCAGGGTTTTTTTTTAAAGTTGCCAGTCAGCGGCAGCATTTTTTTTTTTAAATCTTTTTCACAAAATTTTCATGGCTCCCAGAATATTTTGTTGTACAAATATCTGAACATATAATATATCAAAAGAAAGATCAGAGCGTCTGCTTAAAAAAATATTCTAGCTTTTTTTATCAACACTTGAATGTGGTTAAGTTTCATAAAAAAGCAACATTTTAAACAGTCTGTCCTATATTTCTTCCTAGGTAGGTCAACATTTCATTCAGGAACATTTGGCAGTTTTGATTTATATGTACCCTGTGCGCCCTGTTTGCACAGACATCACACGTCATCTGCGCGTTTCAAGCTTGCTTGCGTAATTGTTTGTGGTGCTCCTTGACCGACGTCTGTCTGTACTCTGCATAGCTTGAAACGCGCAGATGACGTGTGATGTCTGCGCGAACAGGGTGCGTAACAGGGTATGTAAAAACAAACGTTGACAGGCAGGTATGAGTCACGACATTGTATTGTTTCATTCGGACCGAATATGATGATTTGGATTTTAATTTTATGGTCCTACGCCTTCCACAGACGATATATATTTTTAAAAATACATTTATAACGTTTAACATGATTGCTATCAGGATATGAGAATTTCAACCAGTATAACAAAACGTGTTTCTGTAGAGAATCACCTATTGCACCTTTAAGTAGATTTGAAGTAAATTCTTATGTACACTACGAGTAGACTACACAAAAATTCATATACTCAGTATTAGGAACACATCCGTTTTCTTTATAAATCAATATTTTCAAACTAATCTATTGTGCTGGATGCCAAGACATGTAAGATTATAAAACAGTATGTAAAACTATGTGAAAAAAGTTGGCTGTTTAATCAAACACACTACTACAAGCCAAGTATAGGGCTACCAAGAATACTTAATTCTACTTTTAAGTATCTCAATCAAAAGATTAAGTACAAGTTTATGCCAAATATACTTAGACTTTTCGGTCAGTTTAAGTATACTTAAGTGTAATTTTAAGTATATTTCTGAGTTGTAAATAAAAATTAGTCTGAAAGTATACTTGCTTATTTTTAGTTTAAAAGAAGTATACTAATAGTACACTTGAATAAACTTGTTTTTTGTAAGGGCAGGACTAGGAGAATCTGTCTGTGTGCACACATATCTATTTATGTGTCTCACAGATGGCCACCTTTCATATTTGCTTTGACATTTATGTGAACTATAAAGACCAGCACAACAAACACAATGTCACATAGTGCAGTCTCTATTCTTTTGAGCTTGAGTGGGTAGGAACACATAAAAAATAGGATCATATATAATTGATTAGTCCTACTTAAAATTCATGTGAACAAAAATCTACAAACAAAGCCTTATGTCACTCTCACAAGTCAGATTACAATCTATCAATCAAATAAAAAATTAAAATAAATGCACATGGTATATAGCAACAGCACTGCATAAGCGTTTTGTAAAACAGTTAATTCAAAAAATAAATCTCTATTTGAGATTAGCAATTTAACTGATCCCCAGTACAAGGCAAAACAAGAAGCGTTTTGTGACAAGAAGCCTATGTCTGGGTAAAATAGTTTCTGAATAATTGTGATCTTTTTTAATGATTCTTAAAATCTTGAGTGATCTTTTACTCGTTAGAGCCATAGTAAAAATATATATATATATATATATATATATATATATATATATTTTACTTGAGTTGCGAATGTAAATTCTGTATACTGATGTAATAGAAAGACTGTGTAGGCTACTGCGACATGACGGCATGAAACGACTGCCTCTATAAACAGACAGAGGTGGCGATATATGAACAAATGACTCTTGAGAGCTGGTTTTAGTAAATCAAAAACCTCCAGCGTGTTTGAAAAACATTACCAGTTTGTTTGAAAAACTGCCCAGTAATAATTACAGAATTAGCACAGAAAGAAATGTAAGAAAAATGCATAGGCCTATTACAACAGAAATATACCAAAAAGAATTAGAATTGAATAAAAAAATAGAAGAATTTGTGAATCAGAATCAAATTTGGAAATCTATCTATTCTCAGCCCTAACATCTTTATTAGTTTGACTTGAATAGATATTTACATGTGGACCTTTAGTGAGGACAACCGATGTAAAAGACTACCGATCCTTTAGCTCTTCTTTGCTCAGTGTAATAAGAGATGAATCTGCAGGATTAACTTGTGTTAGCTCCACATTTGTTATATTTTCCTCTCCAATATTTTTCCGGTATGTCCGTTCAGGGAGAGGTGGAGGCTCTGGGTCTGAGGGGCCAATCAGGCAGTCATTGAGTTTAATGACTGGCAAGGCCAATTTTTCCATGTTTCTGTGATCTCTGAGGGGTGATCCAGTCTCCAAGTTAACCTGACTGGAGCTACATGAGCCAGAGGATGGGGAAGAGCACTTTAGAGTGGGAATTCCCACCCCTTCTTCTAAGCAATGAATGTTGATTTCAGACAAGTCCAATGTACGCATGTTGGTGTTCATTTCTATTTGTGAGAATCCTTTTGAATGATTATTCTTGTGAGTTTGTACTAGTGGCAGGATCTCCTGGTCGTCTTTATCTCGGTTTTGTTCATAACGTTTTTCTCGGTCACGATTTTCATAGAGAACTGTATTGGCACAAATAAATATGAAAAGCCCCACCCCCATGATGACAGGACCAATCAGCTTCAGTTTCTCTGAAGAGGTGCGTCCAGTTGAAACATGATGTGGTGTTTGTTGTCGGCGGGGTTGACTGTTCCAATACCCCACCACAGCGACGCCGATTCCTACTATCAGCAAAACACCAGCAAACAACAAACAAGCCCCTGGTGTAGATCGCAGGCGCAGTCCACCGATCGCAGGCCCTGGATCCGTCCTTGGCGGTGGAGTCTTTGACTCTGGGACTGGTACAGCGACTTTTTCTGTGGGATTTACCTCAGACATTCTCCTGGGAATAAAGGCAAAATAGGCTAATGGACTCCAAATACTCAAGCAAACATCTGCAAATCATATATATATATATATATATATATATATATATATATATATATATATATATATATATAAAAAAAATATGATATATGATCTATATATATATGATAACTCAGTCTTTGCTTATTGAATGCATGCATTATTATAGTAATCCTAGCAGTTTCTCAGAAGCATTTATTTGTGGGGAAGACAACTAATCCTTGACAATCATTTTATAATCCTTTTTTAAGTTCTTTGTACTTCCAGTTACTCACAGGTTTACTGCAAATGCTGTTTGACATTTCATCTCTGCTCAGTAAGGCAATCTGTGCAGTTTCATCTTTACTTGTTTTAGCTGTTTTCTTTTTATATTTTAACTGTTCTATAGGCACAATACCATTTTATAAAATGTTCCCACCTTGAAAGCTGTCCGCTAGGAACTACTTATAATCTAGTTTAAGCATTTTCTATGCTGCTGTACCATTCTGTGTATAGCCTATAAATAGACACATGGGTAACACATATTGTCAACAGGCAAAAAAATGTAGATGTACTACTGAAATATAAGTGTTAAAACCATAGGTAGCACATTTTAGCTATCAGGATGTGGAACCGATGTAAACAATTTCTTAAGAAGAAGGTTGTTTTTACTACCACCAGCGCATCTAGTCATACGAGATATACAACAAATCCAACTTCAGTTTAACAATAGAAATTTTGACAATAGCATTTATAAACATTTTTATTTTACATTTTTCTTTTCCACTAAGCTCATTGATATAAGGTTAATTTGTAGGTCAACCAGAGGCCTAGCGCATCATATAGGTTCTGAGGGGACAGTAAGGGGGACATCTGAGGGGACAGTAAAATAAGGTCAGTAGTTAACATTACAAAGAGACTTTCACAGTCTGTTTCAAATCATAAATTAAAAAACATACTGCAAATGTTAGTGTGTGTGTCTCTGTGTGTGTGTGTGTGTGTTTTGTGACAATTCTGTTACCTTGGCAGGTCTTATTATAGAGTGGTGCAGGTATGATCACTTTGTAGGCCAAAACACGCAAGCAGGTTAGCATTTTAGCACTTCCGGTCAATGGTTTTTTTTAATGGGGTTTTGGTTAAAGGGCTAAAATAAGGTCTGTGGGGAACACAAGCTCAAGACACTTTCACGTTTTATTCTACAACATACACTCACCTAAAGGATTATTAGGAACACCTGTTCAATTTCTCATTAATGCAATTATCTAATCAACCAATCACATGGCAGTTGCTTCAATGCATTTAGGGGTGTGGTCCTGGTCAAGACAATCTCCTGAACTCCAAACTGAATGTCAGAATGGGAAAAAAAGGTGATTTAAGCAATTTTGAGCGTGGTATGGTTGTTGGTGCGGGCCGGTCTGAGTAATTCACAATGTGCTCAGTTACTGGGATTTTCACGCACAACTATTTCTAGGGTTTACAAAGAATGGTGTGAAAAGGGAAAAACATCCAGTATGCGGCAGTCCTGTGGGCGAAAATGCCTTGTTGATGCTAGAGGTCAGAGGAGAATGGGCCGACTGATTCAAGCTGATAGAAGAGCAACTTTGACTGAAATAACCACTCGTTACAACCGAGGTATACAGCAAAGCATTTGTGAAGCCACAACACGCACAACCTTGAGGCGGATGGGCTACAACAGCAGAAGACCCCACCGGGTACCACTCATCTCCACTTCAAATAGGAAAAAGAGGCTACAATTTGCAAGAGCTCACCAAAATAGGACAGTTGAAGACTGGAAAAATGTTGCCTGGTCTGATGATTCTCGATTTCTGTTGAGACATTCAGATGGTAGAGTCAGAATTTGGCGTAAACAGAATGAGAACATGGATCCATCATGCCTTGTTACCACTGTGCAGGCTGGTGGTGGTGGTGTAAGGGTGTGGGGGATGTTTTCTTGGCACACTTTAGGCCCCTTAGTGCCAATTGGGCATCGTTTAAATGCCACGGCCTACCTGAGCATTGTTTCTGACCATGTCCATCCCTTTATGGCCACCATGTACCCATCCTCTGATGGCTACTTCCAGCAGGATAATGCACCATGTCACAAAGCTTGAATCATTTCAAATTGGTTTCTTGAACATGACAATGAGTTCACTGTACTAAAATGGCCCCCAGTGTCACCAGATCTCAACCCAATAGAACATCTTTGGGATGTGGTGGAACGGGAGCTTCGTGCCCTGGATGTGCATCCCACAAATCTCCATCAACTGCAAGATGCTATCCTATCAATATGGGCCAACATTTCTAAAGAATGCTTTCAGCACCTTGTTGAATCAATGCCATGTAGAATTAAGGCAGTTCTGAAGGCGAAAGGGGGTCAAACACAGTATTAGTATGGTGTTCCTAATAATCCTTTAGGTGAGTGTAAAATACATCAATATTACCCCACTCGAGATTTTGTTAAGCTGTTACGTGTCTTGGAAAAGACGGTTGCTAAAAAGTGGCTAAATGGAACTACAGAGGCTCTCTGGGACATTAAACGTCATCACGCCGTATAGGTAGGCTTTTACAGCATCGTTATGGTCATAATTGTGTTATTGCAAACTATTCTAACTCAAACGTTATGGGGAAATGTTTTAAGATAAAAACTGAAAGAGTTGTCGGAAGCTTAGAGATGGTGATGTTGAATTCGTGGGACCGTGGTGTAGTTCGTTTATAGTCCTTTAGCTTTTTACTTCTGGTGACTGCATTTAGGCTTAAAAATTCATAAAAGTTGTGTTAATCTGTGATAAATATCTTGATGGACAAAACATGCAAGTTTCATAAACTTTTGTTGATCACAGCGCTTGTTTTTAAGCCTATGGGAAAATCCTATTGGGTTTTAAGCAGTTCATTCAGCATAGTGAAGACTCTCCTCAACTGACATCCATTCACAAAAAGGCCTCTGGTCTCCTTCTCTGCGTACCGCAACATTTGCGATAGTCTTTTCTTACCTATGACGAACATAGATCTAAATGAACAAGAATTTTTTTTATGGCAGGACTTGATTTTAACCATTTAAATTGGAATAAAGTGCAAAAGACCCACCCTCACGCGGCGTCACACCAGTAACTTCATCAGAAAAGAGAAGAGATGTCTTTGCAAGAGGGAGGGAAAGTAATTTTAATTAAAGATTACGAGGGTACGTGAATAAAAAAAATGTGCATGGATAAATCATTTACAATAAATAATCACATTTTGAATAAAAAAAGAAAAGTCCATTTTGATATCATGGTGACTTTAAAGTGGCCTTTAAGGTGGAGTTTGTCTTCCATTGGTCAAACATACAGATAGTCCCGCCATAAACACATGCCATTGGTTGGGCCAATGTTGCAATAGAATTGGGCTGATTAGATTCACAGACAGAATAATCTTAAAATAGTTTTACAACATTTACACTTTTGCAGGGAAATCAACATGAAAATGGCATATTTATAGTTGTCCTGTAAAATGCTTCAGCTTTAAGGTAACAAACTTTATGGGTGTGTCTTCAAAATGATATATCCAAGCACATTACGCAACGCAGTACGTAGCCTATAGCATGTCTGTTTCAGTAGCCTACACACTGTTTCATACTCATCGTGAACGTTGTTGAGCTGTATCAAGTCGGGACATCAGCAGTCAGCACCTGAAGTTACTTAGTACCACTTCAACTCACCTCAGTTGCTTCTCCACTGGAAACACATGATTGGCTACGGTCCGTTTTAATTGCTTCAATGACGTGAGAGCGCGCACCTTGCAACGAGTCTAATAACCATGTCGAAGAAGACGCGCAAATCCATCAGTCTCCAGCCTTAGCAATCGCGCGTATCATGAGCGTGAGGGGAGGCGCATTTACTTTAAACCGGCCAGTGACGTGGGAGCGAGCGAGCGAGAGAGATACTGTGGTTAGAGGGTCATGGGAACATGTGTGCAAGCCCTTTGGGCCCCACGGTGGGCAGAATAACCTATTCTTAGAGTCTCTAGGGAGTCTTTAGGCCCAATTCAAGTTTTTTTCTCACTAACTCAGACTGTTATTTTGTATTATATTTAGTTATTTAAATATGTATTCAGATAACTGTGGGCCATCGTGGAAGTTCAGTATGCGAGATTCTGTAGGTTAAGTGGCCAGTTTATGGAGTTACTTTGGCGTTTTCATTATGCAATCAAACATACTGTCTGAGAGCCAATGTAATAATATTGTAATTGTATATAATGATATTATATAATTAAACAAACAACCTTTTTTATTACAAAAATAATTTATGCTATGCTAAATAAGCAAGCAAAAGTTTTAGACCTGCAAACAAAAACCGCAGAACAGAGCAGAAAATATATGGGTGCGTAATGAAGTGTGGGAACTGCATAAAGAAAAAGGAAGTTTATTCATAGTGCAGTTTTTTATCAGTTGCTTTATCTTTGTCATTTAAAACAGTTTTAAGAACACTTTTTATTTGCAATCTTTTTTTTTTTTTATTACAATCTTAATTATTTTTGCTCTCAAACCCAATATGCATAATTGCATAAAAAAGACACAAAAGTAAATCCATGCCAGTTAAGCCTCTGTTTATAAGGATGAACTTAAATTTCAGTTTTATGCAACCGTTAAGATCGTTATGAATGAAAACAAAAAAATAAACAAAAGAGTTCTGTTTGAAATCCTTATTTATTCTCCTTCGCTCTATTCATGCATCCATTCGGGACTGAAACTCAGAAACACAATCTGTCACACATAAACAGTCTGCTTAGAGAGACATTTAATCTATACACACACACACACACACACACACACACACACACACCAAAGAAAACAATCAAAATCTAATACAAACTCATCCTTGACGCAAACCACTGTGATTAGGATTTCCTTAAATCTTGATTTTCCATCACCATCCAAATGCCTACTTGTAATCAAGTCAATAATCTGCAGACTAATATCTATTTTATTTAGTATTTTAGCTTTTGTACAACCATTTTCCGAGTCTTCAGCTTCTCCAGTTTCGACCTTAACTGGATCTATTATCCTGAACTAATGCTATAAGAAGAACCTGCATATACATGTGTGTATAATGACAACTTTGAGAAGCACTGCAAAAGCCAAACCAATGCATGAAAGTGGAGTGATTCCAATATGGCTGAGTAAAATCAGTTGCAGCAGAGCTGAGAATTACAGCTGTATAATACAGCAGGTCACGGGTGTACAAAAAGCTTTTGCTCGGTGAATGACAGAACAAAATGTCTTAGTACTCAGGAATGCTTGTACAAGGCAAAATGTCACGGTCTCAGAAGATGAAAATACACACTCACCACACACACCCTCTCAATTCTAATTCTATTTTCAGTGCCTAGTGAGTCAATCACACTGTCCAATTCACTTCAACAAATGTACAATATCTTCAATTTACAAATGCATTTTACAAGATCACACATTTCATCTGAAGTAAATACAAACTTGAGACATTCAATTCCAGATTTGCCCAGAGCAAGAATTCCCTGACATTAGATGCAAGCACACATGTATCCATTTTTATACATGTATATATGCACACACACACAAACGCGCACACACACACACACACACACACACACACACGCACACACGCACGCACACGCACACACACACACACGCACGCGCACACACACACACAAAGAATCCTGCTGTCCTCTAGTGGTCTCAAACAGGATAATTTGGATTATTTGGGATGTGTTCAATTACAAACAAAGGTCTTTTTACATTTAAAAAAAAAAAAACATTTCAAGTAAAAGCTCCACAATCATGCCTTTCAATCAAATGCAAATGCAACTAGCCGTCATTTTAGCAACTGTAAAAGCATAAATATCAACAATGAAACAGTCCAGTTTACGCTTTCAACATTTTAAGGTGCCTCAGTATAGTCTACTTACCCCTCCCAGAGTCTAATATGAATCAAATTATCTATTTCAAATGAGAATATCAGACCTAATTTAGAGCGAGTGCAGGGTTGGAAGAGGAGACATCAAATCTTTATCAGCCTTAAGAGATGTGATTTTTCTGATCACATACAGTTTGTTGGATCGGCTGATTTTCAATGTCCGTCAATCATAAATAAGACCAATGATTGAGCATTTGTCAGTCCGCTGGACACATCGGTGGAGGCAAGAGCAACATTCAAACATGTTGTTTAATGAAGCAGCAGTTGCTATGAGGTGTCTACTCTTCATCTGCGCTCTTCAGCATGAGGATAGAGTTATAAATTTTGAGAGCGGGGCCGAGCTTGATGCTTAGAATCTTTACAATGTCTGACTGAGTAAGGAGCAGGAAGGCCTCACCATCAATTTGCTGTAGGAAAAAGAATGGGGAAAAAAACATATTCACTTAGTCTGAGAACAGAAATACTCAGAGATTACATTAGTGCTAAATGTGATAAATTAGTGCAAATGACTGAATACCTGAATGCGAAGTATTGTAATTTGTCTAACCAACATGATCAATTAAACGAGGCCCTGAATTTCGTTTTGGAGAATAGGGGGGAATTCCCCCTTGGATGACTCTTATGGGGGGGGGGATTTTTTAGACATTTTTTATTACGATTATCTCAACTACATGTTTGCTCACTTCTGTGTATTTGTAGCTTTACAAGGAGGTAATTTTGTTGTGCAATATAGCTTACACACAGCACAAGAATCTTGATTTCAAACTTTGAATTGAATTTACTAACCATCAGTAAAATAAGAACAAATACATTAAAAGCAGTAGCACAAATAAATACAACAGAATAAATATAAAAATGAATGTTTTTTTTCAGACGCAATGTTGCTGTAAAGCCATATATAAGAGCGAAAGCGAGAGAGAGACGACGTAGAACCACTGAATCACGCTGTTTTTAAATTAGTGATTTGATCTGATATTCAGTGTGTATTAATTTACTCCTCTAATCTACATGCTATAGTGAAAACTTTTTTGTGGGAATTAATTTCCTGCATAATAAGCGCGAAACCTGTGGGAATTAGCAAAACTACTGTATATGCGATATCTGCAATCCCGCAGCGAAATTCAGGCACTGATTAAGCATATATTCTATTATACAGATATTTTTGGAAAAAAAGTCCCATGAATTTTCCAAAACTTTTTGGGTTTCCAGGCCACGAAATTGCTATTTTAAAATACTTTTCCAGGTTTTTCATGACCATACAAACCCTGCTGGAGTAATGGCTGCAGAAAATTCAGCCTTGCCATCACATGAATAAATTATATTTGAATATATATTAAAAATACAGTTATTTTAAATTGTAATAATATTTTTACAATATTACAGTATTTTTGAACAAATAAATACAACCTTGTTAAGTATAAGAGACTTCTTTCAAAAACATTGGAAAAAATCCGACCCCAAACTTTTGAATGGTAGTGTATATAGGGAAGGTACATTACACTAATATTCACAAGTAAAGTTGATGTTTTAGTTATTTACCTCCTTCCTGAAGGTGGCAGCATGCTCTCTGCAGCCAGGCAGGCCTCGTACAAAACTTGAAACCTGAAAGAACAACATAGTCAAATAAGATGCAATAAAAATAAATGCGTTTAGAAAACCTCTTTTGAAGCTTGAATGAACTTTTCTAGAGTTATCAAATGCCACCTCTTCAGTGCTCCACTTTGCCACTCTCTTGGCGGTGAGGCCCAAAGCTTCAGGCAGCAGTTTGCCATGCTTTTCCCAACACAGCTGAAACCTCGGTGGCTCCCATCCACAAAACACAGACTCATGCAGGAACTGCTGAAGAGAATCTACAACACAAATAGAATTTATTCATGACATGCCTTGCAAACGTTCTCACATGTCAGTCATTGGCAAATAACAGTGTCCAAGATAAAGAAAAGGTTACTAGTTCAAAATACAGGCGCCAAGGTCTTAGAAATGTGCTTTTTGTATTCAGGTAGCTTCTTATATGGTTGACATTTTTTGAAAAGTTTAAATGTAGTGTAATTTTACATATAATGAACTAAGCTTGTCTTGTTATAAAAAGGTCAAATTACCTTATTGACCTTGACAGTCATGACAGCATGCATTTCTGATATCATTTTCTGGTCATGTTAGTTGTCATGGCTTTGATTTGGTGGACAAAAGTGAGTAAAGCAGTTTTGTTAAGATATTTTTTTGTGTTCTTAGAAATAAAAATTATTGACTGTCAAACTACTTATTAAATATGTCTTGATTTTTAAAAACAATAATAAAGCTTTTTTTCCTTCATTGTGTTTTATGTTTTACTTTATTTCTTTTAAAAATATCAAACTTATTTTAATAAAAAAAATGAAAAATATGCACCTCATAGATGAAGTGTATTCAAGTCATTATATCTATGAATTTTTGTATAATTATTACACATCCAGGCAAAAAAACAAGCATCGCTTCATTGACCCATGTACAAAATTCTCAGAGGTTATGGATTATCCACAAAAAAGCTAATTAAACCAAAATATCACAATATCTGAAGAATCTATACCTTTCCCATCACCTTCCTGCTTCACTTGGGGTGGCTTGACACATTTAGGAGCGCTGCCAGACCTGAAGAATGAGAAATAGATAAAAAGTGAGCGCGTTTGTGTGAGGAAAAGAAAAGTTAAACTGTACATCACTGCTGACACTCACACAATGTGCTCACGCACTGCCCGAGCTTGTGGACAGGTGTCTGTGGTGGTGTCAGGGGGGTCTGGGGTGCTGGCGCTGGGTGTGGGTGTGGGAGGCTGCGTCTGAGTGAGTGTTTCAGCACGGCGGTGGCGCGGGGGTCCACTGAGCGTGACTGGCCTCTCCCCACTCAGTCTGTCTGGAACCAACCCGTCTTTATTCAAATTCAGATCTGAGTATGGACAACTCACCGCCCTAACAATGGGAGAGAGACTCGTTTGCATTTGAATGGGCATTATGAGTTGTGTTTGTAACAACACATGTATAACTTACGTGTAATGTGTCCCATACCGAGGTCCTCGAATGTGTCCGACTCCGTTGCATCCTTGGGTTGGGCAGCCTTGTCCTGGAGGGACTGGAGAATCTCTGGGACCTGACAATATTACCATTAAGAGTTCGATTATGAGTCTGGTGTGGCCATCTGCTGAAATACTTTATATTTGTGTGTAGGTCAGTATGTTACCGTTGGGGTGTTGGAGAGGATGACCTGTTTTCTGACACCAGCCTACTGGGTGCAGTTCTGGGCTATCGGCATCTAGCCAATAATCATACTCGTCACTCCAGCCATCAAAATGGATCTATGTATATATATAAAACACAAAGATTTAGTGAAGATATACTATCTGTACAAGCATATTAAATACTGTATGTCCATGTTGGCTTCTAATTAGAGTAAGCTAATTAGACAAAACAGATATATTTGTGTGTAAACCTTGATTCTGTGGTCTTCTGTATCAGAGATGGTGGAGACACGGATGAGTACGGCGTTACGTTTGTCCACTGCTTCTAGCTTCATTCCAATTTGGAAGCCATGTGGTGGTCTCTGGATGGCCAAGGATCAAAGGTCATTTAGAAAACAATTAAAAACATATTATATAAACAAATAATACATACTTAAATCAAACAAATGTATAAAACAGGACATATGTAATTAATATCCTTTTAGGGAGTGTTTCTCACCACTGTCACCTTTAGCTTGTTTGCTATTATTCTACATTTATTTGTTCATATTTATTATGAAGAGAGCTATACTAGTAACTTTGAATTGTGTAGAAGATTAAATTAAATTGTTTAAAACACAAAATATGTATAAAACAGAACATATGTCTTTTATATTATCATTGAATTAATTATGGTGTGTGTTTTTTTTTTAATCAAACTGCCTACTACTTTGAACCAGATCAAACGTTTTTTATTCTTTGTAAATTTTATTTCTATGTTGTTCAGGCTGACTCTGCACTTTAGCACCACACCAACTACTAGGACCTTTCAAATGATATTTTACCAATTATAAAATGTCATTTGAAAGGTCCTAATTACAACTTAAATTATTTACCTACACCTCTCATGGTTCATTGCAATGATTTAAACCGTACCTGTTTAAAGGCTCTAGCTGGTGCAGCTTGGGTTCCAGTTTCTTCAAGGTACTTTTCCCAAGAAAAACTCTTTGGGTGCTTATACTCTAAGAAAGACATAAATAGACTTCCAATAACTATAATACAACTTTTCATGCACATTAGAGCTTGTTAAAAAAGAAAAGAAAACAAAAACTAATTCTGGGAATTTCAAAATGGTCAATTTGAGAGGGGAAAAAAAATACAAAATGTTTAGCTTGTTCGTGTTTTCTTTGTTTTTTTTAATGAAAAGTGCTATACTAATAAATTTAATTGATTAGAAGATGTTAGATAGATACATCGTAAATATTTTCCAGATATTGACTTTAGTACAACGACACATAAAAGCTACATATACAAGTTAACAAAGAAAAACATTAAAGGGAGTCTGACCTGCAGGTGTGGTGAGTGTCAACTCCACCTCCTCACAGTACCCGACTGGATGAATGTACGGACTGCTGGCATCACACCTGAGAACAAACAGAATGCACTTACAACCACATGCACATGGGGACACTCATATGGCCAGTATTCTGCTCACGATCTTACCAATAATCATACGTATCGTCCCAGTTGTCAAAGTGAATGAGGAGCCGGTTGTCGACAGCAGCAGCAATGGTTGCTACGCAGATGAGTGACGGGTTCTTCCTGTCCACGGCCTCCAGCTTCATCCCAGCACGGAATCCTGACGGTGTGACTGACTAAATAGTGCAGATAACACATGGTTAAAGAAGAAAGCATGATCTCCTGGAACAGAAACTATTGAGATATCTCTTATTCTCTTGAAGTGTGTGCATATGAAATGACATACTGTATTAAGACTCTTGAAGAGATGTTTGGGGGCCAGTTGACCCCTACAGTTCTTTACATATGTGTTCCAGTTAAACTCTCCATCTCTGCAACCTGTTAAATCATAGTACAGAACAGCATATCCAATACATTTTACTAGCAGCATATGCAGCAACAGTGTCCACAAAAAAACTTTTTTAAACAACATGAAAACTATGCTAACATAACCATGCTTTATTAAATTATATCTTATCTTATATTATATTTAATTATATTTATTATTTATAAATAATATTTGTATAAATTACAATACTTGTAATTACAATACTATTACATCTATGTTGAATATTAGAATAACAGCTAGTAGACCAGTTTGTCATCACACAGTTCAGAGTGAATATTGAGTTTGAGTAGTTTTAACACATAAAGAAACATCTATAAAACAGATCTACCATGTTACAGAAAACAAAAGTAGCGTTTTGCATGGTTGATCCTTGCCAACAGTTTTTTTTTTTGTTGTTTTTTTTTACAGTACTTCTTTATTAGTACATTAAGCACCTTTTGGAAGCAATAGCTTGAGGCCGGTTTTCTCACACCAGCCTGGCGGCTTCACATCCCATGAGTCAGCATTTACCCAGAAGTCATAGCACTCAGGGTAACCATCAAAGTGAAGCCGAATCCTGTAACCTTGCACCTGGAACAGAGAAAATACATCTTACTATAAGCGCAACCTAAAAACTACATTTAGTTTTGTGCTCCTGATAATCACACATCAAGTAACATCACAGAAACATTTGACCCTGGTTACCTCTGCAACAGTCAAAACACAGAAGAGAGCAGGGTGACAGGGGTCCAGTCCCTCTAACTTCATGCCAACTTTAAATCCATTCCTACTCTGCGGAACAGACTGGTGCTGTATTGCAAACACACAAAAGTCATGCTTTAAAAAAATCTCTCTGTTTTCTTTCAAGTAACACTTTTTTCTAATGACATGAATTGACATCAAACTTACCATCCTAATCAGGATCCCAACCATACCATGTTATTTATATAACCGTGAACAGAAATACAAGTTATATATGCTGTGTTTCTCACCTCCTTAAAAAGTTTCAAAGGAGCGGCAATCGCTCTCTCCTCCTCCAGATAAGCTGACCAACTCCAGGTTTTCTTCTTAACAGGAGGTGCTGTCACTATGGAAACAGCATCACAAAGAGGCACTTTATATGGCTTAGAAAAGCATGGAAAGAATGACAGTCTGAAACTGACTGAAAATATACATGACACAATCTGTAGAACCTGCTAAAAGACTCAGTTGGCATGCACGGATTTAAAAATATTTTGACAACACTGATACAAAATAAATTAAGACTAAAAACTCAAATCTGTCGGTCATATTAAATGTAACCAGTGAATTTAAGCATCACAACATTATAATGTATAGTATGAATACAAATATTAATATGACTATATTCATTTTGAGATTTGCCTAAGATTACAATTTCTTTTAACCTTAATTAAAAAATTTGGAAAATGACCATGCACAATTAAATATCAGATGATATATATCTAATATCCAAAAATAAAAAATCCCTAATATCAGATGATAACTGATATGGCACCAATATATTGTGAATCCCTAGACATAAGGCATGAGATACTGTCAGGCCAGAGTTTATATTTCCGTGCATGTGTGTGTTAGCTAAATGAAAATTACCAACCTAGTCTAGCAACTTTAGCCGCTCGTCTTCCCTTCGAGGATTTAACCTTCTCCTGAAAAAAAACAGAAAAAAATAAAAAACTGATCAATGCAGTAGTTCATCCCTGTTGATATTGAATGTGTGCTCTTTTGGTGTGAGGTGTGTGTGTGTAAATGTGTGTGTATTACCTCTTCCTCCTCTATGTTGTCCTCCTCTTCATCTCCAGATTCCATAAACATCTTCTTCTTCTTTCTCACACGTTTACCTAAACGCTCTCCTTCGAATGCCTCAGCTGGGGTTGACCTGCACACACAAAATAACTTCAAAATAAATTCACCATAAACAGTGCAACTGGCAGATCTGTGTAAGTGGCAAAAACATGTACCTGCCACTGGTAGGCTGCACACAAGGAGCACTGCAAAATTTGCCCTGTAGGAAAGACTCCTGTGAACCAGAGTGACCACAGGACCTGCAGTTTGCAGTGGCCTCAGTGATGGGAACAATCACATTGGGCACTGTACTCGTGCTGGGGCTTTCCACGGAGCTGGGGCTCCTAGTGTTGATGCCCCCGGCCTGCCTGTGGGGGTCAGTGGAAACTGAAAAAAAGAGAGAGAAATCAAGTCCTCAAAAATAAATAAAAGAGCAAATCATTCCTCTATTTGTAGAAATATGTGTTACATGTACTCACCCACAGTATTTGTCTGATGGTCTGTATTCAACTGGGGCTTTGCAGTCTGATTTGAAAGTTTGTTTTGCTCAAGGGAATTACTGTTGTTGGTGCTTGTAGTTTGAGGCTGTGGGCCTGTAAGCTCCGCCTGTTTAACTTTGGGCTCCGTCTCTGTGACAATCTCCAGGGTGCCAAATTCAGTCATCCGAAACTAAAAAATGACCAGATTTTGAGATTTTTCATCAGCACATTCAGAATAGTCCAATATGTCCCTTGCATCACACTTTATGCATCAGATACACTTAATATTTTTACCCGAATGTCACTTCCAGGCAATGTAGCTATGCCGTCCTTCCAGTCAAGGGCGCTCATCATGTCAAAATCGGCTCCAGTGGCAGCGAGACCACCACTCGTAGATGTCTCTGCCATCTTTTCCTACAAAATGGAAGACAAAAGAGAAAAACATATTGTTACAACATGGACAGATGACAGAAGAAAGCATCTTAAAGCACAAAAAGTATTCTCGTCGCTTGATAAACTTCGTTGAGCCACTATAGTCACTTGGACTATTTTAACGATGTCTTTACTAACTTTTCTGGACCGGCAGATGCAATTGAAGGAGTGAGCCAGCTCTCATATTTCATCAAAAATATCTTAATTTGTGTTCCGAAGATGAACGAAAGTCTTACGGGATTGGAACAACATGAGGGTGAGTAATTACTGACAGAATCTTAATTTCTGGGTGAACTAACCCTTTAAAGTTAAAGGGTTCACCCAAAAATGAACCCCTGGAGCCATATGGATTACTTTTATAATGGATGGATGTGCTTTTTTGGGCTTCAAAAAACAAGGTACCATTCACTCCCATTATAAAGCTTGGAAGAACAATGATATTCTTTAATATAACTCAGATTGAGTTTGGCTGAAAGAAGAAAGTCATAAACACCTAGGATGGCTTGAGGGTGAGTGAATTATGGGAAATGTTTCATTTTTGGGTGAACTAACTCTTTAACCAACAGTCCAAAACACCTCTAAAGGGCAAACAATCCTTAAATGTAGTGGTTTTCAATCTTTTTGACTCCAATGCCCCCCATTGTTCTCAATGATATCTGAAGGCCCCCTAGCCCTAGTTTTGTTCTTAAAAACTTATTTTAATCTATCTACACTCTTAGTTTCTTTAAACAAAAAAATAAACAGGTTAATAATTAAAGTTAAAATAATAACATTTCAGGACTCAAGAAGTTTTAACATCTGAATGTTCTTTAGGGTTTAACCACTTTAGCCTAACTTTTTCAGTCACTCGTGATTTTCTGGATATGGATTATAGATATAAAAATATGTTCTACTTTTTTTCTTGAATTTTTTCCTGATGATATATTTTTTAAATACCCATAGCATTATAATATTTTATTAATTTACATGACTTTTCCAGGTCTATAAATCACACTTTTACATATAGGCTTTCCAATCCAGGATTTCCAGGACTGTGGGAATCTTGGTTCTTCAAAAAACTGTTTCAGAGAGGGTGAATTAAAGTAAGTAATATCTTGATTTTAGCTGTTTCGGCTTATTTTAATGCTCGTTATTTTCTGCTTTAAATTATTTTAATTCTTGAGGCATTTTAATTGTTGAGGAAGTCTGCTGAACCCCCCCTGGTTGAGAACCACTGTTTTAATGCATTCACATAACTGCACTTTGAAAACCAAGCATCTGCTGCGAGTGTCATATAAATATTTGCGCACATTGTTTTAGTAAACAAAACAAAACTGTCGTTTTCAATATTCAAATACGAAGTTCTCTTTTCGAAAACCGTGTTTTGACTGCGGCTGATGAAACGACCGCAACTCGAGATTACGAAATAGCCGCGCGTCGCTTGTAGTTCCAACCAATTCCGCTAGAGGGCGACTGCTGCTCGCAGTACGGATTGCACCAAGCACTTAAACGAGGACAAAAATATGTATTTCTACATGGCTATGATGTTCATTTTTATGGACTAGCTATGTATACCAACTCTCACTGACACACTTAAACTACTTTGGTGGTTATTAATGGAGGAAAGCGATAAAAAGTAAAGTTAGACGAACAAGTTCAGCTTTTCCTTGTTTTAAAATAATCTCGCTAAATCTGTGCTTTTAAAGAGGGCGGATAATCGCGATGACAAGTTAAAACGTACATACTCACAAATGATTAGTTTTCGAAGAAGAAAGTCTTTATTCAAGCACGTTATCGTTCGTATACAGTTGGCAATAGTGGTTCAACGTTCTTGACCTGTCGTGTGTCTTAAATCAAAATATTATCAAAATATCAGACTGTACAGTAACGGTGCCCCGCAAAGATCACCCAATAGCTCGTCTGGTTTAATACAAAACGTTTGTTTGGATATTTCAAGTGATGACTGAATTTATTCTGAGCATAAATAAAGTGCAATGCGCGAGCGCCCATTATTAGCATTCGACTGACACACAAAATGGCGGAGGATAGCAAAGGGCCGCCGACACGTCTAAAGTATGTAAATTATAACAGTTTTCTGGTCTGATTCACATCGCTCGGACCTTCAAAGAACACGGGAAGGCCAAGTGTACAACTTGTTTTATTAAAACGCAATGTTTTCCCCTCCGTCAACAAACTCCTTACTTTCCCCTTGTCACGGAATGTCGTTAGCCCGACTGATAGCCCCGGCTAGCTGTAACATTAGCAGGGCAGCCTACAATAAACCAAATCAACAGTTTCACGTTCATATCCAAAAGAAAAACATTTCACGAGGTACTTTGAATGAGTTGTCATTTATCAGTATATAACCATAATAACTCGGGTACATGCAGACCCGGGGAAATAACATATTGCATGCTTTTAGTTTCTTCTGCACAAACTTGACTTCTAATTATCTTTATGGTTTTTGAACCTCGTTGAAAATAGTCGCAATGGTTGAAAATTGTTAAACAAGAAACGCACTCTATATTAGTATCGTTGTTCACTGCGTGGGTGACGACATTAACGTCATTTTTATTGATAAACGTGCAACTCACCTCGTTTCTCTCTTAACTCTTATTTAGACCTGGATGGTGGCGTTATTGCGCATGCGCCGGTTAATATGTGTCTGTCCAACTTCTACAGCCCCGATAAACTTCACCACAGCATATATTTGTGAGTGATTATCTTAATGTAACGGAGAATCAGAGGAACTGAGCCGTAGCGTCCTTACATGACCCCAGCATTGACTTGTTTCATACCCGTTTCAATCGGTGCTTGTTGCGCTAAAATAATCGAAGGCCTTATTATTACAGATATAGAAAATGTTTTTGATCCCCTTTACGTTTTTACGCACTTTAAACAAAAAGAGAGCGCTTTGTATTGTTAAAACGGGGTCACAAATGATTCAAATTTAATGGTGTCCTGGTGCGTGCTCACTGAAACGAGCTATTTTCAGAGTGTGATTTTTGTATCTGTTCAGTTTACAGTCATTGTAGCGGTGATCCTCTGATTTGATTTCCTGTAACCATCACGTGTTCAGGTTTTACTCCGCACATCTCTTTTGAAGGGCATACTTCGCCATATGCAATAAAGAAAGAAAGGCAGAGCTTATTCATAAAACAACACTGCGTCGAGCTTCAAACTGAAGTTCGTAATGTTTAAATACAATGTTTTGACAGCCGCATTGTTGCAAAAGTGGCGAAAAGGAAGACGGCGAATTTAGCGAAGACGCCACAAGATGGCGCTGTGAGCTTAAAAGTGGAGGTTTCTTCCTAGACTCGAGGTTGGCACGTTGTTTGTAAGTAGGTCTGAAGCAAATACAGGAAGCAGAAACTTGCCATTTATACAAGTAAAGTAGTGGCAAATTATACATGATCTGTGGATGACAACTGTGTTTTTCTTTGTGACCCTTACAGTAGCGCGAGTGCCCAACTGTGATTGTTTGTGATACCTTATTTTTTAAAGCACGTTAACTAATAAGCTACATATACTTTCATAATAAAGTATATTCAATAACCGTGTATTAGCTTAACATAATTTAATTGTTTCCATTCCAAAAATTACACATTCTTTATTGATCAAACAATTTCATTACACACACTTACCAATCCCATCTTAATACAGTACACAATTATATACATTCAGATTCAATATTCTTTCAGTCTCACAACTTAATATCTCTTTTATAATAAAGCATCTGATGCAACCTCACTTCATCTCATTACAATATGGTACAGTCAGAACACCATTAAACATTGTACTTCTTTACAAATAGTTTTTTATCAAATAGGGCTAAAAAATTATTAAATAAGATGAATGTTAGGAAAACACAGTCACTTTTGATAGAAACTCTGTAGTCATGTTGCAAAAGCATTGGTCCAGCTAACATAAAAAATGAACTGTGTTTACTTGAACTGTGTTAAGAATCATTAGAAACGTTCCGACAAAATGTATTGGTCTGACAAAAAATTTGTCTTAGTGTCCACGAGTCAGTGAGAAAATGTTTTCATTGGTGTAGGTGAAGCCAGGAAAGGTTGCTCCAGACTCCTCACATGCTCCTAGCGAGTGTGGAACAGGAAGTTCTGTAAACCGAGGGTCAATGTTCGTGAGGTCACCAGGGCCAGACTGAAATGTAAACAAATACAAAATAATATATGAAATAAGCTCATGTCCTGTAAGCACATCATTTACTCACACTCACATTTTTTTTCTTCTGTGGAACACTAACAAAATATATTTAGAAGAATTTCTAAATATATTTAGAAAGTAAATTTTTTTCTGTACAATAAAAATTTGGATCCCATTGACTTTCATTGTGTGGACAAAAAAAAATCAATCAATCAACAATTTTTTTTAGGTGAACAATCCCATTAAAGACAAATGTGTCAATAAAAAAAACTCACCAGTAAGGGAACAAAAGGTGGAGAAATTTTCTTTGTAACAAGGTCATCCCAATGAATAGATGAGAAGAATGGATGAGACTGCAGCTCGGTCTAAAAGCCAAAAAAAGGGGCAAAATGACATTTAGCCACTCTTTCTTTTAGCAAGATAAACCAATTTCAGATTGTGTGATTGTTCGTGAATGTGTCTGTGTGCTTGTTGGATTACCAGGTCACGTCTGGCTCCTAGTCTCTTCGCCCTGTCCCTGTTTAGCAGTCTCTTCAGCAGATCTCGGCCTGCACTAGACACTCCCGGTTTTAGAACCAGAGGCTGATAAATAATATTCCTGAGCATATCAAGACGATCTGCACTGTAGAAAGGCGGCTGGAATGAGAAAGAGTTTGTGTAAAACACACCTGTCTACCTTATTCTATCTGAGCATTCATTGGTGGGTTTGTTTACCAGGCCGTAGAGCATTTCATGGAGAACAGCGCCCAGACCCCACCAGTCCACAGTCCTGTCATACTCCTTCTGCAGGAGGACCTCAGGTGCTAGGTACTCCGGGGTTCCACAGAAGGTTCTGGTGGTGCCATGTCCACTCACGCCCTCCTTGCACAGGCCAAAGTCGGTCAGAACCACATGACCCACAGAGTCCAGCAGAATGTTTTCTGGTTTCATGTCCCTGTGAGCATGTGAGAAAGATGGTTTACTGTAAATCTGCTGAAAGTTGGTGATCATTTTGTTCTTACTAAGCACAAACGAATGAGCTTATCAGCATTATACAGGCACAGATATTTCAGAAGAGTGTTGTTACCTATAGACAATCTTCAGGGAGTGTAAGTATCCTAAAGCACAGGCAATCTCAGCAGCATAAAATCTGGCTCTGGGTTCTCCAAACACCCCCTCTCTCTGCAAATGGTAAAAGAGCTGCAAAAATGAATAATAGACATTTATTAACACAATAATACATACAACATAGTATTATTTGGACTTTTGAATCATATAATTTATATGAATATTTGATAAATTGTTCTATCACTCAGAACAGTGATTCTCAACCTTTTTAACTTGAAGGCCCCACGCTGTCCAACACAATATTCGAAGTATGAACAGAACTATAAAATAATAATATTAAATATATGTAATCTTATATTCAGTAATACACTTCATAATATATACAGGGATTGAATTTCTCCGTCGCTAAGAGAGAGTCTGCGACGGAAATCCGTCAGGGTTCCCCACTTATGTCTTAAATTCACTTTTCATAATTTTAAGGCCGTAAATATGCTCACATTTCTCAAACAGTGTAATAAATGTGTTAAATTTAAAACGGAGTCGTTTTTGAGTTTGAGTTCTGATGCATGCACTATGTGCAAAAGAAATGTGGTAATAATATAAATAAAAAAAGTTCCATTCATTTAAACTTGATGACTAAGCTCACGCTTACTATATCTAAACAAAATAAATAAATACAATAAAATGATGTCTGAGTGAGTGAAATGTAGTGGCTTTTGTTAAAACCTCATGTTATTAAGTGTTAGTTTGTCTAGGAGATTGCAGCAATCTTCCACCAGATTATGGCTCATTTTCCGTGTCAACACCACGAATGAAACTAAGAATTGTACATCTTTACAGTGAATTCCACCTAACGTTGCTAGTAGGTCTAATAATGAAATGAAGGCTAATAATAATAATACAAAATAAATAATGGTTAGAACATGAATGGAGTGAGTGATATGACATGTTTTAAAAAAAATTATGATGTTACAAAATCCCATTTTACTGTCTGGGGTCCTCTTATGAAAAGAAAATATATTTCCCTATATATGAATGGTTTCACAGCATATTTGAAAATATACAGAATAATATATGGTGTTAATATATTACAATACATTGAAAAATACATAAGGAATCTTCATATATTAAAAAATGCGATAGACAATATACTTACTAATATATAATGTATGTAATTTTATATTAAGTAATACACTTCTTAATATATAGACAGGGATTACATTTCCCCGTCGAGAGTCTGCGACGGAATTCCGTCAATACCAGGGTTCCCCACTTGTGTCTTAAATTGACTTTTCATAATTTTAAGGCCGTAAATATGCTCACATTTCTCAAAAAGTGTAATAAATGTGTTAATTTTAAAACGGAGTAGTTTTGAGTTGCGCATCATGCACCATGTAGAAAAAATTGGTAATAACATAAAGATAAAAGGTTCGGTTGTGCTCCTAGGAATTACGTTCACATTGTGAAGCTCTGTATCCTTGGCAGCTTTACCCAACCCCCGTGTTCCAGGGCCCTCTCCCATCCTTGTCCACACCTGCAACACAGTCCTCGAGCGGGTTCCGAAAGTATTTGTACCGCATTATGTGCCTGTAATTCCCAACGACGGTAACCAGTTTAAAAAAAAAAAAAAAAAAACCTTTTCACCATGCGTTATATGTCGTTGTGTATACATGTTTACATCAACGCTGTAAACGTTTTAGTTGGATTAATGCTTGATTTATGTTTTTAAAAGTTGTTTTTGCGATAGGCCTATTTCACAAAATGGCGACCGAGGCCGGAAGTAGGGAAGCGATACTTCCGGTCGCGCCGCCGCCCGCTACGATCGCCATTCTCATTCTCAAAATGGACCGTGAACAGCTTGTTTTCTTTTAATGTCTATGGTTTTCTCTCTCAGTCATTCATACATCTGACAAAAGTAAGAATAGCAGATGTTGTCCGTTTTGTTGATAGCTTTCAGGTCGCTGTGAAAAGATCGAAATTGGACAAAGGTAACAAATTTAGCCTAAATAAAAAAAGTTCCATTCATTTAAATGCCGTTAAACTTGATGACTAAGCTCACGCTATATCTAAACGAAATAAATAAATACAATAAAATGATGTCTGAGTGAGTGAAATGTAGTGGCTTTTGTTAAAACCTCATGTTATTAAGTGTTAGTTTGTCTAGGAGATTGCAGCAATCTTCCACCAGATTATGGCTCATTTTTCTTGTCAACACCACGAATGAAACTAAGAATTGTACATCTTTACAGTGAATTCCACCTAACGTTGCTAGTAATGAAATGAAGGCTAATAATAATAATACAAAATTAAAGCTGCAAGCAGCGATGAAAGGGCCCTCGCACCCGTTCCACCGCCACCTGGTGGCTTTAGGCAGTGGGGTAGGTTTGATTTTGAAATTGGTGGGGACGGAGACATCAATGTATAAATATATTTTACGTTTTGATCGAAATTAATGCTAAGGATATATCAGTGTCACTGGATATTGATAGGGACACGTCCCTAGCGTCCCTACTAAATTCTACGCCCCTGGCTTTAGGAAGACAGAGCACGGTAGGCAATGTGCATTTATGTAGGTAAATATAGAAAAATTACATTATTTCTAAATTTCTCAATTACCAATAATTATTGATAATATTATTACAGAAAAATGTTACCTTTGCAAAGAAATTCATATCTTATTGTTTATTTATTTATTGTTTATTTATTTATTATTATGCAATCAACAACATTGATTCGTAGGCTACTGTAGGCTATTAGCACCATACAATCAATACTCACATTTTTAATAGTCAGTTATTTCTCTGGTGTGACCCAATAGCGTAATTTGTAATTCTTTAAATATAATTACTTTTAAAATATGTGCTATTTCAAGTGTGATTGGCTGAGACATAGGCCTACACAAAATCGTTTTATAATTTTCTAATTAAAACCACTTGTCAGATCGGAGGTTGCGTTATCAAGGTAAGTTAAGCTGTGTTTTTAATTTCGCTAAGATAAGTATTATTTTAGTACATTACTATATTTATAGATTAAGTATACGTTAATACTGTTTATAGTTGATTAACGGAGTAGGCTACTGTGTTATTTGTCATTTAATGGCTGATTTTTCACCAGGTAAATTTGCATCTATAAATATGTAGATATGTAATCGTTCTCCATAACGCAGTCACTTCGCGTTACCAAGGCAACGACAAAGAGCGGCCGCTATCTGCCCCACATTGATAAAAGCATAGTTTTATAACATAGTTTTAAAAACATAGTTGTATGTTATTTATTTAGTCATTTATTTTTATCACACTTCCTGCTACCAGCAGGTGGCGCTATTACAATAATCTAATATGAGGATGGTCATGTGTTCAGGACAGGACTCTTATCACACATGTGAAGTTTGGGGCAGATCGGACATTGTATGCCTGAGTTACTGCAGGCTGTCTGTGGTTGCCTAGCAACATCGGAACTGCATCATTTACACAGAAGTTATCTGATGATGCATATTTCACCCAGAGGCTGAAATTGGATTTGCACATCTACATTTTTGTCAGGCCGCCGAGGTCACATCCTTCGACGAAAACTCTAGATCTTCGCAATTTAACGTCGCAAAGGCCTTAAGATTAGACTGACAAAATATTATGTGGATCTGATTTAATCTCTAGGAGGAGCTCGTTAAAGTACAACATCAGGAAATTACGAAAAATGCACAAAATCTAGGAGGAGGTTCAAAATAGCTCACTTCCTGTTGTGTTTAGGGCTATGCTCCAAGAGACTTTTTTGTAGGTATTGGGTCATTACATGTATGTACCAAATTTCATACCTGTACGTGAAACGTAGAGCCGGGGCAAAATCTGGGGGCAATAATTTACCGAATTTGCCCCACCCAATTTTGAAAACCATATCACACGTAAATTTTCACCACTTCTGAAGCGTGTGCAAAGTTTCATGAGTTTTTGAGCATGTTTAGGCCCTCTAAAAAGCAATTCTTTTAAGAGAAGAAGAATAATAATAAACAGAGCAAAAACAATAGGGTCCTCTCACCATCGGTGCTCGGGCCCTAATTAAAATGTATTATTTACACTGGGATACTGGGAGTGCCAATATAGATCAAATTAATTAACCTCAATTAATTTAGTTATTTAATAAAAACAATAAATAGGAAAGAAAAAATAATAATTTCAGATCATTTTAATTAAGTTTGATGTTTAAATATATGAATAATATTAATCTTAATTATATTTATAATAATATAGTAATTATATTGGAATAATATATGAATTATCCCTTGGAAGTTTGCTGAGACGCCTATTGGGCTCCTGTTTAAGAACCACTACTTAAGGCACTACTTTGGCTTTTGGCTTGCTTAGTTGGGGACATTTAATATTCAACAATATTATTGATCTGCCTTACTTCAGGTGGACGATGATGCAATTTTCTTCTAGAAACAAACTTCTTGTATTATTTTCATGTTATCACTGTGAAGCTGCTTTGATACAATCTGTATTGTAAAAAGCTCTAATATAAATAAAGGTGACTTGACTTAAAAAAGTTAAATTTCAGTCAGACTAAAACAATAGAATTAATCTTTTTAAAATGTCCTGTAAATGCAGTTTTTCCTGAAATTGTCAGTTTTTGCGAAGATGGACTACAGATCTAAATAACGTGACTGTAGGCTTCGTCCACTACAATTGGCCTCAGAGTTGTGTTTTTCTTAGTAACTTTTCGATTTGATATTCAATTACACATTGTATATTCAGACAGAGAGATAAGAACTATGCGAAAACCAGCCGTAGCTCAATTATAACTTTATTATAAGTGTAGTGACTGTCTTAACACAAATCAGACACTCGGCAGGGTGAGGGCTAGATCCTGTTTTTGACGCGCTGTTTGTCCACTTAGGATGAATTTGAAGTCCACAACGTTTAGCATCTTTGGGTGATGTTCCCATTTAATAGAAAGATGGTTTACAGAGTTCAGAGTATATGCAAACGTGAGGACTAATCTAGCTGTGGCGTGCCAGCGATAAAAACCGTGTGATCTCCCCGCCACCCTAGCATACCTTCCCTCGCTACACCTGTGCATTAAATCAGCTGGCCCCTGTGCCACCGTGACCTTTGCTACTATAGCACAAGCACACTGCCCTCTAGTGTTGACCACCACCACTACATCAACAATAGCAAATGGCTCCCACACACCGGCCCCTAATTGGGACAGTGTGCCCAATTAAACTACAAAACAGGGAGTCATTCAAGAAGGTCTTCAGGTCTTCTTTCTTCTGGTTTGGATGTTAACCAGCGTTGGATCATGACCATTACACAGCTTCTTGCAACAGGAAAAGCTTGGAAATAGGGCGCTCCAACTGCCCTGTCTTAGTCTTCAACTGCACGGCACGTACGAAGCCCTTCTTGTCTGGGTAAGTCTTTGTCACTCTTCCCATAATCCATGATCCATGCGGAGCAGTGTGATCCATAATGATGACAATGTCTCCCATTTCAAAACTTCTTCGTGGCCTCGCCCACTTTTGCCGTTCCTGTAACAGCGGCAGGTACTCCCTTATCCACCTTTTCCAGAACAAAGTTGAAAGATACTGAACTTGTCTCCATCGTCTTCTAATGTAAAGATCATTCTCTTGAAAGATTCCAGGGGCAAGAACAGGTTTTCCTTTCAGCAAAAGGATGTGGTTGGGTGTGAGCGCTTCCAAGTCGTTAACATCGTCAGACACCTTGGTTATCGAACGGTCATTCAGAATGGCTTCCACCTCACACAGAATGGTATGGAAGCTTTCGTCATCCAAAGACTGTTGCTGCAGAACAGAATACAGAACTCGCTTGACTATCTTAATGAAAGCGCCTCCCAGACGCCGCCATGATGTGATGCAGCCGGGGTGTTAAAAATCCAATCGATGCCCCTTTTTATGAGAGCACCATGAATCTTGCTGTAATCAATGGCTGCTAAAGCTTCTCTTAACTCTCGCTCTGCACCAACAAAGTTGGTACCATTGTCCGATCGTAAACTGCAGATCTGACCTCTTCGACAAATGAATCTCCTAATAGCATTGACACAAGAATCCCTGGTCAAAGTGTAAGCAACCTCCAAATGCACAGCTCTACTGGCCATACAGGTGAAGATGACCCCATATCTTTTGGTCATAGCACGCCCCCTCTTGACTTCAATGGGTCCGAAATAATCCACCCCGACGTTGGTGAAGGGAGGCAGATCTGGACTTATTCTTTCACTGGGCAGATCAGCCATCTTCTGCTCACTTGGCTGTCCGCGATGCCTTCTACAGACCACACACTCAGATATTATTCTCCGGCAAGCAGAGTTGGCGTTAGTAACCCAATACTTGCGCCGCAAAGTCGAGAGCATATGGTTCCGTCCAGCATGCCCAAGCATTTTATGTATGGACCGCAGAATAAGACTGGATATATGTTGCCCCTTACAGAGAATCGCAGGATGCTTGAGCTCTTCAGGCAAAGCTGCACGGCCAAGTCTTCCACCTACTCTCAACAAATTGTCACTGAGCACTGGATCTAATTTGTAAATGTTGCTTGTTTTCTTCACAGAAGATGCTCCACTTTTCAACATTGAGATTTCTTCCGGAAATATTACTTGCTGACTGAAATGTATGATAGCAGCTTCGGCTTTAGAGAGCTCAATCACAGAAAGTGGTTGTTTGCCAATTGCTCCTCTAACCTCTCTCATCCTCTCCTCCAAAGACGAGCCAGTAAGATCTAAAGAAGCCAGAATCAACTTCCTCTCTCTGCTCAGCTCCAAAAGAATAGATTTGAGCCTCAAGTACCAAGCTACAGAGATTTTAAGTTTAGACCAGTCAGAAAAGTAAGTCATGAGCTTAGAGGTCGCATCTTCTGTGTGTGTAATCACATTTACCAGGACGTCCCTTTTGACCTCTGGGTCGTCTGAGGAGATGGGCTGCGGCTCCAAAGGTCTTGGCCAATCCATTTCCGGTCTTTGGAGAAAGTCAGGACCCTCCAACCACCTCTTACAGGCAAGAAAGTTATCTACACTTCATCAGCGGGATTGTTCTTGGAGCTGATATACTTCCACTGACTGAGATTTGTTGCTTCCCGTATTGCAGCCACTCTGTTAGCAACAAAGGTATGAAAGCTTTTCGTTTCATTGTTGATGTATTTCAACACAGTCTGACTGTCTGTCCAGAAGTGTGACTCCTCCAATTGCAGCAACAGCTCCTTCTTCAACATCCAATCGACCTTAACCGCCAACACTGCAGCCGTGAGCTCAAGACGAGGGATAGTTGTCTGTTTTAATGGCGCAACCCTGGCTTTACCCAACATAAAGGCAACTTGCACTCGCTCCTCTTGACTCACCAGCCTTAGATAGGGCACTGTGCCATAACCATAGCTTCTAGCATCAGCAAAATGATGTAGCTGTGCACTGGCAGATCTTCCAAAGCCCTTTGGCTTGATACCTTAAGCTCACCTTAAGCTTCGTCACCTTCTCCAAGTCCGACAGCCATCCGGTCCACTGTTGTAAAAGTGTCTGTGGTATAGGCTCATCCCAAGACAAGTTTTTTCGGCACATTTCTTGCAACAGCAACTTTGGCAGCAAGGTGAAAGGAGATAAAAAACCCAATGGGTCATATATGGATCCAACGATTGATAGAATTCCGCGTCTAGTATGTGGCCGTCTTTCCACTGCAGGTTTAAACGTAAAAGTGTCACTTTCAGCACACCAATTCAGTCCAAGTGCCATCTCCATGGGTAGCCGGTCTTGTTCCAGGTGCAGCTGCCTGGTTGTTTTGGATCGCTTTTCTTCAGGAATGGACGACAATACGGCCCGACTGTTACTTGTCCATTTGAGTAGTCGAAACCCTCCCTTTGAGCACAACTCGGTGAGATCCGCAACCAACTTTATAGCCTCCTTCTCTGAAGGCAATGACTTTAAACAGTCATCCACATAAAAGTTGTTGTATATGGTCTCAATCACTTCAGCTTGAAAGTCGTCCTTGTTGTCTGCCGCAGTTCTCCTTAAAGCGTAGCTTGCACAGCTCGGTGACGAGACAGCTCCAAAGATGTGCACCTTCATTCTATGTTCCAGTGGGCTTTGTGTCGTATCTCCTTCTGGCCACCATAGAATACGAAGGAAATCCATGTGTCTTTTCGACACCCTCACTTGACGAAACATAGCCTGGACATCGGTCATCAGGGCGACGCTCTCCTGTCTGAATCTTGTTAAAACACCAAAAAGTGAATTGGTAAAGTCAGGACCTTGCAACAACTGGTAATTCAAGGATGTTCCTTTAAATCCAGCTCCACAGTCAAAAACCACCCTTAGAGACTTCTTTCTTGGGTGATACACCCCATGATGAGGTAGATACCACACATGGCCTTCTGTACAATCCAGCTGGTCTTTAGGCACCACTTCAGCATATCCGCTGTCAATTATCTGTGAGAGAAACGCTGTATACTCCTTCTGATAAGATTTGTTCTTTTCAAACTTTCTTTTTAGACAGTTAACACGCTGTTCCACTATGCACCGGTTATTTGGCATGGTGATGTCATCAGTCTTGAAGGGTAAATCCATGCAGTAATGACCTCCTTGCAAGTGTGTAGACTTCTCAAGGACCTCCATGAACCTCAGGTCTTCCCTTGACATCTCCTGCCTCTCCTCCAATGACTTCTCATTAAAGTCTTGGTTGTACTGAGAAACCAACAGCTCCTCCAGCCTGGTTATGGATATCCTATTGGCATAGACGGTTGAGCAGCTTCTCTTGCAACATCCACTATTGCCTCTCAATGGACCGTTGATGACCCACCCCAATAGGGTCCTCACGGCATAGGGTCCACCACCTTTGCTGTTAACAATTTCCCAGGGCTCCATCAATTTTGGTGCATTGGTCCCAATCAAGATTTCAACATCTGCATCCAATTCTGGAATTTTAACATCTCTCAAATATTCCTATTTCTCAAGGTCTTGCTGGTTAGGAATGTTGCTCTTTGACACTGGAATTGCGTCCTGTGTGTATACCTCCGGGAGGTCCAAGAACTGGCTGCCACCCAATTTGGACACCTCTAGACCTGGAACAACTTGACTTTCAACAACCTTCTCTTGGCCCATGGTGCGTAGTAGAATGTTGGTCCTTTTACCCTGCAGATTCAACTTCTTCAACAACTTTTTAGTACAAAATGTTGCTGTACTTCCAGGGTCCAAGAAAGCATATGTCCTGAGCACCTTGTGTCCTTTCTTAGATTTCACCTGTACAGGAATGATGGAGAGAGTACAATGTTGATCTCCGGCCCCAGTACAACCACATGCCTGAAGCGACACCAGTGCGTTATTTACTTCTACTTCCTGTGTCTTAGTTATCTTGTCCTTATTGTAGATGTGCAAAATAGTTGGATGTTTCAGATTGCATTCATCACAGGTCAGACGACTTCTACACTCTTTACTCATGTGGCCCACTTTCAAGCATCCAAAGCAAACACCCTTTCCTCTCAAAAATTCAATCTTCTCCCTGTGAGGAATTTTGTTCAAGCCTGGACACTTGGGCAACAGATGACACTGCTTACAATAGTGACAGAATTCGAAGCCTGACTCCTTCGAAGCACTGGGCTGGCTTGGCATCGCCGAAATGTTAGTTGCAAAACTGCTTACTTTGATATTACTCCTGGACACTGGCCTTCTACTACTCATAGCCTTCAAAGCGCTGGATTGTGTGTCTGCAATATCACCAAAAAGCGGATGAGACAAGATTTTGACTTGAGTCTCAAGAAAGTTCACCATATCAGGAAAGGTGGCTCGATAGCCTCGTCGCTCTTGTAGCTCACAGGCCATAGATCTCCATCTGTCTCGCAGCCTGTACGGCCATTTCATTATCACATTCTTCATATTTGATGGAATGTTCAATTCCTCCATACATTGTATCTCAGTCATAACATTGCAGCAGCCTCGTAGGAAAAGTGCAAATTCTTGCAATGCCTTAACATCCTCAGCCTTTACGACAGGCCATCCGAACACCTTGTCCATATAGGCTGTTGCTATCTTCTGTTCACTGCCAAAGTGCTCTCTTAGAAGACCTTTTGCTCTTTGATATCTTTGCTGCGATGTCATATGTAGGCAACTTCGAACCAGCTCTCTAGGCTGCCCTGTAGTATATTGCTCTAACAGGTACAGACAGTCTTGATAGCTGCTAGTTCTCCCCTCGATACAGTGTTCAAAAGCTCTAACAAATGAAAGAAATTGCAATGGATCTCCATCGAATATGGCAATGTCTTTCTGTGGCAAACTTGATGACATTTGCTGCTGTACAAGCATTGATGTAATCTCATTCTGCTTTTGCAAGATTCCACATATGGCATTCCGGTCCACGGTGCTCTGCGTTGGTGGAATGTTCTGTGCTGGCTGAAGCCTGTGCAATTGCTGTTCTTGTGCAGCTACTGATCCAGCAGGCACAGTTATTATGGTTGTAGGAACATTTTCAACCCGATGCTGTTGGCCAGTACCATGTATTCCATTGTGTGGCTGTGACTGCAGTCTAAAAGTGCTATCCCTTGCTGATGATATGACACGACGCTGTTCGTGATTCTGTGAGCGTGCAAAGGGGTCCTCGACATGCACAGGAGACAAAGGTGCTTTGTTTAGGAACATAAATGCTTGCATTTGGATTAAGTTCAAGACTTTGCCCGTTACATGCCTTACTCACGTATGAGTTCATTCCATCTGATGCAGCCCTTCCCACATCACTGCCTTCCAGCACTGAAAGCCTTGCAGCAGCCATAGCAATTTGTGCATCAAGTGCCAACTGTTCCTTTCTTTTCCTCAGCTTGACTCTTTCCAATCGGAGTTCCTCCTCTTGTTCCTCGAGCTGATGCTTCTTTTGTAAAGCAGCGGCCTTCTCCATCAAAGCTGCCCTTTCTGCCTTTGCCTTTAACTGTGCGGAAGATGTACTAGAACTGCCATGGCTTCTTTTGCTTGATCTTTTGCTGGACACATTAGACACACTGTCCCCTGGCCTAATGTCATCTTGACACACAGATTGAGCATCTTTGTTTTTCACCTTTCGTTGTGCACCCTGGCCATCACCATCATCATCACCATCATCATCATCGTCATCATCATCAACAATGTCAGCGGCATCATTCACATTTTCATCATCACATGAAGCTCCCATCTCCTTCAACCATTTATACACTTCCTCAACAAATGCATCATTAACGGACCTTTTTGACTGAAACCATTCTTCCTGTCTTTTCTGTTCCTCTTCAGGCAGAGAAAACTCATTGAGCAATGTGTTGTGAAGATCAAAGGCATTTTGACATAGAGACTTAAACCCTTTTAGCTTTTGTTGAACGTTTGTCACATTGGCAGGAACCTTTTCAACAGAACACAAAAACGGGACGATGTCTGCTTTTAGTTTGCTTGTTTTAAAAAAAATCTAACTTCTTTCCTTTTGAAGTCTTTCAATTATCATAACAATTCCTTTAGCGGTAGGCTTTCTTGTCCTTTTTTCGCTAACCTCACGTTGCAACTCTGTAGCTTCATTTTCATCATTGCCTTGTGTGTCACTCATTTTCAACAGATTACTTTATAAGATTCACGGGCCTTGTTATTGCGCTATGTCGACTATTGCCTTTCAGTTTGCCTAGGCAACACACTCGCAACACGTGACCTGTATAGCAATATTATCAACACTGCGTCATTTGTTGTGGAGACGTAAAAGTCTTTCAGTTCGTAGCTTATCAAGAACGTCCAAGTTTTCCTTTGCCGGTCAATGATAAAAAGATTTATCCTACCTTAGGATTGTCGATGGATGACCCAGTTTATAACTTTACCATGCTGCAGTTTCAGGCTCGATAAAGTAATCCATTTGCTTATTCAATTTCCAAAGCATTCCACAAACGAAATCCAGTTGTTGTCCAACTTCCAACGTGTCCAAACGAGACCAGATTTTCACTCGTTCTTCCTCCAGGACATCTCATCGAGATCGAGGTTTTTACTTGTGTAGTGACTGTCTTAACACAAATCAGACACTCGGCAGGGTGAGGGCTAGATCCTGTTTTTGACGCGCTGTTTGTCCACTTAGGATGAATTTGAAGTCCACAACGTTTAGCATCTTTGGGTGATGTTCCCATTTAATAGAAAGATGGTTTACAGAGTTCAGAGTATATGCAAACGTGAGGACTAATCTAGCTGTGGCGTGCCAGCGATAAAAACCGTGTGATCTCCCCGCCACCCTAGCATACCTTCCCTCGCTACACCTGTGCATTAAATCAGCTGGCCCCTGTGCCACCGTGACCTTTGCTACTATAGCACAAGCACACTGCCCTCTAGTGTTGACCACCACCACTACATCAACAATAGCAAATGGCTCCCACAATAAGTATATTATAAACTACTATAACTATATTATAAAAATATCTGATAAATTTGACAATAATCCTGTGATTGGCATCTGACTTAAACCTTTGATCTGGATTCATCTCTATAAACAAGTCCAGATTCAAAGCTGTGTACTTGATTGTGTTTATATACCTACTTAACTATATTTCAGGGCCGAATATGTACTTAGAATGAAGTGAGCTAAATCTGACAAAAAATACTTTTGGAGTCCTCATTTGTATAAATGGTATAGAAATATAGTACATAAAGTTTTGTTAATTGTATAAAAGCCAACGTTTTCTGTTAGGGTTAGGGTGTGATTTAGGTTTAGATAGCCAAGTAAACATACCTCTCCTCCACATGCATAGTCCAGCACTAGATAGAGTCTGTCCTTAGTCTGAAAGCTGAAGTGGAGCTTCACCAGGAATGGATGATTAAGAGTCTTTAACAACACCCTGTGCTCACACATGACATTTCTTTCCTGTAAAAAAACAACACAATTAATACATACAGACACGTTATGAACCAAATAATTATAGTAATATACTCATAGTCATACTCGCCTCTTTCCTTGTTAAAATAATGTGTTTCTGTAGGACTTTGACTGCGTAGAATCTGCCATTTTCCCTGAGTGTGGCCAAGAACACCTGAATAAAGACATTCAACCCAGGTTTAAACAATATATATAAATTATAGAAAATACAATGCAGAGTGGGCCTCTATAAACATTATACTGTAGTGGCAATTTTAATGATATTCATTGATCTTTAGTCAAATGTAGATGATTCAAAGAATGTCACATGTGTGTCTCTCACTTGTAGTGAGAGGATTCTGTTTATGTACCTGGGGAGGCAGAAGAGGGAGACACTCCAGAGAACAGACGAACAAGGACCTCTGACCTAGATGTCAGAAGGCCATTTGGTGCAGGGGAGCTTAGTGGGCCAACTAGTGACGTCTATGGAAAACTACTGGGAGGAAGGCTCTGGGGGGAAGAAAGGCCTTGAAACTAAGATAAAAGCTAGTTCAGTCTGTCTGGGGGGTGTGTCACTCTTCTGCACAGGGTAACAACTGTGTATTAGACTGCTCCTATTCTTGCAAGAATAAATACTTCTATTTTATATAATTTGACTCTGAGTGTCTCTTACGCAGTGATGTTTGTTTGAGAATTTTTGCCACAACAGTTTTGGTGTCAGAAGTGGGATTCCTTGAACGTGTTCCCTGGACCTGAGATCGGACGGTGTTTGGCCACCTGGACTAAGTAAGTTCCAGCTCTACCTCGTAAACTTGAGAGAGAGGGGCCGACCGATATCAGGGCCGGGAGAATCGACCACTGGAATCTAAAGAACCCGCAAGTGGCACGGAACAACATCTCTGGGTAAGCAAAGCAAATTCAGTTTAATAGAGGGGAAAGAGAGAAATTGAACCATATTGGCTGAGGGCTGTCTCTGTGGTGCGTAATCTGGATTTTAACTGAGATCTATAGATAGATCAAGAAGGTTTTAAACAGATACGAGAGAAAATTATCTGAGATGAACTGGGATTTGTAGCGGATCAAGAGGTTTCAAACAGATACGAAAGTATCTGAGATTAACTGAGATTTGTAGCGGATCAAGAAGTTTGCAAACAGATAGGTAACCTGAAAATCAGTTGTTCCACCACGGAGCAAATGGTTTTTTAGGTGCTGAAGCTAGTTAGGGGGAGCCAGAAAAGATTTTTTTTGGTAAACCTTAATTAGGAGGGCACTAACGAGTGCAACCCGACCGATTTGGGTTAAAAGAAAAAATCGGGTCTGTAACGGGGACGCCTGACAGATAAAGAGAACGCGCGGTGAGAAATCCACAGAGAACAGAGAGAAAAGCAGCCAGTATGGGGAAGTCTCAGAGCAAGCTTGCGAAATTTGGTACACCGGTGTTTTGTCAAATGAGGTATTGAGCGCCACAACATTAAAGATGGTGCGGGAATCAGTTGAACAGAGCAGTGAGAAACAAAAGTTGTGTCTGTGTTCAACATGTGTGTAAAAAAAATGTGAACAGATAATGGATTGTTGGCTTGAAGATAAAATGTCAAACTGCCAGGAGAAATAATGTTTTTTTTACTTCTTCATCCAGTAAATGGATGCATGACATTAGATGTCTATAGAACTTAAATTTATATGACAAGGATTGTAGCAAGAAGCAATAAGGCTGTCTGTGTGAAATAGAGGGAACTGTAAGTGAGACTTGGTGGAAGAGGGAAGTGAAAAAACAAAAAGGTTGGTGTGTGAGATATGTGTGTGTGGGGATTGTTCAAACAATCATGTACTGGTTAGATAATGAAGGAACTGGCATGTTTGAGAAAAGAAAGGAGAGGATAATGAGGGAACTGGCATGTAGGGAAAAGAAAGGAGAAATATAGTAGAAAACTATATGTGATGAAAATAGACATGGTCTGACAGAATTTATGGAAGTCAAATTAACTGTTTAAATGGTGAAATGAAAAGTCAGTTTTAGAATAAAATAAGGCATTGTATGATTGACAGGGATTAACATGATATGAGGAATGTTTTAAGCAGAATGGGGAACAATTCTAGATTTTGATAAAAAAATGATTGAAATGATGATATATCTGCTTTATTTTATTAATGTTAAGAAAATAAGGGTATTGAAGCAAGTAGCTATAATGATTGTCTGTGTAATTTACGGACTGAGTAATATAATCTGTTTTGGAGAAACAGTAGAGATAAGACTGAGACAACAATGTGATGGAAGAGGAAAGGCTTCAAACCAGTTGTAATGAAAATAATGATGTACAAATTGTTACACTTTATGAAGAGTAACGGAACAGTCCGGGAAAATAAATAAATAAATAGTGAGACAGAAGAGAGCAAATGCTGTAAACAGCTCTGCTCAGAAGATCTCACTTTGAAGAGATTTGCAGATGATGTTTTGTAAAAGATAAGCTGGGAGAAATGTGTAAAGACAGAAAACAAATTCGAATATTTTGAGCATTTTCTGTGCTGCTCATGAAATTATGTTCCGCCAATAAAATGATGAAGAGTATGATTTGGCTATTGTGATTAAATCCGCGACTGGTGGACTGTAAAAGAATACAGAGGACTGCTTATCAGTGGGTCTGTTTACATTCCTGAAATGGGACACACACTGCTTCAAGAGTGTGCAGTAAGTTGGAGCCGTTTGCAAGCTCACAGTGATCAAACTATAGTCAAGGACAGGTGTCTGATGCTGAAGTTGAGGCTGAAACAAATTCACTAGATGACAGAGAGTGTTTTAATGGTGGTCATCAGGACAATTTAATAGGTAACTAAATGCCCACCAAGAAGGTGTTTGAAAATGTGATAGTGACACATTTCTGATAATAATGTGGGTTTGAAAGTAGATCAGTGTTTAAATGACGACAGTAACATTTTTCGTCTGAGAAATAAGAGATAAAAACAAGGTCAAAAGATTGAAGTCTTAAAGTGAATCCTATAAGAAAGAAAAGATCTATAAAAGTGAACTGATGAATACAGGTTGATGTAAAATGTGAGTTGCAAAATATATCAAAGTAACTAACAGGATGATTGTGTTTTAATTAAACATTTTAGAAAGGGTTTAGATTAAGGAGAGAGACTAATCTCACGAATGATTTATAATAATTGCAAAAGATGTATCAAGCAGAGAGTGCTAGCCTTGTCAAAGTTAACGTAATTGAGAACTTGACAACTAAAATGCTGATTGAGAAATGTGAAACGTTATTGAGAACTGGAATAATTATTTTTATTTAAGATCAAGTAAGCAGAAGCAATACTGGATTAACAGTTGCTGAATGCTGATTAAACAAACAGCTTGAAAAGTTGACCATGAAAGAACTAGAAGCTGATGTTTTGCTTTCAAAAGATAAGTTTATTATTGGCTGTAATGAAACAGTTTGCTTATCTAAATCTGATGTGTACTGTGGCTGAAAACTGCCAGTGCAACAGAGACTCAATCTGAGTGGAAATTTGTAATGTCTAAATAAAGACAACTATAAAAATTATGTTTATTTGGAAACACATGTAATTTCTGGCAAATATGCCTTAAGCTGGGATAGAGCTATAGGATGGTAGATAAAAGTTTGATGTTAGAAGTTTATGAGAGTGCAGTGTGCCAGTCCTGAATGTCTCAGAGTCTCTCTCATTCAATGTCAGCTCAAAGCTGTTATCTGTGATAAGCTATTTGTAGTAAAGCACAGTTTCAGTTGAAGAATCATAGACACAGAGATGTTTAAAGAAACAATTGCCATAAAGGGCAATTTGTATTTGTAAATGTAAAACTGAATGACTTTAAAGAAGTCTTTAAAATAATAATGCAGAACTTGAAGACATTTTATTTTATTTTAGGACCAGTAACTTCTTTGTCTCATTTAGTCTCCACCATTCAGGACCGATGGCTCCGTCTACAGGTAAAGTTCACTGAACGTACGGATGATCCAAATTCGCTGAGTATAGGCTAAGCAGCTAGGGTTTCTGCTTTTAAGATAAAATAATGGATTTAAGTGATTAAATACTGTTGTTATTGACCTGTCTCCCTGTGTGAACACTATTAGGCGATGAGAATGGCTCTGGTGACTCTTGAACGTGCCTTTCCTAAGCTCCAGAGAACAACAGATTTTGTTGAAGAAAACGGTCAAAGATTCTGTGATGGGGAAAAAGCGGTCACCAGTGGGCACGAGTGACCACCTCGATGACGGGTAAGACCTTCTTTGGCCAGACAGGGGGCAACCCAAGCCAGAGGGCTCACGTAAAGTCACTGGGCATTTCCTGAATGGGGGTGTTTTATGTGAGACAGGTTTGAGAGTTGAGCAGGAGCTGTGAGGCCAGCAGCGTCCTTATACCGTTAGGGGGAGATGAAGCTATGACGAGTCACGCCAGTCTTCCCCATGATGCAAAGCTCCTCTATACCACTCACCAGAAGAAACCGCATTAGTTGTATGGCTTGTTTTTCATTGTGACAAGTGTCTGCAACTATACCAGGGGGACAAGCACCCTGAGAAGAAAATTATAGACAAAGAGCTAATGGCAATGGGCTTTCAAGAGCCAGCTGAGACCGTAAGGGGGATTGCCATTATTAATTGTTGTGGAGACAGTAATAAAACTTTTTGATGTCGGTTGCCTTATGGGCAAGGAAAATGTATAGAAGTTGATTTAGAACTAGTCTATAACATAGTTCTAACTCCTGAAGGTCATTAGACATGGTGGTGACTAAAGATGAAGACAGCTTTGTAGATTTAAGTCTGGATAACAAAGGTGGATGGTCAAAGGTTATTGTAATGAATTTAATATTACATTTTGTCTAAGAAATGGATTTATAGTGAGAGAGACTGCTTGAGCGGAGGTCGTGCCACTTCCTTTCTTTTGGAGGAATGGTAACTGTGTCTGTCTTTCTGTTATCGGCCTGCTAGAGCAAGCTGAAGAAAAATAATGATAATGAATCCAAAACAACCCAGCTGACTTGTCTAAAAATCTAATGAATAATGAACAAGACATGCTTTGAAAGTGGTTAAGAGACCATGTAAAATTAGGGAAAGGCTACAGGAAAATGTGAAGTTAAAATCTTATTTAAAATTTAAATCCTTTTAACGATGATATAAGGAAAGGGCAAACATTGAGAATGAGCAGTTAACATATGTGTGTCTAGTATGAGTGTGTGTGTGATGATGACAGCACTTTGTGTCTTGTATGTATTAGTTTGGGGTACTAATATTAGAACAGTATTGAAATTAGAACAGAACAGTTTTATCATTACAGATGGGTTAAGGCAAATGACAAATTTTAAAGAAGCCGATAATTCTGAGGGGATCGGTTGAAAAGACAATACAGAACATGGGACGAGCTTTAAGTTGATTGGACATCAAGCTCTGTCTGGTAGTAATACTTTTGTCATGCAGGATGTCGATTTGAATTATGTTCTGGATCAGTTTAAGTATTTGTGTAAATTGGAATTGTGTAGTTGTAGATCACCATCTGGCATGGGCTGAGATAAATGAAAATATTGTAGATTTGATGGCAACAACAAAATGACATATTGGCTAAGTCAATTTCGAAGTATCAAGAGAGCCCTTAACATTTATGATAATTGTGAACAAAGGGGGAGAAATGATTGACTGACATTGACCAAGTCTGTACAGCACGACCTGACCTGAAAATTGATGACTTTAGAAATGTTTGTAGATGACTGACTTGAGAGACCAAACAACAGGCCTGAAAAGCAAGATTCGCTGTGAGACTGAGGGACGTTGCCCTTCAAATACTTCGATAAGAAGATGAGATTGGGCTTTAAGTGAAGAATGTAATATTTTTGTTTCAGAGGCAGAGAAGGATGTCTGGGCAAAATTTGGCTGAAGGACGCCGTTTGGGTTGGTGTTGATGGCAAATCAAATTAGTTTAAATTGATGCTCGAGTTGTGTCGTGCATCAAGAGGGAGATGGTATAACAATTGCCAAATATGGTTTACTTGGGTCCCAAACAAAATTTGCTGTCTGTACATGTATTTGCAGGACTGTTTCAACAGGAAACGCTAGGGCAGATGCAGCAGCGAAGGCCATGGCAGCACAGCAGACAAAAGAAACTACGTATTTTACTATCTGAAAATAACCTCGACATTGTTTTTCTTTACAGAGCATGCAGACTTTTGGATACAGGGGAGAATGTCCCCTATAAAATGATGGCTATGGATGAATTTGACTAACTATCCTGGCCTGGGTTATTATTGTAGCAGAAAGGTGCCACACCTGCGCAGCGCATAACTTAAATTTTCCTTTTACAGAATGTCAGGATGGGTTCCAGAAAACAGAACTGATTCTGTTCCAAATGTATAAATATTGTTTTTCAGGGGAAAAGGATCCTGAGTGCTATAAAGTGAGCGAGAAATTATCCGGTGATAATGTTTCAGGTTGATTCCACAGGTCACACCAAAAGGGGACGAGCGGCTAGACAAGCGGTCACTAACAAAATACTTAAGGTCTCCATTCACAGGTGAAAGCAGGCAAGAAATGGTTCACTCCAGTGGGGGTGCGGTCGTGATTTAAGGGAAAATCTTATAAGGATCAGAAAATGGTTGGAGAATGTGACACCTGGGTCCAAGCCTCTCACCTTAGACAACACCAACAGGCCACAACCATCCCATAGTCCATGGGGCGAACGAGATTATCAACACGCCTGGAGGAGGAACCAACTGCCAACTGATGGTTTAAGTTTAACAGAAGAATGGGGTTTTGTGATTATTTTGAGGATTTGATTTGATTAAATCAAAATAGAGCTTAGTATTGATATACAGTAGATCAAAAGATTTGATTGGTTACTTATTCATTAGGAAATATTTAAGTAAATTATAGGGATAATTGTTGAAGCTTATTAAGTAGAACCACAGCATGTTTGAATTAAAAGTATTGATTTGATTGTAAATGAAAATATATTGATTGTGTCCGTAATGGAAATATTAGTTTTTGGGAAGAGAAGATCTATTAATTAATGTTAATATTGAACAACTGCATTGGTTAGAAGAATGGATAAAATTATAAGACTTCTCTGGTTAGATTTTGTTAAATATGGCATTAAATAGAGCTTACTAAATTGAATTAGAAGTAAATGAAATATGGAGATGGGCGTAGATTAATGGAAAAGGCTTAATGATAGGAGTTAGGATTGTTATTCTAATAATTTTGTTATTCATGGGTGAATATGATTACAGTGACAGGTGAAACATGCTGTCTGTTCAATTGGTGAAAATGACAGTCTATCCCAAGGATGAACAAAATTGTGACGACACAGGTAGTGGGAGCTACAGTGAGATATGTGTTAAATGTATGTTCTGTTTGTTTTTCTTCTATTTGTTTATTTTCTGAGAAAGATTAAGGGCAAAAGATTTAAAGAGGGTTAAAAGCAGCAGTCATCCGTGTTACGAGATGGTGTACAAAGATAGGGTATGAAACTGAGTGATTTTTATTATACTTTATATATATTTTTTTTTTTTGTTTCCTTACTATGTTTACTTGCTTGCTAAAATATTACGGGGCCTTTCCCCCACAAAAACAGCCTTATGCTTCTTCATTCTAAACTTTTCTTCACAGGTTCAAGGAGAGTGATCATTTATGCAAAAATCAGAGATGAAAAGTATAAGTGTGATGATATGACTTAAAATTTGTCTTATTGTTTATTATTGTGATTATGGGTAATCAGAATGATAAAAAGTGAGGAGTTGTAGTGGCAATTTTAATGATATTCATTGATCTTTAGTCAAATGTAGATGATTCAAAGAATGTCACATGTGTGTCTCTCACTTGTAGTGAGAGGATTCTGTTTATGTACCTGGGGAGGCAGAAGAGGGAGACACTCCAGAGAACAGACGAACAAGGACCTCTGACCTAGATGTCAGAAGGCCATTTGGTGCAGGGGAGCTTAGTGGGCCAACTAGTGACGTCTATGGAAAACTACTGGGAGGAAGGCTCTGGGGGGAAGAAAGGCCTTGAAACTAAGATAAAAGCTAGTTCAGTCTGTCTGGGGGGTGTGTCACTCTTCTGCACAGGGTAACAACTGTGTATTAGACTGCTCCTATTCTTGCAAGAATAAATACTTCTATTTTATATAATTTGACTCTGAGTGTCTCTTACGCAGTGATGTTTGTTTGAGAATTTTTGCCACAACAATACCTTGCCAAAGCTTCCCGTCCCGATAACCTTCAAGTAGTCAAAATCAGCAGCAGATACCCTAAAATCATATAGAAATAAATATTTATGTGTAATTTTATGTGTTTGTGTCCATATAGATAGACTGATAGTTGAGCACCCCACTTACCGAGATTGTGGCTCTTCTGTTAATGGATTACTGTAACAAACCTAGGAAATAGATTGGGGAGAGAGTCAGCAGCTTACTCCAGTGACATATGAAACCATACCACAGATCACTTCACTTCCTGTTACATCTATAGATTACTCAGGTCAACCAGTACAGCAACTCAAATCAGTGCAGCTGACTTGACGTTATGTTTCTGAAAGGACTGGAGACCTTTATTAATACTTTAAGTAAAATATTGCTAATCTGTAGTATAAGAAACCCCAGGACATACACGTGGACATGAGCTTGTTAAAGTTCACTTACAGCTGCTGCTCCGTCATCCTCAGAAAGACTACCCTCAGGTCGCAAGAAATCCATCCTGGAATGAAAGAAACCATATCAGAGAAATGCAGCTGATTTTAACAAATGAAAATCTTTAGTTCTAGCTATTTCTTATAAAAATTGCCCCAAAGTCAGTATGCAACAGTAGCCTACTTGGCTACTGGTTTCACGTTGGAATGTTGCTATAAGTAGGTCATGGTCTTAAAGTTGCACTGGTGGTCAGTCTGAAACATGCAGTGCAACTTCAGTCATTCCTGATTTTTCAGCTGATCTTTGAAGAAATAATGAAATAATAAGTCAATCTTCTGAACTCTGCACTGGAATGCCCTCAGAGCCATGTGCTGCTTCACTTTTAGCTCACGCAATGGAAAATGATGACTCACTGTCGATAGATTGGGTGGCTGGATCCAAGCTTCTTGTCCTTGATCAAAGCTGGGAAAATTAAATATTATACGATTATTTTTATTTAGTGAAATATCTGCTGCATATAGTGGACATAGAACAACCTTTGTAAGACTAAGGAAAAATGTATTTAAACATATTAGCATTACCTTTAAACTGGTTTACATTTTAAAACAAGCTAATTTCCAAATATTGAAATATTTAGATAGATAGATAGATAGATACAGATAAAGTAGGAAATCTTTTGAAATATTTAATTTACTGTGACGTGAAGTCTGCGTTATATTTTACGTATCTAATCCCAAAGATGTCTCTTCTTATTAAAGTTTGAGGGTAAATTATTTGAGCTCACCTGTAAAATATGAAACTATTCCCTTCATTTTTGCATAAGTGACGGGACTTTTATCCTTTTTCACCATGTTTTCGACGAGAAAGAAAGTCCTGGCTTACGGCTGTGAGTTGTGAGTCCGTAGGTAGTCTGCGTCTGCTGTCTTACCGGTCAGTTCTGGTTGAGCGCTGCTTCATGTCATAAGGGGAACAGTCCGTAACCGGCTATTTTTTGCAGGGCACGTGGTTCCTTCCTAAAGCTGTGACGCCACTGCTCCCGTTTTTGTAAGATAAGACACGCTTGCTTGGATAGTATATCGCCCAGTTGAGCTCTCGTTTCCCCTTTTCAACATACGGCGTCTAATGATGATCCCCTTAATTCAATTGAACTCAAAATAAATATAAAATTGCCACAAAAGTTACAAGGTTGTTAGAGGGCGCTAAATAAACACTTTGCACTGAAATTTAGCAGTAGCAGGACAGAATATTTTTTTAAAGTCTTCCAAATTCCTCTTTCACATTATACTAACATATACTTTGGTTTAGACTATGTATTTAAATGTGTATGGCTTGTGGTTGGGGAGGGTTTCAACTCTTCTTAGCTCTGAGTCTGACTATTACCTTCCAATAAGGGGGATCCCTCATCAACCTGTCTGGCTCTTAATAATTTAAGAGTTATCTTATTGCCATGTTGGCATCTTAACACTCTCAATCAGCCAACTTTACAGGTTACATAACAGAGATGCCTGCTTGTCACCACAGCCAAATACACATACGCAAACACACATGAGAGACATAAAAGCACATTCATTAGACATTGATGCTGGACAAATTAGTCTGCAACATTCTGAAAAGGAAAACATGTGTGTTTGTTTTTGCAGAGGTACTACGTTAAGAACGGTTTATATATGACATTAAATACTAGATTAAGTGAAAGAATCCTAGATTAATGCTAGACAAAGAAAGGGTGGGAGTGAAAATCAGAGAAAAGATGAGTGACAAGACTGTTATGTCATACAATACCCAATTATTTATTAAAGGGTTAGTTCACCCAAAAATGAAAATTAAGTCATTAATTACTCACCCCCATGCTGTACCAACCCCGTAAGACCTTCGTTCGTCTTCGGAACACAAATGAAGATATTTATGATTAAATCTGAGAGGTTTATGACTGCTATATAGGCTCCCTAAGGGAATGACACCGGACGGCCCAGAAAGTCATTAAGGAAAATGTTTAAATATTCCATGTCACAACAGTGGCTCAACTATAAGTTTATCAAGCGACGAGAATTGATTAATTTCTGAATCAGAGAGATGACACCAGGACACACATATACTCTCCACCCATGCACAAATCCACGTATCTTTGTCAAATTACCTCATGGATTATCATTGGGAGAAACAATTAACAATATTGTTGAAACAAAGTGTGAGAGTGATCTGGTGGCCATGCACCCACATTTCTCAGAACAATAAGATCACATTGTAGCTGTTGTGCATTCCAATGTAACTAAATGCAGCATGATCACAACAAGACAAATCACATGAGGTGCCTCATTTAAGTGGTTTTTAATATGTAAAGCCATTAAAACAGATCTTGTCAAAAACTTGTGCTAGTCTAATACATTTGCACAAGATCCTCAATCGCATCATAGATTTTTTTATTTATTTATCTAAGCTGCTTGTGTTGTTGCAAGACCAGAAACATATTGTGGCAAATGTTAATCTTTAATTACTTAAAATCTCTTGGGGACAAGAGAAACAAATTGCAAAAAACAAACAAACATGGCTTTATAGTGCAAACAAGATGGTTCAACTTCCTTAAAAATTTGTTTCCATATGGTTTATCTTACATAACTCACTCATCATGAGTAAAAGCTCCATTAATTCCCCTAAGTCATTTGGCTATACCACCATTATAACCCTGAGGTTTGACCTTAAACTGGTCTAGCTGGTCTCCCCGCATAACCAAACTGGGGCCGGATTCACCAAATTCTTCTTCTGAAAGAAGTTAGGACATTTTTAAAAATGAATTTCCGAGAATTTCATAAGACTTGTTGGGAGTTTAGCGCTTTATCACTCGTTTTTAACGCATTGTTTATTTTAGATATTTGTAAAGAGTCCGTCTCAAAACAGAGTGGTCTGTTGCATGTATTTGTACACATTTCTTTATCTGTTTTTGTACAGTTGAATATCAAATTTAGCAAAAAGTTATGCCTTGCATACTTTAGAGTACTCAAGCAAATAGTGATGCTGTATAGTCTATATCAGGGCCCAAATCTGGCCCTGGGTTTAGCTCAAACCCTAATGAAAATCACATAGGCCTACTTGTAACTCTGAAGACTAAACAGGGTGCTAAACGAGGTGGCCCTCTAGGGCCAGATTTGAGGAACCCTGCTAATAGGTTGTAGTGCTTATGTTTGAAATAAACCAATACTTTCATTTAACTTCTTATCTTTGGGGATTTACAACAAGCTGGAGATTATCCTAACTTTAATAAGTTATTTACCATGTTTTTAAGAAGAATCAGAATTTGATTTGTATGTCTTAAGTAAACAAAAGTAAAAAGAAAAGAGCAATTCATAATTTGTTTGCAAATGTTAAGCTGAGCGGTCGACTTGTTTCCCACCAAGAAGTATTTTGGGGAATACAAAATAATCCTAACTCTTTTCTTAAATAAGAAAGTAATAAGAAAAGAGCAATTAATAATGTGTTTGTGAATGTTTAGTTGGGCAGTCGACTTGTCTCCCACCATGACCTTGAAAAGCACCTACAAACCATTTAAAACCCAGCCTGACTATAGACAGAGAGACCGGTTAAGACCAGCAGCATGGTTAATTTTATTTTTTTATCAGAAAGCATGAGCAGTTTTTTTGTGGGGGGCGAGGGGGCTCAGGTGTGCTGTATTGAGCCTGGGAAGGCAGGCAGCGCCCTAACGTCGTGCACACGCACCTGAGATTGCGCGCACCCGTAACATTCCTGGGAGTTCACGCACAACACGAATCACGCCTAGAAAGCAAGGCTTGTGTAAACTCGGAAGTCTCCATGTGTGGGTTGACAATCACATGTACATTATGAAATTTGTGAAAGGTGTGTTGTAATCACACTATCAGTGAGAAGGGAAACATAATAACAATATATTTGCTACAAGATAGATCTTGCGCTCGTGGTCAGCACAGTGACGACGTGATTGCCCTCCCGAAGGAACTCGGAGAAAAAATAACATATTCCGGAAGTTTACCGACACCTGCAACTATGACCGCCTTAACATGGAAACTTTTCTCTCTTCACGGGGACTAAGCACCACTAGCATCGCAGAGACATTGGGAACACCTCAAACAGGTAACTTTCTGACGCTTTTCTGTGCTCTGCTCTATTTGGACTCTTGTGGGCTGAAGTAGGAAAATGCCAAATGGCGTTTACCGTTAATTGGTTTAAACAACAACAACAAATCTGTTCACACTTGGATGGGTTTTAAAAACATCGCGATAAAGCCCGCATAATCGTTGTTTCGTTTAATCTGATATATTTATTCGAGTCAAAATGTTGGTGCAGGACTGTCTGTTATCTCGTTTGGTTTCTTGACAGTTCGGTTCACATGCCCGAGCCCATAGCAGATCAGCGTGAACTTGAGTCAGAAATGCGAGACGTCACACCCAGAAAAGCCCGTGTCTCTCAGAAACTTTGAGTTGTTTTCTCGTGTTGAAATGTCCAGTCTTGCTTTCGTGTTTCAAATACATAACATAACGGTATTTATGATCGGAAAGGCCTTTGTTTTATGAACTATTGTCTTAAGTAAATACACTTCGTTCCTCGTAAATGTCGTCTATCAAATGAGCTCGAGCGTGTAGCGCTTTGCAACTGAGCTAGCTACTGTTAAACATTAACCTTTAATGATCCCCAGCCCAGACCGTTTCCAAACGTGTGAGTGAAAGTAAAACGCATATTAGCCCATTATTTGGCCCTCTGAAGTGTGTTTTATATGTTAGAAAGGTTGGCAAAACCAGGGGAACGTCTCTCTAAACCCGTTTAGTGTTAGGTCACTGTAATTTCCCTAGTCTTAGAGATATTCTGCAATTGCAGAAGAGACCCGTAGAGAGTACAGGATCAGAATCTGTGAAGTCTGAATATAAAAGAGTGATTTTTATGTTCATTAATCTGAAGTAACTTCAGGATGTTAACATGAACTGTCATAATAGTATCAAATAACATAGTATTTCCATAGGACAATGTTTGTATCAAATTTTCTAGCTTCTCTCTCACCCACCATTTCCCTCTCTCAAATTACAAAGTACTTTATTAATGTGAAGGTTTTGCATACAGTATTGCCAAAGCATCAACACACTCTCATGTTTACTTGTTTAATACCAAATTTACATTTTAAAGGTGGCAAAGAAGCGTTTCTGAAGTGGCATATAATTGTCTTTATACAGATTGTTTCATTGATGCTCAGAGGTAGCATAAACACATTTACAAGGTACACACTGATATTAGGGCTGAGGTGGGTCAGAGCATAGTCTGGGTTTTATGCAGCATTGTCTACACACTTAAATTTGTCCAGGCACAGAGCAGCCTGAACTTGGCTATGTAAATATGCCTTTAATGGGGACAGACTTGTATTGTTTTTACATGCAGCTAATTATAAATACTATGGAAGTTTGTCTCCACCATAGAATAAAAAAAAAAGTAAAAGGTAGCCTAATTGTGTCTTTCTATCTCATAATTCTGACTTTTTCTCACAATTGCGAGATTACACCTTACAACTCGCAATTGCAAGTTTAGCTATACCTTGCAATTCTGATTTTATAACTCGCAATTGTTTATATCACACAATTCTGAGAAAACCCTTTTTTTAATTTTTATTCAGTGGCGGAAACCCAAAACTTTATTTACTTTATTATGTATTGTTTTTACAAATGAGGACACTGATTTATCACCAAAGTATTGCAAAATATGTACACGCATACAAAACAATAACATAAAAAATAATTACAATATACATCCAATAAAATACACATTTAGCAAGACATTAATGAACGTTTAGTCAGTTCTACTAACAATGAATCAACTGGTGTGTTTGAAGATCAAAGCTGCTTTCAATATAAATTTGGCCTTGACAGATGCATGACTGTCCTCCCCGTAACATCTGCATTTTATCACTTTCTTACAGTGTAGGACAACAGGGAATGAGATTTTCAATGTAATTCACTCTTTTACTATTGTATTTGTGGGCAGAGAAATTATTCCTCTGTCTCACTCTCAACCTCAGCAGTGAGAAACTTTCTTCTTCTTTCTCACCTCTTCAGGCAGTAAAATAGTCCACATTCCTGGACATTGCTGAGAGAGAGAGCGAGAGAGCGAGAGAGCGAGAGAGCGAGAGAGCGAGAGAGCGAGAGAGCGAGAGAGCGAGAGAGCGAGAGAGAGAGAGAGAGAGAGAGAGAGAGGATTAAAGGGTTAATTAAAGGGTTAGTTCACCCAAAAATCTAAATCCTGTCATTAATTACTCACCCTCATGTCGTTCCAAACCCGTAAGACTCTCGTTCATCTTCGGAACACAAATGAAGATCTTTATGATGAAATCTGAGATATTTCAGTCCCTTCAATGGCAGCAACTACCACTGTGACGTTTCTGAAGAGACACAATCGTTTAAACAGATTGAATTTAGGATTTTATTCACATAGCCATAAGCTCAACCGAACCTGCTTGAACAAACCTCTTGTGGAAGCTCGATACACTCGATAATGAACCTCATTGTTTCTACCACAACTGATGTGTGATTTGAGGAATGTTTATATCTGAATAAAAGCCTAAATTCAATATGCTCATCATATAAAGCGATCATGTCTCTTCAGAAAATTTGGACTAAACCACTCAATTCATATGGATTAGTTTTACCATCTCTTTATGAACTTGAAGCATCAAAGTGGTAGTTGCTTAGCTGTCAACGGAGGGACCGAAAGCTCTCAGATTTAATCAAAAAGATCTTCATTTGTGTTCCAAAGATGAATGATGAACAACATGAGGGTAAGTAATTATTGACAGAATTTTCATTTTTGGTTGAACTATCTAGGAGTTAATGAAACCCAAATGCTTAAAAAGGGTCCGTTTTAATTCTGAAAGTTGATGACATCAAGTCATGCAGTTCCATTCTGATGTTATCAGTGCCTAAGGTGCCTCTCACACTTTAGCGCATGACCGACCGACTGTTTCTACAATCACTAAATCTGTGATATATTTCTTTTACTAAAGTGTGCTTTTTTTTTTTTGTTACGTCTTATTGCGGGATGTGTGTCATAGGCACTGTGCTGACAGGATGTAATGTATAATTACAGTTTAAGGGATTTGCTGAGGTCTCGTCATCGGACCAACATGTTTTTAAAATGTCCGTTGCACACGGTATGATAATATGCGCTGTATACATTTGTTTCATAACATTGGAACGGTATGTACAGAAGTGCGTCACATTATTTTATTACAGGGAGTCATCATCACCTTCACATTTGGAATAAGTTATTGCATTTAACCTGTCTTGGCTCCTTGTTTTGGCAGGTGTGTGAGTGTTAGGAGATGACATCCCCATGGTGCGTGCTAGGAAACAAGATCACTGCTCTTGGACGTGCTGATCTGTCCAAACATACACACATGCCACGCTCTAGCCTACTGTGTGTAGTGCTCTTCCCTGATGGCAGAACCCAAAATTTTACTGTCAGCGTGAGTATAAGAGTGTATACAGATGTGTTGGGATGGTTGATGAGCGAATATGTCTGTCAAAGCCCTAGAGAGAGAGGGGTAATGTGCATGTGTGTATGAGCTTGCCTTTATTGGCAGTTAGAGGGTGGAGATGGATATTACACTGGTGCTTCTCTTCTCATGTTCCATATTGCACTGCTGCAACCTTGGCTTCATATTCTGAAGGACACCCACCCACCCTTACGTGCACACATGCACGTTTTTCAGACAGAAACAAATAGGTCAGTCATATAGGAGTCAACAGAATATATGGTCTTAGACTGGATGTTAGAAATAAGGGCAGAGGGACTGAGGACACTGCTTGACAACTGTGGAGTAATGAGTTAAAATTAAGAAAGATTTTTACATTTTTTAGATGTTGATTCATGTTAATTGGTTTGTGATTAGGGCAGTTATATTTGGATGATATTTGGACATTTTGAGATTTTTTTATATTGGCTGATAATAAAGTGACTTACAACATACAACATTTCTATTTCAGAAATATGATGCAGCACAACTGTTTTTAACATTGATAAAAATAAGAAGTGTTTCTTGAGCAGTGAATCAACATATTAGAATGATTTCTGAAGGATCGTCTTATTAAAAAAAGTCTTATTGGGCCCAAACTTTTGCAGTAGTGTATATATCAGAATTATATGGGCCACCCTGCTTTCTAGATATTAATATCAGCATTAGGTATTAAAAAACATATTGGTTGACCACTACACATACTGTAATTTGATATGTCATTGTAGCCTATGTTAAACCATGTAGAATATGAAGAACCATGTAGAACACTATAAATATTGGTTTTGTAAACTGGTACAATTCCTAATGGGACAGCATGTGTTATTGTTTCACAGAAACACGATGCTGGTCATCTGCTGTTCAACTTGGTTTGTGAACACCTAAACATAGTGGAGAAACAGTACTTTAGCCTGCAGATCAGCGAGGACACATCCAACTCTCCGGTAATTGAATGTGTGATTGTTTGCAAGTGACCCAGAAATAGAGAAATGTAATGCCCTGTCTTAAGAAACATGATGGTTTCAGTGACAACTGATTATGTCATTTCAGAGGTGGCTGGACCCCAACAAACCCTTTAAGAAACAGCTGAAGGGTGAGAGAAACTGGACACAGATACAGTTGGCAACAACTGGAGTCAATGGATTTAAGGGACAATTGTGTTGGACAATCAGAATATTGGCTATTTCACTTTGCATGCACATTTTCCCTATTTTTACGTTTACAGTCTTCTTTGCCATAATTTAATGTTGATTTAAAGTTCATTTAAAAAAAAAAACAATCATTTAAATAACACTGTTAAATGTAATATTTAGCCATTCTTAAAATTACTGTGTTTTTCGTATTGTACAATATAATGCTGGGACGCCTAAATTCACTTGTTGCATTTAAGATGATTTAGCTTCCTTTTTCACTTATTTTGACCAAATAGTATAGTAAGTAATATTGGTAAGATATCAGCCATAATATAAAAGTTTTTATCAGCTCATCACTCTCGACCATATTTTTATGTATTGTGGATTTTACCATTTAATCAACATTCTTTAAAACTCTTGCAAAGAAATGCAGTTATGATACAGACAAAGGGTTGGTGGATATGTAGAATTCTGTGGAAATCTGCAGGACTTTTCTGCAGAAGTTCTGAGGGAGCAGATTTCTTGCAGGCTTAGACATCAGTCACAGACATAACCATAATAAGAGTGCACAGGTTTGATAAGTGTGTAACATGAGTTATGAGCACAAAGAATTTTGTTTCCGTAAAAGAGCATTGGGAGACACATGTTTGTTTTCCTCATGAGAATTGGAGGTGGCTGATTTAATTAATAAACTTGCTTGAGTCATCAGATGTGACTGACGTGCATGCATTAAGACAGAGACGGTGATTGCTGCTCACGCTTGAGTGCCTACCTGCTTTTTAAACTCCAAATTATGATTTAATGGATTTGCTTAGATTTCTGGGGGATTGCCTAAACTTTTTTAGAAGTAGAATGACACTGAGCTTACATTGAACTTTGATCAGTGAATATCTGTTGTCTGCACTTTTTTTGTTTTGGGTCCTTTTCCTCTTACTGTGTCCTCTGCTTTTTCTCTCCCACTGTTATTCCCTCAGGTTCTGCTCCATTCTTTTTAACATTTAGAGTGAGGTTCTTCATCTCTGATCCAAACTCCCTCCAGCATGAGCAGACCAGGTACATCTCACTGCTTATGTGCAAATGAGACAGAAATGTATCGTTTTTTTATGTGTTTAGAATGAGAGGTTTTCTGACCCTTATTTTGTTTTGCAGGCATTTTTATTTCTTGCAAATTAAGAAGGACATTTGTGAGGGGAGGTAAATGTTGATTTGCTTTCGGATCTATACTGCATCTACTGTACAATTTTAAATTTAAAGACTCTAATGCTTACCAAAGCTTTATTTATTGGATCAAAAATACAGTAAGAACATTAATGTAGAGAAATATTATTACAACTTAAAATAACTGCTTTCTATTTTAGTCAATTTTAAAATGTATTCTGTTCCTGTGATGCAAAGCTGAATTTTCACATCATTACTCCAGTCTTCAGTGTCACATGATTCTTTAGAAATCATTCTAATATGCTGATTTAGTGCTCAAGAAACATTATTCTTATTAGCAACGTTAAAAACACCTTAAGTTTTTCAGGATTTTTTGATGAATAGAAAACATAATTTTTTTGAAATGGAAATCTTTTGTAATATAAATGGCTTAATGTTATTTGCTAAAAAAGTACTAATTTCTTTATAAAACTTTGAACAGTAATGTATTGTAGTTCTTGTACTCTCATACTACTGTAAATTACTCACTTTGTGCCATTATTTTGTGAGTTACTGAATGAGTGATGGAAATGAGAAAGTAATATCAAATTCTAACTGCAGATGAGTTTATAAATGTTTTCATGTTATGGCTGACAACCTGCATAGATGGCAGGTGTTATAAATGTGTATTATATGCTACAACTGATATAGGTATCATAACATAATTTACATGATAAAAGATGGACTATTCATTTATTTTGAAATCTGCTTTGGAATATTTCTTTCTTTATTTTTATGAATTGAATGATCAAAAATACCTGCAACCCACATCATTATAATAGATGCGGGATGCTGGTTGCATCATCCTTGAAAAACAGGTGATTCTGGTTACAGAGTAAAGCTCACACAGTATTGTGTATAAATAAGAATTCTGTGTATAAGAATACATAGCTATGGACATTTAAATACCAAATATTGACTGACAATGTAAATATAAAATGTTGACAAATACTAATAAAAAATCACTGATGTCACAACAATATATTTTGTATCCCAAAATATCATGATGTGTTTTTATTGCAGATTAAAGTGTCCTTTAAGCTCAGCTGTGGTACTGGCTTCTTACTCTGTTCAGTGTAAGTTGAGAAAATGACACCACCTCACTTTGTGATTGGCAGCTCTGCCATCGAAACATCATTGATATTGCAGAGAATGTGTCTTTGCTTGGAAGAGGCATGTGTCTTCAACAGGAAAAAGCTTGGGTTAATGGCACTTTAAAAAATGAAGATTACTGAGCAAAGCACATATAATAACTGTTTCTCAAACATAGCATTTTAATACTCGTGTCTAATTGACAGCTGAGCTTGGAGACTATGTTTCTGAAACTCCTGCTGGATACCTCAGTCAGACCCATTTTCTCCCTGACCAAGACCAGGAGTTCCTTCTGAAAGTGGAGTCGCTGCATCCACAGCACAAGTATGTCAGCACACACACACACACACACACAAACAGTTAATAAATGTGTCTAAATGTGTTTCAGAGGTCTGTCTCAGAGTGAAGCTGAGCTGTGCTATTTGAATACAGCGAGAACATTAGACTTGTATGGAGTGGAGCTACATCACACTCAGGTACCATTTGAGTTAAAAATCCTGTGTTTTTCATAATTCTAAAATGGCAAGAAATAATGGGTAATGTTGATAAGCTATTGAATAAAATTTCTTAAATCCCTGTCTATAGGATGTTAGCAACCCTGCCCTCTGGGTGGGGATTACATCAGGGGGTGTGGCCTTGTTTTGCCACTTAATTTGCTCCAGTTTTTTCCCATGGTGAGTTTTGACCAATCAGATCCTTTCTCGAATGTTTTAATTACGTATATGCTTGATTTATGTTTTTTACAGAAGGGACTTTTTAAGCATCTCAAAGCTATAATAGATTGTTTGACAGCTACTGCTCTGTTTGAATCTGTACTTTGATTACCATTACAATGGGTGAGGTACAAACACTGCAGAAAAAGTATAATTACTGTTATGTGTAATTAAGAGTCCTGGAAACTGTAACCCATATTTTTATTCTGGTGTACTTTGTTTTTGATGAGGAGCATGCTTTTTAAATGACTGCCTTTTTTCAGGATTAACATCATCAAAATTTCATTCAAAAGAAAAAGGTTCTTTGTCCACCTACGCCGGAAACATGTAAGATATCCGTGCTTAATCATTCTCATCCTTTGAAACAAAAGCAAAATACAGGAATTACCATATTAGAGCCAGACACCTAATGCCTCAAAGATGTTTAATACTGCAAAAAGCAACATCTATGTTGTGCTTTTCCTCATTTTATATGTTTATATTTTATACAGGGTGAGCTAGGCAACCACGTGGTCTCCCTCTTAATGCCAAGTTCACGCGCCTGTAAGAACGTGTGGAAATCCTGTGTGGACCACCATACGTTCTACAATAGGAAACCCTCTCACTTAACTTCAAAACTTAGGTACACGGGCAGAGTCACGACGGAGCCATTCTAAAAAATGACGGTGTTCTTTATTGCTGGAGTTAATTAGAGTTCATTGCTGCCTCCACCAAATGAGAGTGTGAGTTTAATTGCATTTATTTTTGTTCAAGGACTATCCCACTGTACCGAAAACTGATTGGTGAGAAAATGTTGAACCCTGCAGTGAGGTCCAACTCAATGGAACACCTAGAGACCAAGAGTCTACCCTCACGGTCACCACCCAACACACCCAACTGGTAACAATGCTCAGATGCACTCAAATGTATTTCATTTTTATGGCAATGAATGAAAGCTATTTAATGTATTTTTACATTCTTTTTTTTTTATTAATGCTTTTTTTTAAATAACAATTAATATTTTATTAATCAAGATGCATTACATTAAACAAAAGTGACAGAGACATAACATTACAAAATATTTCTATTTCAAATAAATACTAATATATATATATATATATATATATATATATATATATATATATATATATATATATATATATATATATACACACACATTAGGGATGTCAATTTTCACAAATTCCCATGATCGATCGTCGTTTAAATTAACGATCAATTAATCGATTAATCGTTAGCATTAATGGCAAACAGCACAGGGTCTGCAAATGCTGCTCAAAAAGCTATGTTACTCACCAAATTAATAAGAATGTTTTTTAATCTAAAAAAAGGCTTAGTAGGATTGTAAAATGTTTTGATGTGATTGATAAATTAAATTAACTATTTAATATATAAATATAATGACGAATACAATGTGTCACCAACGCTGCCTCATATGCGTGCTTGTCAGAATGTGTGACTGTTGTGGAAGTGCTGGAACAACGCACTGAAAACGGCAACTAAACCCAATGAATTCACAACCATTTAATAAAATAGTGTTCTCATGTTATGTAATATGACAGTCCCAAATTAACCATCGTTATTATTAGTTGTGCATTCTGCTTGAGCGGCGCGCGCTGAATGAATAACCGTTGAGCACTTTGTTAGCGTTTATTTAACTCAAAGAAACGCATCCTATTTGATATTAATCAGATATATACAAAATTAGCAGAATATTACAAAATTATATCTGCACAAAATGACGTGAATGCACAAGTGAACTTAAACTGAGTTACGTGCCATTCAGAATGACTCATATGTTGTGGTGGACGCGCTCAAAGTCTCTGACGAGCTCTTCCTGGAACAACGCGACATGGCATCTAAACCCAAATAATTCACAATGTTTTATTACAATAGTGTTCTCTTTATAATCTTGTGTAATATGACAGTCCCGATAGTCATTATTAGTCGTGGATTGTCGTTTGAGCTGAGCGCGCTAAAGATCACGTCGATTCTTAACCAAATGCATCCAATATGAGACCAATCAGATATTGATAAGCGTACACAAAATAAACGATTACAACTTACATTTGCACAAAACAAAAGGCTGCGAATGCACACGCAAACTTATAGTCATGATGAAGGTGTAAAATAGTCCCAAACAACTCCGGGGTGTGTCATTCAGTGGGACTCAACACTTCACCACACCGGCGCGCTCGCTTACATGTTTCGCGGTTGAGCAGCACGCACGCGCATGATCCTGCTTAATCGATGATCGATAAGTTTTATCGATTAAATGTATTATCGACAATTAATCGACCGTCGATTAATCGTTGACATCCCTAATATACATACATACACACACACACACACACTATATAAAATGTAATATACATTTAATATATATGAGACTTTGTGCATATGTTGTAGCATGCAATATTAAGGTCTAGGTCTCATAAGGTTAATATAAGTTTTAGTGTCTTTATTGAATATATTTTTTATTTTAGGCGGAGTCCTCGTTTGCGCCATGACTTCCGTAAGCCACGTCCATCATCTGTGGACAACCTGACCAATGAAATGACCTATGTGACTGAGAGTGAAGACGTGTTCTATACTTACAGGCAAATTTACTCTACATATGCAAATGCGCACAGTCTTGCAAAAAATACATATGTACTTACTGTATGCTCATAGTAAACTTTTAAAACAACTTACACTGAAGGAAAAGTCAGGAGGAGGGGAGGACGAGTGGTAGTTGGTCTCATAGTGATGACGTCATCACCGAAGAGGATGAGTTGCACGTTTGGGATAAGGTGAGTGTTATTGTACATGATAACCAATGACGCAAGATCAAGGAAAATGTGGTTCACAACAGGGTCTAACTTTAAAGCTTCTCCGCATATCTTTCCAAAGGATCATTGCATTAAAATGAGTGGTTGAAATGAAGAAGGTCCCTGTGGCACATTTCACTGTGGAGTGTGGATTGTTGTGATTGATGGATGGGGCAGTTAAAAACTATTTTAGATCTGCAGATTATATGGAAATGCGGAAAAGGGCTGTTATTTATTCCAGTAGACATTTCTTCAGGACAAGGCAGCAACATTTGACCATTTTAAGTCATATCGAGGATGGAAAAGGGACGGGCCATAAAAAAAAGAAATGATTTTGCATGTGTATATTGAAAAAAAATATATATATGTTGGTCCTACAAATTGGCTTCATTTTTTTATATGCAAACTGAATAATATCAGACATGTTCTTGACAGGAGTCATAAGATTCACCCTGGAACAGATTTAAATCTATAATAATCTGTGTTGTGGTCAGGAGCACCCATTGATTGGATTTCAGACAAACAATCAAAACGTTGCTGAATGCAACAAAAGACTTGGGACCTAAACCACAGCACCAAGACAGCCAGCTGTCATAACTAATGTCTCGTGTTTGTCATTCTCTCAAATCCAAACACTACACTGATACTACAGTCATGTTGATGAGTCACTGAAAATCTTTCTCACAATTTACATGACTAGGACATGAATTTTTTTTTTAAGTCTGAGACGACAATGAAAATCTGGAATTTTTTTCCCCGACTAGAAACAAGTTGTAGGATTTCAGAAACTTAAAAGATCAGTTATGACGTCAAATGAAATTTTTGTTTTTTTATGTAATTTATGTTCTTCTATGGAAGCACAAAATGCTCTTTGGATAATTCTCAAACCATGCTGGAGAATATGATCATCAACTTGTAAGATCATGCAGCTCAACTGCTGCTGTCATTAAAGAAAAATGAGGACAGTCAAAATACTAAGACATTCTGTTCATTTGTTTTCACTCAAAATGACGTGCCGATAGTATAATTTTGGTGGTCTACCAACAAAAGAACAATATTCTGAGAACATGTTTGAAGCCCTCAATTGTTGTTTGTATTATTTGCTGTTAGAATGTTGTGAAAATGGCTGAATATATTCTAGTATTTCATTATTTTGTAGCTAGCATTTTCTGAACCTATTCCTGTCCTATGTGTGCAGAGTGTGACCGCTGATGGAGATCTGCTGCTTATGAGGATCGGCCCAGACCAAGATGGGAAGTTTGGTTTCAATGTCAAAGTGAGTTGGTAGTGGTACATGATACAGTTTGCGTATTTATCATCATTGCTTTACGATAGAGTTTTGTCTGGGAGATCATGTATCAGAATATTGTTGGCTAATATTTAGGGAGGCGTGGATCAGAAGATGCCGCTGGCCATCTCTCATGTTAAACCCGCGTCTCCGGTAAGCCATAAATATCCCAGCTTCTTGTGAATATGAATGGGTTATTGGTTTTTACATTTGTTCAAATATTGGCTGTTGCAGGCTGGTCGCTGTGTGCCTCCACTGATGGAGGGAGATCAGGTGTTGTTGATAAATGGGCGGGACATTTCAGAACACACACATCAGCAGGTGGTCATGTTCATCAAAGCGAGCCGAGAGTCGCACAGCAAGGAACTTGCATTGCTGGTGCGCCGCAAAGGTGTGCACTTGTCTTTATATCTGGGCAAAACAAATGCGTTTTGAGGGGGATTCTTTGTTTTTAACTTTTATCTTTGACGTCCAATCAGAAACAGCAAACAGCGTTTGTTTACAGGTGTCTCTTTGCGAGCCGAACCCACCCTACAGTTAGGTGGGGGTCTCTCTCTTCCGGGTGAAATATCCCCACTGTCCACCCAGCCGTCTGGAGAGACACTAGAGGAGTCCATGACTCGTTTGGAGAGGGGGTTGGTCACTGGCACGCTGCTTCTGCACTTTGAGGTTGGGGCATGGTAACATTTTACAGCATGTCTCAGGTTGGCGTGTGTGTGCATTGCTGATAATTGTCATCCGTGCATGTATGTGTGTTTTGCTACTCTCAGAAGTTGTACAGGAAGAAAGAGGGAATGTTAATGTCTTGTGCAAAGCAGTCTGAGAATATGGACAAGAATCGGTACAAAGATGTATTACCATGTAAGTTGTATTGCTTTTTCTGCCAAACAAGAACATTTACCACATGCTAAAATGTATAATTGTGGCCTGTAACTCCTACTATGTTCACAATATAGCTAAGTAATGAGTGTTATTTCTTCTACAAAATGAGTACTTTATGGCTGAGTTGACAATATTGATTTCGAGATTATAATCGATCTTCATTTTGATGAACCAATATCGATTCTAAAATCACAAGATCGATCTTGTGCTGAAAATTAAAGTCCCTGTAAAGGCAATTCTAAAAAAAAATTCTAAACCCATTATAAATGTTAGAAATGTATTGCTAAAAGATATTACAAAGACTGTGAACTGTGAGTTACTGAATTGTGGAGAAATGTGGAGTAAAAAAAACACGCCCCCATCGTTTGAGAGCAGAGAATGCTGCTCATTTTTTCAAGATTTTGATATAGCTTATTTTATGTACTTGCCAGCTTTTTTATCATTCAAATTTGGCTGGGTCGCTAATAACACATTTTTCTGTGGTGTGACAAACTCAGAACACATACTTAATTTTGACTTTACAGGGACTTTAAATGTCATAATGTACCCTTTTTAATGTGACATGGCAGATCTCTGTAGCTGCCATAATTTTAGCCATTGTTTATATTTCAACAACAAATAGAAACATAATTATATATTTAAAACGTTTATATAAAAACTGTGTGCAATTTAAATGTTTATATACAACTAAATTTTTTTGTTGATTATTTCATCTAAAAATAAATAGTGAATTAATTTAAGTTTATGTAAACCTTAATGGTTTACAGCATTGGTTGAGAGTTTTTCCTTAAGAAAAAATTATCCAAATATATCCAAATGTATCTATACTGAAACTAAAATCGATTTGTGAAATCTGTTTCAATACCCAACCCTAGTTATTTTAAATACATTAAAATTTAAGTCTATGTAAGTCACGCAACCTGAGTTACAAACGCAATGTAAGTCACTTTAGATAAAAGCAAGAGCATAAATGTGATGTAAGCTAGGTGAGCATATGCTTTGCGCCATAGCTGTTAGTACACTATCTTGTATTATAGCATGGCTTGAACACGGTATTGAACAGCATCCAGGACTGTAACTTTCCATTTGTAATTGATAATTAACACGTTTTTTGGGGGGGGGTTGAAAAAGTTCAAAAGAACAATCTGAAGGTCAAAGAAACATTTGAAAGTTCAAAAAGAGCTTTCAAAAGAACATTTGAAAATTCAAAGAATGTTGTATTTTACAACAAGAGAGTGGCTACTGGATGACCATGATGAGATTGAACAAAGCTACCACACTGGATTAGATAAGGGCTAAGATCAAACGTATCATTTTATTCATTTGTGTATAAGCTTTCGGTTTTCGAATGAGGCATAATGCTCTTTAAACTAGTCGGAGGAGTTGTTTTCGCATAATCCGCAAAGCCCTTTTCCTCATTCTCTGCTCGTTCATTCATTTCTTTCAGATGACATCACCAGGGTGGTGCTGCAGGAGGAGGGGGATGATTACATCAATGCCAGTCATGTGAAGGTATGGATCACTACCGGTCTACCTCATTTTATTTCTATTTAAAGTGCCCCTATTGTCCTATTTTAAAGTTTCCTAATGTTGTTGATGTTTAAATGCAAAGGTCAAAAAACTGTTTCATTTTCTCATAATATACATTATTTTGCACATCACCACATTTTCAATGATTCTCAAACGACTCGTCAGATGAATCAATCTCTCTAAATCCCTCCTTTCTGCAAACTGCTCTGCTCTGATTGGCCAGACAGCTCAGTCTGTTGTGATTGGTCTACTGTGTACAGAAAACAAAAACGCCCATTGCCATAACAACGTCAGCTGTCCTGAGGCTTCCTACGCCGTAAACTAAAGACAGTAACGAACAATGACGATTTTACCATATAAATCCGAGCGCGAACCTGATGATGAAACACTGGAAGAACTATTCATTCAAGCCGAACCTCCATCACAAGGATGACTCGAGCAGGACGTTTCTCAGTGATACGCTACTCAGTTTGAGGCACATTATGAGATGTTGCAACTGTAATTCCTCACCATCAGCATTAACAAGTGCATGTCCATCAACAAACCGATTATTTTACTTATTTATTTACCGAGTATTTTTCTCATTTATTGTGGTTAAAGTGGAAACTGTATCAATAACAGTGCATACATTAGCTGAGCTCTAGCGTGAATGACTGATGTAACATAAACGTTGGTAAAACAAATCTTGCTCCATGCTTAATCTTTCCTCAAAGTAGTGAGAACGACAGACAATCTGCATTAATAGACTTAGTTTTAGGTAATAGTGGCCCACAACTGATTAGCAGAAGTATTTCAGTTAAGACAGTGATAATGCGAGTTAACCAGTTAGCAGCAGGAGACCAACACAATATAAAACTCAAAACTAAGTATTTTGTTTTTGTTTTGTTTGTAACACCATCTTTCAAGAGCAAGCGGTTTGCGAATCCTACATTGAACTCTGAGATTTGTGAAGCAGTCGTCAGTAAAATAAAGGGAACATAGCAAAAGTTTAGGATTATACTGCTGTGGTATTGTGGTAAAGATGAATTTTAACCACTGATTCTTCACATGCTCGTCCTTTAACTGTCTTTACCTTCACATTCTAGAGCACAGCTTCTTCTCGACATGATGCAATCCAGTATCCACATGAATCAGCTGCAGTGTTTGAGGGGGTTCAAGTTTTCACTGGTCTCTGCGCGCGCAATATGCTAATGTTTTGTCTTGACGTCACAACAAAACGGCTTATGACTCGTTTGAAAAACAATTAATTTCATTGACTCAGTTGACTCTTACTTTTGAAAGACAATAACTTTATATATGGTGCACTTTCAGATTTAAAATCAAAGGTTGTTTTAATTCACTTAGAGCTGTTACACACTACATGAAAGGGCATTTTCAAAAATCCATAATAGGGGCACTTTAATATTTAATTTTTCATTGTTTTTTTATTTAGTTGTGAATAGAAAAGTTATGGCTCTGGATGACATAATGAAGACTTGGTTGTGTGTGTGTGTGTGTGTGTGTGTGTGTGCGTGTGTGTGTGTGTGTGTGTGTGTCAGACTGAGCCAGCAGGTTGTATTTTGAGGTACATAGCAGCTCAGGGTCCACTGCCGCACACCTGTACACACTTCTGGAGGAGTGTGTGGGAGCAGGACGTCAGTGTCATCATCATGCTAACCACACTGACTGAGAGAGGACGGGTACATCAACTCATTTGCACACACGTGTTCTCCACACACATGACACGAAAATGGTTAAATACTACACACAATGTGAGTTACAATGTACTGCAATATTAATAAACATTAACATTTCACACACACACACACACTCACTTTTACGACAAAAAGACACTTACAAACAGGCGCACACACATAACACCTAATCAGACGATACCCATCACAAACCTCCAGTCCCCCAAGGACAGCTTATTGTGAGTTCCGTATTCTTCGGCTCGGCTTGACTGTTGCTTGGTAACCAAGCACTGCATTCTTTTCCAAAGGGATGATTTAATAAACTCTGTGTGTGAGGGAGGGGAAAGAGGGAGCACAATTGTTTTTTTATGCTGTGCTGTGCTCAATAATCTTTCTTCCATTTCCACAGACCAAGTGCCACCAATACTGGCCGCATCCCCCTGAAGCGAGGGATTATGGGTATCTTCAGGTGTGCTGTCACTCAGAGGAGTGTAACCTGGCATACGTTACTCGAGAACTAACACTCACAAATACTCAGGTAACAATAACAGCGTACATAGTTTTAAATGGACACCACCCCTGTGAGGAGCAGTAAGAAAAATCATATAGCATACAACGCTCACTGAATATACACTGTTAGAGACCACTTGCATTCAAAATGAGAGTTTGTTGCTTATTTTAGGCCAGCTATATGCTAGTGTCCTTTTAAAAGTTGAGAAAAAGCACTTTTAGCATATGTACGCTTTTAAACTTAAAGGATAACTAAACCCCTGGTCAGAGCCTGACTCCACCCACTGGCAATATTTGAAAAATGCTGGAAAAGTGGGCAGAGCCCACCTGAGACGTGTCTCTCTGTAGGCAAGGGCGTGGTTAGCTGGTACCCTCTTATGTCACAGGGCACCACTACTTCCAGTAGGAAAATTCAACTGCAGTAGCCACCGTTCAACCTGAAGAGGGCAGCACTCAGACGTTTTTACACCATACATTGTAGAATTAAAACACTTTATACCCAAATGTCAAAAAAATTACTTGAATCAATGAACAGCATTAATAAGGGTTAATAAAAAGTTACCCTTTAACCATCTTTATCCTTCAGAAAACATCATCCTACACTAATTATATTTATCCAATCAAATACTCTGTAAATTGAGAATGTCCCTCCACCTAATACCACCTGCCACAACTAGCAGGTAGTAAATCATAGACTGAATTCAAAGTAGCACACTTCTACAACTACTTCTACTCGCATACTATTATTCTTATACTATATCTTCAAAAGGGAAACATTGTATGAGCTAGCCACAAACCATGGCAAAATTCTGAATATTACTAGCTTGCTGCTTTTAATATTCTTATAGAATTTATGGCAGAAATAGTAAGAGTAGCATGCTTGAAAAATAGACAAAAACCATGACAATATTCAGAATAACACACTAGCATGCTCTTTTTCTTATACTATATCTTTATAAGAGAAAAATAATAGTGTTCTAGTATGTTAGTCACAAAACATGTATGAGTTCAGAATAACATATTAGCATACCAATACTATTCTTATTCTATATATGACGAAGTAGTAGGAGTATATACTTTTATACATGTATATGAGTAAATAGTGAGAGTAATATACCATTCTATCCTGTATATGTCAGAAATAGTAAGGATAGAATGTTTAGACTGTTTGAATTTGGAATAGTATACTATAGTACTATTCTTACTGTTTCTGCCATATCTTTATCTTCATAGAAAGAAATAGCAAAAGTAGTATGACATTCAGTCACAATTTAAAGCAAGGGATGTGTTTGGATTTGATACCAATTTTTTGAAGCTTTTACAATCTTGTATTTTGGTGCTTGTGACCCATCTTATTAATTTGTCAATCACGCAGGCAGTCGTCCCCTTGAGTTGGAAGGTTGCAAATGTCATACCAATATATAAATCGGGTGATAAATTAGACCCTGCTAATTATCGACCTATTAGCATACTTCCTATCTTTTCTAAGATAGCAGAGAAATGGGTCGCCAACTCTATCATTGTACAGCTTAATGATTCCAATCCGGGTCTGCACCCTATGCAATTTGGATTTCGATCTCTTCACTCGACTGAAAGGCCTGTTTGTGTTTTTGTCGAGAAGGTGAAGTTTTATTTAGATAAAAACTGTTGCTGCTGTTTTTGTTGATTTTAAGCATGCGTTTGATACTGTGAATCACTTTAAGCTCTTGTCTAGACTGTTAACATTTGGCTTTAGTAATCAAACAGTTAAATGGATAGTCTTATTTATCGGATAGAAAACAATGTGTGCAAATAAAAAATTGTAAGTCACCCTATCTTCAATATACACAGGGTGTTCCACAGGGATCAATCTTAGGACCTCTGCTATTTTCACTGTATGTGAATAATTTGCTTAATGTGTGCAAAAATGTCGACACGATTATGTATGCTGATGATACGGTAATTTTTACACATGCCAAAAGTGCTGATGATGCAGCCCATCAGCTTTCATTTGCTTTAAATGATTTGCAAAAATGGCTGATTGATTCATGCTTGTCTTAATTTTAAAAAGACTGTATCAATGTTTTTTAGTAAACCTAAAACAACTGTGGCCACAGTAAAAGTTTGCTTGGGTGGACAAGAATTAATTAATGTTGAGGAATTTAGGTATCTGGGAGTTCTGATAGACTCGAAATTATCTTTTAAAAAACTCATCAAAAAAGTTGTGAAAACTATAAATGTTAACTTACGGAACTTACAGAATCACAAGTTGGTCTTATACGAGTCATGCTGCTATTGGGCCAATTGAAGTATGCTACAAAAGAGCATTGAAAATATTAGATAAGAAACCTTCGTCATATCATCATTGTAATATTCTAGATAAATATAAGTTTTTAAATTTTGCGAATTTCAAATTATTTAAATCAGCCTGTCTAATCTATAAGGTTATACATGGTCTGGCGCCTCCACCATTAAGTGATTTTATTAAACAAAAGTCTATCAGTGCTGTCGGGTCTCGAGTGACTAGAGCCACTATGAGAGGTGACTGTGACTTGGCGTTTAGACGGACCGCCTTTTCACAGAACGCTCTATCATATCAGGGGGTGAGCTACTGGAATAGTATTCCTCAGTCAGTGAGGGAAAGCACAAGTTTTCCTATTTTTAGGAGTCGTTTAAAAGTTTGGTTGAGGGACACACAAATATGTGAGCATGTTTTAGTAATCATTAGTTTATATATCAGATGTAAATTAGAGTTAGTGTTTTATAAAAATAAAGGGGATAGAATTATTAGTGTGATATGGGTTGTGTAATAGGAGTTAGTATAGCATGGGTTGTGTAAAAGGGGTCAGTGTAATATGGCTTGTCCTAATATGTTGTGATCACTGTTACTGTCCTTGCTTCTCTGTATATAGCCTGTGCATAGTGTGTCTGTATGTATTTATGTGTAACATCTACCTGCTTAGGGGTCTGCAGATGGAAATTAGCCTATGGGTATAATCTGGCATATTTACATTTGTGAAAAATGTTCATTAATATGTATTGTCCCTTTTTTTTTTTTTTTAAAGAAAGAAAAAAAAAAGAAAAGAAAGTGGTGATATGCCCCTTCTAAACTTCCTGCTTCAACAGGAAATACATCACAAGAGAGAAAACCTCACTTATCAAGCAATTTCATGGTAATACACAGTTATTACACATTACACAGTTGGTTTGTGTAATAGGGGCAGTCATAGCCTAATGGTTAGAGAGTCAGACTTATAACCTAAATGTTGTGGGTTTGATTCTTAATACTGGAAAACAACTGAGGTTTTGAACCTCCCTATTGCTCCCCGGACGCCACAGCAACAAAAAAAAAAATGGCTGCCCACTGCTCCAGCCAGGTGTGTGTGTCCACGGTTTGCTGTTTCACTACTCACTGCTCCTAATGCGTGTACACTAACTTGGATGTGTTAAATGCAGAGGACAAAATCCTCTGTTTTTAATCCTAGTCTTATTTTTGGCAAAATTCTGTCAGTCCTATCATTCTAAAGTTTGTTTGATGTTTCATTTAAAACAGAAATTTGTCTTTAAGCTTCTTTATGTGAAAGCTTGATGTGTGTGAGAGAGAGAGTGTGTCAACACGTGGGTGCGTTTATTTGCGATGGTAAACATGGCAAGCAGGTCACGTACCGCTCTGTTCCAGAGCATGGGGCCGTGCGCGTACATGTACATTCACATACATGCTCACACTTTCACAAACAATCTATCATTGCTGGAGAACGGAGACCCATCTGTTGTCTCTGTTGGTGGGAGTTAATCTCAGCACGGACAGCAGACGGAGGTTACATCACACATTTTTCATCCATATAGGGTATGTGTGTGTGTCTGAGAAAAAAAAATAAGAAAAGGAGAGAGGAAAGAGATGATTGGGGGGTACAGGAAAAATACCAGTGAGTGTTCGTACCACACAGATTGCGAACCAATTATTCCTTTCTGCCCGATTTGTCACCACAACTGAATTATTTTTTCCACTTTGGCCTTCAGACTGTGACTCATATTCAATAACTTAAAGATCACTTCTTCTCTTTCACCCACTTGTAAGATCATGATAGAGCTGAAGGGGAAATTAAAATGTCAGTGTATTTAGGTAGGTAACTCTGAGCAGAAATTGTGTTTTAAAGAATGACAGGATACTGGGACCTCATTTATAAAATGGATCATCAATCTGATTTGACCCTAAATTCAATGGATTTCATCCTACGTCAAAAGTGAGGAACAAAATGAGATTTATAAAGGCAGAAACTGATGTGAAAATGATCTTATACTGTATGCCATATGCCAACAGAAAAGCATGTGTATGAAGTTTTTGCACTCATGACAGTATTTAATATATTAATCGATTATGAAAATGTAAAGTAAATAGGTAATCACCATATGCATTAATATTACTTTATGGTAATTACGTCACTAAAATGTCTTAATTAGATTGATTTATATAGCCTTAATGCTTATTCTAGGAATATTTCATATAAATACCCTTCTGCAAAAGGCAAAACACAGGCATGTTTAGGCTTGTTTGCTTTTTTGCAAACTCGTTCAAGCATTCTGTTGCACTCAGCTCGCTCTCTCTCTCTCTCTCTCTCTCTCTCTCTCTCTCTCTCTCTCTCTCTATCTATCTCTTTTTTAACAGTCGGGACAGCAGCGTGCTCTCACTCATTTGCAGTATGTTGCCTGGCCAGATCATGGGGTACCAGAAGATTCCTCAGACTTCCTGGATTTTGTCCAGTCAATGAGAAGTATGAGAGGGGAGTCGGTGCCTCTTATGGTCCACTGCAGGTGAGGGGACTTCCAGCACACAGACACACAGATGTTATCAGGTGCTCATCTTACTGAGAATGTTTTTCTGCAGTGCTGGAATCGGGCGGACGGGTGTTTTGATCACCATGGAGACCGCCATGACACTGATGGAGAAGGAAAAGCCAGTGTATCCCTTAGAGATCATTACATTCATGAGAGAACAGAGGGCCATGCTGGTTCAGACATCGGTACAAACGCACACGCAGACATTCCAAAAAGTTCAAGTTGAAATGTCATTTCGCACCAACAAACAGTTTTTCAAAAGTTTCAAATGTTTTCTCTGTTAACAAACTTATAGGTTTACCTCAGATCACAATTCCTTTTCATGCCATGTAATGCATGAATTATTAATTCTCAAAGAATGATATATTGTCATATATATATATTATAAATGAATTTATATTGTCAATAATTAAGAAATGCAATGGCTGTATCTAAATATCCACTCTTCCCTACCATATGATGATTGTTTCTTTATGTATACAGGTGAAACTCGGAAAATTTGAATTTCATGCAAAAGTTCATTTATTTCAGTAATTCAACTTCAAAGGTGAAACTAATATATTATATAGACAAATGATATATGTATCATATGATATATGATATATATATGATATAGGCAAAGTGAGATATTTCAAGCCTTTATTTGTTATAATTTTGATGATTATGGCTTACAGCTTATGAAAACCCCAAATTCAAAATTAGAATATTGTGAAAAGGTTTTCATAAGCTGTAAACCATATTATATTAGTTTCACCTTTTAAGTTGAATTAAATAAGTAAACTTTTGCGCGATATTCTAATTTTTCGAGTTTCACCTGTATGTATGTAAAAGGTGTAGCATGTCCAAATTCATAGTATATAAAACAGTAGGCAAAAAGTACCTACTACTTCTGCATCAAATGGACTCTTACTATCCCATGAGGCCATGGGAGATGAGTTGTGCATGCCAGTGAAGTGACACTATTGACACTCTAGGTCACATGACAATGACAAGATGACAGATGCAGTACGTTCGGATTACTTTCACTCAACATACATTCATACTATATACAACATATTTCAACAGTTGCAAAGTAAGTACTTATTCTTATACTAAGAAGTACCTACTTAGATACTACATGATATTTGGATGCAGCCAATGACATATAAAGAGAAAGGTCATATAGAACTATGGGAAAGGGTCCAATGTGATCACTCATGTTGGTTTAGATGTAACATCATACCCTGAATGACTAAAATGACTTTTGGATCTGTCTACTGGATCAGAAGTTTGAATATCTTAAACTGATTTTATTGGATGTGCTGTCATTACTTATGCTGTGTGTGCATGTTTGTTTTCCAGTGCCAGTTCAACTTTGTGTGTGAGGCCATTCTGAGGGTCTACAGAGAGAGATTCAAACAGAGCTCAACACCTAACAGTTGATGAGAAGAGAGGGACAGTAGAGGAGTTTTTAAAAACAGAAGTGAAGGAAGAAGCTCCGCTGCTGTGATCTGACTGTCAATAAAGACAGATGAAAACAGGGCAGAGAGTAGAGGGTGTGTCTGGATAAAGATGGATGGACAATCTCTTCTATTGCTGTGGCTCTCCTGACAGCTGTGCGGATCAAGGAAGAACATAAAGCACTTTTACACGTATAAGCTTATAGGACCCCACAGTACACATGCTTACTCTTTCTCTGTCCCACATACACACCAATTGCTCTATTTGGGTGAATCTCACGAAATCTGTCAAGAAATGTTCAGGTCACATTTGACCCCAAACCAGAGGATTTTTTTTTTGCAGAGATTCCGTAAAATAGAAACATCTACTTTAAGAACTCTTTGTTTTTCTCTTTATTTGTAGAGCAATTAAGCAAGGTCCCCACCACTACATACTAATGTCTACCTAAATTCATCTGATATTGTATTTTTTCTAACTGTAGTACAGTAATGATTTTTGCAAGTATTTAATTGAAATCAATCCATTCTAATCAGAGGTTGTACAAAAAATTCTACCATGATGAAAGAATACTTTAAACTATACACAATTTTGTTTTTCATGTTACAGTAAGACGAATGAGACTTTGTATTTAATGAGAAATTGGGGAGCTTAATTGCCCTGAAAATAATGCCACAATATGAAAATAATTAAAGATGCAAGGGCTCAAATTTCTGTTTTCCTTTTGATTTTGGTGGTAAAATGTAACCTGGACACTACTTTGTGAGATCGACTAGTAGCCTACATCAACAAATCCACTACTAAAATGATTAAATTCGCCTCTGTTAATAAATAAAATGTCTCATTCTTATCACGTTGTGCCTCTTCTCTTATTCATGATGGCTTGTGGGGAGCTCGAATGAGCGTGCGTGAAATGCTGAGGATTGGCGCATAATGTTTCGTGATAGTAGAAGGCTGCTTGTAGCTCGCGGGAAGGTAACCTCACCCTGATCACTGGGTTGTGGGTTGGCTTACCAGCAGGTAGCGCTGCCTCGCGCACACCGACCCGAAGAGGAAAAAAAGTTTGAGTGTTGCTCTGAGATTTAACGCTTGCGCAGAACAGGTTGCCTGGCCAGTTCCTCTGGTTGACTTACCTGAGAGGTACATCAGTTTCGGTCAATAACAGAAAGGAACTATCGCGCCATCGTTCAGCATAACCTGGTCTCCGGTGAGGATAAGTTTAATATAAGCGCAATTACTTTTTATTGAAACAAAGTTCAAACGAACGAAAGGACCGGAGTATCTTCCCGTGGCTTTTGGCAGGTGCGCTCGTGTTTTCTCGCCCGTACGCCACGAGGAACGGAGCTCGTGACAGGTCGCCGTATCCCGACTTGTCCCCTCTGCATTGCACGTCTCAGTCCGGTAGACGCCGCCTTTTTTCGTCGCGGAAAGCCTGTGAAACAGCTGGATGCCTTCCTCTTGAGAAGTCCGGGATCGGTGCCGTTTTTCCTGGTTGATTAAAGCGCTGTATCGCGGGGGTAAGATGATGGGCTTTCTGCGCAGGACGTTTAGCCGTCGGTCAAAGCGACGCTTTCGGACATCAGACGAGCTGGAAGGGACCGGCAGAGGCGGAAACGCAGTGCTGCAGGCTCACCAGCAGCAGGTGATTCACGCGCCGACCGTTGTGACCGGGGGAGCCGTAGTCCACATCCCCGCTGCGGGCAACAGCAAAGACGCCATCACATGCAGAGTCCTGCTGCTGGACGGATCGGATGTCAGTGTGGAGTTACCGGTGAGTGAGTCAGTGGAGGACTTCGTTAGCTTTTCTTGAGAGAAAAGTCACCTTAATTGTTTTGAATGTAATATTTAATGGCAAAGTTCTGTTGTGCGTGTGTGGCCGGACGGATTTCCCCGGTGTTGGGTCCTGTCCCGGTAGTTGAAAGGCAAACAGATGGTGCTCGTGATCGCGTCCTCCTGTTAACTTCCCACCTATAGCGACCGCTCAACCTGTCACACACAAACCTGCAGATTCCCTCGAGCACTGGGAGCTTTCACTGAAAATGAAACGACAAGAGAGAAAAAAAAACACACACACGGAATTCCCCAGCTGATTTTCTTTCTCTCCTCCTGTCAAAGTGTTTTCCAGAAAGTATTTCCCCATTTGTTCACTGAGGTCGACGAACACCAGTTAGGCGCTTAACCTTTGGTCCCTCTTTTGCAAGTCGCGCCGTGAAATAGGTCGATTACTAACTGACTTGCAGTTTATCTGTTTGTAACTGTGTCTTGTCAATTCACTATTGAATATCTATTTTTTAACACTGTAAGTTACCTCCTACTTTGAGTGTAATTTTGTTGTGAATTTGAATTTGTACTGTAGTTTTTTTAACGAGCGTTATCAGCACGGTTTAGAACTAACGTTACAGTAGGCTACAGTAAAAAAAAAAAAAAAAAACACCATCTCATTGGCACCAGAAACTAGTTTGTTTTATCTCTGAGAAAGTGTCAGTTTGTTTGTATATTTCTTCTCAGCCAGTGAAAATACTCCAAAAAGAAACCAAAACATTAGGCTTTACCTACCACCAAGCAAGGCATAAAGCCGTGTCGTGAGGATCTCCATCAAGTAGTTATACTAAGTACATAAAAACGACATTGATTTGTAATATAGGCCTACTTGTTTTCTATATAGTGCATAATAAAACAATGTGTGTATAATGGAATTTTTCACTAATTAACTGTTTATAAACAATAATACAAATATTTATAGAATAATTTAACATTATTAAATCATTATTTTAAAACATATGGACTTGTAACACTTATGGAACTACATTAAAGATTGTAATGTAGGGTATCTGTATGCTATGCCATTATGTAAGCCAACTAAGCCAGGTCATTAATGGTAAATGTGTGTTAAATTAATGTAATCAGAACCAACTACATACATCATGTTGTCATTGTCATGTGACCATAACACATCTGGTTTAAAGAGAAATATTCCCCTTAGTCCCCTTGAGATTTATTACCACCAGACTAACACAATAGAGCATGTTACCAGTGCGTTGCAAGCGTACGCCTACTGTCAAAAAGACGTTCTTCAGGCAAAATCTGCTTCCACACGACTTAAATGCTCTAGTCTAGAACACATGAACATAGACAAATTAAAATGATACAAAACTGTGTCATAAAGAATAACAGCACTCTTGGAACATCACTGGGTCAATCAAATTAGAGGACTAGAACTATTATATTTAATTGAAAATATTTCCTTCTCAATACTAATTATTTTCAATACTGAAGTTCACAGTTCACATCATATTATCGTTTTATATTTCAATGACAGTGTTGCTGATTGCTGGTTTATAAACATGTCATAGTCAGGCAATGTTATGCCATACAAGTCTGAACATGTCAAAGAATTTATAAAATACCTTTTGTGTGTCAGCTAGCTTTAGCTTTAACAAATCATAAATTCCTTTTGATTTGACCGCTCTCAGTGTCATCTGAAACCCAAACATCAAACCTGATAAGTTTATTTTCAAAAGTGAATCATTTTTATTTGATGCAGGACTGGTTTGTACTACTTTGTGTGTATTGAGAACAGAGAACAGCTCTAAAATGCATGTCGATTTATGTATGTTAAGGGTTGTAGGTCAACCTGAACAGCAGAAAGTATCAAAGAGAATAATAGCCACCCCTGCCCCCCTCAGGGTGTGTCCCAAATCCAGCCACTCTCCTCTGACACTTCAAGCTATTTTTGCTCCGGCCTTGGTTTGTGTGCACCTTACATACAGTATGTGTGTGTGTATTTTCCTCTGTCTTAGATTTTGTCTATGTGCCTTGTGGAGCTTGTCTAAATATCAAGGCTTCGAGCCTTTATCAAGACTAAATGTTATCACAATAGACCAGCACTTTCAATTGAAAAACAATAATGTCAATGTCTCTAATCCTTCAGGTCATTGTATTATATTATTCAGTGAGCTTTAGAAGTTTCACAGCATATCAAGCTTATACACTGGCTCCAAAAACTATTTGGACACTCAATTCACACTTTTAGCAATGTCACTGCATTACATAAGAAAATATCAAACCAACAGAAGTGGCAATGCCACGCAGTCCAGTTTTCAGTGTCAGATGATCCTTCAAAAATAGTTCTAATATGCTGATTTGGTGCTCCAGAAATATTTCTTATGAGTGAAAAGAGTTGTAGTGAAAACCATGATATTTTTTTCAGGATTGTTTGCTAAATATAAAGTTCAGAAGAACAGCATTTATTATTAAAGAAAATAAATCTTTTGTTACATTATAAATGTTTTTACTATCACTTTTGATCAATTTAGTTAATCTTTTCAGAATAAGTACCTGTAAATCTGACCCCAAACATTTAAATGGTAGAGTAATTGTAAAAATGGCTTAGAAAATTGGGGGCCACGTCTTATATTAGCTTCTCTAAAATTTGTCTTTGGCAAACTCCAAAAGAATGTTCCATTTCCAAGTAATGTCGTTATTGACTAATTTCTTATACCCCGTAGAGATGCTGATTCAGGATTCCAAGATGAGTTCCACTCATTCTCATGAGAATACTTCTCATTCTCATGATAACCGGAAGCTCCTGCCATTTCCATGACCTATTCTGATCATGTGCTCAATCCTTCGCCTCACAACATCCCCGAACCAACAAAAGAAATCAATCATGCTCCGTTAAATAGAACAAATCAATAGCTAAATTCCAAATTATCTGCATTCGTTTGAAAGTTTTTAATCTCAGTGGATGCTGGCCTTGAAAATAAACTGACCATCATGAACTATTCTTGAGATAATCTCTTCTTTGTGGCGTTTTGCTTTTCCATTTTTTGATCTCTCTTTGGCTTTTCATAGTGTTTGTTATCATCTGTCAAATGACTTTGTAATAAGACTAGGTTTGGAAGAAAGGTTTGGATTTGGAATATTCACAATATATTTGCCATGATTTTGCTGGCGATTTAAAATTAAAGTCGGCATGAAATCAAATTGTACCTTATTTACACATTACTAGTCTTGTGGTGAACAATTAATCTGTGCAAGTTAATACACAGAAAAAAAATGTGTCTGTCTTGGTAATCTTTTATCAAAATCTGAACATTTTCTTCCTGCTCTGGAATGGCGTTATTTCTCCGATGATGGCTTTGGTAGAATATCCTTAACCAGACCACTCCCCTCCAACCGTCAGTCTGCTATGAGCGAGGGATGGAGAGGAGGCGATCTTAAGTAAAACCCCGGCCTCTATTCAATATTCCATTTCACTTGGAAATATGTCAAAACACTGAGGTAAAGTCGGTTGCAACTTCAAGTTCACTGCGACTTTAGATATGAATATTGCGACATTTGGCTAAAAATATATTTTTTCTTGTCTTGTGAGTGTAAGAGCATTAAGACAGATATTTTAATAGCATTTTAATTTAAATTCAGCTAAAAAAAAATCCTGTTGATAAGTTCAGTTCACGTCTGTGAATTATTTCAAACTGTCATTTTTATTAATTCAGAGCTCTTATTCAACAATTTACTTTCCATCATCACTCTGAAATTCTCATGGATGTCCCCGTGTTACATTTTTAATATATTAAAGTGTTTTTAGTAAAGATATTTGTACACTTCCCTTCAAAAGTGGGGTCGGTAAGATTTTTAATGTTTTTTTTTTTTGCTGCATTTATTTGATAAAAAATACAGTAAAAACAGTATTATTCTGAAACAACATTTCTTACCATCATCGATGTAGAAAACTCCTGCTTAATATTTAAAAAATGTTCAGGATTCTTTAATAAAAAGAAATAGGCATTGATGGTAATAGTATACATGTCTTTATGGTCACTTGATTAATTGAATGCATCCTTGCTGAATAAAAATGTATTTATTGAAAGAAAATCTTACTGACCCCAAGATTTTGAACAGTTGTGTAGATTTCTGTTTTTGTTATGGAAAATTAAATTGAAATTTACTATATATTCGTCTTTGCGTTCATTTAAAATGAAAAATTGAATTTATTTGATCTATTTATTCTTAACTAAATTTTTATTGTATGTAACTTGTTTAATTAAAAAAAATTGTGGTTCTTCTGACTAAAAACAAAACAAAAATCAAGACTAAAATTGAGATGAATGCTAAGATATTTTAAGCTATATCACTCAGCCGTGATGAGTGCATATGAAAATCAATGCAGCATGTACGTCGCTGTGCCTAATTCAGGGCCATCGAGCCCTGCAGGCGCACTGGAGCAACTTCCTGCCGACGACATGCTCCACAGGTGTCCCCTTAAACTGTCACAAGATCAGTGTGAAGCCCCCAGCTTTCCGCACTTAGTGATTTATCTGTGTGTTAAATGTGTGTGTTTCAGAAACATTCCAAGGGACAGGATCTGTTTGATCAGATTATGTATCATTTGGATCTGGTGGAGGCTGATTACTTTGGTCTGCAGTTCATGGACCCAGAGCAGGTTGCGGTGAGTGGCACTCAATAAGCGTTCGCATGCGTGTGTGCGTGCATGTGGCAGTGACCTGTTTTTCTATAAGCTGCAGCTCTTAAACCAGAAATGAGAAATGGAGTGTGTCAGTGTGAAACAGCTACTCAACATCAATCAGAACAACAGGATTTTCTTTTCCTCAGCACTCAGACTAATAACAAACTCTTTGTCTTGTTCCCTCTCCCTCCCTCCCACTGTCACCCCCAATCCTCCCATGCTGTTTTTCACATTTCCTTATGTTTTCAGCACTGGCTGGATGCAGCCAAACCCATAAAGAAGCAGATTAGATGTGAGTAGTCATAAGGCATCACGCACACACACACACACACACACAATTAGTTATTGTGGAGTTGTTAAGTTGGCTGGTCACAGATGGCTGATGACCTTGGGCTCATAATCTACCGTTGCCGTAGTGACTAGTAGTGACAAATGTCTATGAGTGTATACAATGGGCGTGACTAGAGCCAATTCCAGTGTATGTTGTGCAAGACACACCCCACGCAGATCACCAAAGAGAAAGTTGTTGGATGGAGAAAGTGGGAGATGAAATCAAATTACTGTATACTGATACTGTTTCCAACGCAGATTTAAAATCTTTCAGGCCATGCAACCTGTGTGCAATTCAAAAAAGACAGTTTTATCAGTGAAAAGAGGCCATTGATTGAGTCCCTGTAGTGTCTGTCTTCTCTATATTATAGCATAACCGCAGCAGTACTACCCTTCGGAATGGTATATGCTTTACAACACTTTTAAAAGCCGTTGAGTCACACTGAATCAACATTAGCTGACTTGTGCCTGTCTCTATGACAACAATCTTTCATAACCTTCAGGGAGAGCTGCTTGTCTTTTTTGTTCCCTTTAAAGTTTATGTACAGATTTTATTGTAATTGACATTGTGTCTGTTTCATTCCAGCATACACATACTCTTACTCATAAAATCTCTGTCGTAGATGGACCTCCATACAGATTGTTTTTCAGGGTTAAATTCTATTCGTCGGAGCCCAATAACCTTCACGAAGAGTTCACCAGGTAAACAGCAGCAGTCATATATGTATTTACCTTATGTCTAACTACCTTATGTCTTCTAAGGCACTATAAAAATATCATAAAAAGGTCATATAGGGTTAGTGCGCCAGTCTTCTGAAGTTACACAAATGTATCATATAGCTTCAGAAGACTTGAAACACTCTTAAAGGGTTAGTTCACCCAAAAATTAAAATTAAGTCATTAATTACTCACCCCCATGCTGTACCAACCCCGTAAGGCCTTCGTTCGTCTTCGGAACACAAATGAAGATATTTATAATTAAATCTGAGAGGTGCATGACTGCTACATAGGCTCCCTAAGGGAATGAATCCTGACGGCCCAGAAAGTCAATAAAGAAAATGTTTAAATATTCCATGTCACAACAGTGGCTCAACTATAAGTTTATCAAGCGACGAGAATACTTTTTGTGCGGAAATAAAACAAAAATAACGACTTTATTCGACTATTCCTTTTCTTCCTTGTAGGCCTGAAACGAGACTTCAAGAGATTTCCACGACGCATGCGCGAGAATTGCGATCTCTTTCAACTACTTCAGTTAAGTTCTCGCGCGTGCGCGTCGTGGAAATCTCTTGAAGTCTCGTTTCAGGCCTACAAGGAAGAAAAGGAATAGTCGAATAAAGTCGTTATTTTTGTTTTATTTCCGCACAAAAAGTATTCTCGTCGCTTGATAAACTTATAGTTGAGCCACTGTTGTGACATGGAATATTTAAACATTTTCTTTAATGACTTTCTGGGCCGTCAGGATTCATTCCCTTAGGGAGCCTATATAGCAGTCATAAACCTCTCAGATTTAATCATAAATATCTTCATTTGTGTTCCGAAGACGAACGAAGGTCTTACGGGGTTGGTACAGCATGGGGGTGAGTAATTAATGACTTAATTTTAATTTTTGGGTGAACTAACCCTTTAAGGGTGAGTACATCACATTTTTGAATTTGGGTGAATTATTTATGTTATATTTTTATGTATTAGTGATACATACTAAATCAGTTATCAGCTGATATTTTGAGATTTTTAAATATATCTGTATCTGTCAATATTAAATTGTGCATGGTAATTTCCTTTATTTGTACATTTAATTACCTTTGCTGTAATTTAATTTAATAACATTATAAATGTAATCTTTATCAAATCTCAAAATAAATATAAATTTTTCATACTGTGCATTTATAATTTTATGCTGCATAAATTCACTTGTAACATTTTAAATGATTTGGGTATATTGTTTATTTTTTGGTTGGTTTTATTTTGAAACATTAGCATAGAATTTTTCTATCACTTATTTATCGGATATCGATCATAACATGAAAATAATTGGTAACACTTGACAATAAGGTTTCTTTGTTAACGTGAACTAACAATGAAAAATACTTCTACAGCATTTATTAATCTTTGTTAATGTCAATCTCAATATTTGCTAATACATTATAAAAAAAAGTTGTGCTTGTTAACATTAATGCACTGTGAACAAACATGAACATGATATATTAATAATAAATGGTAATACATGCTGTAAGAATTTATTGCTCATTATTAGTTCATGCATTAAAGTTAGGATAGGCAATTGCGGAGAGGCTAGCAATTGAAAGTTAGCTTTGAAACCATGAGATCCCACCTGTCCTTCAGTGTCTCCAAAGCCAATCCTTCAAAACACATGAACGCACACAGCAGAATCTGCAAAGGTGTTAAATAAATAACCTCAAAAAAATAACCTCATGTCTCAAAGCACATAACATCACAATAATAATGAACGTAAACAACTTACAGAACTCTGACTTGTACCACCTGACTGCTGCAGAGGGAAATATGTTGACAGGCAGGTAGGACATTGCGTTATTGGACGAACATTTTTTGGTCCTGAAACTTCCACAGAAGATATATGAAGACCCTAGAGATGTCCCCTACTCGGCTCAATCCAGACGGTTGACGGATGAGAAGGAGATTCACATCACCATATGGAAAGAAGCGTAAATGGATGGAGAGAGAGAGAAGCATAGGTTACTGTAAAGCTACGTCTTAGTTTGTGCTTATCTTGGCGAAAGCCGAGAAAAAATCAGCATGAGGTTTAACATCTACTCTCGTGTAATGGAAATCATATGCACATGCTTTAATATTTGGACCACTTCTATTATTGATTGCTATCAGAATGTGAAGAGAGTTTCAACCAGTATAACAAATTGCCTACCCTACCTTTGACTAATGTTAATAAATGAGACCTTATTATAAAGTGTTACCAAATAATTAACTGTTTATAATGTTAGCCAGTGTTTTAATGTCAGTTCATCCCTAATATGTATACTTAACCTATCTGAACTGTAATATTTGACAACTATTTAAAAAATATTTGATTTTTACAGATTAATGACTGTGTAATCACTTCTTTTGCAGGTATCTCTTCGTACTGCAGCTTAGACAAGACATACTGTCCGGCAAGTAAGAAATTACGCTTACGTCACAGTGAGATACACACAAACATGCACACGCAGTGGAAAAAGAGAGGGCCTTTCATATTCTCCCTTTTGCCCGCTGTCACGCCTCTGACCCTCCCTCTGTCACACGCGCACATACAGTGAGGCAGGGTTTCTACTGGGGTCCAATAAAAGCTCTGTTTCAGTGTGTATAATCTGGGTCTGGTCTCCTGGGTGCTGCTCTGCTCCTTTTTAATAAAAGAAACTCCAATGAGAACCAACACACGGCTTCTAATTTAAGAGCACAGATCCGATCCGACACACTTTCCCACACAGGGTGCACATACTTTCTTACATAAATACGGGGCCTCGTCATCTCACATTTTACGGAAGTGGATTTTGATCATTGTTTGAAAACTGTCAGTTGCATGTTTTGAAAGCCATTTTTTATATGCTGCAAACACATTTACAGGCTGTTTTAAGGGTCATTAAGTCTCTCCTTCTTCTCTGAGCAGGTTAAAATGTCCGTATGATGTATACGTGGAGCTCGGCGCTTATTGCTTACAGAGTGAGTTCTGTGTTCAATGGCCAGCTTGGACTTTTTTTCATGTATTTGCATATTTACAGCAGATTTTTGCCTTTTCATTTCCATTTCTTTCTGTTTTGTGTGTTAATAGGTGAACTTGGGGATTGTGATCCATTAGAACACTCTATTGTGTTGGTGTCAGAGTTTCGTTTTTCACCCAAACAGACAGAGATTATGGAGGCAGACATCTACCGGAAATGGGCCGAATGCAGGTAATGAGTATGAATGACTATTCCGTATCCCCACCATACTACAGCTAACACAATGTCCTAACATACAGGTTAAAAGACTGAAAGTGAAAGTACTATGTAAGTTGACAAAGCCAATAGCCAATCAGAACACATTTGATGTTCAGCAAACAACAAACAGAGGTTAGCAGTCTGGTTAACAGATTTATCGCTTGGTGCTTTGTCACGTCACACCTGGTTAGAACACAGCGTAAAATTGTGTGCGTTTTGAATTAAGTCCTTAAAACAGATTGAAGTGTCAGTTATATTTGCGCGTGATAATCACACTTGAAATGTTTACATGCATTTCACACAGACTCCAAACACTGTCTCCCTGTGGTTTTAATTAAATCCTCAACTCTGCATTTGACCCCATTTTAAGATCAATCATCAGTCAGCGCTTGCGACTGTACAAGTATGTGCACAACTGCTGATCAGTCCCTAAGGATGAGTTGTTGCATTTGTTTAAATGTGTCTGGATTGTTTGTTTTTCTTGGAAATAAGATATTTCTTGACTTTACAGACTCGGGGGTTGAAAATAGCAGGGCAACCGGAGCGTAAATGTAAGACCGAAACAATGACTTGAATTGAATTCTAACAGATAATGTCAGCCAGTGTAGAGATTTGAGCAGAGCAGAAGTTTAATGTGAGCGGATTTCCGCAGGTTAAAATCAAGTGCAACAGAACGTTTGGATGTGCTCGATAGGACATAAGGCAGATGCTGTCAGGCTGTGCAAGAGGGAGTTGCTGTAGTCTAGCCATAAATTGATGGGGTATTGGACAATGATGAGTTATGGTGTTCATTATGGCTCATGAGTTTGAATGTTACATCTCTCTACAGGGGAACAAGTCCTTCTCAAGCTGAGCTAAATTTCCTGAATAAGTGCAAGTGGCTGGAGATGTATGGAGTGGACATGCACTTTGTGAAGGTGAGATCACTTAAGCCCTATTCGGACAGGATTAGTTTTACGTGAAGAGCCCCACCTCTTCATGTAAAACTAATCCTGTCCGAATAGGGCTTAAAGTAATTATTACCTGAGAGTTTCTCAGGAATTTTAGTCCCGTTCGAATGTGCCATCAGTAATCATGGACGATGTCAGTAAAGCAGTAGAGGAAAAGGAAAAATTACCTCAGGTAGATTGCTGATGTTGTATTATTCTAACGCTTTTCCTTGTGCGTTTTTTGACCTACCTGAGCTACCGTTTGCACATAAATCTTCAGCATGCTTTCATTTAATTTCAACATGGAAAGTATCCGACGAAAAAATTTAATTATACAATTAATAAATAGAGCCAAATCGCCAAAAAAAATGCAAAGAATACCCATTTTAATATCAGTGTCAGTTAAGAGGTAGATGCTGCTCACTTATGTGGGTTTATTATAAAAAGTCACTTCTATAAACTCGTGTTAAGTTTACTTAAATAGGCTTTTTATAGTAAATTTAAATTATATGAACAAATACTAAATTAAAAGACAAAATTAAAAAAATATACGTGATACGTCACCACGTTAACCTCTAACACCCACGTCATTAATAAACACGGAGATGTCAGTCTCGTCCGAATCGGTATATGAAATCACACACGTCGAGTGATAAAAAACTAGTCCCGTCCGAATAGGGCTTCACTTTACTTAATTTACATCCTTTTAGTCCTCGGATTACAGTTCTAAGAGCATATTCAAATTCTCTGCTTCATATTTTGTTATCTTCACCCTCTTATACTTTCACAACAGCAGAGTTATCTATAATAGCTCTGTAATAATTATGTATTTTACAAAAACAATTTTCTAACTGAATAACTCCATTGCATCTTTCTATATCAGTATTAAAAACATATTAAAAGCTGCTTTATACCTTCACAACAGCAATAATATGCCCCTACAGTAGAGGAATTAATAGAGGGAATGCATTAACGTCACTTCCCCGCCGGAACACGCCCCCCTCAGCCGGACTGAGTGGCAAAAGAGCTGCTGCGTGACTGGAGTTAATAGGGGAAACAGCGAAAACGCGAGTAAAACAAACTATTATCAGTTTAAACTAAAAGTTGGACTCGATATAGTGTTCCTTACAACTTATCAAAGATCCAGTGATCCATGGATATTGACATGCAGCCAGGAATCGTGTTTCCTGACATTTATATGTGCCTGATTTCGACGCCCGGGAAATAAATTATGAGAATTTGCCTGTAAACGTTTTATATAAATAGAATATAGATAGGTCTAAATCCGAGTGATCACTTACATTAATGTTATACTGTATATCATCATATCGTCCAGCCCTAAAACTTGTATAGTTTTTTGTCAGTGTTTATTTAAAAACATCCAATTATGCAGAATATAGTCTGTTCTGTAGCTTTTTGCAGTCTGTAAAAATGTACAGTACCTCAGATTTCTGGTCAAATCTAGTTGTACAGTCAAACGCAAAGCTCTTTCCAGTTTTAGATGTGTTTTGTGTGTTTTTCACGGCATTCACGCTGAAAACAAATGCCGCCGCTCAGTCTTTTTGCCACTTGTGGGCGTGACCGCATTCACCCCGGCCGACGGTGAGGTCATGCGCATACCCTCTATTTTTATAAAAGCAGTTCTAGAAGTAGGCCCACTACCATGCTCCCATTCATCCACCGATCTGCTCTTAAAATGAACTGATATCAGGACAAAAACTGCAGTTCAAAAGCTTTAAAAAAAAAAGACTTCTATCAAACAAGGATGCATTAAATAAATGTTTTTTTTAAATGTGTCAGTAAAGATATTTATAATGTTACAAAAGATTTCTATTACAAATAAATGCTATTCTTTTTTACTCTTTTCATCAAATAGAAATTCATCAGCATATTAGAATGATTTCTGAGGATCATGGGACATTCAAAACTGGAGTAATGATGCTGAAAACTTAGCTTTGCCATCACAAGAATAAATTACATTTTAAAATATATTTAAATAGAAAAGTTATTTTAAATTGTAATAATATATAACAAATATTACTGTCTTCACTGTATTTTTGATCAAATAAATGCAGTCTTGGTGAGCAAAAGAGGCTTGTTTCAAAAACAATAAAAAAAATCTTACTGACCCTTAACTTTTGATCAGTGGTTTCTATAACATACTTTTGAAATAAATGTAAATGTAAAAGTGCTGTATACTGACTTTGTGCAGGGACGGGATGGAGGAGAATATGCTCTGGGACTCACCCCGACGGGAATCCTTGTTTTCGAGGGATCCAGCAAAATTGGCCTCTTTTTTTGGTGAGATTCACAGATACACACTCCTGTTGTTCTGACCAGTGGCTGGATCATTACTTTCCATCTCAACATGCTGGTCATAAATGTTTCCAATTAGGCCTAAAATAACCCGTCTTGACTTCAAGAAGAACAGATTGACACTAGTAGTGGTGGAGGATGATGAACAGGTGAGTTTTACAAAACTTGCACTCACTTATCTGTGCTCACACTGTAGGATACCAAAATTATACATTTAAAAATTCCTCTATACCTTGGTGGATATGATGTGTTTATTTGCCATTAAAATAATCAACTTTTCTGTGGAATCATATGCTTCTAAACTACATTTTTAATTTTGCTTAATATTTTGAATGTCAGAGGACCAATGAAATATTTAGCAGAATTTCAACTTTACTCATCCTAACTTCGTAGTTTACTTTTCTTTTCACACATAATATATATATATATATATATATATATATATATATATATATATATATATATATATATATATATATATAATAATAAATTAAAATTAAATAAAAATAAAAAAAAATAATCTTAAAATATAAAATTATTAATTTCTAATAATATTAAAAAAACCTGTTCTATAATGTTAAGTGCTTTTGTGCGTGTATTTGTGTGCAGGGCCGAGAGCAGGAGCACACGTTTGTGTTTCAGCTGTCGAGTTCTCACGAGTGTAAGCACTTATGGAAGTGTGCAGTCGAGAGCCACGCCTTCTTCCGGCTCAGACAGCCAACCCACAACACGAGCGACCGCAGTGACTTCACACGCCTCGGCTCACGGTTCAGATTCAGGTACATGTACACACATGTAGGGATGTCTCGAGCCGATCCCTAAGATCTGTATCGGGGCTGATTAAGCATTTTTTTTAACTGATAGGTATTGGCTATCCTAAGCATGATCCTTTATTTTACATCAGCCATCTAATCCAACTATTTTCCTAAAAGGAAAAGAAGCTCAAATGTGCGTGAGCGCGCGCACACATGCTTTCTAACCTTTTTGCAATTATTCTGCTTATTGTGCATATAAAATACAGAAAGTATTCATAATTGTGACCACACAGTCTAGTTTACAATGTCTGACATTGTAACAGATGTTTACATCTACCAATATAATTACAATAGTAATTGCTATATTGAAATTACTCCGTGGTGATGTAAAATATTTTTTACATTTGAGCCCCTTCCCGAGAGGAAACTCTCTTCACGGCCCTGTATAGATTGGATTGATTTTAATCACTTTAATGTACTTGAAGTGTGCACCAAGCACTCGGAAAATACAAGACTAAGTATTGGAAGATACTCAATATTAAATGACTCTGATCGCATTGGGGGCACAAAAAAAACTTGATCGAGACATCCCTACACACATGCACACCTAATTCTGGCAATATATTTATCCTTTTGCCTTTTTTAAGTATCATGTTGTTTGTGCTTACAGTGGAAGGACCGAATATCAGGCCACACATAGTGGTAAAGTCAGGAGAGCAAGCACTTTTGAGAGAAGACCAAGTAAAAGATACCCATCACGAGCCCAGTCTATGGTCAAAGCCAAGGGTAGGTCTGTGTGCAGTTTCGCCCGTCAATAATCAACTTAATGCATTTCTGACATGCTTAATCTCTGTGTCTGCCCTGCATCTGCCCTAAAGCCTGTCAATGGTGCTTTAATGCAAATACCACAGCACACGTCATGTATACTTGACTGCTTTTGTCTTCCACAGCCATGACTCCAGCAAAACATCCCAATCTAAGGTAAAGCCACACAAACACAATCATGAGCGCTCAGATATAAAAATGTATGCTTTTTTAAAATATATATTTTGCTGTTGTGTAATGAAAGGTTTTTCTATTTCTACTGGTTGTAATTATGTAATGAAAGATTCTCTTTCTGTTCTGTAGTGCACAGACCAGCCCTGAGCCAAACTTAAAACCGGTATTTTTTCAATATCCTTCTTACTTTATATGATTATTTTAGGAAGAAATACAAATGGGCATTTATTAGCTACATCAGGTGCTTTTAGACTGATATCCTAAGGTATTTATTTATTATGTGAATTATATTATAAAATTAAATTATATATTTACGGTTTCATTCTGTTTTTAAAAGAGGCTGGAAATCATGATTGTTTTACTTTATTGACAGTCTTAGTTTTTGTAACTGTAAAAAAAGTGGGTTGAAAAGTTCTATTCTTTGCATTTATTGTGAAGGTTCAATAATATTAGATTTTATGGAAGTTTTTAGGGTCCTTTGCAAAGTGAACATCATATTTGGAGGCCCTTTGCAAAAAAATGGAAAGCTACAGAGCCCCTACGGGGACAAGGTGATGGAGAAAAAATATGAGATGGGACGAAAATTATATTTCAGCGCTTCAGTATTTCCTTCCCCCAAGAAACTTTGTGTTTGCTCACAAAAGCAGTATAGTTTTTCCTCCCACCTCATATTATTTCCATGACACAAATGTAGCAAGCAAATGCAGTTTCTCAGGGGAGTGCAATACTTTAGTAGCCTGGGAAAACCCAGACAACTTCCGGCAAATTTAATCAGAATCAGAAACCAATCAGAAACGTTGGGGCGGGCTTTACACGATGACGACAGCGCTGGGATTTTGAAGCAGATTATTTTGTAGCCTACATTACAAAGATGGATGCCGCAGTCGAACATCACTCGTTCGAATCAGCTATTGCGTCTGTTTTAAGCGATTTGAACATTTCCTTTTTGTTAAAAACCGAGCTAAGAACAACACACGGAGATGTTTCTCCGGCGCTCTGCATACGTCATCTCCTTCATCGGAGATGAAGGTCTATCTGCGACGTCCGTTGGTGACGCCCCTCTGGAAATGATTTGTCTATGACGCTTTGCTGGACCATAAATCAGTTACAACAGATTCATGTCCATTTAGGGATTCTGTAGAAAACCCCTGAGCTTCTAACATATTCAAAAAAATAATTATGAGCAAATAATTCAAGATGATGATATTGGTTTTTACATTGACTGAGATTTAGCAAACTGAGTTCTTAATGCTTAAGTAATTGGCAAGAGACTTCACTCCTGTGAATCGTAGTTTTTCTGTTTCCCTCCAGTATAAGCACAACATTCCAATTGCACAGGAACCCTGGCAAAGATCACATCCACCTAGTCTGACCTCTCCACTATACATACAGCCCATGGAACTGGGATATGCTCCGCCACCACACAGGTATACATTTGATCTACCAAGATAAAAACCTCTGCCAGTATTTCAGTTTCTGTCACAAAATGTAGGCTGATATCATCTGTGTTTCACCTGCATGTGCATATGTGTCTGATTTAGACCCTCCTATGTGGACAGACCCCCTGCGAGCAGTGGTGGGTTTGGTGAGAGCGGTTTGATTGAGTGCAGTGTCAGGAGTGTGTCTATCGTGCACAGAGACAAAGTTATGACTGCGCTCTGAGCATGTAAAAGGGTGTTTGGATGAGCAGCTCACCTTAGTAAAAGAGACTGTAGAACGCTCGCATCCAATCACAGTCAGCCTGTCATCCTTCTTCATCATCTCACCTGCAGGAGTCTCATTCATTGCTTGTGATCATCCATCCAGGTCTCATCCGATCAAATGCATCCTGAGATCGCAAAAACATATTCAGCCTATGTGGACCTTGACGTCTGACAATCTGCATGTTAATAGCTTTTAGAGTTTTGCATGATTTCGATAAATTCTAGAACTAGCAAATTACCTGAAAGACAATCCCGGGATATGAAACTGCTGCTGTTGTGCCTTAATATTTTATAGCAGGGTTGCTCAAAACATCTTTAAAATTACAGAGAGGTATTCAAGAACATCCAGAAGCCAGACTGATCACCCTTGTTCTAGATTATAGAATATTTCATCATTTTAACTCATTGATGTGTGCATATTATGTCTGAAAGTTTACTATTAAGTGCAGATCGCTTATATATCATTCCAAGATGAGCACCTACCTGTTTACAAACCCTGATTTATTTTATTTAAAATCACCTTGAAAATACTTGTGACATCTGTTCTAAATGTGCTAATGATCATTATTTGCTGAAGTGTTAAGTTAGAAATCTTTGTGTTTGGCCATCGAAATCCGTTCAATCAGCTAAGGATGGTGGGCTTTTAATGATTACAGACTGCTGCAATGAGACCTGCCTTAATAAACGTGTTGTTTACGCTAATCGACTCAATTTTATTGATTATGTAAACCCTTGACATTTGCTTCTCATTTTTGTATTGACATTTGCACTGTTGTATTTTCTGTTTAATAACACCATTTCCATAAACACGTTGTTGTTGTGTGTCCATCAATTGAAATTACTTTAATAAGCACTCTGTTACATTAGAAAGCTGCGTTTGCATGTTTCTGCATGTCATTTTACTGTGGTTCTTCATAACGTTACTTAAAAATAAATCAATAAGTACCATCTCAGGTTTGCATTGGTTATACGCTGTTTGGTTATTAATTGTGTTGTGAATGTATAGATCAATAAAGATGACATGCCATTCTGCTGCATGTGTGGGTGGATGCATAGATATATGAATGAACTTGAAGGCCCCTATTGTTCTGAATCTCTACGTCATACGACCAAAAATAATGTGGAGCTGTCATATACCATTGTACACTGCGTCATTGTTGTGCGTTGTTTTATAGTTTCCCTTTGAGTACTGCAGACACCCGGAGGTTTAGTGTGGAAGAGAACGAAGCTCCTCATTCTGGAAAGATCCATCGCTGCAACCATCGCCATGGATATGAAAAACAGGAAGCACTGTGCCTCACGACAGGTAAACCAAGTGAGTCCAAATCTACTTGAACTTTATAAGAGTTCTGTTGTTCACAACAGTTCAATCAACAATAAGCTATATTGAGTAACTTACATTATAGACATTTCGTTAGATGTGTTTTTCTCCCTCAACGCAGAATGGTTGCGCGTGGTCACAACTGATTCGAACTGTGATTCATTCTTAAATAAATCAGTGTTTGAACGAGTCTGTTAAGTAAATGATTCAGTGACTATGCCACCTGGTGGCTTATCGATTAAACCTGCAGACGAGGTCAATGAAAAATTCCAATATTGCACAGATTGACACTAACAACAATAACCATACATTTTTAATAGGCCTAATTGTCGCAATTTTATACGAATAGCCAGGTATGTCCACTCCACACTACAGCTATGATGACAATGAAGAAGACAGTTCAATTGACAGCCAATCAGAATCCACCCGACTTTAACGAGTTTGAGCATTTAAAGCGGCAGATTAACGTTACGCGTTTAACAGAATCTTTTCGTCCGTTGGTGTGGATGATATAATATAGTAATTAATTGTTATAGTGATCTTTATAGTTGAGTATTGAATTTTAAGTGGCTGTGCGACTGCGAGACAGACTGTGATAGTTCACCCAAAAATGAAAATCCTGCCATCATTTTCTGCTGAACATAAAAGAAGATATTTTTTAGAACTGTAACTTAACTGTAACCAGAGACTATTTATATTCTGTAACCAAACAGTGTGAGTAAATAATGACAGAATTGTCTTTTTTGGGTGAACTATCCCTTTAAGACCCGTAAAAAATATATATTAAAAAAAACATTAAACAAACAAACAAATTCAGAACATGTATTGTAGCCTATGCTGATGTGATTGTTTACATCAGAAGCTTGGGTTATGTCTCCTGGGCTCTCTGATGAGTTGGATCGAGCTCTGCAGAACCAGCTAGAAGCAGAACCTGCAGCATGGCCAGCCCTTCACATCAACATAGACATGGTAAGTTAAGAAGATTTCTGCCTCTTGGAAAACTAAAAAAAATTTAACGCTGTCTTATGTCATATGAATAAGTATTTCATTCTCTCTGTAACTACAGGCAGAGGAAAAACCACTTTCAGAGAAAAGTCTTCCTTCCTCCCCTGCGGTTTTACAGGAACAGCTAAAGAGCAACATCTCTAAAGTAACTGCTCGTACTGAGAGACAATTGATTTATCTATATATCTTTATGCAAGGTACCTGTAAAAACAGGTAATTGAAGCTAAATGTGGTCAGGTTTAAAGTTGCGATGAAACGGAAGTTGCAATTATCTTTTCTTCTGTATTGTGACGTAACTGATAATACAACCCCTATTTCCAGAAAATAATTTGACTTTGTAAAATAGAATATAATCAAGAATCTGTGATTTGTTCAATCTCTTGAACCTTAATTTAACTGAGAAAAGTACAAAGAAAAGATTTCCATTTTTTTTTCCACTGACCAACTTAATTGTATTTTGTGAATATAAACAAATGCAACAGACTCCAAAAAAGTTGGGAGGCAAAATAAAAGTGACACACGAGAACGAACCTCATTGGTTCTCACACATCAAGCAAACATGCATGAGCTTCCATATATCATAACTGATTTGTGCGAATAAAAGCCTAAATCTGTTCAGCGTATAAAGCGATCGTGTCTCTTCAGAAAATTTGGACTAAACCACTCCATTCATATGGATTAGTTTTACCATCTCTATGAACTTTTTGAAGTGTCAAATTGGTAGTTGCATAGCTGTCAATGAAGGGACTAAAATCGCTCAGATTTTATTAAAAATATTGTCATTTTTGTTTCGAAGATAATTAAAAGTCTTACGGGTTTGGAACGACATGAGGGTGAGTAAATGATGACAGAATTTCCATTTCTGGGTGAACTAACCCTTTAACACAGTCTGCCGCTTCAGCACATTTCAGTGTATGTTTGGGGGGAAATGGTCATTGAGTTCTCTGCCCCAAAGACGAAAGGGACTTTCATCTGCGAAAGGGCAAAAGCAAACATCTGTCATGGTGTGGGGGTGCATCAGTAAGCTTGACTTGCATATGTCTGTGAAGGTACCATTGACGTGGAGGCATATATTGGGATTGTACAGAGACATCTTTCTTGGAAATCAAGACAATGCCAGGCCTCTTTCTGCATGTGCTACAACAAAGTGGTTTCATAGACACTGCACCATAGAGAGGATTTGCTTGACTGGCCTGCCTGCAGTCCAGATATGTCTCCTATTGAAAATGCATGGCCCTTCATGAAAAGGAGAATCGAACAAAGACAACCTTGCACTGTTGAGTAGCTATCTTATACCAGGCAAAATTAGGCAAAAATTCCACTTGCAAAACTGCAACAATTAGTATTCTCAATTCCCAAATGATTAAAAAGTGTAATTAAAATGAAAGGTGATGTGACGCAGTGGTAAATATGCCTCTGTCCCAACTGTTTTGGAATGTGGCATCAAACTAAAACAATTGTTTTTTGTAATATAAATTTTAAGTCAGTCAGTGAAAACACTGGAAATCTTTTGTCAGTTAAAGAAAGGTTCAAGAGAATTAACAAATCACAGATTTCTGAATTGACTGCATTTTACAAAATGTCCCAAATTTTCATGAAATGAGGTTGTAAAAAAAAAAGAAAAATGTAGGGTGGGAACTTGGTTCTATCCAGCATTTGTTGATTGAATGGAGGCAGATCAGAATGCGAGCTTGTGGACGATTGTAAGAAAGGGGCAGGGTTTAAGCGAACTAAACTATTAGTCCGTCATACGTCACTAAAGTTGTTTCCATGCACATGAAGATCGAGTTATGACATTTTAATTAAACATTATGAGTTTATAAACCACAAATACTATGGTTACACAATGAGGGCATGTGACAGTAGCAGTGAGATGATGCATAGCCTGTGCTCTACTCTCTCTACTGTAGCGAGCCACCCAAAGTGATAGTGGAAACTCAAAAGGAAACTCCTCAAGTGGAGACCAAACTGACAGGTGAGGCACTAACTCTGGAAGCTGGTAAATGTCTCAGATGATGTTCAAGCACCAGAAACCATCAAGCGTCTTTGTCTCAGTGTGTTATATTCACTGACTTCGGCTTCTGATCTCAGGTATCCCAGCTCCTCACAGGATTCAGGATCAAGCAGTCTGAACATAGAGAAGCCAAGAGTGGACCGGCGCAAACGCCTCGTCAGACAGTTCAGCTTGTGAGTCACTAGGCATTAGAGGCATTTTAGATTTAACAATGAGGACTCTTTTGAAATATTTTATTTGTCCTATAGTAACCATAGTGATGAAGATGACCTCCCTGAGGCACTTGCAGCCATCTCCTCCCAGTGCAGTATGGTAAAATCCTCATCAAACAGCTCCTTGGACAAACAGGTCCAGCCACCCATATACCCACCGGTAAGACTTTTTCTTTTCTCCTGATCAGATTAAACAGTTAAACACTTTTTCACCATTGCTGTGTTCAGGATTTTTTGGGCGGGGCTAAAACTGTGGCTCGATGATGCACTGGAGCCACTTAGGCTGGCCCCTCCCCTAACAATATAACTAGAGCACATTCGCATTAGTTCGCCTGTCAGTCGCGTTACTGCAGCCTACAGTTTGCTAGTAGCTTGCTATGCCTTCGTCACGGAAATGCGTATTACCTGGATGCGATCACTTACAAAACAGATCGGTGTCCTTATTTAAATTTCCGAAAAACGATCATATCAAGAAGAGGTGGATTAATTTAGTTAACTTTCATAAAATCACATGTTTTTCTCCAAAACACGTTGGCCACAATTATTTGTACCCTGTAACAGAGACAGGGGTGTGCCAACTGACATCAAGAGGCCCCAAAGATGTTCAATCAGTAGCAGGACCACTGCTCTGAATGTACCGGCCGATGGAGGCGTCCATAATGAAGTAACGTGAAGACGAAGTCAAAAAAAAGTCCAGTGTTTATTCCAATAGAGTGTATATTTACAGTGGAAATCTCCCAAAAACAAAAATCCAAAAACAAAAAATAAAATAAACTGTTCAAAGTTATCCGTTCCCAAACTTTTGGCTATGTCAATAAATTGACCCAAAATAGAGCAACAAATACCTCCCAACTCACTCTACGAGCCTCCTTACAACACTGAGAGGCCCTCTTAAAAATGATAAGCCCCTCCCACTTGGACTAAACCATTCAGTAATTAAAGAAAATAAAGAAATTTAAGAGACAAAAATATATATATATTTAACAGTAACAAACCAATAAACAGTTAGAATAATATAAAAATATATAAACATTGAAAACAAAACAACTCAATTAATTATTAATGTTGAACAACTTTTAACAAAGAATCAAACAGAACTCCAATCTCCCCCTCACACATGACAGCAATTAACCGTGCCTATTGGCGGGAAAGAGGCATTCAAAATGGTGGCAGTTACTGTGACCGGGTTTCGTCTGTTTGGTAAAGTAAAATGTTCCTGTACGTAAGTATGACAATTTATTATTATGTAAGTGGTTAATTGAAATCAATAAACTTATAACATGGTTACCGGTCTTGTTTGAGTTCTTAACAATACATAAATCAACACAGAGAAATTAATAACTCAGTAAATGGAAAAAGGGCATGGTGAAGACAGGTATCAAAACAATCCACAATAAGTGACACACCTATGTCTGCCTTAACTGATGCTAAAATATGCGCAAAACAGATAGTGTGTTAAGATGTTAGTGTGAAAAGTGTCTGTATGTATGCATTTTCTCAGTCCAGCGTCATAACAAGAGTCTTCTCCAAAATAAGAGTCTCTAGTCACAGAACCTCACTGTGACATTTCCCCCTCCCTCTCCAGACACCGCCTATGGTGTCCTCGAGAGAAAGTCCGCAGTGTAATTTTGTGATCCTGATCTGTACAGCACCTCAAAGTCAAACGGCTGCATGGCCAGAAACCACCTGGTAATGCGAGCATTTGTGTCTCTCATGCGGCCTAACCAGGCGAATGCTCGATGGTCAGTTTCCAACCGGAATTTTCGTCCAAGCAAATAATACTTCAAAGAGTCCAGGGCCCACTTAACCGCAAGGCACTCCTTTTCAACAGTGGAATAGTTTACCTCTCTGGGCAGGAGTTTCCTACTGATGTATACAACTGGCTTGAGTTGCCCTTCTTCCTCTTGAAGGAGTACAGCACCAATGCCATGTTGTGAGGCATCAGTCTGTACTGTGAACAGTTTCCCAAAATCAGGACTCTGAAGAACTGGTTCTTGACATAGTGCATCCTTTAAGTCTTTAAAGGCCTTTTCACAGTCCTCAGTCCATACTACATTGTTAGGCTGGCTCTTTTTTGTCAAGTTTGTTAGGGTTATTGCCCTAGCTGAGAAGTTTGGAATAAATTTCCTATACCAGCCAACAAGTCCAAGAAAAGATCTAACCTGCTTCTTTGTCACAGGCCGTCTTGCTCCTTTAACGGCCTCTACCTTCCCCACCTGAGGTCGGATCACACCGTGACCCAGCACAAATCCAAGGTATTGGGTTTCTGGTTTGGCGAGAGTACATTTATCAGAGCGGATGGTTAGCCCTGCAGCCTTGATGCGTTTCAACACCCCCTCAAGGTGCTTCATATGTTCTTCCCAGCTTTGGCTGAAGATTATGATGTCGTCAAGGTACGCTGCAGCATAGCCCTCCGTACCCTGGAGGATTTTATCCATCATCCTTTGAAATGTTGCCGCGGCCCCATGGAGTCCGAAAGGAAGGACTCGGAACTGGAAGTGGCCAAAGGGAGTTCTGAAGGCCGTAAGCTCCTTACATGCTGGCTTCAGCGGTACCTGCCAGTATCCCTTGCAGAGATCCAGCGTACTCAGGTACTTCGCCCTTCCCAGCCTCTCCACCAGTTCATCCACCCGTGGCATTGGATAAGGATCAAATTTACTAACGCTGTTCAGCTTCCTGAAGTCTAAGCAGAACCGGAGGGTACCATCTTTCTTCGGCACCAGCACTATGGGACTACTCCATTCACTTGACGATGGCTCAATAACATCCAGTTGTCTCATGGTCTGTAATTCTTCTTTCATAACAGACAGAAGTTTCTCTGGGACCCGATACACCGACTGACGGACAGGTTTAGGGTCCTTGAGGATGATAGAATGTTCGACCAAGCCTGTTCTGCCAGGGGTATCCATGAAGAGCTGTTCAGGTATACATTCCCATAGTTGATGTCTCTGTTCTTCACTCAGGTGCTGCAGATTCAATTCGCTGTCACCGCGACAAGTCGGTAAATACTGTTCTTCTACTTCCTCTTCACCCTCTACGGCTCTCACCAACATAGCAATGTCATTGCTCTCCTCTGTTTGGCCTGGAGTTCGATGCGTATGCCATTTTTTCAGCATATTCACGTGAAATGTTTGCAGAGGCTGGTTTCTTGAGGGAATTTCGATCTGATAGGTCACCGGACCTACCTTCTGCTTTATCTGGTATGGGCCTTGCCACTTTGCTAACAGCTTATTGTCGGAGGTCGGAAGTAACAACAGGACTTCGTCCCCTGGTTTGAAACTTCGTGATCTAGCCGTCTTGTCGTACCAGTGTTTCTGTTGTACTTGGGACCTTAACAGGTTTTCTCGTGCCAAGGCAGTACTCTGCTGAAGTTTCTCCCTCATCTTCATCACGTAAGTGAGGACGTTCGTTCTCTTTGGGTTGTCTGTCGCCTCCCAGCTCTCTTTCAGGACATCTAGAGGACCTCTTACTTGGTGGGCGTATAGCAATTCAAACGGAGAGAATCCTGTAGAAGCCTGGGGTACTTCACGGTAGGCGAAAAGGAGGTACGGCAGCCATTTATCCCAGTCTTTGCCAGAGTCTGAAACAAACTTTTTTAACATATTCTTTAGAGTCTGATTGAACCTTTCAACAAGGCCATCAGTCTGAGGGTGATATGGGGTTGTTCGTACTCTCTTAACGCCCAATAGCTGATAAACTTGTTGCAGTGTGCGACTCATAAAGTTAGTGCCCTGGTCTGTCAGAACCTCTTTTGGTATGCCTACTTGCGAAAAGAATTTCAACAAGGCTGAAGCTATCTGCTTAGCAGTAACATCTCTCAAGGGATATGCTTCAGGGTATCTCGTAGCATAATCTGAGATTACTAGAATAAATCGGTTTCCTGCCTGGCTTCTCTCAACTGGTCCAACAACATCTACCCCTATTCTCTGAAAAGGTACATCAATCACAGGCAAAGGGATTAGTGGTGCATATGCCGGAGTCCGACCAGTAGTGAGTTGGCATTCAGGGCATTTTTGGCAGTATTCTTTAATGTCTGTGTACATTCTAGGCCAATAAAATCTTTTAGAGATTCTCCAACATGTCTTTGCGAACCCTAAATGACCTGACCATGGAATGGAATGACCTAATTTTAACACCTCACTTCTTTGTGCTTTAGGTACAACAAGCTGAAGATCTCCTTCCTTAGTCTGCTTATACAGGAGTTCATGTTTCAACACAAAAGGATCATCAAGTAAAACATCATTATCATCCTTCTGCTTAACCTGATCAAAACATATGGCTAGTGTTGGGTCCTCCCTCTGCAGCTGGGCTAGACCATTCGGAATCACGATGTCTGACTCACATAACTCAGGTTCAGCAATATCCTCGTTAACCTGTTCTGATATATCCATCAAGTCCTTTACCCAATCTCTACGCTGTCGCAACCTGTTGTCTTTGGTTGGTCCTGCCTCAGTTTCAATATCAGCTGAACAAAAAGGCAAGGTTTGTAAGGGATCATTTGGGTCTGGGTTGTTTGTTGTCTGCACTGCCTGCTTTGACTGAGCCCTTGTCACTACCCCACACCACTCTGTGTCCTGCAGCAATTCAGCCAACACTGGCATATCCGTGCCAAGCAGGATGGGATAGGGAAGAGTCTCAGCAATTCCAACTTTCATCAGATAAGACTGATTCAATACTTCAATATACACTTCCGCAGTAGGCAGTGGAGTGTTGTCCCCATGCACACAACAAACAGTAACAGTCTCGGTGTCGCTCCAGTCTGGTCTGGGAACATATCTGCTCTGCACTAGCGTATATGTACATCCAGTATCTACTAAGGCTAAAACTGGTCTACCATTTAACAAGACAGTTCTAATAGGCTGTGAGTTGCATTTCATGGGGGATGACTGAAATGAATGAGGAACATAACAAAGGCTTGCCTGCTTGGGTTTCTTTAAGGGGCAAAGAGGTCTTGTATGCCCTGGTTGACCACAATGATAACAGACAACATCTTCCTTAACTACACTCTGCGAAGTTACCTGCGGAGTTGTGGTTTTACTTTGTGTGAGTCTTAGGATTCTATCTTGAGAGTTTGAACCGCCCCCAAATCCCTCAGACTTACCTCTGGCCGAAGGGAGGATTCCTGCATAGCGGAAGTTTCCTGCTCCTTTCCGGGCTGTGATGTATGCCTCCGCCAGTCTGGCAGCGTCAGCAGCAGTCGTTGGATCTCGCTCCTTGACCCAGGTCCTCAAGTCTGGATACAAGACTCGTAGGAACTGTTCCAGAACCAGGGTCTCCATAATATCCTCTTTAGTGCTGCTGGAGTAGCGCACCCACTTGCAAAACAGGTCCTTCAGTCTGATGTAAAGCTCCTGTGCCGACTCATCGACAGGGGTATTTAGGTTACGGAACCTCAGTCTATAAGTCTCAGCATTAATTTCATACTTTTTCAATATTGCTCTCTTAACAACATCATAGTCTTGTGTATGCGAAGGGTCCATTGCAACAAACGCAGACCTGGCCTTACCAGTTAGCAACGGTATGAGGTGAATGGCCCATTCTTGTTTAGGCCACTGGTACACCTCTGCCAGTCTCTCAAATGTCAGCAAATAGTGCTCAATATCGTCAGAGTCCTCCAGTCTCGCAAGCCGTGGCTCACGGTCTATCACCCTTGGTGCTTGTCCGTCGGAAACTGCTCCCCGACTGATATGTTCCATGTCAAGTTGCATCTGCGTGACATGGTGACTGAGCAATTTAAAATTTTGTTCTCGTCGGGCTGTCTCTCTCTCTTGACGTTCATCTCTACCCTTTTGATATTCCATAAAGGACTTGAACATCTGTGCCAGAGCAGTAACAGCAGTATCAGCTCCAGCCCCAGAAACCATCGTAGACTGCACTCCTTCATCTGGATCTTCCTCGACTTCACTCTGGTCCACATCTGGCCTTGTTCTTTCATCAGGCTGATTCCTTGTCTTTGGTGGCATTGCAAAAAAAACCCCAAGAATATCCACGTCACCTCAGCGGTACAAAACTTCTGACACCAACTGTAACAGAGACAGGGGTGTGCCAACTGACATCAAGAGGCCCCAAAGATGTTCAATCAGTAGCAGGACCACTGCTCTGAATGTACCGGCCGATGGAGGCGTCCATAATGAAGTAACGTGAAGACGAAGTCAAAAAAAAGTCCAGTGTTTATTCCAATAGAGTGTATATTTACAGTGGAAATCTCCCAAAAACAAAAATCCAAAAACAAAAAATAAAATAAACTGTTCAAAGTTATCCGTTCCCAAACTTTTGGCTATGTCAATAAATTGACCCAAAATAGAGCAACAAATACCTCCCAACTCACTCTACGAGCCTCCTTACAACACTGAGAGGCCCTCTTAAAAATGATAAGCCCCTCCCACTTGGACTAAACCATTCAGTAATTAAAGAAAATAAAGAAATTTAAGAGACAAAAATATATATATATTTAACAGTAACAAACCAATAAACAGTTAGAATAATATAAAAATATATAAACATTGAAAACAAAACAACTCAATTAATTATTAATGTTGAACAACTTTTAACAAAGAATCAAACAGAACTCCAATCTCCCCCTCACACATGACAGCAATTAACCGTGCCTATTGGCGGGAAAGAGGCATTCAAAATGGTGGCAGTTACTGTGACCGGGTTTCGTCTGTTTGGTAAAGTAAAATGTTCCTGTACGTAAGTATGACAATTTATTATTATGTAAGTGGTTAATTGAAATCAATAAACTTATAACATGGTTACCGGTCTTGTTTGAGTTCTTAACAATACATAAATCAACACAGAGAAATTAATAACTCAGTAAATGGAAAAAGGGCATGGTGAAGACAGGTATCAAAACAATCCACAATAAGTGACACACCTATGTCTGCCTTAACTGATGCTAAAATATGCGCAAAACAGATAGTGTGTTAAGATGTTAGTGTGAAAAGTGTCTGTATGTATGCATTTTCTCAGTCCAGCGTCATAACAAGAGTCTTCTCCAAAATAAGAGTCTCTAGTCACAGAACCTCACTGTGACATACCCCTAGAATTTTTTACGAGTAAAATATCTCTGAAGTATATTCCCATTAATATTTACCTTTTTTTAGCACACCAGGGTGACTAGGAACATGAAATTGTCTAGCTATGACTACTTGTTTCACAGGAGTTTAAATATGAGGAAACACGAAGGCCAAATTCCCTTAATCATCCATCACAATGAGTAAAACCAAAGAATATAGTTCTGATGTGCATCAAAAGATTGTTTAGCATCACAAAATAGAAAGTGGCTGTAAGAAAATAGCTAATTGAAAATACACATTTTGACCACCAGGGCAATAATTAAGAAGTTCCAATCAACTAAAGATGTTACGAATCTGCCAGGAAGAGGATGTGTGTCTATATTGTCTTAATGCACGGTGAGGAGGAAAGTTTGAGTGACCAAAGACTCTCCGAGGATCCCAGATGGAGAATTCCAGAAATTACTTGAGTCTTGGGGGTCAGAAAGCCTAAAGAAATATATCAAACAACCCCTACATCACCACATGTTGTTTGGGAGGGTTTCAAGAAAAGTCCTCCTCACTCCTCCAAAAATAAACTCCAGCATATTCAGTTGTCAGACATGACTGGGACTTCAAAAGGGACCGGATTCTACGGTCAGATGAAACAAAAAAGGGCTTTTTAGCAGCAAACCCACCAGATGTGTTTGGTGCAAAAGGGATAAGTCCCCCATGCCTACGGTTAAATATACTGCTGGATCGTATATGTTGTGGGCATATTTTTTTGCTGGAGGTCCTGGACATCTTGCTCAGATACATGGTATTATGGATTCTAGCAAATACCAACAGATAAACAATCAAAACCTGACTGCCTCTGCTAGAAATCTTATAATGGGCTGTGGTTGGATCTTCCATCAGGACAATGGTCCAAAACATATCAAAATCAACACAAAAATGGGTAACTGAGCACAAAATGAAGCTTCTGCCATGACCGTCCCAGTCCCCTAAACTGAACCCTATAGAAAATGAGTGGGGTGAAGTGAAGAGAAGAAGCACCAACATGGATCTGGGAATCTGAAGGATCTGGAGAGATTCTGTATGGAGGAATGGTCTCTGATCTATTGTCAGTTGTTCTCCAAACTCATCAGGCATAGGAGAAAACTCAGAGCTGTTATCTTGGCAAAAGGAGGTTGCAAAAAGTATTTAATAACAGGGAGCCAATAATTATGGCTAGCGTGTTTTGGAGAAAGGCATTTATTTCATTATGTGATTTACCCCCCACTTTCAATTCTTTTACTTCAATGAAAGGTTAGATTTTTGCGCAAAAGATCAAAAGGATAAACAATGCAGGTTTATTTTTACATTTTTGATTATATTTATCAGGGGTGCCATTAATTCTGACCACAACTGTATAAGCAGTATGCTTCAATCTTTAGTCAGATGTACCCTGGTTACAATGACGCATATTCGCCCCGAGCCCCAGCACTGTTCAAATGGTTGCACGCTCCTACTCCTTAAAATGTCACATAGCTTCAAAATAGCTTCCAGTTATTTTAGCTGTACAAAAACAGTCTGTAATGCTGCATGACATGTTATCATATTATTATCGTAATCATAAACGCACTGGTCATAGCACAAATAATTTGACTGCTTTGATAACTTGTTTGCTTGTCTAATTACTCATATAGCGGTTAATGAATTGGAAGTCTCGCACATTCACAGGAAATAGCTTCCTTTGCATTGAAAAAAAAGATGGATACTGTATATTTTAGTCACAACATGAGATTTTATTAGTCACAAAATAAAATGCAACCACTGTTTCTGATATACATCCTCTGATATGCAGTAAAAGTTTTGTTTGATTTCTTAAACGTTTGTGCAAACGAGTTCTATCACAATCTAAATCCCAATTTAACCCCTGGAGATACTGTATTTGACAATACAAAGACATTCTTTTTTTTTTCTCTCCATAGCAGAAGGAGACTCCACATTTGGAGCGTGACTCCCCGCTGTTCTTTCCAAGTCCAGTACCTCACTTGCTACCATATGCGACACATACAGAAAGGTAACATAAACACACAACAGTCAGGCTCTTTCCAAAATCTTGAATAATTCCACTAAGATGTATATTTTCCTACTATATATCTGCTGTCTCTCAGTGATTATTCATATCTTTCTTTTGTTATGCATGTTTCTCCATTTTTCTTTCCATCTGTTGATGTGGGTCTTAATGTTTTTTTTTCACTGATTGTTCCCATCTTTCTTTCTGTTTATCCGTCTGTCTTTGTATGCGTGAAGCTCTGAAGATCTGCGGATGGAGAGAGAGAAACTGCTGAGGGCTCTGTTAATGACAGAACTCTGAGACAACACACACAACACTTCTGCTTACAGACAACAAATACTACACAGAAAAAGGAGCCCTTAACCCAATGCACTACTTTATTTCACTGTTACACATTTTACACATAATACATTTAAGCATTTTGCTAAAACCACACAGCAGTTTTTAAAACGGTTACAGAAACATTTGTTTGCTTGTTCTGTTCATAGCGCTGGCGTTGGCGCTGTATAAACTGACAACAATGACTGGTTAACTTTTAATAATTCGTATCACTTGTTTTTTTCAATGTTTTATAATCTGTCGATGGTTTTCTGAAGGGCAGAGTTTATTTAAATGCCGCAGGCTTCGCTTAAAGCTGTGAATGTATAGGCCTACTGTATTTGGCTATGTTCTGAATAGCATACTATACTAGATATACTATTTCTATAGTATGCATACGGTGTACAGTATGCAAAATACCTGGATGACCTTCCACGTGTACAGCAGAACACAGTGCCTGGGTCACTATATCCGACAATGCAATGCATTTAAATGTGACTTGTGAACATCAATATCAGCTGTAATTTTTTTAATTTTTTAAAAATCATTATTTAATTAACCATCCCAAAAGATATTTTTACTTATAATTTTGAATACATTTTTAAATAAAAAAAAAATGTAAGAAAAAAAGAAAAAGAAATTACAATTGGATTAAAATAACTTTTTTATTTCCGATATAATTAGCGACACTTAACCTGAAAGCATAATGAGGTCATGTAACTATACTACGGTTTAAAACGTGCCCTTATATATTGTACTGCATCAGATACTATTTTTAGACAGTGTATATAGTGAGTAGCCTACTGCGTAACTATGCTAGTTAGTATTCTATTCTGAACATGTGCTTTAATGTCATGCAAAGTCAAAGGTTTCTAATTTATATTTTGTGAAAAATTGTACTGCTATCCCTAATATACGTTTCATATAAACCTGAAGTTTTTATACAATAACCTCCTTTCTCTCTTGTAATATAAAAACAAGGAAGATATTTCCGGAAGTACATTGACGAGAGATCAAGCTTTTGTGATCACATTGCCCACTAGAGGGCATTAAATACACATTTCAGGTTTGAACTTTGAGAAGTAGTTTAGGAGCAACAAAATGAAATGTAAACTTTTTATTTTCTTGTATACAACTTGATTCTCATAAAGGAGTTGCAGCTCCAGTGTTAATATTTTGATATGACCACACTGTAAAAAAAAAAAAAAAAAAAAAATCTATTTCATGTAGCTCAATCACTTTTTTAGGTGTGGATATGTAAATACAAACATAAGTCAGTCACTTAGTTTAAATTTACTTTATTTTAAGTTATTATAACATATCAAAATAAAATAATACTTTCTCCAAACAGCCAAATTCTTGATTTCTCATTTCCACCTATGTTAGGAATTAAAAAGATGATGGTAACAGATCGGTAACATGAGTGAGTTGTGCTTCTGCTTAACTACTGCTTGTTGGCATGTGTGGGTACTAGTACAAATAAATCACACTGACTATTTCACTGTCATACGCTTTACTCCTACTGCTCATAAAAGCCTAAACATGCAAATTACTCTTAGTATTTAAAAAAAGCACAGACTATAATGAATGAGGCACATTGGCATAAACAAACAGGAGGGTACAGATGGGATACAGCTGCAGGTCAAAAATAAACCTGTTCACATTCCAGCAGATGCACACAATCACTATCCTTAATACACAGACAATGGGTGAAAATACACCTGTGTGCATTACAGCAGGCCCAAAAACACTCTCTGAGTGCAGTAAATAAACACACATGCATTGACTTTTGGTTGTGGTGCACACACCCACCCACACACACACACACACACACAATTGGGTAAACATGTACTACACATACACACATCAACAAGCACATTTATCTATATTTTGTACATTGATTGGTACAGACAATACATTTTTCTGATGCATGACACGGTTATAAAGCACAAAAGTAAGTTGTTCCTAATTCTGAGCTATTTTGGCAAAATGACTTGCAGAACTACATGTTTCAGACATCCACGAACTGCGTTGTGCGTGGTGTAAGGATTTGGCGAATCTTGTAAACATGTTATAACAGCTAGCTCTATTAACTTCATGCAAATTAAAACCTTCAAAGGAAAAAAAAAAGAGTCTTGAGAAGGTCTCTACGCATTCACACATACTCACGGTAGAGTCACATCAACAGGGAGGCACTAACACACTTTTTTATGGTCCTTTGGCTTAAATTTATGGTTTCAGTGAAAGTCTGCCTTTGATTCGGCAGCTATGTTTAGACCCTGGGTTGAGAAGCTATTTCCTGAGTGAACATCACTGCATGTGCATGTACACAAACATCCAAACTCACACTCACACACAGACACACATCTTCAGCAAAAACCTTATGAGCAGAATATTAGCTCTAATGCATAAAAAACAATGTACAATTTACATTAATGTCAAAATACATATAACTATTTTAAAAATTCTCATATAAATAGTAGAAATGGCATAAACTGCTTTGTTTTGAGGGGTTTGTTGAATCCACCAAAGGGGCATGGCCTCATCAATAGATTGGCTTAAAGCAACTGCAAGTCAAGATAGGCTCCGCCTCCTACAGACTGGTCCCCAATAGGATGCTTTGCTGACAGCACAGAAGGGAGAGTTACCAAACCGTCGGTGTTGCCGGGCTGAAGGAGACAGAAAGAAATTACATTTACTCAAGAGAGAAGAGACACATGCTTATGCCTCATTATTTGTAATAAGCCCCACCTCAAATAAGTGACAGCCCTCCTACTGACTAACTAGCAAACCGCCTGAGGCCAATGTACAGCCTGCATGGGAAAGACGCACATTGTGGGTGTGCATGGCAGGAGTCACAGCTGTTTTTAGAATTGGTTCATTATCCCATTAGGCAAACTAACAGAAGGATTCACTCCTGTGGTGTCAAATATATGGTGTCCGCTTCCAGATAAATATTCTGTTTAATTCACAGTACTACTCAGTATATATTTTTGCTGTATTAAAATAATAATTGCTAAAAATGACGTGTGTGTGTAATGTGTATATATATATACACCCACACATTACACACACACGACATCTTTAGCAATTATTATTTTAATACAGCAATAATATATATATGTATATATATATATATATATATATATATATATATATTTGTTGCACATGTATTAATTTTGTGCATTGTTTATATATGAAGTTTTCGTTTACCTGATCTCGAATGGCAGAATAATAACACTGGCATCCCAAAGCAATAGAACAGAGAGACAGCAGTCAAGTTGAAGTCAAGATTGAGCAGGCCAATGCACCGCACCTTAACTTGGTGTGCGTGTGTGTGTGTATGTGTTTGTGTCAGGGAATTTAGACCAGAGGAACCTGTTTAGCTCATCGAGGGGGTGTGACAATGCAACTATGCGATCCGGTTACTCAAACCCACTAAAGCATCTAAATCTTCAATGCTGAGCACTGCAGGGCAAAGGACACACCTTAATGTTCCCTACAATCCAGACCTGCCCTTCTTATAAACACACACACACACACAAGTTTCTGATGTGGAACAACCTGGGACTTGTATTTGGATCAGTGGCGCTCATTAACATTATGAAAGCCCATTTGAAGCTCCTTGCTAATACATTTCAATTCTTTAGACATCATCAGTGAACTGTAAATAATTTAGATTCTTGCTTTTTTTGGCAGGAATTTAACTAAAATAATCAGAGAAATGGCATGAAAGAAATTCCTGTCTCTCCCTGAACTCACATTGGTATTATAGTAGAGTTGTGGGAATATTTTAAACTCACCTGATACCCATGTACCATGCTGAGGATCTCTTTAACCCCAGGATTATAAACATGGGAAGGGGCGTGGCCTTGCATTCGTATTAGTGCTGTGTGCGGGGCCGAGATGAGGGAGCCTGCGGAAGGGTTGTGGCCAGTAGGGAAGTAGCTGATGTTAGGGGGGGAGCCAGGTGGGCTGTTGAAAACAGACAAAGATAGCCAAATAAGCTTAACATTTCAAATATATATATTTAATGATATATAATATTAAAATATTATTCAACTTTTATTTAATTTAAATATATATATCTTTTTTTCTTTTTCTTCATTGGTCGATCAAATAGTCCCACCCCAATCACACGTCATTGGTCGAGGCAACGCTGCTGTGTTAGATTGATAGTTAACTCTGTGGATCTTCACTTTACATTTTTGTAGCCTTCCTCAAGCTAGATAATCATATTTCTTTCCTTAAATCTCACATACACAAACAGTTCCTGAACCAGTTCTTCCACTATGGAGAGAACTAAAATGCACATTATAGCTATGTTAATGGACCTGGGCGTGACACACTCACTTTGTAGCATGTTAGCCTTGTAAACACACCCAGTCCTGGTTGTGCACTTCTTAAAGACAAAGTCATCATTATGTAGCTGTTAGAGATTCTTTTGAGCAGCTCATCAAAAAAAGGTACATGCCCAAAAAAACACATTACTTTACCCTCAAACACAAACATACACAATGGTTGTATGTAAATATTCACACTTTGTGAAACCACTCATTAAACATGAGACAGCTACTGGTGATTATTTTGACATAAGTTGACTGTGTCTAAAAGGTAAGGAAGTCCCGTTTCTGTATGAAGATTCCTCCTAAAAAAAAACTGGTTCAGACAGGTGAATTCTAGATATATCTAAGCAAATATTTAAACCTTGGATATATCTATGCATCTATGATGCCTTTATTCCTCAGTAAAGTACCTAAGTTTTGGATTAATAGGTACACTTTGACTAAAATTAGACACATCATTAACTTAAGGATAACTGGTATTCAATCCGCCATTAATCATCTTATGTGAATGAAACTGCAGTGAACTAATTGCTCGTACACTGCAAATGTATATGTGCATGGCTTATCTTATAATGAAAAACAACATTAACAGATATAACTCTTACCTGGGATAATAGGTGGTGTAGTTCATGTACAGCTGGTTACTGGCAGGGTAGAAGGCCGTTGTTGGTGCCAGTGGCCGAGGACTCAGCAGGAACTGGGACGGGTAGATCGCAGCTGGCTCCACAGGTAGCACTGCTCCGGCAGGAAGGACAGCCGTCCCGTGAGGAAACGTGTACGATGGAGGAGACAAGCCTGAAATGGGGGAGGGTGGGATATTGAGGAATTATTGAGAGAAAAAAACAACCTCGAAGCTTCTAGTTATGGCCATCAGACGGGATTGTAGTGTGTAAATCTGGTCAACGAAATCGAAGACAAAAAAGGTTTTTTGATTGCACCACAGTGATAATTAAATGGTTTTAATAAGATATATGCTTGATGACAATATGACTATAAAAGGTAACACTGCAAGATATAGAGTGGTGCAGGGATGACGTCAAAACCCGGAAGACTAATCTGCCACTGGTTCCCTTGAGATTTTCCTATGGGGATTTTAATGATGCCTTTTGTTCTACGGCGTAAATAACACACACTCATAATCGAAAATGTACATTTTGTAGCAATTATTTTCATTTTATAAACGTATGTTTCTAATAAGTAACTAGATAAGAACGTTTAGGTTGTGAGTGTGTGCAGTTTACGCTGTAGAACAAAACATTCAAGTGTCATCATGTTATGTTTACCACAGACCTTATTTTACCCTTAAGTGTAAAAAACCCATTATAAAAGCCCATAGGAAAATCTCGAGGGCACCAGTGGCAAATTAGTCCTCTGGGTTTTGACGTCATCCCTGCATCACTCTGTTAACAGTGCGCTAGCAATGATTTTAGAAATAATTGAAATTGAAAATAGCTGAAATAACCCAGCAAGAATTGACCTGTTTGGAGCTGAAAAAGCTGAACACCGATAACGGAACTAATTTGCTTTTGCTCACTCAAACGCAACCTTTATGTCAGTGGTTCTCAACCAGGGGGCCTGAGCAAACCTCCAAGGGGCCCACAGGATGACTTAAAAGTACATTAATTAATACATTATTGTTAATATACTGAAAGTAATCTAACTCTAAACTAAATTTAAAATGCAAAAAAACACACAAAAATCAAAGTGTAAACTGAAATCATATTTCTTTCCTTTTTTCTCTAATAACTATTGTTTTTTACTGAAGAACAAACAGATCTTGAAACTTCAGGGATCACAAAACAAATCCTGGTTATTTAATTTATTATATCAATACTAACAGTTTTTGTTAATAAAAAAGCTAGAAAAATACCGGAAATATTGTAACCTTTAATTTTATTTGAGTCAAAAAGTTTGAAAACCACAGCTTTATGCTATATTAGTGAGAATAAAATGAACTTAAATAATTTTCATTTTGTTTGGCACTAAAATGCCAAACAAAATGTTATTAAAATGTTACATAATTAATATTATGTTATGTTTATTTAGATTTATGTATGCCATTTTAGTGAGAATAAAGAGGACTAAAATGAATTAATTTAAATAATTACTAAATAATACTAATAATAAAATATGATATAAAATTAAATAAAAAAAGTAAAGAATTAAAAGACAATGACTATGACTAAAAAAGCAAACTGCCTAGTGATTATTTAAGGTATTTTTGCCAACCAATTAAAAGGTGTGGTCCTGACTGAACATAAGCCAGTTACAATGAGGGCTTTACGCCTTTAAACTGCTTTCCAGTCCTGTTCATTGTTTTGTCATCAGAGGTTCATGTAGTAATTTCATCATACAAACAATGCAGTGCAAATCAACGGTGTAGCCACCAGTAGTAGCCACCTCAAAAGCCCACCCTAAATTCAACCTGTTACACTGTGAACCAGCCTCTAAATCCAATCCAATTTAAGCATGTCTCTTAGTTACTGCGGCAGGTTTTTTTTTTTTAGGTTTTTGTAATATTAAATGCGCCAAAATATTTTGCTCACCGAATCTGAAAAATACCAGTTTAGTGCAAGAAAAGTATTTCTATTAATTAAAATATCTCACGCAAAGCATGCAGCAAACCTTAACCCAAAACTGTCAACATCTGCCATTATTATTCAGCTACAAGTCAGGTATGTTCCCTCCACCCTTCAACACAGCAGCACACAGCCACAGGCGTTCAGGCACCTTTAACCAGACTCAATCCTCTGGTATGCAGAGGATTTTACGTGCCGCTGTTGGTTGTTAGGGTAGGAAAGTTACCGAACTATCCACCGACAATCTATCCAGAACAAGAACCGAAGAAAGAAAGAAATCTAAACTAAATCAAACAGAAAGTGCCTTTCCATGACACACCATGCGTTTGAAAGTGCAATTGGTGACATTATGATGTGTATTGAAAGTTTGTGCACATTTAGATTTAGAAAGATTGCACTTAATCACCCCAAAATCAAAGCCCTCCATTCCCACGCTGTGGAAAAGCATCTGACAAACTCATCAGATTTAAATTGAATAAAAAAAAAACATTCACCCAACCAGATTCCAACTGCTCCTGATGCCCATTCCTGTCTGGACAGGAAATATGGACAGGACACCCACCAAATGAATGCATGAATAAGTGAATGAATGAGAGAAAGGGGAAAAACAGGAAGGCGTGAAGCGCCACCTACCCGCACACACAGCTGAGAGAAGCAGACCCAGAGCCCAGCAGCACTTACGTCGTAACTTACATGGTGGCGGCGAGAGGCCGCTCCTGTTGAGCGTCCCCCCCATCAGCACGATGTTCATCTCCTGAGCGGAGCACGCAAACACCTCCACGTAACGCTCCTTCATGCTGCGCTTGTGGCAGCACTGGGCCGCCAGGAACGCCCGGTCAGCTGAACGCATCTGGATAAAAGCATCACCCGAAGGACGACCCTGACGAAACACACAAACAAATGCATAAACTCTATTTTAAAAAGAATGAAACAAGTGCACAGAACGTGTTTCTGTTTTTAATTGTTGGTCAGTGTACTATATGTCTAACTGGTGTTGTTTTCAGCATCTTCTGTCAGGAATGATTGTTTTTTTAAGATGCCGTGTCAAGTTAAAAGTAGGGTTGGGAACAGAAAACCATACAGCTAGTGCTGACTGGTGGTTCATATGACAATGTGTAGTTAAACATGTAGTTTTCAGTATTAAAATAATTAAATATATTACCACATTTTCATTTGTTTATTATTGTTGTTTATTATAAAGTTAGTCCAATATAATTGGATTGGATTAAAAAAACAATAAAAACAACAACAACAATTGTTTTCAATCTTATCATGTGGCAATTAAATATTCAATTAAAACATATATAATTTTTGTTTGTTTGAAACTAATACCTTTATTAATACAAGGATGCATTAAAGGGTTAGTTCACCCAAAAATGAAAATTAAGTCATTAATTACTCACCCCCATGCTGTACCAACCCCGTAAGGCCTTCGTTAGTCTTCGGAACACAAATGAAGATATTTATGATTAAATCTGAGAGGTTTATGACTGCTACATAGGCTCCCTAAGGGAATGACACCGGACGGCCCAGAAAGTCATTAAAGAAAATGTTTAAATATTCCATGTCACAACAGTGGCTCAACTATAAGTTTATCAAGCGACGAGAATACTTTTTGTGCGAAAAAACAAACAAAAATAACGACTTTATTCGACTATTCCTTTTCTTCCTTGTAGGCCTGAAACGAGACTTCAAGAGATTTCCACGACGTGCACGCGCGAGAACTTAACTGAAGTAGTTGAAGGAGATCGCAATTCTCGCGCATGCGTCGTGGAAATCTCTTGAAGTCTCGTTTCAGGCCTACAAGGAAGAAAAGGAATAGTCGAATAAAGTCGTTATTTTTGTTTATTTTTTCGCACAAAAAGTATTCTCGTCGCTTGATAAACTTATAGTTGAGCCACTGTTGCGACATGGAATATTTAAACATTTTCTTTAATGACTCTCTGGGCCGTCAGGATTCATTCCCTTAGGGAGCCTATGTAGCAGTCATGAACCTCTCAGATTTAATCATAAATATCTTCATTTGTGTTCCGAAGACGAACGAAGGCCTTACGGGGTTGGTACAGCATGGGGGTGAGTAATTAATGACTTAATTTTCATTTTTGGGTGAACTAACCCTTTAAATTGATCAAAAGTGAAGTTAAATATTGTTACATTTTTATTAAAATTATCAAATAAATGCTGTTCTTTTGAAGAATCCTGAAAAATGTAATCATGGTTTCCAAAAAAATATTAAGCAGCTCAACTGTTTTCACCATTAATAATAATAATTAATGTTTCTTGAGCAGCAAATCAGCATATCTGAATGATTTCAAGGATCATGTGACACTAAAGACTGGATTAATGACTGCTGAAAATTCAGCTTTGCCATCACAGGAATAAATTACATTTTAAAATCTACAATATTTCACACGATTACTGTATCTACTGTATTTATAATAGAGGAATCAGAATCATTCAAATCTTTGTGTCTAGCTGAAAATATGCAAGCAAGCTTTTTATGTTTCCACCTTTGAAACCTGGTTTGCGTGGAAATATTGAATCTTAAATCCTGTGCTCAGGTTTAGTTCTCTTCAGCGTGCTTTAAAATATTGTGTGAACCAAGGCATGACAGCAACACATTACAAAGGAATAAAGAAACACAAGTCCTGACAGAAGCTGCTGCACTGATTGAATAACCACCCGTGTTTATGGATTGATTGAGCCAAAGGGAGGAACCTCTCTGACAGAACACATTCTGAACTACACAGGTGTGTTTATTATATTGGATTATTTCCATATGAATTCAAAGTAGGTAACAACGGTTAGTAGTATAGTTCATAAGGACATAAATGGGTCTGAGCGCCTTACCTGCTGGTTAAGCACCATATGCACTCCATGTGGTTTGATGTCAGCAGTGTATTCCCCCAGGAAAACCAAAATGTCCTGGATGCTGGCATCGTACGGCAGACCCCTCAATCTCACGCAGTCCCGAACACCTGTCACTGCTGCCGTTTGGGGCACGAATGTGGGCTGTGGCAACACAGACAGGATGGGGGATGGGGCTACCGGAATCAACGGCGCTGATGAGTATCTGTTCAGTACCTGAGACATATGAGTATATGACTGGTAATGCATATTATCAAGAAGACTTTGCCTGTTTATAGCTCCAGGTGTGGAGATGATGGATGAACTGAGTTTTAACTGGAGGTACTGATACTGTTTGCAATTATCCTTATATTGTAATAGTATCCATATTTTGCAATAATAGCATGCCCAAGTTGTGATCGTTGCCCATTTGTTGTATCTGCTTAACTGAAGACATGACCTTAACTAACCACATAACATGCATTACATTACAGCTGTATATGACTGCCATATGGACATACATATACACTAATCTCTGGCTGATAATAGAACTCTTCCTAAATTGTAACGCTGAAACAATTATTTTCTGTAAAGCTGTTCTGTGAATAATGGACACACAAGATTGGTGTGTCTATATCCTCAAATGTCATAATATATATTATGAAGACAAATTTCCCAACGTATGTTTGGTCAGTTTTACATTTGTTGGAACTGATCAAGCCTGCAAAACCATGCACTTTCTGTTTGAGCAACCCAAACCATCACTTTGGTTTCTTCGGCTTCTTGCTTTACATTTAAACGTTTAATGTTTTACCTGTTCTGATTTTAATTCAATCCTCTGACCAGTCGAAACCATCTGTACTTTGGTAGAGAATGTATAATCAGTTTAAACCCATATATTTGATCAATATTCAATACTTTTCCAATTTCCATAAATTCATTCTTAGGTGAAAAACACATGGTACCATGGTTAAGGTTAGATAGCCAAAACCAAAGTAGAAAATAAATCTGCAACCATTTTGATAGAAAAACAACTTTAAAAAAGGCATAAAAAATCATCTTTATAAAACAAAATATATTTATTATGCATGTTACGTTCATTGCTGTAGTCTAATGATTATGTATTTACTATGTCAAAAAGTAGCTATTAAATTATTAAAAATATTGGTTTTAGACAAAAACAAAGAAACAAAAGTATTGGTTGTAAAAAGGTACATGGGCAGAACCAGTTTGCGTTTGTTGTGTAATGGATTAAGCACATTTACTTTTTTTAAATTTGAATAAGTTTATCAGTCTTTTGGTATCATTTGGTGATTCAATTGTGAATATTCTCCTTATTAAATAACCTAACAACAGCCAACTACTAATATAAGTCATGATGGGATTCTCTTTTCCTGTGTTCTAACCGACACACCCTTGAGCATCAAAAACCCCTTACTTGTGAAGGACACAGCTGAGATAGTCAAACACACACAGTGTTTGCTCAAACACAGGTTAAGTTGAGCTAAACCACGTGCTATTGGTTGAGTCTTGGTTTGATGATGACAGCTACAAATTAACAAGAAGGAATTCCAAGTAATTCTACAAAATTAGTAACAATGAAATGTTTACATTGAAGAACGGGAGGGCTAAGAGAGAGTTTTTATGACAGCTTTGAAAAGCTAATCTTTTACAGATTACTGAGCTGAGTGTTTGTTCAGCGAGCAGGGCCGTTCAGATATAGTACAAACTTGCACACACACTCACACACCCAAAGACCTCACGTGTTACTTACCCCCCTGAGTCTGTCCAACAATCCAAACCAACTAAAAAAATACTCCACACAACTGATGACTTTAAAATAAACAGGAAGCGCCGTCCTCACCTGTTGCACCTCAGCCGCAGTGCTCTTGAACAGCTCTATGTATCTCTTGCCAAGGATGTCCTTGTGTTTTTTCAGCGCGTTCTGAGCGTGCTCCTCGCAGGAGAACAGGACGAACGCATCCCCAGTGGGCCTGCCATCGGGAAAACGTACAAACAGAATGCCTTCGGTGCCGTCGGTCACGGGACACGCCGGGGAGAAGAACTGCAGCACCTGCTCTGCGGTGGCAGTGAACGGAAGTCCACGCATGCGTATGATAACCTGATTCTCCCTCGACAGAAAATTGGCCACTTCATTAGAGGTACCTGTCAATCACACATTCACACATATTCGTCAGCCTCTCAACGTGAAGCTGAAATTACACAAAACAAACTGAAACCAATGCAAATAACGCTGAGAGCTCTTAAACTCAGATTAAATCAGGTGATATTTTATGTTACAACTGTCTGCACTCATACACTAACTAGTAGAACGAGAATGTCCAAGATTTTCCACATAAAGGGATGGGAAAGAAAAGCCAGTTCCAGTTCCAATTCCAGTTCCAATTCCTGTCAAGTTCCTTAACTTTTTAAAGGGGTCATTTAATGGTACATGCACTTATTTCAAGTTGATTGTACTGAAATGTGTGTTTGCAGTGCCTGTGCACAACCATCATATAATGATACAAAACTATCCAGTGTTTTTGTTTTAATCTCCTTATATGTTTGCCCCTGCCTCAAATTGAGCGTTCAATTTTGTGACGTCACACGGTCGGACGCCCCTCCCACGATTGTTGATTGACAGCAGTGTTTTAACACAGACCAGCCCTGAGCGAACTGTCTAGTCCGTCATTGTTGATACGCTGGAGCAGAATGGCGTCTAAATGATTGTGGTGTTCTGCTCTTGGGTGTAATAACGAACACAGCAGTCATTTTGATGTTCCTAAATCCGAACCGCTGAAGACGCAGTGGCTGAGTTTTGTTTTCGAAGGGAATATTCCCCACAAGCAACGTCAATGCTTTCATGTTTGCATGATTCGCGAATCATTTCTCACCAGACTGCTTTATAAACGAGGGTCATGCTCAGTATAAAGCTGGTTTTGCTAAGAAGCTGCTCCTGAAAAAAGAATCGGTACCAACTATTCGTGTTCCCGCTGCACCTCCAGAAGAAGTGAGAGTAAAATTGCATTAACCTTTGTATTGATCTTTGCAAATCCCTTGCGCGCTTCACAATGAATGCGGCTAAGGTTTACACTCAGGGTAAGTTTTCTATGTATGACGTTCTCAATATAATTCATAATCCCACGTTTATAATGAACAACGTGTTATGGTTATTGTGTTATTACAAACTGAGTACGTATACATCAGTAAACACATAGCGTTCGTACTGTACATCTCACTAAGTTACTCTACCCTGCCAGTAACGTTACACAAAGATAGATCAAAGTGACATTATGTTAACCAACCATTCAGAAACGTCCTGTTCGAGCCTTTAAAGGCGGGCATACACTGTGCGAATTTCGTCCGATTTTGAGCCGAATTCTGACTCGTGCGACTCTTTTTCGGGTCGGGGCAATTTTCAGCTTTGTCGTGCGTCGTTTGTCGTGCAGTGTTCGTGCAGTGTAGGCTACAGGGAGAAACGAGAGGCGATAACCTCTCCCGATCGGCAATCGGATGGTCGGATGAATTTCTGGCATGTCAGAAATTTTGGTCGCTCCTCGTGACTATATTGCACAGTTGAAGCAGAGCTACGGACCGATTGCCCTAAACTAAGGGTTTTTTCCCTCACTGCGCCTGCGCGAAAACAGAATTTTAACTATTTCAATCTGCAGCATACGAAAAGAGGGAACTCTTTAAGTTCTGTAGTTCAAACTAGCTACAAATTACTGTTGCTTACCTCCAGTTTGTCCAGTTATTACCCACGTCTTCCAAGCCACCTGCGATGTAACACCGTGTCTCTTTTATTAATTTGTTAAACAATGTTTTTGAAATAAACCTGTTTTTGATTTTCATTGATGACTACTTATTGCAGTGTTCAGACATATTATAGACTGTTAATATAATGATATGCCTATAATTCATTGTAATCGATCCTCATTGAAAATTGTACAAAACATTTAGGTCGATTACAATGAATTATAGGCATATAAATTGTATTATTATTATATTATTCCTCGATGAGTAAGCTTTTATGTAATAGCCTATTTTATTATCCTCACAGCGCATTGTGGTGATGTGCTGTGAAATTATTGCGTGGCAAATTAATTATAATAGCAGATCAATTTAATAATAAAATTAGCCTTCCCTAATACAATAATACTAATAATAATTTAATACATAAATTGGAAGTGCTAAATCATCTTGATATTGATAGATGATGCTTGTTTTGACAATATCTCTGGATACATGATATCGTCTAGGCGCAACCCAGCACGGGGGTTTATCGCAGATATTTCACACGTATAGTGTGAGCAGTCAAGTCGCAGCTCGACGTTCGGACCGTATAGTGTGAGCACATAAATCCTGAGCTTTGGCTTTACATCGCATGCGATTTACTCGTTCAGTGTGAGTAGGTACCTTGCTGAAATCGCACAGACATCGCACAGTGTATGCCCACCTTAAGGGGTCATGACATGAGAAACCGAATTTGCCTTGATCTTTTGGAATATAAGAGATCTATGTACTATTAAAACTTCCTGCAAGTTTCATAGCTTAAGACGTCCTCGCCATTATAAACGAAGCATTTATTTAATCAAGCTCTAAATACAGCTCGTTCTAGATCCTCTGAACTTAGTGACGTCACGGTACGAAGTGACGTACCAGTCGTTTGCATATGACCGCCGTCCGCCTCCAGCGCAAGACAACTACGCCCCATTTCGCTCGTTGGTGTTTTCTTTTTAGCACCCAATGGCTCCTTCCAGGCAGCTAACCCTAACCTCATCCCTAAACATACCCATCCCCTCGCTGCCTGTAAGGCGCCGTTGGGGGCTAAAAACACCAAACACCCCTCAGCTCACATCATTGCATGCGTTGACGTGCAGCGAGTGGGTCTGTTTACAAGAGGACTACAATGCCACGCAGATGTGCTGTTCCTGGCTGTGGAAAAACAACATGTTTGAATGCTGCCGAACGATCCGGACGTCAGGGAAAGCAGTTGGATGCAGTTTATTTGCAGCATATGCAGCCCGCGTGGCGGAGCATTATTGTGTACATGTGATACAAAATGTTAATAATTTATGCATAAGCAGCACTGAGTTAGCCACTCATAACAATGGGCGTTAACACTGAACTCTTAAAGGGGAAACACCTCCAAAACAGACTGTTTGAATCAGAGTGGGAGAAACAGGGTGGGAAAAGGTCATAAATCACTACATTTTTTTAATTTTTTTGTACAAAAACTATATTAATACTATAATTGCACTTAAGGGAACATAATAAAACAAAACAAAAAACCATGTCATGACCCCTTTAATTGTCGAACTTCTTTGCGGCCGTCATCTTGTTCCCGGTGCGACTCCGGTTCAAACTGATACACGGTTGCACAGACGTGTCCTCAGAGACTCCCACTGCCATTCTTTCTCCAAAATATACCCTAAACTGTTGCCAAGGCAACACTCCACGTGCGTTGTGTCAAAACGCCCGAAGAACAGAGAGGCGGGGTGAGCGAAGCTCATTATCATTTAAAGGCATATGCACTGAAACGGCGTGCTAAAAACAGAGCTGTTTTTGACCAGGTAAAATTAGTGTTTTCTTACAATACTAACGAGAATTTTTAATTAAAGTATATTACAAACTTTTCATTTAGACCCTAAAGAATCAAATGAACTTGTATGAAAATGGCATTAAATGACCCCTTTTAAGGAATAAATATTTGAAAAAAGAAATGCAATTTCACTGACAATTGATGAGAAAATAAATCAATAATAAAACATGTCAATCAGCTCTCACCAAAGTTGTGTTTACACAGACTTTTAATGAGCACTGTATGTTTATGATTCACCTAATTTGTCATTTATCTTGCTGTCACACTGTTTCCACTGTATGTTTTTGATTCACTAAAAAGAACCAACTCATAGAAGTCATTCGTTTGGGAATCAGACTACACTGGTCACACTGCTCTGTTTTTTTCTTTTTTTAATGGAACCAGTTCTGAATAAGAATAGATTACTCATAAAATTTAATCAATTATGGAACCAGTTCTGAATAAGAAAAAGAACGGGTTCTTAGTTCGCAACCCTATCCACAGACAAGCCCAAAAAAAAGAAAGAAAGTCTTTTTACCTCCTGCTATCTTTAGAAAGTCTTCACCTGTTGCCTTGTAAACCTGCAATGCAAAATAATGTGATTAGAATTTACAAACTACTACAATTAAAAAAGGTGGATGTAACAGGAATTTTGTTCATCATTGCACTTAATGTAACTTCATTTACAGAAACAGATTTAAAATATATAGTTCAGTATTAATAGCTTTATGAATGTGTGTGTACCTCAATGTATCTGGTGCCCATGTGATGCTTATGTCTCTGCAGGGCCAAATCCCTGTGCTCCTCACTCTCAAACCGCACTAGTGCTTCTCCATTCCTCCTGCCCTGAGCATTTAGACACAATGCAGCACCTCCTCTACACACACAAACACACACAGTCAATCATCAGACAGATTGGTATTGTGCACACACTGAATAATGACAATTGATTAAACCAGAGTAGCCTGTGGGTTGTTGCATACTTGGCGATGTTGAGACCCCTGAAGAACCGGGCGATATCCTGGTCTGAGGACTGCCATGGAAGACCCCGAGCTCTGATCACTGTGTTATCATCCACCCTCTCCATCTTACTGCTATACACAAACATACAAACAGTTTAAACAGAAACATTATATACATAATAATAACATATTTTATAATACTAATGTCCTCTATGAACTATATCCATCACTATTATTAATGCCACAGCAGCAATTTTGCATTAAAATTCCATGTAAACTTTTTATCAAAACACACAACATGAATTTCCGATCTCCATTCTATAGTCATTTAATTCATTTGATAGAAATTGCAATCACAAACAGTAATCTTAATATTTTACAGTTCTAACAAGAAAATTTTATATTCATTATAGAAAATCCCAATATTTAAAAAAAATATTAAATATATATTTTATTTTAAATATGAAACTGTGGTAACACTTTAATTTAGGGTCCAATTCTTACTAACTAATTGCTTATTTGCATGCAAATTACTGGGATATTAGCTGTTTATCTGTACATATAAAGCACATTTGAATGTCTTATTCTGCATGACCAAATTCTAAATCCCTTAATCCTACCCAATACCTAAACTTAACAGCTACCCTACTAACTATTAATAAGCAGTAATTAAGAGTTTATTGAGGCAAAAGTCATAGTTTATAGTTATTAGTGAGAACTGAACCCTAATCTAAAGTGTAAGTGAAACGGATCTTACCAGGTGCCTGTCTCAAACTTGTCATTAACTTTTTCAGGTAAGGTGAATTTGTGGCCTATGAAGAAGAATAAAACAGGTTCATAACAGAAACACTTATGAGTATTAACTCTATGTGTGCAGACAATAAAATGTAAGTTGTAAGGACTTACAGACAGAATCCGAGATTAGTGCTAAAACAATATCTGACATCTGTTGAACTTTGTAAGCAGTGAAAGCATGAAGAGAAGAATCTAAAACCACATTCAAGTCTGATCGCAACCGCAGTCAAGGAATACAGGTCTGTGTTTAGTGTTACACCTTAATTACCAGTTAATGACACTAAAGATGCAAGGAACAACAAGAGCAGGGGTTATAATTGCAAAAGGACCGTTGAAACACTGCAGTCTTCTATAAAGAAACATAGAGGGAGAGAATGACTCTCGATTAACCTTTCTTAGGGCAGAAGACTGTGCCATTGCATTGTGTGTTTGAGACTGTGTGTGTGTAGGCATTAAGACATTACAGCGTAGGTGTGGCAGGTTAAGCTTGTTGGCTAAACACTCTTGGCTTTCTCTTGCTGGCTCAATTGAACCCACACTATTGTGAGTCTATTTGCATTTCAAAACCTTGGGATCCTGCAGCCAACACCCTGTTGCCTACCTTTCTCTCAAATAAACATTCAAATGCAACTTCCTCCACCTAGCTGTCAGAGAATTATGAACTATTGTGTGTATTAATCTACTCTCATCCCTTTAAGACTTACAAAATGCACAAAAAGGTAGAATTTGACATGTTTTTAAGGATACAGTCAGCCATGACCTGAAGATCCAAGTCTTTCAGTTCCCCTTCTGATGGGAATTTTTTCTTGAACTCTTTCCGCAGGTCAAAGAACGAGAAGAAACACTCAGGCAACAAAATATTCTGAAAAGCACAAAAGAAAGCAGTTAAGAAAACACATTTGCCCTCATTAAATATTGGCTAAACTTTTTACAAATATCACCCACACACTTGCAGTATTTAGAGATTGATATACCTTGCTGGAAGCCTCAGGATGCAGGACTTGACGGACATGCAGCTGTCCATCCGTACAGAGGCAGAAGGAATTCCCTGCACCTGCGTCCACTTCTGCACATAACTTCTGATTTAACTGCACACACAGACACCTTTTGAGTAAATGGCACTTTTGTGTGCCATTCAATATATACCCACGAGGCTATTTGAGCCCATATCAATCCACAAGCTGTTAAAAATATGTTTGATAGTGTGTATAGATGCAACCATTCATTGGAGTTTAAATGGTCTACAAGCAGACCCTCCTTTAAAACTGGCCTTTGAAATAATACACTCTCAAATGTAAACATCCTTATGTATTTGAACAGACCGTTTTAAAGATAAATGCCAACCTGTCAGGATAGATTATATGAGAATGTGTGAATGATCACCTGTTCGATGGCCTCCTCAAGCGGATCAGCAGTTGTCAAGGCATCCTCGGTGAGTCCACTCACCTCCTGACACTCCTCAGAAAGCTCAACGTGATCTGGTTTGACTAGCAGTTCATTTACCTGACCAGCCTAAAAGCAGAAAGGAGAGAAATGCTCACTTCCACCATGGATTTCCATAAGCAAATAAATAGCTGGATGTAGATAGATAGATAGATAGATAGATAGATAGATAGATAGATAGATAGATAGATAGGTCTAGATAGATAGATAGAATATTTTGTCTCCGTAATTTAAATAAATCTGACATATATCAAATAAAATATTTTTTTAACTCTGACCTCTCTCACTTTTCATCTTTCACCGCCACCACAATTAGGCTAGGGGCTATAAAAGCACACGCGCATATATAGACAGATAGATGTGTAGGGGAAGGGGGACAATAAGTAAATAAATACATTTCTCTGGCCTTAGATTTCATAGTTTATAAAATATGACATATAGGCTAAATGTAAAATATTTCTATTCTATTCTCTCTCTCACTATACTCTAACTATACACACACACACACACACACACACACCATCACGGGAAATATGAAATTAGCCTACCTTTTTAGTCGCCAAATCCACAACTTGCCAAACCACCTGTACAATTTCCTTCTCATCTGTTCCCAATTGGCCCCCACTTGCACCAGATGTGGTGGTGAATAAAAGCACCAGATAATCGGGATTAATCGTCATTTTAAAAAAGAAGAAAAAACTATTGTCACCACCACGATAGCAAAAGCAAACCCCTAGAGATCAACTCCAGGTGACAGAGAAACGAAGAGCCCAGTGACCCCACACCTACGGACAGATCAGTGCCGGGTTCGGACTCGCCTTGATGTATAGCCTACCTCGGCGTTTTAATTATGTGAGAATTGATGCAAACCAGTCCGAAACCCCTGGCTCTGCTCCGCAATGGCTGCTTAGATCGCGCTGGTTTTGTGTGCGCCCTACCTGGCCACCGCCCACGTGACACAGGTAATAGATACCTGCCCAAGAAAAAGCCCTCCTACTGCTGCTGAGAAACAAGGACGTGGCAGGGCACGCAGAAAAAGCGATCTTGTTACATGATGTGAGGGAATTCAGGATCTGTTTATTACACGTTGACTAATAAAATAACCCATTAACACCTGCTCAATGCCATCAAATGCGAACAGGATCGCATGTGTAAAAATACAGCAAGGCACAATACATTTTACAATTGTTCTACTAACTAAATATTTGCCTGACAAAACACACCCATATGCTTAAAATATGTCTGAAAAGGAACACCTCTATATGTAGCTAATTCTATGTATTCGGCAGAGTCATAAAGCACAGTCTGAGTTTAGGCATCCTTTATTATGTAGGCCTATCCTACACTTTATTATGACCATATGTATTGCACTCCTTGTAATGAGAGAATGAAAGATGGAAACAAAGCATACACAACCCCCTCCATGCAACAAAACTTTACCAACACATGTTTTGCCCCACTTTATTAAGTGGCCGCATTTGTTCAACAGTGAAAGTCATATGTGTTGTAGTCATTAAATGCAACAGAAGCAAAACTCTAGGCCTATTGGTGAAAAGTCACTTCCTTCTTTTGCGATAATCATATATTTGCTCACTTTAGTTGATAGTTTAACAAACCAGTGCTTTGATGTCATAAACAGAGAGTATGTGACTATGTGCACAACTCTTGCCCAACCTCTTGCGCCTCCAGCATTACTGTGTGTGACAAGTGTTGGGTGTGAAAATCACTGAAGGATTTCAAAATTTTTCTTAATTCAAAGTTTGAGTGCTTTTATTAGCTTTTAGCAATGTTTTCTTTGTTAGCACCTTTTATTAGACTTTTCAGGTCCTTAGGAGAATGAAGATGCGTAAAGAAGCTTCCTTATGTTATTGAGAAGTAAAAATTGTAAAGCAAAAAGATTATGTCTTTGACATAAATTTGTGTGTATGGAAACCCATAATTATGTTTTTTCTTCTTCTAATCTTTCCCCTGTTATAATCTTCTGTAAATGCTATATTGGCTAGTGAAATTACTCTCTTGTTTAACCTTTTTTTAAATTATTATTATTTATTGAACAATATCAATTTACAAACTCAATTAGGGAACAACAATATGCATATGAAGATATACACAAATAACGTGTAGCCTGTCATGTACATTTTGTGTCTGCTTAAACAGGTTTATACTTATAAAATAAACAATTCAAAATTCAAGCATATTCAGTACAATAAACAAAAGCATAATCTTAAGACATTTAAGAGGGGTTGCAAAGGGAAAAAAATTAAGCATCTACAAAATCTTAGATGGAAAGTGACTCATATGACTTTATATAATTCACCAAAGGATTATCTTCTTGTTTAACTTGCCTGATGCTTCCATAAAAAAGTCCTTATTCCTTATGAGTTAAAAAGGACCCCAATTTATTATCTGCCTATTTCCAACAGCACTGGACTTCTTTCATTTATTTGCGAGAATCACTCAATCATTCCACTAATTCCTTTTTAATAGGCCTAATGTTCAGTAGAAAAGCGTGAAATATCTGAATTTAAAGTCCCCATGAATTCAAAATTGACCATATTTTGTTTGCCTAAATTGATCGTTTGGTGGTGAACAATTCATCCATGCAAGTGAATCCACCGGAATCCACACAAAAAAAAATTTTGGCTTCATAATCTTTAATCAAAATCTGAAATGTCCCCTCCCCTCTGCATTGTAGGACCTTCCCTGATGACGTAGGTTTGACGGTTAGGTGTCTGCTTAACATCCGTAACCACGCCCATCCAACTGACAGTAGACAGGCTGAATGAAAACACCTACTTTTCTAGATCCAATCAGGTGCTAGTTGGAAGAAAAGCCACGCCCACTAGTTTGCCTCATTTTGTATTCCGTTTCTCTCGGAAATACGTCACAACACTGGAGAAAAGTCATTTGCAACTTCCGGTTCACGGGGACTTTAATTAAGAAAAGATGAATTTAAGGATGATTTTATTGTAGCCAATACAAGTGTTGTTGTATATGGCTTATCTGATTTTTGAAACTTATTATTAAACTTTTAGGCTATAATCTATTACCCTATGCCATTTGGCCACTTTCAGAGTAGGCTATGTGTGCACAATTGGATGATTTATATACAGAGCAATTAATAAAATATTGTTGTTCATATATATGACTTTACTGAAATGTTTTAGCGCATTCACTAAAATCTAGTGATAGCAACAACACAACCGACAGTGATGTATGCCTTCAACTCCGGAAGTATTTTCTTTACCGGAAGTCCTAATGTGACCAAGAAAGATGGCGGGGGATTCTGCAATGGAGCTGCTCTTTCTAGACACGTTTAAGCATCAAAGTGCAGAGGTAAACTTGCGCAGTTTTCTATCTTTACCCGTATCTTTTAACAGCATGTTACAGAGACTGTAAAGTCTAACAGACATTAATTTATTTTGCGCGTTCTTAAAGTTTCCATTGTAATAACGCGTTGTGTTGTGCGCTGTAAACAGTTAGCTTGCTAATTAGCACAGTAATTCATACATATTAAATTCATTCAAAATAGAACTCACATTTTTATAGTAACACGTGTTATTCTTAATTTAAAACAATTACGTTATCAGACTATAGATGTTGTATGGCAGAGCTAACCTGACGTTATTGAATTAGGTGTAACGTTAAGTTGTTCCAAACAAACTCGTGGCTATATTGTTGTTGTTGGTAGCATATGTGTAGTTTCTATTAACAAGTAACGTTAGCATATACTGTGATAAATCAATTATTAGATTTATTTGACAATAACATACTCATATATTGTCTTAAACGTAGAAGCCGTTGTTTGTGCAGTAACGCCTCTGGTGCTCATGGGCATGTTTATGTGACAGCACCGCATGTGCATGTAAACAAGGAGATTGTCTGTAATGTGTAGAACTTTACTGAGGTAGCCGGTGGTGAAAATGTGTGAGGAATTTGGACTTAAAAGAAACCCTCTGTATTTAATGTATCATTTAGCTGGAGATGAATATTTCAGTTTTGATTTATTTAGTCCCCGCCTTTTTGTAAAATCAAGTCACCATGTAATCAAAAGGGGTAATTATTGTTTTTTATGTAATATTGCAGTATTTATAATCAATGATTTGTCTTTGCACATCATTCTTTTTTTTAATGCATGTGCCCTCATAATCTTTAATCAAAATAACGTCCCCTCCCACTTGCAATGACATCTCTTCTCTGATGATGTGTTTACTGGCATGAGGGCAGGACAACCTGTCACTCACATGAGATTAGAGCAATAGGCTAGCGAACCACAACCATCCAATCAATTCCAGATGGACAAAATCAAGTCCTGCCCTAAATTTTTCTTGTTCAAGAATAGTGCTGCCTCTAACGACTAATATCTTTCGACTCGTTTTTCGATTAGTCGGCTAATCTAAAAAACTAATAAAAAAAAATAAAAAAAAACATTGTACAAGCAAAGATCAAAAATAAAATAAAAACTCTGAGAGTCCATATAATGCAAGTTTACGTTGAATTAAACATCAACACATTTGGAAGTGCAATGTAAGCGCAAAAAAGTGATGCGGAACCACAGAGTATTTCACGTCTCACGCATCATAACATGCTGTTTATGCTCATATGACAGTTGTCAGAAAGCAATGGTTTATAGTTAAAGTTTTCAATATTAGTATTTATCCTAGACACACCTATCGTTTTGCTTCAGAATACATTGTTTCATTTACTGAGGTCCTATGGATTACCATTGGGCTCATTTCGCATGGTTTTCAGTGTCAACTTTGGAGGTCCCGTACATTTCCGTTATTTTGACCCACAGAGATGGATTATTTTATATGAAAAAAATAAGACACACAACTGGCACGGTAGGGATGTCAATCTTCCTCTATAATACTATTCGAATTCCATTCCTTATTTTAATTAATATTCGAATAATATTCGAATATTAAATGCTCAAATTCATCCTATTATTAATATTTACGACATTCCTCAGGCTTATGGATCGCCAATGCCACTATAGCATGTGATTGTTGTTACACGTTCTGTCCACTAGAGGGACATCTAACATTACAATAAACATTTTATTCGCGCTGAATATGGTTGAACCGCTACCGATGGTTTTCGGCTAATATCTCCGCTAAAACACTACCAAAAATTCTGAAACTTATATCGTTCTTTTCAGTTCGACTAGACGGTGCTCACCAAATCCGTTGAGTTTTCACCGAGATATTTGCGCTTCACGGGTGCTTTTTTACGTTGTTAAACCTTTACCATTTTTGACAGTATTGTTATGATGATACAGCGTGGATAACGTGCACAATTGTGTTACGATTCAAAAACTTTATTGTTCATCAGACGAAACAAAAACATTTCATTTTCACGTGTGTAAGCCAAGGTGGCGAGAATGGCAAGATTACATACCCGTAAAACTTCAAATAGTAGCCTAGCCCATAGCTTTTATTTTCCAAATCGTCTGATTGCACCGGCTTGTATTTGAGTCAGGCGTCTATATGAGACAGGCCTTTATAGTTTAGTGTTGAGATGTTGTTCATTGAGTTTAGGCCTAGGGTCTCTAATCTCTAAAAATTTCCAAATGCTCCACGTGAAACTTCCGACCTTTTACAATCGTGTCAATTGATTTTGATTAATATGCGCGAGGGAGAGAGAGCAAGACAGCGCTCGTGTTTGAAGAAGTGAGAGTGCGCGCGCGCGCGGCCGGGGCGCTCTCTCTCTTTGCTCGTTACGCCCCTGTCAAGCGCAGCAGTCATTCTAGTCTACATCACTCACCGATCAAAAAAGGCTTTGGCGGGACAAACATTTGCGTTGGCGGCCGCCAAAAAGTGGACGATCTGACGGGTTTTTAGAAGATTAAATACAACCCGAAACTAAAAAACAGACCAGGCCTCTATTTGAGACCGGCCTTTTTTTACCCAAACCTGCAGCCACACCAGGCGTGTAAAAGAGACAGGCGTCTATTTGGGACTCGTCTATTATTTGAAGTTTTACGGTATAAAAAATAATATATATAACGTTATACATCAAATAACAATATTCGAATAGTAACTTCAGCATTCGAATAGTATTGATTTTTTTAAATATTCGAATTTTGGAATTCGTTCCAACAGCCCTATGGCACTGCATGAGGAGGAGTTTTGAGGTGCAGTAGGCCTATCCCTTTAACCCTCTGAGGTCTGAGGTGTTTTTGGGGTCCTTGAGATGTTTTGACATGCTCTGACATTTGTGCTTTTTTCAGTTGCTTAGAAACATATTAATGGCACTGGTGTAATTACACTCTATTTAGCACAAACGGGGCTACCATAATATGTTGGCAACATGTTTGTACATGTTTGTATTTTTTAGAGAATATTGTTTATGCATGGTTATTGAAAAAACAAAAAAATAAAGTTTCTGAAATAAGGCCACAAAACACACACTAAATATGTGTCCACAAGAGTTTTGACTAATGGATCTTGTCGCCTAGAGTTTAGGCTTCAAAATGATCTGAAAATCATCCTGTCTAATCATTCACATAAAACAATAGATTGTTTTAAATTGTGAAAAACATTTTTTTGTTTGCAAAGGCAATATGCGGATGGGCGTGAACGGCCCAACCCCTATCATGAATAATTAAGTGGTTCTCACCTGAGCAGACAATGACCCTGCATAATAATGAGCCTTTCATTCAGGGGTGTCACACAAGAAAGAATGCAAAGACAATAAATACATAAATAAATAAAAAAAAAAAAAAAAAAAATATATATATATATATATATATATATATATATATATATATATATATATATATATATATATATATATATATATATATATATATATACAAACAATCAAAATATAAATGAAAGCCAAAAGCACATTTTTAGTCATACCTGGAAACAAATCCTGGTCAAATAGGTTGTATGGGCAATTCTGCAGAATTGGTTCAAAGTTTGAGTTGGAAACATCTTGAAAATAAAATTGTCTTTTTCCATAAATGTCTTATAAAGTATTATTTTTTAAAGTAGGCAATAGATTTTATCATAAAGATTTCAAAGTTAAGGATTCATTATTTTGATATAGCTTGCATTGGAACAAACACTATAACAGTTGATTAGTTTATTTGTGACAAAACATCCTATATATTTTACATATGAGCAGAAACTGTCTAATTAAAGCTTATTTGATGTCTATTTTATAGTAAAAACTTTATAATCTATCCAAAATTAGTCAACGAAATGTTGTCATTACAGACACTAGTATATCGCGATTAGAAGAAATCTCAGTGGGCTATAGCAATATAGTTTGTGTGTGTACATGTAAAAATAACGTTTACTAAAGTACAGTAGGTAGTCAACCAGAATGCCTATTACCGCCGCGGCAAATCCACCGCCGTAAAAATAAACCAGTCGCATTTCAAAGTAGTTCGCGAAATGACCGCCAGGTGGCGCAAAGGGACATTTAGCAAAACGTAAGTGGGGCAATTAACAGTAAGGATGAAATACTACAAGTTATGGTCATTTCCAAATAAGCCTACAACAAACATTTATTTTTAACAAATATTTTTAAATATGCAACATGCACGTTTTAACAAACAATACAATCTGAACCAGCGCTTCTGCTCCTGTATTGAGACATGCAGCGCGTTTCAGTTACAATCCTGGTTCCAGTGGCCTTAATACATTCACGGCTTTTTAAAATGTCACAAAGCGTTTTGAGATGGTTTTGAATTAAATATTGAAGTTTATAATTAGGATATTTTGGCACGCCGAGTGGCGCTATGCATTATTCTAAAATCTGGCTTAATTCTGGCATGTTGAATTAGAGTTTGAAAAACGCGGCGGCGCGTTCATTTGAATTTATTTTTCTCATAACAGCTAAGAACTTGATAGGCTAAAGCCTACTCCGTAATTGTTGGTCATACAGATAAGATATCATCTTTTAAAACTGTAAAAGGTCTACTTTTATTCATGCAGTAGGCTATAGGCCTACACTCACAGGCTAACGACAAAACGTTTTCTCGCTCATGTGAGAAAGTTTGGGAAATTCTCAGTGAGTAAATTCATAGCCGAGCGGTAGAACTTTAGGTTAGACCATCAAGATGACACGGGTTCGAATCCCGATCAAACATGGTCTATTGTAAATTTTATATTCATTAATGCAGAGAGGTTTGTCTAGCTCTAAAACTCTGTTACACCATACAGTTTTTTGCTTATATTTATCAAATAAAATTACCATGCATTTCCATTTTACACTAAGGAACAAATCCAACAGAACGACTTTGCATCTGTATAATAATAGGCTACCAATCGTAATTTCAAAAGCAGTTCTGTAAAAAAAAAAATGTTTATATATAGGCTATATATATATATATATATATATATATATATAATATATATACATAATTTTTTTTTTTTTTTTGATTCCCTACAACCTAGAGTTTTAAAAAAAATGGTTTTAAGTAAAGTGTGATTTGCCAGGGGGGACGGGGATTTCCTTCTGGTCCAAACATCCCTGCTTCTGCTGAATTATTTTAATCCCCACACCCCTCCCTCCACAGTAGCTAATCAATGCTAGGCTACTTCACCAATAGACCATATTAAATATATAAAATAGAGATATGCAACAGGCACGTTTAAACGACAAACAATAAAATCAAAACCAGCGTTTCAGTTGTTCATTAGTTCCAGTGGCCTAATGCATGCACGTTTTTTCAAATTTCACAAAGCGTTTTAAGATTATTTTGAATTAAATATTGAAGTTTATAAGTGTTTTGGCACACCACGCCGAGTGGCCCTATGCATTTTTCTAAAGTCTGGTTTTATTCTGGCAATTTATTTTTCTCATTACAGCTAAAATAACTTAATAGGCGACTCCGTAATTTTTTGGTCATACAGATAAGAGTAGCCTAGCTTACATCGTTCAAAACTGTAAACTTGTATTCATATTATTAGGCTAACGACAACAGTTTATCTGTCGTCTCTGTCTCCGGGAACTGCGCGTCACAAAAATGAACCAAAAGCCGATTCAGCTCAGTCACGATAAGAAATCGGCTATGTCTAAAGTCTTTAAATGTCTAAATATTTAGGCTAATAAATGTTATCTGATTATGTAATCCATATGAAAACGAGAGGTACAGAGGATCTATACTCAATGTAAGCGCTTCCCAATGAGAAAATGACAAGGGTGAAAAGGGTGAAAATCTCGCTCCATTTTGTAGGCTAAATCGCCCTGAATTAAAATGTAAAAACAGATCAAATAATTTATTTGTTGAAATGTTGCGATACTGTTTCATTTAAGTTCATAATTATTCTATAAATGTTATTTAATTTAGCAGCATTACCACGAAGCACCGTGGTTCGATATTTATTTGAATAATAGCTACAAAAAAAAAACTTAATTAATTGCATGCCTGGGATCCAAAGATCCCTGTAGAATAATATTGAGTTTTTTGTTCATGACAACACATTAACATGCGTTTTTTCAGATTATATTTAGTTTTGCTTGGAAAAGGCAGGCCCAAACCAGTTTTATTTCATCAATTATTGAAATAATGAAATATTTAGTAATAAACTTTTATGACAGAAATATCACTAGTCAACATGTAACTTAAATCATTTAATTCCTTCATTATCAACACTGTCTAGAATAGCGATTTAAGTGTGAATTGCGACTTCTCTTTGTGTTAAGTCAGCCTCAGACTCCGATAGCCTGTGGGGGGTTGGAGGGACAGTTGCTGGACAAAGGTGTTAATGTTCCTCTTTCATATGGAGAGTGTCGGATAGATGAGCAGGCAAAATTATTGTAAGGATAAATCTGTGTCCAAATGTAGGCCCCATATCTTATTAAATTATAAATATTGTAGTTTATTTATTGTAGCCTATTTAAAGTTTTTTTTTCACACAAAATTTCAATTGAAGTTATTGTAAGGTGAATTCAACAAGGCATGCTGTGTCTTTGAAGCAACAATTAAAGGCTAAATATTTTTTTCGTGATTTGTATGGCTGACACGCAGCGACATATACAGTATTATCAGCTGTATGATGTGTTTTTACATGTTTTTAAATGTTTAATTTCGAGAGAGACCCGGCGGGTGCAGCGAGGGAGACTAAATAAACTTGCTAAAAAGAGATCCAGCGCGAGAGAGGCAAAGAAAAACGCATGTTTTTAATTTAATTAGGCTATGTTGCTTTGGACAATTTTCGTTTTGTACTGTTTTAATTGTTTAATTTAGCTGTAATTTCTTTGGCAATACAAATTTAAAATGTCGCAAGATTAGCCTAGTGTTTCTTATTTTGCATCGCAAAAGAAATAAACTCTAAACTCGATGCAATCCTGTTTAAAAAAAAACAAAAAACTGTCCCGACACTTTATTTAAACCTTGAAATGTTCGAACTTGGTTTCAAACTTAAGTAATTTAAGTGTTCTTTTACATTACACAATAATTTAGCAGACTAAAGACGAGCTTCTTCAGTTTCATTTTCTGACGCAATCGGCTGACAATCTTCCTTCATCAGTTTTTGTCGTTTGTGCAGCTGCTGCGGTTCTACGGGAATGTAGCAAATGTATGTTGTAATGATATTTAAAGTCAAGATTTTTGTTTAATTAAGTAAACAGTTATAAACAGTTACTTATTTAAGCATCAAGGTGGTAAAATATAAACGCTGTCGGCCAACATCGGTTAAAAACATGTATGCTACACTGAGATTCGATCTCGGGTCGATTGAAGCTCCTTGAATATTGAGTTGTTGCGTTAACCACTGACCAATTTCAGCATTGTGATTATTAATTATTTTAACTACGTTTCACTTGAATTCATATGCTACCAGCTTTCAATCGCTCTGAATGCGCGGCAGCAGATTACGCAATAGAGAGAATAAACGAACACTTTTCAGAGTCTATGATTGTAGCGCCTCTTACCGGTAAAAGGCAGCAAATACACCACACATTTTACCGCCGCGGTGGAACGGCTGATGTGGGCGTTGTCATGGCTTGCATCAACATTTGCGTTTGAATAGCGCGCGTCCTCCGTGGGCGTGTCAGATTAACGCGTAATGAAGTGTAATGAGCTGGGGAAAAAAATACTGAAATCACTCTCTTTTCATACAGATTACATAAACAGAGAATATTTGTTTTTTATATAAATTACTTCATTGAAAAGAAGAGAATTCAAGCTTCATAAAGAAAAATCTCTCGTGCCTGTATGACAAGTATTTGCGGAGTTATAGTTAATCTTAGGACGCGTTTCAGAATGGACTTCACCGACAGAGAGAAGGCAGAACTTGCATCATGTTTATTTTTCTTTATTTGTCGAAAAGCACAACACTTTGTTTTTATTGTGAGTATACAGAAAAATAATAGACACTTAACATTATCGATTGATGTATACCACTTATATTTAAGATCAAAATCAACAGAGTATTTTGAGTCTCTTTTGCACTGATAAGAAAAAAAGCGAGACAATCGCGCCGGCGCGATAGCCGACCTCAGAGGGGTTTTAAGGACCTCATTCAATGTAGAGTCTTTTCTTAGTCAGCCTGGTTATTTCTGTTGTGTTTTTCATGATCAGTCGCTGATCATGAAAACGTGACTTATTGTTGACAAAACATGCATTCGTTACATTCACCTCTCTAAAATAATGTCCTCATCTAATGAGAACAGACCTCAAATGCTTTCAGCATAATATAATTGGGTAACTATATTAAGATCAATTATAGTTCTTCTTAACTGAATCCATGGCATGGATGGATTTTAATCCTGTATCTAAAGTTTCTTTACATGCTTCTTACATTTCTCCTCGCTCCAGTGTTTTATCCTGTTAGTAAAGGCTGGAAACAGGTCTCTTGTCCTGGAATTTGGTCTTGTTTGGGTGTGTATATGTATGCTTGTGGTTAGTAAGTGCTTTTGTATTGTTGCAGTGATCTGCCACCCCACCTGTGTATTCCAACAGCTCTTTAGAAACAGGTTGGACAGGCCTGTTCCCTATGACAGTTTGTTGAGGAAAGGGACTGTATATGCTGTTCTGCCATTTTCAAAAAGAACTTGATTTCGGAGAATGCTTTTGTATTTCTCAATACCTTGAACCCTAGGAATCTTAATTCCAAGACTTTAACAGTTGAATAAGCCTGATTGTTTTTCTGCTTGGCTGCTCTGTCTGGGTGTGTTTACGAGAGATCTAGCCTTTGCATCAGTCTATCTGTGATAACATTTATCCTTGTCTTGATAAGCTTCTTAACATTTTTCTGTGTCTGTTCTCTTACAAGTTGACAAATGTGGATGTTGTGCGGTTTCCTTACGGTGTCCTGATCACAGAAGTGAGAGTCATTCCCCCTGGCATCAAAGCACATAGCAACCTGCCTGACAGCAGAGCATTTGGGTGAGAAAACAAACTTGCACACACTCAAAGAGTGTCTTATCTAAAATGACAGCAAACAATCATGTCTATAAAGAATCAAGCTACTACTATTTAATCTCTCTATTCACTACTTATTTTTACCATATGTGCCATCCACACTGCATGGAAGTGTTCTTACATTAAGGAAGGTTTAGGATGGTTGACTGTTCGTCCAACCACCAACTAGTTGGTTAATAAGGGCAACTTTTTATTTCTAGCTAGCTATTCATATTTTCTAAGACAATAAGATGAATTTCAAGAGATAGCATTTTTTTTTTCATGCTGACATTCTAACAACTATAATTCTCAGATAAGTTATGTGATGTCTTATTCCCTTTAAAGAACCAATGAATGACATAAATAAAATGTAAGTATAATTACTAACTTTAAGTCATCTTTTGTATTTTAAATCTTTTGCAACATTATAAATGTTTTTAATGTCAGTTTAATGCATCCTTGCTGAGAAAAAAATCTGATTCAGACAATCCCCAGATTAGACAATATTGTAAATATGCTATTTTTAACATCCCTAATTTTCACTGCATATTTGATGACAGTTAACAGCGCTTCTGCCATGTGTGTACAAACTGTCCCAGTGCTTCTGTAGTGCACAATAGGACATGAGTAATCCTGTGGTATCCTCAGAAGTGAAATGGCTGGAGGACAGTTGAGGAAATTGGAAAAGGTTTCTGTGGTCGCTATTGTTCTTTCTTCAAAAACAAATCCACCACACCCCCTATTCTCTGACCAATCTCAGCTTTTCCCATGATCTCATCCCAGATCTTAACCTGTGAAGAGAACAATGAGAGAAAATAAAAGTTTGTTTTGATAGGACAAACAATAAATTATTTCTTATTCTGTTCCTTTTAAATGATCAGGTTAAATATGTAACAATAAATCTGTACTGAAAAAGAGGGATTTCTAAAATGATTCCTGCAGGCTAACTGATTTACAGGAAGTTTGATTAGACAGAAGGTGGCTGCTGATGTCAAATAGGGGTTTCAGGTTTGTTTTTTGATGGTTACAATGTCCCATTCCTGTGTATCTTCAGGGAAACAGCCCCTCACGCTTTCCAGTTGGACCTGTTCTTCAACAATGTGTCCAAACCCAACGCTCCAGTGTTTGACAGGCTGGGCAGGTACTAAATAAACTCTCACATACACACCAGTGTAGGACAAGCTCAGCGAGAAATACAGTATTCTATCTCACAAATCTATAGCTGAATAGATGCATGTACTCTTTGATTGTTCAAATCATTGATGTCGGTGTTTGTTTCACACTAGCCTCGAGTATGATGAGAACAAATCAATCATCTTCAGGCCTAATGGAAAGGTAAGAGACCCCCTCATTACAGCCCAGCATCGTATTTCCATGTAAAAACATGCATGGACCAATATGTTTGTGGTTTCTCCAAAACTGCTGACAGCAGCTTTCCTCTGCTCAATAAATACTTCAAAAGCATTTTCCCGAATCCACAATATATTTGCACATGCCTCTGTAATGACTACAGCTCTCAGCTCCTGCTCTCTCATGGCTTGTATGCAAATCAGCCTTCATTTGTGTTTTGGGATGAGCGAGTCTTTTTGCTCCACCCCTCTAGATTCTCACGCCGTGCCCAAATTTTCATTTTGTCTGTGTTATTAAAGATAAACACAGATGGGTTGGTCCTGCGTGGATGGTACACATGCCTGACGGTGGCAGTGTATGGTACGGCAGAGCGTCCTCACAGCCACGAGCGGGACTCTCCACCACCTCCTCCACCCCCTCCGCCTCAGCAGCAGCTGGGATCCAAGAGGAACATTAAGCTTGGTCAGCACAAACATTTTATACACAAATATGTAATCTCATTTGCTTCATGTGAAAAATTAAACTTGAGTGTTTGTGAACTTCTAGCAGAGTGGGAGAATGAAGAGCAGTTTAATGGCAGCCCACCCAGACCACAACCCAGAGGCCCACGGACCCCACCGGGACCACCTCCTCCAGACGACGATGACGAGGAGGCGATACCTGCACCTGGTCAATGTATGTCCATGTGGAAAAGATGTATATACAGTGGTAGTCAGAGTGCTTCTGTTTTGTTTTCCTAATTTCATACATTTTTGAAAATGCGTGTCAAATAATATGTTACAGCCATAACAATTTGAGTGAAAACTGGAATTAAAACTTTTTTATTTTTCAGATAATCTTATTATTTCTAAATTTTGTGTCAATGTTTCTTTGCTCAATATTTAAACCTGGTTTAAATGGGGGGAAAAATTCAATATGAACTTAACTATATTATTTAGCATTTGTTTTATTGCATTTTTGTTGTATTCTGATAACATAGTGTTATATATGTGCTGAGCACTGAACTTCGCTGTGCTGTCTATGCTTTAGGTCCAGTGAAGGTGGAGAACACAGAACATGGTGATGATTACCTGGAGCCTGTCTCACCTGAGCGAGGGTCTCTTCCTGCTGAGGAGACCTACTCAGACGTAGAGCAGGAGGACGAAGAGGGACCGGCTGATGATGAGGTGGATGAAGATGTGCAGTCGGAGGGAAGCGAGGGGGATGAAGATGAAGAAGATGAAGTGGGTGATGAGGTGACAGATGAAGATGCAGAAGGTGAGTAGTTGCACTGCAGTGGGAATTAATAAACCAGATGTTCAGGGGAAAAATGACCCAGATATCTTATGTGTGGGCAAAAAATACTCTCTAAATGAAATTGTTATTTGCTAGATTTGATCAGCCAGTGACAGTGTAACAGGTTTTCCGTTTGTTCTTTGGAAAGGTAACTGGTGTGTGACGTGTTTTGTTTTTTTTGTCTACAGGTGATGATGGATATGAGCAGATATCCAGTGATGAGGAGGATTTGGAGAGTGGGGCTTTCAAGCTGCCTGCCTTTGACCTAGACTACACACCTGAGGACCTCGCTTCACTACCGACTGTTCAGTACGATCCATACGAGCGTGACCTCCGACCCCTCCAGCACTTCAACCCTCCGCATATCACGCGATATGAGGCGGAGCTAAAACGCCTCAAAACGGTTGATGTCCAGGACTCAAGCTCCTCGTGGGCCGAGTCTGCAGCTAAACTCTCAGAGCTGTTAGAGGCCTGGGGGGAGGGGCAGGGGGCAGAGCGAGGGGCAGGCTGGGTAACTGCATTAGAGGAAATCCCTGCCTTTCTAGTAAAAGGATTGAGCTTCCTCTCTCTAAAGGACTCTAATGTGCTGAGCGAAAAGTTGAAGCGGTTGGTTGACTGGAGCTGTGAAGCTCTTAATTTGGACACTGCCCTGGCACAGCCCATAGCTCTGAACCTGCGCCAGCTCAAAGCAGGAACCAAACTGGCCTCTGCCCTGGCCGACTGTGGTGCCCTGGTTGTGCAGGATCTGCTGGAGAAAGGGATTGTTGGCAGCCTCCTGGGGTTGCTTTTTGCAGAGCACGTTTCATCCACTCTGAAACTCTACGTGCTGCGCTCTCTCGACAGTATCATCAGTGAGCCAAAGGCCATTGAGGCCCTGCTCAGAGAACATCACCATGACAATGATGGAACAAGTGGGTACCAGCGTCTGCTGGATCTGTTTTTGTTGGACCAGACCGTACGTGTAGCAACGGCAGGTGCAGCTATTTTACATAAGGGACATTTTTATGAGGTTTTGACTGACCTGCAGAGGACAGCCAGCATTTGGGCTGAACGGCATGCCACGGGGGAGGTGGGTGAGCGAGAGGAGAGTGAGAGAGAAGCAGGAGAGAGAGACAGAGCAATCACTGAGAGGGAAGGAGAGGAGAGAGAGGGGGAAACTCAAGAGGTAGAGCGGGTAAGCCCAATGGACATCGATACCTTGCTGGAATCTGCCTCTTTGTCAGAAGGTGACCTGGAGAGGCTGCAAGGTCTCCTGGAGGAACTGCTCCACCTGCTGGAGACAGCACCGCACTGTATGGTACAGCCTCCTGGGAAAGCTTTTCCCACCAATGCCCGGATTACTGGGCCACCAGAGCGGGATGATCCCTATCCAACACTGTATAGGTCAGTATCATGTGGCTACAAAACTGATACATCTTGTTTTTTGGTGATAATTAATATTAAAGCTACGCTATGTAACTATGTTCAAAATGTATATAATGAATGAGGACACAGGGTTTTTCCTGCATAGACAATTATGAGGCGGCCGCCTCCGTCAAATTTCGGGCCGCCTCCGCCTCTCGACAAAACTCAAGTCAGGGAATCACATGATTAGATACCTCTTTACCACCAACATGGTTCCGCTGCGGGTTCACGGCCTGTGTCCATTCTCAAACCGTTCTGCGCATTTCGACGGCATCAGAAAAAGCATTTAAACTTGCTGGTCTCGAACGGAGCAAGTTCAATTTCTGTGAAACCGTACGAGCCGCTGCCCCTCCCCCTTTTCAACATCTCCTGTCAGTCATCACAACCACCACAGACGCACGCAAGTCAAGAAGCATCTTCCTTCCGCAGCATCGAAGTCCCTTCACTTGTCACAGCCAGGTACCGATAGTGTTTTTCTTAAGCTTTGGCTTTGTTGTGAAATTAAAACACTTAGTTACTTAAAATATATCCATAGAGCCAGCCTGACTTAGGCAATAGTCCAACATTTTTCTAGCGTTTTTATAAAATAAGCCATCACAAGTAACTTAGCAGGCACGTAATTTACTACTGTTTTGTAATTTCATTGCTTACTAATTTACGTTGCATAGTAGTTTTTTTTTGCGCTTTATTTACATTCAAGTGATATACAGGGCTTGAAAAAATATTTTTTTCATAACAATAAACGTACAATTCTGTAACTTTTTTTAAGTTCACTTTTTAAACTGTGTCGTCGTTGAAAAGAGACACATTTTTCTATAAAATGAAAAATCGGAGGCTGAAATGTTCTGCTTCTGGTTGTACACTGTGTAGTTGATAATGCAATGTTTGAAAAATCTGAAATAGAGCCACATTTATCTGGTTGTGTAAATGAAAGCAAATGCTTGTTGCTATTCAACTACACTGTTGTTAATATGGACCCTATGAACTGTAAATAAAATAAAATTCTGATTATTAAAATACCTAAAAAAAAAAAAAAAACATGCTTTAAAAAGTGTTTTTTTTTTCGGCCAGTTGAAGGCGCGGTACACTTTCATGTGTACAGATGATCTGGATTTTTTTTTACCGCCTAATTTTGAGCCAGAAAACGTTCCATAATGACGTGCGGAGTGCACCAGATTAATGCATTTATCTATAAAATGTGGAGTATCTATAACCGCTGTGGAGTACCCCAGTACGCAGGGCTGTCGCAATAATTGCAATATTGTAATACCCAACCGCAGAGAAACGCAAGCAACAGTGATGTTCACGTTGTTTTTTTGTTTTCCATAAGGCTTTGCCCATGTTTTAAACTTCATTCATGTTTATTGAATGTTAAATAAGTTAAAGGGATAGTTCACCCAAAAATTTAAATTTAACTTGAGGGTGAGTAAATGATAACAATGTTCATTTTTGGGTGAACTATCCCTTTAATGATAAGAGTGAATAATGTAATTTGGTCCCACTTTATTTTAAGTGGCTTTAAGTACTATGTACTTACATCGAAAAGTAAGTACAAGGTACTTATTGTGTTCATGTTGTATTGTAAAACACTTTTGCTGCTATTGAGATGTGAAACGGGTAAGGTTAGGGACAGGTGTGGTGGTATGGGTAGGTTAAAGGGTGGGTTAAGGTGTGAGGTAAGGGTCAACAGTGTAATTACAAATGTAATTACATAAATTAATTACAGCTGTAATTACATGCAGGTATTTTAAAAATATAAGTACAATGTAAAAACATGTATGTACACAATTCATTTGTATATTAATTTCAATGTTAGTACATACATAGTAGCTAAAGCCACTTAATATAAAGTGGGACCTGTCATTTTTTTCGCCAACTGGCTCTTTTTTACTTAAGACTCAGTGTACCATTGTAAAGAGGCTCTGTAGATTAGCACTAAACAAGCCTAAACTGACAGTGAGAGAGAGATATCGACTGAGCATGTTACCTGTGTCTGTCCTTCTTCAGGTCAAGTCAAGTTTGCCATGTTCGAAGAGGAATGCAATATCTTTTTCGTAGCATTATTTCAAAAGGCATCACCGTTGGTCAATGCATTATAATGCCGTTGGTCTTTACGAAGTGAAGCATTAGCTTCAGTGTTACCCCGGCGATGGATTGCTGGTCAGTTGAGCCTTGTAAAGTAGCGCTCAGTTGAAATAATTTCAAAACCTTGTTCCATTAATGAATAAATCAACGTTTTTGAAAGTATTTGTTGAATGAACTGTTTAATAACTCACTCAAAGACAGTCCCTTGGCGCCACGTAGTGCCGTAACAACGCAAATGCACTGACTAACAGCCACTCTAGAACGCGCAGAGACAAGTGCTGATACTGGTGAAATATCAGTAAGTTTTGGAAAGTCTCTTGTCCAGTCAGATTCAAGAATCAGAACTAACCGTTATATATATATATATATATATATATATATATATATATATATATATATATATACACAATAGCCTAACAAGCTTATTGTCAGGTTTATGTTCTGTTATTGGACCCCTTATTTTGACATTCTGTTCTGCTTCCTTTAGTTCCTATTTCCCTTCTCTGTTTAGTGTCGGTTTCATTGGTTTGTTTGTCCTCGTTTGTTTTTATAGTTGCGTATTAGTTTCACATGTCTAGTTTACTTCCCTTTGTTCTACCCCTGTTTATAAAGGTGTGAATGTTGTTCTTGGTCAGTTGTCTGTTATACATGTGTGGTTTGCGTTATTCTCCTGCGTGTTCATTCAGAGCATTTGGATTATTAATAAAGCCGGTTTTATTTTAAAATTTCTCCTTCGTCTTTGTGCCTGCTGATCTAAAAAAAATGAAATAAAAAAATTATTTTATTAAATCGTGATATTGAGCCGCTCAGAATCACAGGAAAGGAAAAAGTGGTGTTCCGGAAGATGCTGCAGTTTTGTTTATTTACCGCTAGAGTGCCAAAAGTTACATGGTGTTCATTTAAGATCAAATATATAGCATCTCTTTAAATTTTTTTTTTTTTTTTTTTACAGATATATGCATGCATGTCACCTTCTGGAATCCCTGGCAGTTGTTCTGTCGTATTCGGCTACATGTGCCCACATCGGAGTCCTGCAGGCTGTCAGAGAGCTGATGCGTTTCCTGTCCCAGTCCCAGCAGGGTCTCCTGTTCCTCCTTAGCCAGCACGAAACCACCAATTTGCTGCTTCGTCTCCTCACACCCCTTACTCACCTGACCCCACCCTCTCACTTGGTTCCGCTAACGCCCCTTTCAGAGGTTGAGGGTGAAGATGCTCCTGCAGTTGGAGAGGGGTCGATTGATGATGGTTTTTGGGTCTGGCTTATGCAAACTCTACATGCACTACAGGGTGTTGCTGAGCTAAACGGGGCAGAGCTTGAAGATGGCGATAATCCAGATGTTTTGGCAACACTTCACAGCCTGTATCTCATTGGCTTTAGCAGCACAGGCCGAAACGCTGTTGCGCACGCTTTTAGCTTGGATAATAACATCAGCTGTCTGGTCAACCTGGTAGAGTTCCATGCAAAAGAGGGCCAAGGGTGAGAATATATGACATTGGTTGAAATAATGTCTGATTTATGAGAGCATATATTTTGTCAATCTATATATTGACAAATAAGAATGTGATGAATGTTTTTTGACACCAAATACAGAGGTTGTTAACACTCAAATGGGCCATATACAGAGCCCTGAGGCACTCCATAGTCATTTTTGTTTAAAATGAATATTTCTTCCTAAACTTCTTGTTCTCTCTAACTTGCTGGCTGTCTCTCACTCTCTCAGGGAAGGTAAAGCAAGGAAGTCTGTAACATATAATTATGCCTGTATGCTTGTACTGCTGGTGATTCAGACGTCAAGTGATCTCCGTATGATGGAGCAGTATGGCACTCCACTTCTTAATGTCTGCAAAGCTGATGAAAACAATGCCAAGCTTCAAGGTTAGCCTGTTTCTCTTTTGCAGCCTACCAAACACTTCAATGTCAGCCAAACCACCAGTTATATGCTTTATTAAGAAGAATGTTTTTTTTTCCCAAGGTCTTAAAAGCCATTTTATAAATTTAGCAAATGTAAGTGCTTTCATATTTGACCTCTATGATTAAATATGTTTTTCAGAGCTGTCCAAGTGGTTGGAGCCACTTGAAAAATTACATTTTGATATCAGTGCCATCCCTGCACTTATTGAGTACATAAAGCAGGTGAGCTTATCAACCACATAAAAACTTGTATGGCATTTTAGGGGGTTTAAGATGATAGAGAATGAGAGAGAATATGTATACCCATCTTATGTTAGGCATTGATCAAGGCATTAGAAAACGCTGTAACTCCTTTACTCATACACACAAATGCTATTTTTATATGATTGGGTCTTTTAGCTTCGACTTCTAGCTAAAGTAAAACCTATTTTATGAACAATTAATTCATGCTTTTATTACTTCGAGATTGGATTACTGTAACTCACTATATTTTGGGATTAGCCAGTCAGCTTTTTCACGGTTACAGAGAGTTCAAAATGCAGCTGCAAGACTTTTAACCAGGACTAAAAAACGAGACCACATTACGCCAGTTTTACGTTGTCTGCATTAAATGCACCCGTGCGTTACCGAGTGAATTTTAAAATTCTTCTTTTGGTATTTAGATCATTAAAATCCCCTCCTTACCTCTCGGAATTACTAACTGAATATCATCCAGTTCTGTCTCTCCGGTCTTCTAACCAGAGATTGTTATGTGTTCCAAAGTCGAAGCTGAGGTGCGGGGGTGACCGGGCTTTTTCAGTAGCTGCCCCCAGACTGTGGAATGCTCTACCTTTGTGTATTCGCTCTGCATCATCTTTGTCTGTTTTCAAATCTAAGCTAAAAACGCATCTTTTTGAATTGGCTTATATTCAATGAGGAAGTTGTATTGTAAGTTTTTTTTTATTTTTATTTTTTTTATAAGGTTTTTATCGTATTTTGTTTTTATTGTATTGTCGTATTATGTCGACTACAGTATGTGCAGCACATTGGACAACCTCGGTTGGGATTAATGGTGCTATATAAATAAAATTGACATTGACATTACCATAATAAAGATATCATGTATTATTAAATATGGTGTAGTAACTAAGTTTTGCTGTTTCCATTGCCAGAATCTGGAGAACTTGATGACAGCAGATGGGGTGGGTCTTGTAAGTGCTCTCAGAGTGTTGTGCCACATTGCTTGCCCTCCAGCTACTGTTCCAGGTACTGTATGCCTTAATCTTAACTTTGCTTGTCTTAGCTAGATACTAAACAGAGGAAACATGACATAAACAAATTAAATGTGTAAAAAAACATCAGATTTGGGCGTTAGGCTTTGCAGTATAATTGCACATAACATTGCTTACAAGTGCACTATAAAAGCACTGAACAGACCTTCCATTTTACATTTTAAGGGATGTATTAGGGCTGCAACTAACGAATATTTTAATAACCGATTAATCTGTTGATTGTTTCTGATTATTCGATGAATCAGATATAAATTTTTTTTAAACCATTAATTTCTTTGTTTAAAGCAACACCAAGGAACTTTTCCTCAGCGGTCGCCCTACAGGTTGGAAGCGGAATTGTCCATTACCGCTGTCGTAAATAATTTAGCCTACCGCAGCCTACTGTCACACGCGCACGCTCGCTGTTTATCCAGCACCGGCTTTGGAATCAACAATGGCAGACATCCCAACCAGCAAGAAGTAATTTCAGGGAGGTATATCTTGGTGACTGGATTGTTGACGGGGGGGTGGCGGGTTGGTTGACTAGCTTTCGTGAGGCACACTCGCAAGGTCTCTCACCCTCTACCTCTCTGCCGTGCTCGCGCTATGTATGTTATGCGCTATGTATGTTCTGTCTCGCATGCGCGCTCTAGGTTCCGGCAGATTTGAACTAATTTGCGGGCATCAGGGAGACGCTATAGACTTTGGATGTCTGCAATGGCCATAGACAATTTGAGGAAGTGGTGGGGGAAGTGACGTATGCCGTAAAGCAGTCGAGTTTTGTAGTTCTTTTTGTGCTCCGGTTCCTACCCGAAACCCGAAGTTGCATAGTGCGAGTAAAAGCGATACAGACCACGTCGGGCTATGGCAGACGTGTCATTTAACCTATTGTAAGTCGATGTACCATCACAAGGGTCTTGGAAATATATTATGAAGGTTGAAAAGTTCCATAGTGTTGCTTTAAAGAACATGAGCTGTCAGAACAATAAATAATTAAGAAAAAATTAAGAAAAATACAAATCAGAAAACTTAAGATTTGTTTGAACGTCAGAACTTGTTCTCTACACTACACTCGCAAACACTCACAGATGCACACACTCACAAACTTGTTTTGTTTTTTGTCAAAGATGTTATAATCTTTAACAAAAAAAAGTTTGACATTATTTGACAAGCAAATGCACACAAAAGACAAGTCTTGTGCATGGATAATAGGTAATAATAATAGCAATAATTATAACAGAAGATAATATCTCTAGTCTAACCTAATATTAATTATAAATACAATGTATATTAAATATAAATCCAATATAAAATAATATAAAAAAAAAACAAATATAATGGATTGACCACCTGCTATGGAGTGTAAGGTATTTTGCAGCTCATCCTTTCTGAGCATATAGTGAAGTTTATCTCAGTCATTTAGAGTAAAGATTGAAAAAGTCAGTGCTACAAATTGTGGAAAAAATAATCCCCTTGTAGTGGTAGGTCTACTTGGGACAGAGAAAAAAAGAAAGTGTTTTCATCTTCTGTCTATCTGATTCAAATCATAGTCTGCTAATTCAGTGGTAAGTATTTAAAGGGTTACTTCACCCAAGAATGGAAATTATGTCATTAATGACTCACCCTCATGTCGTCCCAAGCCCATAAGACGTCCGTTCATCTTCGGAACACAGTTTAAGATATTTTAGATTTAGTCCGAGAGCTTTCTGTCCCTCCATTGAAAATGTATGTACGATATACTGTCCTTGTCCAGAAAGGAAATAAAGACGTCATCAAAGTAGTCCATGTGACATCAGTGGGTTAGTTAGAATGTTTTGAAGAATCGAAAATACATTTTGGTCCAAAAATAACAAAAACTACGACTTTATTCAGCATTGTATTCTCTTCCGGTTCTGTTGTCAATCCGCGTTCACGAGTCCGCAGTGACGTGAGACACTGCTGACGTGTGTCTGGTGCGCCTGAGCTTAGTTCACAGTCTGAAGGAGACGCACGCTGTAAACAAAACAATCTTCGCAAACATGACTAAGGATTTCGACACAGAGGAAGACTTGCATTTTTTGAATATGGGTATTTATTTGAACCCGAATACACGGACCCACCAGATACACGTCAGCAGCGTCACTGAACGCGGATTGACAACAGAAGCGTAAGAGAATACAATGCTGAATAAAGTCGTAGTTTTTGTTATTTTTGGACCAAAATGTATTTTCGATGCTTCAAAACATTCTAACTAACCCACTGATGTCACATGGACTACTTTGATGATGTCTTTATTTCCTTTCTGGACAGTATACCGTACATACATTTTCAATGGAGGGACAGAAAGCTCTCGGACTAAATCTAAAATATCTTAAACTGTGTTCTGAAGATGAACGGTCTTACGGGCTTGGGACGACATGAGGGTGAGTCATTAATGACATAATTTTCATTTTCAACTAACCCTTTAATTGTTTTTATTTATATTGTCCATTTATCAAACTTCCATGCCTCTTATAGTAATTCTATATTACTATGTAGTATGTACCAATTTACAGACACACTGTGTCTCTTTCGCGCACTGTCGCTTGTGCGCAGACACACTCGGTCTCTCTCGCACGATTTCAGACACACCCGGTCTCTCTCGCGCTCGCTTGCGGAGTTTGCTTCGCTTTTTTGTCCAGTCCGGCGCCTCATAGATCTGCTCCACTCCGCGCCAATTCTTTTAATAATCGAATTTTATCGATTCGTTGTTGTAGCCCTATATATTTGTTTTGCTGCATTATCTAAATTGTTATAGAGAATTGTTTAGATTGTACTGGTATTGACTACCGAAATTATATTGTGACAACACTAGTAAATACCAATGCAAATATTAACTTATGTGTCCTGACATGACTCATTGTGTGTGTGCAGGTCAGCAAAAAGACTTGAAGTGGAACCAGGCAATCATAGCCCTCTTCAGTGCAGAGGGCATGGACACTTTTATTAAAGTCCTCCAGAAGCTTACATCACTGCTGCTGCTGCCATGGCGACTACATGGGCCAATGGGTCCAATAGCACAGCGTCTCATGATGCTGTCAGTGGCCTCCTGCTCGCTGAGACTCATCCGAGCCATGCTGACAGAGCTGCTCTGCGGGGGAACCTGTGAGTTCCGTGACGTGCGTGTGCCCTTCGTCTGTGTCGCCCTTCACAAGATCCTCTGCTCCACCCCGACAACAGGTCGCCTTGATGCGGAGGAGCTGCGTATCCAGGGAGACGTGACAGAGATAATGTTAACTTTCACACATGCGGTTAGTCAACAGGAGACGGGTTCAGAGGAAACCGTGGCTGGAAACAGCTGGTCTCTGATGCTGAAGGAAGTGTTGAACTCTATACTGGCTGCTCCAGAGAACATCTACAGCAGCCTCAGTCTGCTGTCAGAACTGCTTCCTCTGCCTCTGCCCATGCAGACCACTCAGGTACTGAACACACATATACGGCTACAAACACCTGTCACGGCTTGCTGCTGATTGTCCCACTTACAGGAGCTCTGTTCCAAACCCTAGTTAGCTGCCTAGTGTTTAAAAAAAAAAAAAAAGCAGGAAATATATGCTTCTGTAACTATTTTGTTTATTTATTAAAAGTGTCTATAGAAAATTGTTTCATTAATTTCATCTCTTGCCATCTCCCTCTTCCTCTCTCAGGCACTATCAGTGCAAGACATTGGGGTGGCAATGAACACCCGAAAGTTGTGGAGTGTGCATTTACACGCCCAGGCTCGAGTATTACAGGAAGTGCTGAGGTGCGTTTGTGTCAGCAGCTGTCCGCCTCTCCTCTCCTTGCTCCGCCGTGTATGTGTACAACTCTGCGATCTTGCTGCACCCACTGCAACTTTGGTGATGAGGACATTGCTGGAGCAGCTGCAGGAGGAAATGCAGCAGTAAGACCACATTTATCACATTAAGGAGTTTGTTCATAGTTTGAGGATTTGTTTTAATAAGATTGGTTGTGGATGGATTAGTGTGTATTAGTATTATACTCAAATGGATTGTGTGTTGTGTGTTTAGAGAGGCAGCTGGCTCACGCTTGTTAAGGTTACTAGCCCTCCTCGACTCGCTGGCGTCTCAACGGGCTTGCAAGACGGCCATGTTGGCTCTCCTGAGTGGGTCTGCACGCATTGAGGTGCGGAGTGATGGGAAAGTGGAGGACAAACTATCAGAGCTTCTTCCCTCCCTTCTGGCCATGCTTGTCCTACCTGCAGATGCCGGCCTGCCAGCACAGCAGAACGCTGAATTGACAGCTTCCATTTTTCAGTCACTCTGTGACCAGGACGTGTCACTGGTTGTGAGTGGCTCAGGTGAAGCGTCAGTGTCTGAGGCTGAGCAGCTGGCCAACTCGCTGCCGACCAGAGACATGATGACATGCATATGTGATGGGATGTTGGAAGTGTTGGGAAATTCACACAGCAGCTACGCGCTTCAGCTCACATGTCTGCGAACCATGATGTTTCTCACAGAGCACGACTACGGTCTCTATCACCTCAAAAGGTGTCACAGTGCATTTGATGTCTATTATTTTTTATATATCACTGAATATTGTAGTTTTTTTTTTCAATGGTAAATATTGGATATTTAATTATGCATGGTAATTTCTCTGCTTTTACTTTTAAAGTTAAATTTTTTAACAGATGTAATCTTTAGTAAATCTCATAATGAATGTCCATTTTTCATACTGTACATTATAATGTCGGGATGCCTACATTTTTTTAATTACAATTTTATATTAGAATTTAATTTTAAGTGATTTTTTTTTGTAATATAGGATGGGATATAGGATTTTATAGGAATATAGGATTTTAATATAGGATTTTAAAATTGTCTATTTATCGGTTATCAGCCATAACATAATTTTTTTTGTGTTTGATATTTGTGGTTTAATTATTTTGTGTTTGTGTTGCAGTTCTCTGAAGAAACACAGCTTGGCCGTTTCCTCTCTGATTCGCAGGGAAACCACGTCCTTTAATAAAGAGTTAGCTGAGCTTCTTTCAGCCCTGTTTGACTTTTTGAGACAGATTCTGAACAGTGAAGCTATGGTAGGTGACAACAGCTGGTTTAGCTGATTAGTTCACATTTATTTGAGCGTGTATGCATCACATTTATTTGATATGTATATGCTAATACAAATTATTTTTGCTCTATAGGATGAAGACATAGACAGTCGATCTTTGGCGCTTAGTGTGAGCGACATGAAGCTGCTGCTGCAGTGGAAGGAGGACTCAGGGGAGCATCCGTTATCAGAACTGGAGAAACATATCATGGTACACATGGCAGCTTAGGTTATACATTTAAGCTGTGCCCTTTTGCCTGCATTAAAGGAGACGCTCATATTAATCTTCTCCTACTCTGTATCATTCACCCATGTATGCAGAAGCTCTGTAAGGAGGATGAGTCTTTGGAAACTCTGCTGGAGAATGTGGCCGGACTGCGACAGATTATAGAAAGTTCCGGAGATGCCTCAGCTAATGTAGAACCTGAAACTGAGCCCACTTTACCTGCACCCGAGCCGCTTCAGACACAGTTCAATCACAGGTATTATGGACAGAGAGAAATTCTGTGTGTCGGTTATTATGGCTATCTAGAAATAAATCCATTGAAAAAATTACATAAAATAAAATAAAATATTAAAAATGATTATTTTATTACAGCTAGTTTCCAAGACAGAATTTCTCATTTTAATTTAGTTTAACTTGATGTACTAAAATAACTAAAACTTAAATAAGAATTAATAAAAAGTATATAGACATTAGTGGTGTCAACAATAATCGATTCGGCGATGCATCGCAATGCGGGAAATGTACGATTCAGCATCGATGCGGCAAAGTGCCATAATCGATTATGTCACTGTTTATTTTCTGGCCTTGGACAATAAAGTTTTGAAGTTTCAATTACTTCCGGGGGCATAATAACAGGCGCGCCGCGTTCTCCTTTTTCCAAAGCGCTAGGGCGGTTGCGCTCTGGAGGCGTCTGTCGTTGCGAAGCAACCATCAGCTGCGCTCTCAGTTACAGCAAACCATTCTTGTCACGTGACCTACGGTGTGCTTGTGGCATTCTGAAAAGTTGAGATGTTTTTATCTCGATGCGGCGCGGACGTGCTTGGAAAAAACGAGCGCGTCGCACCGCGACCGCCTCGCTTCCATTATGAGCGCGCATACCGCGCGCCTAAATTTTTAAATAACGAACTTGAGTGCGCAAAAGACGCGATATGAGAACAGGCCCATAGACGGGTAATCAAAAACGCACCCAAAGCTTGGATTTAAATTTTTTTTTTTTAATGGCATTTATGTTAAAGATACAGGAGAGTTATAATACACACATAGCAGCCAATAAATCTGTTGTTCGATATCTGACTGCTTGTATTGCCTCGTGACTGATGAAAAATGTGCCTTGTTGTGTGCAGTAGAATTGTGATGCATCGCAATGCATTGTAGAATCGAATTGAATCGAATCGTTACCTGGTGAATCGTAATCGAATCGTGAGGGCAGTGCCAATGCACACCCCTAATAGACATTAAAAAAACCTGAACAAAAACACAACAAAATTAGTAAAACTTGAACCAAAATTAAAATGAAAACAGCGACACACTGATTAGGGACCGGTCGGTATTTATGGAAAGGGCCACCGGAGGAAAATAGGGGAGGGTCATGTCTTTTTATTCTTTGTTGAGGGGAGGGTCATCCAACTTTTTTTAGTCTAGGGGGGAGGGTCACCCAACTTTTGTATTCATGAAAACAGCTAAATTTTGTGCTAAGTGGGTTGTTTGGTGCATATTTTTTCCATGTAGCTTCATGTAGCTCTCTCGGTCTCGCCCCCCATCGCTATCAGATGGGCCTGACCCAACAAAAATCCAGTTTGGCGCTGTTCGACAGTGCGCGCGCACTTCAGTACGCGCTCAGAAAAAAGTGCATCAGAACAGAACGCCAATGAAATGTTTACCCGGCAAAGCTTAGAAGCACGAGCAAATAATGAACTTTTGTGATTGCGAATAAGTGCAGTGTCCTGCTGTGAGTGTAACTCTACCGCTGCATTTACATGTGATGTGAATGTACGTCGAGTTTTACAGTAGGCTATTGGGACTGAGGCGCCAGAACTGCAGCTGATATAATGTGCGCTGTAGCACGATACTACCATATTTTAGTTTCCATTCTTATTGTGTTTTCACAACAATGTTAGTGAGTAAATCTACTGAAATTGCCACTATAACAGTGGAGTGTCATGTGTTAGACGTAGGGCTACCACATTTTTAAATGACTATTCGTATTATTTGAAGTTAACATAATAAAATACGTAGACCTACACCAAAAAAACTAGTTGAGGATAAATTCTTTAAAATTGGGCAATTCCAGCGTTATGGACGTGACATTTGCAGTCAAAACTTGAAATATAAATTCTCAGAAAATGCATTAATACTGAAACGTCGGTTTATATATTCATACTCCCTTAATAAAGGAGTCCAGACATTAGAAAAATATCAGTCTACACATGTATACACGTTTTATATGTAATATGAGGGAAATACACATGTGATGTGACACAAAAAATCTTTAACTTTTAGGTGGCAAAATATTTTTTTGTAATTCTATGAACTACGCTGCGCAAAACAAAAGTAATGCTACCCACTGGATGAAGAAGGATCGGCCTCCACATAACATAAAATATTATTTTTATTAATTTTTTCGTGTTTGCATTTATGAGTGGAAAAAAATGTTACGGATGTGACAGTTCTCCGTTACGGACATGACCGCTCTGAAAGTGACTTTAAATCTTTCACAGAGACCTCAAACAGAAAGCACAAAGCCTTTCTTTAAAGTGAATTTAGTTTTTTATTAATTGTATCTTAATTTTAATCAATGTTTCATCAACCAATTGCCTGGATTTAATAAATAAGAAGTAAATATAGTAGAAAGTAGATCATCACGAAACGGAGGCGCCGGCGCGTGAACTGGATTCTCGTCTAATAAATGAACCGAAACTCAGCGTATAGGTAAGCTACTTGCCTCACAGACCTGATAAATATATAGAAAGCTTGAAATGTCTACTTTTTAACAGAACAATTCAAAACGAAAGAAAACGGAATACAGACTGCTCTCTGCTTATGTAATCCGTATGAAATGTGCATTATTCTCTGGCGCGTTCTACTGCGAAGATCGCGAGTCAGTATCGTCACCTTTATATTTGCAGCCGACACTGACAAAGACTTGTTTATTAATTAGGGGTGGGGGAAAAATCGATTCTTAGATGCATCGCGATGCGGACGTGGACGATTATGAATCGATTCACAAATGTCAAAAATCGATTTTCAAAAAAAAAATGTTTTTTTTTAGATATATATTTATAATAACTTAATATTGACAGAACGCAAAAGACGGAACTCTGAAGCGCGAAGTGCAGTGCCCGCCCGGACCGTCTGTGGCGTGCACATAACAGAGACGCGATGGCGCGCGAGATCCAAACACACTTGTTAAAAGCTGACGTGTGGAAATATTTTGGCTTCTGAAGTTGAAGGGGGAAAGGAGCTGGACAGTCAAGAGTCACACTAGTTGTAAGCTTTGTAGAATAAAACTAAAATATTTCGGAAACAATACAAATATGAGAAGCCATATGACGCGTTTCCACCAGAGGAGGAAAAACACTCGGCTGTACCGGTCGTTGTTATACTATTAATTTACTACAAGTATGCTGCTAGTTCAGGCACACATTTATTTTCCTTTTGGTTCTTTGCAATGTTAATAAAATCTATTGTACGTTAATTCTTTATGGGTCATTACTTACTTTTAAAGCAAAGTATTTATAGTCACACAAAAAGATTCAGATAATCGATTTAGCATCGAATCGCAGCCCTCTGAATCGTAATCGAATCGAATCGTGGGGTGCCTAGAGATTCCCACCCCTATTATTAATAAACAATTAAAATGTCTCCTTGCTATATTTGACATATTCATAATCATTACTTTTGCCGGTTCTTTTTGGCAGCTTTTAGATAGGCTACTTTATTGGCAGTGCCACCCTTACATTTTACATGAATGCGTCACCACTGCATCAGCACCGAAAACATGTTTTTTTTTGTTTTTTTTCAAATCAAAAATCGTGATACGAACCGAATTTAGGTTTGGTTTATCGTTACAGCCCTAGTAAGATGAGAAAGCAAGAGTTTAGTCGTTTGTCATGGCTGTAAAAAAAAACAATGGCTATCTGAACATCTTTGCCAAGCGCAAACCAGTAGCGTACAGAAGTAGGCTAATCAATAAATTATCGGGGAGGGTCATGCCTTTTTTCACAATCATTTTGGAGGGTCATAGACAAAAATAGTGCTGGTGAAGGGAGGGTCAAGTCTTTTTTGACTACAGATCTCAAATCTCCTCCAGTGGCCCCTTAAATAAAAAACTAACAGTCCCTTAGTTGATTTTGTATATTTGTAGATTCGCACATTCCTTGTAATGCAAATACTTGATCCAGATAAAATTCTGTATCATTGCATCCTGAAAATGTGTCTGTCAATGTTCTATGTCTCTCTTTTTCCCTCACTCACTTGTTCTCTACCTTCAGGACAGTTTATGTTCTCTCAGATGTCCTGGACGAGCAGTTAAAGGCCCTGTGGTTCTCTCCATTCCAGTCAGATGAGATGGAGACAGAAGTAGACATGGTGAGGAACGTGTTTGATGGAACAATAAATATTTTTGTGTTCTTAAAATGTGTATTGGACAATTGAACAAAATATATACAATGAGATATGGAGAGCTACATAAACAGATGCTAGCAGGTTTTAAGGTAAAACAAGAGGAAGTTTTAGAATCAAGTTTAATTTTAGTCATCTTTTGTGAATGTGAATCTTAAATTACTCTTAATTTTTATTGGTTCATGTGATCATTGTAAATGTATGTGCCGCAGGTGAAAGTAGACCTAGTTGCTCTGGCCCAGCAGTGTTGTCCAGACTTAGACCTGAAGGCAGAGTTAGAACGATCGTTCCTCAGTGAACCCACTTCCCCAGGACACAGCAAACCAACCAAAGGCTTCAGACTGGGCAAGCACAAACATGAGACCTTCATCACATCCAGGTACACACCATTCTAGTCTGAGATTACTCTTTTACAGGGTTCTTACACAGTTTGGAAAAGTATGGAATTTGATATGAGTAATTACCAGGTCTGGAAAAGTATGGAAAAAAGAAAGCAAACTATGGAAAACTATTTGCTTTTTCAGACCATTGGCCCTATTTAGTTTTCTATAATAGAAAATCAAATGAATTTAAAAGAATTTAATGAAAATAAATGTATCATACAAGTGTGTTTTCATGGCAGCTATTTAGCAATTCTTTAGTGATTGTCAAACACAACTGAATGATTGTGGCAGGTTATAAGCGTTTTGGGTTTCCTCTCATGATATTCTTAGCACCGTATTACAGAGCCTCTAAAAGGACCTTTGCAAAAATAAAAAAATATACAGACTCTCGTGTGCGCACGAGAAACTTAGCATTGACAATATTGTGCCATCAGCCCATTTCGTGTCATTCTCCACCGCCACAGAGGATGCATTAAATTGGACATTTGGCCTTAATATTAGAGGTACAAATCTTGAGCAAATAGGCATTTAAATTTCTATTAATTAATGTGCGTCAATGCTCTCTTTTTCTTTATAGTAAGACAGGGACACACAAAGGACATAGGTTATAGTATAAATAAAACTAGAAATTGTAATGCGTAAGCATGCAAAAAATTCCTTTGTGTCCATTCACACGTACAAGAAATTAGATACAGTAGTTTATGCGATATATAGTTATTTATCCCCCCTTTGACTGGGATAGAAAACCAGCCAAGAGTGAAGTGATGGGGTGGTGGAGGGATGCTGTGAAACTGTCATGGGACAGAGGTGAGACCGGCTTCCTCTTGTGTTGATTGGTTGAGGACCTGAACGTGCTCCTCCCGAAACTTTGTTACATAAAACTTCATGATGTAAAAAGTTTCTTGTGTGCATGCAAAAGTCTGTATACACTACTGTATATGTAAATGGTAAATCGACTGCATTTATATAGCGCTTTCACAGACCCTATGGCAAAGCGCTTTACATTTTGCCTCACATTCACTCACTCATTCATACACCGACGGCGGTGTCAGCCATGCAAGGCGCCAGCCAGCTCGTCGGGAGCAGCTGTGGTTAGGTGTCTTGCTCATGGACACCTCGACACTTGGTCAGGTGGAACCGGGGATTGAACCACCAACCTTCTGGTTTGTAGACAACCTACATGAACCACTGAGCCACTGCCGCCCCTATGCAGTGCATATGTCACTACACACTACACAAAACACGACACACTACAGCAAAATATATAAATAACTGGCTTAAAACCACTTTTTGGGGTGAAAATACTAACGTGTCTAAGACGGTGCACAGTAGTGTATACAGACTTTTGCATTGCATGCACACGAGAATTTTTTTTTGCATGCTTACGGATTACAATTTCTAGTTTTATATACAATAACCTGTCTACTGACACTACAGCAAAATAACTGGCTTAAAACCATTTTTTGGAGGGCTGTACTACTTTTGTAATGCTACTTTTGCTTTGAAGGTATCTAAAAACGCTTTCATTTTCTCGTAATGTACCACATCACCACATTTTTCAATGATTCTCAAACGCAGGTCCGATGATTTAGTCTCTTTAAATCCCTCCTTGCGAGCCTACTCTGCTCTGACTGGCCAGACAGACTAGTCTGCTGTAATTGGTCTACCATTTACAGTGCTTGTCAGTGCCATATTACGCCCTATAGCAATTGTACACTGTAAAGACAGTAACAATGTTGTCGACTTTACCGTATCAATCCGAGCTCGAGTCCGATAATGAAACATTGGAAGAACTAGTTATTCAACCCGAACCTCCATCGCAAACACGACTTGAGGAGGACGTTTCTCAGTGATTCGCTAAAAGAACACCCAGTAGAAAATATATACATCAATAAATAATCATACTTACTGATAAAGTGGGTACTGTCCCATCTTTAATGGACATGGAGCGTTTTGTAAACCTCATTTAGACTTCATGGAGATTTGAGAAGCATTCGTCAAAAGGTTGTACTGCTGTTGTATCGCTGTGGTAATTTTAACCAGACTCTTCACATCCTCATCCTTTGGAAGTGTTTACAAAGAGAATTTGTTTTTTCAGAGTAGAAAACAGCGTCTTCTCGACATACACAACAAGAACCAGCTACAGTGTTTGAGGGTGTGTCAAGTTGTTCGCGGGTGGGCAACGTAGAACATAGGTGGTCATTAGGCAAATGTTTAGCCGTCACGGAAGTGGGATTCAAATTCCTGACTTGTTTAGGCTGTTCGGTGTCGATTCTTTCTTTTGAGAAACTATACATTTATTTATCGCATGCTCTTTCGTCCTCAGAACTTTGCAAATAGCTGCATTACACATTGCATGAAAGGGAATATTCGAAAAAGCATAATAGGGCACTTTGAATATGGTTTGAAAATCTACAGAGGTTTGTAAATTTGAGTCTGAAAAAGTATGGAATTTTGAAATGGAAAATGTGTAGAAACCCTTTTACCTTGAATCTATGAACTCTATAAAGCTACAAATCTTTTTCTTTTGTTTGCAGTGGAAAGTCAGATTATGTGGAGCCTGCAAAACGAGCTCATATCATGGCAGCCCCTCGGGGTCGGGGCCGTGGTGCATTTGGCCAGCTCTGTCGACCACATGACATTTTCCGCCAGCGCAAGCAGAACACCAGTCGGCCTCCTTCCATGCATGTAGATGATTTCCTTGCCGCAGAGTTCAAGGATGTTGGTCCGCCCACTGGCCTGTCCCTGCCCAAACGGCCACCAAAGGGAGGAGGAGCCAAGCCACCGACTAGAGGCTTGTTCACTGGAGGAACCAGAGGGAGAGGCTTCCAGAGTCACACCCGCTTCTTCACTCCACCAGCCCCAAAGAGTGTTCTGCTCGCTGGTACACGCATATGTTTAATTCAGCACATAATACTCTGTACTCTTTTATATGTGGCTGATTAAACCTGTGAAACATCATTTAAATAATTTGTTTGTGTTTTAGGAAACTATCAGCGCCGCGAAGGTGGTCGCGGCTCCACTTGGAACACTCCGGTGACAGCTGTCACTCACAGAGGGACTTACAGTGAACCACGTGGAGGACAAAGCAACTTCACCCGACCGTTGCCCTCCAGACAGCCACCTACAGGTAGGCCTTCATCCTTTTTGAAAAAAAATAATATAGAAACAATATAAAATAGCCATTTAATAACCATCAAACATGACTCTTACTGCTTATATGGGTTTTAAATTAACAAGACCAATATATTGACCAGGAAGATTGGCTAGTATTTGATTATTTGGGGATTTTCAGCATCTGCTGATGATCATGCCTGCTTGACCAATTGACAGATACAATAAATGTACTAGTTTCTCTGTCACTTCTAAAATCTATCGACAGGCCTTGTGTAGATAATAGATTACGCACCTTTTCTGTTTTGAAATATTTTTACTTCATCATAATTTATAATTCAATTTAATTATTATTTAATAAAGTACAATTTAATAATTAACAATATAGAAGTTATGAATGTAGATCTACTATGTGTATAGTACACAGTATACTCTCTCTCTCTCTCTCTCTCTCTCTCTCTCTCTCTATATATATATATATATATATATATATATAAATATATATATATATATATATATATATATATATATATATATATATATATAAAATATGTATATTAATAATTCTATATATATTTTAAGCCACTGGTTATTAAAAAACATTGGTCAACCCCTATTTTAAACTTAAGTGATACATAATTGATAAAAATTGATATAATATAAAAATGTAAGTTTAAGTTTTTGAAACCTTAGAAAACACATTTGGATGTACAATGATATTTAAAAAAAAATTTAATTTATGTTTTTACCTAGTCTAAAATGAACTCACAATGGAGCCTTGACAGCATGTGACCTAACGTGCTAATTATTGATGCTCCGATTGTTCGGCGATATTGGCTAAAAATAGCTTGATCTGCGAACCCCAAAAGAAAAACCACCGATCAAAAAAGCCGATCACGTGACGTAAATTATTCGCGACTTTTTTCCACCTGCATGCGCAGCGCATGGGCACACAACAGCAGAGCTTGCCAGTGGCAACATGAGTTTATTCTAATGGTCTAGTGGCAGAACTTTTGCCTAGCGTGTCAGAGGTCCTGGGTTCTAAAACCGATTATTTTTATCAGTTGTTGTATATCAGGCAGGGACACCTGAACGATTCTATGTACTATAACCTAAATTCACCTGAACGAATAGAGAGAGTCTCCACAACGGATTGAAGCGCGCGACCGAGTGAAGACTGTGCGTGAGCCACGAGAACACAGTATCCGCGCCACTGATCGCAGCAGCAACAAGCACTTGATCACTTGATCAATAAAAAAAAATAAAAAAAACACATTTCAGCGTTAGATCGCCTCTTATTTAACAAATGAACAAAATGAATGCTCTGCTAGTTAACTGGAGAAATTTATTTTATTTGTATTGGTACTATCGAGATGTTTCAAAAGTGGAGGGGACAATATCGACCTTAGCAAAAAGTGGTGGGGACGTACCACCCGTCCCACCCACAAATTACGCCTATGCTATCACTCATCATTAGTCTTCCCTTGTCTTTCAGTATTAGGCCAACTACCTCTTTGTATTAAATAGGTCATTATGCTTTTCTTATGCCTTATTTGAAGGACGGCTTATAGTAATCTAAAATATATTACCGTATATTTTTTGTCATAGTTGGAAATACTCTGGGAGTATTTAATTTTTGGATGGATGTGTGTGGCCTGCATGGCATGTCACTATAATTGATTTCACATAGTTTTTCATTTTTACATCTATTTCAGATACAAAGACAGAAACTTTCCTTAATTTATCTCATTTTCTAAATACAATTAAATAAACACTTGGTGATTCTTCAATATCTTGACTGTAGCCTATTTCTACTGGGTTTTTCCCCCCAATACAGTTAATTCATAGTTAGTTTCATTTCTACAAATGGTGCAAACTCTGCTAGATTATAGATAAAAGATTCCCATTCCCCTACCATTCTGTGATTGGCAATCGGCAGATCATGATTTTGGTAATCGGTGATCGGCCCCAAAAATACTGATCGGAGCATCTCTAGTGCTAATGTCTCCATTTCCCTGTTGTCAAGCATGTTGCACATTTATTGGCTGAATGGGATGTCATGATATTACTAAAATATATTTTTTTTTCTGCTTGAATGTTATTGTATTTTAAATGCAATTTTCTCTGTCTCATTTTGACGATACACCATATTAGAGGGTTAAACTAGGGTGATAGTTAAGTAGCACCTTCTGGAAGTTTTCCTCAGCGGTGACTTCTTTCTAATCATTAAAGTTGCAAAAAATACCTCAATAATGAATTAAATGTTTTAAATGGCTCTTTACTTCACCCTACTGCTATATCAAACAGTTACTGACCCCTCTCTTCTAACTCTTCAGGTGCATACAGATTGGCTCCTCGGGACAGAGCCAACAGGGGGAGAGGAGCAGGCCTGTCCTGGTTGAGTGGTGGTGGAGTTGGTGTGGGAGGAGGTGGAGTAAGTGGCGGTGGACGTGGTCAAGGGAAGTTCAGCAGTGGAGGGAGCGGAGGTGGACGGGGCCGACATGTCCGCTCATTCACTCGCTAAACTCTGCCTTGAGCAAAGCAGACTCAGCCGTCAGGCTCTAAAGGACCAATCAGGATGTGGATCTGCTGTATCTGTTGCAATCACCGACTGATATTGTGTATATCATTGTCATGTTTTGTGTTTTTCATTTTTAAAAATGTTAAATATGATTAAATTCTTGTGAGGATATGTTTGTGTATTTTTATATAAAAATCCACAGTGTAATTTGTCAAAACTGTTTTAATATCAACAAATGTGGCAGAATTTGTTGCATCTCTGTTGTTCTTGTAAATAGGAAAACAAACCTCAAATTCTAAAAACACAAAATTGTGTAAAAAAAATAAAAATAAAAATTCACTACAAAATTTGGTTTAATCTTAGCACCTGGGCCATCTCATAGCACTCATTCAGTTTACACAGAGGAGATCCAATAATAGGGCTTTATTCAGAAGATGAGTTCCAGGTAGTGGTTTTCTATTAGCATCATAATGTTCCCTCTTCTTTAGTGTTCTATTGTGAAAATGAGCCTCTTCAGATAACTGTAACCTCTCTATTCTTCCTTTTGATGCAGTCCAAAGCTAGGCTTCGTGGGCTTGGCTTTCTCGGCACCTCAGCAGGGGTCGGAGCTACAACTTCAGAGGGTGTGGCTGGTCTGAGCCCCTCCCTTTTTAAAAGTTCAAGAAGCTCCGCCTTCTCAAGCTCTGCCCTCTCTAGCTCTTGTCTGCGAGCTCTCTCTGCACCCAGTAAAATGCGAACATCTGACATGACGCGGGACAGCTGGCCCTTTGCACAAACACACACCTGTCAGTGACTTACTGCACACAAAAAGTCTGTTGATGCGAAAAGTATCGTACCTTAAGTTCGTCCACTTCATTCCTCAGCAAACTCTCCTTCTGCACCATGTGTCGTCTTTGGGAATCCAAGCGAGATTCCATTTCATTCCTCACCTCTTCGACTTTGCAGTCTAATTCTGCCCTATAAAAAAACACACACACACATTTTTCTAACCTTACAGCATTTACATGGTCACAATTTTTATGATTTCAGCAGAATGTTTCTACCTGAGCATGTCCAGCTCGGCTCGTAGCTCTGATACACAGTTGTGTTGGGCCTCCTCATTGTTTAGGATTGTGTATCCACAGCCGCTTGCGCAAACTCTACTGCTGTATTCACACACACACAGATGAGCTTCCAGAGAGCGCCGCGACACCTGGACTGGGCAGCCTGAACGATCGCAGAGAAACATTAAACAACAAAGAAAGAAGAAAACCTGGCCCAAGGCAAATGTTCATGCAGAGAAAAATAGTAGAAAAAGCATCTAACCAGCAGGGCTGATCAATACGGATGGCCCTAGTTAAAAAGATCTAGCTGGATGACAAATGAGGATTTGACAAAATTGCAAAAATGACTTGATAGTATTGCTAGCATCAGTAAGAATGGGTTGAAAACTACAAAACAAAAATGTTTTCCCATGCATGCCAACATTTTCCAGCAAAAGTGTTTATGAATTTATGACTGCCTTTGTGTGTTTTGTTTAATTATACTGTATGTCCAGCTGTTATTGCTAATTGTCTTTGTGAAGGAAACGTAACATTTGATAAAAAATGAAATATATAGTAATATTTTTTTAAATATTAAATCAATTTAAAAACTACATTTAAAATTATAAATCTAAATATTATTTTATCTAAATGATAAATTCATAACAATTTTAAATATACACTAATGTTCAAAAGTTGGGGGTCTGTAAGATTTTTTGAATGTTTTTGAAAGAAGTATCTTACGATCACCAAAGCTGCGTTTATTTAATCAAAAATACAGCACAAACAGTAATACTGTGAAAATTTAAATAATGGTTTCCTTTTTAATATATTTAAAAATGTATTCCTTTTATGACACCAATGCGATCATACTAATATGCTGATTTGGTGCCCAAGAAACATTTTATATTATTATCAATGTTCAAAACAGCTATGCTGCTTAATATTAATGTAGAAACTATTTTTTTTTCAGGATTCTTTGATGAATAAACAGTTCAAAAGAACAGCATTTCTCTGAAATTGAAATCTTTTGTTACATTATACATGCTTTTACTTTTGGTCAATTTGATGCATCTTTGATGAATAAAAAATCCAACCTGAAATCACAGGGTTTTTTTTTGTTTGTTTAATTTTACTATCCTCAAACTTTTGAATGGTAGTGCTCGAAGTTTGCAGCAAGTGTTTATGAATTTATGTCTGTCTTTGAGTTTGCAGTATAAAATATGAAATAATACAATTATTTGTTTCAAATGATAAATCTGAATACAAAATTATAAATTAATACAATTTTGAAATGTATAAAGTGGAAAAAAATCTTGTTAAAGAAAAGACACACAGAGTTTGCAAAACACAAATAAAACACAGAACACCTACCACAACGGTAACACAAGTACTCGTCACCTGCATATTTAAATACATACATACACACAAACAAATATTTCCAAGATTAGAGAATGCTGCACTAGGTTTACTGAAACTAATACATATCTATTATGTGCAAGAATCTGGCATTGTAAGCTCATTAACTGAACAGCTCAATTGTATTAACCCTGAGATAAAAGTTTCACCTCACTGGCTGCCTGAGGGGGTCCCTCATTAAGAATTAAAAACGTGATTACTCAGCAGTAGGCGCTCGCTCTTGGTACAACACTCATTCATCTGCTGTTACAACTGTGCTTTGTATTGTACTGTATGTATGAATGAGGCAGTAGTCACCTGTCCCCTGCCAAAAAAGTGTGGGTACGGGTACTTAGATATAGTTTTATATATATATATATATATATATATATATATATATATATATATATGCTTGTTTATGTGTACCTGCATTACTGCAGTTCAGCAAAGCGTAATCACACTGTTGCTCATGCCGATGAATAGACTCCAGAGCACATATGACCTCACAACCTTGTGGCCGGAAAACACACCTCAACTGCAGCCTTGCTAAATCATTCCTCATGTATCTGTAACACACAATACACATGTATGTCATTTGAATAGGTAAGAGGCATGATTAAATAAAATGAATGCCATTTACATTAGTTATCTGAAGTGATTCTGTGCAAATACAGGTGCTTAATACATCTGTGGTACCTGAATAGTGGGCGTAGATGTGTGATGTCTAAAGGCAAGCGGTCCTCAGGACAGCTGTTATGGTGGATGAGCCATCCATGAATGCAGGAACTGCAGAAGGCATGTTCACACGGAGCCTGCAGAGGATCTTCTAACACATCCCGACACACACAGCACAGCAGACCCTCGTTTACATAGCCTACAAAGCGTTCCAGATCGTAGCCCATCCTAGAGGACACACACACACACACACACCATAAAATACTTAAAATAACTAAAAGATACCTGATGGTTAAGACGTTACATTGATATAATGGGAAAAATATCCCTGCAACCAAAATCATCCCCTCAAGGACCTTGACAGAAATGTAGTGGAGTAAAAAGTACGATATTTGTCTTTCAAATGTAGTGAAATTAAAGTAAAACGTTTCCAGAACAAATAATACTAAAAAAGTAAAGTACAGATACTCAAAAAGTGTACTTAAGTACAGTACTCAAGTAAATGTACTTTGTTACTGTCCACCTCTGCAAAAATGTAAGAAAACGTTTTATTGTACTTTAAAATAAATAGATATTTGCTAAATGTGGTAAATCTTTGAACACTGAAAGTTAACAATATTTATTACAATTTAAATAAAAATTTAAATAAAAAAATTATGTAGATGACGTTTACATTTTTTAAGGCAAAACATACAGGCTATTAATGCAAGCTTAACAGCATAACAAATGAAAATCTTATAATATATATATATAAATAACATTACCTGACAGAGTGTGTGGTATCTTCTGTCCCCCTCTCTCCTTCTCTCAGGTGTGGTTGTTGAAGGTGGTCAGGTCAGTTGTCGTAGAAACAGCCAGGTGGCAGCTGTTGGACTGAAACATGAGTGGGTGGGGTTACGACTGTAGAAATTCACTAGGGATCTAAGGTCAGTGTGACATCTTCATTTGTGCTAAATACTAGGAAATAGAACCTTTAATGTCCATAAAATTGTGTGGAATGCAATTTATGAGGCACCTTTGCTAAGCAACTCTCACCTGTACCACAGACCATCTAATGTGCAAGAACACAACAACACACCTGTCAGATACCTTAGGGAAACCCTCTGGGAAACTCTTGTTCATGCTGTGATCAAATGAGACTGAAGCACCTGGCAACCTCACACACAAATACAGAGAGAGGCACACCGGGACCACATAAAAAAAAACATTTGATTACACAAATATCCTACACATCCAATGGAAAATTTCTGGAATTACGGTCATCCTGTACACGTTCCTCAAAAACAACTGCTTAAAACTAAAAGGTGACCTGTGCAAGTGTCCCTTCACCTGTCTGGCCACGTGACTGGAAACACAACTGATCACATCCAGGGTGTCAGCTTGTGGCTCGAGCATTTAACGCTAAATGATTGCTTTTGTAAAATGTGGAGCTCCATTTAAATTCATAATCCATTACAGATTCACAGTTGAAGTAATACTGTATAATCATGAATTCTTTTATGAAGAAGAGGATGTTTGTCTGTCCTGCTGTGTTTTTGTCTGGGCACTCTCACTCTGTTCTTCATGGCTGTGCTGGGATTACACCGGATTACGGTTTCCCACACTCTGATTGGATTATTTTCTACATGGCTACATTGTAGCCTCACTTTCAGACATGCAGCGGTATATAAAACATTGGCACAACACAAGCAGATGTGCATCTGTGCACATGCATCAGTTAAAACAGCTGAATTAAAAAATGAAATAAAATCAGTCAAGCACCATATATAAAAAATTACTAAAGTAAATGTTCCTTCACATTTTGACCAATGAATTGGCATAAGTTTTCCATGATTTCTCCATTACTTTTCCAGTCATTCATAACTTCAAATGTTTTTATTTTAATACTTTATATCAATTGTACTCGCAAAGAACAACAACTAAATATTCTAAAACTGAGCATAATAAAAAAAAATAAAAAAAAAATAAAAAAAATAATATATATATATATATATATATATATATATATATATATATATATATATATATATATATATATATATATATATATAGACTATAGACATAGACTACTATATCCTTGAGTTTTTTTATTTATTTTATTCCATATTATTTTCAGGACTGGAAATAATAATTGGCTGACATATCCTCGACTGTGGAAACCCCTGTGAAGTACTGCTTGCAAGTAGAATATGTTCGTCAACAACCCATCTCTACAGTTAATATGAATCTAAAGCATGAATGATAACAATTTAATGTAAGACAGTAAGGATCTGATTTTCGAAATTTGGACTGAATAAAAGACAAAACAGTAAATAAATGTCAGAGATATAACTGTGTACAAAAGCTGCATGGTCAAGCTAGTATAATGTACAGGAATTCAAATAAAAAAGAGTTGCACTTAGTACTTGCCTGGTTGGTAAGTGATGCTTGACAGGGAACAAATTTTTCAGACGTCTCCTTTATTTGCTTAATTTACCTTTGCTGGATTGGGTCAAATTTTTGCAGGCAATATTTACTGTCAGGTTTCTTTGACACTCTTCTCTATACTGTTGATTTTTGCTCCTCATAAGCTTCTGCACTCCACCCTCTTTATGTGACGTTACGTTTCGACCAATCACGGTAAAGATACGTCACTTCCGCGGAAGACTCGTTTTGAGCTTGATGGTTTTCGAGGGAATTTTTGAAAATAAGAAAAGTGGTTGACAGTTGACAGACGAGAAAGAAACACAATAGGTAAGCGTTGACTGTACTATCTGTCTACTGTTAGTATACTAAATCGAAGTACATATGTCAAGTTATTGGAGGTTTGAGGCACACGACGCTGTTTACTTGGTTTCGCTAACGACAGCAACAGATGCTCGCTAACCTTATATCCTGAGGGGTAGTTCAGCAAATTATGTCATTCATTCAATTTTGTAATTGTTTATTACATTTCTGTCATCCCAAACCTCTATGACCTTCTTTACCTTCTAAAACGGTTAATTTTCGATTATACAGCCCGGACCAGCGTAGTCTGATTCTTGAACGAATGACTCTTGTGACCAGGTGTTGTGCATAAACCGGTGTCCAGGGGTCGCTGTTCAGCAAATGTTCGCGACAATTGTATTTTGTCTTTCCTCTTCATTTATGTATTTCTTTCACCAGAATTTTTTTTAAATCAAAATCAAAATTTGTAGCTGGGGACCTCTGTTTGAGTTTATATGGAATTACCTCACTAAGAATTTTAAAGTTAAACGGTTAAATGCATGCTGGGTAAAGGAACTCCTTCTCCATCCCAACCACAGTCTATGATCCCAACACAGTTCTGTGTCAGTTCCATTGTTTTGTCTCAAGATGCAAACTAGGAATGTTTTTTTTCCAAGGCATGTTTATTAAAGATACTTAAATGCCCTAGCCCTAATTGAACTAAGGCCTACTCTTGTTTTAATCTAATTCCTGTCTGTGAAACTGGGCCCATATGTTTTCATTTCAGTTCTGCTTTTTCTTTTGATGCCACAAAGCACCTTCACTGATTACCTAGTATCCCTATTCCCTAATTTTATATTTTTTATGAAGTGCAGATTCTGATATGAATGAAAAAAGCTTAAATAGAAATAAGCTTAGATTTTAGTTTGTATAGCTTTTTGAAAAGGATTAAGCCAATTAATGGTAGGTACATGTCAGACAACTTTTGTCTAAATTATAAAAATAGAAAGAAGAGGAGCTGACACATCACAGGAGTCACTTTAAACATTATAGTCAGTTGTTATGAAATAAAGAGGGGTAACATATTTCGATAGAGCATGAATTTTGATTTGTCAATTCAGTGACCCTATAGCCTAGGCCTACTGTATCATATCTCAGAGTAAAATACATTTGTAAGGAACAAACTATAAGATCTGCGACATTATTGGGTAATTACAGTAAATAGAAATAAGAATAAAGATACGCCTATGTATCAGAAAATCAGAATACGTTATACAAAACAACAAGCGCTACTAAAACATCTACTCATAGCGAAACCCCGCATAGTAGTAAGATATTAGCAAACAAGTGTCAAGCTTGTCTGATGTACGTGTTTCTCTAAGACATGAAACTTTTTTTATAGCACTACTTGCTTGGCTCTGACGTTGATCGTCCGCTTTAACTCTGCACTAATGTAATGTCTGCTTGTAATTTCTAATGTAATGTCTGCAATTGCTGAACAGCGCCCCCTGGACACAGTTTTCGCTAGTTCACAGATTTCACCAGAACACCCTGTTATTTTTAGTGAATCAAAAACGCTGAACTGCGATTTATTTACTTTCCTCACGTCGGACTGTATGAACGAATTATGAACCGTTGGATGTTGAATAACTGGATGTTATATTTAAGGTTCGCAAGACTTAAATAGTGCAGACACTGACTGGTTGTTTATGACAACAAAGATAAAACGCACATTATGAGATTAGTTGCAATCAGTGGTGTTTTATAAAAATGAAAGGATCAAATGTTAACACTTTTTTTGTTTTTGTTTTATTTCATCTATTTTATTTATTTCATTGGATTGCATTTATGCCACCCCGAAAATTTCAGTGTAAACGCACAATGAATCAATTAATTTAAATAATTTTTGGTGTTATCTCTGCTAAAACAGTTACAATCGAAAATTATCTAATAATCATTGAGAACAAACTGCTGGGGTAGTGAATGCAGTATAAACTCCATTTCTTTTTCTTTTTTTTCAAAATAGTTCTTCCTCAAAAGTACTTAAAGAATTAAGATTAAATTACAGAAGAAAGTAAACCATCCCTTTAATCTGACCTTTGAGGTTTTATGGTTTTACTGTGTGGTGCTTTAGCTAAAGTGGTATGCATGTCTTCATTGATAGAATGCGTAGATCTGGAGCTCCGAGTCAGATCTGTGGCAATGCTACTAAGAAACCCAGGTTTATGGCACCGGGGCCAGCGAGGAATGATGGACCACCTTTATCGGGTCCCCAACCAGAACCATCACTACCGTCACCACCACCCACACCTGCGTTGGGAAATGTGCTGCTAAATAAGGTTGAATGAATAAGTCAAAACAAGAGAATGATTAAAAAATGGTCATGATGACTATTTTTATGCATTGTTTCTGATTATGTACATAATTTATATGTGACTGATAATAATATCTTAATGTGCTGCTATTCATAAAGTCAATTCAGGTTAATTCTGTAGTGCAATTGTGCAGTTATGTATAACATTGTGATTGAAAAGGTGCAGTAGGTGCATTTTTCTTTTTCATTGTTAGGGTTTGTTTTCCTTTGCCGTGTGTTTTAAAAGTTATTTCCTCCCTGCAGGTCCAGAGGTGTTTGAGTAGTAAAGATTCTCCAGCTGTGTCTAATGCTCCATTGGGCAGTAAGGCTTTGGCCAGGGTCCTGAGTGCTGTTCCTCAGGGGGAATGTAAGGAAAACAGCCTCTGGTCTTCACCTGAGTGTCTTGAACCTGAACAATCAGCAGATAAAGACAGCTCCTCAATACAGCCAAACAATCTTGCAAACTGCACAACTGCTGGTAAGATACAGCACTGTCTGTCACATTCATATATGGTGTGTGAGTGTGAAAGAGAGAGAGATATTGAAAGGATTAAATATCTATTGTTCAATAAATGTCAAACAGATTTTTCAGTCTAGTTAGGGTTTAATAAAAGGCTTTTTCGTTTGGTAATATAACTATAACACCGTGTAATGCATTACTTAAACTTTAAAATCGGGCTCCCAAGAACAAAACTCTTTTTTGAAATAGATTAAATAGACAAAAAAATATTTTGATGAGCGTTCTTAAGCGTTGCATGGGCGATCGTAATGACAGCAAATGCTTTGTATGCGTCTGTTTCGTATGTTCTTGCGAACCTTTATCACGTTGATATTTTAGAATGTCCCACAAGTTGCTAGAATCATAGTAGTCGAAAACTATAAAACTCCGATTCAGAAAGAGGAAATGCACTTGGTCACTTTTTAAAGCTTAAACCAAAACTAGTACAGCACGGCTTCTCTATTCCCCTCCTTTAACTTAGGCTTTGAGTGAAACTAACCAATCCGTGCACACGATCCGCTTGATTGACAGTCGCAGTGTGCGTGTGATAGTAATCGTGCCGCGCACAGATTAAAGCAGAGCTTTCCTGCATACTGTATAATCTGTAGTATTTGTGTGTCAGCTTGGGAAATATAGCAACTGGTGTTTTAAAAGCAGTTCTATCTCACACAAACAGTCTGCACATCATGCGCGAGCTCATTAGGCGGCAGTTTAGTGTTTCTCTTTGCCGTTTCAGCGGACTCGCTCTATGCTGTCAAAACACGGATTTGACGCGGTTAAAGTATACACGCTCTAAAACCCGCCTTCAGTCGTTTCCCTCTAATAATGAAACGCATTTCGCTGTTTTCAGCGGCATAAGAGAGCCCCGCAGTGTTTCTAGTCTAATGTAGTCGGGTGTGTTATGTAGGTCAGGCCAGGCTTAAGCAGCTTTACTGAACCTGCGTCAGCTTAAGCTAAAAGGAATTCCAGCAAAGCCCTCCCCGGGTAGGCGTGGGCCTAATCGAGGCTGGCCTAGTTAAGCCTGATTCTTTTTCTTACGAGCCAGTTTGTGCATGTGTGTGTTGTTTAACTGAGACGAGCAGTACAACAGTCTGCTCACACAAGTGAGTAGAGAAAGACAGACACACACAGCACAGGGAAAAGAGGAGAAGGAGATCAAACCTAGAGCATTGAGACCAGCCTAAAAGCAGGATGTCTACCTTATTCATGACAAACAGCATGGTTGGCAAAGCCCGCTCCTCCAACTTCACCCTATCTGAGAAACTGGATCTTCTGCGGCTGGTTCAGCCTCACATACGCATTCTGGAGGAGCACACCAACAAACATGCCGTGATTGTGGATAAAAACCGGTGCTGGGACAGCATAGCAGAACGCTATAATAGTTTAGGAGGCGAGAGACCCCCCAGAACGGCACAGGGTCTTCGGACCCTCTATAAGCGTCTTAAAGAAAGTGCCAAGCAGGAAGTTCTGCATCGAAGCCACGCCCAGCCCGAGTACCGGGGCCGCATCTCGGAGCCCACCAAGCGCATCATGGAAATGATACCACAGCTGTTTCACGTAGGAGACAAAGAGCCGAACGCACTCCACAGGTAAGATTGAACATACAGATACACGCATGCACACACAAAAATGAAACTCGTACATTATCAGGTGCATCTACATTTCAAAAACATTATCATCACCCAATAGAAAATTTAAACCAATAACAAGTTTCTGCAAGTAAATGCATAAAAGCATACTCTCAAGATAGCCTACCTATAGGATTCTAATTGGCTTCTCTGAGAAGATGAATTTGGCTATTAAATGTTGATTACAGCTTCTTTGGATATCTTCACATACATTTTCCCCAGGTTTTTACTTTGGCTGCTGTTAATTGTCACCCTCAGCCAATTAGAGTTTAGCAATATTGTTAGACTCATTTTGAGACATGTAAACAGCTTCTTTGCTAGTTTTATTTTGTCTTAACGGATCACAGCACACACTGCAGTCACACACTCGCTGTCTTTTCACTCTGTCCTGTGCCAGAGGTAAGCTGCAGTACTGAGGGGATTTGGATGTCATTAACCGTATTTCCGATGCTGCTTTAATGCCAGGTTTGCCACAATGTGCAGAGGAGTTACTTTGCAATGGCATCTCCACGTCTCCTATATATCTTGTGTTGACAAAACAACAGGTCTTTCTTTCTTTTGAGACCACAAGTCCAATCCAGCTGAGAGCTGTGGATGAACATGATCTGATTCTTTTGAATCCGCTAGCCGAATCAGATGATTGATATGTTATTGGTTTAAAACTGAGAATTTTTCCCGAAATTCGTCAAAGCTCTTGTCAGCACATTTTTATAAATCATGTTCAAAATTAAATTTTACGATTTTTTTATGTGTATGTGTCTGTGCTAGGCTTCAGTTCAAGAGGAATTCTCCAGTAGAGCAGCCGGGCAGCAGCCTGTCCCTCCCAGCGTTGTCGGACTATCCGCATGTTTCAGTTGTGAGGGTGGAGACGGAGGATGTGAAACCGCCTCCTGATATCCACTTGATTACATCCCACGGTTCACCTGTCACCATCGCCACCCAGAGCAGTCAAGCCCACCACGGACAGGACGAGAGGGACAGTGAAGTAGTGGAAGAGGAGGAAGACGAGGAGGAATTAGCCTCCCACGTGTACGCGGCTTCTCTCTCTCCGTGCCCTTCCTCCGTACACCTGCCACCCTCACCGTCGGCCCTCGGCATCAGGAGGAGCGCGTATCTTAGGGGGAGGGCGGCGTTCAAAAATACAATTTTTGAGGCAGAAGCTTTGCAAATGATGAAAGAGGAGCATGAGCTTCTACTGGCTAATCACAGAAAGCTTGGACTATATCTAGAGGAGAAGAGGGAGGGTCTTAAGAGAAAGCAACAGTTGGAGGAGGACCTTCTCCGGTCAAGGGTCAAAGTGGAGAAATTGAGGGCGGCCAGACTACGCCAAGGATTGCCATTGGTGTGACACGGACGGTGTCGGATCGGAAAGTGTATCTCAAAGGGAACTTGTTAATATGAAGTCGAAATGAGCAGGCTTGATTTGTGTAGTTATTTCTTGTTTGTACAGTTTTTGTATTCAATCGACATTTGTACAGGGATTGTTTCTGATATTTGTTGTAATGTGTGAATACCCAGATTGAAGAAGAAAATACGTCTTTATTTTGTATGAATTCGCTAATAAATTCATAATTGCTTTAATCTCTGTTTAAGCCTGTCCTTTTATCTTTCCTTTGGCACACAGTAAGTCTAACATAGCAATAGCTATGAATGAGAATCTTCTCAGTCGAGGTGTTTGTGTGGACTTCATTTGGGTGTTTATTTACAGTATAATGCAATTATTTAAAATGGAAATGAAAAGATGCGCACATCATCAGAGAAGAGATGTTATTGTGAGGGGTAGAGAAAGGTAATATTTTTGTAGATAACGAGGGCACCTACATTTTTAAGAAAAAGATGTGGGACAGAGATATATATAATAAACCTCTAATATTACATTAAAAAAAAAATAAGAATGGTCAATTTTGATTTCATGCTGACACTAGGCTGATGTGAAATTCTTGCAAATGAACATGTAAATGATTTTTATGCCACTGTTTCTCACCTGACCTGTAATTATGTAGTCTGACTAGACAAAAGCACAATATCAGCAGTTCTGTATATGCCTAGCTACTGTAAAGCACATTTCTTATTTATTGAGTCTTTATAATCAATAGAACATTGTCTATGATGTAGGCTATTTATATGTTGTGGTTTTATTGCTGATTCTTTATTTGTTTATTTTAAAGCACGCTACTATAGTGTAATGTGGTGCAAGGCGTCATCAAGGAAGCATAAGCGCTGGGAAGGCGATGCTGTGCTAGTTGCCAGAGGGCGGACTGTTATCCTCAAAGACATGGAGGGGCGGGACATTGGACGAGGTTAGCCTATCACAGCACATTCTAGCAGTACTTTTGGATTTGATTTTTTACATAAACGCATATTTTAATTTAGGGATGTACAAAATAGTGTTAATTGGTCAATATTGGAGGATTTTTTTTCCTGTATCTGTTGATATTGTATATTTTTGCATGTTATGCTCATTTCATTTCTTTTTTTTTGTCATCTAATGCTTTAAAGTTTTTTTAAAAATACTAATTTAATAACACTCTTAAATGTAATTTTTTTTAGGAAATCTCTTAATATCCATTTGTCTCATTGTGCATTATAATTTTGTGATACCTAAATTCACCTTTAAAGCATTAAAACGATTGATTTAAGTGTTTTTTGTTTTTGTTTTTAAACAAAATTGTAAAAAAAAAAAAAAAAAAAAATTACCATTGGCCATTTATTGGATATTGGTCATATCATGATAATAATTATTTAGCCTGTGTAGATGTGCGTTTTGAATCAGTGTTTTTCTGTTAGGTTCAGGCTACAAGGCATCAGAGCTGGAGAGCTTGTGTGAGGGTCAGACTCTTATGGTGGGAGGGAAACAAATCGAGGTCATGGGGATCATATCCAATGAGGACTACGCCAAAGGCCGTTGTTTCCAAGATGCTGTTGTTGAGACTTCTGCAGAAACGGTCTTGAAGGCTCCTGTATATCACCCAGTGTCCAAATCCTTTACCAAACCAGCGCTCAAGGGAGGTGCACTTACAGTTTCTGAACCTGACAAGCCGATCTGTAAACCCAGACATAACCCTAACACACCAGGTACAGCACATGCTCAACTAAAACAGCATTGGTCTGTTTTACAATTATACATGTCAATTATTCTTTTATGTCCTTATAGTGATTGATAAATTGAATTATTAATATTTAAAAAAAATATTCTGTCACACTGCAAGTCCATTTAAAATAAAATAAATTAAAAAGACCAAAATGTGATTAAAAATGTTTAAAACTTCCAGTTACATTACTTAGCATATACATTTGCCCTTGAAGATTATGGCCTGGTTTCATAGACAGGGCTTAGATTAAGCCAGGATTAGGCCTTAGTTCAATTTGGATATTTAAGTAGCTTTTATACACATACCTTATAAAAAAACATCACTGATGTACATCTTGAGACAAACCAATGGCACTGACATATTTTAAGATAAGTCAGTGCAAGTTGCTTTCAGGTAAAACAGCTAGGCTTAAGCCTTGTCTGCATATTCATTTTTACTATTACGTTTTAATCTAAAGTCTTGGTGGTCTTTTAAAAAAATATCCATATTTGTCCTTCTTTGTCCCTATAGGCGCCCTGGTAATGCCACGACCGACAACTGATCACCAGTGGCTGTGTAATAAATCTGGTTCTCCACTGGTGGATGTGGTCATCGACCCCCACTTGACCAATCATCTTCGGCCACATCAGAGAGAGGGTGTGGTCTTCCTTTATGAATGCTTAATGGGAATGAGGTAAATAAGAGTTTATCTGTAGTTGCAGTGTTCTTACATATGCACTTTTTTGCACATGTATGTTTGTGTGTTGCAGACTTGCTGGCCGCTGTGGGGCTATTCTGGCAGATGAGATGGGACTGGGGAAGACACTGCAGTGTGTTTGTGTTCTGTGGACACTACTGAGACAAGGCCCCTACGGTGGGCGGCCTGTACTGAAGAGGGCACTTGTGGTTTGTCCAGGAAGTTTGGTCAAGAACTGGGCTGCTGAGTTCAATAAGTGGCTGGGCAGGGAGAGGATTAGTGTTTACACTGTGGACCAGGTGTGTATGTGTGGCTGTTTGTGTCATTTAGATGGATGACCATAAGAGGATTAACGGTGTATGTTGTCTCTGTAGGATCACCGCGTGGAGGACTTTACCTCTTCTCCTCTTTGCTCCGTCATGGTGATCAGTTATGAGATGTTGCTGCGCTCTGTGGACCGATTGAAAGAGCTGGATTTTGGAGTGCTCATCTGTGACGAGGGTCATCGCCTTAAAAACAGCAACATCAAAACGGCCAGCGCACTCACAGCGCTCTTATGTGACCGCCGTCTTATATTAACAGGTTTTCTATTTAAAACAAACACACTTTTATTAGTGTAGTAGTATAACATTTGTAATTGTTCAAAACAACTGTAATTATTCATTTAACAGGAACTCCAGTGCAGAATGACCTGCAGGAGTTTTATTCCATCGTAGAGTTTGTAAATCCAGGAATTCTGGGAACATCTGCGGCCTACAGGAAGATTTATGAAGAGCCCATTCTCAGATCTCGCCAGCCCACCTGCACCGAGGTTAAAATATATTTTTTTCATGTTATGTATGATATATATTTATATATATATATATATATATATATATATATATATATATATATATATACAGTAACTACAGTAACTACACTGCATTTGTGGTAAATGCTGTTCATTGAACTTCTTCATCAAAGAATCCTGAAAAAAGTGTCACCATTTCCACATAAATATAAGGCAGCACAACTGTTTTAAACATTGATAATAAGAATTAGAAAAAGAAATGTTACCTGAGCTCCAAATCATTAGAATTAGATCCTTTTAGAAATTATATTAGAATTACTTCTTAAGGATCATGTGACATTGAAGACTAGAGTAATGATGCTGAAAATTCATGTTTTCATCACAGGAATAAATTTATTAAAATAGAAAATAATTATTTTAAATTGTAATAATATTTCACAATACTACTGTTTTAATGTATTTTTTGCCTTGATGAGCATATGAGACTTCTTCCAAAAACATAAAAATGTTTTAATGTTTGCAAACTTTTGACAGGTACTATTAGGGATGCAAAATGAAAACTCTGGATGCACTTGCCCGAAAACCGAAACCGAAAATGACTTTTTCAAATAATTATTGATTTTTTATTTTACATTATTTGTTAAAGTATGATTATATTAATATTAGACTTTTTAATTAAATTCAGTAATTTAATTGAATCTGAATTTAGAAAATACAAGGCAAAAAATTAAATAACCACAGTTTTATTTTAAGTAACACCAAAATAGGACAAAAAAATATATTAAAATATGAAATATAAATATACTATTCTTCATTCATTTTATGCAGCAGAATCAGATTTAACTATTTTATTTTTTGAACAATTATCCAAATAATGTATAGTCCTACCAAACTATTATCATCAGAGCATGTGCAGGATGTTCGCTTGGGCCGTGAGCGACTGAGCAGAGAGCGCACTCACGGAGTGGAACATTAGCCACTTTTCCAGGGCTTTAAATGGGCCGTGCTGGGTTAATAGCCTCAGACCTGTAGCACCGTGCCCAAAACCATGCTGCATTTACACCATTAGGCCAGAAGCTCCGCAGCACACTGCTTAAACCTGCCTAAAACACGCCTCTCTGGAACTACGTCACACAAAACCCATAATGTCACCAACAAATCGAAGTTTTATCAGAAAACTAATCAGAAAGAAGTCACTGGAAACTAGCAATATCCAGTGACAGTCCCATTACATATTCAGTCAGAGGAACAGAGGAAGCTCCCGAAAAACTGGAGTTGCTTTATTTTATAACGACCTGAATATGAATATCAGACCGACCAGTATAAAGCGACGAGACGGACTGACAGATAAAATAAATACATGATTGTGATAATCGTGCCTATATGAATTGTCTGATTTCTTCAAGATGTCGTATTTACCATGTTGACTATAGTAATGGTTAGTGTGCATAATCTTTTGCATCGCATATAAATATTTCTGCCTTTTATGGTGATCAGAATCCACATTGGATCACAAACAGAAGTTATTGCAAACACTCATTGCTGTCTGAAAGTGAGTTTTGAGCTAAAATGATGCTGATGTGAGCACACTGTGTGTCGGCATTGTGCCGAATTCTGACCCCTGCCAAATTATTACCCCCCTAGTATTGATTGGTTTAGGATTAGTTGTGGGGGAGGGGTTAGGATTAAAGGTGGGTTTAGTATTAGGCAATCAGTTAGCAACTTCAACAAGGGGGTAATAATTTAGCTGGCAGTCAAAATTCGGCACAACACCTGTTCAGACTTACCTGAGCACTGAATATGAAGGGGCGGGGCAGCATATATTTTCTGCCTTTTTTCTCTTTCGGCCAAAAACTGAAAATGCTATTTTTGGGGAAAACCTTTCGGCTGACAAAATTTCAGTAATTAAAAAAAAAAATATATTTATAAGTATATTTATAATATACAGTATGAAAATTTATATTTGTTTGGAATATTTGCTAAATATTACATTTAACAGTGTTGGTTAAATGGTTAGTATTTTTACAGATTTACTTCAACGTGTTACAAGGTGATAATGTAAATGTAAAAATAAAGATAATGAGCATTTACAATTAAATATCCAATACTGACTGTCTGATACTAATAGATAAAAAAGTCTCTTCAACATTCTTGAGCAAATTTCCTTGTACCCACAACTGTGTGTCTGTATTCATCAGCTGGTGTGGTATGTTGTGCATTGAACTGTGCTTTAGGAAGAGCGATGTATTGGAGAGGAGCGTGCCGCTGAGCTCTTTCGTCTAACAGGTGTGTTTACGTTACGGCGCACTCAGGAGATCATTAATCAGTATTTATCCGAACGGATTGAGTGGACCGTATTCTGCAAACCCACTGAGCTCCAGCTGCGTCTGTATGGAGTCCTTCTGGCCACACGGCCCATCAGAGCCTGCCTCTCTTGTGCCAGCACGCACACTTACACACACAGCCCACACCTCGCATGCATCAACGCCCTCAAGAAACTCTGCAACCACCCCGGGCTGCTCTACAACACTCTACAGGTACAATAGGTGCTGGTATTTTTCTCTGTCATGTTCTTTATCTAAATATTGCTGCTTTTTAATTATGTTTTGTGGTATTTGCTTCAGGCAAAATCAGATGATATGATGGAGGATGGAATTATGGAACTCTTTCCTGAGGGATATTCCACTGGTGCCTTTAGCACTGCAGACTCTGGGAAGCTTCTAGTGTTAACAGACCTGCTGTCGGCGATACAGCATGTCAATCGAACAGACAGGTACCACATAGAGTTCATTAGACATCATTTATTTTTAAAGATTTACTCCTAGGTTTTCATATCAAGAAATGACTAAAACAACAAATCTGATGTTTATGTTCACACTCAACATGAACACTTCATATCAGTCATATCAGTGGCTTTGTAAAAAATATATTTTGGCACCAACAATTTAAGGTTACAATAACAAAAGTGACTTGCAATTCAATCAGGTTACTAAGTTTACTTTATTTAACAGTTTTGAAGATAAGAAAATACTTTTTAATCTCCATAGGGAAATTTCCATGTCACAGTAGCAATATACATTCAAGAACATACAATATAGTCAGAAAAAAATGTGTGGAAAAGATAGAATTGAAACCATTGATAACCATGAAATATAGTGTAATGTATTTTGAGTGCTCAAGCACTTTACAAATTAAAAAACATGAAAGTACATCTATATATTATATTATAGTTTTGAGTCCTTAAGCACTTTATAAAAAACATAAAAGGAAATCAAAAACAATGATTATTTACAAACATTATATTATAATTTGTTATTTTATAATATATTATGTAAGAAAACCCAGTTTGACCACCAAAACGTGCGGTCTTTGTTGTGACTGAGTCCAAAAAAAGTGGCCATTATATTGACGTGTGTAGTGTGAGACTCATGTGCATTTTTGTCTCGCTGTCTTTCTCTACTCAGGGCTGTTTTGGTGTCCAACTACACACAGACTCTTGACTTGCTGCAGGATGTCTGTGATCAAATAGGCTATAAATGGTGTCGGCTCGATGGCCAGACACCTGTTGCCCAGAGACAACGAATTGTTGATTCCTTCAACAGCCCGCACTCACCCAACTTCCTGATGCTACTCAGCTCCAAGGCTGGAGGAGTGGGGCTAAACCTCATAGGTGCCTCTCATCTTGTTTTGTATGATATGGACTGGAACCCTGCCAATGATATACAGGTCAGTGGACTTCCACATTACACTTAGCCATGCAACAATAAATCACTATATATAATACAGTATTACACAAAATCAGATATAATGCAATTCATTGTTTTAAGAGCAGTTAGAAACTTTTGTTTTAAATCCACATGCTTGTCTTAGTTGCACCTTTAATAAAGACCACAAGGTGGCAGTGAATACCAAAAAAAATCCTTTCAGCCTATTTTGTAAATGATCACATTCTCTCTCAAGTATTTGATCAATTCAGAAGATTCAATCATCTAATTATTATTGACATTCATCTGTCAGGCCATGGCACGTGTGTGGCGTGATGGACAGAAGAAAACGGTTCACATCTACAGATTTCTAACAACAGGTAACCAAAACATTTGTAAATTACCCAGAAAATTTGTATCATCTCAGTATGGAGTCTGTTGATTGATAAATTAAGCTGTTTGCTATGACTGTGCAATATCAAGAAGTACTGGACCTGAAACATCTCACAGGCTTTCATCAATCATAACACACACAAAAAAAGGATTGTATTTGTTTATGGGTTTGCACATGATTTTGGCCTGCAGTAAATCAGGACCTTAAAGCACGTGTCTCTTGTAGGTTCCATAGAAGAGAAGATCTATCAGAGGCAGGTGAGTAAACAGGGGCTTTCTGGGACAGTGGTGGACCTGACCAAAAAAGCGGATCATATTAGCTTTTCTTCTGAGGAGCTACGAGACCTTTTCAGTTTTGACCCTAATACAACCTGCCTCACACATGACCTACTGGACTGCCAGTGCACTGGAGATGGAAAAACAGCAGGTAAATAAATGCAAACAAATCAATCAAATTAAATTAAACAGAATTAAATAAAGTAGGAACTAGATGATTCCCCATTAGGGCTCTCAATCAATTAAAAAATTGTATCATTAATTCTGATATACTAATTAATGCACCATCAATCACATATATCAATATTTTCTGAAAAAGCACCAAAAATAGATAGTTCAAAGCCTTTACATATACATACGCAATACCATTCAAAAGTTTGGGGTCATTTTGTTGAGCATTTTGCTCAAAAGTGACAGTGACGACATTTATAATGTTAGAGTTCTTTTTCAAATAACTTCCTATTTATCAAAATATCCTGAAAAAAAGGTATAACAGTTACCACAAAAAAATTGTATTGCTGCTGAAATTCAGTTTTGAATCTATATATATACAACATGCCATTCATTTACACTCACAGGCCACTTTATTAGGTACACCTTGCTAGTCCCAGTTTGGACCCCCTTTTACCCTCAGAACCTGCCTTAATTCTTCATGGCAGCGATTGAACAATGTGCTGGAAACATTCATCAGAGATTTTGGTCCTTATTGACATGATAGCATCACGCAGTTGCTGCATATTTTTCGGCTGCACATCCATGATCCAGAATCTCCTGTTCTACCACATCCCTATAGATTGGTGCAGGTATGACATCAGAGCCCGGAAGAATAAGTTGCTGCTGGTTCCTCCTTCAAGATTTTCCAATGGGGTTTCATATTGGTAATTTTTTGATTTATGTGTAAAATAAAGCCTGTGGTACATTTCTGAAAACGTACGTTTTTAAAAAGTTACTAGGTAAGACAGCTTGGGGTGTGAGTGTGTGCAGTGTACGTTGTAGAACAAAACAACAAAGTTGCATCAAGTTATGTTTACCCCAGGCTTTATTTTGCTCATAAATGGACAAACCCCTGGAAAATCTCGAAGGAACCAGCGATAAATTAGACTTCCGGGTTCTGACGTCATACCTGCACCACTATTGGATTGATGTCTGGTTACTGGAGGCCATTCGAGTATGGTGAATTCATTGTCATGTTCAAGAAACCAGTTTAAGATGATTGGAGCTTTGTGACAGGGCACGTTATCCTGCTGGAAGTAGCCATCAGAAGATAGGTATACTGTCCAATTTTCCAACCTTCCAATCTTCTTTTGTCCAATTTTGGTGAGCCTGTGTGAATAGCCTCAGTTACCTGTTCTTAGCTGACAGGAGTGGCACTGGTGTGTCTTCTGCTGCTGTAGCCCACATGCTTCAAGGCTCGATGTGTTGTGCGTTCAGAGATGCTCTTCTGCAGACCTCGGTTGTAATGCGTGGTTATTTGAGTTTCTGTTGCCTTTCTATCAGCTTGAACCAGCCTGGCCATTCTCCTCTGACCTCTGGCATCAACAAAGCATTTTTGCCCACAGAACTGCCGCTCACTGGATATTTTCACTCCCTCTTTTTCAGACCATTCTCGGTAAACCCTAAAGATGGTTTTGCGTGAAAATCCTAGTAGATCAGCAGTTTCTGAATCTGAAATACTCAGACAGCCCGTCTGGAACCAACAACCATGCCATGTTCAAAGTCACTTAAATCACTTTTCTTTCCCATTCTGATGCTCAGTTTAAACTTCAGCAGATTGTCTTTACCTACATTCTGTGTGTGTGTGTGTGTGTGTGTGTGTGTGTGTGTGTGTGTGTGTGTGTGTGTGTGTATTTGTATATAATATGTATGTATGTATGTGTGTGTGTATATATATATATATATATATATATATATATATATATATATATACACTCACCTAAAGGATTATTAGGAACACCTGTTCAATTTCTCATTAATGCATTTATCAATCAACCAATCACATGGCAGTTGCTTCAATGCATTTAGGGGTGTGGTCCTTGTCAAGACAATCTCCTGAACTCCAAACTGAATGTCAGAATGGGAAAAAATGGGATTTAAGCAATGGTTGGCATGGTTGATGGTGCCAGACGGGCCGGTCTGAGTATTTCACAATCTGCTCAGTTATTTCTGGGATTTTCACGAACAACCATTTCTAGGGTTTACAAAGAATGGCGTGAAGAGGGAAAAACATCCAGTATGCGGCAGTCCTGTGGGCGAAAATGCCTTGTTGATGCAAGAGGTCAGAGGAGAGGCATTGATACATCATGCCTTGTTACCACTGTGCAGGCTGGTGGTGGTGGTGTAATGGTGTGGGGGATGTTTTCTTGGCACACTTTAGGCCCCTTAGTGCCAATTGGGCATCGTTTAAATGCCACGGCCTACCTGAGCATTGTTTCTGACCATGTCCATCCCTTTATGGCCACCATGTACCCATCCTCTGATGGCTACTTCCAGCAGGATAATGCACCATGTCACAAAGCTCGAATCATTTCAAAATGGTTTCTTGAACATGACAATGAGTTCACTGTACTAAAATGGCCCCCACAGTCACCAGATCTCAACCCAATAGAACATCTTTGGGATGTGGTGGAACGGGAGCTTCGTGCCCTGGATGTGCATCCCACAAATCTCCATCAACTGCAAGATGCTATCCTATCAATATGGGCCAATATTTCTAAAGAATGCTTTCAGCACCTTGTTGAATCAATGCCACGTAGAATTAAGGCAGTTCTGAAGGCGAAAGGGGGTCAAACACAGTATTAGTATGGTGTTCCTAATAATCCTTTAGGTGAGTGTATATATATATATATATATATATATATATACATATATACATATATATACATATATACATATATATACATACATACATGCATGCATGCATGCATGCATACATGCATACATACATACATACATACATACATATATATTATATACAAATACACACATATATATATATATATATATATATATATATATTTAATTAATTTGCATATATTTGTGCCAGGTTTTGTGAAGGAGATAAACGAGGAGACCGGAAGGGCATGTCAGCTGGGTCGCCATGCCGACAGCACAGTGTCATTACCGCAACGAGTTAGCATGTCTGAGCTCATGCAATGGAGGCATTTTTCTGGATCTGTTCAATCATATAATGATATTTACCTAAATCATGCCCGTAACCACATCACATATGCCTTTCAAAGCACCACTTCTAAATCCCAAACAGTCTAAACTCTTCCTCTTCCCAAAGACAAAGACAATTTAACACAAACCCACTGCCCTCACGCTGTGTAAATACTCCTGTATGTTTGAACAATAAATTTTTTCCTTTTAATAAATCTTTTAACATTGTTCTTATTTTTCGGTTGTCTGCACAAGCAAGTGTGTTTTTGTCCATTTAGGAAACCTGCTGATAGATTAATAACAATCAGAAATGGCACCAGGGCATCTGTCAGACAAATATATTGTCACATTAGGTTCTGGTTTCACAGACAGGGCTTAGATTAAGACAGGATTAGGCCTTAGTTTAATAATAAGGACATTTAAGTAGCTTTTAAAAACATGCCTTAGAAAAAAACATTAATGGTGTGCATCTTGAGACAAAACAATGGCACTGACATATTGTAAGGCAAGTCAGTGCCTGCTTTTCAGGTAAAACATGCTTTTTTTTTCACAAGATTTGTATTTATTTTTTTTTAGTTTAGGATTATACTGGACACAAGTCCTGTGTCCAGTATAATCCTGACTGAGAACATTCCAGTTTCCACCTATATCCTCTAGTTTATTACATTGTTTCCCCCTTTATCAGCATAGTTTTTACAATGTGGATAGTTTATATTAAACGTTTCCAAAACAAGGCTTGTTCCTTCTCAATAGGAGAACCTTTGAACGGGATGCTGTGCTGGATTACATTGGTTGCACAGATGGTTCATTTAATGCAGCTTCTTGCTAAATCCGTCCATTGTCACCATTAGTAACAGAAACAATGACTACAGAAATCAGAAATGACAGAGCAATCACGAAAGCAGTGAGGCACAACAGTCACCAGCAGGAGATGAGCTAGTCTCCATGACTCGTTAACCAAACTAACCTGGGTGCACGTTTGCTGGCGTTGTTTATTGACAATGTTTCAGGGTTTAAATGGGGCTGTGATAAATCATTCTGCTGTGATATAACGTGTGAGTCAGATGTAGTCTTTCTGTGTGCGTCTTTATCTTTGGTGGAGAGTATGAGTGTTGAAGATGGCGTGTTAGTCAGACACTTGTGTATAAGCAGCCTCTCGAGATCCTGACACTGTCCAGGCTGTGATGATGAGATCCCAGCAACTGTTACCAGAGTAACAATACAATGTTAATTGGGTCTGTAGGGACGTGTGTACAGTGTATGTTCCTCAGCCAAGCCTTTACTGCAAGTACTGTCAGTTGTGCAGATCGTTCCTGCACTATCGTCCCACAGGGAAGGACTCAACCGTCACCGGACAAAGTAAAGACGTGTGCTCAGATCAGTTAGGTTGATGAGGGTGTAAGGGTGCATTTCCGGTGCAAACTGTACGTAACAAAGCTTTTTACTTATGCTAGGAAAAAGGCTTCTGCAATTCATATTAATGCAATAGCGTTATGAATGACAATTATGAATGACAAAAAACTACAAACCGAACTTAAAGGTATTGTAGGCAATTTTTGGAGGCTAGCAATAGCAAAAGCTAGCTTTGAAAGCATGAGATCCCACCGTCCGTTCAGAGCGTCTTCAAAGCCACGCCTCATTCAAAACACGTAAACACACACAGCAGAGTTTGCAAAGCGTCACAAGACGAGAGACGGCGTTAAACTACCTCAGGTCTCAAAGCACATGTAACATTAATGAACATAAAGCGCACTGACCTGTATCACCTGACTGTTGCAGATTCATTTAGGTGTTGATAGTGTTGCCATTGAAACGCATAAATTCGTCATGCCGTGAGCTCTTGGTTGAATTAATAGAACAATATGTTTGCAGTAAAGTCGAGTAGATTCTATATTTTTTACATTTTGAGTGTATTTGTTGAATTCATGTTTATAAAAAAATGCAGCAGAGCGTGATGTCATAGTACAACCGTTGCTGTGTCCGAAGAAATTTTGCATACTTGAATCTATTGTAACCACGGCTTAACTGCATCTGATGACGAGTGATGTCTGCGTGCGCAGAGGTATGAAAATACATAGGTTGACAGGCAGGTAGGACATTGTACCGGACCGAATGCAATGATAGGATGAACATTTTATGGTCCTACAACTTCCACAGATGATATATATAATACATATAAATACATTTAGACCGCTTAACTTAGTGATTGCTATTAGGATGTAAAGAGACTTTCAACCAGCATAATAAAAATGTTTCTGGAACAAATCACCTAGCCTGCCTTCAAAACAAGAAACATTAAAATTAGAGTCCCTTCCTTTGTTTGTCCTGAGTAGTTAAACATCCGCAGGTTCCTCACATTCTTTGGGTTTCTAGAATCTTCTGCATATTTAAACCCTTTTCTTTTTAACAGTGACTGTATGATTTCCATCTTCTCACATTGAGGGACTCATTCACAACTATTAGGTGAAGCTGAAAATATTCACTTGATGCTCAAGATGCAAATTTAAAGTTGTAAAATTTCTTTTTTCGTTTAAAGATGCCCTTTAGAAGCTGAGATATTTCCGTTTCCCCGAAGACAAAATAAGTGCAATTTACCCCGATCATCCAATTCAAAAAGTCTACACCCCTCGATTATTACATATTTAGAATATTATTACAAACCATTTTTAATATTTTATTTTAATATTTAATATTGATATTTAAATTTTCAGCTGCCATTACTCCAGTCTTCAGTGCCACATGATCCTTCGAAAATCTTGGTAAACTTACTTTTTTTTTATATATATATAGAATTATGCAAAAAGGTCAAAGTTGATCATCCAGGTGAACATCTCAACTTGGATGCTTTAAGGTACTTGACATTTGACACCCTGTCTAATCTGTTTCTTTGTGGTGTTTGCTCTCCAGGACTAAATTAACTCATCCCTTTCCATCCCTTCTTTCATGACGCGTGGCCCAGTTACTGAAATTAATGCACTGGAATCAACGTTCAGCTCAGGTCTCAGTCTTTGGCATGACCATAGCAGCCCTTAACACACACAAGTTGCACAAACCCATGCTTGCGTTGTTCCAGACTGATAAGCTTTCACAGTTATCACACCAGAAAGCACCATTATGCTTTTAGTTTGATGTTTGTGGTGCATCAGTCATCCATATTATCTGTAAAACACCATTTTTACATCTCTGGCCTTCTCTGATCTCTAATGACCTATTTCTGATCTGCTCTTAGAGAAGTGAATGAATGAAGGAAATAATCCAGCACTCTACTGCGATTTCTCTTATCCATCCAATCCCTTTTGTCTATATCAATCCCGAATATAGAAACTCCTCATAATCCAGCAATTACATTAATAACTCATTATAATCTGTCATTTGAGCAGCAGAGTGAATGTAATCTGCATCTCGGTACATGTGCACGTTATGTGCACGTTTGTGCATACGTAATAGAAATAGAGAGCATGAGCATCTGGTGATGTACACTGTCTGACGCCTTGTTTTGTTTGCATGCCGAATAGTATTGAAAATAATGATGGAACCTGTCGGTCTTGGTTTGGTTCAGTCTCTTGTTGATTGGTGTTTGCATGGAAGTCAGGACCGAAATAAAATGACCACGAGATATGATTTGTTCCAGAGTTCAGATTGTGATTTGCATTCTGCAATTCAGTACAAGTCTATCAGATCTTTATATAAAATATGTAGTAGCCTATATTTAGAATATGCTGTACCATAGATTTAACAACTATACCGACTGAGAATGTCTTTTATTTTGTTTGTCTGTGTCTGTTCTTAATACGATTAATTGCCCGTATGATCTACTGCTCTGATAGGTGTCCTGCTTTAACCTGGCCTTAACTGGTTTACTGTGATAACCAACATACTAATCAATGTTGCATAATGTCACTGACTTTGGCAATGCCACCCGCAGTCAGTTTTGTTTAGTTGCTTTTTGTATGCAGCACTTCAGACATGCAAGTTCATAATCTATTATGGATCTACTGCATGTGCATGAGCTGTAAATTACACATTACAAGAATTATTACTTTTAAAAAATATAGATGATAATGAACCATGACCATCCTCTTTCATCCCTTCCTGAAATATAAAGGTAGTTATGTAGGCTATTTTCATAGCCTAAAGACTGTGTGAGAATGTATTAAGGTGTTATAATAATGGAAAGTGGAAATTAATAATGTATTAAAGATGGGACATAAAACACTTAAAATCTGTTTTGTTTTGTTTGTTAATAGAATAGAATGATTGTGATTAATCTCAGAATATCGCTAAAAACTTAATCAGTAAATCAGTTGCCAATATTAGCAAATTATTTAAAGAGCCTAGTTAATATCCTAAGTTTATACTTTGGACAAAACATATAAATTTCCCACGTTTCGAAGCGAGACATGATTCTAGAGATGAAACTGCATTTTACACCCATCGGGCGGTATAAGGAAAGACCCGCTGAAGCTCACTGGGAGGGAGAAGTGACGTCAAGGAAATCCTCACTGAGACCTTAATATAACCATGAACTGCACTGAGAGCTCAAAGCACATTACTGCGCAAAATATAGCTAGACGGACAGGATTACCAGGGCAAAAAAAAAACACCAATCCTCATTCAGGTGCGCTTAATTGAAGACAACGAAGCCAAGAGCAATTAGATCTTCTTGCTGAGCAGTTGGATGGGACTGAATCTATTATTGGAGCACAATTTTGCATCGTCCGATTTATTCCGTTAATTCTTTGCTTCAGTCACACTCAAAGAGACAACCGACGTTTAACCAACCGAGTGTTTGTCGCCGAATTGCACACATGACCCTGCTGGCGAACATGCGGCGCCACAGCATTCGCGTTCAGCATCACCTGCACCGGTGGAGCATCTGCGGGACGGACGGTGGGCAGCTGCTGAGTGATGCTTTCGCGCGCCCCGACATCGGTATGTCCCGGTCCAGTTCCTGCTCGTCCGCCTCTTCAGACTCCGCTCTCTCGAACGAGTCTGCCACTCCACCTTCGGTTGGACCCTTCACTGTTGTCCTGCTTGGAGACAACGGTGTCGGGAAGTCCGCGCTCGCCAGTATATTCGCTGGGGCGTCTGACAGCATGGACAGCGAATGCGAGTTGTATGGAGGTATGTTGACAATTAACTTGACTTTTCTTTTATACTCCAACTGTTCACAGCGATATTAACTAGTCAATCGCAACAAAAAAAAAACCCAAAGTGGCACTGATACAATACAATGTTTATTTATAAAGCACAATTTCAAAACAACCGAAGTTGACCAAAGTGCCGTAGAAGTAGCCTACAAAAGAAATAGTAAAAAACAGAAAACAAGATTTACAAACAATAAAAGACAAGATGTGAAATAGCCTAGGTGGAATGCATGAAAGTAATCATAAAACAAGTCAAGATATTAAACGCCAAAGAAAATAAATGAGTCTTAAGAGTAGCCTAGACTTAAAAATAGATAAAGTTTGGAAAGTTCTGATATGAACCGGGAGACTATTCCATAGTTTATACCTTTCCACTTACTTTCTTAAAGGGACAGTTCAAACAAAAATGAAAAGTCTGTCATCATCATTTACTCACCCTCAATTTGTTCCAAAGCTGTATGAATGTCTTTCTTCTGCTGAACACAAAAGATATTTTGATGAATGTCAGTAACCAAGTTGATGGGCCACATTGACTTCCATATTATGGAGAAAAAAGTGGACGTTAATGGGGCCCTTAAACTTTCTTCAGAATATCTTCATTTGTGTTCAGCAGAAGAAAGAAATTCATACAGGTTTTGGAACGTTATGATGAGTAAATGATGACCGAGTTTTCATTTTTGGGTGAACTATCTTTTTAAGCCTATAGCGGTTATAAAGTTCATAAATTAAAAATTTTCCTTCATAATTGTACAATTAAACATTTAAGAAACATTAAATGGTCATATTTTCAGATGCAGGAGTCTGAGGAATAATTAATTACAAAGTCGCAAGACAAACCTTATTGCACTGAAAACTTCAAATAAAGATTTGTTTATTGTCAATAAAAGATACAATTCATATACTTTCTTAAAGTAGGTCAGATTATAATTTTCTAAATTTTTGCCATGGCCAGTATTCATAACCTTAGCTTGTTGTCCTTTTTAATGTTGTTAGGTGAAGTATTCGAGCAGACAATTCCAGTAGACGGTGAGAGGGCCACCATTACCCTACTCGACATGTGGGATTCACAGGTAACACTTTTAGTTTGTCAGCCATTTATATTAATATAGTTTACTGTCTTATAAGTGATGAGAGGTTCTGAGACATTCTACTTTTTGTGTCCGTCAGGATGAGGGCAGCTGGACGCAGGAGCGATGTTTGCAGACAGGAGATGCTTTCATTATAGTTTATGCCATAACAGATCGTTCAAGTTTCCTTCACGCATCAGAACTTCGTATTCAGCTCCGGCGGGAACGTGAGGCTGACCGCACTCCAATCATCCTGGTCGGAAATAAATGTGACCTGGTCCGCTGCCGAGAAGTGTCCATTAGTGGTAAATATATAGTAAAACTCTTAAATGCGGCTCTACTCCTTATCTTAAATAAAGTTACTTCAGTTGCATTAAAACCAGCCTATTTAATCTTCTTAATCTGAATCCTCTCATGGGATTGTTAAAGCTACTATTTGTTTTAGCTTACATCACTGAGAATTTTTATTTAAAATTGATTTCCACTCTTATTTTTCAGAGGGTCGTGCGTCTGCTGCTGTCTTTGACTGCAAGTTCATTGAGACGTCAGCAGCAATGCAACACAACGTCTGGCCGCTGTTTGAGGGCATCATCCGCCAGCTCCGTCTACGAAGAGACAGCTTGGAGACCCTCACCAGGCGCTGTTCTATTCAAAAGCGTCGGGAGAGTCTCCCAAAGAAAGCAAAGCGTTTCATTAACAGATTGGTTGCTATGAAGAACAAGCAAGCAGCCTTCAAACTTAAGTCTAAATCATGTCATGACCTGATGAGTCTGTAGTGTGTGACTTCGAATAGCTCTGAATGTTTTAATTGTATTGTATGAAGTTTGGGTGCGAAGTATCTGATCAAGTGCTTGTTTTACTGTAAGTTGTTTTAAGAAAGCCATGTATGTCTATATTAGACTGTTCTAGAAGAGAATTGATTACAGGCTTCTCGCTCCCTCTGTGAAGGACAGAATGCTCTGTGTGTGTGTGTAAAAACAAGTATTTTCCAACTTTTACTCAGTTTGAGCGTTAGCCTCTAAAATAGATAAAATATTTTGGGGTTTTTTATGATCAATCGGAAATACTTTAGTCCTTTTGAAAGTGCACACATCCAGAAAAGCTGAAAATACACTAACCTTGATGAAAACATAAACCAGCTGTTACTGTGGTGTGGTATTATGATACAGATTCTGTATTTGTCTAAAATACATTGCCAATTTGGCCATTTACACAACACGGTTTTTAACTAAAAATTGGAAAAAAAAATGTGTTTTGGCCATTCATTTACACGACACTGGCTTTTTGGGGGGATGAAAATGCAAACTTTTGAAAACGGCTTTAAAATTGCAAGTTTTTAAAAAACTATACTGTTTTCATGTAAACTTGTAAATTTCTTGTAAAAAAAACCTTGTAAATCATGTAAATTTGTGAAAAGGATGACGTCGTGTGTTCAGTCTAGGCGCATAGTGAGTGACATCAAAGTGACATCACCGACTACTGGCCTGACATTGACATGACATTTTCGTGGATCCTTGTGAATGGGGAGCGTTTTGACAACATTGCTGTCTATTTGTGAAAAATGCACCAAAAAAAAACGTTTACGGTTTTTAGGTCATCATTGTCAAGGAAATGTACCCTAATCGATCATTTTAAAGTGTGTTTTCAACCAACATGCAATTAAAAATACAGTGGGGTCCAAAGTTTGAATATACATTGAAAATCTGGGATTTAATATCTAATTTAATGCTGGAAATATATAAAAAATAGAGAGAGAGAGATTTTGACAAATTGAACACAAAGATACTATTACTAGGTCACCAATCAAGTAAGAACATTTGTGACAATAGGTATTGTTAACATTTGATAACTACATGATCTAACAATGAAAAATCCTTTTAAAGCATTTATTAATCTTAGTTAATGCAAGTGACTTGTAAAGTGAGATATAAAGATAATTCTCTCTATATAACGATAATTCACAGATTATGTGTACAGCACAGTCTTTTTATTACAGTTTCAGCCCTACTGAATATATGTGTGTATTACAGGAACACATTTGTTCAGAAACACTCCTCCTACTTCCCTTTCAAAGGTGAAAAGGGCAAATCAATGACACATTCAATGTGTGATCACTGCTGTGTGAACCATATTGAATAATTATGAATGCAGTGTATGTGTCAAAACTGTAAGACTGAAGCTAGTTAGGCAGCTGTGTTGCCTGTGTATTTTTGTGTACTTGCTGTACACACATTGAGTGAGTCAGGCTAGCAGATTGTCAGGTATTGCTCATTTTGAGGCCATTTCCTGTCAGATCTGCTATGCATGAGGCAGCAGGTGGACTGTTACAGCTAACTTGAAAAACACCAACAGTGTTGCAATGTTATTGACAAATGTGGTCAACCAATTGTAATAGTTCACATCATCAGCAACAGGTTTCTCTGTTTTAGTACCGATGCCTGCAGTAAATATCCTCATCCCTAACCTTAATCTTTGCCCTCGTCCTTCTCTCCATTTTGCTGATACGGCTGCATAATAATTAGTCAATGGAAAAGCATGGGCACTTCTTGAGTAACTGCCACTCAAGGTGCCTTTAGCCATAGACATTTACATGTAAAGAATCACTTTTAGAGGAAGTCATTACAATAGTTTTCTCAGAAGTTAATGTCTTACAGTATTATTTTGCTTTAATTTATATTATATAAGTGTTGCTGAGAAAAAGTGAGCTGTCACTCTTACCATAATTAATCATATTGTTTCAAATCATTCTATAAATCATCAAATGATTTTTTTATTTCTGTGGAACACAAAATATATTTTATAGAACGTTTAAACTGTTTTTGTCAATAAAATGAAAATGAATGGGGTACAAAACAACAAAGGACTTTCATGGTAATACAGGGGAAAAAAAAAACACTGAGACTTTTTAAAAAGATCTACGTTTGTGTTCCACAGAAGAAAGCAAGCCATAGGTTTGGAACGACATGGGGGTGAGTAAATGAAGTTTTATTTTTAGGTGAACTATTCCTTTAAGTGTCATTGATGAATGCTAATAGAAGTTCTTGCAAATGTTTTCATTTTCAGTATCAGAAGAACTGAGACTCAAACATGGGAAACAACCAAGCCAGAGTCCGTCAAAAGATCAAGGACCAAAGATTGGAGCCCTGTATTACTCAAGATTGTGAACATACAGCTGTGAAGAAGGTGACCTTTACGCTCTCTGTACATGTACAGTGATTTTCATCTGTCACAGCTCGTTCTCAGAGATGTTTGCTTTTTTTGTTCAAGATTGATCTCAGAATTTTGCTTTGTCCCCTGCGTTCTAATCATCTTGCATAGAAAATATTAAAGTAAAGAGGAAGTCACATGGACGAGATTGTGGATGAGTGTTTGTTGTGTGTCCTTTTAAGTCAGCATGAAGTTGGATAGTCTTTTCTTCTCTATTGTGACGTATATCCAAGTGAAACGGCTTCTTGAAAAAGAAAGAATGTTGGACGGGACTTGATTTTGTCCATCTGGATTTGATTGGGTGCTATTGCTGTGATCTCATATGAGTGACAGGATGTCCCGCCCTCGCACCAGTAAACACATCATAAGAGATGAGAAGATGTCACTGCAAGTGGGAGGGGACGTCATTTGAAGGCACATGGGTTCAAATAAAAGTGAATGGATAAGTCATTTATAATAAATACTGCAATATTCCATAAAAATATGGTGACTTTAATTAAATGCTTGATGTTTACACATTAACATATCCACCAAGCCAATATGGTGCCATAAAATACCTTACATTTACAGTCCACTCCCCTTCATGGTGAATCAGTAGATAATGATTAGCCTCAATAAAGTAGAGTTAAACTTTGACTTGAGCAGGAAACTCTGCAAGACTGAAACCTCAGTCTTTTGAGAAGAGAGGAGCTCTGCTGACAGGTCTGTGTGTCTTATCCTTTCTTTTATTTCTTCTTAGTTGTTGTCTTTTTAGTTTAGGCTGATTATAAAAGTATACATTTTTAGTTACCAATATGTCATTTGCCTTGTGACGATGCTTCCGCTGCCTACGACCGGCTGTGATCTTGTTTGACTTTGCTCAGTGCTTTCAGAAGGCTGTAGACCAGCTTATGTGGAAGGGCATTTAAAGATTATCGCAACTTGCTGTAGCATTGTAGAATTGCATTCTGGGTGCGAACGTATTTATGAGCATATTTTCTAGAGGAGCAAGTGGGCCTTTGATATTTTTTGATCTCATATACTGTTAGAATGTCATCAGAGGTCACAAGCTTTGGCTGGAAGGCAAGGCCTCTTGTTCTCATACCTCGATACTAAAAACTTTACTGTTGTTTATATCTATCTAACCTCGCGGTAATGGATAAATACATTTTGATATGTTGTTTGAATTGCCTTGTTTCGGTTTAAAACACTTTCAGTTTGAAAATGTTCCCATTTGCTTTACTCTCATTCTTACTGCTGCTACTTTGAGCTGGTATTTATAACATTGAGCATGAGTATTGATTTCAGCTTGTGCATCAGAATGTCCTGATTCCTTATGTAGACATAAGATATAAGGAAACGACCATTTATCTGTATAGTGTTCATTGAGGTTTAAGCAAAAGTAGCTTATCAGAGGTCACATTAATTTCAATGTCACCTTGTGTCACATCTGTCTCTAGGCGTGTCTGTCTTTCACAATAGATCCGACAGATACAAGTGAAATAAAAATCCAGTATCAGTAAAGCACTAAACCTTACAGCTTATTTAAACACAATATTTCAGTGCAGAACAGCCGACACAGCTTAATCTACTCTTGGATGGACTCAAACTGCAACTAAAACAATCAGATTTATCTAGAGATGTTTATCTGTTCACACACATTGTGTTTGATCAGATAAACATTTCTAGACAATTCTGTTTACTGTTTATCTAGATAAACACGCCTGTTCACAACTTCCTGTATTAATTTGTGGTCTGCAACTTACTTTCATTTACCAAGTGTCTAATGATTGTCAATATTGTTACTTTCATTCTATTTCATTCTATTAACAAAAAAATTTTAAAGTTTCAGTGAACTCAACATTTTGAGGCAACCAGGTTACTTTCAACAAAAAAATATTTTCACTGATATGTTAAATTGAGAAAAAACAATATTTTTTTTCTTTTACTAAGCAACATCATAAAGTTATCATGTAATTTGAGAATCAACTGACAATCTATTGTTTCTTTGAAACTGAGATATTAACCTGAAAATGCACTGTTGTTTCATCATGTATTGCAATTGGAAATCAGACAAAGAAAGAAACAAAGATCTTTTCAGGTAAAAAAAAACAAAAAACAAACATTGAAACACTGTATAATATAGTTCGGCCCGTTCCTATTCTCAGATGTGTGGATGCACATGTACATAATTATTTAATGGTTAATTCGTTTAAAAGGCTTTGTAATATGACTGTCAGCACAGACATTGTTAGATGCAATAAACTGTGATACAGCAGTGACACACACACTTAGTCAGTGCTGTCTGGCACAGGACGCCACCCACACTAGAATGCCAAGTGCCCTTTAAATAACCTTTTTATGGGCTGCGATTCATGAAAACACACACACACACACACACACTGCACTACAGGACAACAGCTATGATGTCACCATCAAATCCACTATTTTTATGTATTTGAGACCCACTGACAAAATATACACAAATTAGTTTCATATTAAAGGGAAATAAATATAAAACAGGAAATCCCAGTATAAAAGCCATCTTTTAATACACTAAAATAATCGTGACGTTTTAAAATATTACTCAGGACTTCTGGTTGAATAGTACTTTTCGCTGATAATCATTGACTGAAGTTTAACATTAAAGAAGGAGATGGTTCTATTTCCTGACTGGGCAAATGGTAATTACCATTTTTGACACCCCGTGTATTCTTTAATATTGCTCAGTTTGCACAACATGTCAGGGAATGGCCATCTGATAAAGTTATTTGACAAACAAATGTCACTGCTATGAATTATAATTGCTTTTGTAGTAAAGGTGTTTTTAATTAAAGGCAAAGTTTTCATATCTTTTCCATCAGGTTTTGTTGCTCGGGACGATGAGAGGTGCACGTTTGCTATACTTGGCCCTTCTCGTCAGCATTGTAAGTGTGTGTGCGAGTAGGATTTTAACTTGGTGACCTTGTAGTCTCCTTACAATCTTTTATTCTGTCCATAAATGAGTAACTGTGCTGAAGTCCATTTTTCCCGTGCACACTCCATTAATCAAAGACTTAACACACAGACATAATCTGGATTCATTCAGCCAGTGGAAAATGATTTGTTCTACATCAATAATAAACAAAAATGGGCAAATATTCAACGACCTTCACATCACAGATACATTTAATGGACTATTTACTGCATAGGTTGCAGTAAGAAAATATAGTAATTAAACAGCTTTATTCAGTTATTTAGCCTATTAAGAAGTGTGGTTAGATAGGGTGTTTGCAAGGAAATCCAATTCTCAGAAACAATACTGGCCACTAATGTTGTTCATGACTGTCTAGATTGATAACTGATAACATATGGTGTGGTTGAGTATATTGGTGATTTAGCAAAAAGTCAAATTCTCACATAATTCTTCAGACCTTTTTTCCCTCTCTCAGGCTCATGGGATAGGTCTGGAGGACAAAACGGGGCTATTAGATCATAAAGTTTTAGATGTGCCAGAGCGTACACCTGTGCCTTATCCCGTTTACCAGGTACTGTTGGCTCATTTCTTGTGTTTGAATGGTTAGTTGTCTCTACAATACATTTTTATTAGAACCTGAATGGTTTCTATCGTCAGTAATATTTTTGAATGTTTTCATTGAAAATATTCTAGAAATCTGTTCTTTGTTCAGTTTACATCTGCATCGGAAGGTGTCTCTTCATATCACGTAAGTGGAGAGACTGAAGGAAAGATCAGTATCTCTTCAGACGGCTGGCTATACCTGGAGCATCCTCTGGAATGGAGCCCTGAGAAAAACCACCATCTAGATGTAATATATTATTGTAGTGTGATGTATCACACATAACATTCAAGCACCTGGATCTCTAAAAAGACAAAATGCCTAAGTTGTTTGTTTCTAGTATGCACATAACACATTGTTGACACATCCATGGATTATTTTTAGCAACAGGGTTTTGGGTTCAAATATATGTACAAGGAAATTCTATACTTTAGGTCCTTAAACTGGTCACCATTTATTTTTCAAAATTTTTAATACATGCATTAGCTTGACACGTTTATTTTAAATGGTTTTGTGAAGTGAGCATTTATTTTTAAAAGTACAGGATATTCCTTTGTAGTCTTTCAGTTAATATGGGGTCATAAAACCACATGATAATTATATATAAAAAAAAAATTATTATATAAATAAATAAGTAATAATAATAAAAAATAATATATATATTATATATATATTGTACGTATATATAATTTTTTTTTTACATATAAGCTTTTACAGGTTTTAAATTGTGTAGCACGTCACACCGCAAGACATATAAAGTATGTTGATCTGTTAATATTAATTCCAATACAAACAATTCTAAATATGTGTGTTTCTCTTCAGATTGAAGCACGTTCAGCAGATGGTGAAACTGTTGATGGGCCTTACTCTATTGTTTTGCAAGTTGTGGATGTCAACAACAATAACCCTGTCTTTAGTGAGAGTCAGTTCAGTGGCAGGGTTAGAGAGCATTCACCCGCAGGTGAGAAATACACACATTATCATCAGATGCTGAAACTTGCTGATTCTCTAAACTGTTACAATTTAAACGCTTTCTATGAACCTACTTTTCATTGTACTTTTAATCTTGTGTGCGTACAGGATTCGCGTTCATGCAGGTGTTTGCATCAGATGCAGATGATCCCAACACAGTAAACGCTCAACTGAAATTCAGCATTGTGAACCAAATCCCCAATCCCGAAAACATGTTTTACTTTGGCATAAACCCAGACAATGGAGAGATATTTATAACAGACCAAGGTACATCAACACATCTGGAACAAAAATACATGAAAAACTCAAATGTCATGCATGTTATTTGTATTGAGTGGTTTTTCGTTGAATGCCAAACTTATTTCGTTGTATTGCTGTTGTATTGCAGGAGCAGCGTCTCTGAAGGCCAGGCCTACCATAACATACAGCCGCGGGGAGGTCCATGGCAGTCCTGATGTCCTGAGGAAGAAGTTTGAGGACTACTGTATTCCAAAGAACAACATACCACTAGAGAACAACCCCTTTTACACATGCGTCGAGCGTGTTGGTGAGAACACACAGAAACACACGCAATGATCTGTGCATATAATCATGCCAGACTCAGAGACTCATTTACTAGCATTTGAATAAGACATAGCTTTCAGTAAGAAATGTATAATTGGACCAAATGAAACCAGTATTTGAGTCTCTTTCCTCTGTTTGGAGAGAACCCCTGATAGCACACGTACATCACGGACACGTCTATTTGATGTCTGCATTTACATCTGTCGAGATGTATTTACTCATCTGCAATATGTCTCTAATACGTTACCTATCAGATGTTAAATTCTTTCTGTTAATGTTTATTATTTAGAATAAGATGCTTATCAGATGTTTGTACACAACAGATGTTTTCCAGATTAAGCGCTCTTTAGCAGACATCTTAGAGACGTACCTGCTATCTGGGACACGTCATTCAGAATGAGGTTGAAATGAAAGGAGCTGATTACAGTACTCTGACATACACACTCAGATTAAACTGGTGTGTTAATGTCAGTGGATGAACACTTCTGTGATTACATTCACTCTGGTGTGTGGAACGTGCCTCGTGCTGTAAAGAAGAGCGCAGTCATTAATTGAGCTCAACAGTGCAGTTCAGCAGTGCAGATTACATCAGTCTCAGAAATGAGGCAGGATTTGACCCAGATTACTTCACCATTCAAGATACACATTACTTACTCAAACCAATCAACATCATGCTACTAACATAACTTAAAGTCCTTCGTAGCTACTCTGGGAACGTTTATCTTTCTACATTATTTGATCATCCTCCATGGTGCGCTCGCTGTAATGTTTACCTACAATATCATGCTGTTGCAAACTCTTGCGTCTCCAAGATAACATACATTCTAATCTTAATTTAGTCACACCACAGTGTAAAAAGAACGGCATTGTTTTTGCAAAATGGTAGAAAAGGGGCTTAAACAGTTGCTGCTGCACTAAATACCCCCCCCCCCCCCCCCCCCCCCCTTTAGAATACCCCTCAGCCAATCAAATTCAGTGTAAGTTGAATAATTAATAATAGTTAATGAGTGTTTATTTTGTATGAGCAGAAAGAAGACAAGTGAATCTTCTGATGGATCCAGACTATGTACTGATTGTTCGTGCAGAAGATTTGGGAGATCCAAACGCTTTGAGCAGCACGACACGAGTCAACATAGCTATCATTCAAAACCTCTGGGTCAGCCCTGTACCAATTGCCATTAGAGAAAATTTAGACGGGGAATACCCTATGTATCTTACTACAGTAAGTCTGGATCTAAAAACATTGTTATGTTATGGTAGCCAGTGCCTATACTTTACATTTTTATTCATAAAATAAAATTCTTATAATTTCATTCTATTGAAGTGAATACAAATCTTACATTGAAATGAGTAAGCGTGTGTGTGTGTGTGTGTGTGTGTTTTATAGGTGCGCAGCAATGATCCCACCGCACTCTACAGGCTGGTACAGAAAGAAAGACTTCCCTTCCCCTTCACCATCAATCGAGATGGAGAGATCTATGCTACAGGTCCTCTGGACAGAGAAGAGAAAAATATGGTAAATAGAAATGCAAGAGAAATTTTACCAATTTTTTAATAGGTCTACAACCTATTTCACTCCCTGTTAATTATTGTATAAAACTGAGTGTTGAAGCCTGACCTTTAATAGCAATTATGTGTGTGTGTTTAGTACATATTGGTGGCCATGGCAGAAGATGAACATGGCATTGAGCTGGAAAAACCCTTGGAGATTGTTGTGCGGGTGGAGGATGTGAATGATAACCCTCCTGTGTGTGATGAAGGTGCAGTGTTCGAAGTGCAGGAGAATGAGCCCATAGGTAATAAAGTGAGAGTGTTTATACACACATTACAACAATTCAAACCAGGCGCATGTGACATCAGAAACTGACCAAATGCTTTTAAAGGTGTCCAAAACCCAAAAATGATCAGTTATATAATCGAAATAAAATATTTGGGGAAAAATTCTAAATTCTTAACTTAGTATTTGTTTTGTCCTCATTTTCAAAATTCAAATGTCTAGAAAGAGTACAGAATCTCAAACATTTATTCATTTTACATCATAATGTTTGTTTAAAATGTTTTAAAACTATTTACAGGTTTTAATTAGGTTTTGAATCCCAGATTTTCAATGTGGTCTCAGACTGGATGATAATTCTTTAATGATTAACTTTGCCATTTTTTTTCAATGACATTTTTATTGATATGCATGTCTTTAGGTAATACGATTGGTGTTCTGCCTGCTCATGATAGTGATGAAGAGAACACACTGAACTCATTACTAAACTACACACTCCTGAGCCAGACACCTACCCAGCCATCTGACAGAATGTTCACCATCGACCAAGTAAATGGTGAAATCAAAGTAGCCAATCAAAACTTTCAAAGGAAAAAGGTGTCTCAGTATGAGCTCACCTTTAGAGTGAATGATCAAGGTAAGTGCAAACTGAACTCAAATGAACTGAAAATGAACATTTATGAAGATGAATGTGCATCCTAACTTTTGCAATTATTTGTAGTTTACATTGCGGAATGTAAAGTGATCATCAAGGTCATCGACATCAATAATGAAATCCCTGTCTTCGAGAAAAAAGATGTATATATACATTTTGTTTCACTACTAAAATACTTCAATTATATTCTTTCTTTCTGTGGATTATTGAGTAATAAATCTCTGCTGTAATTTACTCTTCCCCTGTTGATTCGTTTCCCCTGTTGCAGTATGGGACCTACAGTGTTCCTGAACTGGCTGAAGTGGACACCACTTTGCTCATTATCAAAGCCACAGATGCAGATGACCCAGGAACAGGAAGCTCTAGGGTGGAGTATCATATCTCCGCTGGAGACCCACATAACCTCTTAGCCATTGAGGTTGATGAAGCCACAGGAGCAGGCAGAGTCTACATCGCTCGGGTAACAAGATGAATCATATTGCAAAAACTTTGTACATTTCTGCTTTTTGTCCCCTTTATATTTCTTCGTTTTCATATTCTCGATTTTCAGCCACTGGATTACGAGCTCCAGAGCGTCTACAACCTTCAGATTGATGCCCGTAATCCCGAGCCCCTGATCGAAGGATTGAAATATGATGAAAACGCCACAGCAGTTGTTGTCATTCAGCTAGTGGACGTGGACGAGCCTCCAGAATTTGAAATGGACACTCTTGATGTCAATGTCCCAGAAAACATCACGATTGGAACCGTAATAATGAAAGCTGAAGCCAAGGATCCAGAGGGAAAGACTATCAAGTAATGCTTTGTATTGTGTCTCCTACGTAATCAGATCATATATGAGATGAGATGAGATTGTTTGTTCGCAGTGCTTCTCAACATTATCGAAGAGAGAGTTATGTTCCAGCAGTTATGTGTTATTTATTTATAACTTATTATAAACTATTTTATAAACTATTAAAATATTTACAAACTTATAAAAGCAAGAGATCTGAACAACTCATGCAATTCCAAGCCCTAGTGGTGGACCAATAATATCTGAAAAGAAAAAAAGGTGATTAATTCTGTCTATGCTGGTAAAAGTTTATGCAAACTTACCTCGGTTACTTAGAACTGGATATAAACATTACTTTTGAATTTAAAGGATTTTCCTTGAGGAATACCCTGGTCTTTTGCTCTAGATAAAAAAATCACATTAGCTGAACCAAAATTTAAAGCCAGATTTGTTTTTGCTAAAGATATCATATTTTATGATATATTTGTCAGGTTTATTGGTAGTTTGACATACAAAGGATATACAAATGTCAGAGAGCACAAGTGAGAATTATATTTTGCATTTTTATCATTTAATAAAAAAAAAAATTCCAAATTATTAGCATGAATTTTACAAGTTTGTGTAGAACTTGGTGATCATGTTCTCCAGCATGATTTGAGATAATCCTAAAAAGCATCTTGTGCTTCAATGGAAGATCATCTGACATTTTGTTGACATGATCAATGTCACAACTTTGCATATTTGATTAGTGCCCTAGAAATAGTGCATAATCTTAAATGTTTCTTCTTCTTTTTGCATCGATATTTAAAAAAAAAAAATGTTTTAGTTTGTTTATTTAGTGGTCTGAGACTTTTCACCTCCACTCTATGTTACTTAAAATAGCTCTCTGGGAGCTGTAACTCTTGTATGATTCCTCTTGTTAGTAATAATTAGCATTTTTTAAATGCTTTTATGTAATTCCTGCTTTTGAATGTTCTGTTTGTCAGGTTAAAGATGGAAGGAGATGAACATAATTGGTTGGAGCTGGACGCTGACTCCGGTGAACTGAAGACTAAAGCTGCTCTGGACCGAGAGACGGTGGAGCAGATCACTCTCACAGTCATCGCTTATGAGACAGGTGAGAACACACCAGAGAGAGCACAGATGCATCATGTCTCTCCAGGCCAGTGACATTTGGTAAATATTACAATCTATTTCGGTTCCTTTCAGAGGGAGACAAGCAGGAGGGTGAGATGAAGGTGAATATTCATCTGCTGGATGTGAACGACAACTACCCCAAACTTCAGTGGAAACAGAACTTCATCTGCATGCAGGACATGACCCCCTTGACACTCACTGCTGTAGATAAGGATAGCGACCCCTATGGAGAGCCTTTTACCTTCTCAATTAACCGCAAGTCACCAAACTTTGAGATCAAACCTGTGGATGGTGAGCAGACTTTTAGCTTAACCTTAACCCTAAAAACAACAGGCTAATGCACTTTTCACACTGTGGTTATCATCGTTCTAAACCCTGCTTTTAACACTGGGTTAAGGGACGTTTCACAATTTTAAATTAGAAGCAGGGTTAACATCGCTTTTTACCCAGGGTTTTTACCTAACTTATTTGAAACCCTGGTCCATCAGGGGTGCAGGGGTCTTTTTGGCGTAAAGGGAGTAAAGTTTAATGCGTATTTGGCGTGCTGTCCGGGGGGAGGGACAGCACGCCAAATACGCATTAAACTTTACTCCCTCTAATAGTATGTAAGTGTGAACTCGTGAAATAATATGAGGATGCGCAATGCAAGAGCCTTTATTGTAAACTGGTCGCGTACTGCGTTCATCCAATCAAAAAAACTGACACTGCAAATATGTGAACAAGGATGTTAACCCAAGATTTAGGAATGTACAGTGTGAAACATTAGCTTATGAATTCCCAGGATGAATTGTTTACCCCCATTTCACGAGTTCACACTTACATACAATTAGAGGGGGTAAAGTTTAATGCGTATTTGGCGTGCTGTTCGGGGGAGGGCTCCGAGCTTGAAGTTCGGCCCGAACCCAGAGTACTCCCCCTATGTAAGTAGTTAGGACTAGAAGTGTGGAGAAGGGGCGGTGGAGGGGTACTGCTAAACTGTCAATGAATGGATTGAGGTGAGACTGCTGAGTCTATATATACACCTCTTATCATTGATTGTTGAGTGCTCTCCACCCGTGTAAATTATCTGAACGTGCTCCTCCCCAAATTTGTTAATAAAACATCATTAATTGTTAAATTAGTTGCAATGTGAAACGTGAAGCAAGATAACCCAGGATTCGGTTTACCCAGGGATTAGAATGACCCAGCGTTCACTATTTTAAGTGTGAAAAGCCCTTCTGTATGACTCCTGCATTTAATTTATTTACTGCTGTAACTGAACATGTTCGGGTGCCTGCAGGAACCTCAGCGAAGCTGATTCTGAAGAAGAAGCCCTCAAGTGATCAGAACGTCAGTGTTCCCATCAACATCAAAGACAATGCTGGGATGGGTATCACTCAAAAGTTTGATGGTAAACTTATTTTTTCTCTCTGTATTTCATATATAACATTCAACTCACTCATAGGCTCGCACTTTAGCATGGTATGACATCTAAGCTGAGATTTCTTTCTCTTAGTGCGTATATGTAACTGCACTAAATTGGGCTACTGTTACATGGAGCCAGAAGCTCACAGCTGGAAGATGGGCATGGGCAGCACCATTGGCTTACTGGCAGGAATATTCGGCTTTATCAGTAAGACTGATTTGTTGGAACTAATTTTGCTCTGTTAATATTTAAACATAAAAAGAAGCTAATTGAGTTTGATTTTCTTTTCCAGTTCTGTCTATGGTCATTGTTATGTACCGAATCAAGAAGAAGGATCAGACGAGAGCAGCAGATGGTGGAGAGACTAAAGCAATGCTCTAGAGTCGAGACGACATGCCAACTACAAACATTATTCAGTACACAACCCAGGCAAACTGACATCCATGACCCTCAACACACACACACACACACCTTTATTTTGAATAAGTGGTTTAATATCATTAAATATGCATGTTTTTTTTTATTTGCATCATCTGACAGTTTTAACAGTAACTTATTTGCCATGTGGCCTGGCAGTTTTATTAATTATTTTATATTTAAAAGCTATAAATATTTGACCTAAATTTAGATATTTTATTTCCCCCCCTTTATATAGTAGATATATATTTTCACCTAGTGTTTAAAGGGAACACAAAACCAGGTGTATTCTGGGAATTTGTGGTATATTTTTTGGTACAGTGGAGTACTTTGAGACACGAGTATATGTTGTCATATTTCAAATGGATTAAACCTATAAAAACCTAATTCTTATATTTATTCCCCATTATCCAAGAATCAGTCTTAAAATCTTTCCATGTCCTAGATATTTTTGTTTTTGACTTTTCTTCTAAAGCATGTTTTTGTGCAGGTCAAAGGTCAGGTTCTGCAGTGTAATTCCATTTTTGAAGAGGTATAAAAAAAATCACAGAATGGCAATATTTTTGCTTTTGCATATTTGACTGAAAAACCGATATTGTTCATTCTGTAAATAAAGTAATACTTTGATCTTATAGTAAAATGTTTTTTTATATATATAAATCCACAATTGTCCCACATTTAAACGTTAATATGTACTGTAGATTATATTAGAGCAATAGTCATATAAAACCAAAAATTGACAAGATAATGTAAGATATAGCTTTTAAGCATAAAGGATATTTTTATTCTTCAAGAGTAAATAATTGTAATGAGTAAAGTCTTAGCGTCTAAGATAAAATCTTATGTAATTGTATGTCCTGTGTTTCTATAAGGTTTTATCATACATCGCAGGTCTTGAAAGAGACAGATGTTACTGTCAAAAAGATATTGTAACATATCAGAGACAAATCAAACCAGAGATGCCTAAAACTCACTCTCGTAAATTCTCGGTCTGTATTACTAGTCTGTATCTCTTCATGCTGATCTATAACTTTCATTTGTGTCCATCTCTTAGCAATTTTCCATAACAAACACAAAAACAAAAGAAAATGAACTCACTGAGATAGTTTGAGTGAGGGGTCGGACTCGGAGGAGTGTGTCACGCAGTAGCCTAATAGTAAAAAACATGGTTATCCCTTCTGTTTGATATTAGCCAGAGCTCATCCGGTGGGGGTTCTGTGTCCATTTTTGGACTCAGACACACGCAGAGCTACTTGTCTTCCTGCACTCGGGTGACAACTAGTGAAGAGAGGGGAGAGTTGTGTTTACATCATCAACTTGGGGAATTTCGAAAACACAGTATGATTAAAATATAATGTAAACTATTTTTAACCTGTACTTCAATCACCAACAATCTGAAGTACAAAACCTGTATTTTTAATCCTCAGCAAGCCAAAATAAGTTTTAATTTTAGAGCTTTATTTATACGTGTCCAGCTACTATGAAAAACAGACGTTTATGGATTTTGTTGCCTGAATGGACATTTTAAACAGGCTCAGTTTAAAGGGCATTATGGCTCTTTGCAATACTTGATTTTGATTGGTCACGATCATCCTAAACTCGTTACTTTCCTCGTTTCTCTCATATCACACATAGCGCTCAGCTGACTTGCACTTTATCGTTTCCTTCAAACGTAATAACTGGTGCCATTTTGCGTCTTCTTAGTTGTCGACTGTAGTGAAAATCACCCTCAGAGGAAGTTGTTTTGGTACTCGCCTTGTTGCAAGGCTATTTTTGTATGTACATTCCGCTATTTTCTCTAAGCGGAAACTTTAAAATAATATACAGGCAAAATAAATTCATATCAATATTTAATGGCCAAGTATTTATTTATTTGTGGAGTAGCCCTGAGCGGGAGAGCGAGGCACAACCACGAGAGTGATGAAAAAATGCTCCAAAATGTAAAAATCTTTGGAAGATATCACTGAACATTTATTTAAAAATAACAAGTAAATATTTGTATTTATTTAAAATGAAACAAATCTGCTATTATTTCAATCTCCAATCTGTTAATTGGGAGTGTGAGTTATTCATTCGTAGTAACTAACTAGCAGAAGACACAGGTTTAAATCCCAATGCGTGACATCGTGGGGGGTGGGGGTGGTTGTTGTGTTCAGCTCTGAATGTGTTTCTTCATTTACATGTTGCCCTATGGGGCATGTTGTCACATTTTACTACCGTTCTTTCAGGGTAAATAAAGAGAAAAGTATAAATGAAACAAGACCACATATTTGTACCAGACATGTGATGTAAAATTAATTTTGAGAGAAAAAAATTCTCTGAACCCCAAGTGAATTTACACAAACAGATAGCCTAAAAGTGTTAGGTTGTGCCCTGCACTCCCCTACGTTGTGCCCTGCACTCCCCTACAGTCAGCCGGTCCTTATCACAAAACATACTTAACTGTTAACGGTTAGTCTACTGACACTAAAATTAAATTCAAATTCAATTTAGGACATAGCAATTTACATTAATCTCTCTCATGTGTTTCACAGCACCATTCAGTTTGGTTGTTGTCAAACTAGACTAGACTCAGATCTCCACTCTTCCACTGGCTTTGCCACTAGCTAACAGAGCCAAGGATGATCAGATGGATTGACAGATGAGCAGCACTTCTCTCTTGACCTTGCCCGTGGCTGAAAAATGGATGGACGGATGTATGAATGATTCAGTGGTAAATAGATGTCTACCTCGTTCCAATGGTCTTTTTTGCCTAGCCATCTGATTATCATCTCAACTTCTGACTCTGTCCCTCCCACATAACACGTGTTGTCATCAGCCAACATCAAAGAAACAATAAGAGCTGATTCCTGTTCTTACAACACATGCATCTTTTAGGCAGTTTGAATGGTCCTCTGCCAAAGAGTGAACAAAACTGTTATGAGAAGCAGAGACAAATTGAGAATACATTAAAATCATAACAGTGTCAACTGACCCTCCCATCTGTAGCTCAGCACTAACTCACCAGTAATACAGACCACCCCATCTGCACACATTCATTCACAGGCTTACAGAGCGCTCAATGTGCAGCGAGAGCACATGCACAGGCTTCGCACTTCAGCTGCTCAGTCCAAAACAACCATCTATGAGCACTGTGTAATTAAGCAAGGTACTAAATTCATTATGAATAGAGTATGAAGTATGAATAGACTGATAAGTCCTGTATGACCGAAAATAATAAAAGAATGTGCGCTTTTTTCAATAAGGGAACAAATCTCTATGAATGACAGTAGCCCTGTCAAATGGAATTGTTTGCTAACAGTTAGAAAGATAACATTCATAACATAAAAAATATTGCAAGTATTTTCACTATTCATTAAAGGGATACTCCACCCAAAAATGAAAATTCTGTCATCATTTACTCACCATCAAGTTGTTCCAAACCTGTATGAGGTTTCTTCTGCTGAACACAAAGGAAGATATTTTGAAGAATGATTGGAACTTTGGCACCATTGACTTCCATGGTATTCTAGAGTATGTGTTTATAGTTTATATATAGTTTATAATGTGTTGTGTTTATGTGGTTATGTCTTCGCCCCTCCCTTACCCCCCCACACTGCCGCCATTCTTGTTCACAGTCTAGTCACCTCCCGTTTGGACTATTGCAACTCTCTGCTTTTCGGCCTCCCTCACAAATACCTCCATAAACTTCAACTGGTCCAGAATTCAGCTGCCCGCATCATAACCCGAACACCCTCCATCCACCACATCACTCCTGTTCTCCAACAGCTTCACTGGCTCTCGGTCCTGTCCCGTATCCAATTCAAAATCCTTCTGTTCACATTCAAGGCCATCCACAACCTTGCCACTTCATACCTATCTGATCTCCTGCACGGTCCAACTTCCACCCGCTCCCTTAGATCCTCTTCCTCCAAACACCTATCTGTCCCCACTGCTCGTCTCACCACAATGGGGAGCAGAGCATTCAGCCGCTCTGCCCCCCGCCTCTGGAACTCTCTACCACCTCACCTGAGAAACATCGATTCATTCTCTCATTTCAAATCACAACACAAAACGCTTCTGTTTAAAACTGCCTACCACATGTGATTTAAATTTTGCTTTTATCTTGTTTTGATGTTCTATTGTTTTGGCTTTGCTGCTTTTAAATGTCTTGCATTTCTGTACGGTGTCCTTGAGTGCCAAGAAAGGCGCCTCAAATAAAATGTATTATTATTATTATAGGCTATTTTACCACCATTAATGAGCTAAAAATATATACATTCAATATATACTTTCTGACTCTACTGTCCTCTACACTTTAATGGATGCATACGCAATTGATGGAGGTTTGGTCTTTTTGTTCTCAACTCATAGCCAAGATTTTTTTTGTTTATCTTTCAACATAGTCTGGTCCAGCTAACAACAGAAATAACTGTGAGGTAGAAAAATAAGAATTTATACCATGTGTAATTACACAACTAAACTGGGTTAAACAAATCTACATTTATTCTGAATGTTATGCTTAGTTGTCTGGTGTTTGTTCATACACTTCAAATGTATTAAACCAAAATGTGAAGTGAAGCTGTGTGTGTATATGTGTGTCTGTGTTTTATTACCGTTGGAATGTAGAAATCTCATATTTAAATCTAAGGCCTGGTTTCACAGACAGGGCATATTAGTGCAAGTTGCTTTCAGTTCAAACAGTTCAAACATGCATTTTTGTCTGGGACTAGGCTTAAAGGAGCATTTCACCAGTGGGAACATTAATCTTTATTGAAAGTGGGTCATATGTAGTCGAAATGTAAAATAAATTTCGAATTTGGTGCCTTCTTGACCAAGGAAAGACAGAAAGTAACTTTAGGGCGCATTTGTATGAGACAACAACTCCCACAATGCACCACATTGCAAAGCTCCGCAAGCCACTCCCACTAATCCAGAATAGTGCTACCACCAGACCAGAGCTTGAAATTCATTTCACTCAAATTAATTTCTAGTTAGTTGGCAAACTCATTAGTGAATTACTCCTCGTTTGTATTTCTTTCGAAATGGTGAATTATTGCATGATACTGGGATGTTCAGTCAGAACATATGTGGTCCGAAACTAGGATGGTTCACAACACAAACGTTCGTGTACTCGTCTGATTCAGAGATTTCGTCCAGGAGAAATTGATCCAGTCCGGGCTTCTTGTCCGTGACTGACAGGCAGCCGCCTCCTGTTCCTCCATCAGCCTCAGCTGGTCTTCGCTATATGCGGCTTGAAAAAGTAGCCATGAACATCTGATTCGAGCATCAGACTTTCAAAATCCTCTTCTTCCATATCATATTGAGTAGTTACATTCCGCCATTGTCGTAACTTCACATCTGGCTCCACAGCGCCTGTTAGCTTAGCTTCCAAACAAGATGGAGGATATTGTTTTTAGTTTCAAAAAGTGAAGTCCCACCCACTGATCTGTAATAGGTCTGTAGCGTGAGTGGGTCCCACCCCCTGGGAAAATGAGGAACGAGTGTTTGTAGTCTCAACCCCTCTACAAAGATATGGGACTTCCTGCTTAGAATGACGCAAAATGACGATTTTTACATCATTATAAGCAGGAACTGCAACACTGAAATCAATAGGTTACTGTCGTAACCCCGGTTCTCTGAAACATCGAGTGGAGAGATCCACCTATGGGAAGGGCATCCGTACCTGACCTCTGCAGAAGCATCCAATTGCACCAAGTCTGGCTAACAGACAGAAGCGCGCACCCAATGCCAGGTGAGGCCACACCCCTTTACCTAAGGGCATATCACAGCTGGGCGCGCTGCTATTCCTCAGTAAGTATATTCGCTTCTCATGCGGCAAGCGGGGCATAGCTGGTGGATCTCTCCACTCGATGTTTCAGAGAACCGGGGTTACGACAGTAACCTATTGTTCTCTTTCATCATCTCGTTTTGAGATCCACCATGGGAGAGACATGGACAGCTCCCCGATTGCCCAATACACTCACAGTGAGGTTCTGAAGGCCAGAGAAGGACGGTCACCTCAGAGAGGCGGTGCCTGACACGTCCCACAAACATGACCCTGCAAGTTTTCCGCCACACTAACTGCTGTGGACAAGCAGGGCGTGAAACATGCATGAGACACATACATGATAATGGCCCCCGCACCACCAATGCACATAGCTAAACCCAAAAAGGAATGCGAATGCTTGGTGACAGGAATGAACATGGCCAGCCGGCCCATTCACTCCTCGTTGGTTAACCAAACGGGGCTGTGGGAAAGGGCTAAGAGGACCCTACCCCTAGGACCAAGTGTGCCACCGAAGTTCTGGTGACATCCAACCGGTAGTAACGCTCAAAGGTATGAGGAGAGGCCCAGCTGGCCGCGGAGCAGATGTCCTGCAGTGGCACTCCCCTGAACAAAGCCCAAGAGGCGGCTAAGCCCCTTGTGGAATGAGCTTTTGATGCCCCTTGGGGCTGCACTCCCTTTGCTTCATAAGCCATAGTATAGCGTCCACGAGCCAATGTGAGAGGCATTGCTTTAAAATGGGACTCCCCTTGTGCAGAGGAGCCCTCAAAACAAAGAGCTGGTCGCTCTTGCGGAAAGCACTGGTCCTGGTCATATATGCTTGCAGAGCATGGACGGGACACAGAGCATTCAGCCCCTGATCCTCCGGGGAGGCAAAGGGTGGAGGGTGAAAAGCGGATAGCTCCAAAACCTCCGAAGTGAACGCAGGGAAGCATTTCGGCATGAAGGCCGGGTTAGGCTTAAGGAAAACCTTATCTCCACTTAGGGAGAATTTTGGCGCACGATGGGTGAACCGAGAGTGCATGTAGCTCACTGAACCGTTTAGCAGATGCCAAGGCTGAGAGCAAAGCTGTCTTGAGGGACAGCAGCTTAAGGGAAATACTCCCCAGAGGCTCAAAAGGATACAGAGACCGCGCTTCCAGCACCATGGAGAGGTCCCACTCTGGAACAGATCTCCTGATGACCGGCAAAGAGCGGCGTGCACCCTCCATAAATCTGCGGGTTAGAGGGTGCTGCCTGACGGTGGAGCCCCGGTGAAAACACAGCCAGGTAGACCTTAATAGTGGAAAAGGACCTCCCTCTTTCCATGAGGTCTTGCAGGAAACACAAAATATCAGGCACCAAGCACTGATAAGATGTGAAACCACGCCCATCATGCCACCCTTTGAACACTTGCCACTTTCAGCCATATAGGGATCGCGTGAAAACGGCCCTGGCATTCTGAGTAGTGGCGAATACACGCGGCGGGAGCCCCAGTGCATTTAGGTTCGTCCTCTCACGGGCCAGGCCCAGAGAGCCACCCTGTCCGGGTGGGGGTGGTAAATCTCCCCGTTGGCTTGGGACAGTGTGTCCGTGCGAGGGGGGAGGCGCCATGGCTCGGCGTATAACAGAGGGATTATCTCTGCCAGCCACGGGGCTTTGGGCAACCTGGGTGCTATCAGAATGAGAGACAGGCCGTGCTCTCTCACCCTGGCCAGTGGGAAAATTATCAGGCACAGGGGAGGAAAAGCATACAGCAGCACTTTGGGCCATGGGTGGGCCAGTGCGTCTGCCCCAAGGGGCGGGTCCACGTCCTTTAGCGATAAGAACATAGGACAATGGTGATTTTCGCGCGAGGCGAAAAGATCTACGGTTGCCTGTCCGAATCTCATCCATAACCTCTCCACTATCTGCGGGTGAAGACCCCAATCCCCGTAGATTGGGTTTCCCCTCGATAGCAGATCCGCGCCTCTGTTCCGAATTCCCGGGACATGAGTCACGCGTAATGACAGAAAAACCTGTCTGCTCCACACCAAAAGCCTGTAAGCTAGAGCGTGGAGTTTCGACGAGCGCATGCCGCCCTGACGGTTGATATAAGCCACTGCCGTGGTATTATCGCACCGTACTAGAAACGGGATGTCCCTCCAGGCAAGGCAGAAAATGATTCAGAGCTTTCCAAATACTAAAAGCTCTAAATAGTTCATGTGCGCTGAACGTAGTCTGCTCAGCCACAGACCGTTCACTGTTCTGCCTTCCTGGGTGGTTCCCCAGCCTGTTAAGGACGCATCTGTCGTCAAAACTTTTCGCATCGTACCGTCCCGAGGGGGGTTCCCTGTGCGTGAAAGTTCTCGCTCTCCCAATGGCGCATGGCCGCCGAGCAGGCGCGCGTCATCGTTACCGAGCGGCAGAGATCGCGAATCGGGCTGAAATGTAGTGACAAAACCCATTTCGTGAACGCTCTCATTTTCAGGAGACCAATGGCACAACTTGGATAGATGAAGCCATGAGATCCTGCAGCCTGAGGCATGTGCGATATTGTACTCTCGCCCCTTCTCTGAACTGAGACAGACAGTCCATCAGCAAGCGAACGCGCTCTTGAGAGAGACGCGCTCGCATGGAGACTGAGTTCAATTCCAAGCCCAGGAAAATGACATTCTGACTGGGAGTCAGATTGTTTTTGCTCGCATTCACCTTGAACCCGAGGGATGTGATGTGCGTGAGCACCCGGCCGGTGTCCAGCGACACCTTCTCCTTTGATTTGGCTATGATGAGCCAGTAAGTCAGAATTCTCAGCCCTGATAGTCTCAGGGGCGCCACGCCCACCTCCGCACACAGACAAAAAGTTTGGGGACTCAAACTGCGCCCGAACGGAAGAACTGTGAATTCGTAACAAATGCCTTGGTAGGCGAAACGAAGATATTTCCTGTGTGGAGGGTAGATGCTTATGTGAAAGAAAGCATCTTTCAGAACGACTGATGTGAACCAGTCGTTCTGCTTTATGGCACAGGCGAGAGAGCCTTGTGTCACATTCTGAAATTGTATTTCCTCAAATGTTTGTTCAACACTCGAAGGTCCAATATAGGGCGGGGGGCGCCACGCCTTTTGGAACATGAAAATACCAGGAATAAAAACCATGGTTTATCAGATTGGGTGGCACCATCTGAATCGCTCCCTTGTTAGGAGGGAGGAAATTTCCTCTTTCAGAATGTGTGAGGCGTTTTCTTCTGTGTGATAAGAGAGAACGCCGTTGAAAAGCGGAGGTTTAATTGCAAACTGCAGCTTGTAACCCTGGGTTACGGTACGCAAAAACCCACTCGGGCGCTGAAACGGCTTACCAAGCCGCTTTGTGACTCGCGAGCGCCCCCGCTCGGGCCGGAGCGGAGCTGTATGGGCCCAGCTGGTTCATTTGTGATGCAAAGGCGCCATCTAGTGGGCACACTAGAGGCGACATGCAGGGGTTCGGAGGGATTTCCTCTCTTTGCAGTGAGAAGTTTTCTCTGCGGAGAGAGGTCTTCTCTCCAAAACGAATTCATTTGATTTGTAGCTTTGTGTGTTTTGTGTTGGGCAAACACTGGGGCCGAAGCATTTATTGACAGAGTGAGGGGAACATAGTGTGGTGTCCACTGTGCTGAACTTTCCCTCACAAGGTGCCCCCAAAAGTGGGGAAAAACACATATCTCCTGAACACATGAACTGGGCAGTCTCAAGTGCAGGCAGAAAAATAATATCCGCGGAGAAAGATACTCTCTCTGTAACGGATTTATTTAATTCGTTTTTTTTTTTTTTTTTTTAAGCGTTATTTAGTTATGTGTGTGTTTTGTGTTGGGGAGCACAGGGGCCTTCCACACACAACGTCCACTAAAAACACATCGGCTGGACAGCCGCAACTGAGCTGTGTGAGCCCAGTTGGTTGATTTGAGGCAATGGCGCCCTCTTGTGGACGGACTCAGGGCGACATGCATGGGATCAAGAGAGATTTGCTCTTTATGTTGGCAGATATATAAATCTGAACGAATTCATTTGATTCGTTTATTAAATGTGTTGTTTAGTAATGTGTGTGTTTGTGTTGGGAAACACTGGGGCCGAAGCCTTTAATAACCTGGTGAGGGGAACCAAGTGCGTGCGGTGTGTTAACACTGCTATATACTTTTCCTCACGACCCCCCCCCCCCCCCCCCCCCCCCCCCCCCCCCCCCCCCCCCCTCTGTAACTTGTTGTTGTGGGGGGAGGGACACACACACACACAACGTCCACTAACACACGGGCTGGGCAGCCACGAGACGGGATTAACTGACCGTAGGTGGGAGACCCTGAGTTAACGTTAATCCCAATGGTCGAACAACAGGCAGGCCGCTTGCGTCCGGGACCGCTTATGAGCTTCGCGAACGCCTTTTTTTTTTTTTTTTTTTTTTGTGGAAAAAACGTTCTTAAGAGCTGTTTCCTCCGACTGGGCGGTGGTCCCAGCGTTTACACGTCGTAAATATTCCTATCCTGGTCGGTGGCGCTCTGTGGAGCTGGCCACACAATGTTGAGACGAACGGCCGCTCGCTCACAAACTTCCAGGAGGATGGACGGAGGCAAAGCCGCGTGAGCGCTAGCCTAGGAACGCTAAAAGGACCGCGTCATCCCCGTCGCCGGAACCGACCGGTTCGTCAACGAGAGTGAGGTTTTCCCGCGAAGATGTCCTCTTCAGGGAATGCGGATTGGGCTGATGTCAGCTCAAATATTTTAGAGAGGTGGCGCTCCGGGAGTCCCCCGGTAGCGCGTCATCATCACCGTGTCTCCCCTCTGAGTCAGAAAGGCCGAGCACGGCGCGCTGTGTCGTGCAACTAAAAGCCAGCTTTGTAAAAGCTACATGGGCAGCAATTACAATGACCGCAATCCTCCTGGTTCTCCAAAGCTTGAGCGTGTTAAGCCCAAGCAGACCGCGCAGAACGAGAGGGTCTTTAGCGGCGATGAGAGCACCACACGCGGCCGGGCAGGCTCGTCGTGATAGGCTGTTCCCCGGGGGAAGCGGCTGTTTAGACGGTCACATAGCCATGGGTGGGCCAGCGGTGAAGAACTCGGAAAAATCCGTGGCGGGCAGCCATGTAAAGGAGGAGCAGGTAAAGGACAGCGAGAGCTCGGACGGCTCCGGATGCAAAAAACACAGCGGATAGGCTGAAGAAACGACTGTCACTCACGTCTGGCGGAGGCTGATCTGGCGATATGTCCTCCTGAAGACTCGAAAGTGAGCAGCGTAACGTTAATCCAACCGAACTGTGTAAATGCAGAGATCGCGAGAAGCGAATGTCAACTGAGGAATAGCAGCGCGCCCAGCTGTGATATGCCCGTAGGTAAAGGGGTGTGGCCTCACCTGGCATTGGCTGCGCGCTTCTGTCTGTTAGCCAGACTTGGTGCAATTGGATGCTTCTGCAGAGGTCAGGTACAGATGCCCTTCCCATAGGTGGATCTCGAAACGAGATGATGAAAGAGAACCTTATTTCTCCTGTCTCAGGGGAAAATGAGGGAATAATGCACGACCATTCAAAAATATGACTGGGTTTCTAACGATACAGAGCTTAATGCAAATGGGTGAAGACGTGTCCCTTTAAGCATTGTCTGTGAAACAGGGGGTAAGTGCATTTAAATAAATGTCCAATCCTAGGCCGTTTCTCAATATGCGTTCTTGTCTGTACTTGTGTTCTTGTGGGCTTGTGAAACGTCATCAGTAAATGTCAATAAAAATCAATAATGTGTCATATTTTTAAAATGAAAACAAAAAGATCATGTTCATGTTGTTATGGAGTGAAGATGTACGCGTTGCCTGGACCACATGGCCATTAGGCTACTATGTTTAAGATTTTTAAATGAAAAGAGGCAGGGTGGTGTTTTATAACATATTTCGTTTTATTGTTGACGAAAAGAGGCAGAGTTGTAGCATATTTCGTTTTATTGTTGCCTAAAATATACATCAATAGATAACCGGAGTAGCCAGAGCGTACTGAGTGACGCGCGATCAAGAACGCACTGTTCCATTTGCAGAATAACTGGACTCGCGTCCTCTCGTCCTCGGGAGTTCGTTCTCCTGAGTCGAACTTGGCAAGTCCGAAGTTTGCGTACTTGGTATTGAGAAACGGCCCTAATGACCAGTTTCTGATTGAGAGAATGAGTCAGTAGAACAGATGAGTTTCTCAGGAATGGATGTTAATTGAGGATGATATCTGGCGTGAGAATGAATCATCATGCTTACAGTAGCAGCTAGCAGGCCTATCTCACTCCAGACAATCTGGGCTCTCTGCCCCAGAAAAAACATGAATAAATATGAAATAATATAAAACCTGCTTCTACAACACTACTTATCAAAATACAACACACCCATAGAAATCTATCTATCCGCTGTTTGAATCTGTCTATATTTTGACCACCAACCTTAAAATTTTCTAGACTCGTAGGCCTACCACCGTCCACACACCGACACAGGTACCCATGAGTCAAACTTATTGGAGTTTGCTCAAAGTTATTACAGTCTCTGGTTTGCCTTGCTGCAGATAAGAAGAACCGTTTTAATAGAGTAAAATAAGCAACATATCTGCGTCAACGTCCTTATTTAACTTCAGTCGGTCAATTGTACGTACACATGCAGATCAGCCAACTCTATTTGTCCATCATCATTTCAATCTCCATAAGATATATACCAGTAATGAACGCACACCTTAGATACTATAAAAACAAAAACCCCATTCGACACGAGCGTTATATTACAGATAGAAACTATAGGCTAGTGTAGGATTAGGATATTTGACGTCGGTTTTGATTGCCGCACCAGGCATTTACAATTGTTGGCCATTGGCGCCCCCGGGTGGAGAATTTGACAATATGCAAATAGCACGAGTAAAACCTCGTTTCTTTATTTCCATAATTTTTTATACAGAATTAATTTCCTAGATTTCTGCTGCAGGAATCAAGATTGTGTCTGCAAACTTTTTGGATACCTTTGTTGAGTTTTGTAAATGCAAGACTCCTCTTCCAGACTCAAATAATGTCAGAATGAAAGTAAGCTCCCACCCTCGGGCCAATGACCCCTTTGTGGATAAAGCTATGGAGCAGGGATCCCCTATAACATTTTTATAACAAAGTCTTTCCCAGAAGAATGTGTAGTAGGCCTGCCATATTAATAATTCACTGTTCACAAGTTTGGGGTCAGTAGCATTTCTTCTCCCAGACAGTTCTTTAAAGAATCATGAAATTAAATATTAAGCAGCATAAGGTTTTCAATATTGATAAGAAATGTTTTTTAAAGCACCAAATCTGATTTCTGAAGGATCATGTGACACTGAAGACTTGAGTAATGGCTGCTGAAAATTCAGAAGCCTTGTAGGTATTTGGGTTAGGCCCATTAAATACTATGCAGAAATGCGTGTCCTAGAATCCACTAAACTCTTGACATTTAAAGTTTCAGAATTGCCATGTCATGACAGATCCTTATGATAGACTGACCTAATTAAAGTTTGCCAAACTAGAAACTGTGATCTGACACCATGATGACTTGACCCCTGTCCCTGAACCAACTGCTCTGTTTGGGCAGCCTTCCAAAAATACACACAAAGTTCAATCAATCATACTCAATAAATGTGTATTCCTAGAATGAAACGCAACTTCTGGCAACAAAAGTCACCTTGATCTGTTTGGATTTCCTTGCCTGGACTGTTCAGCTTAGAAACTGAAACATTTACACTGCATGCACTAATTTCAACAAAATACAAAAATAGGTAATAGCATTTTTATTAAAACATTTTAAATACAAAAAGCAGGAGTACTCGCACAAGCCATGCCCATGCACCAGCACATAGTAGTATAATATTGTTAAATTGCGACATGCTGCAAAATATTGTTAAATATACTGAATATTTCAAACTTAAGCCGCAGCATACATTTACTTACAGTATTAAGTAATTCCAATATAAAGCAGTCTCTATTTACACTTTAGCAAGCCTATAATTTTGTAACAGTATTACTAACACTGATTGCTGATTGACTATCATTCAAAACATTCCATGTGGTAATCAGCTGTGTTCTTGTGCAAGAGATGAGAACATACAGGGAAGAAAGTACAACCCCCCCATCACACAGAGATATGGTTTTAACCTTGTTCAATAACCCTCGGACCAAAAATATAACATTGAACTCAAGTTCTAATCTCTACCCTGGGGCCAGTAATCACTTGAAAAATGTCGTGACACCTGGAAAAAAAACGCATATCAACTCAATTACTTGGAAACACAATCCATAAAGCAAATTGTTCAGGTTCAGATTTCCCCACAGCAGTGCAAGCATACAGGTGTGTTTGTGCATCTTACAAGAAGGGTTTGTTGTCATTAACCGGTTTCTTTAAATACCTGTCCCTCACCTTTCAGAGAACCCTCCACACCTCAGTAAACAGAATTTCAGCAATGGCCAAGCAGCATTATAAATAAAGAATCACTGTCAGAGGGAACTGAAGTATGTGAAAGTAATTTTGTTATTAGCAGTGACAGGTATGTCTCTTATTACGTTACACATGTATGGAACTTTTGCCTTACTGTACAAACCATCAAATGGCCAACTTCTGATTCCATTTACAGGTAAAAAATATATATATATTAAGCAGACCTCTTTATCAGGATCTTTACAGTAATGGGAATATAATTTGGTTGAATTTAAAGACGTACTTCATTAAAAACTGCATCTATTAAAGGCATGCTGTTCAAAAAATGAGAACTTAAGTAAAAAAGAATGCAAATGGTACTAACATAAAGCACTTAGAAAATGAAAGATTCTGAAAAACATTCGTCACTGCATTAGCAACTAAAATAAAACATCTGTCATCATTTACTCACCCTCATGTCGTTTCAAACCTGTATGACTATTTTGTAAGTCAATGTGTCCAAAATAACACCGACTGTCACTGGGGCATTTTTCAAAATATCTCGTTTTTGAACACAGAAAAGAAAAGTCATACAGGTTTGGAATGACATGACGGTGAGAAACTAATGACAATTTTATTTTTTGGGTGAACCATCTCCTCATCTATTTCGTTTGATATTCTCTTTCTTTCAAACTCATTTTTAAATTAGATTTGTTTTACTTTCCTTTTTCATTCAAAAGTTAAAAGCATTCAACATAAAAGATAATTTTGGCACACTACAGTCATCCTCACTATTTTCACTCCTCAGTGCAAAACCTGCTAAACCTACATTAGTAAATTTCACCAGATATGAGATTTCCAGTCTTAATGTTTTGTGTTGCATTTTGGCTGTTTAATCGTGATAGCGGGTCTGTGGTGGGCTCAGCATAACCTTTTCTGTTTGGCTTCATTCCACATGTAACATTGGGAACCAACACCACCCCTTCAAGGCAGCTGCCATGCATATGTGAAAATAAAAATGAACATTAAAATGTAATACATTCCACTGATATAGATAACATTTTGCTGTGCTGATATATTACTGATAATACAACGATGAGATTGTGCGCAGGATATGTAACAGAGCGTGTGGACGAAAGAGTCGGCACACTTTTACTGTCCGCCTATGACGTGTGGGTTAAACTGCACTATAATGATAGTGATATCATCCCTGTACATGCGAGCTAAATCCTCTGGCAAGCTTAAAGTCTTTGACAACCTCTCATGGTCCACCAATCCAAACTCATTACTCCCCACCGCGTGCCGAATCAGGTGTGTAGCTGCATTCTGGTCCTCGAAGGTGGAGGAGATCCGAGCCTTCCTTTCCTGCAACAATCCCTGCATCTGACCCAGGGTCACCTTAAAGCCACCAACACTGACTGGCTGCTGCTGGTGCACTCCAGTGAGATGTTCACCCACAATCCTCACCACCTCCTGCCTGTGTAGCGTTTCCCACAGCCCGTCCGAGCCCAGCACCAGGAAACGATCCTGTGGACGAAGGCGGTGTCGTATCACCTCCGGTGCAGCCGTTAGGTAGGGTGGCGTGTGGTAGTTGGGTGGGATGAACTTGGCATGCTCATTCTCATGGAGCTGGTCCGGTCCGGACTCAAGAACACGGCGCTGCAGCTCGATGCTCCACTTGAATTTAACGTCTCCGAAAGCGCGAAATGGCATGAGTAACCCCAAGAGACGATCCTGCTTCACCACAGTCTTGGCCTCGGAAAGCGGGTGCTCGGACCGCACGCGATCCACCTCGGATTCGTTCTGCGCGTTGTGGTCATTGGAGAGCGTCAAGGCAGAAAAAGAGCCATCGGGTTCTTGTACGCCCAGGACTGCACGGCCATCCCCAGTGTTGGCAACATGCAGCTCATTACCATCGATGTGTGCAACGCATGCGGTAGCACCTGAAAATGCCACACGAAGCATCCAGTAGTGCAAGAACGCATTTTGGTCGCCAACCTGTGCTTCGAGGGACATGTCACTGTCCAACCTTTTAAAGGCACTCACAAGAGCTTCGACAACATCAGGTTGCTCCCCAGGAACGCTCAGGTCCAGAAGCTCCTGCCAGTATGTGCGCAAACTGGAAAAGTAGAGCCGTGAGGCTTCCTTGCTGAAGTAGTCGTTGGGATGCTTGTGCCACTGCAGAATTGGGTGAACAGGTCGTCCATTCTCCACAGCATTCTCCAGCTCCGTCAACGTCTCATGCGGCAGCAACGAAACAGCAATGTAGTAAAAGAGCCGCTCGCTGAGCGCCTGAGCACAAGCGCAGCCTGCGTGGCCATCGAATACTCCGTAAAGCATGCCGCGCGTCTGCAAGCACGTCGCTGCACTTCTCCGATCCTCAATGGGTGCGTTTGCCGGTAGCTGGTTGCTGTCAAAGCCCATGACTGAACTAAGGTTCTTGCCATCAAACTCAGGAACTTTGAATTTGTATTCATTTGCCTTTAGGATGCTGTTAACCTGAGGTGGGGTCAGGTAGTAGGTGTGCCTTGCAGGTGAGGTCCTGTATCCCTGTGACTGGTGCCGCCATCTTTGAACAAAACTATGTGGCTGAGTTGCAATGGTGCAGGGATGAGACGACAGACTGCAGTTTTGGCATGTTATAGCTGGCACCAGGATTTGACCAAATCTCCTGCCATGGATGACCCTGAACACCTGGGAGGCAGCAGCCATGATGATTTGACCTTACCCTCTGCAAGAACCTGCAGGAAAACCACAGCACAATTACAAAAATTAAACAAAACTAGTATTTTACACTTGCCGGGATTTCAAGTCTCGATAGTCAGGATGCCATGATTATCAAGTTCTTTAGTCTTGATGTAAAAACAATTCAAATTACTGTAGTCATCAGAAGATTACTCTCATTGACTAAATCAAGACTAAGGTCGTGGCATGGAAAATCCATTCCGTTCAGGATGGGAGAGTGACCCGAGGCTATTTATAGTCCCATGCTACATTCTTGGCATTGGACACATTGACACACTGTCCCCTGTAACATTTAGCCATTACATAAAGAGATAAGAGTTCCAAGAGATTAGAACTGATATGAACAGGGTGCACATCACTGAAAACACTAAAAGCTCAAATAATGACTGTAACAATATTTAATAGACGAAACGCCGCGATGAGTTTAACAACACGGATCATAGATCATATACGGACTGGAGTACGTTTTTTTGGACATACTTTATATACTCTAGTAGTGCTCTAAACATGAACCAGCACAGTGTATGCACACAAATTTAATCACTTCTTCATTTGAAACAGACTATTATGTGCAAATAAGGATACTGATACAGCCGTACGTCTGATCATGAACGTGATGGCATGATGAATTCTGTAGTACACAAGTAGTAGATACACAGATGTAGACCGAAAATTCAAAGAACAATGGACAAAAAAGTAACTATGCCTTTATTCTTTCTGTGTTTTGTCATTTGTTCAGAGACAGAGACTGTAGTGCTTGTAAATGTAATGAAAATATTATTAAACCTTTTAAATGTTCTTTCGCGTTTCTCCCTCGTTCTTGTAAGTTTGTTGTCATATAGGGTTATATTTTTTAAATGCATCAAGGTGCCCTCAACTCATATTTTAATATTCACATGTCTGTATAATTAGTCAAATCAAGTCACCTTCAGTTATATAGTGCTTTTTACAGTACAGATTGTTTCAAAGCAGCTTTACAGTGGTAATAGGAAATGAATGACTATTGTTCTGTAAACAACAATAAACAACGATTGTTTTGGCTTTACAGCAGCCCAAGAAGAAAGTCATTGTCTAGCTTAAAGCTGCAGTCCGTAGCTTTTTTGGGGTTAAAATTTATCCAAAATACATATTTGAGAAAATACATAACCAGCCAGTGTTCAAAACTCTCTGCTTGCCTTAGCTCGATTCAAAGCGGTAAGCTTGTAGTAATGTTTTTAATTCCAGTGGTACTGGTGGATTTCCGCAGGAGATTCGAGCATGTGTTTGCGTCATTACGTCACATCTGTACACATAAAGAAGGAGTCTCGGCTAGTAGACTAATTGAGTCATTACGTCACATCTGTACACATAAAGGAGTCTCGGCTAGTAGACTATATTGAGTCATTACGTCACATCTTTACACATAAAGAAGAGTCTCGGCTAGTAGACTATATTGCGTGTGAGGATGTTGGAGGTGGAGATTTATAGCCTTTTCTCACAGCACTTGATATAATTAAACTTATCAATTTGATGGTGGATCCAGAAAGGTTCAAACGACAATCACTCACCAGTGACAACAGATTCACCCGCTGTAAAATGCAAAAGACTTCGTTCGGACTTCGGAGTGGCTACAAAAAAAAAAGAGACTGCAACCGGCCCATGCAAAAACAAAGATACATATCGGAAGGACATTACATGTAGTCACGCAATGCTGATGCTGTTAACATTAACAATTTGAGAACAAAGTATAATTTGCACGGTTTTGCGTGATATGATAAGCGATTGTTAGATTTAATCAGCGCGATTTACTGCAATGTCAGAACCAGAACAAAAGTGGATGTTTCTTACTTGTTCAGATCACATTTTCCGGTGAAAATTATTATGTTGGTCATACTTCCAAAAAAAATTAATCTGTGATTCTGAATGCCAGTATCACCGGTGCGGTGACTGACAGCCGCACAGTCTCCTCAAACATTGTGTTCATCCGCGCGGTGCGGTGTCGAACTGCCACTCATGAAAAGTTGATAATTCCGCGAATGACTGCAATTGCAGATTTTGAACAGAGATGGGGAAAAAGAGGAAAAACTGCGGACTGCAGCTTTAAGTACGTTTTTAATTGATTAATTTCCATTGTAAAAATCATTAGTTATTATTATCTTAGGGGCCGCTTCCACAACACCGCTTTCAACTGAAAACAGAAAACTTTTAATGCGCTCTGGCAGTTCATTTACACGACAATGGTGTTTTGGTGGCCTGAGAATGCAAACTTTGAAGTAGGCTTCAAAGTGCAAGTTTTTAAATGGGTTTTGAAAGCGATACCGCTATTATCTCCGTGTAAACTTCAAAAACGTGAATATGTGAAAACGGTGGAGACATCCACATGCATATTACGCGTTTAGTCTATAGGCATGCACATTTGAATGCACGGGCATATAGTCTTTCTTTACAAAGGGAAATTGCCAATTACTTGGCTGACATGCATAATACAGCATTTATAGTAGTTTCCGCAGATGCGCGTGAACAGGAATCATTTTGATCTCTTTTCATCTGTACAGAGGAAAAACGTGTCGTGAAAAAAAAAAAAAACTTTTGTTTCGATGAGGCCTTCACAGTAGAGGTCTATACGGAGCACCTGAGACTCAAGGAGCCGAGACCCGTACGGGTTCGGGTCTATATTGTCAGCCGGGTCCAGGTCAGGTCACAATCTGTTACTTCGGGTCCCGGGTCAGTTTAAAATTGTGTGTAATACCAGAGTCGATTGGACTCGGAGAACACCCGGCCGTGATCAGAGTTAGTCGGCGATTTAAAATCGCTTGTGTGTTTTTTGTAACTTGCAACTTGTAAAATTAGGATAAGAAAAGTGTGAGTCGGGAAATAAGGTTAAAAAAAAACACAAATTGCACTAAAAAGCTCTTCAGGTTGCTCCAGGCAGCTAACGCGAATATGCAGTCTCAAGCGCGTCATGTTTCTATGGCAACCAGAGCTTCTGCAGTGACACAATAGAGAGCCTAAGTTCCTCCCCTCCGCTTCCGGCTCATGGGACCTTATTTCGGAAAAAAATATGTATGGTAGTCAATGGCGAGAGACAACTTATCTTTTTATTCTGTCTGAACTGTGCCCTGAATTACACATATGATGTTTGTCAATTTAAAAGATAATTCTGAAAGTCAAGGAAGTCGCAGTTTGTTATAAAACAGAAGAGTAGCATTTAGTTTTATGTGAAAATCGCTCAATGAACTACATCACCCGGGAAGTGAAACAACGAGCAAGACCTGTTGCTCGTATGTGTGCAGTCTGGTACAAAACACTCAGGCATGACGGCGTAACGTTACAATTATAACGTAAGACTATAGAAAAAATGACAGACGTTAGCTTCAGTAAAGTTAGCTTCATTCATTGAGAGAAAATGTGCGCCTTTTGGGTTTGTAGTCTTTGTAATTACGTATTTTCACAGTCTTATACCTCAACAGTTTTACATCAAACTGCGACTTTCTTGACTTTAAAATGTATTTTTTAAATTGACAAACATCATATGTGTAATTCAGGGCACAATTCAAACGAGATCAAAATATTTGTTGTCTCTCGCCATTGACTACCATACAATATTTTTCCGAAATAAGGTCCCATGGTGGTCGACCGGAAGAAGAGGGACTTAGGCTCTCTATGACTTTACCAATTGACGATTGACTTTTACTTCAAAGGCGGGACTTATTCCGCCAAGCTTTACACTTTCTCCAATTTTTATAATAATATGAATGAACCGTCTTGTCTAATCTTAAAGTTTTGTGGTCAGACTCAGCACAGAGATGATAGCAAATAAATAATGCTAACGTCAGCAGCCATGGCACTGAACGAGCAATCGTTATTATAGTTCAAAAGGGCAAACAGTCAAAGTTATTATGCGAGTTAACTCGAGTCGAAATGCAAATCTACAAAGTCGCATTTGTCATTCGTCACCGTGACATTAAGTGGACTTTTGAAGCTGAAATAATGAGTGGATTACGCTTGGAATACCAAGAGGAATAACATGGATAGAACTTTCTTGCAGAGGATTGTAATGCATCAGTCAGGTAACCTACAAGGAAGGGAGACGACGGCTGCTAAAATTAGGTAAGACGAAAAGTTTTATTTTCGCAACTGGTTTATTGACTTGTTTATTGACTGGTTTATAAACTTGTGAACTAGCAATTTAGTGTGTAATATGTGACTATCGGGTCCAGTCGGGTTTGGGTCCAGCTTTCAAATAATAGACGGGTCCAGGTCGGGTCCGGGTAGTACATTTATGGCATTTCTCGGATCTGCACGGGTCCGAGGCCAGCTTTTGAAATAATAGACGGGTCCAGGTCAGTTCCGTGTAGCACATTACGGGTCCCTTTGGGTTCGGGTACAAATTTTTACCCCTACTACACAGGGCTGGGCGATAAAGCGGTATCGGTATTTATCGACAGTACACCATTGTCGGTAACAATATAAAAAATGTTTGATATAGCGCTCAATATTTTCATTAAAATGCGCGTGCATTGCCCGTTCACATATCGTGTCTAAAAAAGCGTGGAAAGTGCGGCTGTGCCGCTGTCTTCTTTCCAAAGCGCTTCCGCTCCCTGTCCCGTGGCGTCTGTCGTTGCTATGCAACCATGAACCGCGCACTCCACATGTTGACTGAAGGTGCTTTCCATTCGACCGTGATTCGCAAGTGGACTGCGACCACCCCAACGTTGCCCAACATCAAAGAGAAGCACCTGGCTGCAGCCTGCAGATTTGGGCAGGGGTGCACCTGGGGCGTGCACCCACAATGCTTCTCATTGGTTAGTGGCAAAGTGATGATGTCGATCGAGGCGGGGCCGCACCTGGGGCAGGGCTGCACGTCTCTTCCCGCCAATATCTCTTCTCATTGGTTAGTGGCGTGAACTCATGATGTCGATTCTAGCATGTTTTCATTTCCGCTGTTCATCGCTGCATGGCGAGTACAGGCAAGCTACTCTTTTTTTTGTTCTAATTTTAAATTCTGAAGTGGCGTTTAGTGTGATGTTAAAATTAAGTGGTGTAAAAATAAGATCATGTAACTTTACCGGACTCACCGTGGGACAACATATTGAGTATCGTGTCGTGGTATCGAGTATTGTGTATCGTGGTATAGCAATACTTTTTGGGACAAAAGTCTCACTGTGGCACCAAGTGTCACAATACTTATTTACTTGATATTTTAATGGTTTTATTTTGGTCCATCTACACTGATATGATGACGATACTATGTTAAAATTGCTGAACACTGGCACAGTAGCCACCCCAGCCCACATTACCTATATGTTTTGATCAGGCATAGTTAAAACTATGGATATGTGCTCTAGGCCTACTCCTTTATGCTGCTTTCATTATTACTTTAGAGTTGCCTGTCCTACTTAAGAGTTTTTTTTATACTTTTTATTAAAGTATTATTTCAAATTTGCGTATGCGTTTTATAGACGCGTGACGTCAAAACATGTGACGTTACCACTTAACGTAAATACGACGCAAGCGCTGTCAGCACGATATGGCGCATGCGTTTTAAACACCGCATTTCCTTTTTACCGTGCCGTCGACGTCATTACTGTGCCACTATCCAATGAGAAGTGTTATGGGCAGGGCTACACCCAGGTGTGGCCCCGCCTCGATCTACGTCATCACTTTGCCACTAACCAATGAGAAGCGTTATGGGCGGGACTGCACGTGCAGCCCCACCCCAGGTGCACCCCCGCTCCGATCTGCAGGCTGCAGCCAGGTGTACTTGACATCAAATGGCAAAACGTAATGAAAGCGTAACGAAAACTGCGCTACTCATTTTGTGTTTCACGCTCAGTTTGGACCAATGTCAGTGCAGCGCGGGGCGATCTTGATCAAGCGACACTGTTACTACACAGCGCTAAGAGATCCAGTAAAGAAAGCATTTGAATTCGCCACAGAAGTAATAACATCGCTGCGAGATCTAGTGAGAAACATACTGACGGATAAACAAACAAACGGATCAAACAGCGCTGACGTGGAAACCAGGAGAAACATTGTGCCATGAATGAACTAGTTATAGGCTTTAAGACCACAGATCAGCAACATTCACCGTGGATTTAATGTAGCAACACTAACTGTAGCTAATAGGGATGCCACAATTCTCAATATAATATTGAACCGTTCGGTACGACATCCACGGTTCAATACGTGCTTGTGAATTGCGGTTTTACGTTTAAATCATTTATGTGCGTTTTATTTCTCTCCGAATTGACTGTTTGTGTGCGCCTGTACAAGCTGAGATGAGGAAACTCCTCGAGTAAGTTAGGGGACGCGCGCACGGCTTAACCATCATTCCACGATGAATGGAGCGGGGGTGAAGTGAGGCTACAGTACGAGGAAGCGCCAGCGTCTTTCAAATCCGTGGTGTGGGGACATTTCGGTTTTGCCGTTGACTATAATACCGAGGAAGAAAAAAAAAACGGTAAACAAAAAATGATTGTGTGCAAGCATTGTTTTACACATGTAGCCTACTCAAACAGAAACCTCAAAATACAGGAATAGATAGCTGACCTAAGTGAAATTGCACTTTACATTCTGAATGAAGGACACTGTACTGGAGTACTGTTAAGTTTAATTAAGATAGTTTATTTATGTTTACTGAAGTGCAAGTATGTTTATTTGAAATGGTTAATTTATGTTTACCAACTTCACATGTATGTTTATTTTCAAAATTTAGGAATTTATCATGTGTTCCCCAGTTTGTACATGGGCTACCAGCAGCTGTGAAATGTCAGTGTTCATTTTATACTAAACTATACACAAGGAACTAGTGGACTTTTCTTAGCTTTTAAGTAAAATAAAGGAGTATAGAGAGTGCCGAAGTGATAACGTCACTTTGTAGGACAACTCGGAAGCTAGCGGCGCATGGGTTCCCTCGATCGAAAAGCTATGCATTTTCCCCATAGACTTTTGAAAAATCGCAAAAAATAAGATCTGTGTTTAACAAAGAGTTGTGACCCTTTTTGTCTATCAAGATAATCTTTACAAGTTAATCCAAAATTTATCAATTTTGAAGCCTATATAAAGTTTTTAAAAAACAAGCAGACACAAAGTTTAAAAAACCACAAGCAGGTTATAACTGTGTGTTCTATGTCATAGATCAAAACGTGAAAATATTTAGAGGCTTTGTTCACCACAGACCTTATTTCAGGCGATTAGCAAAAATCCATTAAAAAATCCCATAGACTTTAGGGCGAGAGAACCGGGAGTCCTAAAATGCTAACTCACTTCCGCGTTTTGGCCTACGGAGTGACGTCGTAACTTCAGCACTCTATTGCAATAAAACTTTTTTATTTTTTTCTCCTTAAACTCTTACTGTTCCTATTGGCTAAGCATAGAATACCAAAAAACACTCATGTGTCAAGCCATCAGAACCGAACCGAACCGAAAACCGTGGTTAAAAACCAAGGTATGAATTGAACCGTGGGCAAACTGTATTGTTGCATCCCTAGTAGCTAACCATGATAGTTTGGCAGGAATAGTACGTAGAAGTAGAAGTACGTCACACTTCAAAATTTTATCATATTTAAATGTTATTTTTAATGTGATGACCAAAACATTATTTGTTCATCCTTTAAAGATTACCCCCATTTATAAAACTAACATTTTCAAGATGTAGGAAAACTTCTCACACTTATTTAAAAATATTTTTTTCTATAAAAAAAAAAAAGAAAAAAAAGTTAATTTCTCTGGCATTTCTTTCTTTTCGCTGTATCGGAAACGTACCGAACCGTGACACCACTGTCTTGATCGAATTATCAAACCGAACCGTGAATTTTGTGAACCATTACACCCCTACTTATTACAGATGTTGATCTACCTCAAAGTTTGCCTTGATTGTTCTACGTTTACACTTTTACATTCCACACATTTTGTAACATTTTATTTAAGTTCAAGAGTTTCTTTAACACTTACTTTTTTATCTTAAAATAAGACCCTAAAGAAGATATTTTTGTTTACATTTTATTTCGTTTTTGACTGCTAAAACTAATATAATTTGTTATTTGCCTTAATAATGTGGATAAATAAATAAAACTTTTCTACTTGTCTTTAAAAAAAAAAGGTTAAAAAAATTAAATAATTATTGATACCGAACGATATGAAACATTATATTGTGATAATTTTTTTAGCTATATCGCACAGCCCTATGGGGATCTAGTCTAGTTGACACTTCAGGGCTGCGTTGTGGTCGTGGCTAGGTGCAGGTCCATTATCTGAACAGGTCAACCTGTTGTAAATGTGTTGCAGGTCTGCGTTTTATTGGTTGCTTTCTCCCCTTTCCCAGCTTCTACTCTCCCACTTTCCACGCCCATTTCTTGATACTTTTTCAACTCTGAGGTGAGACTTGAGACCCCGTCCTTTAGTTTTGACATCCAATTTGGTGGTTCTTAATAATCTCAAAATATGTCACACCCTTTTGCAAGCACAGTACACATAAGTTATCAGCAAAATGGACACAGAAGGTTCAAATAAAAGTGCCGTAGGCTACTCTAAAAACAGCACACGCGCTCTATGGTTACAACTTAACATGCAGTTTAAAGAACGAGCTAATACTAGGCTACGCGGCGAATTACATGCAACATTCCATATAATCAACATATCCAACGTTACAACGATTTTAATTTTCAATCTCCAGATAAATTGACAGTTGAAAAAAAGGAAAATGCTCAGTTGAGTAACTGGCTACTTCGCCCCGTCCACATCACCCAACATAGGCTACTCGCTACTAAGTTGCCATGTTTACATTTGAACATGGGAACATAATTAAATAGAAATAATCGCAGAGAAGCTTAGTAAATGTCCATGTATGTAAAAAATTCAGATATCACACAAGGTTTGTATTGTACTGCAACCCCCATGTTTTACTGCGTGACATATCGTGAATAGATATCAAACGCTAATGCGTCTGAAATACGCTGTTTGGAAATCATAGCATACTATCATCGTACAAACTGCATGCGCAACTCATTACCACACAACAAAAGATGAGTATTCTTACCTGAGGATATTAGTGAGTGACTGGGTTTGTGGTCTATGCTAGATTGGGATACATTTGTTCATAATATGCACTGTTCACCCCGCCCGCATCCTGCGAGTCTAGTTCGCCTCCAGCCCACACCGCCCCGGATAAGATGATTGGTTCACTTACGTAACTGCTTCGTCATCAGAGGTGTAGCTGCGCTTAACCAAACCTTCCTTTTCCGGTAGATATTATAATTAAGACAAAAATAGGCTCTAACAAGAAAAAAAATTCTAAATCTCACCTGCACCCAATTCTGGAGAAAATATCATTTGATGTGCACGCAGTGACTAGGTTATTTGATTTTCAAGCTGTCTTTGTTTGAAAGGAACAAATGGGAAAAGTGTGTGTTTATTCTAAAAAAAACCGTTGTGTTCAGGCATATCTTCTAGCTATAATGACTTTTTTACTTGCAAAACCTGATTATTAAACCACACCAAACAAATAAAATTGATTTGCCAATAAATTATGTTGCCTAGACCTGTAAATCACAAGGGTATTTTCCAGAAATGGGGCAAATTAAGCCACTTTTGGGTGACCACTTTTTTTAAAAGTGATATTTGTATTGCCCTGTTATAGAAACATTCTTTTAATTTTAGTTGTCAGGAGACCCAATGAAGCAAAGGCCCCATCTGAAATCATACTTCCCTACTAAAACTTTTGAAGATATTTTGAATGTTGAAGAATATATTTTGAAGAATGTTTGTAACCAAACAGTTGACTTTCATAGTATTTTTTCCTACGATGGAAGTCGGTGCTGTCAACTGTTTGATTATTTGCATTCTTCAAAATATCTTCTTTTGTGTTCAGCATAAGAAAGAAATTTATACAGGTTTGGGACAACATGAGGGTGAGAAAATTATGACAAAATTTTCATTTTTGGGTGAACTATCCATTTAATGAAGAGTTTTCAAAACTCCTAACAAAAAGGAAACAAAACACCAATGAAATACACTACTTACACAAAAGCATCAATAAAAACAAAATGTACATAAAAAGTATTTTGTGTAATAAATTTGAATTTATGTGAGGTGAATCAGGGGGAATTGATTTATTTACAGAGAATACACTTGTCTTACAATCCCTGAATTATAGTATTTTATGTAAATATGCTAATGTCAGACACATGAAAATCCTAACTGCTAAAATGCTTCTTTATATCGGTGTGTGATATTGGATTGGAACACTAGATTCTGCTCTTCTTCCATGAGATGATTATTAAATGCATAAATAAAAATGAGTGTTTGTAGAGTCTAAACCCATGGGTATTCAGAAACTCCAGAAAGTAACAGAAAAAACTGAAAAGCTTTTAGTGGGGAACTGAGGACAACATCTCAAAAAAAGGTTAAAAAAGGAATTAGGATCATTTCAAATATTAGAAAATTGAGATTGGATTCTGTGAAAACAGTATCTGTGGAGGATCTTACGTGTGCTGTGACATCTTCAGATTTCCTGTTATTCTGTAATAGTCACTGCCTCATTAATAAAGCTGTTTCTTACAAGGAAATAAACATTTATTTTCATTTTAGGTCCCCTTCGTCCTTAATTAAAAAGTGCATTGTGCTATCTTTCTTTAAAATAAATGTAAATTGTTTTAAAATTGTGTAAATGCAAATGCATTTATAACATTTTTATTTGTGGCTCAGTGCTTGAACATATAAAACACCTACACCTCTTCGAGTTTAAAGGTCAAAACAACATTTTAAACCATTCTAGGGGGAACTCAATTCTGAACTGAAGTTCTTGCAAGAGAAACTTTAACACACTAAAGAAAAAAAAGAGTGCTATAAAACATCTCAGGACACCAAGGTGAGCATGTTCAACATGGACAGAAATGTGTAAATGATGAGGTTATTTAGTTTAATTGTATTAATAATTTTGTTTGTTTTTATATTCAGACTCAGTCTGAGCTCAAAGAGCTGCAGATTAAAGAGAAGTGAAGCTTCATCAGTGTCTCTGAGATGAAGAATAAGCTACAATCACTGCACTGAGGAAGGAGGAAGAACACAAGAGTCAGATGGAGGAGGAGATTACAGACAGATCTCAGCTCTATCCGACACAATAAAACAACATTGAGGATAAGATGAACCCCCCGTATGTCATTTCTACATGTGAAAACTGATTCTTTTTGTGCAAAAAAATAACTGATTATTTGCCAACCCTATTCAAACTCTCGCCCTATATTAAGAATCTCGCAATCAATTTATGCAAATACAATTTCTTTGAGGAGATAATACATAGGATATTTTGCAGAACTTTAATGCCACAATGGCAAGGTGAGCGAGACATCGTGTCACTTTTGTGTTTTTGATTGTTAACTCAAACTGCAGTTCTGACTATTGAATGTAATTCCAGAGCCCAGAGTTTGATCCACAGATGCTTTCTGGAGCTCTGATCAATGTGGCAGAACAAGACAGGGCAGGTACAGCAAAACCAACAACTCACAACCACAAGAGAAACACAAGGGCAATATATACACATCTAACAAGGGCGCGTGGATAAATTGTCATGGGAACACAGGAGGGTAACCAAGGAAACTAGCAAGACACACCTGGGGAGACTAATCAACATGAAAAACTACAAAGAACTACAAAATATGGCACAGGACATGAAACTACAGAAGAGTCCACAAACACACAGGGAATACATGACAGATGCCATAGAAGAATTTTAGATTCCCCAAAGACCTTTTGAGTAAACACTTCTTTAAATAAACATCTTTACATATAATCTAAAGACTCTAAAGAACTGTTTTTCCAACTAAATAACGTTTTGTACAATGGAAAGGTTCTTCATGGAACAACTGATGTCACTAAAGCTTCTTTATTTTTAAGAGTGTATTACAAAAGTGGATTACATAGTGAATACAAAGTGACTATAGACAGGGTCATCACTAAAACGCACAAGTGGGCTTCCTTCTCCCTATGGCCAATGAGTAGTACTGTAGTATGGTACTATATAGAGACCATTAGTAACCCTGTTGTTTGTATCTGTCATCAGTTCCTGTGACTCTGGACTGCAAATACACGCCTGATTCTCTGATGATCTGATCAGTCTGAGAAACAGCAAGATGCAGCAGCTGGCTCCTAATAATCCAGAGATTTTACCCACATGCCTGTGTCCTGGCTCAAGAGGCCTTTGACTCAGGAACACACTTGTTGGAGACTATTCATATTGGTTTAGTAACCATAGAATCAAACCAAAGGAAGGAAATGTCTGGTGTGTGTGTGTGGTACGAAGATGGTAAATATTTCTTACTATCTCCAGAGAAACCCATCAATCCCAAAGATTTAAGTTGCTGCAATCAATCCCATTGTGTGACTGATCTAGAGTCTTTGAACTTATGAGTGAACTTATCACAGTCAAATGAATCTGATTCATCCGCACTCTGAAGTCTTTCATTCTGACTGTTATTAGTGACAAGGAACCAGAAGATCTTGCTCTTGTCAAGTGTCTTTACATATAATGTATACATATAACAAATTGAGTCAGTTGGGCTGCAAGAAAGTGACCAGTCTGTTGTTTGGAGTGAGTTTAGTTTCCACAGTGTAATTTGATATTCATGCTTTCTTACATGTGTAGCGACAATGACTTTGCCTTAATTAGCTCAAATTATTCATAGGGAATTTTCATAATTAATCATGGATATGATTATTATCTTGCATGTTGCAGTTAAATGATCGAAATTGAAAATAGATCGATCGAATATATGAATGATAAATCATAACGAATTATAATTCCTCATTCATACATCAATGGTCTCATTACAGATCGATTATATGAGATAACTTTAAGGGAATTAATTTAGTTATCAAACAATCGGTTTGTCCAGCAAACAGCCGTAAGATTAACTTACCAACTTCTCAACAAAGTTATCCCTTTTTATAAACTCCAAGAAATCTCAATGTTCCGGCCGTGAACATTAATTTTCTTGTGTTTATAAAATTTAGGTTACTGAAATAGTAACAACTTGTAAAGCTTGTAGCCAGACCAATCATTTCATTGACTTGTAATATAAGCTCTTAGACAGAAAGCAATCAAGAATATGGTTTTAATAATTGAAACTACGGATACAGAATTCTACATTTAAAACCCCGGGATACATATATGTACATTAACAGTAAAACTAACGAAACAAACAAATAACAACGAGGGAGAGAGAGAGAGATTGAGAGAGATTGAGAGAGAGAGATTGAGAGAGAGAGAGAGAGAGAGAGAGAGAGAGATTGAGAGAGAGAGAGAGATTGAGAGAGAGAGAGAGAGAGAGAGAGATTGAGAGAGAGAGAGAGAGAGAGAGAGAGAGAGAGAGAGAGAGAGAGAGAGAGAGAGAGAGAGAGAGAGAGAGAGAGAGAGAGAGAGAGAGAGAGAGAGAGAGAGAGAGAGAGAGAGAGAGAGAGAGAGAGAGAGGAGAGAGAGAGAGAGAGAGAGAGAGAGAGAGCTCAGTGATTAGAGCACTGGTCTTGTAAACCAGGGGTCGTGAGTTTGATCCTCGCTGGGGCCTGCAGGGAAAAATTTTCTGATGTGACCTGTTCTTAAAATGACCCTGCAGTGACTTGCACTGCATGAAAAGAAGTGTATCTAGACTAGTCATGTCTTATATACACCACTGATTTATGGAAGTATCCACAAGTACTCCTGACCATATCAGACTCCACCAGTCCGGATACTTCCGTAATGATACCAATTCCAACGTATGTTGCTAAGGCTTTCTACCATGCTACAGACATTTGTTGCCATGGCAAGTAATCCCCTCAAGGTTTTTTTCAGGGGAAATTTTCACACCTACACCAGACAGCTATCGGACCACAGACTTTCCTCAAAAGTAAAGTCATTGGCCAACTTGAAATTTATCCCACCCAAAACCCTTACAGCAAAGTGACATCATTGGTTACAATTAAAATATATCCCTCCCAAAACCATTGCAGGTGAGTGATTTGATTGGTTGTAGGCCAGGTGGGCAGACAGAAAAAATATAGTTGACCAAAAATTTATTGTTTTTCTTCATTAGGGAAAATAGTAGGCCTAAATATATCTAAAACATAAAAACAGTCAGAAAACAACAGTTTCAACAGAAAACAACATTTAAAAATACAACATCTACTTTGAATGAAAGATTTAAAAGGCAGTAAATAACACATGAGATGATGTGTCCCAGCAGACTCCAGTCAGCTCCTGCATGAATCCACAACATCTTCCTCATCTTACATAGAGCTTCACCCTTTCTGTCCTCCACAATGCTCTTTCTGTAGTTGTCTTTGTTGATTTCATCTCCAGCAACTGCAAAATAACAGTAATGTAATCACTGACAATACTAAGTGCTTAAAGCAACAAAGCCTATTTAAAAAGAGTTACATCATGTCAATTTCTAAACTTACTGTTGTCTCTCTTTGGCTTTTTGCCACAACCTTGATCGAGTGTTTCAGCCAGGCCTTTCCGAAATAAAATATGAATTCTTCTTCTTCATAGCCTCATCAAAAATCTGGTAGGATATACCTTAAAGGCATAAACTATGTTTAGTAAAAGAAAATATTTAATTGAATAGGTAAAACAATGCAAAAATGGATATTAAAAGATTGCACCACCTTCTGAACTTCTGTTACATAATCTCAGAAGATGAGTTGACTTGACCCCAGTCTTGTGTGTATGAGTGTTTATTTATTATGTGGTTTATACCATAATTAGAATTATATAAATGAGTATCATACTCTTCTTTATAGTTTTGACTAAACATAACTATTGGCAGCTCCACTGTTATTGCCCAGGAAAAGATACACATGTCATATACACACATTGACTTTTTGGGAATGTCCATGAAATTTCACAGATATATATGTCTGTACGCCAAGTATCTGGTATTATCTGGATATTTACTCTTCTTTGTAACTTAGCTCAGTTTTTTTTCCGGCAAAACCTGAAATTACATAGAGTTTACCATGGCCCAGAGGTTACCAGATTCTACCCTTTTCATGCAGTGTTGGATGGACATGGACCTTCACAGAGGGAGGAAAACTGCCTCAGGTCGTGAGACCAGGTCCTGGTCTTCAATACAGGATATTTTTGGCATGGAAAAAAAGTTAGACCTGACTAGGCCAAATACCAGGCAGACCAAGATCAATACTACAATAAATGTATCTTTATTTATCTGCAATGTTAGTGAGCTTTTCCAATGAGGGGTTTCAAGAGAAATAAATTCTTAACTAAATAATTAATCATCAAATAAATGATTTCTTTTTCTGCTTCTCAGATCATTCTAATTTACATTAGATACTGTTTCATCCATACATACTGTGATACATACTGTGCAACTGGTTATTTTTCACGCCAGTATTTATATCAGTTTAAGATCTACACTTATAACTATAAAGTGCTGTCTTCAAGTTTTTACTGTCAAATTATCCCAAAAAGGCTATTAGGAGAAATGTCATAAATCATTGCATTGGCCTAATACTTTCATGTTTAACAGGTTTTTTTAACGTATGTTTACAAGCAGTTTAATTCAAAGCATATTTAAAATTAAAAAGTAAACTTTAAATCCATAAAATTATTCCATGATGGTAACCCCTTTAAGATTCTATGTAGAACCTTTTCTTCTAGGAGTGTCTTTTTAAAGGTTGAGGAGGATTTCTTGGACGAATTTCCAGGTTTGTTGGTTTATTTTCCTCAGTGTATCTTATTGTAATACCTCATGATACTGGTAGATGGCAGCAAAATAAAATGTATCCAGGCATCAGGACTTGTTATTGCATTTGCATTATTTAATTTTGGATTCACATACAATTACAAATATAGGTGATACAAAACATATCTACATTCACAATAAAGTTAACCATCAACATTAACAAGAATTAGGATTTAATCTGATTAATTATACATATAGGCCTTTAAAAAAAATTTTTTTTTAAATTTATTTACGTGAAAATTATGTATTTTTACTCTCTTTCTTTAAATGTTTTTAATGTATCACCTGTTCTCCCAGAAACTGCACTCTCACCGATTTACACTTATACACAAAACTATACACAAAACAGCACTGAAGTCCTTACAGGAGAAGCTTATACACAAACATGAAAGGGCATTGTGATAAAACAGTCTAGCACATCAAGGAGTCAAATACTCAACATTTTCAACAAAAAGTATATTTAATATAGGATATTATATGGAAATGCAGCTGTGGATTTGTAGTCTGAGCTCACAGAGCAGCAGATTAAAGAGGAGTTTAGAAGTTTCATCAGATTCTTCAAGATGAAAAAGAAGCTACAATCACTGCACTGAGGAAGGAGGAAGAACAGAAGAGACAGATGATGAAGGGGAAGCTTGAGGAGATGAAGATCTCAGATCTCAGCTCTATCCGACAATAAAATACATTGAGGAAAAAAGGGCACCCCTCTTATTATTTATAAAAAGTAAAGTTACACATTGTTGATCACCTTTTTGTTAACTACACTATTTAACACCTTACACGATAGGGCTGTAAAACCAATTAAATGAAATCCGAATCAACCAAATCCATATTATCATTTATCAAAATTACATACATGATAAATGTTAACTTCAGTTCTGATTATTTGTGCCTAACTGATGTGTACTAAAATACAAATACAGATTTAAGATCAGCACAGTTTGTTTTATTAATGTTTCAAAGTAATAGGTTTATTTTATAACAATATATTCCTTACTCAATAAAGTTTTATCTTTTTCTTTTTGCTTTTTGCAAACTGACAAAAAAACAAGGACAAGACGAATCATGGTTCTCTTTCATCATCTCGTTTCGAGATCCACCTATGGGAAGGCCATCCGTACCTGACCTCTGCAGAAGCATCCAATTGCACCAAGTCTGGCTAACAGACAGAAGCGCGCACCCAATGCCAGGTGAGACCACACCCCTTTACCTACGGGCATATCACAGCTGGGCGCGCTGCTATTCCTCAGTTGACATTCGCTTCTCGCGATCTCTGCATTGACACAGTTCGGTTGGATTAACGTTACACTGCTCACTTTCGAGTCTTCAGGAGGACATATCGCCAGATCAGCCTCCGCCAGACGTGAGTGACAGTCGTTTCTTCAGCCTATCCGCTGTGCTTTTTGCATCCGGAGCCGCCCGAGCTCTCGCTGTCCTTTACCTGCTCCTCCTTTACATGGCTGCCCGCCACGGATTTTTCCGAGTTCTTCACCGCTGGCCCACCCATGGCTATGTGACCGTCTAAACAGCCGCTTCCCCCGGGGAACAGCCTATCACGACGAGCCTGCCCGGCCGCGTGTGGTGCTCTCATCGCCGCTAAAGACCCTCTCGTTCTGCGCGGTCTGCTTGGGCTTAACACGCTCAAGCTTTGGAGAACCAGGAGGATTGCGGTCATTGTAATTGCTGCCCATGTAGCTTTTACAAAGCCGGCTTTTAGTTGCACGACACAGCGCGCCGTGCTCGGCCTTTCTGACTCGGAGGGGAGACACGGTGATGATGACGCGCTACCGGGGGACTCCCGGAGCGCCACCTCTCTAAAATATTTGAGCTGACATCAGCCCAATCCACATTCCCTGAAGAGGACATCTTCGCGGGAAAACCTCACTCTCGTTGACGAACCGGTCGGTTCCGGCGACGGGGATGACGCGGTCCTTTTAGCGTTCCCTAGGCTAGCGCTCACGCGGCTTTGCCTCAGTCCATCCTCCTGGAAGTTTGTGAGCGAGCGGCCGTTCGTCTCAACATTGTGTGGCCAGCTCCACAGAGCGCCACCGACCAGGATAGGAATATTTACGACGTGTAAACGCTGGGACCACCGCCCAGTTGGAGGAAACAACTCTTAAGAACGTCCCCCCCCCCCCCCCCCCAAAAAAAAAAAAAGGCGTTCGCGAAGCTCATAAGCACGGCTGGAGCGTCCCGCTAGACTGTTAACACGGTCTCACGGGCCTTGATGTGTTACGATTACGCGTTGAGGTTTTCAATTTATGCCTTCCTAGGAAGGCGGTCCCGGACGCAAGCGGCCTGCCTGTTGTTCGACCATTGGGATTAACGTTAACTCAGGGTCTCCCACCTACGGTCAGTTAATCCCGTCTCGTGGCTGCCCAGCCCGTGTGTTAGTGGACGTTGTGTGTGTGTGTCCCCCTCCCCCCACAACAACAAGTTACAGGGGGGGGCTGTCGTGAGGAAAAGTACATAGCAGTGTTACCACACCGCACGCACTTGGTTCCCCTCACCCGTTATTAAAGGCTTCGGCCCCAGTGTTTCCCAACACAAACACACACATTAATAAACAACACATTTAATAAACGAATCAAATGAATTCGTTCAGATTTATATATCTGCCAACATAAAGAGCAAATCTCTCTTGATCCCATGCATGTCGCCCTGAGTCCGTCCACAAGAGGGCGCCATTGCCTCACAAATCAACCAACTGGGCTCACACAGCTCAGTTGCGGCTGTCCAGCCGATGTGTTTTTAGTGGACGTTGTGTGTGGAAGGCCCCTGTGTTCCCCAACACAAAACACACACATAACTAAATAACACTTTAAAAACAACAACAACAAAAAAACAACGAATTAAATAAATCCGTTACAGAGAGAGCATCTCTCTCCGCGGATATTATTTTTCTGCCTGCACTTGAGACTGCCCAGTTCATGTGTTCAGGAGATATGTGTTTTTCCCCACTTTTGGGGGCACCTTGTGAGGGAAAGTTCAGCACAGTGGACACCACACTATGTTCCCCTCACTCTGTCAATAAAGGCTTCGGCCCCAGTGTTTGCCCAACACAAACCACACAAAGCTACAAATCAAATGAATTCGTTTTGGAGAGAAGACCTCTCTCCGCAGAGAAAACTTCTCACTGCAAAGAGAGGAAATCCCTCCGAACCCCTGCATGTCGCCTCTAGTGTGCCCACTAGATGGCGCCTTTGCATCACAAATGAACCAGCTGGGCCCATACAGCTCCACTCCGGCCTGAGCGGGGTCGCTCGCGAGTCACAAAGCGGCTTGGTAAGCCGTTTCAGCGCCCGAGTGGGTTTTTGCGTACCGTAACCCAGGGTTACAAGCTGCAGTTTGCAATTAAACCTCCGCTTTTCAACGGCGTTCTCTCTTCTCACACAGAAGAAAACGCCTCACACATTCTGAAAGAGGAAATTTCCTCCCTCCTAACAAGGGAGCGATTCAGATGGTGCCACCCAATCTGATAAACCATGGTTTTTATTCCTGGTATTTTCATGTTCCAAAAGGCGTGGCGCCCCCCGCCCTATATTGGACCTTCGAGTGTTGAACAAACATTTGAGGAAATACAATTTTAGAATGTGACACAAGGCTCTCTCGCCTGTGCCATAAAGCAGAACGACTGGTTCACATCAGTCGATCTGAAAGATGCTTTCTTTCACATAAGCATCTACCCTCCACACAGGAAATATCTTCGTTTCGCCTACCAAGGCATTTGTTACGAATTCACAGTTCTTCCGTTCGGGGGCAGTTTGAGTCCCCAAACTTTTTGTCTGTGTGCGGAGGTGGGCGTGGCGCCCCTGAGACTATCAGGGCTGAGAATTCTGACTTACTGGCTCATCATAGCCAAATCAAAGGAGAAGGTGTCGCTGGACACCAGCCGGGTGCTCGCGCACATCACATCCCTCGGGTTCAAGGTGAATGCGAGCAAAAACAATCTGACTCCCAGTCAGAATGTCATTTTCCTGGGCTTGGAATTGAACTCAGTCTCCATGCGAGCGCGTCTCTCTCAAGAGCGCGTTCGCTCGCTGATGGACTGTCTGTCTCAGTTCAGAGAAGGGGCGAGAGTACAATATCGCATATGCCTCAGGCTGCAGGATCTCATGGCTTCATCTATCCAAGTTGTGCCATTGGTCTCCTGAAAATGAGAGCGTTCACGAAATGGGTTTTGTCACTACATTTCAGCCTGATTCGCGATCTCTGCCGCTCGGTAACGATGACGCGCGCCTGCTCGGCGGCCATGCGCCATTGGGAGAGCGAGAACTTTTACGCACAGGGAACCCCCCTCGGGACGGTACGATGCGAAAAGTTTTGACGACAGATGCGTCCTTAACAGGCTGGGGAACCACCCAGGAAGGCAGAACAGTGAACGGTCTGTGGCTGAGCAGACTACGTTCAGCGCACATTAACTATTTAGAGCTTTTACTATTTGGAAAGCTCTGAATCATTTTCTGCCTTGCCTCCAGGGACATCCCGTTTCTAGTACGGTGCGATAATACCACGGCAGTGGCTTATATCAACCGTCAGGGCGGCATGCGCTCGTCGAAACTCCACGCTCTAGCTTACAGGCTTTTGGTGTGGAGCAGACAGGTTTTTCTGTCATTACGCGTGACTCATGTCCCGGGCATTCGGAACAGAGGCGCGGATCTGCTATCGAGGGGAAACCCAATTTACGGGGATTGGCGTCTTCACCCGCAGATAGTGGAGAGGTTATGGATGAGATTCGGACAGGCAGCCGTAGATCTTTTCGCCTCGCGCGAAAATCACCATTGTCCTATGTTCTTATCGCTAAAGGACGTGGACGCGCCCCTCGGGGCAGACGCACTGGCCCACCCATGGCCCAAAGTGCTGCTGTATGCTTTTCCTCCCCTGTGCCTGATAATTTTCACACTGGCCAGGGTGAGAGAGCACAGCCTGTCTCTCATTCTGATAGCACCCAGGTGGCCCAAAGCCCCGTGGCTGGCAGAGATAATCCCTCTGTTATACGCCGAGCCATGGCGCCTCCCCCCTCGCACGGACACACTGTCCCAAGCCAACGGGAAGTTTCAGATGGAAAAGACATAGTGTCAATTCTCCCTAAGTGGAGATAAGGTTTTCCTTAAGCCTAACCCGGCCTTCATGCCGAAATGCTTCCCTGCGTTCACTTCGGAGGTTTTGGAGCTATCCGCTTTTCACCCTCCACCCTTTGCCTCCCCGGAGGATCAGGGGCTGAATGCTCTGTGTCCCATCCGTGCTCTGCAAGCATATATGACCAGGACCAGTGCTTTCCGCAAGAGCGACCAGCTCTTTGTTTCGAGGGCTCCTCTGCACAAGGGGAGTCCCATTTTAAAGCAATGCCTCTCACATTGGCTCGTGGACGCTATACTATGGCTTATGAAGCAAAGGGAGTGCAGCCCCAAGGGGCATCAAAAGCTCATTCCACAAGGGGCTTAGCCGCCTCTTGGGCTTTGTTCAGGGGAGTGCCACTGCAGGACATCTGCTCCGCGGCCAGCTGGGCCTCTCCTCATACCTTTGAGCGTTACTACCGGTTGGATGTCACCAGAACTTCGGTGGCACACTTGGTCCTAGGGGTAGGGTCCTCTTAGCCCTTTCCCACAGCCCCGTTTGGTTAACCAACGAGGAGTGAATGGGCCGGCTGGCCATGTTCATTCCTGTCACCAAGCATTCGCATTCCTTCTTGGGTTTAGCTATGTGCATTGGTGGTGCGGGGGCCATTATCATGTATGTGTCTCATGCATGTTTCATGCCCTGCTTGTCCACAGCAGTTAGCGTGGCGGAAAACTTGCAGGGTCATGTTTGTGGGACGTGTCAGGCACCGCCTCTCTGAGGTGACCGTCCTTCTCTGGCCTTCAGAACCTCACTGTGAGTGTATTGGGCAATCGGTGAGCTGTCCATGTCTCTCCCATAGGTGGATCTCGAAACGAGATGATGAAAGAGAACAATAGGTTACTGTCGTAACCCCGGTTCTCTGAAACATCGAGTGGAGAGATCCACCAGCTATGCCCCGCTTGCCGCACGAGAAGCAAATATACTTACTGAGGAATAGCAGCGCGCCCAGCTGTGATATGCCCGTAGGTAAAGGGGTGTGGTCTCACCTGGCATTGGGTGCGCGCTTCTGTCTGTTAGCCAGACTTGGTGCAATTGGATGCTTCTGCAGAGGTCAGGTACGGATGGCCTTCCCATAGGTGGATCTCTCCACTCGATGTTTCAGAGAACCGGGGTTACGACAGTAACCTATTGTTCTAATTCTGCCTTGATATGATTCTTCTGCTCTCTGAAGTCTTTGATTCTGCCTGTATTACTGTGCGACTCAGTTTAATGGTATCTCTATAGAACCAGAAAGTCTTGATTTGGTCAAGTGTCTTCACATATATCTACACAGCAGATTCCCTTTCAGAACAGTCTCTATGTAAATAAAGACCTCTTTCAAACGAATTCAGTTGGGCTACAAGAATGTGACCAGTCTGTTGTTTGGACTGAGTTTAGTTTGATTTGGTCTTTTCTCTGAAGCATCTGTTAAGATATCTTAGGCTGTCTGCCAATTCTTTGAGGTGTGTCTTTGTCATGCTAACTCAAAGCACAAAAACTCAAGTGATTGACAGGCATCACGTGAGGCTCCATAGCTCAGTGGTTAGAGCACTGGTCTTGTAAACCAGGGGTCGCGAGTTCGATCCTCGCTGGGGCCTGCTGGGAAAACTTTTCTGATTGTGACCTGTTCTTAAAATTACCCTGAATTGACATACTTCAGTGACTTGGATGGACATGGACCTTCACAGAAAACTGGGACTCACAGGTTGTGAGATTAAGTTCTGGTCTTCAATACATGTTGTTCAGTACAATGTTGTTGAATCTGCCTTGATATGAAAGATCTGAGGTGAAGATCTTCCTTTTTCTCTATTAAAATGAAATAATTTAGGTGATGCTTTTACTTCATGGTAGATTTCATATTTTACGGCAGCTTTTTTTACTCTATACAGTAGTTTCTCTATACTGTTTGTGACACCATAGTATAGAAAGATGATCTGAAATGTTACATTTTGTTCTTCATTAATTATTCACTTATGAACAAACAAAATTATCCATTGTCACGTACATGAATGAAGTAATGAATTAGATGAGGTTCAGTAGCTCAGTGGTTAGAATAATGGTTTGTAAAACAGTGATCATGAGTTTGGGATGCAAGATATGCATTTCATCATTCACCCCATCAAGGTCGGTCAGAAATCTTGGAATAATATTTGATGACCAGCAGACCTTCAAAGACCACATTGCAAAGACTGTTCGATCATGCAGGTTTGCACTGCACAACATCAGGAAGATCAGGCCTTTCCTAACAAGCATTAAACACAACTTCTCATCCAGGCCCTGGTCATTTCTCGGCTTGATTACTGCAACGCTCTTCTGGCTGGACTTCCATCATGTGCAATTAAACCTCTACAAATGCTCCAGAATGCTGCAGCTCGTCTTGTCTTCAACAAGCCCAAAAGGGCCCACGTCACTCCTCTGTTCATCTCTCTGCACTGGCCACCACTCGCTGCTCGCATCAAGTTCAAGGCATTGACGCTTGCTTACAGATCGACCACAGGCTCAGCACCCTCCTACTTCCACTCGGTCTTACATCCCTACGAGAAGCCTACCATCGGTAAATGAGCGACGGCTCGTGGTACTATCACAGAGAGCCACAAAATCACTCTCCAGAACATTCTCATTCACGGTTCCTTGCTGGTGGAACGATCTCCCCAACCTCATCCTGAATACAGAATCCCTGACAGCATTCAAAAGACAACTGAAAACTCATCTCTTCCATGAGCACTTGACCTCATAAAAAAAAAACCTTTCCTTTTCCTTGAATCCCTCCCTTGTCTTGCTTATGCTACTCTAAGCAATGTCTAAAACTTTGTATTTTGAGCACTTCTTGCATTGTCTGCCTGTCTGCTGTATTCCTCATTTGTAAGTCACTTTGGATAAAAGCGTCTGCTAAATTACTAAATGTAACCTATGAAAACCAAAGGCCATACAGCATCGTTTGATATGAAAAAAAAACAGCTTTAGGAGACCAATTACCAGGCAAAACAATATCAATGTGATTGTTAAATGAAATACTTTATTCATTGACCACATTGTGAACTGTTCTAATGAGGGGTTTTATGAGGTTGACAACAGAAATTGTTCCTTTTCTAGAGACCGTGCTCTATTTATAATCTAATTTACACTGGGTTACTGGTTATAGTTCACACCAGTTTTTGGATCCATTTAAGATCTTAAGATTAAGGAGTTATGTGCATTTGCATTGTATCATATTTGGTTCACAATACAGGTACACATATAGACAATTATTGTGTGAAAAACAGTGTAAGAAAAATAATAATAAAAGCAGTTCATTCTAAATAATCCACTGAAAGTCTATGCCTGGAAAAGAGAGTCAACCCTCTTTATTTTGGGGTTCTCTCTCATGGAACAATGCAGGTGGCTTTACGGAGAGTCAGGTATCCGGTCACCACGTCTGTGGGCAACTGACGGATGTAGGAAAACTCCTCCGTTGATGCGAAGCGCAGTTTAGTCTGAGGGTCAGTGTAGTTTGCCTGGGACACAAAGATGTAAAAATCATTAGGTGATGTTAGAGGCTACATCCAGTAAATTACATTAATATTGTTTCTACATTATTAAACATCATCATTTTACAACAGACTCACCGGTAGACCTGAGATGTCGGAGTACTTTTTAGCAGGTTTCATAGAAGGAGGTGCATCTATGCTGCAGTCTTAGAGAAAAACAACTAAAGATTTAAATATTGTCAAAGTAAATCAACACATTCACTGAGACTCTGACCTGAGATGTAAACACACAATCTGCCAATTAGTATTCTGATCAGATGTTTAAACTCTTAGTTTGACAGAATGAATCGGAGTTTGATTACTTTTGTAAGTCAGACTCACAGTTAGGATCAGATATTTTCCAGGGCAGAGCTTTCTCCGCTGCTAAAATCTGCTTCAGATTCTTCCACGTCCTATTCTTCTTCCCTGCTGCTGCTCCCCCAATACCTGAGTGCTAGTGGAGGAAAAACTTATGAATGTATTGAAATGTATCTAGGTACATCTGGGACTTTTTGTGAGAAGACTCTTACCACAAAGTTAGGGTTTTTAAAAGGCAGACACTTTGTAGCATTTTCTATATCAACAGCTGCTGCTGGTTTTCCTTCAGAAGTCCCCTCCACTGGAGCAACCTGATACAATTGCAACACCACCAACGAGAAACGTTTCATTATTAAATTAAACATGCAGTAACGTTAGTCCCGTCATGTTGAAGTCTAGTGTTTTTTCTTTACCTGAGTTTGAGTAGTTGACGATGGAGGTTGTGTTTTTTTCTTTTTGCTGATGTTATTATTTGGCTGCGGTATTGTGTGGATTGCGGGACTGACGGCTCGCTTCTTGCTCCGGGCTTGAGCAACTAACGCCGCCGCTGTCTGTGCTTTACTCGTCGAGAGCGTCGCTGGATTCAAATCCCTTGCTTTTGATATTCCCGGTTCAGAAGACACAGACATTTGTAGTTTTAAGCAACGAACATAACCAGGAATTTTGTAAAAACTCTGTTGTGAGCTCGTTAGCCTACAGCTAAATCACAACATCCTATTCACCCGGAAGAGATGAGGAGACCGTGACAGCGTGGGTCATATTTGTATTCCGTTGCTACAATCGTTTGCGCCCGATGGTTCCGCTTGTGTTATGGGTTGCATTATAATATTTTTGTTGAACAAATATAAAATATTATTGATTATTATATTAATCTTCCAACTTGTTGTATATATATAATTATTATTTTTATTTTTATTTATTTTTTTGTGTCCACAGTAGAATTCTAGAGGGACTGAGCCAAAAATCTCTGTAAAATATGTGTAGGCTAATCTAATTTGAAATAGGGCCAACAAATTGCATTTTCCCATTCTCAGCAGTTAGAGCTGAAGTTAAGTTTGATTTATGGTCCATGACAGACTCGTTATAGAATAAAAGAGAACAATGACATTTATATTTCAATCACACGTGTTGCATGGGGAAATAAATGACTAATTAACTTTGTTAAAAACAGATGTCAGGTAATTATTTCTCCCCTCTTTATAGATTTTGATTCAACACCCACCACAGTGGCATTGTCCTTCATGTCTCCCTTCTCTCCTTTCTTTGAGTGACAGAGAAATGTAATAAAAATGTACACAGCATCAAAAATAGATTTTCCAATTTTAACCATTATCACAGAGTAGCCTAGTTGTAAATTCGGGATTTTGACTGATGTACAAACTATAAGTCTTAAACATCTATATTTCTTCTCATTAAGGATGTCTATTTTTTATTTATTTTTTACTGCAGTCATTGATGGATTGAATGAATTGTTGTTGTTTGCCAGTGTAGCTCATGGCAATATACTACTGAAAAGAGCTTGAATTTGTTGGAAAAGCTGCATAGCTATAAAATAATAGAAATATTAGGATACTTTTTTCATGTTATGCCTATTTTACATTATGCCCACAGAAAGGAGACTTCAAAAGAGGTGTGTTTCCTTTCTTCATTTCATTCTCTCTGTTCTTGTCCTTTCTATGAATGCCATTACTTGTCATTTCACCTTTTCTGCCATCTTAAATGTCAACTTCAGATTTCACTTTGTTCTCTTTCATATGGACCCCTCTGCATGTTTTGAAGTGAAATATTGTTGGAGACATAAAGAGAAAAATATGACGGAGAAATCACCTCAGATCGACACGCTCGGTAGAACATTACGTTGTCCTGGAGTTTATTCACACACACACACACACACACACACACACACACACACACACACACACACACACACACACACACACACACACACACACACACACACACACACACACACACACACACACACACACACACACACACACACACACACACACACACACACCCACCCTTGAAGAAAACAACTAAAATGTTGCAGGCGCCAAGAAGGGACAGAGCTCCTCTTTCCTGCTATATAGTGTTGCGTCTACATCCTCTTTTGGCATTTGACCTGAATACAGCTGTGGTTCACCGCAGTTCAGTCCTGCTGTAGTGTTTTGACTATAGATTAGTTACCATTTTTATAAAAGGCTGAGAGAGGACTGGGGCAAAGAACATACTGAACACACTTGACGTCTCATTTATATTTCATCAAGACGAAGTTACTACAAGTGGCTGGTGCATGCAATGCATAAATAAACTATAGCTGGAGATTCTGTACTGAAGTTCAATTGCAAACAACCATGAATATTTTATGAATAAAACTTAACATGCAATAAATGAAAGATTGGGCTTTTTACCAGGTCATTGTTTAGAATGTCCTTCCATCTCAAATACACAATGGAAAACATGTCAGCTGTGTGTGTGTGTGTGTTGGTGTGTGTGGGTGTGTTGTTAGTTTATGGAACAAATGCTTAGTATTTCAGAGGATAAAATGTGACTAAACATGCAGTGTCGGAAGTCCTAAATTGATATAGAATAATAGCACCAGATATGGCCCTATTTTCCAAATGAATATTATTGCACTCCTAACGTCATGCACGTACACTTAGGCACAAAAAGAATATATTCATTTTCATTTATTAGGTTTGTGCATATTGATATTGGTTTATTATTTTTACTTAATTCTGAAGCAACTTAAAATAAACAAAATAGAGAGAAGAAACAGAATTTTATTCTAGATAAACATTAACACTGAAAATTATGACAACGCAATTATTTCTCTGGAAGATTTTTACAGCTGCCAATTGCACACAGGGCAAGGGTCATTGTTGCTGTTGCCAATTTGTATTTTCTCAAACCAGGACGTGAGTTTTTAAGTTTCACTTTGTAAAGTGTAATCATACTTTATTGACCAAAGTGCTATTATTTTAAAACTTTTCTAACATTGGACCCAATATCATTCTTTGACCCGAAAATGTCCTCAATTGTTTTACATACCACTGGTTTCAACTGGTGTGTTAGTGCAACACAACTAGGCAATAACAATGCTAAATTAAAATTAAAAAGGCACTAAACATAGAGTACTGTGCAAATGTCGTATAGGCACGTTAGTATTTTCACCCCAATAAAATGATTTTAAGCCAGTTATTTATATATTTTGTTGTAGTGTGTCAGTAGGAAATATTAGTTTATACTTCCAAACATTCTTTTTTTCATTAATTGTAATAATCCATTGAGATTTTTGTATGCACAAGGAGTCTGACAACAGTCAGTCTGCTCCACACAGAGATCTGATCTCACCATCATCGAGTCTGTCTGTGATTACACGAAGGAACAGAAGAAACTGAGACAGACTAAATCCAGAAGAACTGTGGGAACGTCTCCAAGACTCTTGAATTAACCCACCTGCAAAGCTACAGTAGGCTACTGTGAAAAGTTTTAGGCACTTGTGTAAAAATGCTGTAAAGTGAGGATGCTTTTAAAAAAAGAAGTCATAAATAGATTTTATTTATCAATTAACTTCAATTAACAAAATTCTCACTGGATTATTTCAATTAATGGCAAAAGCAATGTTTGAACATGTAAACTGATATTTCCTACTGACACACTACAGCAAAACATAAAAGAAACTGGCTTAAAACTTTGTTTTGTGTGAAAATACTAATGTGCCTAAGACTTTTGCACAGTACTGTACATAGTCATAGAGTCAAAATAAATGTAGTTTTTTTAAAAGCCTTTGTTGTTGACATCGAAGGCTGTGCATCCAGTCAAACTGTACAGTATTTTGATGTATACCTGTCACTTGATAACATAACGCTACAATATTTGCCCCAGTGTTTTATTGATATGTTATCACACGTCTGCTGTTGCTCATGCAAAACGTCAAACAACATCATGAACATTGTGCAAAACAAAAGTGTTAATGTTCCTGTTCAGCCTAGGCCCTAGGTCATATTAGTAATTTTGCATGTTGTTGGCCCAGTGCAATTCATGGATCATACATTTTAACATATTGTAAACGTTTAATTTTAAAGCCATGATTATTTAGGCAAAACCAGTTGTTTTATACAACTGATTTAGCCAGAGGTTAGAAGGTTGTTAATAATATTTCCACTGTCCACCCATGGCTCTCATTCTTGAGTGCAACTGATGTCATTAATGCCATTTCATTGACAGTTCTCTTCCGGGTTGACAGAGTGGGCGGGTCTCTTCAGCTGCTCGGTCTCCGTTAGACCAGATAGCGGCGCTCACTCAGTGCTTACAGCCGGAGCGCAGCGCTCATCCCGCGGACGGAGTGTCCTCGATCCTCGGCAAATTTACACCATAATTAACAGAGAACAGGCCGCCCTGCGCGCACCAACTAACGGGTTACCATCCCCCTCGGAACGAGACGGCGGATTTTGAGAAAAGCGTATTTCGGGCCAGCTCTCCGCTCGACCATGTTTGGGATTAATTGAGGTACTAACGTTACCATCTGAAGATCACATTTTTTTCCCAGCGCGTGGAGCCTCAGATCCGCACTGGGACGAAGAGAAAGGTCTCAACGGACTCTGTTATCGTCTCCCGTGCGCTGTCGAAACGAGAACAGGTAAATCTTTTAATTTCTATCTCTAAAATTTAACCCGCATAATTGTCGGCTCCCGAATCGGTTTCTCGGGCTGTATTGTAGCCGACTGTTTTTCTGGTCTCTTCATGTGTCAGTGTTAAGCAGAGAGACAGCAGGACAAGAGCAGCGGTGTTTCAATACAGGAATGCGACTTTCGTAGCGTCTAACATTAATAAAAAAATAAAATAAAAAAAATCGCACCCGGACAGTGAAGGCATGTATGGCAAGCCGTATTAACAGATTTTCCCCATTAGAACTTACTAGTTGCCTAGCCTACGTGTATTTATATTACTGGTAGTATTTGTTTTTGGAATTTATTAATAAGTATTCTAATATAGTATATTTTGGAAACACTTTACTTTAATGTCCTAGTAGGCTATTTATCGTTATTTGATGCATGACCTATAAATGAGCAATACATTTTTGGAGTATTTATTAATCTTTGTTAAGGCAAGTAACATTAATCTTTTTTAACGCAACCCATGTTATATGTGTTAGCAAATGTTGAAATTAACTATAAACTTAATGCTTTAAATGTTTTCATTGTTAGGTCATTAGCTTATTGTGAATTGGTTACCTAAAGGTTTCCGTTTCACTAGGCTATACTTTTTATGCATAAATGAGACACGTCTAGTATCAGTTAGTAACATTCCTTATATCACTGTTTGCAATTGTTTTTTTTTTTGCTGTGTGAATGTAATTATTAATCAAAATGGCTTCTTCATAGATGCATTAAAATCTGACCACTAGTTAAAATATTACAGCAATTGGAATACATCTTAATGTCTAATAAATAGGTACTAACATCTATTCAATTGTTATTAGGAAATTGGAATAGATAATAATTACCACTAAAATAGTCACTAATAATGAAGAAATCAGTACTGAACATTTACTAGTGTAATTCAAATAGGTGCTGTGCTGTCAACATTTGGAATACACAATAGACACAGAAATAAATGGCTTATCTGAATCACAGATTCCAGTAGAATTCAGTGGCAATGTTTTGTTCCAGTTTTTTGGAAACATTGGAGTAGTTACTTGTCATTTTGGGACAGTGACTATAGCAAAGGAATAAGTACTGATATCTAATGATGAATATGTATTTGTGATTTATTCAGGATACTTGTCACCATCCTACCATTCAGTAGTAGGATCTAGAATGTAATGAATAGCTAAAAAAATTAGGGCTATTGAAATTTAAAAAGGCTACCAGTCTCTATAGAATTACTTGAAAGGGCTTGCCATAACTTTGCTGTTCAGATTGACTTGGCATGTAGCAGACATTTGCTCTTTTGAGGGCTGCCTTAGTGGAAAAGTCAAAAGTAGGCTGACAATAAAAAGTGATCATTGAGCTGATCCTCAGTGAGTTGCTCCTATCTACTTCTGTCGTATTTAGTGGTGGGAAACATTGACCCTCCAGATGCCTTGTTTGTCTGTTCTGAATTAACCTATATAAAATATATTCTGGAATGGTTATTGAATAGCACTCTCCTGTTAAAAGAGCTGTTTTATTGCTCAGTGGCTCTCAGGAGTCCATTGATGACATGACAGGCTAAATTGAGCATGCTTTTGTCGAACACCCCAAGTTGTCATCATCACGTATTGTGTTGCGTGCAGCTGAAGCACTATAAATAAGTTGTCAGTCATGCTTACAGCCAACGACGCCCCCAAACTGCTGGCAGATCGGGCAGCGTCCACTCTTTTAAATTTAATTACATTTGGGGAGCTCTGTGGTGGGACCATCTTTATAGATCCAGCGAATGATTGATCATCAAGACAGACGGTGCACTTATGTCTCAGTAATCACTGGTAGGACCATTAGAAGATGAGAGCGTGGAGACGGCAGGCGGCGGGCCCCTGGAGTCAGAAATGAAGCTGTACAAGCAGAGGGTGCAGGAACTGATCTGTCATGTTTTTTTCACAGAGGAGAAAGAACGAGCTATCCATTATTTATCTGCTGCTACTTTCACTGGCCTTCTCGCCTCTAAACAGTGCACCGGCTATGTGGATTTCGGACAGACCCTGGCTACATGCGTGTTTTTAGTTGGGAGGAATTGATAGTCCCAGTGTGTGAGGGGGGTAAAGAGTTGCCTGAGGGCATCAAATGGTTGCTGTGCTTGGAGAATACGTTACACCTAAAAGGATCGGTTTGAGACTGTAATGCATCTCTAGTCTATGCAGGATTGTTTTAATTCAACATAACTTTTTTATTTTATTTGTTAATTGTTATGCTATTTTGAAATGTCCTAAAGAAAAGGAACGAGATGTAAATTTCAAATGGTTATAATAATAATACTAGCTGGCGTTCTAAGAATTTCATGCTGCTGAATTAAAAGAGTAATTGGATAGAGATCATCTTAATGGAAAAATATCAATTATTATAATAATGGTGGCCTTTTTTAATAGAAAGTGGAAAATTCATTCTGTTGAAAAATCTATAAAGATCATATTTTGCTAAATTGCAAATAGGTTTTGATGCATAAGTCTTTTTTTTTCCATTGAAAAATTAGTAGATTAGTAGATTTAACCAAGGATTAATTAATCATTAATTAATTATAGATCTTTCTGTGAACGATTCATCCATGCATTTTTATTTATTTGACAGTTTTTTGAGTTGTAATGTTTAATTAAAATGTCATATCTCAATCTTTCTGTGAAAATGATTCTCTGATGTAAACCGGACTTCTCTAAACATTTAGTCTACTTAAACCCCCGCCCCTCCACAATCACCCAAAACAGCCACATCTTAAAATCCGATCAACAACCTTGAATAGAACCAAGTTCCCAACCTACAATTTATTTATTTATTTTTTTGATTATCCATCATACTCAGATTTAGGCTATATCACAATATGGATGAAAAGATCTGTTGCTACTTCCGTTTCATCATGGCTTTGAATTGAAAATCCAAAAAGTCATTAAAAATATAATGTTCTTGGCAATAGATAAGGTCAGGCAGATTTGAAAGTAGCTCAGTGCTGAGTTATCTTGGAGAGGAGAGGCTGTCAGGTCCTACATTTATAGGAAATGAATCATATTCCATGGGACCGGGCTGTGCAGCGCAGCATGCTGTTTCCCCCCTCAGCAAGACTTCAGCAGAACCGCAGATGCGTGTGAGGCGCATGTTGTTGGGCTGACAGTGGCAGCGGCTCTGCGTATGACACTCTACTGTGCGTTTGTCTAGCTTCATTACTGATGTGCGTGTTTATGCTGATGTGTGTGTCAACGTTTGTGTTGGGAAAGTGGAGGGGAGGTGTATTTAGTGTGTTCCTCCAACAGGCTTTGGAACAATAGTCCCATTTTGTGACTTTTCCTAGCTGCTGCCCGGGCCTGGCCGAGCGCTTGCCAGAACAGACGGACAGATGGAAGGGATCGTGTTCCTGCCGGCACCTGGCATCACAGAGCACAGGAATGCCATTGTTCCTCGGTAACCCAGCAGCCGACTCGCTTTCCTGGACATGCTATGTCGAAGAGAGGGTGGAACTGAATTATAAGTCGCATGACGCACTGAATAACAGTTAGAGTGCTGTTGAACATCATTGGGGCAACGTCTGACATGAGAGCTTGGGAGAGTGAAAACTTCTGAGGGAAAATCTAGGACTGTTGTCCAGGGTCATCGGTAATGGATTAAATTAAGACCCTCCGTTAGCACTTGTGAAGCACTCTGATATTGACATTTGGGTTAATGGGGATCTCCAGAGGGCCTGTTGATGGCAGATGCTAGACGAGGCGGGACCTTTAAGGCCATATTTTAATACATTCATCTCAAATAGAAATGAGCGCTAACAAATAATGTTTCGTAACCTTTCCAGCTACTTCCTCTCAGTTAGCAAGCACCACCACCGTTTACTCATCTCATGTCTAACCTTAAGCTATTTGTTGAGTTTAAAGATTGCCCAGCCTTATCTCTTCAAGATTACAGGTCTAAAGCCACGGTCACACTTGACTTTGAGCATGCAAAATTTCTTCGGAAACTGCAGCGGTCATGAATCATGATCATGATATGACGTCATGCTTTGAAGGAGTGTAGTGTATGTGTAGTGTGACCGCCCCTTAAGTTATTAGAAATAGTACAATTTACTGGTCTAGATAGTTTAAATTTGGTTTTCTGATTATGATCATTCTTGTACGCAGACACCTGTAATTAGGGCTGCACGATTAATCGCAATTTACATGAAATCACACTTAAACCGATTTGGCTTATCGTGATTAAACACCTTTCCAAACATGAGAAGCATTTATGAACCTCTTGTCCAACAAAAGACAACATTTAATAACATGCTTTAAACTCACTTCATAACAACAGTTGAGCATCATTCTGTGAGATGATGTCATGTGGCTTCTTACATAGAATAAGGTAGTCGTGTGTTTATAAGTCATGTTTAATCAATCAAAGCGTTTCAATCTTCTGTTTATTCAGCTACAGTGATAATATGATGCCCATAGTAGGGATTTCCTGGAATGATGCGCGTTGTACTTCTGCAGCAGGGCATATTTGGTGTGTCTGCATGAGAGCGCCCTCTGGGTTTCAGATGGAGCAACATTTACTACCAATCAGCCGTGCTGCACTGACAAGCTGCGCAGAAAATAATCGCTGCCTTTGCCAAATCGCGTGTGGTTCCAAACTTTCATTGCGATTAATCGTGCAGCCCTACCTGTAATCGATACATTGACATCCCTGAATGCGTAGCGGAAGCTCACTCAGCTCAAGTAAAATTTTTGTTATTAGCTGTAATAACCCTGGATGTGCACATTTAGTAACTGGAACTGTTTCACTTGAGTTTCAGGTGAGGAACTGAAACATCAGGAAATATAGAAAGAAAGACTGCCAGACAGAAAGGGAACTGTCCTGTGAGCGGTGGAGCAGTAGACAGATGAGATCAGCATTATATTCCTCCAACACCAAGGTTTGGTTACTTTTGAAAAAGTAAAGCAAAAGAGCTTATATGTGGACTTGCCACCAAAACAGGCACGTTTTGAATAGTATTAGTAAGTAGGATGTTCTGTTTAATAGAAAAGAGAAAAAAATGATATTTTCTTTTATGTTCTGGTGAAAAAAGTCATACAGGTTTGGCACAAAATGAGGGTAAAGATGTCAGCATTTTTATTTTTGGGTGAACTAACGTTTGAAGTTCCAACCAAGTGTTTGTCTAACAGAGGCAGCTGGGCTGTAATTACATTTGCTCCAGAGTCTTTTTTACGGTGGAGATGCAGATCTCCAGCTCATGGTCCACCGGCTAGCAAATTCACCATTATGGTGTTCTCTGTGATTTCTCATTCAATTGGGGGCAATATCTGTAGGAGATGTTGACAGACTTTTGAGCCTGTTCCACGCTGGTCTGAAATGAATTTAAAGCTCATTACGGCTGATTTGATCTGTGGCCCATCGGTCGACGTCGCATGTTCTTTATCGTTAGGCCGTCTATCAGATAGCATGACATCATCTTTAGGCTGCCATCTTGAAATCCCACATCTTGAAACTGCATTTGGAGCGTATATTCGGCTTTGTTGACATTAACAAGATTATTTCTTCTCATAGTGGGCTGGAGAATGATTAATCACAGGAGATCCCCTTCTCCACGCATTGGGATTCTACTTTGATTTCCTTTCATCTGTGCTCTTCACAACTCCCTTGCTATCATTCTCTCCCTCTCTTTCCCTCCTCCTCAGTTTTTTTTCTGTCTATCTTTTTCTTTCTCTTCGCCTGTCATATTTAGCAATGAATCATTTTGCCTTCGAGCGCAAGGACCTAAATGCAATATCATAATTTTCTGATCCATGCCAGTTGAGAGACGGTGATCTAAATTGATGTTGTGATGGCCAGAGTTTTATAGGCAAGTATTGTGGTAGCAAAACTTGTTTTAACTTCCTCCAGTAGAAAAATATGTATCTGGAAATGGTTCAATAGAGCAGCCGGCAGAACTTCGGAATTAGACTGGAGTAATGAGTTAGTTGTCCACTTGCTTCCGTCCCTTAATGAAGTCAGAGACATTAAACTATATTAAGTGGCTGATGGTATAATGGCTCAGGATGTAAAGTGACTGGCTTTAGATCGGATAACAGGGGCACAAAGGAAACAGGCAGATTACATCGAGATAAAGAGAAGTGCGCTGAACAGAACTATAGAAACTGGGATGTTGGTCGAGTTACAGACGCGTGTGCTGAAGAGAACCGAAACTGGATTGGAGGTTGGGTTACACAGTTGAAGAGAGAGCTGTGTTGTGTGAATGTGAGTGGAGGTAAAGAGGGGATGTAACATTGAGATGGGGGTGATTCTTGGATTTCACTCTTTTAGGGCCTCAGCTTCTTGCTGAGCTGATGTAAAAAAAAGTGTGAAAGGATGTGGGTTTGAATCTTTCTTGACTTGCTTTTTTAAAGATTAATCTAAAAATAAAATATAAGCACAATGTATTGATACCGATTGATACCATATTGCTTTTTGGTAGATATTATTATTTTAATGTATTGCTATCACACTATATTGGCTATACGCTACTGTTCAAAAGTTTGGGGTCGGATTATTATTATTATTTTTTTAAAGAAGTCTCTTATGCTCACTGAGGCTGCATTTATTCTATCAAAAACAGTGAAAAAACAGTAATAAACAGTTATTCTGTGAAATATTATTCTCATTTAATTGAACTGTTTTCGGTTTTAATATATTTTAATCGTGTCATAATCCTATCAGAAATCATTCAAATGAAAGTTTCAGAAAACAACTTACTGACCCCCCCCAAAAAGAACAAAATAGCATTTATTTTTTGTCTGTAGATGTAGCCTATATTATTAACAGTTTGTGGCAGTTTCTGAACACAGAACACTTATATCACTGTATTTGGCTCATTAACCATATGCCACTGAGTATAAGGGAGGATCATTTATAATAATAACTTTAAAGTTTCACAGATTTTTTTGGGCGCTAAAGGCCCCCTAAACAGTTGGCTAAGCTTTGAGACGAAGATGAGATTGAGCACATGTTGAAGCAGTGAAAGGTTAGACAGTGAGATGACTGGTGACCTCATTCTGTGCTTTGTGACTCTGAAATGTCTTCTGATGTGCGTATTGGAGGAAAAACCTCAAGTGTGTGTGCTGGATGCCCTGCTGTTTGCATGTACGTTTGACAGTGCTTCTGGCCTTCTCTGAGTACAGATAGTGTTTTATGGAAATGGGTCATCCTTAGCCAAAAGGTATCAGAGCCAGACTTGTCTAAAGGAACAGCACTGAGTTGGGCCTGCTAATTCAGTCCGAGTCCTTGCAAAACAATTCCACTAGCGGACAGGCCATGCTGTTCCAGTATGTTACATCTGCAGTATTTGGAAAAGTCTGGCAGGACTAATGTAATCTTTTCCTATCAGTGTTACAGAATTTCTGTCATGATTAGCCGTAGCCTTCATTGGAGCAAACCTTTTTGCAATGGGCCTTACGAGGCCACAACAGGGTTATTATAGTTAACTAAAACTAAAACCATAAAAAACTGCTTGCTCAATTTCACCTTTTTGCTTTTTGTTAATCTTTAACTTAATGCTTGACATGAAAAGCATCGTATCTAAATCAGCAAGTACCCAGTGTTAATCGCTAAGCTAACAGACTAATCAATCACAACATGATTTCAGCAACAAGCTATTTTTTTTGCTTTCTCATTTTTATTTTATTTGTAAACAATTATAAATAACATTCATTATTATACATTTTTTTTAGGATATGACAAATATTTTTATATTCCCATTCGTCAACTCTGTTTACTTGCAAACTGCCACCGTAGTCAGATTATCTGCTAAATGATGTTTAGGTTTGCTTTGGGGGTTCGAACAGCTTGCTTGCTCAGGCTCAGCTACTGCTGTCCTAAACGTCTCCACAGACCTCATTCTGCAATGCTAAGTCCTCATTTGCAGCATGTTGAGCTTCTCAGTCGATGGGAAACCAACCCTAATGGTGTTCATGTTTATGTAGCTGGTCTCCAGAGCTTAAGAACCAGGCATTTTGCAACTAATTTACAACTACATAGCAGGATGCTTAACAACAATGCTGTGACTTGGAAAGAAGGATGTAGGTAGCCGATGTGAAGACCACTGAAGACTTAAATAATGATGATACATGATACCATGTAATGATGCGATATAAAATTTTGTTGTGTGATTGCAGCTTTGCTACACAATTAATTTTAAAAGTGAACTAATTCCGATGTGTCCATTACAGCATTCTGCTTAAAGCTGCAGTCCGTAGCTTTTTTGGGTTCAAAATGATCCAAAATACATATTTGAGAAAAGACATAACCAGCCAGTGTTCAAAACTCTCTGCTTGCCTTAGCTCGATTCAAAACAGTAAGCTTGTAATAATGTTTTTAATTCCAGTGGTACTGGTGGATTTCCGCGGGAGATTCGAACATGTCTTTGCGTCATTACGTCACATCTGTACACATAAAGTAGGAGTCTCGGCTAGTAGACTATATTGAGTCATTACGTCACATCTGTACACATAAAGGAGTCTCGGCTAGTAGACTATATTGAGTCATTACGTCACATCTGTACACATAAAGGAGTCTCGGCTAGTAGACTATATTGAGTCATTACGTCACATCTGTACACATAAAGAAGGAGTCTCGGCTAGTAGGCTATATTGCGTGTGAGGATGTTGGAGGTGGAGATTTATAGCCTTTTCTCACAGCACTTGATATAATTAAACTTATCAATTTGATGGCGGATCCAGAAAGGTTCAAACGACAATCACCAGTGACAACAGATTCACCCGCTGTAAAATGCAAAAGACTTCGTTCGGACTTCGTTCGTGGCTACAGAAAAAAAGAGACTGCAACCAGACCCATGCGAAAACAAGGATACACATCGGAAGGACATTACATGTAGTCACGCAATGCTGACGTTGTTAACATTAACAATTTGAGAACAAAGTATAATTTGCACGGTTTTGCGTGATATGATAAGAGATTTTTAGATTTAATCAGCGCGATTTACTGCAGTGTCGGAACCAGAACAAAAGTGGATGTTTCTTACTTGTTCAGATCACATATTCTGGTGAAAATTATTATGTTGGTCATACTTCCAAAAAGAATAATCTGTGATTCTGAATGCCAGTATCACCGGTGCGGTGACTGACAGTTGCACACTCTCCTCAAACATTGTGTTCTTCCGCGCTGTGCCGTGGCGAGGGTGTTGAAGTACAACTCACGTAAAGTTGATAATTCCGCGAATGACTGCAGATTTCGAACAGAGATGGCGACAAAGAGGAAAAACGCCGGACTGCAGCTTTAAATCTATATGACAAAGGATTTTTTTAATCCATTTATTCATTTTTGTAGCACCATTAAAAACAACTCATGCTGGCCAAAGTGAACAATAAATCAGTACCTTATCAGTTTTCAGCAAATATTTTGGATATTGGATATTTAATTGTACATTAATTTAAACCATTTTAAAATTTAGGTTACCTTTGACATAACGCTCACTTAAAGGTGCTCAAAGCGATGCTGGGTGACGTCACTTCTTGTTGACGTTCAAAGTATTGTCAAACAAAACGGAGGCTAGCTAGACCTTCCCTCCTCCTCATCCCGTCCCCTCCCCCTGTAGTTTTACTGATACTTCTTTCAAGGTGTAATGTCGCCAAGTGAGATAAATGCTTTCATATAATGCAAAAAAAATAGAAACATTACCAGAAAAACACGATAAAACGTTTCGCCACCTGACGCCCGTTTCACACATACTCCGTGTGCGGTGCGTATTTTTTTCCGTACCCATGTAAACAGGTTAGAGCTTTCACACTGCACGCGGATGCAGTCCATCGATCCGTTCCAGGTGCGGTGCGTATACAGCAGTGCAGAGATCGTTTACGCACCGAGTCTATTTTTGCTGTGCTGCAAACGCTGAATTAAAGTGACAGCGCACGGTTCGTGGTCAAAATGAACACAGATTGACCTGAAAATGTAGTAATTTCACCATAAATGCATTTAATTCAATAAAATGTAGTGATCTCACCATAAATTTATTTAATTGAATATACGTTTCATCTTTTTACTTTAAGACCGGGGTTTTAAGCAAGGAAAACGACAATTTACCTCAACAAGGACATAATGAACGACACTCGTCTCATTCGTGGAGATGGAAAAACAAGTTATTTGTGACATGCAAGATGTATTGTATTAAAATTTAAATGCAAAGAAAAGGCATGATCGGCTGTTTTTGTCAATTTTAAGTTTTACTTTAAAATGTTTGCGATTTTAATACAAGTATGGTTAAATATTTGACCACTTGATTAAGCAACTTAATATATAAATATAGAAGTAATGCATGGAATTATAGGGCTATGTTGTTTAAATTGTGTTTAAACGTCCATTCAAGTTTGTATAGAGTGCCGAAGTGATGACGTCACTTTGTAGGACAACTCGGAAGCTAGCGGTGCATGGGTTCCCTCGATCGAAAAGCTATGCATTTTCCCCATAGACTTTTGGAAAATCGCAAAAAATAAGATCTGTGTTTAACAAAGAGTTGTGACCCTTACACGTTTTGTCTATCAAGATAATCTTTACAAGTTAATCCAAAATTTATACATTTTGAAGCCTATATAAAGTTTTTAAAAAACACAAGCAGACACAATAAAGTTTAAAAAACCACAAGCAGGTTATAACTGTGTGTTCTATGTCATAGATCAAAACGTAAAAAAATATTTAGAGGCTTTGTTCACCACAGACCTTATTTCAGGCGGTTTAGCAAAAACCCATTCAAAAATCCCATAGACTTTAGAGCGAGGGAACCGGGAGTGCTAAAATGCTAACTCACTTCCGCGTTTTGGCCTACAGAGTGACGTCGTAACTTCGGCACTCTATAGCTATGTGTACAAAGAGAATCGCAATGCTGACAATTTTTTTTTTTTTTTTATAAAAGTTGCTGCATAACTTCTGGATTTGAAATAAAAATAGTGAGTGTTTGTGGTAGCCTACAGCCGCGGATACGTTACGCACTGCAAACGCAGCATATGTGAAAGCACTATAGCCCTTGCTGTTCCTGTACCGCAGACGCACCGCAACACGCACCGCATACGCACTGCACACGGAGTATGTGTGAAACGGGCGTGAGGTTATGACTTTAGATCCCATACCAGGACGCAGTAATAGCAAGATAACGTTAGCTTCAAATTTAGTCAAAGTTGTCAATAGTCTATGAATGAACATTCAATTTCATAATAAATAGTTGGTGAAAACTATCATTCACACAAACTGTCGCCCTACTGTGAGTTTGCTTGATTATTTACAATAGAGATCAATAGCTAGCTGCTAGAAACCTATATGTTGTATTCACCAAAGTTAGCGCTGACTGCATTGTTCTAGCTAATTATATCCTTGTGTTTGTTATGCAAACATGAAAGTCCATTTAGAAAAACCAAACTGGATTTACCCACCTGTCCAGCAAAAACAGAGCTAACGTTACCTGAATGTCGGATTGGAAGCCCTTCTGCCGGCGGAGTTCTCACCACCTTTCAAAGGCTTTTCCAGTGTAAATTCGGGCATGCGTTCCTTCTCCTTTTCCCTCTTCTTTGTATTTTTGCAATCTGTTCATCAGAACGTCGTCTCTTTGGTCGTGTGTCGGCCATATCAAACTTAAAGAGTTCAAGTTATAACTTTCCTCTTCATGCTTCTCTCCTCCACACCCCCCATGTACGCTCACTAACCCCACCCCCAGGCTGGAACACTGTTTGTTTTGTTTTCGTGGAGCGGGTTGCCGCAGTTTGTTTTTGTTGCTGTTTGTGGAGCCTGGGCTGTCTACAGAGACCGCATTTTTTTACAGTGTGTTCAGGGGACAGGCAGCCAGCGGATAGTGAAGAGATGTTTGCTGTATGTGACAAAAAATGTTTTGGCCTAAAAAATGCGTGACATCACTTAGAGCACCTTCAAAGTTAATCTTCAAAAACACAAACAATTTAATGACACTGTTAAATGTGATCTTTAGCAGATATCAATACTAAAATCCATTTCTCATACTGTACATTATAATGTTGTGATGCCTAAATTCACTTGTAGCATTTAAAATAATTGGTTTTAGTCATTATCTTTATTAATTTAGACAAAATACTATCTGCAATTCTGCATATTATCAGTATTCTTTCATGACCAATAATGTTAATGGTATTATCATGTGCATGAACGCATTAACAAATCAGAGGTGTTTTGTCTTATTGAGTGAGATGTAAGTAGTCTGGTCTACATGTTAATGATTCATGCTTCTGTTTGAGGTGACACTTGAAAATGAAAGCTGAAGAAACATCCCTTGACACTCAAAAAGAAGCTTTAGTGCCAAAGTGAAAAGCCCAGTTGGTTATTTTCAATTTTGATATGTTGCTCCCCTTGCTTATGCAGAGAGTGTGACAGTCAGTATTCACTTGGGTTATAAACAACTCAATGTAAATAAGAGAGTCATTCTGTACAGAGTCCAGATCCCTGTGCGTGGACAGTCGATGAGCTCATGCTGAACTGCAGGGTCTCTTATGAAAAAATGTGAACTTACAATGAAGCCTTCATTCATTACAACAGGATGAGTGTTCTAGTGTTGTTGTGTTGCTTGCTTCCCATGTATAATTTGTAAAAAAAAATTGAATAACAGTTTGTTTTTCATGGTACTGCTAAGAGTGTGAAGTTGACCCTAGACACTCGATCCTCTTCTTACTGATGTATAAAATAGCATTAAAGTAATTCAGAAACATGCTTTACAGCAGTGGTTCCCAACCTTTTTTTGTCTGAGACCCCCTTTTTCCCAAGAAAATATTTTAGGGCCCCCCTTCACATTTAATGATATTATCGCTCTTGTAAGCTTGCAGCAAGGATGACAAAATATGTTGTTTTCAAACAAACGGTATGTTTACTACAACCAGATATGTTTATGCACAAATAATAGCCTATAATATTGAAAATACAATAACAAAAACATCAGTAGCCCCTTTGTAATTTAAAAACGTAAGCCTAGGAGAAGCCTATATATTGGCCCTATTTGAAATGCAAAAACAAAAATATTCACAGTGGTGTGTTGGTAAAAAAAGAAAGAATATAGGCTATTACTAAATGACTGCTGTCTGGGGCCTCAATACTTGCATGTTATTTGTGAGGCTTTATTTTTTAGGCTTTTGGCGCTATAGCGAACGATAATAAACTTTAATAAACCGTTTATTAACAGAATAATGCGTCTTTCGGAAGAACATTGTTGCCGGAACTACATCTCTCTGTGTACGTCTATGACGGGTCACGCAGGTACTGGGCTACTCCGCAGCGGCAGCGATCCGAACCAGTGTAAAATAGTCCCAATGTAAACACTTATTATAGGTGTACCATAGTGGTTCAGCATAAGACAAAAACACGGATTGAAAAATGAATTCATGATGAACTCGCTCATTATATAAATTTTGAACAGAAAAAAGTTATGGACTTTTATTTAATGCTCATTGATCAAAACTTTTCAAAATATGACGTGACCCCCCACAGAGCTCGCTGAGGCCCCCTTGTGGGCCGCGACCCCCCTGTTGGGAACCGATGCTTTACAGCTTCTTTATGGATGCAGTCTAAATAAAGCAGCTGCCCTACACTAAATGACTATTTAACTGATGTTAATAATTGCAAGTGTCAAGAGAAATAATCTACAATGGTCAATAATTGGAGCCCAAGGACTGCAATGTCTCGTGAATTTACCCACACCGTCTCTCTCGCTGTTTTTGCTTTGAGCAGGAGTGACGGCAGCTTGTGCCTTTCTTGAGAGGAGATGCATTCTCTCGTTTCACAACTCATTTCATTGCGTGTGTGTGTCTAGCTGGTTTGGGGTTGGCAGACGTGACTTGTCCATAGCGCTTGCATCTGTGGCTGTGCCTCCCTGAAGTGTTTACTCACACTGCGCTCTTGATTGATTTTCTCTCCCATGCAGTCGCCCTCCGTCTCAAAAAGAGAGAGAAAGGCTGTGCGGTGATATCATCAGGGTTTTGCAGGGTGCTCTCTACAAATGGCTTCAAATAAATCGTTTTTATGTTCTCTCATTTTCTGCAGCCAAGCTTTGTCTAACGACGGCACTACAATGTAGTTCAGTTCAATCAAGTACATTAAAACTCTCGCAGACATTAAACTGTTATCATTGCTTTGTGTCTTCTGTTACATTAGTGCACTAGTCTGTTGGAGCAAACTGTCCAAGGAGTGGGGTAAAATGTGTCACTTTCTTAATCTAGCAAACCAAACTGTATTTCATTTTAGACACATTACCATACAATCATATCCTGTGCCTTTTTAGCTAGAATTTTTTTGTATTGCAAAGTCAATTTCCTAGAATGGCAGGTAATCATACATTTTATGTTCAAAGCAAAATATAAAAATAGACTTTACATGATGGTAAAAATTGTTGATTTGTTGTTATTATTACAAATGTAAATCAGTTGGCTAAATATTAGCCATGAATTATTAAATGTTGCATTTTGGCCAAAATGTTATGTGGGGAAATATTATTGCTATTTCAAAATGTTGAAAATTGTAGCATTACATTAAAATATTTTGATTATTAACATTTCCTGGCTGGTTTATGGAAATGTGAGATTATGCATTGGTTACTTGTTTTTCCCCCCCTCTCTCATTTGGATTAATGTTTTATTTGCAATGTAAGTCATTCAAATACCCCCCAAAGAATAATTTGTAGACACTTTCTTCTAATTTCAGTTTGAATATATTTTGGCATATTACTTTTAGTTTTAGATCTAATTTCTTCATGCCTAGAGGACAACCTTTAAAGAAGTGGCACAGCTTACCCACTCTCCCCTGCTCAGTCTATGCTCAGTCTATTAGCACAGCTTCTCCTATCCTGCCGGTTTCTGAGTTATCATCATGTTTCAGACTGTGCTGCGTGTTTGCACTATGCTCTCACAGTGAACTTCATGCCTGCAGACCACATGCCTGTGATAAGGGGACAGGCCTCATCGGAGCAGAGCTGTGTGGGTGTGCTTCTGTCTGTGGATCACTCACTTCAGCTTTTTGTGGCTGCAAAGGAGCAGGTTCACATAAAATCACAAGAATTCAAGCAGACAAATCCAAGAGCTGAACATGAGCAGTGAATTGAATGAAGACTGGGAAAAAAACAACTTAATCAGTCTTAATACATTTTTTTCCCCTTGACAAGACGGGCATTTTGACAATTTTGTGTGAATATGTCTGTTCAAGCTCAAGAAGACATGAAAGAATATTCGTGCACTGTGAGACGCTGCGTTCTGGGTGCGCACTTTGGATATGTGCACGGCTGCGCGCACAAATGTTCAACTTCCGTGAAGATGCAGCACTTGCCCGATCTGGCCCGAGTGTCTGGCCCTGGGCCATCAGGCAGTCCTAATTGTTGAGCCCTGCAATCATTTTAAATGCTCCAGGTAAATTTAAGCATCACAACAACAACATTATGATGTAAAGTATGAAAAGTGGATATTCATTTTGAGATTTGCTGAAGGTTACATTTAACAGTGTTATTTTACTTATTAGTATTAGATTAAGTGAATGTTTAATGACAGCAAAGCCTTTTTCTTTTAAATGTCCTGTTTTAGTCAGAAATATGTCACATTATGGAAGTAAATTGGGATGTGAATTTCATGTTGACTTTAAACAAACCTCACTAAATGTATTGTTTTATTTTCATATTTTTAAACAGACATGTTTTTGCAATAGCAACATGATTGTACAGTATTGCTATTTACTGGGAATAAGCGGCCCACGTCAGTCTCTCTTTGCAGCGACTAGAGCAGGTATAAAGTCATAATGCCGGAGGGCAGATAGAGAAACAGTCTTTGAGCAGACATTGCTGTTGCTGTTTGTTCCTTTGACTCATCCCAATGATGAATGCTCAAATCCCGAGCCCACTTCTGTGACATTGAGTCACATGGTGTCAGGGTATAGCAAAACACTTTGAAGTACATGCTAGAGTAGAGTCAGGGATAGGGCTGACCTTTGGATCTGTGCAGAGGTAATTTCCCTCCTACTTTGTCTCCATAGCAACTCACCTCCTGATGTGGTCATATCATGCCCTTATGCACATGCTCGTTCATGTCTCTCCCCTGAGTCTCATCTTACAGTGAGTTGGGAGATTTATTCCAAATGTCAGGCGATAATTTTTTTGGAGTGCTTGGTTTCTTGTTAACAATTTGTGCATGTCTCAGTGCAGGAACACAAACTGGCCATGAGGGCCCAAGAGTAAGCTATTGCACAGACGGTGGGTCAGCCTGTCCTCCAAGTACACTCATCTGATTTTGGGAGTTGTTTGACTTCTTGGTGATATGCCTGTGGTTAGTCAATGATTTGAAGCACTCAACTTTTAGTCTCAACTTCTAAACGCTCTTCAGAGTGTCTTTTTTTTTTTGATTCCCCAGTAAAGAAAAATATTCTTATCATTGGCGACAGATGGAAAAACTGCTCATCCGAATGTTGTTTTGTCTTCATGCAACAATGAACACTGTGTGAGTCATGATGTCTGATTTGTAAGGGTGCTCCTATTGATCGGTCGCCGATCACAATCGGCCAATAATTGCTTTGGGATGTGTGATCGGCGGTCTCTATAAAGGCCGATCCAGAAAAGCCGATCAGAAGACGCAAAACTCGCGAGACAATTTTTTATGCCCTGGTAAAAATCGGTAAAAATGGGTTCAGCAGTCTGGCAATTCTACAAGGTGTGTGAAAAAGCAATTCACTAGCAATCCATCTGCAATGTGTGTACCACGCCGCTGTCTGCTTGTCAAACAGTGCAGCCTCTCTGATCAATCCGTAAAATTACCGGAAAGAATAGAGTAGAGTCCGTCCGTAACGGCGATCTTTTTCACCCCTGACCCGTTTTCATGTCTGATAAATACACAGGTGTAAATTCATGATACATTGTTTTATCTTAAATGTAATACTTAATGTACATTGTTGTTAAATATAGTTTAATAATAATGCTACATGATAAATAGAAGGCTTCAAATAGACCCTGTAATCGGTGATCGGTATCGGTATCGGGTGATACAGCTTCCAGTAATCGGTGATCGGCCCCAAAAATCCTGATCGGAGCACCCCTACTGATTTGTGAAAAAGTGACTTTTATGAACTGGATCTTTTTAATGATTCAGTCAAAAGATTCTCGAAACAACCTCATACTAACTTGAGGCTTGAATCAGACTGACTGCATCCGAAATTGCATGCTTCCCTACTATATATTAGATGAAAAACAATATGTGAGCCAAGTAATATGTCCGAATTCACAGTATGCATAAAACAGTTGGCAAATAGCACCTGGATGATGAACCACACCTGTGAGTAGCGTGCAGAAGCGCACATCTAAAACTTTGCTTTCCAATGAGGCCACAGAATAGGATTTGTGTATGTCAGTGAAGCAATGCAACTGATTCTGGTATAGGTCACATGACAATAACAACATGACAGATGTTGTACATATGGATTATATTCATACTTCACACATTCATACTATGGGGCAGATTTACTAAACAGGGGAAATTAGCATGAGAGCGCAATTCAGATACAGCGCCGATGGTTGTGGAAAGTTCTGCGCGTGATCTAGTTACAACGCACAAATAAAAAAACACCGATGTAATTTCCATAATGACCAACGCAATCTACAAGGTAGCGTCAGGTTTAAGACATGCTTTTTTTGGGTGGTAAATAATGGCGCAAATACCAGTACATTGAAGAGCGCAAACCTTTAACCAAGAGTAAATCACCTTGCGCAATTTATTTATATACTCTCCTCCCATAAATTTTAGGGATGCACGATGATATCGGGACAACATCGGAATCGGCCGATAAAAGCTTAAAATGACCATCATTGGCATCGGCCGATATGAATATTTCTGCCGATGAGCCTTGCCGATAGGGTGGCGTGTTTCCTAAGCGCACGTGACGACCGCGAACAAAGCATGAGCGCCAGCAACTTAAACTTCCAACTAGGGGTGTGCGTCTCACGGTTTTTGATCATGGACGATTAAAATGTCTCCACGATCTGCTTTTGAAGAAAAATCATAGTATCGTGCATTCTATCAGTTCAATTCTGGCGCCTTTATCTCAACATACTGTACAACGCGACGTACATTCACACCACATCACATGTAAACGCAGAGGTAGAGTTACACTCACGGGACACTGCAATTCACAAAAGTTCATTATTTGCATGTGCGTCAAAGTCTTGCTAGGTAAACATATCATTCACGTGCTGATGCGCTGTTCTAACATCCGCTTTTCTGAGCGCGTTACACCCGACGCTCACAGGAACTAAAAGCCCGTCACAGCGCCTGCATACTGGAGTAATCTTTCGAGTCTTATTGCGCTGATACTGTCAAATACACACAAGGTTTACATAAACAAAGTTGGTTATTTCTAAAGTGAAAGCAAACAGAGAAAATCTGCTTGTCAAATGCGTGTATATTAGACGCGTCGCGTGCAGCTCTTAAAGAGACAGTAATAATATGCTGCCGCTTGTCCTTAAAGAGATACTGCACCCAGAAATACAAATTCTGTCATTATTTACTCACTCTAATGTTGTTCCAAATCTGTATTCATTTCTTTCTTGTGCTTAAATATACTATGGAAGTCACTGGAGTACAGGAACTGTTTGGTTAGCCTCATTCTTCCAAATAACTTTTATTTTCAACAGAAGAAAGAAACTTGAGAGAGTAAATGATGACAATTTAAATTTTTTGGGAGAACTATCCCGTTAATGTTAATAAAACAACAAAACACAGAGGAAATCACTCACTGCTCTTGACTGAGAACTTTAATAGAAGCTTTAATAAGCTTTTTTTGCACAAAAAAAAACAAAACAAATATATCGGTATCGGTATCGGGCAAAATTAGTTTGAAAATATCGGCATATCGAATATCAGCCAAAATCCAATATCGTGCATCCCTAATAAATTTTGCTCCTGAAATGGAAAATCCCCAAAAAACCTAGTGCTAAATTTTCACTGCATGTCTTTAGTAAATCCTGGCAGTAGTCTTTTAACGCCAAAAGAGGGTTTGCGCTGGTGCAAGCTGTTAGTAAATCTGGCCCTATATAGAACACTTTTTGTAACTGTCGCAAAGTAATAGCTTATGCAAAAATAGTACCTATACTAGAGAGTGTAGGGTTTTGGATGCAGCCTCTCTGTCAGATAGTGAATTGTTCAGAGTCATCACTCTCATTTAAACTTCATTGCAGAAACTCGAACTGGCTTGCGTGACACGAGAACAAACCTCATTGGCTCTTGTATGGCAAACATGCGTCTGATCTTCTGTTTATATATGAATAAAAGCATCGTACGTAAAGGCGATCATGCCTCTTCAGAAAACTTGGACTAAACCGCTTGATTATATTTGTCTTTTTGAAGCATCATAGTTTTGGTGGAATGGACTTTCAGTGGACAGACTGTGTTTCGAAGATGAACGAAAATCTTATAGGTTTGGAAATACGTGAGGGTAAGGAAAAAGGCATTTGAACTATTCCTTTAAAAGGTAAAGCTAGAAGCTGTGAAGGAGCTCAATGAACTGAAGCACTTCTGAACAACCATCTGTATTGAGTGATTCTATAATTTATCAACTAAAGTAATTTGGCTTCAAAATGTTTCATTGTAAGAGTCAAAACGGCTCCCTAGTAATTTTCTTTTTGTCTGGATCCCTGGCATGAGGTTTTTGTGCACAATTGGAGTAATTATGTTTGCTAATAATAAACAAGTCTCAGCGAGCATTAATTATGAAAACTCTGCAGCATCCTTTGAAAATGAATTGTATTCTGCGGGAAACTTCTGGTCTGAAGAGAAATTAACATGCCTGCTGCTAAGGAATCAGTAATAAGCCTGGTTCATGTAATAGAGCAAATCCGAAATTAATTACTGGATGGACATACATGACCCACGCGCATATGTGTGCACACATTCTTCATGAGATCACGAAGTTTGAGGGGCCTCTTATCCCAGTATCAGATGAACTTGCAGCAATGTAAAGCTCAAAGATGATTAGTAAAAGACACAGACACTTAAAAGAGAGATATTGTAAGCGTATGTGTGTGAGGTGCTCGCTTGACCGATTGGTAGCTTGATTGGTCACCGCCAGGTCTCAAAAGCCACAGGAGATCCAGCAAGGATTTACGAGAGTCCAGCGGATCAACCTGGAACATCTCTGAACAATTCCCTCTCTCATCCCTCGCTCATCTGTTCATCCTCCCTCCATCGGCCCGTTCATCCTGTGCACAGCCCAGAGGATTAGGCTGGATTTAAGAACACACTGTATGAGGAGATGACTCCAAAACTCAACTGTCCCGGAGTGCTGTAGCTGGCGAGAGATTGCCACATCTCGTCTCTGTGGGCGCTGCTCAGTTCAGTTTTTTTCTTTCGTAGTGGTTCTGCTGGCTTGCACCCATTAGTTGTACGACTGTTTAAGCTCTAAAGCTAATGGTATTAGCGTGAATCTGCCCGGCAGTCAGTTAGTCATTCATTTATCACCCTAGCTGGCAAAGTTTCTCTCCTACAGATTGATTTCTGAAAAAAATTGTCAAATTTTTCATCAAATCATTCAATACCTCCATTCCCGCCTAGGAGTACGAAAGAGATTTTATAAAATTGTGAGTAGCCTAAAGTAGTAGTGTATAGCTTAAATTTAAAATATGTAGGGATGCACAATATACAAGTTGACCTACTCTCTGTTATCGGCTGATTTAAATTTTTTTATTTTTTATTATTTTTTTAAAATGTAACATTTAAAGGGGTCATGACATGAGAAACCAAATTTGCCTTGATCTTTTGGTATTTAAGAGGTCTTTGTACCATTAAAACCTCCTGCAAGTTCCATAGCTTAAGTCGTCCTCCCCATTATAAACGAACCATTTATTTAATCAAGCTCTAAATACAGCTCGTTCTAGATCCTTTGAACTTAGTGACGTCACGGTACGAAGTGACGTACCAGTCGTTTGCATATGACCGCCTCCAGCGCAAGACAACTACGCCTCATTTGACATCATCGCATGCATTGAAGTGCAGCGAGGGGGTCTGTTTACGCCACGCAGATGTGCTGTTCCTGGCTGTGGACAAACAACATGTTTGAATGCTGCCGAACGATCCAGACGTCAGGGAAAGCAGTTGGATGCAGTTTATTTGCAGCAGAGAGAGAGAGAGAGAGAGAGAGAGCGCACCCCGGCCGCGTGCGCGCCTTCAAACTGTGCTGCTCTCTCTCTCTCTCTCTCTCTCTCTCTCCCTCTCTCCGTCTCTCTCTCTCTCTCTCCCTCGCGCATATGAATCAAAATCAATAGAGAATTGACACGATGGTAAAAGATCGGAAGACCGAAGTTTCACGTGGCGGAGAATTGTGTAGCCTACATGTGATACAAAATGATTAACGTTAATAATTTATGCATAAGCAGCACTGACGTTAGCCACTCATAACAATGGGCGTTAACACTGAACTCTTAAAGGGGAAACACCTCCAAAACAGACTGTTTGAATCAGAGGGGGAGAAACGGGGCGGGAAAAGGTCATAAATTACTACATTTTTAAAGTTTTTTGTACAAAAAACTATAGTAATACTATAATTGCACATAAGGGAACATAATAAAACGAAACAAAAAACCATGTCATGACCCCTTTAAATGTTATTAGTAGTATTGGCTGAAATTGTATATTTAATTATTTATACGGATTTCCTCTAATTTTTACATTTAGATTAACTTTGTCCATCATAATACTCACTTACACATATACTTTAATAACAGCTAAATTTAGCAAATTTTTAAATGTATATACATTTTTTTCATACCTTATATGATAATTTCTTAATGCCTACATTTTCTGGATAAATTATTTTATTTATTTTTAATTTTAAAATTTTTATTTTTCCGTCCTTCCATCCATTTCCATTTTGCTGGTTTTGTTTTTAATAATTTAAAATAGACGTTATATTATTTTTAAACTGATAACTAAGTTAATTTATTCATAATATAATATAGTTTATTGATAAAAATATTTGTTTTTTTTTGGTTCACTTTAATGAGAAATGTATTCATTTAATGCTGTCTAACTTTCACTACTAACATTCACTGTTTTTTTTCAAGGTGAATTGTTAATAGTTGTCAATGTGATTAATTAGCCATTTAAAAATCTCATCTTGCTCACTCACTTCAAAGGTCAGAAAAATGCTGGAGGAAGACACCAGACAGTTGTTTACTAGTGGTCATGATGACATCACATCCTGTGCACCAGCTGTGTTTCCTGTCAGGCAGATAGCAGTAGTATTAATCTGTCAGGGTTTAGGAAGACACGTAAGGAGTTAAACACGTCCGTTTTGTACATGTGAATAATGCCATTTGGCGAGTTAAGGAAGGTGAAACAAAAAAAAAGTGTGTTGTAATTTGCAGGTAAAATTTTTCACGAAGATAATGCAATGTGCTTACTAAACATAAAGATAAGAACCACACACCATTGTTTTTTTTATACCAAAATGCTGAATATAATATGAAAAGTTGGTGCGTTTTACAGTGGTTTTAAGCACGCCCCCTCCCTTCCATTTGGCTGGGCGTGACGTCATAAAAGGTACTCCAAGCTTTTACTGTCTATGCTCCAGGCCTGCAGTTACGTTATATTGGAGAGACCTAGCTAGCAAAAATGGTTTCTCCCGCCCGCAACATTTATGTTTTGTTCCGCTCCCGCCCGCAAAAATACTTTTTTTTTCTGTACCTCCAAATGCTTTCAAGTTAGCCTACGTGTCGCCACCAAACACGTCAGCATAAATGCTCCTGATCAATTATTTGTTATAAAGCATTAACACACAAACCACTGTTATAACATAAAAGCAAGCGGGCTACTGCGAGCATGGTTTGGCATGACTGCGCGCAAAGTGCGCTCCCATAATAATTCTTAAAAAGCTGACATCAGTTCATCACGATCTCACACATCTCTGTTATTATCAATGAATCTTTCATAATATATATACTATGTTTGTTATAATTAGAGGATTTGCCAGCATACAGAATTCAGCACTGAACAAAAAGTCAGTTTTGAGCGGTGATGAGGGAAGTCTATCTTAAATGCTTCTGATTGGCCATTATTGCGTTCAAGAAATCAACACATATGTCTGTGATTGGCTACTACATCGCTCAACGCTGCAGACATGTTAGAAATAGAAACTCCGCCTGTAAACCGTTTCTATTTTGTTTTAGTTGTTCTTATTGCTTTTCTGCAACAGATGAATAAAAATGTATTCGTTTTTATGGTTTATTCATAGATATTTCTAGTTTGCGGGAGTCCCGCGAGTCGTTTTATTCTCCCTCAACCCGCACACACAGAGTGAGTTCATTACCGCCCGCGCTCCCTCTTATGACGTGATCACCCAGTTACGGTAAAAAACATGCTACCTTTGAAGAAACCCCAATAAATGTTATTTTAATGCATTTTAAGACAGAAATTTTTACATATATACACATTGAGCACTTTAATTTACACATTAATTGGTTGTGGTGGTTAACCTGCAATTTACACTTTAAATGTCATTTTCTACAGTCACATTTCATCATTTTGTTAACAACTCATCATGGGTTTTTGGAATGGAGGATGTTTTTGTGTAGTGCATGGATGACAATAGACCATATGGGGATTTCCATATCAGACAGGAAGCACTGGGACAGTAAGGAAGCTCTCCAAAAAAGCTCTTCAAATGCGGATTGGAGGATCTCACCTCAGCAGACATAATCGCAGCTTACTGAGATAACTGCAGTGTCAGAAATGCAACCGCATTCTGTGTGTGTGTGTGTGTGTGTGTGCGCGCGTGCACGTTCAAAGCCTGTCTTTTCTCCCAATGACTTTATCTTCAAGCTCTTGATAGCATGTATCAGCTCCTAGCAGCTGTATACACACTGCGTACAGTGTTACCATTGTGTTTGAGAGAGACATTGAGCAGAAGAATGGTATTGTTTCAGTGCGTCTGCTCAAACAAGTTTACATATATTAACCATATGAGTCATCTCTCATTCATCTCCAAGCGTGCCACTGTATAAACCTATTTTATTGCATGCATACATCAGGGAGATGGGACATATTTACATGTATTTGCGTGCATGCATGCGCTTGTGCGAAAGTTAAGCCGGTTGAAATCGCTCTCTGCCTTGGGCTTGAATGGCCTGAGCTCGGCTGCACAGAGACTACACAGACTTAATCTGCCAGAAGCAGAGAACTAGGCCAGCTGCTGGACACTGTGCGCACGTCAATTACCGCACAATAAATAGAATATTGATGAAGCTCTAAATCATAATTGAGAGGCCTTTATGGCGAGTGAGCTGGAATGATTGCTAACCGGCTGATTCAATCTGAAGCCAATAGCTTAATTAGTTTAATTCATGCGGCCTGACTGTTCCACTTTCCCGATTAAGGTCATCTGATTTGTGCGGCTCAACTTGGAGAACGCGTGGAGCTGCTGGGTTTTAGCACGTTTTAGTGAATCAGAGATATTAAGAGAAATAATTCACAAAATAATTCAATAATTTATGTAATTATTCTATTCTTTTTTTTTTCCCCCTCTTTGGAACCCAAAGGAGATTTTTTGTTGTTGTTGCAAAATGTGTTTTTCATACATGTGTGAGCATCAGTGACATAAGAGTGTTCACAGTGAAGAAAAGGGAAAATCTTTTGCAAAATCTAAATTAAAGCTAATGTACCACATTCTTGTTGGCTTCATATGTAAAAAAAAAAAAAAAAAAAAAAAAAAAAAGTTTAAAAATGTCATGTGAAAAGTCATTTTTCCTTGAACCAATACACATGAGGGTACACATCTTTAAAATATTATATATATATATTTAAAAATATATTAAATAATATTATATTAAATACTGTATAATATTATATTCAATATTATTATAATTGTTATATTAAATGTAATTATAAATATTATATTAAAATATAATATTTAAAACTTTATAATAGGATAAAACTTTATTTTTCAGGGTAAAATTGCAAATGTGACATGTCATACATTAAATTATGAATATAATAATAAAAAATAAATTTCCTTTAAAACAATCTGACATTTTATGATCACAGTGTTTAATTCTAATCTCACTTTTCTCGGTTTTCTCAACTGATGTTGGCATGTAAAGTGGGAGACTGCGACAAAGCAGAGGAATTTCTTCATTCTGATCATTCATTCAGTCTCTCTCTCTGGACTCTGATTTGCATGATTGGTCGGTCTTCTCGGTTCAGCGGCTTTACTGCATTCCTTAGTCTGACCCCCTGAGAGCTGGTCTGAGAAAAAAGGGGTGGAATTTCTCTCTGGTGTCCCTCTGTTTCTCCTCGCTCTTTGTTTCCTGTTTTCTTTTTAAAATAAATGTAGACATTATGGTAATTTATGAGAAAAATAAGTTGTTAGCTATGCAGGTGGTCTGAATTCCCATATTATTCTAGTTAGTTCTCAAAGTATTGAACCAGTAGTGTGGGTTTTTTTTTACATTTTGAATTAGAAAAATTAGGTAATTTGAGTCCACACATGTCCTTTATAAGAGAGAGAGAGAGAAATTAAACCTAAAGGGAGACAGAGAAGCGATTGATCAGTAAGCAGCAAAAGTGCATTGTGAGTAAGTATCTAAGTGGCTGTTATAAACTTCAGCTTTTGGCTGACCCCCGGTTTTTGACAAACTTTATTATAGATGTGTACAAGTGATTGGGGCAGAATGACTCAGGAGACTGAGAACCTAAAATGAATGTTGTCAATGCTTAAACTGTCTGTATTTTAAGCCACAGGATTGTGTGGTGAAATGGCAGTGGAATTGAGACATGCCCCTCATTCCTGTAATTCTCATTAAGAGCAGATTGAGGCCAAAAGGAAGTCTGTGTTAAGCGTGTGCTGCTGGGGATGGAGGGGGTCTATTGAAGTGCTACAGGTTGGATGGATGCTAATTATAACTTGATGTGACGTTGGCAGTGAGTTGCTATGAATACAGCAGGGTGTGCCTGCCTCCTTATTCCCCCACCAAAGGGATCCGGTGTGTTTACTACAGATGGAGAAACTCTTTAGAGGAAATATGGGCTGTTTGAATTGTAACCATACAGTGCCAACAAAGGCATGTTAAACAGCATAAAATGACTTTAATGGGCCAGCATTATTGAGTAGGTTTGAATGTAATGACATTTTAGTTGGAGCGGTAATAGATTAAAAAGTTAATGTGACTCTTGCACCATATGACTATTATGGACCGAAAATTCACATTTATTTGTTAGAATTTTGACAGCTCCATGGCATCTTTGTGTCCATGCCAAGGACAGTTGGATCAACAGAGGATTATGAACAAAACAGTTATTGTAAGAGTAGGTTTATTACTGAAAATTGTATCTTACTTTGTCTACTCTTTAAACAGCATTATGGTTAAAATGGAGCTCTATCATTGGCAACAGCTTTCTTACTCGACAACAGCATTTTGCTTCTTTCAGTTTTTTCAGTTTTCCCCCTCAGATTGGGATAAAATGCTGTCCGTAGTCATCCAGTTTGAAATGTTAACTACAAACAGAGAGGTTTTTCATATTTTTCGATTGCAGTGTTTTCTCCATATGAATGAATCTGTGCTGCCTTTAGCCACTGGATCTGTTTACTAAGAAGTATTTCCTTCTAAAGCAAGGCGGCATTTGACTGGTAAGCAATAAGCATATCCATTGCAGTGTTTTCTCCATATTAATGAATCTGTGCTGCTATACCCTCATTCACTATTCCCTACATTACTCCACTAATATTGTTCACTTGAAGGAGTGAAACAAGTGAGTGATTTCTGACACTTAATGCGCCCGAAAGGCTGCTGCTTTAGTATAGTTTGTGCTTGCTGTTTAAAAATCATTTGAAACTTGGCGAACTAGCAGCTCCAGTAGTAATGAAAAGATTTTTCTTGAACTCTATCATGGAAACTAGCATGTATAACCTTAATTAAACAATTTAATAATCAATTAAAATTTTTTTACCTGTACGATATTATGCTGCAGCCATATTTGGACCAGCTGTTTGAAAAATGGATGGATGAATGATTCAGCTGTGGGCGGCATCTTCTGGCGAGACATGGGAATTCATTTGACGTGTGACTCTTGCAGTGTTGAGCGTACATCGGTTGTACACTCATTATTGCGGTACATTGTGGGATTGAATGAGTGCACTTTAAATAGTTTCGCACACCAATGCAAATGCCTGTCCCCTCAAATAGTGTCCTATTTAAGGGTATAGGGGGCGATTTTGTACACCGTCTGGGAGTGGCCTTGGAAGGCCTCGGAAACATGCCCAGTGCATTATGGGTGTTGAAGTGTTCCTCTTCAACACCCATAATTGCCTCTTCTCGATTTTCTCTAGTCAGGTAGCACTGATTTAAAAATATGTTTTACCTTTCTACTGCTGTTACGGTTGTATGGCTGTAATGAGCGCACTACGTTGGAGAATAAACAGAAAGTCTTTATTTCACAATCTAATAATGAACGCGCAGGCTAATCACGGAAACGCATATTTAAATTCTTGGGGAGACTAATCAAGGTAAAAATGAACAGGTGTGTAAATGAACATAATAAAGCCAATAAAGCCTAATTAAGAACTATGGAAACAAATAAGCACAGAGAACTCAGGCAGGGAAAACAGAACCAAAACACAATGCAACTAAATAGACATAGAACTACATGTTACTGCATGCATAGGCAGACAAGTCTTATTGAAAGTTTATTTTGCCTGCTATTAAGTACCCCTTTAATTCATATGCTGCAACATCAGCATCAAATTAATCGCACATGCATCAATATTTGCTGAGAAACGTGTTATAGGACAACTTAGTTTGAATGAATGAGCAGACACTGATTAGCTACTTGCTCTACGTTTATTTAAAATGAACAGCAAGACAACTAGAAGTGAATGTGCTTTCCATTAAATGAATCACACACAGTAAACAAAACCTTAAAGTCCCTGTAAAGGCAATTTGAACAAAACATTCTAAACACATTCTAAAGGTTAGAAATGTATTGCTAAAACATATTACAAAGACTGTGAACTGTGAAGTACTGAATTGTGGAGTTAGACCGTTAAACAGTTTTTCACCCTGGCAATTTCACGGATTTTTTGGGCGGGTCTAAAACAGGGCTCGATGACGCACTGGAGCTCTTGGACACGCCCCTACTCGATGACGCACTGATACTGATCCCTCTAACAATATAAATAGAGAACGTTCGCATCAGTTTGGCGCTCATTTGCGAGTTACTGTCAGTACTATTATCAGTTACTACAGCCTACAGTTTGCTATCTAGCTATGCCTTTGTCACGGAAATGCGTACTACTTGGATGCAATCATTTGCAAAACAGATCGGTGTCCTTGTTTAAATTTCCTAAAAACGACGACATCAAGAAGAGGTGGATTAATTTTGTGAAGAGCCACCTTCCAAACCCGCCTCTGTAGTGATCATTTTACTCGTGATAGTTTTATAAACTTTCGTCGGAGACAACTGGGATTCACAGATAATCCGTTGTTACTGGTGAAAGGTGCCGCACCGACTATCTCTCACCTCGGCCTTCATCTAACTAACTTGCATAAAAGGGAGAGAAAAAATTTACCATTCTGTTGCAGAGCGAGGGGGACGATGTTGACTTCCTTGGTCAATGTCTTCTGAATCGGATTCAGGCTCTGGAGGCTCAAACAAATATGGCTTGGTATAACCTAATAAGCTGCTAGGAGCATCCATTTCGGCTGTAGCGGGTCCCGTCGAGTGCAACTTTCCCGCGAGTGGGCGTGGTTTCAGCGCAGCCAGTGGACACGCCCCCAGCGTTTGAGAGCAGAGAATACTGCTCATTTTTTCAAGATTTTGATAGCTTATTTTATGTACTTGCCGGCTTTTTTTATCATTCAAATTTGGCTGGGTGGCTAATAACACATTTTTCTGTGGTGTGACAAACTCAGAACACATACTTAATTTTGACTTTACGGGGACTTTAACAAAAAAAAAACGTTGCAATTTAGACACGCAAACTGGGTGCCGGTGCGGTGAGAGACCGACTGTAAAAGGGTGTGACGTACATGCTCGGGCAGATTCGGCTTGAAGTCGTTCATCCTCGGATGCGGTGCCGTGCTCGCTGTTACAAAAAAAAAGCCGTGCACACAGCCAAGCGAAATGAAATTATATAACAATGGGTTTATACATGCTAGTTTCCATGATAGAGTTCAAGAAAAATCTTTTCATTACTACTGGAGCTGCTAGTTTGCCAATGTTCCTTTCGGCGACGAGACTGACAAGCACGACAGATAACACACGTGTATACGTGCGTATACGTCTAAATTTGTTTTATATGGAGACGTACACGCAAATATCACGTCACTTAGACACGTCAATAACGTGTAGCCATCTACTGGCGGTTTTATATTTATATTTAGTAGTTTCATATTTGTTTGGCCGAGCTCCTTTCATTTCGGCATTTACAACTCTGTTTAAATGAGCTTGCTAGAAGTTAGAACGATTTTTTATAACATAGAAATTCAGAATATAATTCCATCCACTGCCACTCTATATATATATTTTTTTATTATATACAGTATATCTATATATGTTATTATTAAATAGCCTATTGCCTATTCCCATGCATGCTCGTGCATAATTGATACAAAACGAAATTCGCTTTAAAGAAAGTGTCTTTCTACAAAACAAAACTTAATGAAGTGGTCAAAATCATGTCTGACCCATGCATGTCTCCCGTCATATTTCGCATCCTATGATGCTCTTACTCATGCTGTTCACTGTTCATAATCAACATAAATGAAATAAAATAACAAAAGCCTATTATAATATTTAAACAAATGTGAAACTGGCAAAGAGCGGATATTGGGCGGACAGTCACGGTGAAAAGTAACTTGAAACTTGTTTTTAAATGGGAAGCTTGGTTCACCCTCCGCCTGTCAGAAAATTAATAGGATATATTAGGGGTGGGCGGTATGACCAAAATTCTATTTCACGGTATGACTAATTTTATTTCACGGTAACGATATATTTCACGATATAGTTATTTATATATGTAGTTATTCTCGAAAAATCGACAAAAGGGCTTTGTATAATAAATAAACCCAAATACTTTGGAAATGAAAAGTACTTCACATTGTTTTCTGTTTCTCTTATTTGGTAAATTATTTCTTTGGTAAACTATTTGGATAGCTAAATATAAACAAAACACACTCATCAACTTTTAGATGAACTGCCCCCAACTGATTGATATTAAATACAACTCATAGGTGCAATAAAACTTTAAATAAAGTGTTTCTGAATAATTTTTCAATCTCATGTTATGCTTTACTTCATCAATCAGTTTATAATATCTGAATATTTTATATTGAACTATTCTATTCATGATAAATTAGTTATTTCCTTTTAATTTTGTAGGATTGTAATGCTAGTTATGTTTAAATGTGTTCCCCGGTACATTTTTGCCATCTATGCTTATAGGCTACACTGCATTTTTAAGGGGCTTGTTTTGCTCTTTTTGTGATATCTGGCAACCCGCCACCCTGCGCTTTAATCAATAGAAATTCAGAAGTGACTAGAAGGAGAGCAGCAGTATGAAAACCGAACATCAGCTACTGTTAGTGTTGACAAAGTAGCCTAGTTTAAATTATACACACCTTGTAACTGCGTTATTATTTGACCATAGCCCGGTGAACACCGCGCTCCCTCAGTGCGTGTGCACGCGCGCGTCTTCTGCATCAGTAAAATGCGATCGGTTAATTTGAGTGTCAAGTTGTAATGACGTATCGAATCAAAGGAAGATTTTATCAGCTGATTCGGTGGCCAATTGTTTGGAGTTAGATATATATAACTCGCGATGCATATTTAGTCATTTTGCCTCAGATAGGCTACAGGATTATACATTCACTTTAACGAGCAGTTGTTCATTACCACGGGCGGCAAACTGTTTACGTGTTTAAAAACTATACATAAGAGACGGAAAGATGCAGATAACTATACATTATTTAAGGTTATTTCTATTCGTTACGATATTGATATATGAACTGTTGTTGTCCAGCTTTCCCCGTTGCGAGCGTGCACTCCTCTAATCTGTAGCCTGGGTGCTGCACTGCTCTAGTTAACTGCTGCGCCTTTCCCCCCGAAAATATCACGTTAACAACAAACACAACCCTTTAGAAAATGTAATTCCTTTGTGGATCCTCTTGATCTGCTTTCTCGTGTTTCTTTTTACAATTCTCAGTGTTTCCGTCTTACGCACGTTGCACGCGAGTTAACCACGCCCACTTATTTGCATGTCGCGGTATACACGGAATAGAAAAATCTGTTACGGTTGACATTTTCTACCGCGGTAACGATATATACCGTCATACCGCCCAGCCCTAGGATATATGCTTTATTACACAAAACGAAACGTTGAAACATTATTATATTTATAAATGACTGTATGCTACAGATTGGGGCTGCACGATACTGAAGAAAAATGCGAAATATTATCTTTAAAATAGGCTATTTTAAAAATTATATAACCCATGTAGGCCTACGTGTTTCACAATCTTTTTGTGACAAGAAAACATCGCTACAACTTCTATAAAGTGAACATCAGAGTGTTTTATAAGAAGCGCTATTTTAACATCAATGTAAACCACGGGGTTTGTTCAGGTTATCCTACATTAGGGATATTTAACAACAGAAACTGAATCAAATGTAAAAAAAACAAAAACAAAAAAAAAACACGCACATTAGTTTTCACTGTATTAAATGTAGGCCTATACTGATTCTTATTAAAGCTACAAAAGTCATTCAGCCAAGAGCAGTGAGTGATTTTCTCTTGTCTTTTGCTCATGACTAGTTATTGCAAGCCGTTGCGATATGCATATTGCGAAATCCATTTGCGATATTTCGATAATTTCGATATATTGTGCAGCCCTTCTACATATGTAGGCTTCATATTTTATTGCTATTTTGTATGTATTGTTTTTACCATTGTGTTGTTGGAGGAATTGAAACATTTTATGCTTGCCCCATGCTTGCAAAATGCTTGCCCCCCTATATGAAAACGAAATGAGTAGCTATGCAACATAGTCCTAACAACGATAGAAAACCAGAACCCTTAAGACGGATCGCCATTCAGATTGACAATCTACTACGTCTTCCCATCTACTTCATAAGATGGGCTGAACTTTGAAGAAAAGGCAGTGGGGCTGATTATAATATTATACAAAACGCCGCTTTTTACGCTGTCTTTGTCAGACAGAAGCGCCGCAGATTACGGCGCACTATGGATGGCCTGCGGCGTCAGAAACGGCGTCATTGGCTGGATAAAAAAAAACCCTGAATGGAGATAGCTCCAGACGGGCAGACGTTAAGACGGGCAGACGTTCTCCACACGCACGTTAACGCGTCTTTAAGCTTGGTTGGGAATCAAATGACACAAAGCGAGCGCCATAAGGCCTGATTCACATTTCGCGTCTTTTGCACGCTCAAGTTCATTATTTCAAATGTAGGCGCGCGGTATACGCGCTTTCCAAGCGCGTCCGCGCCGCATCGAGATAAAAACATCTCAACTTTTCAGAATGCCGCAAGCGCACCATAAGCGCACAGTGGGTCACGTGACAAGAACCAACCGGAGCGCAACCGCCCTAGCGCTTTGGAAAAAGGAGAATGCGGCGCGCCCAGAGTTTCCTACGCGTTTTTAGGCGCTATATGTGAATCCGGCCTAACGCGTCATTTTTGCCGCGCGCACCTTCGCGCTCGTGCGGACGCGTCGAGTATAAACAAGGCTTTACTCCGTGTCAGCGTGCGCTCTGATCGGTAAAGGGGCACAGACCTCTCCCAAATCATCTCCAGCAGTAGCAGCCTCCAAAGCACCACTAACTCCGCCTCCGTTTCCCTCGTAAGCTGATATTAGTATTTAAAAAATGTATGATAAAAAATTTTGTAAAAAATATTTTCACACGGCTTTGGCGGTTATGGAGTTGACGGTGATTGGCGAGTACAAATAAGGTGTGGCCCCTTTAAGAGCTGTGCGAAATTCGGGAGAAAGGTCGGTCCGGGAGATTTTCGGGAGGGGCTTTGAAATTCGGGAGTCTCCCGGAAAAATCGGGAGGGTTGGCATGTGTGGCAGTAGCAGCCTCCGATCGCACCACTAACTCCGCCTCCGTTTCCCTCGTAAGCTGATATTAGCATTTAAACATTCTCTATGATAAATGTTTGTGAAAAAAATATTTTAATAACATGGTTTTGGCGGTTATAGAGTTCTAATGACGGTGTTCAACTATAACCGTCACACATAGTCCCACGGCGGCATCCATCTTTGTAAATGTAAAAAATCTGCTTCACCGTCGCTGTGCTGTCGTCATCATGTAAAGCCCGCCCCAACGTTTCTGATTGGTGCCGCGATTTTGACGGATTGGAAATGGACTTTAATGAGCTCTTTGCCAGACTAACTTTCAGAGCAAATCTAAATTTGCCGGAAGTTGTCCGGGTTTTCCCAGGCTAGTGTTCAACTATAACCGTCTGTCTCACGGTTATATAAATATGTCACACCCCTAGAAAACAACAACAATTCTCTATAGAAGTCAATATATTGTTTGTTTTATCTCCATGCCATTGAACATCACTTGCCTAACAGTCCACATCAATTTTGCAATCAGTTTTGATTGTTTGTTCCAGATTGACTTTGAGGCCGTTCACACAAGATGTGTTTGTGAATTCCGTCTGTGTATTTTTAAAATTATCGATCTACATACATATGTGTCAAGCTGATGTACTTTGCAGTTACGTTACCGCGTCGTGTTGTGCAATGACACCATGCCTAGCAGCTCAAATGCATTATGAAACCACTTTGTTCCATTCATTGTTACATTCTGTCTAGCTGTTTTTGAACACAAGAATGTGGCTCATGCTTAAAGTGTAAATTGCAGGTTAAATTTTTTACGAAGATAATGCAATGTGCTTACTAAACATAAAGATAATAACCGCCCACCATTGTTTTTTATACAAAAATGCTGAATATAACATGAAAAGTTGGTGCGTTTTACAGTGGTTTTAAGCACGCCCCCTCCCTTCCATTTGGCTGGGCGTGACGTCATAAAAGGTACTCCAAGCTTTTACTGTCTATGCTCCAGGCCTGCAGTTACGTTATATTGGAGAGACCTAGCTAGCAAAAATGGTTAACTATTGTGTTTGTGCGGAATGTACGAATACATCAAAAACGGGGGAGAGGCTCCACAAGTTCCCCAAGGACAAATGGCTGATTCGTGCCTGTAAGTGTTAGCATAACTTACCCGAGGTAGAGCTTAGATCGGGCCCAAAAAAATCAAGCAAGACCCTACCCGAGCCCGCTGTGTCCGAGCCCGGTCCGGCCCTGCCCGACACATTAACTGTAATTATGAGCCCGAGCCTGATTTAAACCCGACTATTTTTTAATACGTGGGTCGTTATAACTGACATTCTCAACTACTTTCTATATTACTTTCTCCCGCGCGCAACATTTATGTTTTTCCCGATCCCGCCCGCAAAAAGACTTTTTTCTGTACCTCCAAATACTTTCAAAGTTAGCCTACGTGTCGCCACCAAACACGTCAGCATAAATGCTCCTGATCAATTATTTGTTATAAAGCATTAACACACAAACCACTGTTATAACATAAAACCAAGCGGGCTACTGCGAGCATGGTTTGGCATGACTGCGCGCAAAGTGCGCTCCCATAACAATTCCTAAAAAGCTGACATCAGTTCATCGCGATCTCACACATCTCTGTTATTATCAATGAAGCTTTCATAATATATAGGCTACACTATGTTTGTTATAATTAGAGGATTTGCCAGCATACAGAATTCAGCACTGAACAAAAAGTCAGTTTTGAGCGGTGACGAGGGAAGTCTATCGTAAATGCTTCTGATTGGCCATTATTGGGTTCAAGAAATCAACACACATGTCTGTGATTGGCTACTACATCGCTCAACGCTGCAGACATGTTAGAAATAGAAACTCTGCCTGTAAACCGTTTCTATTTTGTTTTAGTTGTTCTTATTGCTTTTCTGCAACAGATGAATAAAAATGTATTTGTTTTTGTTTTATTCATAGATACTTCTAGTTTGCGGGAGTCCCGCGAATCGTTTTATCCTCCCTCAACCCGCACACACAGAGTGAGTGCATTACCGCCCGCGCTCCCTCTTATGACGTCATCACCCAGTTACGGTAAAAAAGATGCTACTTTTGAAGAAACCCCAATAAATGTTATTTTAATGCATTTTAAGGCGGAAATTTTTACATATATACACATTGAGCACTTTAATTTACACATTTATTGGTTGTGGTGGTTAACCTGCAATTTACACTTTATGCACGATACTCAGGGTTCCCACGGGTCCTTGAAAGTTAGTGAATCTGACATTTTTTTTTTCAAGGCCCTGGAAAGTTTTTGAAAACAAACATAATAGATACAAGTCCTTGAAAGTGCTTGAATTTATTTTTTGCAAGGAGTTTTCTGGAAAAAATTCCATATTATTCCCTCCGGTCCGCTGTGTTATTTCGCCAACACTTTGTGGCCTATGCATACTAGCTTGCTTGATTTACGTTAGTTACTGGCATTTACGTGTTACTATAAGGGGTAGTTCACTTTAAAATGGAAGTTAGCCCATGATTTACTCCCCCCTCAAGCCATCCCAGCCATTACATAGGGAGCTATATAGTTGGTTACAGGACATTACACAAGTTTTTATTTTTTTAACGCCTCCAAGTGGCACTTTTCTCACTTCAATAAATGGATTTTAAAGGCCTCCACTCTGTTTTAATGTGAAATATTGCATTTATTGAAAAAAAAAATTATTATAAAATAGCTCATAAAAAAATATAAATATTGCATAGTATTATAAAATTCCTTCAAAATTATGAATAATATCATCAAAAAATATTATTTAACAAAAATATAATACATTGGTTTTCCTGAAAAAAAAAAAACAAGTTACATTTCAAGGCTGCGGTCGCTTTTGACTGTGACGGTGCCAAGTGTGACCCCTAAAAGAAGAGGACCAGAGGGTTTAGTCCTTGAATTTGAGGGTATTTGACCTGGAAAGTCCTTAAGGTCCTTGAATTTCAGGTTAACCAAGGTGTGGGAACCCTGGATACTTGTAGTGGCCAGGCTGACTGTCGGCTCACAAAAACGTTGGTTTTGTTTATGTATGGGTCAGGGGACTTGCTAAATACTTCTAACACTTTATTTTTTTATTTTAATTACCGGTTAGTGTACTAAATTAACATGTTAATCTGACAGTCCTAATCTTTACATGTGGTTTAAATGGTAATGTTATTTTTCAGTTTGGGATTACAAGGCAGTGGAGAGTTTTCCAAATCTTTATACCAGTAGTATAAAATATTCAGGTTTTTTCTTTTTCTTTATTGCACCAAGGGCTTTTGGAGCACATCAGTGATCTGACTCTGCTGCTGTGCTTTAGGAATTTCTTTTTAGGACTGCTTCAGTCAGAGAAACACTCAAGTGAAAGAGTTTATTTGAGGAATTGAGTCTCACTTCAATTCCATTCAAATACTGCATTGGCATGACATACATTTATCACATATTTCCAAAGCACTGAAGAGGAAAAATATAAGAATTCATGGAAATGCAAAACAGAAGCATTGTCAGTACTATTTGACCCTACTTTTTGATAAAATGTATTTATTTTTACTTTAATGTTAATTATGCTAATGAGACAGGTGATGTGCTGAATGTGTTCATCGCTTAGTGAGGGAACCACTTCCAACTTTTGTATGCCCGTCACATACACAAACACAACTGCCACAAACAAACCAAGATTTTAAATGAGTCTTTTTCGTTGAATGAATGAAAAATCTTTCTCTGCTAAATGCTGAATTCTCTTGCTATTTTGCTCATAGAAGTGGTGAGCAACAAGTCAAAGATGAGAAATGAATGCTTGATCATCCCTTCTTCCCAATGCTGTGTGCTTTTTAGAGGAACTGACTGTGGCAGCATATGTTTGTGTTGTGTTTATGGTGTGAAGTTTAAAATGGAGAAAAACTTTCACAGTGACAATATTAGACTTCATTATCACTCTCTAATACTTCCACATTCATCCAGCTCACAGAAGATTCTGTGTGTGCATATCTACACAGACTTAACACTGCATGTGTTTATTGGAGTGAAAGCTGTTTTTTTTCGACGATTTCCAGCCCGAAAGCTCCCCAACACCCTTGTTGATTCAAACCTCTTTCAGCAGCTGTCAGGGACTAGTATAATGGAGTGCATTCTGGACGGTTTAAAAGTTTCAGATGTCCTGGTCAGACCATTGGCACATGACGATGGACAGGAGTCATCCCATTTTCGATCTCAATTAAGTCATTCAATTGTGCTCTCAGAGTTAGTTATATTTATAAAGAGACTTCGAGTCATCGCTCACCACAGGTGTAATCCACGTTTTGAGAATTGGGTCACACTTCCACTCTTTACTGTAGATACTGATAGAGCTTACTATGTCTCCTCTCCACCAGTAAGCTGATGTGTGGTGGGCGGTCTGGCGCAATATGGCTGCCGTCACATCATCCATGTGGATGCTGCACATTGGTGGTGGTTGAGGAGATTCCCCCTTCTATGTAAAGTGCTTTGAGTGCTGAGAAAAGCGCTATATAAATGTAATGAATTATTATTATTATTATTACTATATTAAATGTCACTTTGGCATAGCGATCACTTGAATATACAGCTACAAGTTATCGCACTAAAAACCTGTCACTCATGAATGATCACGTCTACCTGCTGAATGCTGATTGGCTAAACGTGCGTGCTCGTCGGCGACGTCAGCACCAATGCCAGACGGCCCTGTGGTGGGCCTATTTAACGTCATGACATTGATGACTGATTTTATAGAGTACATGCACACTTGAGTTTTGTTTATTAACCAATTAGCTTAGAAAAATTAAGATTATTGAAAACAGCTGAACTTGACCCTAAACCAGCCCAAACTTTGTCCACCTTCCCAAACCAATTTTTACCCGCACAATCAAATGCAAAACCGCACAATCTGGCAACACTGCAGCCAAGGTAGTTCTCATCAGGCAGACTTATGTTCAAGTGTTTGTTTTCCCAATAAGTATGGTTTTAGTTAGTTTTTTGATGGTGTAAAAACAGGGTGTAACATCATGATTGACAGCTGTGCTTGCGATCGAGTCTGTGGAAGCGGGAGTGTGGGCAGGACCTTGATGCTGGAGCTCCACCTCAGGATCACTGCTGGGCAGACTCTGACTCCTAACAATGTAATCGCTATGACTGTTACTGGGATATTTTGGCTTTATTTTTCTACAGTGGAAGGAAGCGGAGACATGCGGGGAAAAAAGTTATATTTAGTTACTAACCCGAACCATATTGTGTCACATGATTGTGATCCATGTGTATATGTTATTTTTAATATGGTCGGTTGGTTGTATTCTTTCAGATTCTTTACTTGATTTATGGACCTCTCTCTCTCTCTCTTTCTCTCTCTCTCTCTCTCTCTCTCTCTCTCTCTCTCTCTCTCTCTCTCTCTCTCTCTCTCTCTCTCTCTCTCTCTCTCTCTCTCTCTCTCTCTCTCTCTCTCTCTTTCTCTCTCTCTCTCTCTCTCTCTCTCTCTCTCTCTCTTGTCGGAGTGGATGCTGGGAGTGAGTGCGTGTGTGAGAGACACGTGTGGGAGAGCGTTTTGCGTTTTTCAAGCTAATTTATTGTTCTTTTGATTTTCCTTATTTTTATTGTTTGTTTCTTCTTTTCTTTTTTTTCACATCTCCTGAGCACTTTTTAAGATTAGGGTAGTTTTAAGGTTATAACGTGTAAGTGTGTGTGTGTGTGTGTGTGTGAGGCAGTATGACGTCTTCCCCCGCGGGGGGAGCGTCGCCTCTCACCCTCCAGAATGGTTTCAGGTGTGCCCCGAGGCGAATACCTCTATTGAGGATGTTCTCCTTGCTGTAGGAGCCAAGGTTGGTAACGAAAATATTAGTTCTGCTTCAAGAATGAATAAGATGAGTACTATTATTTAACTCAAGTTATGATTACAAATGCCTTTATTTGAATGTATTTTGATCCGCCGGGATGATAGAATTGACGTCATTACGTGATGACGTAAAAGAACTGATGAACCGTTTTTTTTGAACCGGTTCATTGAAACGAACTGTCCGAAAGAACCGGTTCGCGGAAAAGAACCGAAATTCCCATCACTACTCTTTTCGCGATATATGAGGTGCAAAACTGATTTGTGAACTTGCAGCTCAGTGGCCGCGAGAGAGAGAGGGGGGGCGGGAGCGGGGGTGTTCAAACAAACCGTGTTATTGGTTGGTGCCTAGCCAATGAAATGGGACTTCTATTGTACGTGATGTCACGAAACCCGGCTCCTCGTGGATGTTCTGAAACGCTAACATTAATGCATAGACTGATATAAAAGACATAAATGATATTATCAAACTTAGTAAACACAATAATTCATACTACAGAAAAGCAGATGAGCACAGAATATGAACGCAACACGTTAATTTAAGACAGTGGTATTAAAAGACCAAACTCAGGAAACACCATAAAATAAAGCATACAGAAAAGCAATTGAGCAGAATATGAACGCAACTCGTTTAATTGTACGTTAAGCATTTTCCTCTCATAGAAAACCAAGAAAACGCTTAATGAGGCTTAATGGACCAACAGTTATATATAAAAAAACAACAACAATTTGTTATACATTATTAATAAAACACAGGCAGCTGGTCTATTTGCACTGAACACAAATTTGCTTTCTTTCGTCATATTCTGTGCTCATCTGCTTTTCTGTAGTATGCATTATTAGTATGGCGTTAATATCACTAAGTTTGATAATATCATGTCTTTTAAATCAGTCTAATGCATTAAAGGGTAACTAAACACTAAAACAACTTTTTTTAGTTAATTATCTGTAAGAATGGAGCTTCATAAATGCTGTTCATTGATTCAAGTACAGTTTTTGACATTTGGGTATAAAGTGTTTTAATTTTCAAATATATGGTGTAAAAACATCTGAGTGCTGCCCTCTTCAGGTTAAACGGAAAGCTCCTGCAGTAGGGGTACTCTCTGACGTAGGGTACTCTCTGACGCTACTCTGTCACGCCCTTGGTGCGAGCTCACCACGCCCTTGGCACCCCCTGGTATAAAAGCATCTGGTTCCGTCAAAACTACTGTAGCGAGTCAGGAGTTGGAATTACGAGTATTGAAAATGATCAGGAGGATATATATGTATTAGCATCTAGTTAGCATAGCATTTATACAGTTATTTAGATTATTTCGTGTAGCCTAGGTAGTTAATTCTCACCTATCGCTTGAGTGTGCAACCTGCATTTTACAAGGGATTGCTTCTCCAACGCAATGGAGGTGGAAATGGGCTTCTCCACACGCCAAACGCTGCTCTTCCTGCATGTACTCCACCCCCGCAGCGGCGTCATGATGTGAGTGAGCATATATTTTTAATCACAATTTACGTTCCTTCCTATTAGGCTAAAGTTAATCCTCTGGTGTCGACAAACGCGCCGGCGCGATTTGCTGGATATTTTTTCTACATGGTAGGGGTGTAAATCGGACAGTTAATCACGATACGACACGATATCGATTCTCTCAGCCAACGATACGATATTTGCCGATACCTCAAAAAATTCTACGATACGATTACGATTCGATTCGATTCAGGGCTATATCGATCGATTAATCGATATTTAGATATTATGTGCCAAGTGTACACTACCAGTCACATTTATTAACTCACAATACATTAAAAAATATATTACATGAAAGTTTAATTAAACTCTGAAAATTGCACACCCTCTCCCAATTGGGACATTTAAAAGTTGTTTGTTACAAGTTTAAAAAAAAACATGATGAAAAGGAACAAGAACGGGGTTATCTGTTTTTGCAAATGAACTCTTCTGTTATATTAAAGTTCATTTAAAGGATTTTTATATATATTTATTGTGTGGTAAAAGCAGATAACTCTACATTTCATGTTTCAGAGTTAAACAAAGCCAAGTAATTGCTAAAATACATAATAAAACACTTGGTTAATCTATAACGTTAATCTCCTCAGTTGACATAATTTCGATGCCTGTCAAACTTTTTAGTTGTGATTAACGTACACGCAATACAGAGAGCTTTTCACTCACCACTAAACGTGCTGTTTTAGCAAGATTCCGTGAAAAACTTTCAGCTTTTATTTTCTTTTTACGAGCCGAAGAAGATATCACGGGTTCATGAAGTTCGCTGAAATCCATCCTCGATCACTTTTAGTCAGCTTTGACGAAACTCCTCTCAGTAGCGCGTCTTTTCAAAGTGACAAGCAGCCTTGTCACCTGACCTGAATACTGCGCACTGATTTGATAAAACAGACTTTTCGGGGCTTGTCGTTTCTGCTGTAAAACATAAACTCGCGATGCCTTTACAGTGGAAAATACCAGCTTTTGTGACAAAGGTTTCAGTCAATCTTGTCAGGCGTCTATTTCAGCGGAGAAAAGTTACGTGAGGATATGGAGTGTGTCAAAATAAAGGTGCCGTACTTCGATATTTTATGTGTGGTATCGATGCATCGTATCGTTAGACATTTGATCGATGCATCGATCGATATCGATGTATTGTTACACCCCTACCACATAGCAGCAAAATATACTGCATGTAATAGTAATAATAATCCTGGAAAAAATTACCTCAAAATGACTGAATATAAGAATAATCGGATGCTGATGATCGCGATGCGGGAGTTAAGTTTGAGCCAGCAGCTCGACTTGATATGGCTCTGGCCCTGTGTCCACAGACAATACACCCTCCTCCACTTCAGGTGAAGGTGAGGGAGAAAAGTTCTCGACTTCAAATGACCGCTCTGTTGCAAAGCTACTTGCGTCACTCCATTTTAGCGAGTCTGACAGCAGCTGTCACTGCGGGTCTCAGGTGCACGCCCCCCACTCAGCCCCACCCTCGGTTCGTCCCCTCTATCTCCGCTGGGCTCTGCCCACTTTTCCAGCATTTTTCAAATATTGCCAGTGGGTGGAGTCAGGCTCTGACCAGGGGTTTAGTTACCCTTTAAGCCATGTTAGCGTTTCAGAACATCCACGAGGAGGCGGGTTTCGTGACATCATCGCGTACAATAGAAGTCCCATTTCATTGGCTATGCGCCAACCAATAAAACGGCTCCTTCCAACACCCCCGCTCCCGCCCCCCTCTCTCTCTCGCCGCCACTGAGCTGCAAGTGCACAAATCAGTTTTGCACCTCATATATCGCGAAAAGAGTAGCAAAAGTCAAGGCGCGAAATTTGAACTTGGAGTGACAGATTTGAGAAGTTGCAAGTGCCAATTTGAGGTTGTACAGCGAATTTGAATGTTAGAAGAAGTGCAAATATATTTTACATGTTTCTGACTGTCATTGTATTTCTGTGAATGGCATTTTACACATTTGTGACTACTTGTCTGCAGCTTCAGATTCAGAATACAGGTTTGTGACTATTGTCTGCGAGTGCAAATCTCAACATTCAACTTCAGATTTTTATTTTACAGGCTTTCACATTGGAGTTGTGAGTGTAAATGTCCACATACAAGTACGAATATTTATTGTACAAGTTCTCAAATTCACATCTACGTGCTCTCGAGTTTAGCTACTGATTTACCTTCATATATACAGACCCCCTCGCTGCACTTCAATGCATGCGATGATGTCAAATGAGGCGTAGTTGTCTTGCGCTGGAGGCGGTCATATGCAAACGACTGATACGTCACTTCGTACCGTGACGTCACTAAGTTCAAAGGATCTAGAACGAGCTGTATTTAGAGCTTGATTAAATAAATGTTTTGTTTATAATGGGGAGGACGACTTAAGCTATGGAACTTGCAGGAGGTTTTAATGGTACAAAGACCTCTTAAATACCAAAAGATCAAGGCAAATTTGGTTTTTATGTCATGACCCCTTTAAGACTGTTTTCCAAGATGGGTCCTGTCTGTATGCGCTAGCTGTACTGTCTGTGTAAAGTATCTTCTTATTAAACTGTCTATACACTTACAAAGTTCTCAATGCTTCGGTTTGCATGTAAGGACACTCATTATGCTGCCGTGTTAGTGTGGGGCTAATTTGAGCCTTGTTAAGGGTATTAACTAGCGATCTCTTTTTGCTTACTCGATGCCCAATATACTAGCGTTATAAGCTAAACTGTTTTTAGAGATAAAACTCTTTACATTCGATTATCATGAAAACAAATCTCAGGGAACGATTTAGTCTGTACCAATGTGTTATTACACCCGAGGTTCATTTTGCACCGGAGTTGTCCTTTAAACCACATGCTCTCTCAGAGAACATTCCTGATTGTGTGTATGTCTGGGATTTAAAATTGTAGAATGTCATCCTTGTTCTGCTGCAAAATCCCTAAAAAGGAAACAGGCCATAAAGAAGGCAGATTAAATGTAGTTAAAGGTAAAGCAGTCAATCCCTAGCCTGGTTAAAACCAGAGCATTCTCATTTGTAACTGAGTTATGGTCTGGCAAAGCGTCATAGACAAATCATTTCCAGAGGGGCGTCACCAACGGATGCGCGGGTAGACCTAAAACCAATCAGAGCGATGAAGGAGATGACGTATGCAGAGTGGCGGCCGGCGGAGAAACATCTCCGTGTGTTGTTCTTTGCTCTGTTTTTAACAAAAAGGAAACGTTCAAATCGTAAAGTGATGTTCGACTGCGGCATCCATCTTTGTAATGTAGGCTACAAAATAATCTGCTTCAAAATCCCAGCGCTGTCGTCATCGTGTAAAGCCCGCCCCAACGTTTCTGATTGCTGCCTCGATTTCGACGGATTGGAAATGGGCTTGAATGAGCTCTTTGCCAGACTAACTTTCAGAGCAAATCTAAATTTGCCAGAAGTTGTCTGGGTTTTCCCAGGCTAGTCAATCCCTTTTATAAACCATAAAAACACTCTTCTCTTAATCGTATAGTGTGTTCTTACTAGCGTTGAAGCTCGGCATTCTGTCCAACTCTCAGGCTGTTGTATTTGCCTGATGCTCTATGGCTCTTGTATCAGCTTGTCCACCCACCCAGGACACGTCTGGAAGCTCTCTGCGCTGTTTCTTTTTTTCCACTTAAAATTTTACAACTGTAGTTATGTTAAGAGGGAGGAGGGAAAAACGCTGAGATGGGGGATAGAGAGACTGAAAAAAGTTTAAAGAGAAGGAGCCGTGCATGATGTTACAAAGCTTACAGACAGTCTCTCTTTCACTCTCAACCATTTCCTTCTTTGTAACAGTTTCATACCGCCTTATGGTGGAATGTTATACCAATCTTATGGTGAAATGTTTTACCCAAAAAGAGAAAGAAATTGGGTCAGGGAGTGAGAGAAAATGATTGAAGATGAGAAAGAGAGAGAGCGTATGTGTGTGCATTGGGGTTTGGTTGGGGTGTTGGCTGTAATATGACTGAGATCACTGTGGGCCGCACTGAAGAGAATCACATTTCACTCACCACAACTAAACATGCACGGCTACACTAGAGCAAGCTTCAGTGTGCTCTTGATTACATGTGATGGATCAGGACTGGAGACTGTGATATATTGCTGTCATGTAGTTAAATGTGTCTTTGAAAAAAAACATGTTTTGCAATAAAAACTGTAATGTAATTTAATTACCTTATTTTGATAGCAACCTTTTCTAGTTTCAGTTTTTTTTCTTCAGCAATTAAATTCAGTGGTTGTAAAAGTGCAATGACTATCACATCAGGTAAAAGTGCAATGACTGCCACTTCAAGGCAGCAATTGCATATAAGTTTTATTTTAGGGAACAAAGATACAGTGAATGCATTCAAATAGTCAATCGTTCATAATGTTAAATAATTTTTCATTTAAAAGACATTATTTTAAATTAGAAAAAATAAGCAAAACTCTACTTGGCTACCTAGTCTTGTTTGCTCTGAATTTTCCAGCTCACTGACAAACAAGTAGCCTTGAGAGCTCCTGCACATCTTACTTCTTTTCTTTGTACTTGACCCTTGTATGGTGACATGTTGGTCTCTTTCCACATGTACATTTATTTAGCAGGCATTTTAAAAAGCCTTTATAAAATCTATGTAGAAGAACTGGTACAGTGTGAAGAACTAAAACTACTGAAATGTATTTTTTTTTCTTGACTTCAAGTCATCAAATAACATTGAATTGGTTCAGTTCAAGGGTAATTCATATGCTGGATGAGTTTGAAAGTTAATCTGCCTCCAGATTTTCTGTATGTCAGTCATAATCCCAATCTCAATCCCAATGAATCTCTTTCATGCTTTAATCCTGTTTTCCGTGTGGCTGTTATCGGACCAGCTCTCTGACCGCATGTGCCAGTGTATGACCAATATCACACATGTAGCCGTGCGCCATTGCTCTATATCAACACACAGCTGTGATTCGCCCGTATAGAGCCATATTGCACGGCTACAAGTGCGATATTGCGTTTATACATCAGTTTGACGGCACAAGTTTGTAAATAAATAAGAAACAACAACGGACTGTCTTTAAAAACCCTCTTTAGTGCCGGACCTCTTCCTTCCGCCACGGATTCAAATCTCAAGTTGACAGTTTAACAGCTGAGCCCAAGCATCCGTTACTGAAGGCCCTTGCACACTCCGAAATTCGCGTTCGAAAGTTTTGCACGTTAAAAAATAAATACGACCTCACGTTATGTCAATCACGCTTGCACTTTGCCTCCGAAACTTTCGTCTGTCATAAAAAAATCGGATCGGGTTCGATTTCTGTGTTTTCCGCATCCGTAGCAAGGAATTTAAATGGTGTTGGGACAATTCAGAGCCACCGAATCACGAAAACGTATACGAAAATTTCGGACTCAATGTGCAAGGACCTTAATTCTAAGATGTCACTTTAGAACTAGCAACAAAGGAATTCTGAGTTGCTTCATTGAAGAGTATTATGTTATGTAGAGTATTATGAGAGAGAGATCGACTAAGCGAGCACGCTAACTAGGCTTGGGCGGTATCCAAATCTTGATACCGTCAAACCTCCCTATTTTACCGGGGTATGCGGTATTGTCGTGACTAATTAAAAATTATGACATAAGGCTCAGACAGCATCACCAAACTGTTGGCTTGTGCCTACGCCGTTCAGAAACTGATCGGGCAAAACAAAAATCAAGGCCAAACCGTGCACGTTGTGTCTGATCCCGGCTGACGGCATTAAATGTAATTATGAGCCGGAGCCCTATTTAGACTCGACTATTTTTAATACGTGGGCCGTTATAATATGGTGGCGCCAAATAATTTTTTAACCCAGGTGCTGAGGGGGTGGTAGATATAAATACTATTTATAAATGAGCAAAAATGGGACACTTAATATTTAATTATTTTAATTACGACAATTAAAGTATTCATTTTAGTAATTAATTTAAATTAAATTAACAAGCAACAAGCAAGAAGTGCATTTGTAAATCCGGTGACACGCGTCCATTGATTTTTATTAATAAAACTTTTCTGTCAGTGTCTGCTGCAAAGATTAAGTTGACGATCGCCATCTCCTAGTGAACTCGCATATATAGAGAGAAATGCACATCATGGATTAATCAGAGAGTATGCTGCCTATATTTCTTTTCCTTTTGAATGGTTTCATTTAAAGAAATTGACGAATCACCATCTCCATAGTGAACGATAGAGAGAAATGCACATCATGGATTACATAATCAGAGAGTAGGCTAGCCTATTTCTTTTCGTTTTGAAAAGTTTCGTTTAATGAATTTGATGATCGCCATCTCAGTATGAACGCGCATAGAGAGAAATGCACATCATGGATTAAATAATCAGCGAGTGGCCTATTTCTTTTCGTTTTGAATTGTTTCGTTTAATGAAATTTCAAGCTTTATTTAGATATAGGCCTGTCATGTCTGTGGGGCATACACTGAGTTTCGGTTAATTTATGATGAGATTTCAATGCCAGTGACCGCGGCGAGCCAGCGCACGATCATGTCATGATTATGTTGTCTGCTATATTTGATTCTTATTTATTAAATCCAGGCAATTGGTTGATAAAAAAATTATTAAAATTAAGATACAATTTATACAAAACGAAATTCACTTTAAAGAAAGGCCTTTTACAAAATTAAACTTAATTAAGTGGTCAATGTCTGACTCCCGATGCATCCCATCTTACTCGTCCTGTTCACTTTTCATTATCAACGTAAAAAAAAAGACATTATAATATTTTAACAAATATAAAATAATGTGCTTATTTAATGAACTCGGGGCAAAATGCATCCTCGCAGCAGTGAGTGGGTGGTTGTTTCGAAGATGCGACATTAGGTTAGAGGTGTTTCCATCTCTCGCTGTCACCTTTTTTATTGCAACATTTACAAATTGCCTTGTCAGTATTTACCGCCTCTCCCTTCTCTCTCTCTTTCTCCTCCACACTGTCACTTGATGGCAACTACATAAGCATTTTTAGGCATTGAATAAATTATATTTATATATTATATATAAGTGCCGGTAATGACGGTATTGAAACTGATACCGTTGCTATTTTAAGACCCCGCAGTATACGATATTACCGTAATACCGCCCAACCCTAACGCTAACCATCTAAGAGTCATCGGCAAATTCCTGAAGGACTGGTTGAGATGAAGCTGTTCTCAGTGGGTACATGAGCGCTGATGCACATCTCTGAAAACGTCTAAACAAATTGTCAAATAGATGCAATATAAGTCTCATATTTGAAGTCTAAATAATTACATTCTCTCCTAAAAAAACTCTTAAAACTCTTAAAACTACATTCCTTGACACAACAACGGTAGTATTTGTAAAATTATGGATGGATTTTCTAGTCCGCCATGACACGTACGTATGTATGTATGTATGTATGTATGTATGCATGTATGTATGATTAATTAATTGCACTAGACGTGCGTTTGGGGTCACACATTAAAAAAAAGAAAGAAAAGTAATAAGTACTTTAATTCGTCAAAAGTAACAGAAAGAAAGACTATCAGGGTTTCCAAAAAAATATTAAATCGCACAAATGTTTTCATCGTTGATGATAATAAATGTTTCTTGAGCAGCATATTAGAATGATTTCTGAAGGGTGACCCTGAAGACTGGAGTAATGATGCTGAAAATTCAGCTTTGCCATCACAGGAATAAATTACATTTTAAAATAGAAGAGTTATTTTAAGTAGTAATAATAGTGTACAATATTACTGTCATACTGTGTTTTTGATCTAATAAATGCAAAATATATATTATTAAAAAACAATACTGACCCCAAATTTTTGAATGGTAGTCTGTGTTTTTGAATGACAGCTGCTCCAATGTCTTATAAATCTAATAAGATCTGAAAAATACAAATAGTGTATTTTATATCCTTAACTTTTTTTAAATTCCATTGGCCATCGGCAGGTGTAGCAAAAAGTTAACATTACACCCTGGCTAGACAGTTATTGAGGTGAGTGTAGAGGCTCTTTATCGCATTCAATAATGAAGAGATGATAAAACGTGTTTTATCTGTTGCCGTTTTGTGATGCTTCTGAAATTTTGCATTTTTATAGCAGTAAGAAAGAAGTTTCTTGTTGGGTTTATGATGGAGTGTGTGTGCAAGATTTATTACATTGGTTGAGGTTGTGGCTTGCGTGCTTTGCATTTTAATGAAGAGGAACATTTTGTTGGTTTTCTCTGGGTTTTACACACACACACACACACACACACACACACACACACACACACACACACACACACACACACACACACACACACACACACACACACAGTTTCTCCACCCATGGACACAGATGTTTTGCATGTTTTAACCGTCTGTCTTGAGTTGAGTACCGCATGTCATTTGAGGCTGAGCTCTCTCAGACGTTTCTCATGCTCTCTTAGGCGTGGTGCGGAGCCAGATGGACAGAGTCAGTCTTGCTCCCTCGTCGCCTCCAATGACTTACCTAATGTTCCAACACTCTTCATAGTAGTAAAGGCCCCGGGGTGTGTGTGGTTTCACATGCTCATCTGCGAAATGGCACACACTATAGTTTCTGACCACTTCTGTATCGTAAGTAAGCAAACCATGCAGCTTTTGTATAACAGCTGGCTGAGTGCCAGCGCTTTACTCAGCGCGGTATTACACGCCATGTGCGTCCATACGCACCATAAAACCCTCGTAAATTCCTTAGTCTCACTCACATTAGCGGCAGCACTTATGACATGCCACATTGACATTTGGGCTACGATTTCCTTCAAAATCCTGTCATGTTGCCCTTTCTGATGTGCAGTCAGATGAATGCCCTACTCGGAAGATTAAAGGATGTTGCCATCATTTACTCCCCTTCATGTCTTTCCAAACCAGTATGACTTTATTTTTTCCGTGGAATGGAAGATTTTGCTAGTCGCTCTTTTCCATGTAGTTACATTGAATGGAGACTGAACATTTCAAGTGTCAAACAAGACACAAAAGCAACATAAAAATAGTCCATACCATTCCCCTGAAGCCATATGATGGTTTTGTGGGAGAAACGCATTGGAATTTAAGTTATTTGAAAATAATTCATTTCATAAGAGTAATCGTTATATCTAGTTCATGAATAAATAGTTGAGTTGGATCTTAATTTTTTTTTTTTTTTTTTTTTTAGGTTGAACTGGTTTACAAAGATTAAGGCATGCCTACTTTTTTATGGACTTTGATACAATTTTAGGATATTTTAAATAATTTTTGAAGCTTGAAAGCTACACAAGTACTAATTGTGTAACTTTGTTTTGTTTTATAATTACTTTATAAACACATTGCTGTTGATCATTATCTAGAATTATAGTCATTTATAGGGCCAACTTTAAACAGGGCAAATTAGCGATATAGCGCAATTCCAAAAAAGCGCCAACGGGAATGGAAAGTTCTGCGCATGATCTACTTACGACGCACAAATGAAAGAACACAGACGTAGCCATGTAATTTCCATGACCAACGCGATCTACCAATAACAGCGCAAATTAGCGTCTGGTTTAAGACATGCTTTTTTGGGCTGTAAAAAATTACGCAAATACCAGTTAATTGACTAGCGCAAACATTAGTAATGGCATGATTCCTTTAATACTCTCCTCCCATAAATTTTGCGTCTGAAAGGGAAACTTCTACAAATGCATTTGCAATAAGGTCAGCCACAAAAATAACCCTGTCTACGCCTTTTCAACGTTAAGTTTTCACTGCATGTCGTTAGTAAATCCTGACAGTAGTTTCTTACCGCCAAAAGAGGGTTTGCGCTGGCGCAAGCTGTTAGTAAATCTGATCCATAGTGTTAATTAAATTTTTTATTAATATTATTATTTCAATATATTATTATTTTAAGTCTATGTAAATTTTAACGTCTTTAGAAGTCCACTGTACTTGTAGACTAAACTTATTCATTTTGATGAATTCTTATTTTAATAATATTTACTCTAAATTTTTTAATGCAGAAAATAAAAAGTGTAACATTTTCTAGAAATATCCCACAAATGCTCGAATCACTGAATGTTTTTGAGGTTTAATAAATGACTCACCATTGTATTAGCATTCGACCAAGTGACCCCAAGTACACTTCTGTGCTTACAGTGTCTGTGTTTTCTGTAGGAATTTGATTGACTGGTGTCATTGTGAATGAGGCTTGTACTGTCTGATTCTCTGTCTGGTTTCATTTCCTTTTTGAAACTAACAGCAATGTGACTGCTGTGCTGATCTCATGAAGAAAGTATCAATCTGAGTGAGAAAGCACATATTTTCTAGTGTGCATGTGAAAGAGAGAGATAATTTTTTTTCCCCTGAATAGTTTGGGCTATTTCTTTATGGTTTGGGATGATGATTGCACCAATGATCTGATCCATTAGCAGGAAGTCAGTGCCAGGCTTTGGAGTGGAACAGAGGCTGTATCCTGTCATGCTGCCCTGATGGGGTCAAACCTGAACATATGACAGTGTGTCAGAGAGCGAGAGAGATAATGGAAAAGATGTTGGCCAGAAATATTTTGTTTGTCCTTTTTATTCCTTTGGCATGCATGAAAGGTGCATTGACAGAGCTGAATTATTTATGTTCCTTCAAGCAGAAATTAATTTGAAAAAACAACATGCCTAATAATTTTCAAAGCTATTGAGTAGATGAATCACTGAATGGCTCTATTGACATCAGCTCTAGAAAAAAAGTATGAAAATATTATTGCAAACATATTATTCCATTGACACTATAGGCCTGAATTGAAATTCCGGCATCAATTCTCAAACACTTCAATTGCACAGGCATCAATGCTAATAGTATTACACACACTCTCTCTCACTCTCTCTCTCTCTCTCTCTCTCTCTCTCTCTCTCTCTCTCTCTCTCTCTCTCTCTCTCTCTATGCTAATAGTATTACACACACTCTCTCTCACACTCTCTCTCTTAGGGCTGTGCTCAGAATATCGATACAACGATATATCGTCATGAACTCCTGGCGATACGCGTATCGATACAGCAGCTGCCGTATCGATACTTTTGTGCTTTTGAATGTAGCCAATTCAGGGCTCCAATTTCGGCGCGGGACTGCGCATAATTTGAATAATTCCCGCAGTTTATAATGCGGGAAATTCCCGGAAACATTGATTCACTTTAGCATGTAGGTTGTAGTATTAGTAAATTAATCCACACAGATTATAAAATCAAATCAGTCATTTTAAAACTTTCTGTGAGACGCAATTTCACAAACAGCGTGAGTTCAATGCAGTGCTGCGTCTCTCTCTCTCTCGTCTCGGGCAAGCGTCCAGCGCTGCAGCCGGTGAAACTACACGCTCACGGTTAGGAGTCGGGCAATGACGGAATATTCACTTGCATAATCGGGCCATCGTGACTAAAGTTGACCATTTGTATGTCTTTAAGTCTTACCAGTTTAAACATTCAAACGATTTTAAACTATTCAGTAGGCCTACTTGCGCGCTCTCTGAGAGTTGGTTTTCTCTGCGTGCATACATAGACTAGAGTAAAGCCGCCTCACATACAGCTCGCGAGATTATATCGCTTTAACAGACTAAAACACGCAAAATGATGGAAAAAATTTCGTTCTTGGTAAGTATCCTCTAAACACAGTTGGTTATGTCTTAAATAAGCATAAAGATTTTTAACAGAAACGGCAATTCCCCGGTTGTATGATGAAGTTAAGCGAGATATTCTGCTGTCACTCTCTTAACCCTGAGCATGTCAATCAATTGTTGTTTCTGCATAAAAATTTGAAAATGTAATCATTTAAAATGATTTCAACGTAGAAGAAATGACTTTGTTTGGTGCACATTCCAACACTTAAGACCTGTTAAAGGGGCATTATGCAGGAATCCCGTTTTTGTCAAACAGCGACCCCTAGAGTTGCTGTGGAGTACTTGAATTTAACGTTACTGTCGTAAATACCAATCACTCAGAGCGTGACATGGCCTATTACATAGTATACAATAGTACATTGTGTTTAATTTGTCGTTTAATGAGATATAATATATGTTGTTAGTGGTGAGAGTTTTCACGTGATTAAATACATAGATCCGACAATTATCCCATGAACTTTAATGGTCCAGAGGCAGAACTTTTGCCAAGTGTGTCAGAGGTTCTGGGTTCTAATTGGTACTAGTAGTATAGTTTATTTTCCTCATCAAAACCGATTGTTTATTAGTGGTTGAATTTCAAGCAGGGACATGTTTTTTGTGCATTAGGTTTTGTGATTTCACCATCGCCTCCGTGTGCAGTCTATGGTGAAGACAGTGCGCGCGTCACAACAGAACACTGTAACTTATCTGCACCACTGATCGCAGAGGCAACGAGCACTTTGGTCACTTGATTTAAAAAAATAACACATTTCAGATCGCCTCTTATTTAACAAACAAACGAAATGAATGCTCTACTAGAGTTACCTGGAGATGTTTTATTTGTTTGTAATGGTACATCCGTGCCGCGAGAGGTTTCAATGGGGACATAACACACCCGCAAATTATTCCTATACTCGTGTCCGACTCCTCGCTCGGTCAGTCTGCCGTTTCCTCTTTCTCTGTTCCTCCGACAATGCTTTCCTAGCTTTCTGCATCTTATATGCCGGCTCAGCCATGACGATAGTGTGACAAACTCCATCCCTCTACCTTGTTCCTGTGTGTATGTGTGCAGTTGCCGTAAAGGAATATGTTACATCGCGAGAGCTGATATCACGCGATACTTCCTGACACTGAGCACGGCGGCCCGCCGCACCGAAGTTGCAAGTGAGATTTTTGCGCTCACAGGCACCAGGGGGGGTCGAGACGCCCACCATTCAACCCGAAAGAAGTTATATAACCATTTCAATAACTCTGAAGCTGTTCAGTTAAGCTAAAAAAGCTGCATAGTGTCCCTTTAAATACTAGGTGTTTAAAAGAGTTTGAGAAAACTAAGTTAAATTTAAGTTGTTACCGTTTTTGCTTTTATTAATGTTTTAAGTTTTGTTTAGTCATTGAGCAGTGTAGACATGCTTCAGTGTCACTATAATTGTCATTTCAGTTATTGAGGCAGACTTTAAAGTCCCTGTAAAGTCAAAATTAAGTATGTGTTCTGAGTATGTCACACCACAGAAAAATGTGTTATTAGCCATCCAGCCAAATTTGAACGATAAAAAAAGCCGGCAAGTACATAAAATAAGCTATCAAAATCTTGAAAAAATGAGCATTATTCTCTGCTCTCAAACGCTGGGGGCGTGTCCACTGGCTGCCCTGAAACCACGCCCACTAGCGGGAAAGCTGTCGACGGCGATATTAGGTGATACTGCTTTCGGGACGGGAGGATGAACGCTGGCGGGGGATAGTCGTTTCGGCCCCGTTCACCAGTAACAGCGGATTATCAGTGAATCCCAGTTGTCTCTGAGGAAAGTTTATAAAACGATCACTACAGAGGCGGGTGTTGTTGGCGGTGATCCTCAGCTCTTCATCAAGGTTGGCTCTACACAAAATTAATCCACCTCTTCTTGATGTGATCGTTTTTAGGAAATTTAAATAAAGACACCGATCTGTTTTGTACATGATCGCATCCAGGTAGTAGCCTATATGCATTTCCGTGTCGAAGGCTTAGCTAGCTAGCAAACAGTAGGCTGTAGTAACTAATAGTTCTGACAGTAACTCGCGTTTGAGCGGCGAATGCGAATGGGATCGGGAGAGATCAGCCTCAGTGGCCTCGGTGTGTCATCAAGTAGGGGCGTGTCCACGAGCTCATGGGCTCCAGTGCGTCATCAAGCCCTGTTTTAGCCCCGCCCAAAAAATCCGTAAAATAGCAATGGTGAAAAACTGTTTAACGGTCTAACTCCGCATTTCAGTACTTCACAGTTCACAGTCTTTGTAATATGTTTTAGCAATACATTTGTAACATTTATAATGTGTTTAGAATTTTTTTGTAGAATTGCCTTTACAGGGACTTTAAAAGTATTTAAAAGCAGACTTTAAAAGGAAGAGCCATTCTAAGCTTTTTTATTCATTTAACTCATTGTTTTTCAGTTATCACAACTGTTATAACACTGGTTATTCAATAAGCAGATATTACTGTTACTAAACTCAGCTCAAAAGAAATTTAAATTCCAAATTGATCCATATCGTGATACATATCGTATCGTGGCTTTAGTATCGTGATACGTATCGTATCGTGACATTGTTGGTGATACACAGCCCTCTCTCTCTCGCTCTCTCTCTCTCTCTATGCTAATAGTATTACACACACTCTCTCTATATATATAGACAATGAAAAACAGCTTTTATAATGAAGTTTTATCGAACCCAAACAAGTCTAGTTTCTATGGAAACAGAAATTATCACTTGAGCACATTGCTGACAGACTGGGCCACCACACTACCTCACTCACAAGATACCAAAAAAATAAGGTAAACATCATCTTTCCTGCTCTAGTATTTATTGTGCGTCCTTACCATTCAGCTTAATAATTGTGTATTTTTAACTTTTTTAAAAATAAATGTATATTACTGTTGATTTCATGTATATTAAGATGCTAAGAGTCAAAACTAATGTGGTAGGCCTTGCTAGCTGCCAATTAGCTAAAATATTAGCAAAAATGTCATTTCCGCAACATGTCTTTACCGCAGCAAATTTAGGTGTTGCGGTAAAGACCTTGTGTTGCGGTAGAGACAAATTTAAGGTTTACTGTATATTAAATTACTAATATTCAGTATATTATTAGTACTGAAGCATATATTAGTGTATATATATTAGTATATATATATATATATATATAAACATGAATCATCAACTTTAGGAGACAATATTTTTGAAGCAGTTAAAAGAGTAAGAGTTAATTAAAATAGTTATTTACTGCAAAACTGCTACTATCTTTTACACATGCAATACCTTTTGTTTTCAGTTTTACAGTAGCCTGTTTTTGATTTCGTGGCAGTTTAACATAGTGTCCTTACCGACACAAGATGTCATTACCGCATCACTGCTCTATTAAAATTTTTTTTTTTCACATTTTCATTTGCAAAAAATATTTTGACACTTAAACTGAGATGATTAACACATTGAAATTGCAACATCTGTCATAAAGAGTTAAATATGTCATCTTTTGTGTATATGGAAACAATTGACATCTAAGGTTACTGTACATTTTTTACATGGCATAGAAAAAAACATGAAATTCCCTATTTTGTATATTATTTTATTATATCAGTATTTACAAAACTGTATCAAATTTGAAAAAGCTATTTAAATAAATAATTTTTTTTAATAGAAATTACTAAAGAAAAATTTATAAAATGAACGTTATTGTAAAGTTGCGGTAAGGACACTTTTTAAGAAGATGATCCGAAAAACATAAAAAATAAACATGTTCCAGATTAAAATCTTAACGACTACATTCTATGTTGTGTGCATTTTTACCGGTAAATGTATTACAGACTGTGATGGTTAAAATTGAAATTCATAGAGGTTGATTTTTTTTAAATTGGGATAGTCAAAAGTGCCCGTAGTTGCAGAAACACCCATATATAAACATATACAAATAATTCTATATTCATACATACATGCATACCGTAAAACTTCAAATAATAGCCCGGGCTTTTATTTTCCCAAATCGTCGAACTGCACCGGCTTGTATTTGAGACAGGCGTCTAGAGACAGACCTTTATAGTTTAGTGTTGAGATGTTTTTAATAGAGTCTCTAATCTTAAAAAATCTCCAAATGCTCCACGTGAAACTGCGGTCTTCCGACCTTTTACTATCGTGTCAATTGATTTTGATTAATATGCGCGAGGGAGAGAGAGCAAGACAGCGCTCGTGTTGTTTGAAGACGTGAGAGTGCGCGCGCGCGGCCGGGGCTCTCTCTCTCTCTGCTCGTAACGCGCCCTGTCAAGCGCAGCAGTCTCTATTCTACATCACTCTCCGATCAAAAAAGGCTTTGGCGGGACAAAAATTAGCTTTGGCGGCCGCCAAAAAGCGGACGATCTGACGGGTTTTATTATACAACCCGAAACTAAAAAAACAGACCCGGCCTCTATAGAGGGTATGCGCATGACGTCACCGTCGGCCGGAGTGAATGCGGTCACGCCCACAAGTGGCAAAAAGACTGAGCGGCAGCATTTGTTTTCAGCGTGAATGCCGTGAAAATCACACAAAACACATCTAAAACGGGAAAGAGCTTTGCGATTGACTGTACAACGAGATTTGACCAGAAATCTGAGGTACTGTATATTTTTACAGACTGCAAAAAGCTACAGAACAGACTATATTCTGCATAATTGGATGTTTTTAAATAAACACTGACAAAAAACTATACAAGTTTTAGGGCTGGACGATATGATGATATACAGTATAACATTAATGTAAGTGATCACTCGGATTTAGACCTATCTATATTGTATTTATATAAAACGTTTACAGGCAAATTTTCTTAATTTATTTCCCCGGCGTCGAAATCAGGCACATATAAATGTCAGGAAACACGATTCCTGGCTGCATGTCAATATCCATGGATCACTGGATCTTTGATAAGTTGTAAGGAACACTATATCGAGTCCAACTTTTAGTTTAAACGGATAATAGTTTGTTTTACTCGCGTTAACGCAGTTTCCCCTATTAACTCCAGCCACGCAGCAGCTCTTTTGCCACTCAGTCCCGCTGAGGGGGGCGTGTTCCGGCGGGGAAGTGACGTTAATGCATTCCCTCTATTTGAGACCGCCCTTTATTTACCCAAACCTGCAGCCACACCAGGCGTGTAAAAGAGACAGGCGTCTATTCGGGACTCGGCTATTATTTGAAGTTTTACGGTAAATGCATTTATTTTCTCAAAAATACAGTACAAATGTACTAATCTATACTGTTATCAGATACACTTTTCAAGTAACTAGTAAATTAACACATTACTTTTTCAATTTATTACAAAATGTCTAAGTTAGGCCTACTTTTTCAACTAAGTAACGCTAGTTACTTTTTCACATTTATTGACTGACAGCTCTCCTGTCCCCATGTTGAGAGAAATAAAGTGAGGTGTTGTGTGCGCTGTGTATACAAGATGCTTATTTTAGTTCTAGACTAAAACATTTACTCATCTCACTTGCACGAAAAACATTCAGTATTACTCAAAATGAATGAAAACGGTAAAATGCAGTCTCAGAATTGTATGCAAACCCTTTATAATTATTATTAACTATATTAAATTACACAAATATACTTCATGTATTTATTCTCACTTTATTAACCAATGTCTTTGCTGCTGACCTTCAATGATCTAATTCAACCATACTAATAAGTAAAAATTATATTTTAGATTATATATAGTAATAAGAGTGTTGAACTTCCTTCTCCGGTATCCTATTGTTCTTTAATCCAGAATAACAGCAGCTGAAAGGTTTGTTTGAGCGGAGCCCTCTACTGTACAGGCGTAAATATGCATTTCCTTCAGCCTAAAGCTTATTCGTTTTATTTTTGGTATGAAAGGGCCTTAACATTTGCCAAAAACAGAACTTTTTTTATTGTTATAAAAAAAAAAACAAGCAAGCCCAGCCCAGGTAAGAAAAAGTAACGCAAAAGTAATGTGTAACATTACTTTTCATAATTTCATAATTTTCTTTGATTAATAGAAAGTTCAAAAGAACAGTTTATTTGAAATGAGTGCATAACCGCGACAGAGAGGATAGTCCAAATCTCTGACAAATTTATACCAGTTAATTGTCTAACGGTATATCGCCCGCCCCTATATGTGATGTATTCATTTCTTAAAAAAGTTCTTATTGAACGGTAGTAAACATATTATAAATATAAATGTATATTTTGAATCTTAAAATATGTAGGCCTATCTATTTTTTTCCTTGATATGGTATTGGACGGAAATTACCAATGTAGTATATTAGATTATAGTATATTTAATTGACTTTACTGTCTAATTTGGAAAAATACTGATACATACATTTACATATGTGTCACAGCAGGTGTTGCTTTGTGTGTGAGATAATGTGTGTTAATAGGGCAGTGAGTCAGCTCACCTGAGGAGTGCAGCTCTCTGAGGGTGATAGTGTTAAAGAGGGAAGAGTAAGTGCTTTTGTGATCAATGTAGTCCAGGAGCCTTGCTGTTGAAAAGTGAATTGATCTTCATTGAGAAACACAGTGTCACCTTAGTGTTTTATTATATGTGTGTGTTTGCAGGAGGGTTCATGTTAGTTCCTTTTTGTGGGTTCTTTTGTGTCCAGTAAAAATAAAGGGTAGACATGCTGCATGAGAGGGCTTGTGTGTGTGCACACTGTCTGCCTGAGAACATTTTATATGCTGAAATACACTGAGTAGTAGCATGTTTCAGCATGTCCATGTGTGTTTTTTTCTGGTCATTTGCCTTACACATTTTTATACTGATTACTTTTGCTTGTGGTTCTCTACAAAGAGAGATTTACAAAGCCTCATATGAGGGAGGAAGTGAGGCTGGATAAGGTGAGAAAGAGAGGTGGATTTAGTTAGGTGGAAAGTTAGTAGTCACTAGTCACATTAGCCTTATCATTTATTAACCATTTATATTATTTTGTTTATGAAAATGTATATGTATGTTTAAAGGGGCATATCATGGAAAAGTGATTTTCCTTACTCTTTTGAAATACAACAGAGTGATCTATCATTTAGACGTGTTCAAAAAACGAAACTCCGCCGAGTCCTTCATTTTGAGACGGTTTATGGAAATTAAGATGCAAACAGATAATTTAGAACATGTCATGGTAATTATCAGCATATTTAAATATGACTGCCAATTCAGTGTTCAGCAGTTGGACTCATTTCACAGGCAGTTGAAGGTCATTTGCAAATAAAAGTCTTCAATGCTTAAACAGGAAGTTAGAAATAGAAATTATAGAAAAGATACACATAAAGGAAAGGAAAGGAAAAGATAGAATTATACCAAGTATAGTAAGTATACTTTTTGAAATTTAAAAATTTAAAAGTTTGCTTATATCCACTTAAATCTTTTTTAAGACGCATTTTTTTTTATAATCTGAAATGTCCTGCAACTTCTATTCCAAAGTGTCTTATTAATGCAGTTAGTGTCAAGCACGCAGAACATGCTCAAAACACACACACATTTGAATGTGTGCCAAATGAAAGATGCATGTTAGCCCAAGTTTATTTGTATATATCACATTTCCCACACACCGGTAGTTTCAGTTTCATTTGGCTTTTATAATAAATAACGTATGTGACGGGTATAACATTTTCATGTTGCGATAATCGCTGAAGCTTTTATCACGGTATACGATATTATCACGATATTGAAATAAGTTGCAAAAAAAAGTGTTGTCATGCTATAACAGGTTTAATAACTTTATCTTGTAACTAAAAAAACTGAACATACAAATACAATAAAGCAGTACACGAAAATTTATAAAGTAGACAAATGTTTAAAAAAAATTTAAAAACAGGTATGCGTGAACATTCTGTCCTTTTTAGGGTCTCATCTATTTTTGGTTCGTTCAGACCAAATATGTAAACTAACCAAAAACAGGAAGATGAGACCCTAAAAAGGACAATGTTCACACATACCTTTTTTCTCGCCATAGTCGCGATGTTGCTGTTCGGTACAGGCATCAGAATCGCGTCTCCTCCTTAGCCCAGCATAGAGCATTGTTTTGGTTTTTCGGTAAGTTCCGCCGCAAAATATACGTCATAAAAGCAGGTTTTTTTTTGTTTTGTTTGTTTGTTTTGTATTTTTAGGTTCGGTGTTAAAAATGACGGCGTGAACGCTAAGAGAATCGGGACTAAATTGATCATTTTTAAAAGGTTGAGTTGTTTACTTTGTACATCAGGTGCGTTGTATCCACATCATACTGGTGAAAATGGACAGACTAATGATAAAGTACATTCAATTCTGAGTAATGCTAATAAACAACATGAAAAAATGAATATATAATTATTTCGAATGACAGCTTGAGTTTTTATTGTAAAAAAAAAAGAAGTAATTTAAAGGTCCCGTTCTTCATGTTTTTTTTTAAGCTTTGATTGTGTTTACAGTGTGCAATATAACATGTTCATATTTCGCGTGTAAAAAACTCAGTATTTTTCACACAATTTACTTATCTGTATACCGCTGTTTTCACTGTCCAAAAAATAGCCCGATGACTTCCTTGTTCTATGAAGTCCCTCCTTCAGAAATGCGTAACGAGTTCATGCGCTGATTGTTATTGTAAAAATGTCAAACATATTACCTTATCAATTTGAGCCGGAATCAGACCCGGAAAACATAGATGAAGAGAATCGATTAGAACCTGTTCAAACACGACTTTTGCAGGATGTTTCACAATGGTAAGCTGTTTATGTAGTAGTTGTCATATTTTGAATTGGTTAAATTGTAATGTTAAATGTTACAAACCGTTATAAAAGCTTGTGGTATATGGTTTTGTCCGTCTGTCGAAATAACGAAATAAATTCAACGTGTTGTTGAATTTTTAAAATAAGTCCATTTTTTATTCCTACCTTAGTTACACTTGTGCACGAGTTTTGATTAGTAATATATGTTTTATAGGTGTACATGTGGTAAAATGTGCTGCACATAGTTTTAATTGTGGATTATATTTTTCGGGAACCGAGTTAAACATAAATTGTAACCATTGATCTCTAAGCACAGTGTGGGAAGGCCAAACAAAGGTGAATTGACTCCGGCATGAAAATAACAGCGTCTTGACGACATGGCGACAAACACACTCTACAAACAAAACTCTTCCTCTTTTCCATGGGAGCGCAACAAGACCACGCCCCCTTTTTTGTGTATTCCTGTGGGCGGAGATTAGTCAAAAAACGGTTCTAGTTACGTCATTAAAAAAGGAAGTAGAGGGATGTAGTCCAAACCGGCCGTTCGCTGTAGGCTTTGAAAGGGGACTTCTGTTAAATAAAATATCTCGCTAGGCATTGAACTTTGAGCTTTATAATTTTACAGGTATTATTTATGCTCTAACAGCAACATTAAACACTAACTAAAGTTTGAAAAATGGAATCGCGAAGAACGGGACCTTCAAAACTACAATCATTACAAAAAACTGACTAAAATGTAAACTAAAATAAAATGGCAGAAAAATGTATGAAACATCTTGAATATGTGCGTGTGTGTGTGTCTGGATTTTGTGAAGGATATAAAGACTGTTTGTTGCGTAGTGACCTGCCCACAGTAGATGAGAGTCTTTAATTGGGCCTTTGTTCACCTAGCAGCCGTTTCCATGGCTCCTGGGAAAGGCGCTTGCACTAGCAGTGTCACACACCTCAGAAACACAATCAGGTTTTTGGGAAGTTGTCTAACAAACACAGTCTCTGGGTTTTGATGTGTGGGTGTTGTGTGGTGGACTGTGGAAAGGCCTGTACAATGTTTGAAGGATTAGAGAAGTGCTTTTGATGAAGCGTAGTGGCTCAGTGACCACCACCTCGCTCAAGACCTTACTGCCAATGTGTGTCACTCTCCGTCTAAAAGAGATGTTGAGCTTGCATACTGATCTTTTATTCATCTTAGCTCAGAATGCAGTATGCCTGAGCCACAAATAGGAGAATAACCTGGAACAACTGATTCTGATGCCAGCATCTTTACAAGCTCACACACTATGCACTCACACACAAACACTTCAGTTGATAATCATGAGAAGGAGTTATTGAAGGTTAGGAAAAGATTATATTAGTGTGGAAAGGCCACTAACTTGGAGGAGAAGAGGCTGTCTGAAATAATCATGCAGTCATTTCTGATCATGACTTTCCTCTTTTTTTGCATTTGATAGATTTACATGCTGTCTTTTGAAATTGTCATCCATGAAAAATTGTCATCTTGTCTACATGCTTAAAAGACGTATGCTGTCTTTTATTCTCTCTGTTTTTGTGTCTTGTGTATTTGATGTGAAGCACACTGGTCAACTGGTGTTGTGGTTAGTAGTGCTATACAAATAAACTTGACATTGACATTGACATGCAGAACGCTAAATGCGGCTGCTTAATTTTCATAAAGCGATTTTTGATTTCCCATGAGTCTGGAACTTAATCATCGTTGGTAATGGTCATTCTTTATTTCTCTTGAAACCTTTTTTAAAAGGAAAATGTGGGACATCTTATGAAAAAGGAATCATTTTCTAGGTATTTAGAGACGAACACATAAATGAGGGATTAAGTGTTTGTATGTACATAAAATCTCAGGCTCTGCCTAAAATGCTGCACCTAATGTCGACTTTATATCTGTCTTTTTTTTATTCACATGAGTGTAATGGTATAGATGGTGACAGGCATTTATTATCTAAATACTGGATCAATAACATTTTAACAAGTGTATTTAATATTGCACAAAAGGGATTTGTTCATTTTGATGAATGCTTATTTTAATATTTACTCAACTTAAAAACGTAATTTATCCATTGACAGAACTATATAGATTTATAAATATTCGCAAGGATTATCTGATGAAGTAATAATCTCAAGTTGGCCAAAAATCAGCCGATTAATCAGCTCAGCTTCTATACTGTATAGTGTACTTATCACTAATAAATGTGTGGTTAATGTAGTGTTACTGTTACACAGTGTAATCCAGTCGACTTTGTTTGTTACAGGGAGCATGCGTGAGTAACAGGTTTCTGTGGCGGGACCTCAAGCTCCTCCCCTCATCTGGAGCCCCTGCGCTGTAGGATACGAGACCGCCTTCCTTCACCCGCTCTGACCTCAGTTCAACAGGTACGCACTGAATTTGCAACAGACAATTATGCCATTATGTAATTATTCTTTATTATATAAAGTGAATTAATATCAGCTCAGTTTTATTCACAATGCATAGTTAATTTAGTGTGACGTCTAAGCAGTTCACATATAGTGTCTGAAAGGGAAGAACTCTATTTCTACCTCTTTGTTGTTTTACCACGTCTCAAATTATATATTATATTTTAGCAGTCTGTGGTGGTGGAAATGCCATTTTTGGTATAAAATGGCAGACTCTTGTCTTACTAAGGATAAATTCACAGTTAGCATTTTATTTTTTCAATATACACACAATTAAATCATATTTTCAAACTTTTTGTATAATTTAACATTACATCCTAATTCTAAATTATGGGCAATAGTATTAGGTGCTATAGAAATTAGCCACAATAGGACAGTTGTAATTTCAAACAAACTGGAATCTTAAAGTAATTTTAAAGTATGTTTTAATGTGATCTTCATATATCAAAAAGAAAAAAATGAAATTGTTATTCAGATAAAAATCAAACTGTCAGTTGATATTTTCAGCAGTTTGGTTTAATGTGAGTGTGTGTGTGGGCATAGCAGTCTAAACTTTAAATAGACAGTAATGCATATTGATCTGGGTTACACCACAAAATGGCTGAATGATTGCAAATTGAAGTATTTAATTGTACTTGTTGTTTCTGCCAGGCTTTGCATTGGTAATCAATTTGTGTTTGTTTTCTGCATTGGATGCAGTTTTTGCATCACAGCTCCCTCCATCTCCGTCACCCTTTTTCCGTTCTTTTGTGAGTCTTTGTGTGTGTGTAGCTTGTTAGTTGTGCTGGTTTGAAAGAGCCTGTGCTCGAGGCATGTAATCATCTGTGAGAGGAAAAGGAAGTTGCAAACACAGGCTTTGGGGAACCGTGGTTGTCTCTTAGTCCAATTTCAACACCAAATTTGACTATTCAGTGTAGATGCTCTACATGCAACACTATCAGGCTTAAAATGGACCTCCCTCAGTTCCTTTGTGAGATCGTCATTATTTCCTCTTACTTTCCTCTTTTTATGATGATAATTTATTAAACCCAAAAAGTAGGAAAGCATTTTTTTTTTTTTGCTGAGAAAAAAAACATAAAGCTTTGAGAGTTTTCTGTTCACTATGTCTGTCTATTTCAAGCCCCTTGAACCCACACACACACACACACACACACATCTCACAGGCTTGCACTTTGTCTCAGAGTCAGTGACATCACCCCTTACTACCGGTTTCTGAAATTAGACGGTTACATTGTGCACTATTGTTGCATTCTGGGAAATACTGCAGACCTCTGAAAACAGGGATCCTGTTATAGTTACTTTACCGATTGGCCCATCCCCATAAACACACATGGGATTTATGGGAAAGTGAGAATCATCCATCTCTTCAACTACATCCTCCTCCTTTTACTCTCTTTCTTCATCTGTTTTTGCTCAAGTGCTGACTTTGGATTTTGTAGTATGTTTATTTAAGGACATTAGTTTTTACTATGTCAGGATGGATGGGAAATTTTACACACACACACACACACACACACACACACACGCACGCACGCACGCACGCACGCACGCACGCACGCACACACACACACACACACACACACAACAGTGGTTATTTGAGTTATAAGCTTAGTCAGAATTAAGTGTGTAAAAGAACTGTGCCACTGAATAATTGCAAGAAAGAACATCTTTCTATTGAGCTGCACGCAAATAAACAAATCATACCTAGCAACCAGTATTACCCAAACAAATGTGGTTATTTTAATGAATCATTCAGAAAGTCTCAATTTGAATCAGTATAACGAAACCTTCATTGAATGAACTCTCTGAATCAGTCACTGTGGTTACTGAATCAACATGTAATCTTACTTGCATAAGTGCATAAGTGATCTCTATCTCAAAATGAAACAAGGTTTGTGTGTGTGTGTTGTGCATACAGGATACAACAGGAAAAAGCAACAAATCCCCAATGCTAGGTTTCTTTTCATTTATTATGAACAGACAGTTCAGACTCCTTTAGTGTACTAAGCAGTAAACAGGTCATATTATTTTTGTTTTGCTGGTAAAAAAACAAAAGGTATTTGTTCACAATCAGCTACAAAACTGAAAAGCACATCTTGTAATATAAAAGTAAAAAATAAATAGAATAAGGAAAAACAAAACTTAGAGAATAGTTTTCTTTGCACATAAGAGTGACAATGGCGAATGCACAGTTTAGTATTAAGCTTTTTCAAGAAATCACGGAAAGATGAGAGAGAAGGACAAAAATAGCCACCTTTCAACGATGTGAAGCTCCACCGGAGGCTTCCCATATCCAGGACACACATTTCATCCCTGGACTGTAGTAGTGAGACTTCCATGACACAAATGCCAAATGATTTTGTCTTATAACAGCGGAAGCAACTTAAAATACTCCGTCATTTATGGTCATACAGATAAGAGTATCATTTGAAACTGTAAAGCGTGTACTCACAATAAAAACAAAACAAACAAGATGCCACTTTCTGCCATCCCAGTTTCCTTTCCGTGAAGTTAGTGGATAAATTAATCGAAAATCAGCGAATAGGCTTCTAGAACGCTCTTGCGTGCCATCTGAACTCGCCAATGGCGAGGCGCCAATCTTGTTTTGGGTTGGTGAATAGATCGTCTCTTCTTCTTCTGCTCTTTTTCCTGTTGTGGTGGTTAGCAAACCGTGTTGCATTACCGCTCACGTCCGCTTCTGGATTGTACTGTGGATCGCCAATGACTGACTATACGTCTTTTGACTGTATGCACCGAACCGTGACGTCTATGCTGTGACCGTTCGGAATGAATATATGTACCGTTACACACTTAATATAATAATAGCATATAAATACAGTAACATCACTACTTTTTGCCTTGTTACTCTTTAACACTGTCACACACATTTATGTCTTGTCAAAGTATGTAATATCTGAACTACAAAAAGCAAATATGAGTAGCAGAAACAGATGCTTCAGACAGAAGTGACTCCAACACAAAACTGATAGCAGAAGTTTTACACAGGCTTGAATGTCGCTTTAGAGCAGGAGCTGGATGTGCTCTGCAGGAGTCATTAGAAGACTTAAGCTCGCTGTGATAACTGGTCTGGGTCTGTTAAACAGCCGCGATTCTTTTGCTGTCATTCACACAGAGTTCATTATGCAGGACTGTATCTCGCTTTTGTGTTAATTATGAAACGAAGTCTGGCAGCTCCGTCCTGCAGATTTTTTTTCTTTGATGTTTTATGATCACACACACACACACACACACACACACACACACACACACACACACACACATACACTCATACATAGTTATATACCTCATCTTGAACATTTTTTTTAACAACTCTCCTGAATATCTGATGAAATATCATTTCAGGAAACTTTCCTCTCTTTATCTCTCTCTCAGACTTGGAGTCTGTCCAAATCAGTCTTTTTTTTGCTCTCACAGTATGTGGCTTGTCTTTCTACATTATTACATCTACATCTTTCTTATTTGGTTGTCTATTTAAATGTCTGTTACTCTCTAAACTAATTTTCCTCTCTCTCTTTTTTTTAAACAACTGTGAATTTTCGATACTTGTTTTATTTTGTTGATATATATGAAATACACTACAATTCGGGTTAGGGTTTTTTATTTTTATTTTGAAAGCAGTCTCTTATGCTCAACAAGACTGCATTTATTTGATTAAAATACAGTAAAAAGTAATTGTAGCAACAATGACCTTCTTGTCACTTAGAGGTGTTGTAGGATTATTTCTGACGTGTGAGATTCACACAAGACTCTTCCAGTCCAGTACTGCATTTATCCCTTTATTTGTCACAGTTCCGATGCCAAAAGACATTATATTTCATCTCTTCAGCTCTCTGGCTACCCAGATACCTATTAAAACCCACACTCCACCCAGTGTCTAACAGTGGAACTACAACATATTATAAATAGAGCGTAATGGCTCTTACAGTAATATTGTAAAATATATTATTTGCAATTTAAAATAACTGGTTTTCATTTGAATATATTTTCAAATGTAATTTATTCCCGTGATGGCAAAGCGGAATTATCAGCATCATTACTCCAGGTTTCAGTGTCACATGATCCTTCAGAAATCATTCTAATATGCTGATTTGATGCTAAGGTAACATTTATTATTTTTTATTAATGTTGAAAATATATTATTTATCAATACTGAAAAATGTATTTATTTATTTACAATGTGTTTTTAGAGTTAGAATTTTAATACTGTTGAATTTCACGGGACACTCTAATTTGTCACTGAATCATCAGCCTACTTTGCACATCTATCCCAACAAATCCATTCATTACCATTTATGCAAATGATTTTTTGAAGTGCTACAGGTGTTTGGGAAAGTGCTGTAGTGGTTTTTGTTGCTATGTTTTGCTTTCAGAGAAACAGTGTGTACAGTATGAAGAGGATACTTTTTAGCAAATGTGAAATATTTTTGGGACAAAACTATTATAAAAAGCTAAGATGGAAGGCCATAACTGGTCTTTCAAATGTGCATTAGACAACACATGGATTTAAAAAAAACATTGTTTTTTTTAAAGAATTGATTCATTAAATTATTTTATTATGTGTGGATATATATCCTGGACAAGGTTACAAAGCCTGGTACCAGTACCAAAAACAATGTGAATTCTGTAGAGTATTTGTTCAAAGTGTGATTCTGGATGGACAGTGTCTGAAATTCAGTCCAATTATTCAATGCTATTCCTCATTCCCAGGTTCTGATGGCCCTGACCTTCCTATAACTGAACTGGCTTTGCACCTTTGAAATATGTTAGTTAAATGCAGCAGTTGTTTGTGTCATGCAACTATCAACAGTCTGAAGAGAAGAACTACTGAATAGGCCCCATGACTAGATAACACAGATTTTAATCATGTGATCCTCAGTATACAGAATGCATATTTAACTTGAACTGACAAGCATACAAATTGAAAAAGACTGGAATCACATCACACATGGATCATATGCACACAAAAATAGCGCTGTGTCAGATGACTATTACCCACCCAGAGCGTTTGGATGCTGCATGCACTGTTCTTAATTGCAGCGTGGATGTGCGCTCCTGCAGTTACCACGCATGTTAGTTGAGCTGAAATCTGATAAAGCGTAGCCCGTTCGATTTTTATGACCCATTCGTACTGTAATGCCATCAACCTTGTAATTGGTTTATCCGGCTGCTGTTTGGGATGGACTAATCTAATATGCATAATTCAATGTCGCACTGAAGTCAAGACCTGCACGAACTGAGTGTGCAAATGGAGTCTTGACTGTAGTAATTGTAGACGCCATATTGTGTTTTTCACGAATGAAAAAAAAAAAAAAAGGAACTCTGAGGCTCTGTGGAACAGACGTGCAATCCAATCTGTCTGTCTGTATGTCCGTCTGTCCGACTAGTTTTTGTCTGTCTGTCTTTTTTTTCATATTTTTTTGTTTGTCGTTCTATCTGTGGTTCTTTTATATTGTTTTGTTTGTGGTTCTGTCTGTGGTTCTGCCTATGCTTCCTATATGTTGTTCTGTCTGTGGTTATGTCTATGGTTCTTTATATTGTTCTATCTGTCTGTTAATCTCTCTTTCATTCTTCATATTTACATTTACATTTCGGCCCTATGGATTAGAGGTCGACCGATTCATCGGTTTTGCCGATTAATCGGCACCGATAGTTGTTTGGTGGAACTATCGTTATCGGCAAAATCCACACCGATAGTTTTTCCGGGTTGCGTCCGTTGCTGGAGCGGCTGAGAAGTGCGCGCGGTCATCACACAGCAGGAGAGCGCTCAGAACAGAAGAGACTGCTGGCATTATACAGAGTGAGAGCGGCCTCTAGAGGACAAATAACAAACTATCACTGGCTGAGTTGTTTACGTTAACACGTGAGGCAGCGCGCAGCACGGAGAGAACACGCAGCACAGAGAGCGCTGACATTTAAAACACCGACAGCGAAACGGTATGAATACATAACAATAAAGTACATATTGCCATATCATTACAAACTAATTCATTTGTTGACTAGATGCTGCATAAGCAGAGAAAGAACAGTAGTTTGCCGTCAAGGCTGTGAGGACTCTAACATTTCCTCAGTCAACCGTTAATGTGACAAAAACACACGCAGACCTGACACAAATGTTTTATGGCGCAATTGTTACCATCTATTTGCATTTTTTTTATCCGGCTGGTCACTTTTATGCATTCATTAGCCGACGAAGTTGCATATTTAAAACTAGTGACGTGATTGCTTTCTCAACATTATGTTCATGCAGCCGACAGAAACGTAAACTTATCAGAAACGCGTTCGATTTAAGATCTTTTTAATCACTACAATAGATCTTGTTATTTTGATTAGATAATCATCACGTGTTCTAAAATATAAAAGAAAATAAAGTGAGAGACTATAGGCTGTAACATATACATAATACAGGTCTTTATTACATTTTAATGGCCATCTTTAAGCACGACTCTTTGGAATCATATGAAATGGTAACACTTTACAATAACATTGCATTTTTAGCATTAACTAAGGTTAATACAAGTTGTATAAGTATTATTCATTGTTACGGTAGTTTGTAAATTTCAACATTTACTAATGCATTTGAAATGTTTTAATTCTTATTTTATCTTTTATTATCTTAGTTAATGTACTATGAATGAACTAACATGAATGATAAAGGTACAATTGTATTGCTCATATTAATACATGCATTAAAAAGGTATATTGCATTATGCATGTAGTTCATGAAAGCTAGTTAATACATCCTTGTTTACAAATGGGACTTGCAAAGTGTTACCTATGAAATGTACGTATGTTTCTAGGTTATAGCTAACGAAACCTGTAATATTTTAATGTTTAAATTATTTTCTGTATAAAGTTTTAATATATTCATATTTATATATGTATTTAATTGAGCACATTTCAGTTCAGCACTGTTTTATTGTGAGTATGATGTTTGTTTTTAATCCAGTATCCATTAAAAAAATATCGGTTGAATTATCGGTTATCGGCATGTATGGTCAAACCTAGATATCGGTATCGGTAAAATCCACTATCGGTCGACCTCTAGTATGGATCAGCGGTATGTCTGGAGAAAGAAGAATGAAGTATATGCTGAAAAGAACACTGCCTACAGTTAAGCATGGTGATGGCTCAGTGATGCTCTGGGGCTGCTTTGCATCATCTGGCACTGGAAACCTGCAGTGTGTGGAAGGCAAGATGGATTCATTGAAGTATCAGGAAATACTAGGATAAAACGTCATGCCATCAATGAGGAAGCTGAAGCTTGGGCGTCATTGGACCTTCCAACAGGACAAATTTCACCAAGGCTTGGTTGCAGACGAATTTCTGGAAGATTCAGTGGCCACCACAGTCACCTGACTTCAAATCCAACCAGAGATTTTAGATGGGGTTCAAGGTGGCGGTTGCAGCACGCAAACCCAAGAATATTACTGAACTGGAGGCCATTGCTCATGAGGAATGGGCTAAGATTCCTCAGAAACGCTACTAGAAGCTGGTGTCTGGTTGTACATCCTGTTCGCAGCAGGTCATAACAGCAAAAGGGTGTTCTACTAAGTAAAAAGATGCTGGCCATGAAGTGGTTGAATAATTTTGAGACTGCAGAAGTCATTAAATGTTGCATTTTTTTTTCCCAGTTGAATTTAGGGAAACCACTTGAAACATTTGTTGTGTTGAGCCATTTCAATTACTTTTGTTTGATTTGTTCATTGCAAACAGCTGAAAGTCTGCAAATTTTGCCAATAAACCTGATTTGCAATGGAGGTTGAATAATTTTGATTACAACTGTATTGTTCTATCTGTCTGTTTCTTTATGTATATCTGATATAAATAGTACATGAGGAGATACAGTGGCTTTCGCAGAGATATCATAATCTCAGATGACATTTTCTCTTTTCTCCATTGTGCTAGTGTGTGTCTGAAATAGGAGAACTTCACAGAAACATTTCGAAAGGGAGATAACAGAGGCGTAGGAAGAAAGATGGAGGGACTGTGAATAGGAATAAGGAGATGCTGTAGGGGTTTAATTTGCTTTTCTCTAACAGACGGCAACAGCCAAAGAAAGTTAATTACCCTCCCGTCTCACATCTCGATGTGTGTGCGTGATGCGACCAGGGGTGCGAGCAAGTGAGCGGGTTTCTGCGCCCATCTGTTTTCCTGCCAGCCAGAGTTGTTAAGAGGCTCTCTGCTTTAGAATGTGACTCTTCTCTATCTTTCACTCGTTCTCTTCCTGTGTCCTTTCCCCCCCCTCATTTCTGTCTGTTACTCTCATGTTATCCGTTTTATGTACTGGATTTGTTTGTATGATCGAAGGCTAACTCATTTTCCAGTTTGTGTGTGGCGTGTTGAACAGGAATCCCCCCCAGCATGTGACACACACAGGTGGTGTGCCTGTCCACATGTCTCAGTATCAGAAACAGCATGAATATTGCATTACGTGAAGACATGTTAAGAAGCCCTTGCAGGAAGTAACACAGGAAGTGAAACTCCGAACCTTAAAAGAACAATCACAGTCCCGCTCTGATATTTGCTAAGGGGGTTGCAGGTGCAGAACTTGCATTGAGAAAGTAATGTTATACTTTGTAGTTCTCTTCGGATGGTGATTGTTTATAGGGGCAAACTCTTGTGTTTACGTAACTAGATTAAAGGGTCACTCCACCCATTTCAACATTGATCTTTATTGAAAGTGGGTTATATATGTAGTCGAAATGTAAAAGAAATTTCGAATTTGGTGCCCTCTTGACCGAGAAAAGACAGAAAATAACTTTAGGGCGCATTTCTATGTGAGACAACAACTCCCACAATGCACCACATTGCACAGCTCCGCAAGCCACTCCCACTAATCCAGAACAGCGCGCAAACATCAGAGAAATCCCTCTTCCGTCTACAAGGCTAGCTGCCGAAAGAGTTTGAAATTCATTTCACACAAAATGTCTAGTTAGTTGGCTGTGGCGAGCAGGACGAGGGTGAGAGGACGGCGCGAGTGATAATGAATGACACCTGTGAGACGCAGGGGTCTCATATCTCTCACGGAGGAGCGGAAGCACAAAAGGAACAGGCCTGATTTTATATTTTGTTTCTGTTGTGTGTTGCCAGCCTGCTTATACTTTTGTTTTGTATTTGTTTATTTTACTATTAAAATGTTTAAATGTTCGCCGGTTCCCGCCTCCTCCTTCCCACAACAACGAACCCGTTACATTGGCAAACTCATTAGCGAATTACCCCTCGTTTGTATTTCTTTCTATATGGTGAATTATTGCATGATATACCTGGATGTTCAGTCAGAACATATGCGGTGCGACACTAGGATGGTTCACATCACAACACAAACGTCCGTGTGCTCGTCTGATTCAGAGATTTCGTCCAGGAGAAATTGCTATCGTAGAAATTATCTGTAGCAGACGGACTCTATCTGTGTCCGTAGCGCACAGCGAGAGCACAGGCACCAGCAGTTCGCCCATCTCGAACCCGTCCGGGCTCCTCGTCCGCGACAGGCAGCCGCCTCCTGTTCCTCCATCAGCCTCAACTGTTCTTCACTATATTGTGGCTCGTAAAGATAGCCACGAACAGCGGATTCGAGCAGCAGAATTTCAAAATCCTCTTCTTCCATATCATGTTTAGTTTCTTCCATATCGTGTTTAGTTTCTTCCGTCATTGTCATAACTTCCTATCTCCACAGTGCTTGTTAGCTTAGCTTATAAACAAGATGGCTGATATTGATTTCAGTATCTACAAGTGAAGTCCCACCCACTGATCTGTTATAGCTCTGTTAGCGCATTAGGTCCAACCTATGGGCGGGTTTGAAAGGGTGGGATCTAGTGCTTGTAGTCTTTAGAGAAATCCCACCTTCTTACACTTCCTCCAATGACGTAAAATGACGATTTTTGCGTCATTGTAGGAGGAAGTGAAAAGGGTAAATAGCGGATTTCTCTCGTCCCAGGGGAAAATGAGAGAGTGTTGCACGACCATTCAATAGTATGACTAGGTTTCTAACAATGGAAAGCTTAATGCAAATGGGTGGAGTGTCCCTTTAAGTACTTAGAAGAAGAGTGATAGCTGTATCTGGCATCAGTGTGTTGTTACTAGTGATGGGGACGAGACCGCCTATGCCGAGTCCGAGTCAAGACCGAGTCTTTGAAGGGTCGAGTCCGAGTCGAGACCGAGTCCGTTGGTTTTCAAAAACAGTCGAGTCCGAGTCAAGACCGAGTCTTTGAAGGGTCGAGTCCGAGTCGAGACCGAGTCCGTTGGTTTTCAAAAACAGTCGAGTCCGAGTCAAGACCGAGTCTTTGAAGGGTCGAGTCCGAGTCGATACCGAGTCCGTTGGTTTTCAAATACAGTCGAGTCCGAGTCAAGACCGAGTCTTTGAAGGGTCGAGTCCGAGTCGAGACCGAGTCCGTTGGTTTTCAAATACAGTCGAGTCCGAGTCAAGGCCGAGTCTTTGAGGAAGCAAGTCCGAGTCGAGATTTTGTCCCGACATCTCAGTTTTGATATTCATGATTTAATATCACCCCAGTTAATGATCAACAGTTAAGCCTACAGACTAAGCTGGATTGGGAATTGTTTAGAGCAGTCGTCTTAACGTCTTAAAGGGATAGTTCACTTTGAAATTAATTTTTGCTATGTTTTAGCTTACCTCAAGGGCATCCAAGATGTAGGTGTCTTTGTTTCTGCAGTAGTTTCAATTTTGATATTTTTAGGCCAAACTGTTCTTGTCGGTCAGTCAGGGTTGTGGACTCGAGTCGCATGACTTGGACTTGACTTGGACTCGAGTCCCAAATTTGATGACTTGCGACTCGACTTGACATATTCAAAGATGACTTGCGACTCGACTTAGACTTTGACAACAATGACTCGCGACTTGACTCGGACTTGAGCCCTGTGACTTGGAAAGACTTGACCTACCTTCTAAAACCACAGATCAGAGTTGTAATAATCACTGACTGTAGTATAGCACTGTATCATTGACGCATGATCACAGCGCTGATAAGCGTTGTTTTCGCACGTTTGGCACTGAGCCAGAGAGCGCGTGATGGAGTGTGTTCAGCAGCGCGAGTCAGTTGTCATTTATTATCACACGTTCAGACAGTTTTCAACCAAATGTTTTCTTTTTTCTTTTTCAGGCATTTAAATACACAAGTACTAGCAAACCATTTATAATTTGAGAAAAAAAAAACACACTGATATCTAAGTAAGCGGAAATAATAAACCTTTCAAATGTAATTTTGAGACATGTTATTTTCCCCCCACAACAAACGCACATTTTAGCCTATAGGTAACTATAAAGTCTTCTCCCTGTTCACCAGCCACTCACTTTCATGTCTTTCGGGAGAAACGAATGGATTTACGTTACGTTTTGTAACGTAATGTAGCCCCAAAAAGTGCCACGTGGCGCTTGATACGTCGCCATAGAAATAGTCAAGTCAAGTCAAGTCACCTTTATTTATATAGCGCTTTTTACAATACAGATTGTATCAAAGCGCTTCACAGTGATAACATGAAAACAATATAACAAAAAAAATAGGAATGTTCTAGTACAATTACTGTCGCGTTAACAAAATAATTTAACCAGGGACTCAATATTTTACTTAATTTTACTTAACTTAATGTGTAGCAAATCACGAATAATTTTCCCAATGAACAGTTACTTTTATTTTTTTTATTTTTAAATCTGCATTGCCACAATACATTTGATAATATTATATATTATTATATTATATCATATTTTAAAAGCCTTTCTGATGTAAATTAGTATACATTTCATTTACTATAGTAATTAACACTGAGACAGTAATTTGTGCAAAAAGCACTAATGACTTGTTTAAGACTTGAAGCTTAAACTCGAGGACTTGCAACTTGACTTGGACTTGTCTGTCTTGACTCGGGACTTGACTTGGGACTTGAATGCAAAGACTCGAGACTTACTTGTGACTTGCAAAACAATGACTTGGTCTCACCTCTGCGGTCAGTCATATAATGCAGGTGTATGGTCACCAACGGTTTGTGGTTCTGAAAGGCGAATTTGATGATGGCAGACTCGTTGCTCATCTTGCCGCCTCTCACACCAGGCAGCAACTGAAGACACTGATGGCTCTGACGGCAGTATCTTTGCATTGCACAATGGGATGTCATATTCAAATAATGCCCGTCAACATTGCATTTTATTATTATTGTTGTTATGTGTTGTGTGTTTTTTTTTTTATATGAACATTTTTATATGAAAAAAAAATCTCAAGGACTCGGTCTGAAAATTACGAGTCCTTCTCCTCCCACTGGGGTCAGAGTCCGAGTCAAGACCGAGTCTTTGAAGGGTCGAGTCCGAGTCAAGACCGAGTCTTTGAAGGAACAAGTCCGAGTCGAGTCCGAGAAAGCAGAAATCGGTCTCGAGACCGGTCTCGAGTACTACATCACTAGTTGTTACCTCTATGAATAAAATTGTCACAATGTTCTCACATGACCTAATTGCTATCCGGATGCTCAAGCTATACCACAGAGTCATGCAAATATTCTTTTACATACATCACCCTGAGAAAAAATTACTGTCCACTGCTTATAAGATAATGGTGTTTGTCCAAGGAAGTGTGTTTTGAATGGAACAAAAGGACTGTGCGTAAGAGAACAGGAGGGTGAAGAGAGAGATTTTATTCAAACTGTTTTGTAAAGAGTTTAGATGGTATTGTATTTTCATTCATTTTTATCCGTAGAATGACATATTGTAATTGTTTTTTTAATGTGATATTTAGTTTAGGTTAATGATGTCACACTTTGCCATTGTGGGCCGGTTGCACTAGGGACATGTGCGTCTGTTTTCATCTTTCAGGCCTGTGCTCACTCAGGTGTGTGTGTGTTGTCACGGTGATGAATGTCTTGCCCAGCTGGCGTGGGCAGGGGCCTTTGGCGTTGCCACTGTGATGGACGAGGGCCACCAGAACAGTGGCATTACTGCTGTGCCAGTCATAACCTTGAGCTAAACACACACAAACTCTTTGACTGCTGGTGAGACCCCCTCAAAGACATCAGATGCCAGAGGATTTTGGCAAGGCTTTGACTACTTTAACATCATACTGCTCCGTTTATATATCTCTTAATAGTCGCACCTGTGCATATTAGCGCACTGACACTTAGATGTAATTACTAACCCTGTCCTAGAGTAAAACAGTATATTTATAAACAAAAAATACACAAGTATTTTTTTTTACAGTTTGAACGTTTGGAGTTAGTAAGATTTTGTTTTTAATAAATTAAATCTAGTCATTTATGAGAAAACGCTTCCCTGCCAATGACGAGTTTTTACAGCTTTCTGTTATCACTGTTATAAGGTAGGGGCGCTATTACGCATCTCCTGAACGAATACAGTGTCTCCAGATCAAAACACAGGCAAAGAAGTAGTAATCTCATATGTAAAAATAATGCGATCATCAACAATAAACAGCATATAAATCAAAGTGGCCTAATAACTGAAAGAAATGTCGACCCAGGAAGTGCCATAAGACTGAGAAGCGTTGGGATCGTTGATGGACTCGATCTACTCTTTCTACGTGATTTTCTCAGCTTTATGCTGAAAAAAAATAAGATTTTTCTTATGAAAATTACCTACATTCAAGTGTTGATAAAAAAGAATACTTTTTTTTTTGGTTTGTTTTAAAGCAGAGGGTCTAAAATGCTAGCGCTGACCCTATATATATATATATCCCTTAAACAGGTAAGAGTGGAAAATGCTAAGCAAAAAATAATTTCATGTCATTTTTTATATCAAATGGACTTAAATAAAACATATCAAAAATATATTTTTTTTAAATTTGATATATTTTGGATTTAATGAGTTGTGTCTCCTGAGATATGTTGCCTGATTAGGTATAAAAAGGGACCACGTAATTAATCTGTTAAAGAGCATGGTGCAGGTTAAACACTACTGTCGATTAATGGGTACATAAAGCAGTTAAGATATGTATATAAAGTTAGAAATATCTCCAAAATGGTGTTTAAGTCCAGTTTTTGTAGTTTTTGTTTAGTAACGGTTATAGAGTGCCGAAGTGATGACGTCACTCTGTAGGCCAAAACGCGGAAGTGAGTTAGCATTTTAGCACTCCCGGTTCCCTCGCTCTAAAGTCTATGGGATTTTTTAATGGGTTTTTGCTAAATCGCCTGAAATAAGGTCTGTGGTGAACAAAGCCTCTAAATATTTTCACGTTTTGATCTATGACATAGAACACACAGTTATAACCTGCTTGTGGCTTTTTAAACTTTATTGTGTCTGCTTGTGTTTTTTAAAAACTTTATATAAGCTTCAAAATGTATACATTTTGGATTAACTTGTAAAGATGATCTTGATAGACAAAACGTGTAAGGGTCACAACTTTGTTAAACAGATCTTATTTTTTGCGATTTTCCAAAAGTCTATGGGGAAAATGCATAGCTTTTCGGTCGAGGGAACCATGCGCCGCTAGCTTCGGAGTTGTCCTACCAAGTGACGTTATCACTTCGGCACTCTATTTTTTACGCGACTCGGCGATGACGTCACATGAGGTAGACGCAGGCTGCAGGCAGCAGGCAGCGGCGCGCTTCAGAATTGGTTCACAGTAAAGTCTGATGGTTCACAGCCGAGGAGATCGATGTTCTCGTCAGGGCCGTAAAAGAAAGAGAAGTGACATTGGGGATGGGACAAACCCACCCATATTAGCTTCGGTTAAACATGCATATACTAATTTGGGTAAATGTGTAAGCTTTATGCCTATTTTTCCTATCGTCATGAACACAACAATGATTTCACTCGTGTTTAAATAGTTTTCCTTATAATAATGTATCATTTCCAATAAGTAAAATGCATCTGTGTAGATGAGAGAATCATCTACAGTGTATGCGCGTTGTTCACTCTGTATCTGCAACCATGCGCGCTTAAAATAGCATCTGAATGTACGCGCAACATATGCTCGCAACGCGCCAGACTTTAGACTAGGGTGACCAACAGTCCTGTTTTCCCAGGACATGTTCTGTTTTCACGTCCTGTCCTGGCTGTTTTTTTTTTAATTATGAAAATGTCCTGGTTTTCAAAAAACTTCTGGGAAAGATCAGCTCTAAACAAAACATAGATGGGCAAACAAGGAGGATGAGGAAGAAAAACAGGATAAAGAGGAAGAAAACTAAAGATACATTTTGTTAGTTCGTTTTTGTAAGTTTGTTAGAGCAATTTTTGTTAAATTTGGAGGTATTTCTTAGTTATTTCTAAATTATATATTTATTTTTCTAATACAGAAGAAACATTTCATTCATTCAAACCTGTAATAAATCAGGCTCTGAGAAGCCGTATCTGAATTTGTGTCTTGTAATATAACCATTTTCTATCCATACAGAGGAGGCATAGGCTATTCTTTAAATATACTGATACAGATGTAACGTGCCTAACGCAGCATCCTGGATCCATTTGTGCTACACATAGCATACTCACACTTCATGCAGGATAATGGTCCCCTTCAAGCCAGCACGCACGAGTATGTTCATGGTTTATGTTTACTTCACCTTTTTATTTTTTACATGGAGTCCTTTAAACAACAGTTATAGGTGACAGGAGATGTGTTGCATACACAATAAACATGCATCAGAGACGTTTCCAAACTACTTGCAGAGTTTAAAACTTAAGAATCTTTCCTACTTATCCCTAGGCAATACCAGTACACTGCGTACAGGCAGGCTATACGCTGGGCTTATGGAGTTTTAGGCAGGAGTATAAGAAGCCTCTCGTGTGGTTTCAACCATCAGACAACAATTCCAAAGTCGTGACCAAGACCTATCAGGGCTTTCAATTGCCTCGTTTGGATGAAAATTAATTTAAAAAAAAAAAAAAATTAGGGGTGCTCCGATCAGGATTTTTGGGGCCGATCACCGATTACTGGAAGCTGCATCACCCGATACCGATACCGATCACCGATTACAGGGTCTATTTGAAGCCTTCTATTTATCATGTAGCATTATTATTAAACTATATTTAACAACAATGTACATTAAGTATTACATTTAAGAGAAAACAATGTATCATGAATTTACACCTGTGTATTTATCAGACATGAAAACAGGTCAGGGGTGAAAAAGGTGAGAAAGATATTACCCCTCTAGGGGGGTCCGGGGGCATGCTCCCCCCGGGGCCCAATTATTTTATAGTCTACTATAAAATTAAGAAAATAAATATAGCACAAATGTATAGCACAGCTGTTTAATGAGGCAGCAACATATGATAGATAGGACAGAACAGAACAAAAAATGCTATTAATAATCTTTCATTGCGCAAAAGTATTATGATATGATTATGAAAGACTCCAATAGAGTGCTGCACACAGCGCTTATGCGCATCCCGAGCGCTGAATGATGCGCTTGAGGCAACTGAGTCACAGCACGCTGCTCTTCGAGTCCGCATTGAAAAGTCCTAAGCAATTTATGCGAAACTATAGAGCTTTATCTACAGATCAAGTATAATAATATTAACATTTAATCATCTTGGAGAGAGTTGCATCGTTGCCGAACGCGACGCGCTATGCTGTTTGAATGCTGAATGGAGAATGACTAACGACGCGCTGTTTGAATGCTGAATGGAGAATGACTGACAGCGGAGGGAAAAGTTTACGTGAACTTGAATTTAATGACTTAAATATTAATTTCTATCTTACATTATACTATAGTATGGCTTCATATATATTGAGTTTTTGAACTCAACCTGAGCGATCGTTGCCGCGTCGATCAGTGGATAGTGTTCTCTGTAGCTCGCGCAGTCTTTACTCGGACGCGCGCTTCAATCTATCGCCGTTGCGGACGGACTCTATTCTTTCCGGTAATTTTACGGATTGATCAGAGGCTGCACTGTTTGACAAGCAGACAGCGGCGTGGTACACACATTGCAGATGGATTGCTTTTTCACACACCTTGTAGAATTGCCAGACTGCTGAAGCCATTTTTACCGATTTTTACCAGGGCATAAAAAATTGTCTCGCGAGTTTTGCGTCATCTGATCGGCTTTTCTGGATCGGCCTTTATAGAGACCGCCGATCACACATCCCAAAGCAATTATCGGCCGATTGTGATCGGCGACCAATCAATCGGAGCACCCTTAAAAAAAAATTGCTCATTCTGTTGTGATCACCCAATTGCCCTCAAAATGTTATAAAGTACACAGAACACATGAATTTTTATAAGAAAAAAAGTTTATTGGCATTGCTTGTAATGGTTACTAAACATTTACTGAACAAGGACAAAGATTACTGAACAAAGACACAGGTTTCAAGTAAACAAATCTATATAAAAAAGCCCACTGATGAAGGGCTAGACCTGAAACGTTTGCACATTGTTTCTTTTGCCTGCCATAGTGTGGTCCAGAGCCATAGAGAGAGAGAGTTACGACACTCCCATAGACCACCACAGGAACTCTGGTAAGAGGAAGTAACGTGTGTCGTGGAGCTGGTAAATTAATGAAATTACTGTATTTTTATTTACTTTTACACACATTAGCCGACCTCTCGTGAATCTAGTCAGTACATTTTATGTAGCCAGTTTTAGTTAATGCTTATTGGAAGAAATTGGGTTAAATGCAGCTAGCTATAGCTTACATGACCAACTCTTCATTAAAGTTAGCTAACTTATGGTAACCTGAAGTATATATTGTTTGTAATATATATATATATATATATATGCATTTATGTATGTAGGCCTATGCATATATACACACATAACCCTAACCCATTTAAATAAATGAATTGTGTGTGTGTATATATATATATATATATATATATATATATACACACACACACACACACAATTAATATATTATGTGTATGGGTTAAGGTTATTTATGTGTGATTCAAATATACGTGTACTGTACATCGAATACATGTATTTGTGTGTGTTTTCTGATATGGTTTAGTCCATGATTAGGGTAGGATGAAGGGGAACATTAGCCATACTGAAATTAATCCTGTCAACAGTTATGGATCATGTTTAAGAACATAGTTAATTCACTCATTAACTATCTCTCCGGTTTCATTTTATGTTAATAAAGTTTATATTACTGCAAATTTGTACATGCACACTTATATTTTATGTTGGTTGTAATTCTGAACAGACCGCCTCTCCAGACCGCTTTGCGTGATCACGAAGGTAAACAAGATCACGGGAATCAATAGGAATCCCTAAGAAAAAAAGTAATGATTTTGTGCAAAGTAAAACCAAAGCAACACCACACAAAGAAAACAAAACATGCAGAATGCAGGAAACCACCACTAAATGAGATGACAGGGACAGAAGGAAAGAAGATAACTAACAACTAAAATAAACAAATACAACTAAATCATTGGACTTGTCTGTGGAAAGAAAATAATGTGAAATTAGGTTCTTGAAGCGTGACTGCTGGGCTAGGTTGAGTCTGACGGCCTCCTCAGGAACCTGTTTGAAGGATTTGGCGATGGGGGCGCGTGTATCAGGACAAACTGGCACTAACCTCTCGAAGAGCTGCAGGTGAATTGGTGTAGCTTTCCCGAAGGGCCTTCATTAATGATGTTGCATATCCTGCAGACATAATAATAATACTGTATAAAGATCATTGCCACTAATGGAAAAACATGAAATTGTCCTGCATATCGAATTATAGCAAACATAAAAGTAAACAGAATGTTATGAGATTGTCAGGGAGATTACAGTACAGTGGACCCTGATATGCGCTACTAAATGTTTTAAAAAATACATAAAAGAAATTCAGAACATATTTGATGATTCGAATGTTACTATTAAATGTTTACACCAATACTTGTGGTAATACATGTGGTAAAGTTACATAAACTCTATGAGGTAGTGAATTACTGAGAGGTAACTTAGCTAAACTCTGAAGTGAGAAGTGGATAAACTGTTTCTGACATAATTTCAGCGGTGGGTAAACTGCGTTTAGCCTCCACTACAGCCCTGACGACACGGTCAAATGCGAAAGAGAACCGTAGCAGTCTAACACAAAACGCAAACACACAATTGCGAAAGCCGCTTGATGATCATCACCACTGATCCAAACACTAGCCACAAAGCTTACATGACGATATGGACATTTACTTTAGGGCAATTTTGTTTTGGCTCAAATTCGTGAATCACGAAAAATGCTCTTCTAATGTCAGAGTGATCGTGCTTGTAGTGGAGGCTGTGTCAAAGGGAACACGGTAACGTTAGCTATACAAAATACACACAGCTAGCTAACACGCAGCTTGTAAACATTAACGTTAGCATGATGCTTACCGTGGCAATTTCTCGCTTGCGGCAGACCTCGGGACAGGGCAAGCAGACGGCACGGCGGTAGGAAGTAATTTAGCACTCCTCTCACTCTTTTATCCAAGTGAGGCCATCTTGGCATCCCCTGAGTGGTAATCCTCCTCTTTGAAATGCGCGCTGCATATTCTCGAGTAGGCGGCGACAAGAGCTAATTTAGCTGAAAAATCTGCTCGCCTAATCTTGACAAACTGCACCCAGCTTCGGAAGATCCCTTTGTCCTTGGGGAAGGAATGGACCCTATGTCCAGTTTTGCTGGAGTTCTTGCACCCGCCACAAACACGGTAATAAACCACTTTGACTAACGTTATTTATGATCTACTCTTTATCTATCTCTAAGCTGTTATGCTATGCTATGCTTATCTATCTATCTATCTATCTATCTATCTATCTATCTATCTATTAGGGCTGTAACGATACGCGATATAAAATCGAAATCGCGATACTCAGGTCCACGATCCTGTATCGCGATGTGAGAAGGCAGAATCGCGATCACACCCCTTCCAACAGGGCTCGAATTTCGGCGCGGGATTGCGGGTATTGCGCATAATTCTAATCATTCCCGCAGGTCTCCCATTTCTAATGCGGGAAATACCCGCAATCGTAATCCACACAGATAATAAAATCAAATCATTCTTTTAACAACTATCTTCCAGACGCAATTTCACAAACAGCGTGAGTGTTCAGCGGTGCCGCGCGCGTCTTCTATCTCTTCTCTCATAATGTGTTGTGCAAGGCAGGCGCTGCATGCGGCGATAATACACACTCGAGTTTTGGAGTCGGGACCATAGACTGTAAAAGTCTTTTTAAGTCTTACCAGTTTAAACATTCAAGCAATTTTAAACTAATCAGTGCTCGCGCGCTCTCTGAGAGATTATTTTCTATGCGCACATTCATAGAAAATCCGCCTCAAAAACAGCTGGCCAGTAACTATTTTTCGCGGATTATATTGCTTTAACACGCAAAATTGTCAATTTCGGTCTTTGTGAGTAGGCTATACTCTAAACATAGTCGGTTTTGTCTTTAATAGGCATAAAACGCATGCCAGTATAATGAACACAGGATCCGTGCACTAGCTCTTAAAGTGACGGAAGCCATATGTGTCTGTCATTAATTTTGTTGTCAAAACAACAAAAGACGGCTTTAAGTTAAAGGAATCAGGATTAATAGCCTATGTATTTAATTTATTCCGGACTAAAATACTACCCAGTGTTATTTTCCATTTGATTACTTTATTCAGTTTCTGTATGTGAATACTAGTGTTAGACCTATTCAAAAAGTTTTCTCTTTAATTGTCTTTAATGGTATCTTTATTCTATTGTATTTATTTGTGCTACTTTTTTCAATTTAATTAAACAATTTAAATCAAGCTTCCTTGTGATGTGTAAATTCTTAACAACAATATTACCCCATTGTAAAAATGCAATGAGCGTAAACATTTAGGCAAGATAAATGTAATAATTTTGTTTGGAAAAAACTCTTTGGTGTTTAGATTATACAGGTTTTTCCTAATGTTATTTAATAAAAATACCGGTATTTTTTTTCTTCTCTCAAAATCTTTTTTTCACCACAAGCCCCGCCCCCTCAAGCCCCGCCCCCGTGATAGAATCGCGATACGAATCGAATCGTGGGTCAAAAATCGTGATACGAATCGAATCGTGGGTTTGGTGTATCGTTACAGCCCTACTATCTATCTATCTATCTTTACTTATAAATCAGTCACTTTCACTAGCTAGCTACTCCTCGTATCGCTCTCCCTCAATAGGGAATGTGGAGGTACGTCACGCCGTGTTGCATTATGGGACGTGGGCGCCATCTTTACAGGCACGATCTCTGTTTACCTTCGCTATAATAGTGGGTGTTTGGCTAAAACGAGGTAAAATTGAAGAAGAACGGAAGAAATGGAGATGTTTAAAGAAAAAGAGAAGGGACCCTACCGGGATAAACTAAATGCCACTGCCAAAAAACGTTATTTGGACAAACTATCCGCGATAAACAACGTTGATACATCTGATTTAGTTTTGGTGTTCTAAGTTAAGCCTATGCTAAGTTGATTACTATTGTGCATAGTTCAAGCTATTTTACCTGAAAAGCAGCTCTCATAGTTAATGTTAACTTGCTATTTTCAGCATATGTTAAGTTTTCATTGGTTGTGCAAGATAAAAAAATTGTACATTACTTTATAATGCCACAAGATGTGGTAACTTGTTGAATAAAACTGTGCCTTATTGTCATCATTTAATGTTGACACGTGTAAAAATGATGAGGATATTTGGTCGTTTATTTTAAAATAGTTTGATGTATCTTTGCCCATTTATGTGTACTTAAAGGGTCTTTGTGGATGCAATCAGTACAGAAACAGAGAAGTCACTTAATGCATTTATTAAGCAGTTATATAAAAACATGATTCACAAACATTTTAAAAAAGGCATGTAAAAAGATGTACAGAATATCAAAGCAAATTGTTAATTGAAAACAAAATAAATATAATTTGATTCATGCAATGTGTCCTGGCTTTATCATCTGCTAACATGAACCACACATTCAACATCATTCATCAACTATCCTCTTCATAGAGGAATATACAATACACAACCTCTTGCTTTGTACAACTTTTAACAAACGTAGTATGCAGTTGAGGACAGTAAGTAAAGTTTTTCCTCATGATTGCAGCACCCCACGCGATCCGGCGTCTTCTCGTCAGCTCCTCGACCTGCTTCCCTTGTTGTTTTTTCCAAGAAAGAAAGGTGAACAAACGTATTCCATTGTTCAGTTTCCTCCCTGAACGATCGTGTGACCTGCTATGGCAGTTGAACTGAACAACCATATCGACGTTTATTAAAATCTCGACAGAAAATCCAAACACATCCTCCAACACATGCATTTAAATACAGCGGTATTGGGCGCGATCCTGTAAATATGGCGGCGGACCCATAATGCAACACGGCGTGACGTCATCTCCACATTCCCTATCCACAAGTTTCCTACGCCCCATGAGGCCTTGCGTCAAAAGTGGGTGCGTCTTCCGGTTCGAAGTAAACAAGCGAAACGTGACACTCATTCATTCATTCGACTATCGATTAATCATTAATATTTATACTAAAATGTATTATTTAATTTGTTTAACTTTTTATCAATTACAAATGCAACGAAAATACAAAAATACAGCGTGTTTTTCCACGATGAGTTCTTTATTACAAGATCAACTTGTGGCAGTTAAACTGGACATTCGGTTATGGCTAAACTTGAAGATATGCGCTGCGGTGCTCTGGACTGCCGGTGCGAGTCGGCGTTTTTTAAACAGAGACCCTTGTTTGTTCCTAAATAGTAATAAAAAAGAATCATGTTAAATAAAACCGAAATCGCGATACTCAGATCCACGGACCTGTGTCGCGGTCAGGGAAGGCAGAATCACGATACGCCCTTCCCACTCCCAGAGATATCCTTCCCGTCCAGATCCAATATAGCTACCATATCTTTACTATTTGTAGTATTTGAAGTTAACATTATAAAATTTGTAGACCTACACCACAAAACTAGTTGAGGATAAATTATTTAAAATTGGGCGATTCCAGCATTATGGACGTGACATTTGCAGTCAAAATATAAATTCTCCGAAAATGCATTTAGGCTATTGAAACCTCGGTTTATATACATATATCATATCATATCAATAAAGGAGTCCAGACATTAGAAATATATAGCACATGCATTTTGTATTTAATATGAGGGAAATACACGAGGGTGACACAAAAAAAAACCTTTAACTTTTTGAAAGCACTGAGCCTTTATTTAAAGTTAATTTCGTTTTGTATTAATTGTATCTTAATTTCAATCAATGTTTCATCAACAATTTACCTGGATTTAATAAATAATAAGTAGCGGTAAATATAGCAGACAATAATCAAGACACGGAGGCGCTGGCGCCTGAACTGCAGCTCGTCTCATAAATGAACCGAAACTCAGCGTCTACTTGCCTTACAGACCTGAGAAATATATATATAGCCTGTATTATATTAGATATACTATGAAATGTTTACTGTGTGTCATTCATGTTCTGAATATGTTGCTTCACAGTAGCCTTCACTTAAAATCTTTAGTCCAAGATTGTTGGATAATACAATTTGCCACTGAATTAGTTTAGTCCGGTTATAGGCCTATGTACAACCGCGAACAGCACATGTTGTCCCTGAGCTCCGTAACGACATCTCTCATAAAGGTTTGCGACTTATTTTAAATAGTAAAATATTATCTGAAAAACACCTAGCCTCTTCGCTAAATAGCACACAAAATACCATTGGTATGCTACTTCCGCCGCCTGACCGGAAGTTGCACCCACTTTATTTTTTACCGTAGCGCCCCCCGGAAACAGGTGGATAGTAAGGCGGGCCGCGGGCTTTCGTCTGTCGTCCAACAGTCAGCGAGTACCTCATGTGACGTCATGGAATGCATTGTGGGAGAAATAAGAATCCTCGCTAAGCTGTAGCTAAAAGCTAACATATCACCCACTTCTCCGTATTATATTTATTTTTTTGAGTACCCTACAATATCAGATACAATTGATAACTGTTTTAATGTTTATTACCAACTAGAAAATTGTCACACACAAAAAAAAAAAACCTGCACCATGGCCTTTAACTGTTACTGCCACTGAATGTTTAAAACAATTATATCCCATACTTCACCTGATCTAATGTTGACAAACTATATAATTCGAAAGCTTACAAACTCTAAATTCAGCCTGTGAAACCCGTTTTGAAATTGGACCTTGTGTTACCATAGAAACGGTACTCTAAATTCTTTTAATGGGCTCCTCCCCTTTTGGGCTTTGTCATGTTTCATAATTTATGATCAAAACCTTTTCTAATCTTGACAAAACACATATTGTCAGAAAGGTCTGAGTCTCAAGGTCCCATATTTTGTGACCGAAGTGATATTTGGACAGAATTTTATTAAAGGTCCCGTTCTTCGTGATCCCATGTTTCAAACTTTAGTTAGTGTGTAATGTTGTTGTTAGAGTATAAATAATATCTGTAAAATTATAAAGCTCAAAGTTCAATGCCAAGCGAGATATTTTATTTAACAGAAGTCGCCTACATCGAACGGGCCGTTTGGACTACATCCCTCTACTTCCTTCTTTAATGACGTCAGTAGAACAGTTTTTTGACTAACGTCCGCCCACAGGAATGCTCCCTCAACTTGCGCACTTCTTATAACTTACTGTTTACTCAGCTCTAACGGTGATTTTCTTAAGTAAAACTGACGCTTCATCTTTTGTGTGATGTACAATAAACTTTATTAAACTCATCAGTATATGTTTGATCATCATTCGGACCTGGTCCGAAACAGCAGACTTGTAGCTTATTAATAAATAATGGATACATACAAGCAGATGACAAATACGTTATAATAACCGTAATTAAACTACTAAACTATACCTGTTCCATCTCTATACAGCACTCTGACTCTGTAGGCATTATTGTCCGACTGGAAATGAACACCGTTACTGAGAGTTTCTGATATTATCATCATTCCGTGAGATGAAATTGTCCTGAGAGACTGAGTGCGAGCTCATGAAGCTCCGCCTCCTGTGTCAGCAGCAGCAGCTTATTTGCATTTAAAGGGCACACACTAAAACGGCACGTTTTTCTGAGCCCCAAAAAATGTCAATTTAAACATGCTGTAAAAAATTATCTGTTGGGTATTTTGAGTTGAAACTTCACATACACATTCTGGGGACATCAGAGACTTATTTTACATCTTGTGAAAAGGGGCATAATACGGGACCTTTAATCTGTTATGGCAGAATGCATACAATTAAATTCAATGGAATGTAAGTCACCCGGTGGCTATTTTTGGTATTATGCCTAAACAAAATCTCATGGGAACTTCAATTTTTGCGATATCAACTTCAAATTTGGAAAACAACTTGGTTAGATATATGGCTTTGATGTTATAGTAATATTATAGTAAAAAATATTTAGTAAAATACATATTTTATAAAAAAAGAAAAATTATTAAGTACAGTATATTTGATTTACTGTAAGTTTTAAACTTCCTTAACTTTTTCATACTTTCATTTTTTTGAAGTGCTTTCACTTCAGCAATAATCTGCTGACTGTTTTCTTTATTAGGTCTTAGGTCTATATTCCAAATCATTCTTGAATTACAATCATTTAAGTTTGAATAGTGCATTTTAAATAGAGCTAGTTTAATCCCTTTTTTATACCCTAACAGATAACGTGACTCAGGAGACACATACATTTCAAAACGTGCTAAATAACAACATGAACAACATATTACTTAATTTTCTCCTTCAGCACCTTAAGACAATGTTCACAATTAATGTTAGCAGTATTCTTTTTTTTTTTTTTTTTCAGAAGAAAAGTAAGTTTAATATATATTTACTTGTCTCAAAATCTGAATGTTCTGCACCACTGGCAGCCATGTTGTGATTTAGGTCAGGCTGACTAATTGATCACAAAAAATTTGAATCAAATCATGTGACCAGCATACTCAAGACAGACCAGGCTGTCATAAGTGATAAAAGAATTTGATGAAAAAATCTTTCTTATGCCCCAAAAAAGACAATAAAAACGAAGTTTCTCGTGAGACACGTTGCCTGTTTTATGTATGTATATGAGAGAAATAATTCTTCAGCACCATATAAACATATTAGAATGATTTTTAAAGGATTATGTGACACGATATATAAATGGTCATATATGGATAAATATATAAAACTAATAAGAAGTGCATTATTAATTATTTTGTTATTCCCTAAACGGATTCAGTTCATGTTACCACATTCATTATCTTCTTAATTAAACTAAAGTAGCAACAAGTCATGTACACACTTTAAAGAGTGTGTTTGAGATTTTGTGAATCATAAAAGTGTGCCATTTAACTTTGATTAATGGGTGGGCCAGAAAATAAAGAAGAGTGACAGGATGGCAGTGGTCAGTGTTTCTTTTTGTCTTTTGATTGCTTTCTGTCCCCTTCAAATTGACTGTCTTAAGCAGATTTCCCTCTTCCCTAGAGGCCAAAGAGCCCACACACACACTTCAAACTCTAGAGATACAGTTGGACGGGGACAATGGCAGAAGTTTGGTACGGCTCTCCAGAGAGAGAGAGTCACTAAGGAGTCTTTCAGGTTTGTTTTTTGTCAACTGTAGTGTTCTAGACAGCCTCCTACTCAAACATGCAGCGCAAGAGAGTCTGTAATGGACTGGAATAAATAAATGTTGTTCCAACCCTGGTCTTTCTTTCTTCTTTGTTTTTTTTTTGTCCATATATAAAGATCTGTGTGTCCAATGTTGTTTTGAACCACAATGACATTATCCTTTTTATGGACAAAAACAGTTGAACCTTCTTAAAAATATCTTATCTTGTGTTCCACAGAAGAAAGCCATACAGGTTTTGGATTACATTCATTTTTGGGTGAACTATCCCTTTATGTTTCTTTGAGTGAGGCACACTGTCATAGGATGTCACACAAAGAAATGGTTTCCTGAGTCTGGTGTAATTCTTTTTTTGACCTGTAGGACATACTTTTACACACACATATACTGAATGAAGTATTTGTAGAGAAGGATTAGGGGTGGGCAAACTACGGCCTGCGGGCCACATACGGCCCGTTAGGCTGTTTAAAGGGTCACTCCACCCATTTCAACATTAATCTTTATTGAAAGTGGGTTATATATGTAGTCGAAATGTAAAAGAAATTTCGAATTTGGTGCCCTCTTGACCGAGAAAAGACAGAAAATAACTTTAGGGCGCATTTGTATGTAAGACAACAACTCCCACAATGCACCACATTGCACAGCTCCGCAAGCCACTCCCACTAATCCAGAACAGCGCGCAAACATCAGAGAAATCCCTCTTCCGTCTACAAGGCTAGCTGCTGAAAGAGTTTGAAATTCATTTCACACAAAATGTCTAGTTAGTTGGCTGTGGCGAGCAGGACGAGGGACGTGAGAGGACGGGGCGAGTGATAATGAATGACACCTGTGAGACGCAGGGGTCTCATATCTCTCACGGAGGAGCGGAAGCACAAAAGGAACAGGCCTGATTGTATGTTTTGTTTCTGTTGTGTGTGGCCAGCTGGCTTATACTTTTGTTTTGTATTTGTTTATTTTACTATTAAAATGTTTAAATGTTCGCCGGTTCCCACCTCCTTCTTCCCACAACAACGAACCCCGTTACATTGGCAAACTCATTAGCGAATTAACTTACTCCTCATTTGTATTTCTTTCTATATGGTGAATTATTGCATGATACCTGGATGTTCAGTCAGGCGAAACTAGGATGGTTCACATCACAACACAAATGTCCGTGTGCTCGTCTGATTCAGAGATTTCGCACAAGGAGAAATTGCCATCGTTGAAATTCTCTGCAGCAGACGGACTCTATCTGTGTCCGTAGCGCACAGCGAGAGCACAGGCACCAGCAGTCCGCCCAGCTCGAGCCAGTCCGGGCTCCTCGTCCGCGACAGGCAGCCGCCTCCTGTTCCTCCATCAGCCTCAGCTGCTCTTCACTATATTGCGGCTCGTAAAGATAGCCACGAACAGCGGATTCGAGCAGCAGAATTTCAAAATCCTCTACTTCCACATCATGTTTAGTTTCTTTCGTCATTGTCATAACTTCCTATTTCCACAGCGCTTGTTAGCTTAGCTTAAAAACAAGATGGCTGATATTGATTTCAGTATCTACAAGAGAAGTCCCACCCACTGATCTGTGATAGCTCTGTTAGCGCATTAGGTCCAACCTATGGGCGGGTTTGAAAGGGTGGGATCTAGTGCTTGTAGTCTTTACAGAAATCTTACACTCTTACACTTCCTCCTACAATGACATAAAATGACGATTTTTGCGTCATTGTAGGAGGAAGTGAAAAAGGTAAATAGAGGATTTCTCTCGTCCCAGGGGAAAATGAGAGAGTGTTGCACGACCATTCAATAGTATGACTGGGTTTCTAACAATGGAAAGCTTAATGCAAATGGGTGGAGTGTCCCTTTAATCCGGCCCGTCGAATATTTAAAAAAATGTCTTAAAAATTGCATTCGGTGGCGAGGAGGGCGTGGTTTAGCGAGGTCTGTAGCGGGAGAGCGAGGGCGGAGCCGAGCGGTAAGCGGGCCGTGCTGACAGAGTGGGGAGAGAGAGACTGCTGGGAGCTCGTGCACGCTGTCGAGAGAGAAAACGCTGGCCTGCAAGCTGTATTCAGTGGAAAGTGTTGCTGCATTTGTGACCTGAGAAGCTGTATCCAGCGGGAAGAGTACTGTTTTATATGTGACTTATTTTTGAAATATTCTGAATTAATTGTGTGAGCGCGAGTAAGCGCTGTGGGGAGAGAAAGTAACTTAATAAAGTGCACTAGCCCCAGTATTCGCCGTCCCCGTGTCTCCTTCCATCACCCATTCACTGAACCAACATCCCTGTCACACATTCATTTTGCCTTTTTCCTGCAATACTTGAATAAAACAGATCATCATTCATTCAGAGCTGTTGTGGCTGTGCTGCGGTGTGTCACGTGACGAGCAATGATTTTTTTCACAAATGTATGACGTTTGTGTATTAAGTGCAATTTGATTACCATATGGAGTTTTAATAAAGTTGAATTAACGTAACCTTCTCAATTTTTTACTCTTCTAAGTGTACACTTGCTGGTGTTTTGTTTCTAATTTACTGTTAGGCCCATTAAATAATACTAAGGATAAACAATATTTAAAAAGAATATAAATATATATAAAATAAATATAAAATAAAATAAAAATTAATAACCCCAAAATATAACAATGCTAAATGGGGATATCTATAGCATATAAATTAATTTACCACGTAAATTACGTGATCCACGTATCCACGTAAATGTGTTTGCTGGTATAATCTGCCACTGGGCCGGCCCTCTGTCAAATTTTAAAACCCAGTGTGGCCCTTGGGCCAAGAAGTTTGCCCACCCCTGGATTATGCTCTACAAATTGGTTTAGAATTTTTAGGACTAGTTTGATTTTGTAGCGATTCACTGGAGCTTCAAGTTCTCAGAGTGTGATTGGTGATGCCATGTAATTACGTTATAATGACCTCTCCTTTATCAAAGCATATCACACACTGCTCACCTCCCATAGGAACATCATTCTTCCCTCCCTTTCATTTTCTTCTTCATCTCTCCCCTTTTCTCATTGCATTTCTAGTTGGCTAATAAAATATTTATTTCTAGTTCATTAATGAAGGCAGATGGCTGGATTAAAGAAATCCTGTCAAAGAACGGAATTTGCACTCACCAATAGGGCAAAGGTCAAATCTGAGATTCTGTTTGAGCAGTTTTTGGAATAATTAATCTGAATCATCTGCTAATGTGGTGTATTGAGTCAATTGTCTTATTAGTATTCTCCGTTCATTGCTTGAGTTGTTTGCCCTTAACGGAGGTCACAGAAAATAACGGAACAATGGATTTTTCTTACTCTTTTTATATAAATTAGATTTTATATAGTTAGATCCCCCCCGCACGCACACATTTACAAATCAAAGTCTGTTCAAGTATTCAGTAAATTGGTGGTGGTGTTGTTCCTTTACATGCATAGAGCTTATGCAGTTATAACAGTGGTCATTTGCATATGTCTTAAAGATACGTTAGCAAAAACAGACTGTTCTACAAGATTTATTTTCCGAGGGTTTAGAGAGACTTTTTTGGTGCAAGAAACCATTACTTTATCCATGGACTTCAGGGAAAAGTATAAAGTGTGATAATATGTCCACTCTATGGTCTCTTTGGAAAACCTCTAGTGCTTTATTTTGGTGTGAAGATGATAAAGTGTCCGTGTTTGTAACTTTTCCAGGTAGCCGTCTATGGTAAGCTATTACTCAACCTCGAGGCTTGTATAGATGTACTATGTTTGTTGCTTGAGTGTGGTGTTTAAAACAGGCTGGTATACTGTAAGCTGTAACAGGTTTCTGTATGCTTTAAACCATGGTGTCTGGTTGCTTGTTGTAGGTGTGATATATCACTGGCAACTTTTCAAGTGTTTTCTTGTCTCCTGTGTTTGTGTGTAGCATACTGTGCGTGTTTGTCAAGTCAAGTCAAATATATTTATATAGCGCTTTTCACAATACAGATTGTATCAAAGCTGCTTCACAATATCAATCAAAACAACTTAACAATGTTTGTTTATTACTGGAAAAAAAAGACATCCAAGTTTGGTAGAGCTGATCAATGGTATGATTGGTTAATTAATTTGAATATCTCCAACTGATCAAGCCAAAGGCAACAGTGGCAAGGAACCGAAAAACTCCATCCAGTGACCTAAAGGTGTCCTAACACACCATCAGATGACCCAATGGAGAAAAAAAAACCTTGGGAGAACCCAGGCTCAGTCGTGGGCCAGTTCTCCTCTGGCGTTTATGAACTAGAGGCCGAATTTACAGTTACTGTAAGATAAAAAAATGTATATGAATGCCTGGCTAAATAGATGCGTCTTCAGTCTAATTTTAAACTGTGAGAGCGAGTCTGAGCAACGAACAATATCAGGAAGGCTATTCCAGAGCTTCGGAGCTAAATGTGAAAAGGCTCTGCCTCCTTTGGTGGATCTGGATATCCTAGGAATGACCAGAAACCTCGAATTTAGTGATCTTAAAGAGCGCGATGGATTGTAGGGCGATAGAAGATCCGTTAAATAAACTGGAGCTAAACCATTTAGAGCTTTATAAGTCAAAAGCAATACCTTGTAATTAATACGGAACTTTATAGGTAACCAATGAAGTGATGATAAAATCGGTGTTATATGATCATATTTTCTTGATCTAGTAAGAACTCTAGCGGCTGCATTTTGGACTAATTGTAGCTTGTTTATTGAAGATGCAGGACAACGAGCTAATAAAGCATTACAGTAATCTAGTCTCGAGGTCATGAATGCATGAACTATCTTTTCTGCATCAGAGACTGATAGCATATTACGTAGCTTAGCAATGTTTCTAAGGTGGAAAAAGGCGGTTTTTGTAACATATGAAATATGCTTTTCAAAAGACAGGTTGCAGTCTAATGTAACACCCAGGTCTTTTACTGTAGCGGATAAAGTAACAGGGCATCCTACTATGTTAAAGTCGTGCTGTGAAAGGTTTTGTGGACGGTTTTTACAACCGATAAGTATTACCTCTGTCTTGTCTGGATTTTATAAAAGAAAATTACGCGTCATCCAATCTTTTATATCTTTAACACAATCTGTCAATTTGGATAATTTAGCGTATTCATCTGGCCGTGATGAAATATATATTTGAGTGTCATCAGCATAACAATGGAAACTAATTCCATGTTTCCTTAGAATATTACCAAGTGGCAGCATATATATTGAGAATAATAAAGGGCCTAACACAGATCCCTGCGGCACTCCATAGTTTGCCGAAGTTATGATCGATTTTTCTCCATTTAAGTAGACGAAATGGTAGCGGTCAGATAAGTATGACCTGAACCAGCTTAATGCTTGTCCTTGAACACCAGTGTAATTTTGTAGTCGATCTAAGAGTATTGTGTGATCTATAGTGTCGAACGCAGCACTAAGATCAAGTAAAACTACTGAGATACAGCCTTGGTCCGAAGCTAAAAGTAAATCATTTGTGATTCTAACAAGCGCAGTTTCAGTGCTATGATGTGGCCTAAATCCAGACTGAAACTTTTCATAGATGTCGTTTTCTTGCAAAAAAGAGCCGAGTTGACTGGACACAACTTTTTCTAATATTTTTGACATAACTGGAAGATTCGAAATGGGTCTGTAATTTGCTAGGTTATTTGGATCTAAATGTGGTTTCTTAATAAGAGGTTTTATAACAGCCAGCTTGAACGTTCTTGGAACATGACCTAAAGATAAAGATGAGTTAATAATATTGAGAAGAGGCTCTTCCACTATAGGTAACACTTCTTTCAGTAGTTCAGTTGGTATAGGATCTAATAAACACGTTGTTGTTTTAGATGAAGTGATAAGTTTATTTAACTCTTTTTGTTCTATGGTTGTAAAGCATTGTAATTGTTCTTGCGGGGTGATAATTGCGGCTGAATTATAAGGCGCGAGTAAAGATTGAACGTTTACGATTTTGATTCTGATGCTTTCAATTTTCTCGGTGAAGAAGTTCATGAAATCATTACTACTAAACTGTAGCGAGGTATTTTGTTCAGACGACGTCTGTTTATTTGTTAGTCTAGCCACGGTATTAAATAAAAACCTTGGATTATTTCGGTTGTTTTCTATTAATTTGCTGAGGTGCTCAGCCCTGGCCGTTTTAAGGGCCTTTTTATAACGTGACATACTGTCTTTCCACGCGATTCTAAAGACCTCTAAATTAGTTTTTTTCCATTTACGCTCTAAATTACGGGTTTCTCTCTTTAAAACATACGTAGTATTATTGTACCATGGTGCTATACTTTTTTCTCTGACCTTTTTTAATTTAATGGGTGCAACAATATCCAATGTTCTAGAGAGAATGGTGCTCATAGTGCTAGTTAGTTCATCTAGTTCATCTGTTTGTTTGGGTTCAGGCAGCAGCTGAGACAGATCAGATAAGCTATTTGAGAAATGATCTATGGTGGATGGAAGAATTGTTCTACCTGGTCGATAACGTGGCGCAGCATGACATTTTACAGCAGTACTTAATATGCAAGTTACCATGTAATGGTCAGTGACATCATCACTTTGTGGAATGATATCTATATCGGTTGGATCGGTTCCATTAAATCGAGTGTATGATTAAGACGATGAGTTGGTCCGGTGACGTTTTGCTTGACCCCGAAGGAGTTTAATAAATCTGTAAACGCAGCCCCTAACGCATCATTTAAATTATCTACGTGTATGTTAAAATCTCCAACAATTAATGTTTGTGTGCGTTTCAGGTGTGAAGATGAGGAAGTTTGCGTACTGTAAGGTGGTGCTGGCCACTTCTCTGGTGTGGGTGATGATAGACATGTTCATCCTTCTCTACTTCAGCGAATGCAACAAATGTGATGAAAAAAAAGAGAGAGGATTGCCGGGGAGAGACAGTAAGTACACACACACACACACACACACACACACACACTCTTTGTCAGCTGTCTCCTCAATACATGTTTTGACAGATTTCTTTTTTTTTTATTTGTGGGATAGACAAATAAAACATTTAAATAGGTATACAATTGTGGAAATACCATACCATATATATATATATATATATATATATATATATATATATATATATACTGTATGCATATAAAACTGACTTAACCCAACATCCAAACCTTACCCCACTAATTACACTGATTTAAGTCACATGAACCTTAAGTAGCTGCATCATAACAGTACCAGATCTTGTTCTTTATTTCAAGTTGAATACGACCAGAATTCTTCTCTGGTTATTGTAAAAGAAATGAGAACCATTTCTCAGTTCCCAAACCTATTATTTACTGTATGAATCTTTTTGTACAATTTGAAGACTTCACTGGATGTTCCCAAAAGAAGATTTTGTCAGAGTTAGCTAACCTCTGCAGACATTTTTGTTCCCAAAGTATACTGTAGCTAAATAACTCAAAACACAAATACAGCTAATACAGAAAGCACTCATCAACACACACACACACACACACACTCACACACACACAGTAAGAGGGTAGGTATTGAACTGTGTGTATTTCTGTGGGAGAGAAAAAGAGTAGAAATATAATATGATCGTTTTAGAGCTGTATTGGCTCTACGTCATCTGAAGGATACAACCACATTCCAGCTGTGCAGCTTATTTTAGAGGATGGAGAGAATGAGGAATGGAAGAAATCAAGAGCAGTGCTTCTCAACTGGTGGCTTGCAGGGCCATTCTGATGTGGTAATGGGCAGTAGGGGACATTCAATGCTAAAAGCAAATAATACAATGCCACTAACCATATAAATGAGCATAGTTTCAATAGCAAAATAACAGACTTCTAACAGACAGATCAACCAGAAAAATGGAGAAAATGCTTCCCTATATTTTGTGTTGTTAATGTCTTAATAGTACATGTTAATATTTGATTTAAGGACATTTTAGGTTACTTTTATATGATAAAAATGTAAGTACTGTGATTAGACTTGATATGAATGTAAAATATGAATCCTGAAGTAAAACCAGTTGAGAACCGTTGACTTAGAGACTATAAAACGAGCAGAAAGAAGATTCAGAAGGAACAGTCACTGAGAAAAAAAGTATGAACTGGATGGTAATGCAGTGGGAAAGCTCATCCTCTTACAAAGATTTCGTTTGTCTGACCCCTGTATCAGGTCACTTTGGTTTGTTCTGGGTGGTCACTCAAGAGCTGCTTTACTTTGGCCATCATCTCATGAAACAATAACCCTAAAATAATCTGCTTACCATATTAATAAAGCACATTTTCTGCTGCTTGTGTGTGTTTCTATAGCGATGATTATACGATTTCTACCCCCAGAATACCTCATGAAAGCCATTGGATTTTGCGGAGCAGGGAAACAGGACAAAGTTGCCTTGTAATGCGCTCAGTCCGAACAGCTAAATCCTGCCCACTTGACACCCGTACATACACACACACACACACACACACAGTGTACGCACAGACACACACGACACAGGGCTTACAAACAGGCAGTTTGCCTCTTAGAGCAGATGTAATCTCTTACACGGTTGCAAATCTGACCTTAATCTCACCAAAGCATGCTTTTTGAGTTATTAATGATCAAAGCTCAGCGCTTATCTACCCACCCGAAATCTACACAAACACAAACTTCACACACACATGGCACAATAAACAATTGTGCACGGACATGGAGGCCACACATTCTTTTCTGTGGGCATACACTCAAATGTTTATGGGGATTTCTTTAACTTCAGACACTGGTCGAGTTTTATTAAAACTAACATTAGAGGTGAAACGGTATGAAAATTTCAGATCACAATTATAATGACCAAAATTACGATTATCAGTATTATCACGGTTTTGTTCAAATGAGATGAAAATGTTCAAAAAGAACTGATACACACCATGAAAACATTTCAATTTCAATTTCATTTCAACATTTCAAACATTTATATATATATAGCCTACTGTATATATGCGTGTGTGTGTGTGTGTGTGTGTGTGTGTGCGTGAAGGGCATACAACTAACTGTGACAAGAAAGTTTACCAGCCATAAATATTTTTTCATATACTCGCCAACACTGATTTATACTTGCATGTGGCGCCTGGTGAGTTTTAATTTTAGACCATGTATGTATGTTTTTTTTAAAAGTTTGTTTACTTGTTTGTCAAGGAGACCAGGGTCAGTGAAGAGCATGACTGAGATAACATATGAATGTGTTTTTATGTAAATAAATGTTAATGTAAATATTCTTTGGGATTTGGGGACAGAATATTTTTACTCCCCCATTTCCATTCAAGCTGCAGTTTTAATTAGCAAAAAAGTGTCACAGTCTAATTTGATTGTGTGTATTTAGGTTACATAAAATAAGAGCTGTGCAAATTAGCCTTAGAAAGACAAAGGAGTCAGGCTTTTTTTATTGCCTGTTGTTCCAATCACAAAATACATAATTTGAGATGCGGTGGAAATGCAACTGTGGTGCTGTGGTTTTTCATATAAAAATATTCTTTAAAAAAAAAAAAAACAGAATTCTCTGGTGATGTGTGTATATCCACTATTGGACAGATTAAATTAACTAGTGAGAGTGTGAGGTGTTTATTTTCTAAAAGTCCACAGTATGGTATGTGCGTTTCTCACAAGTGTCCATAGTTGGAGAAACGCCCATACTTAATCAAAAGCCAAGGGAACAATCTTGAATTTGCGTGTTTGTGTTTCAGCTGTGGTTCAGAGGCCTCATGATGGCCCAGGGGAGATGGGAAAGCCAGTGGTCATCTCTAAAGACCAGCAGGAGAAGATGAAGGAAATGTTTAAGATAAATCAGTTTAACCTGATGGCCAGCGAGATGATCGCACTCAACCGATCTTTACCGGATGTCCGACTCGAGGGGTGAGTGTCTGCATGTGTGTATTCGCTACCATTAAAGTGAGATTGTTTTTGTTTATTAGATGAATTTTAAGCCTGTAACTGGCTTAACTGTTATGTTTTGAGCCGTGAGGGTTGGTGTTTGACTTTACAAAGATTGGCTGACGTATCACAGCGTGTGTGTGTGTGCCCTCTTCACTGAGTGAAATGTGTGTGGCAGGGAGTGAAATCTAAACATTGATCCGTGAAATGTGTTTATTTTCTGCCCCTCAGATTAATTACCAGAGAGGTATTTTTTTCTCAGCTGTGTTTGAAGCAAACCAATAGAATCAACATTTTCAATTAAAAGATAAGAGTGTGTCAATTACAGAGTCACAGTCATGACCTAACTTTACACACACACACACACACACACACACACACACACACACACACACACACACAGCGTCAGACCCACAACGTTCAACTTGACAATAATGTGATCTAACTCTTATAACTAAGAACATACTACTTTATTTTCCTTGTAACAAACGTATTAGACTTTTTGATATAAAAGCTTTACATTTGAGAATGTAAACATGAGAATTTTTGTAATAAGTACACACATAATTCACAAAGCGAGATATACAGTACCATTCAAAAGTTTGGGGTCATTGTTTTTTTTCTTTAAATAAATTGATACTTTAATTTAGCTAGAATGCCCTAAATTGATCAAAAGTGACACTAATGCCAGCACAGCTTTTTTCAATGTTTATAATAATAAAAAAATATTTTTTGAGCATCAAATCAGCATAGAATGATTTCTGAAGGATCGTGTGACACTGAAGAAGACTGGAGTAATGATGCTGAAAATTAGGTTTTGCTGTTACAGGAATAAAATACATTTTAAAATGTATTAAAATAGAAAATAGTTATTTTAAATTGGTATAATATTTTACACTATAACTGATGTTTGTTCAAATAAATGCTGCCTGGGGGAGCATAAGAGACTTCTTTCAAAAACATTTAAAAACCTTTACCGACCCCAAACTTTGGAACGGTAGTGTACAGTTGGGTAATTAATTATACTAATGCATGTTACACGAACACTGCAAAGAATCTAAACTTATTACAGAACATTTAAGATTTACATAAGATTGAATATTTCATATTGTAGATGCTTTTCCCCTGTATTTTCAGTTAAGTTAGGTTGTCTGGACTTGACTGTGGACTATGTAGCGTGGAATTGTTTGACGTGTCGCAATCATTCACCCTAAGTGTTATTTAAACACTTATTAACCTGTGAGTTTGCCACATCAAATATTGGCAGTTAATGTGTGTGTTGTAGAGGTCAGATTACTGTGTGTGCATAGTGCGTGAGTGTGTGTGTGTCAACTATTTCTTTTATGCTTTGCAGTATTAAGTTCACTGAGGTAAGGCAGAGAAAAGAAAAGACGTGTAGAGAACATGTCTAATTCGTCCTTGAGAAAGCAAACAAAAGCACGTTTGTGTGTGTGTGTGTGTGTGTGTGTTTGTGAGTGTTTGTGACGCTACTTTTGTTCTGTGGGATATCACTCCAAAACTGTTCTCTCTCCATTCCCACTGCACTAAATAATGTGTAGTTTGTCCTTCTGCAGTGGACACACACACTTTCAAAAGACCTTGCCTTAAATATTTACGATTTTAATAAGTCCCTGGATGTTCTCTCCTTCAAGGCGTGACCATGGAAACTATTCCACCATGACAATAATGTCACCCAGGTCTCTGAGCCAAGTAAAGCAGAAGCACGTCTATGAAGCAGACGTAATATTCACACACTCGCATACAGCTGCACGTCAAGCATTACGTCAAGTGTGTTTAATGAACTGAATCATTAGCATATGCATCCTGGCAGTGTCTGGCATGGTGATAAATCACTGGGTCACTGGAGGGATCTGTAGGTCTGATAAAAATTCCAGGATTATTGCTGTTTAATGAGTTTTGTAATTATGTTGTGCCAAATTTCTCTCTCTCTTTCTTTTGTGTGTAAATGAGTATAAATATACAAGCAGGACATTTTCCTTCAACATTCCTTCCTCATAAGCCAAACCCAATTCCTGCCTCTAACAAGTGTTTAATTTGTGCCGGATCCTGTTCCGGAAAATGTTAAATTTGTTTGCATCCCAGTATTTGTTTTTCAAATGATCTGACAGATCAGATACATTGTCAAACTGTGACCGTGTGTGTGCATGTGCTTGGAGGTGTCAGACAGCATTTAACCCTGAACAGATGTATTTTTGACCAACCTGTTTTCTTAATATTCAGTGTCGCATGATCCTACTGACAAATCTAAAGCAACCGCATGATGTGATCATTTCAACATGCACAAGGCTATGGCGTTATTTCCCTGTCAAATGTCGAGGGCGCATTATTGAAGCGCGAAAGTACATTAATACAGTGCCCTCCACAATTATTGGCACCCCGGTTTAAGATGTGGTCGAGGACTTCTAAAAATTCTCCTTTTTTTTAAAACAACATATAACCCAAATGCAAAAAAAGAGAAAAATCCAACCTTTTATTTAAGTACATTACTTTGGTGGTAAAAAAAATCACACATTTAGAAAAAAAAAAAAACTTGAAATCATGTGTCCCACAATTATTGGCACCCCTGATGTTAATACTTTGTACAACCCCCTTTTGCCAACAAGACAGCACTTAATCTCCTCCTATAACATTTCACAAGATTGGAGAACACAGAGAGAGGGATCTTTGACCATTCTTCTTTGCACAATCTTTCTAGATCATCCAGTGTCCTGGGTCCTCTCTTATGCACTCTCCTCTTTAGCTCGCCCCACAGGTTTTCGATTGGGTTGAGGTCTGGGGACTGAGATGGCCATGGGAGGACCTTGAGTTTGTGACTGCTGAACCATTTTTGTGTAGATTTTGCCACATGTTTTGGATCATTATCCTGCTGAAAGACCCAATGACGACCCATCTTCAGGTTTCTGGCAGAGGCCATCAGGTTTTTATTTAAAATGTCCTGGTATTTCAAAGCGTTCATAATGCCATGCACCCTAACAAGGTTCCCAGGGCCTTTGGAAGAGAAACAGGCCCACAGCATCACAGATCCTCCACCATACTTCACGGTGGGCATGAGGTGCTTTTCGGCATACTCATCTTTTGTTTTACGCCAGACCCACTTAGAGTGTTTGTTGCCAAAAAGCTCAATCTTAGTCTCATCTGACCAAAGCACACGATCCCAGTTGAAGTCCCAGTGCCGCTTAGCAAACTCCAGACGTTTACGTTTGTGAGTGTTAGTGAGAAAAGGCTTTTTCCTTGCATGCCTCCCAAACAGCTTGTTGGCATGTAGAGAGCGTCTGATGGTTGTTTTGGAGACTTTGTGACCCCAAGATGCCACTCTTTGATGCAATTCTGTGACAGTGAGCTTAGGACTTTTTTTTACTTCTCTTACCACTTGGGACCTCTTCCAGCCTTGTTTGTCACTGTTCCAGTTGTTTTAAACTTCTTAATGATTCCTCTGACTGTAGATACGGGCAAGTTAAGGCGAGTGGCTATTTTCTTGTAGTCGTTGCCTGACTTATGAAGGTCGACACACATCTGCCTTACTTGAATGGTGTGTTCTCTTGTCTTTGCCATGTTGAAAAATGGGTAAGAGAATTAGGCGTCATATTTATACCCCAGGGAAACAGGAAGTCATGAATTACTAATTAAAAGTTCCTAGATACCCTGACCAACTTTAGCAACTACAGAAAAATATATTAAAAAAAAAATCAATTACATTTTTCAGCGTAATCGTTAGGGGTGCCAATAATTGTGGGACACATGATTTCAAGGTTTTTTTTTCTAAATGTGGGATTTTTTTTTTTTTTTACCACCAAAGTAATGTACTTAAAAGGTTGGATTTTTCTCTTTTTTTGCATTTGGGTTATATGTTGTTTAAAAAAAAAAGGAGAATTTTTAGAAGTCCTCGACCACATCTTAAACCGGGGTGCCAATAATTGTGGAGGGCACTGTATAATGCGCGAGCGTGAATCTCAATGCTCGCGCGCGGAATATAATGCGCGAGCGCGAATCTCTCTGCTCGCGCGCGGGAACTGGGCGCACGCTCTCAGAAACACGCTGCTCTTGTAAGAATTTTCTCTGGGCTCGCTCAGAGAATATGCCTGCACTTAGAACGTGTTCAGTGCAATTGCGAAGCTCTCCTCTTCGCTTAAAGTAAGCGTGTGTATGTGCTTAGACTGTGTCCCGTGCGTTCGCGCAAGCCTACTCTTCTCTTCGATTTCTTTCTCTTTGCTCTTGGCATAAACGCTGTCAAAACGGCAACAACCAATCAGAAATTGCTATTCCATATGTTATGTAGGGTTTTTCCCCTTTTTTCTGCTGTTCTGTAAAGCACGTTGGCCAGCCAGTGGCTGTTGTAAAAAAGAGCTATATAAATTAAAAGAACTTTAACTTGTGAGTGGTCATTGGTTGTTTTTGGTCATAATCATTGTCCTTGTGTTCCCATTGTCTCTTGACTAGCTTTGTTCCCTGTACCATTGTTGGTGATTCTATGTTTAGTCCAAGTTTATGTTCATGTTAATTCCATATTGTCACTTCAACCCAAATCGAATTGGAATAATACTTGGGTTCAATTCAACTCGACTACATTACACATATTATAGACATGATTCATGGGTCTTTTTTTAAATTATCTTTCTAGATCTTTTTGTCTTAATTTTAAAATCTGAAAGTTCTTGTTTTAGGTTCTTCATATATGCCTATTATATAGGCTACCTTGTTATAATTATTAAAACCTTTCTTAATGTTTTTTTATTTATTGAAACGTTTTTCATTATCTTTTATATAATGGGAGAATTAAACGTTTGAATAACGTTCTTATAACCAAGCAAGAACGTTAATACAACGTTTATATAAAGGGAGAATTGAACGTTCTAACGTTATTATAACCAGGAAATAACGTTAATACAACGTTTATATAACGGGAGAATTGAACGTTCTTATAACCAAGAAATAACGTTAATGCAACGTCTAAAAAACTGGACGTTTTGAAATTCCCTAGAACAATCAGAAATAAAATTTTTATAACTTAATGGGAACGTTATGAAAACGTTATTATAACCTAAAATTGTTAGCTGGGGAAGAGGAGAGATTCGCGATTGCACTGAACACTTTTTAATTGCAGGCATATTCTCTGAGAGAGCCCAGAGAGAGAGTTCTTACAAGAGAAGTGTATCTGAGAGCACGCGCCCAGTTCCCGCGCACGAGCAGAGAGATTCGCGCTCGGCACATTATATTCCGCACGTGCGCAGAGAGATTCGCGCTCGGCACATCATATTCCACGCGCGAGCAGAGAGATTCACGCTCGGCACATCATATTCCACGCGCGAGCTGAGAGATTCGCGCTCGGCACATCATATTCCGCGCGGGAGCAGAGAGATTCACGCTCGGGCATTATATTAATGTACTTTCGCGCTACAATAATGCGCACTCGACATTTGACAGGGAAATAACGCCATACAAGGCAGGTTTCCAGCATCTTGTTAAATCCATGTCATGAAGTATTCGAGCTGTTCTGGGGTCCTACTGAGTATTTGAGATATCTACTTAATAAACTGGCCACTGAGTGTGAATGGAAAATAACATGCACCTAAAAACTTTTTCTGTTTAATTGTTGTACAATTAGTTTTTTGTAAAATACATTTTCACACAGCAGACCTATTGGCACCAATATTTTTTGAAAGCATGTTTCCTAAAGACTCCCTTCATTGGTTGGACAAACAGATAGCTCCGCCCCAAACTCACACCATTGGTTGAGCCAATGTTGCTCTGAGCCACTCTGCTGGTAGATGCCGTAAACAATATATCTAAACCTAAAAAACTTCTTTCTTCATTGATGACCATTCAAAATTAGCTTTGTCTTCTGATAAAAAATTTAAGCAATTGTTTATTTACTTATTTTCTCTACATAAGCTGAAGAAGGAAAAATTAAACACTTTAGCTTTAAGGATCCTTTTTTTTTATCTGGTTTGAGAATTAGATTCTGATTGGACTGATTTGACAGTATCTTAGCAACGCTCTTCAAACATGTAATTATGCTTTACTGTGCATCAGCAGATGAACCTTTTCCCAGTTACCTCACTGTTTTCCCTGACCTTCTGCTCTCTCTCTCTTGTCTTACACACACACACACCACCATAAGTGCTGTGTGATGTGTACTAAATTACTGTTTTGCTGCTCTGAATGGAGTAAAATGGAATTCATTATTCTGTTTCTCTAAATTACATATCAAAGGAGGACAAGCTAGCGCCGGAGAGAGAGAGATGTGATATCAAAGTAGTAAGATATCTCAATCTCTACGGAAGGAAGGAAGTGGAATTACTAGGCAAGAAAAAAGGAAAGTGCAGATGAAAGCAACTGAAAATGTATCTGCCAAAGGGAAAAGTGTGTGTGTGTGTGTGTGTGTGTGTGAGCAAACATCTTTATGTATTTTTCACTGGTTGTGGCTGTTTCTTCCCGTACACACCCCTGCATAAACTATCTCAATACTGTGTCGACTAGATGTGTCTCAGTGCCAGACATGATTCTTTTGGGATATTGGGAGTCAACACAGGAAACAGAACTTTGATTGACACAAAAATCTGCCAAAAGAAGAAGAACATGAAATAAAGAGTTTCATATTTGAGTTTTCACATTTTGTCTGAGAAAACTGGCATTTATAACATTAAATTAAGAACAAAAAATCTGAAAACATCTGATGTACTGTGTAGAGATAATTAAAACCAGTTATTACAAATCGTTCGATGAACAAAAACAAGTTATTTTTTATAAAACAACTAAACTTAAACATAAAAAGCTTGTTACTTAAAATAAAATAAACGTTAACTGAAAAAATATAGATCAACAATTTTCACAGTAAAATTTCATCACAGAAAGAGTGTGCTGTCCTATGCTATTCTTGCAAATATGTCAAGAGTGCATGTGTGTGTTATGATGATGCAGCTGACCATAGCACAGTGCATATTAGATATTGTTGTTTGTTGTTGGTCAATTCTTGTATAAGAAAAAAATTAAGATAATGGTCTTCCTCAGATTTACATTTTCAAAAATTTGAATGAACCTGACCGTCCATATTTTTTCTCTGTAAGCCTTATGTGCAATACATGGGTAACTGATCTTAGCTTTTAATATTCATATCCAGTTCATGCTGTCCACATGTAAATGTATAACTTTTCTAAAAAAGTATTGTCCGGACCTCCGCTGGGAAGTAAATAAAGATACCTCCAGTTGGAACTTTAATTGAACATCCCTGCTCTGGAATCTGGTCCCATTAACATATGATTTATTGTTGTATTGACCTTCATAACATGATTAGCTGTTCATCAGTGTGCTTGATTATCTGATTGGCTGTTCTGCATACTGTTTAATGATGTGATTAACATAATCACTATGTGATTCTTCAGTTAAATTATGCATTACTTGGTTCTTAGTTTTGCTCTCTCTCTCTTTTTTTTTCTTTTGTGTGTGATTTTTATTGGTTTCCTTCCCAATGTGGTAAGCAAAGCATTTTTGGCTTGTATTTCTGTAATTAGCAGGTTATGCAGAACCATTAAAATCATATGGTCAAGACTGTAAACTCACAGACAGCATATATTTACACAACCACGCCAACACACACTGTTTTTATAGTTGTATGTTGCGTAGAGAGAACAGCTCACAGCTGGGAACAATACTGACCTTTTCTCCTTCACTGCATTCCTGCTGTCTGGGAGGGAAGTGTGTGTGTGTGTGTGTTTGATGCTGAAAGCTGTACTGTGGTATGATAACACTATTTCCTTTACAGTTTGACAGTTTTTCTTTTTATACGTCTCTTTTACTTTCAGATTCAGGTAGCTTTTATTGGCGATGTAAAAAAAGTAAGGGTTGAGAAGCAGTGCCTTCTAAAAACATTGGATGAGAAAATAATTGACAGTACAAAATAAACACTAAAATAAGTGCAATGAAATATGAGATTGATTTATGTATAAATAATTTTCACTGAAGTACTAGAGTTTTAGGTGTCAAAGAGGCAATCTGAAATGCAGACAAAGACATGTGAAATTGGAAAATTATCAAGCATATTTTTCAAATTTTCCTAAATTTCTGCTAACACTGATGAATAAAAGATTGTTTACTCTACATTTGTTTTACACCACCTTTTGAGGTCGATTTTTTTAAAGAAGTCTCTCTTGCTCAATTCAAAATATTTTTGTATCACAATATTTGTGGCATCACAACCTATTTAAAGATGATTTCAGTTCTATATTGCCTTCAGTCTACAATGATTTAGAAATTTATACTATAGTCTGTGTTTTGGATTATGAAGCCACCCTTGACACCAGCTGGTTGTTTTTCTATTTTCATGTTCTGTTTTGATTCTGTTCTTTGATATGATGAAGGTGCTGGTCAGAGAGATTTAGATTTACATGTAGTGTGTGTGTGTGTGTGATTTTGAGATTACGATGACTTTGAGAACTAATGACTAACCGATCCTGTGTGTCCTCTGGCTGTTATCGCTGCTTTAGAGGGAGAGGAAAAGTAGAAGAGAAAGGCTGTCCTCAATTATCCCTCCCAGACACACACACACACAGCCGAAAATGTGTGTAAAATCACACTGAGCAGCATCATTGCACTCGATCGAGTAGGATGTCCTGTAAATGACTGAATAACTACAGCTCACATTCTTCTTCCTCTGCATCTCTCTTTCTCTCTCTATGTGTGCTAAAGTCAAGCAAGATTTGGCCTGAGGAGTCTAGAAAAAATCTAGTATAATAATGTGCGTGCGTGTGTGATGGAAGAGTTCTACAGACCTACGGCTGTTTTTGTCTCTGTCTGATTGCACCAAATATATCCAATTATTCCTGGGGCTTGAGAAATGTGATTGTGTGCGTGTCTGGTGTCTCTGAGGGTTTGTGTGTGTGTGTGTTTCATCTTTGATTCCTTCCATCTTTTGATCAGTCACTCATTTACACGTTGTTGCAGCTATTTTAGTCTGATTTAGACACACACGCACGCACACACGCACACAAGCCATGGCCAGGCATATGCTACCTCACCCACTCAGCTCACTCACACTTGATGGTGTCTGTGCTGATTGGAGGGAAGGGATGCATGATCTCCCTGCTTTACAAAATTAATTTTTTATATAGAGACAGAAAATCTAGGAGAATGGACACCAAGGAATGAGAGAAAAATCTCTGCTTCATTTTAATCAGGCAGGTTGCAGGGTTGACCAATGAGAAGCCTCGGCTGCAAATTAAACCGTTGTCTGGGGTCCTGAGAGTCGACATCAGGTTAATGAATTTAAAAAGAACAGTCTGTGTGTTTCCAGATGGTGAGTTTAAGAAAGATGGGGCCAGGGGGGGCTGTGTTACTGCAGTGATGGGACATAATGGACTACAACCCCTCACCTTCACTTAATTAATCGCGTGTGTGTGTGTGTGTGTGTGTGTGTGTGTGGAGTTGTAGGGGTGCAACGGGTCGCAGTTGATCCATGATCCGTACAGAGTACAGACCAGGCCCCACTGTTCGGAACGCATGTGATTCGTGGATTAATTGCTAAGTTTAACCACCATAGAGTGAAAGGGTGATCATAGAGTGAAAAGTTTATCATTTGCACGTGTTTTCTCTTGACTTGATCGCGCGCTGTAATCTGAGCGTACAGCCGCAGGCACCCAAAGTGCACACACACATGAAGGTACGTTTCAGATAGCTCACAAACACCGAATTGATTCCTCTTTTGCGTCTCCTTGCGCTTGAACGGACTCATTCACACAAAACGGTCAAACTACCCGTCTCTGCAAGTATTCTCGTAAACACAGTCGGTTATGTCTTAAGTGAACGTAAACAGTTGAGAAGGAAATCGGATGTGTATCATTATATTGGATCTGTTCATTAGGTCTTAAAGTGACAGCAGTCTATAAATATCTGCTGTTGTCTCTGTCATTAATGTTAACCAAACAACAAAACACATATTTAACAAAGATTCATCTATATTCAGTTTACACAGTGAACATTAAAGTGTTTTTTACATTTGATTACATTTCTGTACTTGAATACTGTTAGACCTTACTTTATTTGTAACATTGTTATATTTTATTTACATACTTGTTATTTGTGTATTTGTTCTTATGCTATTAATGACTGTTCACTTGTCTTTAATAATGTTTAATTTTTAAAAGCTAAATTTTTGCTGTGGTATCGAAGTACTTAAAGTGGGCTTTAAGTGATAAATGAAAAGCAAAGTTACATTAACCCCTCCCTCTTTTTTTTTTTTTTTGCTGATGCGAAAAATTATCTGATCCATGACTTATCCATCCATTACAAAACGTAATATGATCCAAACCGTGAATTTAGTGATATGTTGCACCACTAGCAAGTAGGTTGGAAGGTGTTTTTTGCCTCTAATGTTGTTTTGATGTTTCAATGTTATTGTTTTTTTGGAGCGTTGTGGTTATATTTTGCCTCTTAATGTGGTTTTGTGCTTGATGTTTTGTCTTTTTGGGTGATCGCAGGCCAGAATCCCCCAGCTGTGCCAGGGCAAACAGGAAATGAGGCAGGAATTGGAAGCTTGTGTCCCACTTTAGCTCTCCAGATTCAACAAACACTGGCTTTCCTGTTCCTACCACAGCACAGACTGGCACAGTGACCTGCGCTTACATAATCGCCAAACAATCAACACATTCTCTGAACCCACCCACAGCCCCTCAAATGGCCAATGAGTGCCCTTTCTCTGGCTGACTGACAGAGATTTAGACCAATGAGAATGTAGAGGGATGGAATGCTTATGGGAACATTTACTGGAATAAATGTTGGAAAAACTTTCTGAAGGGACAATGGTGATGGGGACAAAATTGAGATGCGAGGAAAAATTATATTTCAGATATGTTGCATTCCCTTGAGCATTCCCTCGCAAAACTCGCAAAACAAAGGATTTGCATTTCACTTGCCAGGGACCAGAAAGTTTCTTGGGGGAACGCAAAACTTTTGTGAGTGAACGGAGACTTTCTTGGGAGAGCGCTATAATTCTGTGAGTGCGTGAAAGCATTTTATACTTTTATGCTAATATACTATAGGAAATGAAGCAGGAATGCTAATATGCATTTTATGCTAAATGCAAAAGAGTATTATTCTTTTACTATATCCCTTTACGGGATCCATATTTTTCACAAATTGAATTCCTCCTAAGTCATTTACTGAAAATCGTCCCTTTCTCCTTTCTTATAAATGCCCAAATTAAAATTTGGTGTGTTGTGATGGTTTATAAGACTATGAGAACTAACGCTATGAACATTGAAAACAGTGATAGATGGACCTCTCAACCTTTGAGGGGACCAAGTGAAACACGATTATGTATTTCTGCTCAGCTAGCGACATTGTGCATCAACCACACTACAAACCCTAACACTTTTTCATATACTTTCTTTGTATAACAGTTCTATCTAAGAACGTATTAGACAGGACTGTTAAACAGATCATAAACTAATAAAGATGAAGAATAGGAACTTTCAGGCTGTGTGGCGTTGTGTGATGCTCTGGCATTCTCAGCGCTGTCAAAATAAATGTCCGCCTCGCTGTCAAAATAAGTCACAGCAACAAGCTGTGTCACTTCAGAATTACTAGCTGTACGAATGCAACAAGGTAAATGACCCTAGGGGAACATTTATTTCTCTGGGAACCACCCTGGTTGCTAGTTCCTATAACTATGTTCCTATAACTACCCGGTGCGAAAGGCCCATTGACATTATATCATGGCCCATTCATTTTCATTGTATGAAAGCGTCAACATTCTGCTAAGCTTCTATTAATGTTTAGACAAATATTTCTCAGAGAACAAGATAAAATGAAGACTAGATAAAAGTGCTAACATCAGTAATAATACATCTTTTGTCTCTGTCAGTGAATGCTCATTGTTAGCTCATTCACTCTGAAGGTTACACCTTAAGTAAGGTGTGACCATCTATTCAGACTCTGTCATCATTTATTCCAGCGTCAACTGTTTTAGAGCTCCTCACACTGGATGAGATGCGTGCACAGTCTCTTCGGCAGCTCTCCACTTACCGCTTCTTCATAACCGCCTGTGTGTTTCGGATAAGTGCTAATCTCCTCTCATCTCTACAGCTCTCTGCAGCTCTCCAGACCTGGTGTCTGTCTGTGCTCTGGAGGGGAGAGAATTTCGGAGAATGTAGCCATTTAAATATTTTTATCTTGATTATCCATGTTTTGTCCATTCTGATTGGCTCTGTGTGTTTTTTTCAGGTGTAAAACAAAGTTGTATCCGGACGATCTCCCACGCACCAGTGTGGTGATCGTGTTCCATAATGAAGCGTGGACCACACTGCTCCGAACAGTCCACAGCGTCATGGACAGGTCTCCGAGACACCTGCTAGAGGAAATCGTGCTAGTGGATGATGCCAGTGAGAGAGGTGAGTGTGTGTGTGCAATGTTCCCACAAATATAATAAAACCTGAAATCACCTACATTGCATCAGCCAAAGGTCCAAAGTTTAACAGCTTCGTAAACATGCTAAATAATGCCTTAAAGAAAATATAAAAATGCAGAAAGGGGTTTAGGGTTTGGGGATAGAAAATATTAGGGGACATTATCTCAGTATAAAAACAATAGAGGTCAACGAAAAGTCCTCACCATGAAAGGAAAAACAAAAGTATGTATGTGTTCTGGTTGCACCTAGATTATGAGGACCCAAAGTCCTTAAGTTGTGGTGTGTATTCAGGTTTCAGGCCACGCCCCCTACATTATGAGGACACGCCGATGTCCTTGTAATGCAAAATGCTAAATGAACAAATGATTTTTTATTAAAAATTAAAAAATGCAGAAGGTTTTCTGTGATGGGTAGGTTTAGGGTAGGGGCTAGAAAATGTCTGAAGTTCAGTATAAAAACCATGTCCTCATAATTATGGTTTTACCAACATGTGACTGTGTTTGCTGAAACCCTTTCTTCTTGTTTGAAGCAATAGTTAAAAAATGATTATGTCATCATTTTCTCACCCTCATGTTGTTAAAACCTTGTATGATTTTCTGCTATGGAACATAAAAAGAGATATTTGAAAGAATTTTCATGCTGCTCTTTTCTATAGAATGAAAGGTTTCAAAGCTACAAAAATAGCTTACAATGTTTACAAAAGTACATAGCTTACAAAAATACAATGTTTATGCTATATTCCAAGTATTTTGAAGCAATATTATGGCTTTTAAATTTCAGAACCAGAAAGAAATGAAGCCATTTTTTATGAAAAAACCTTGAAAGTCTTGTTGAAAGGCATCAACCATTCCCTTTCATTGAATGGAAAGGAGAAGCTTAGACATTTTGCTATACATTTCTCCATTCACATTCCACCAAAGAATAGTTAGAAGTTAAATGTAACGGTGACAGTGACGTACATCTTATAGAAATGGATTATTGGAAAAGAAGAAATGTAGGGTGACGACTTCCATCAGTTGTTGATTGGATGGAGGCAGATCTGAATGTGAGCTTGAGGTTGATTGTTAGAAAGAGGCAGGGTTTAAATGGACTAAATCTGTTGTTTTCCCCGAAGATCGAGGTATGACGTTTTGATTATGAATCATTCACAATAAGATCTATAACATGCCTTTAGAAAATAGAAATGGTGAATTTCCATTTCATGCTGACAGATGTTTGTGGTGCTTACTACTGAGAGGAGATAATGAAAGCACAGATGTCTCTTGCATACACAAATAAATACTCTCGCACAGATCTCGGAGTTAAGATGAGGACATTGAACTGCAGAGCTCCAGAGATAATGACATGGTTTTGTACTTTCCACTCTTTGTAAATGCCTGTATCATGTCAGCTTTGCTTTCAGTCTGTGTGTGTGTACGTGTGTGTTTGTGTGGAGTAAAAGGGAACAGAACACATATTGAGGAAAAAGATGGCCGGTGACCTTGTTGCGTATTAACGACAAAGATGAAATGTGATTTACGCACTGTAAAGCGAGCGTGTTTGTTAAGACAGATTTATACAGAGAGAGAAAGAGAGTGTATGTTAACTCTGACAAGCTCTATTGTGTGTCTGCTGCGTGTGTGGGTTTGCAGCTCTAGTCTTTTCCATTATCTGCACTAACCTGTAATTTGGCTATATTATGGGATTAGTAGGTGTAATGAATACATACCTGGAATTAAATTATCATTAACTTGCACAGACACACACTCGCATATACCTATGCTGAAGCCACTTGTAGCTTTTACATTTTTTATTTTTTTTATTTTAGTGTTTTATTTGTAATATTTTAGACAATTTAAAAAGAAATTTATGGACAAAGCAGAATTAATATAGGCCATTTATCGGTTATCTGCCATAACATGAAAATAATTATTGTTTTTTGGTATTGACCAGAATTTTATTACCAGTGCATCCCTATTTTAGAATATGTGAACCATAATATTAAACAATTGTGATAACAAAGAAAAAATTCAAAGGCTTTGAGCTTCGTCGCATTTCTAGCTTTTTCATAAACTATGTATTGTGGATATCATCCACTGTGGTTTAAGTTTTATTTAATCCTAAATTGATATATACATTAGTCCATTAAGCCTAACACCTCACTGTAAAACTCATTAAAATGACTCATGAGTCATTTTAAATGATAAATCAAGTTATCATGTATACTGCTCTGCAGGGATACGTGGGAAATCAGATTTTGCCGTGTTGTTCTTATTAGTGTAATTATTCAGTCCAGGTTTAGAAAGAGCTGCGCTTGATTCTACCTGCATTTTTTCCCCATAGCACTGAATAATTTTCTCTGCCACTGCAGTGCCGTCGCTTCTCCCTGCATTGATGTAAAGTTAAACCGAGATCTGCTGAATGTCGAGGCAGTGACACGACCAGACACGCAGAACATTTATGAAAGTATAGTAAAACAAAGACAGTGAATAAAAAATTTGGCTGTTGAGCATTTTTTTGTCATAAATTGTACAATGTCATTAAGTTCAACTGAATTAGTTAGTTATTACTGAATATAATTAGTTTGTGATGGGTCATGTTGTTTCCTATTGATTGTTAAATTAAATGAGAGCTTAGAGATGTGAGGTAAGAAGATCTAGTCTAGATCATTTAAGTTATTTAATTTTATTAAGCAAAACACAGGCTTTAAGAATAAAAAAACATGGATTAATATTATTATTTTGTGAAATTTCTTTAGAGATAATATAATTTTTGGAGAGACAACAAAATTCAAGTTTGTAAAAAGCCTTAAAGTCCCCATGAATTCAAAATTGACCATACTTACTTTGTTTGTCTAAATTGATCGTTTTTTGGCTTGGTAATCTTTAATCAAAATCTGAAATTTCCCCTCCCCTCTGCATTGTAGGACCTTCCCTGATGACGTAGGTTTGACGGTTTGGGTGTCTGCTTAACATCCGTAACCACGCCCCTCCAACTGACAGTAGACAGGGGGAATGAAAACATCTACTTTTCTAGATCCAATCAGGTGCTAGTTGGAAAAAAGCCACGCCCACTATTTTGCCTCATTTAGTATTCCGTTTCTCTCGGAAATACGTCACAACACTGGAGAAAAGACGTTTGCAACTTCCGGTTCACGGGGACTTTAAAGGCAGAGTTCACCCAAAAATGTACATTATACACCCTTATGTTATTCCAGACCTGGATGACTTTCTTTCCTCTGTGGAACACAAAACGTGTTGGATATTTTAAACAATGTTTCAGCTCTTTTTGTCCATACAATGAAAGTGGGGACCAAAAAAAAACATTGATTTGTCCCTGTATGGAAAAAAAAATCATAATGTCTTCTTTGGTGAACTGGAGCAGAAGAAATTCATACAGGTTTGGAACAACATAAGAGTGAGTAAATGACAGAATTTTCACCTCTTTAAAAGATTAACTTGGTTGAGAAAAAGAGTTGCAATATTTACTAAACTAAAATTAACCCCTTTCACACATTTCATACTCTTTACTGGTAAATAACCAGTAAATTATCGTTAAGAGAGATGTGTGAACAGGAACTTTTCAAAATACTGATTAGTTGGTTCTGGCAGTTTACCAGTACGAGAAGCTGTAATATTACCAGAAAATTACCGGTACTGTGTGTGAACAAAGAATGAAGATTACCGGTATGAACACGTACGAGGTCCAAACGCGCTGACGTAAGAAGCCTTCTTTTGGCCAATCTTAAAGTTATTATGGAGAGGATGTGATTTTTTTTTTTCTATGCACATATGCGCTAGATGGACATCTCTGTCTCATAGCTCAAGACCCTGCCTTCTTTTTTTTATTCATCAGCGCTGTGGCTCTGCAGTTGCATACTATTATGTGCATCTCGTGTTTTTAAGAGAAAAACCTGTTCTGTGTGGTCATCCCTTTACGCCTGTCACTCAGAAGTCAAAGATTTTTGTCAAAAATGAATGAAAGCATTTCTACTCATGTGGGCGAATGAAGACAACAGGCCAGCGTTTAAAGATAATTTCCGATGACGACATCGCACATTTTGCTGCTGTGGCCAGTGTTCTACCTTTGCCTGTGTGAACAGCATTTTTGTGTATTTACCGGTAAAGCCATTCTGGTAATTTTACAGTAATTTACTGGGATTGCTGTGTGAAAGGGTTGATATATTTTCATATGTATTAAGTTCATTGTTGTATGTTGTGTTGGGAGTCCCACTAAGTGTTTGCACATACAATCCCGGTTTCGCCACTGACTCTGACTCTGACTCTGCCTATGACTTTTGTATAACTGACCTCTGCGCGACTCTGTTGCCCTTCGGCATCATTGCCATGGCTGCTGAAAGCCCTGCTCGGGTGCTCCATGTGACTCGGCTTGGGGTGGACAGCTCCGGGGTTAACATTCACTCACAAACACAGACAGCAGCCAACGAGACCGCTGACAGCACTGTGATGTGATCTCACACACACACACACACACACACACACACACACACACACACACACACACACACACACAAACTTACATAAACACCGACACCCAGCTCTGTTAGGAAATTAGAAGAGGAATTAAACTAGCTAGATTCAAACCCACGTTGTCTGTATTAGGCCGTGTGTCCACCAAAGCGTTTTTAGCCAGCTGAAAACGCAAGACGCTCTGCTGAAGACGCCTAGCTGTGGGCGCTTGAGTGCACTGCTGACCTTACAGTTTCAGAAGAGCACTATTTATCTGAAGGACACTAAAGAAAACACTATATCCCCTTTTCTCAATCTGTCCTTCATATTTTTTTCACTGAATTGATTCTCTCTTTCTCTCAAGGTTCCTCTTTGTATTTCTTTTGCTCTCTTTTAGTTATCAGATATATGCTTTGTATTAGAAGGTAAATAGTGAATGTAACTGCTAGTGATAAGATCTATCTTTTCCTCATTTCCTCGTTTCAAAAGTGTGTGTCTGCCTTGTTCTATTTTGAGTATGTATGTTAGTTTATATTGAGTCTGTGTGTTGTTGACTACAGGAAGCTGAGTACACTACTTGAGTACTTGGGTTTTGTTTTCACACCAGTGTGGCTAAAGGCTAATGTTAGCAAAAGACTTTGTTTCTGTACTGTATGTGTGTTCGTATTCTCAGTAGGATAAATGTTTGTTTAATTTTTGGGTCAGGTTTTGCATTCACTGTGTGGACAACTTGAAATCACCTAAATTATGAGGACCTTCGCAAAGAAAACGGCTTAATAAACATTAAAAAAATGAATATTCTGTCATCATTTACTCACCCTCATGTTGTTTCAAACCTGTGTGACTTTTTTCTGCAGATCAAAAGAAGATATTTTGAAGAACTTTTTTTTAAAACTTTCGTCCAACCAAGGAAAGTCAAAATTGTCGTTTCAGGACCCAATTGACCCTTCGCAGGGAGTTTGATTGACAGGCGATCTGACCAATCATAATCCGCCATCCGCAATTAGAACTTGAAAAACGGAGTGTATTGATGTCTTAACGCGGTTAAAGCAACATTCCTTCTTATGTTCTTTCATGTTTATTTGATGCTATAAATTACCTAGAAGGAAGCGATGATTGGTTCATGAGCAGCTTTATGAGGCTCAACAGCGATCTGTCACAACACATTAAAGAGCCACAAAACGGTCATTAAAAAATGACCAAATTCGAAAGTTTGTTTCATATCAAAAGTAACCTGGTCTATCCTGTCTGTCAGCACCTTGTCAGTGTCCTCTTTGCTCCGCAATGTATTTTTCACTGTGTGAGAACATGGTGTGTGGCGTGAGAGCAGCGTGGCTTGTCGGACATTGCAACTGTAACTAAAGGGGGCGGGTCTTTGAGAACGGTCAATTGACTGAACCTAATTGACAAAAAATGTCCCCACACAGATTCCGCAATGGGTTCAAATCAAGTTCCCAGCGTTGACCAACACAAGGTGACTTTTGTGTGAGCTGTTGCTTCATACATCGCTACACTATTGATAATGGACAATGGACATTATGCATGTGAAATTTCACAGAAAATTTGTTTCTTTTTACTGTATTGACAATAAACATACTGAGACATGTTGTGGCTTTTTTGCTTCCCAACAAACATCATCACTGAGTAAGAGACACTCTGAGTCCAATTTAATAGTTTAAAAAGTATTTATTCTCTTGCAAGAGAGATCTTCGTCACTCATACACATTTCGTGAGTCAGTGAGGAGAGATAAGGAGAAGCAGTGTCTGTCTTTTTTATATCTTGTGCCCTTAAGGCCTTATTTCTGCCCTCCCCTCACAGGAGAGATATACTTTGTTTTTTCCTATTTCTCCCTGGCCCTGAGAGGTAAATGCCCCCTTAACCCTTTAGGCTATAACGTACAAATGCACTCAAGATGACCCCTTGACCACCTGCTTTTCCTTACCTCCACTGACTCCCAACCACAGTAAATTATCAATCAAAGGCCCCCTCTCACTACATTCGTGAGAACAGATGAGGCCATCATTAGGAACCACTGAAATCAGAGCAATAAAGGAAAAATTCCATAACAGACATTTATCAAAATATTTTCTTTTGTTTCACAGAAGAAAGTGATTGAGGTTTGGAACAACATGAGGGTGAATAAATGGTGACGGAATGTTCATTGTGGGGTGAACTAATCTTTTTAGATCAGAGGTAGGGATCGAAAAACATCATTACCTCAGTATAAAAGCTATAAAAGTCAATGGAAAGTGCCCACCATGACAGAAAATGTGCCGCTGGAATAACTGTAATAACATCAGAATTCAGTCTGTGGGTAAAAGAGACTGCAGAGACATTGACAGTCTTCATCCAGGAGTGCTTTGAAGCATCATTGAGGCCCATGGTGTGTACACACACACACACACACACACACACACACACGCACACACACACACACACACACACACACAAACACTCCTGTCTAACCACTGCGACATTTTGACAGATGCAAAAAAAACATTGATGTCTTCTTTTCTCGCTCTGTCATGCACACACACACATGCACTAGTTCATTCGGTAATAGATTGACTGCGCAGGTCACGTCCTGCATAAGAATAGCTGCCAGCCCCCCTCCTCCCTCATCTGTGCTAATCTGCCGCTCCTGTGGAGAGATAAAGACCCAAATTCTTCCTCTCATCTTCCTGCCGCTCAATTTTGTCCTCTAATGATGTCCTCTCTTGTTCTCCTCCTCTCTCTTTCCGCCCACTCTCTCTTCCTCCTCTTTATTTCCACTTAAACGACTAGAGGAATACGGCAGGATATTGATTTACGTGTGTGCATAGATTTGCTCACGTGTCTGCAGAGAGTGATGAGTGTTCATTTGAGTGGTGCATCTACTGGACTTGTTTTAAACAACATGTAATGGAGTTCGCAATGCCTTTAATTTCCATAATATTTGCTCCTTTAAGTGGAAATAATGTAGGATGGAACTTCTGTTGTTGCTGCTCCTGCTCTCTTTGTAGTTCAGAGCATTCTGTTCTGTTCCACATATCACACCTCAAATAAAGCATGAGAGAGCAGATAAACCCTCTGTGAGACTGCATTGCACAGACATGTCCTCCTGTCAGATCTTCTAAAGGCCTATTATTGGATCTGTGGGAGTGTTTGACATATATAGATTTTTTTTGGGACAGATTTGGACCTGTGTACAGATTTTATTTGTTGCTTTCGTTAAAGGAATGTCTCATGAAAGTTCAGTCATCTACTCACCCTCATGTTGTTCAAAACCAGCATATTTAATTTATTGTTTAAAAGTAGATATTTTTCCTAGGAAAATGTATGTCGTATGTCCTTGCGAATGCCCTTTTCCATGAAATGTAGGTTAGTGGGTACTGGGGCCGTTTTTCGTTTCACGTTCATTGGTTGTAAATGAGCATCATGGACATTCTGCTAAATTTTGTGATCCACTGACAAAAATATAAACATATTTTTGTTGAACTGTCCCTTAAAATAATCACTTAAAGTAGTGGTTCTCAACCAGGGGCCCTCAGGAAATTTCCAAGGGGGCTGCATGATGAAATAAAGTATTTAAATGAATAAAATATTAAAATAAAATATGAATATATCCCCAATATGAATACAATTTAAAAACTCAATTTAACTTATTTGTTTTAATTGAAGAACATACAATTCTGGAATACAGAACATAACTTCTAGATTTAAAGCGGTTTCATGGTTCAGTAATTCAATATATTACAATAATTCATTATGTTAATAAATTCCATATATCAACAAAAAAGATATAAAATAAAAAAATTTAAAATAAAATAATAACTTTTTCCTAATGGACATTTCTCACAATCGTGTCAAAAAGATTGAGAACCACTAAAGTACATGTTATCTCAACCATAAATGTAACTGTGAATGAATGTTGATGTTTCACAGGCTTCTTCTGTATTGTTTCACAGTTTCAGTCTGATCTTTGTGTCTGAACACATATTGAGCCATTCAGTGGCTTAGATTATTTAATCGAAACGGAAAGCACTGATATCCCACAGCAGTAGATCAGTATTTTAAGATGGCTGCTGCAGCTGAGGATGCGGATTCTGCAGATGCTGATGTAGAGCAATACTTGATTAATGATTGAACTGTGGGAAATTGTTAAAGAAAGGTTTCCTATACATCATCAAGATCAAGAATATGCCCCCCACACACTTTTTTGGGCAGTATCATAATATTTCAAGAGCTTTACTTTGTTTATCCATAGTGTGGAATAAAAGTTATAGACAGCCATGGGAAAAGACAAATTTAAGGGCAAAAAAAAAAAGCCTCAGTCCACTGGAGGCATTGTCAGTCTTACAAATGATCACGGAGTTGGTTAGAGGTAATCAGCAAATCGGTTACGAATATTGCCTGACCTACTGTAATTAATATTCATGAGCTAGATAAGATTGATAATGTGCCTCACCCAACTTTTCAGATTGTGCCTTAGTCCCTGGCTAAAACGTGTATTCAATGTATGTGTTTGCATCTGGAAGATGTCATTTTTAGAGCGTTTTCTCTTTGCATCCACTGATGAATATTAGAAGGAAATTATCATTTTGAATGTATGTGAAGTCACATCCTCTCCAAGTTACCTATATATAATTCTTGTTTATGGGAAGCCAGAGTGTAATTACCTCTGTGTGCATGTAGACTTTCTGAAGCGGCAGTTGGAGCAGTATGTGCGGAAGTTGGAGGTGCCGGTCAGGGTGGTACGGATGGAGCAGCGCTCGGGCCTGATTCGCGCTCGGTTGAAGGGGGCGTCCATCTCCACAGGTCAGGTGATTACCTTCCTGGATGCCCACTGTGAGTGCACCACCGGCTGGCTTGAGCCTCTTCTCGCTCGCATCAGACTTGACAAGTAAGCACTACTACTTCTGAGATGCAATACTTTAAGGTATATACTTGCTTGAAAATGAATACATATATACTGTGTGTGTGTGTACATATATATACTGTATATATATAGTTTTTTTTTTTTTCAGCAGTGAAGTATATATATCAGAATTCCCCCCCCCCCCCCCCCCCTGATAATTAAAGCATAAAGACTTAGAAGACTTGGGAGAATTTTTTTTTTTTTTTTTTCAGATTTTTTTTCATTGGTTGGGAATAGCATTCCACTAGTCGATTGATATCTTACACATATATGCGGTCACAAATACAAAAAAGTTACACCCATAAGCACATGCCTTTTATTTAATTTCTGCAATTTGTGGTGGAACATAAAAACAAACCAGTCATTTTCACACTTTCTTTTCCGCCTTTTTGGCATGTTGGTTTGCATGTTGGTTTGCAGAGAGCTTGAGCGATCAATAGCTCTTAGAGTTTAGTTTTTTCCCTGTGCTTTATTATTACAGTTTTGTAGTTTGGTTTCACCTCAGGCTGTAGGGTAACTTGTAGGGTATAGAAACATGAACTCACTTTTATCTGAACTTGATTCTTTGAGGATTTATGTTCAGAGAATATCTCCTCTCTTCTAAACATGCGCTCATGCCCACATACACATGCTGATTCTCTGTGTTGTGTTGCCTCGGGCGGCCTGTTGGGGCATCATTAGCTGATGAAGCTTCAGTCTGCTGATTTTAGGAGAGGAAAGTGTGCCTGCAGTCCGTGTGTGTGTGTGTGTGTGTAATCCATCCTCATTGCCTGGGTTAGCATCACAGCGGGCTGCTTGGTGCTGATTGATGACACAAGTTTAGCGAGACGTCCCCTCTGATTTGTGTCTGCATCTGTTTGAGTAAAGAGAGGTGTGTCTGTCGTGTGCCAGCTGAATTCAAAATAAAAAGGGCATTCTGTGGCAGACAAAACTCATTTATTCTGGTAGTTGAGGCTGTCTTTGTGAAAGCAGTGAAAGTGCACAGCTAATATCTCTTTTGTGTTTGTGTTTCATAGGAAAACCGTAGTGTGTCCCATCATTGACGTGATCAGTGATGACACATTTGAGTACATGGCAGGGTCTGATATGACATATGGTGGGTTCAACTGGAAACTGAACTTCCGCTGGTATCCGGTACCACAGAGAGAGATGGACCGCAGGAAAGGAGACAGAACGCTGCCTGTCAGGTAACACACAAAATGCTTGTTATGGAGTCAGATCAAGATTGAATAGGATGGTGTATATCCATGGTAGAATGACCTACCTTACTAGGCTTATAGGGATTGTTGACCTAAAAATTAAAGTTCGGTCATTATTTACTCACCCCGATGTCATTCCAGACCACTGTGCTTTTATTTTCCCCATGAAACGCAATAGGAAAATAAGGACAAACACAAAAAGCTGCATAAAAGTAGTCTATGCTACTTATTAGGGGTGGGATTCTTTAGGCACCTCACAATCACGATTGTGATCCTCGATTCCAAAACGATTCTTGATCTACTTTTTTTGCTTATTAATTAATTAGTTTACCGACTTAAAAATCAGTTTTTTTACTGACTAAATTCTGTTCTTTTGAACTTTCTGTTCACCAAAGAAGGCTAAAAAGAATGTTCCATGGCTTTAACAAAAATATTAAGCAGCACAACTGTTTTGAACATTGATAACAATAAGAAATGTTACTTGAGCACCAAATCAGCATATAAAAATGATTTCTGAAGGATCATGTGACATATTTCAAAATATTATAGTTCTTACTGTATTTTAGGTTAAATAAATACAGCATAAGAGATATTACTGACCTTTGAACGGTAGTGTAAGTTTGTGAGATGACCAGACCGAAATTAAAATCATTATAATATTTTCCTCCAGTGAGAGGTTTAGACTGACATGAGATTACATGACAGAATATTTTATGAGAAACATTTATATATTCAGTTATATAGTGTTTCCATGGGCAACAGAGATTATTGTGAAATATTTGACTGCTGAATGCTGTGATTGACTAATCATAAATCTAGAATTACTCCAGAGACCTGTATAATAAAAAGAATATATGGGAATATTGTGTGTGTAATATTTCCAGTGTAGCAAATTAACAGAAGTAAATTTAATTGCTTTTTTATTATCTCTTTTTTGATTAACTATTTCAGCAGGCAGCCAAGAGTAAAGACATTTGTACACAAAATGAAACACACAAAGTAAGCTAAGCTGCAATATTTCTGAGAAAATGGGTCTCATTCATCCAGCATGCATACGCACTAATTTGTGCATGAAATTTTTATTTTGTGAGAAGTTCTCCTGTGCGTACAAAGACGAAATAATCCACACAATTATTAGTGAATGAGGCCCATTGACCTTTCTTTCTAATACGCAGTGTGGCCATGTGACAATGTAGAGTACTACTTTTTGTCACAATTGTTTTACACATTAGTATTCCATTTCAAACAGCTTCTTTTCAGAGGCGTAATTTATGATCCTTTTAGAAACCTTTTCCCATTTTTTAACGGACAGTAAAAGACATGGCATATAAAAATAATAAGTGAGAAGTGATTTAGATGTCACAAGCCAGAATTGAACTAGCATTGCCCGCAGGAGCACCACGACACAATGAATCGGAGCATTTGTGTTAACCACTAGGCAATGGCTCATATATGTAAAGTCCTTTTAAATGTAAATTCAACATTTATTTTTTACTTTCCAAAAAAGGTATTTTACATGCAACTTAATGCTACGGAATATAAAAGTGTTTCTCCAGCCCTGCAGCTAAACACTAGAGTTAACACATAGATGAGGGAGTTTTAATCCACACCGGCACTTGCCAAGAGGAGAGTGTTTACTTGCTCACCTTATAACTACAGGAACAGAGTAGCTCTTAGCTTTCTGCTGCTTGATTTCTTTAGAGATCCTTTGTTTCTGACATCCCCCCCCCCCCCCCCCCCCCAAACAAAAACAGGTTCTTACTTGAGGAAAACATGACTGTAAATGAGACGTCCTGCAGGGGACGGATGGAAGGAAAACAGGAAAGAACAGTGGGCGCCTGCTGAGGGACATGGACAAACAAGAGTGAAAGATATTTAAAGAAGGATATGCTGTTGACAAAATAGGCACATGCAAACATGTAATTTCTATTGAAGATCTCGTTCCTCTGAGTGACACGCGGCATGCTTGTTTGTGACAGAGTGAACTGGAGAGGAAGAGCTGCTTTTATAAGATATGATCATTCCCCCGAAGAGCCTGTTTTTGCATCATAGAATTATACACTTGTGTGTATTTTTTGTTATGCATTGTCTATCAGGACCCCCACCATGGCAGGTGGTCTCTTCTCCATAGACAGAGATTATTTCCAGGAGATTGGCACATACGATGCAGGGATGGACATCTGGGGAGGAGAGAACCTGGAGATCTCCTTCAGGGTAAATCTCACCCCCGAGATTATACTATATATAATTATACTTTTGCATATATAGTATGCAGTTCTGGTGTTATTGATGATTTGTTCATGCTCTGAGAACTAATATGTATCTGTGTTTATCAGATTTGGCAGTGCGGGGGGACGCTTGAGATCGTCACATGTTCTCACGTCGGTCACGTGTTCCGTAAGGCGACGCCGTACACGTTCCCTGGTGGAACTGGGCAAATCATCAACAAGAACAACAGACGGCTGGCAGAGGTCTGGATGGATGAGTTCAAGAACTTCTTCTACATCATCTCACCTGGTCAGTCACATTACATGCTACACATCTGCATCCATACACAAGACACTTCAAAAATAAAGATGCAACTTTCTAGGTTTATTATTTGTCATTTTTTCCCCTTATAAATCGACATCGGGGCATGAGATATTGTCGATATATACGATAATATCGTCATATCGACCAGCCCTAAGTAAGACACAATATTGCAGTTCTTTGAAATAACGTTTCCTTATCTCTTCTCTCAGTCACGTCTCTGCCATTCCCTGTCTCGGTCTCTTTCTATGACTGTGTCTCTATCTCTGTCTTTCTCTTTAATGTGGTGTGTGTGTGTGTTATCAGCGCTCTTGGGCACTCGAGCCATATTGACTCAGAAGGAGATGTTGGATAATAGATATTAATGTCACTGTCAATAGTGTCCAGTGCAGCTCAGAGCTATCTTTGTGACTGTGTGTGTATTGTGTTATTCTTTCCCTCCTCTATACGAATACCTCTGTAGACTCTCTCCTGAATGATTATTAGTGCTGCAAGGCAAGTGTTTGAACAAAACCTTAACAATAAGTATCAAAGTTCAGCATGTATCTCGTCCTTTATTGTTTGTGCTACAGGCAGGAATGATTCCTCAAGTCATGCCGCTTGTGAAGGGAGGTGTGCTATAAAATTTTTAAGCAATCAGACTTTTGTCTGGGGAACAATAGAACGGTTTAATTGAAGGAGCGATCTGAACCAAACATCCTACAAACCACCTTGCGAAGCCATAGCAATCCAGAGCATTGCTTAGCAACATGCTAAAAACCACCTTAGCACCTAAAAACGCGCTAGAATCATGGTGGAAAAACGAAATGTCTAGCTTTAGTTTTACATTCTGTGTACGTTTCTTTGTTGCAGGTGTGACTAAAGTGGATTATGGAGACATCTCTGTCAGAGCATCCCTGAGACAGAGACTGCAGTGTAAGCCGTTCTCCTGGTACCTTGAAAATGTCTACCCAGACTCCCAGATACCGCGCCACTACTACTCGTTGGGAGAGGTCTGTATCTCTCTCTCTCTCTCTCTCTCACACACACTCACACACACACACACACACACACACACATAGACAAACACATGCTGATAGCAAAAAAGGGAAAGCATTGCAGAGTGTGATAAACACATTTCTGTGTGTGTGTGTGTGTGTGTGTTAAAGAAGTGCAGGTGTGAATTAGCGAGGGACACTCTTTTTCTCGGGTCACAGGAATTGATTGTTGTCTTTTCATTACAGTCACTGTGTTCAGGAAATGAGAGGCATTTATTCTCTCCTAGTCTGCTCTCCCTCTGTCATCGTCTTGTTTCCTTTTCCGTCTCTCACCCTTTCGTTCCATCTGTCCATCGCTGCCTCTCTTTATCAGACATTCTTATGAATAAAACATACATGTCATCTCTGATGTCTGAAACTCGCTGAGAACGGAGTCTGTCTGTTCTCCTGACTGGTTAAGGCTCTATCTTCCCTGCTGTCCACGGTTCATTCACTTTTAGCTCATCCTTGTCTCTCCTTGCCGCTGATGGTGACATTGTGAGGTGTAGGGCAGGACACAGGAATTATATATGGAGGATATGACGTCACAGCGATGATCCACATGTTGCCAGTTACTGCCCAAACGTACACAATACACTACCGTTCAAAAGCCTAAAGGTTTTTAATGTTTTTGAAATTATGCTCACCAAGGCTGCATTTTTTTTAATCAAAGATACAGTAAATTGTGAAATATTTGTATTTCAATTTAAAATAACTTTTCTCTATTTAAATATATTTAAAACATTTAATTTATTCCTGTGATGGCAAAGGTTAATTTTCAGCATCATTTCTCCAGCCTTCAGTATCACATGATCCTTCAGAAATCATTCTATGTTGCTCAAGAAATATTTCTTATTATCCATGTTGAAAACAGTTGTGCTGCTTAATATTTTTGTTGAAACCCCTTATTATACATTATTTTCCAGCAATCTTCGATGAATAAACCGATCAAAAGAACAGCATTTATTTGAAATAGAATTTTTTGTAACAATGTAAAAGTCTCTGATCAATTTAAAGCATCCTTGCTGTGAGGAAATGTATTAATTAAAAAGAATCTTAGTGACCTTTGAACAGTAGTGTGTGAAAAATAAGGTTTAGGAGCTGGGAGAATAAAATAAAGCAGAAAGCACGAGAGGTTAGGGCTGGGTAAAAATATAGATTTTACGATAATTTACATGTTTCATTTGAACGATCTCAGTATTGATTCTTAAAATCCCAAAATTGATATTTTACTCTATGCCCAGGGCTGTACATTAACTTTTTTTTTTGCACATGGCACTGGTGCTACAGAGGTTGAAAGTTTTGTAGCACAAGTTTAAAATGTCTGTTTGTTACCATCTCTGAAAACAACCACAAGTAGTGCAGTTCAGCACTTAAACATGCATGTGACTGGCAAAGGACATTGTTCTATACAGGGCGCACAAAATACAAACCTTAAAAAGAATTTTTTTCAGAAAAACAGTTTCTTTTTTTGCCAAAAATGGTGAACTGCAGGAACATAACACCTCTTGCTTAACAGTAAGCCAATTTTGTTTATATAATCCAATACTAATCACAATCCAAACATCCACCCGGTTTGGTGGAGCACTTGAAAATTCTTTGTTTCCTATTTTTACCCAAAGTAGGGTTTTGTGAGCAGTATTGAGTACACACATCATTCGTACTGGTAGCCAGAGGGTGCCCTTGAGCAGAAGGGTTCAAGGGTTTAAGAGAGACTTATAGAAGTCATAAAACTTGTTCCAGGAAATTCCTTATATGGACAAAGGCATCAGATATCGCTGCAACTGAATAACATGCAGACATTTTGACTGATGAAACATGAAGACAATTAGCATGCGATTAAGATAATATATGGTTTATGTGTTCTTCTGACATCTGGGGTATTTTCATTACAATAAAGTATATTTATAATGCTAGTCAACATAGCCTTTATCACTGTATAGAATACTATAAAATAGCAATTTCTGCCTACATTGTGACATGAAGCCACATCAGATCACATAAGCAAGTTATTTCAAACACTTGACTCTTGACATTATGAAGTTTGAAGTAAAAATATGTCATTAAATGTTCTCATTTGTTGTGTAAACGCTTCTCATTACAAGTGTATAGATGTTTGGCGCGTGTTGCTTTAAAAAAAAAAAATAAAAACGAACAAAAAACTCCACCAAACCGCATTTTCAGTTTAATTTTGGTTAATTGTGCAGCCTGGATTAACCTCACACACAAACAAGCACACAACAAGTGTGCTCGCTTCACACAAACATGCAGCTCTGTTTTACACACATGCAAAACTGTATCGCACGTGTGCTACTGTGGTAAGTTTATTCATCGCAATGAATGATTTTTTCCGTAGCACTGTACAGCCCTGTCTATGCCTATTTTTGTAACTACTTGAAAATGTATGACGATACCCAGCCCTATGAGGGGCTGTGCATTCCAGTAATTTAACCTCACTTTGTTTAAAAAAAAAAAAACGATTGGATTTTTTCTTTCATAAAATAAAACAGCCAAGTATTAAATCAGTGTTTACATGAAACATTGGCTAAATATAATAGCATGCTGCCAGTGAAGCTGTTAAATAAGTTTGTCATGGTTTAAGCCCCACTGATCTTGACGTTTGGTTAACTCAGTGTTTTGGATGAAAGCAGTGAGCTGTCTTTCCCTTCATCTGCTGTCTTTCATCAAGTACACATTTATGTGCGTGTTTGTGTGTTTGATTGGCACAGTTGCCTCTGTTCGTCGATACTCCCCCCACCCCCACCCGGTGTGCGATAAGCTTTGGGTAATTAACCATGTTTCACACTCAGACAGAGACGTGACTGTTTATTCATGCAGGAGAGCTGCTTGAGTGTGTCTAATCTATTTGTGTGATCTGTCCGATTGCAGATCCGTAATGTGGAGACTAACCAGTGTCTGGATAACATGGCCAGGAAAGAGAATGAGAAAGTGGGCATTTTCAACTGCCACGGCATGGGCGGCAACCAGGTCAGCTCCTCATCTCTTTCTCACTTTTAAAACACTTATTTAGAGTAATGATGTTGATTTTACAACAGGTTTGACACTGATGCATTGTGACCTTTTCCACCTGCTCAGGTTTTTTCGTACACAGCCAATAAAGAGATCCGAACTGATGACCTCTGTTTGGATGTGTCCAAACTCAATGGCCCGGTTATGATGCTCAAGTGCCATCACTTGAAAGGCAACCAGCTCTGGGAATATGACCCTTTGGTAAGTGTATCAGGGTCATGAAAAACCTGGAAAAGTCATGACATTTTTAAAATAGGAGTTTTCAGGCCTGGGAAAGTTTTGGAAAAATAAATAAACCCAGAAAGTTTTCGAGAAGTCATGGAAATTTGTTTAAAAAAATTATATAATAGAGTATAATATATTTTTAAGTGATAATATTGGTTAAACTACAATATTTAGCGTTCATCTTACAGACTCTTTATCATTGGAGAATGTTTTATGAGATTGTGCTGGTTTTAACCCTGTGTGAAACCTTTTTTATTCAGTTAAAGGTGCAGTATGTTATTTCTCAAAGTCGTTGCTGAACAATGTTGATATTTGAAATCAACCCAAACACAAACACCCCTCTCTTCATTGCTCTCTTCACCCTCCAATCTTAACCGCCCTGCTCCGAGTCAGTCTCGAACCGCGATCTCTGGCATGCAAAGCGGTGTACTAACAAGGACGCAAAACAGTAAACACTGCATTCTCTAGCAGTCATCAGCCTGCACAACTCTCACTACCTGGCCTCCTTTACACACGCAATGCAAGACAAAATAATGCTTCACGAAAAATTAAGCGAAAATGATGAACGAACGACAAGGAAGCACAAAGAAAATTAACATACTGTACATACACACGAGTAAATGGAAACAAGAGTTTGCTGTTATTGCCATCAGCACAGCAGCTCCAGACAAACAATGACATTTAAAACCAGTGTTACTCACGTATGGAGCCGAATAAAGCAACCTCCGCGTCTGTTTTCAGGGCTTCCCGCTTAGTGCTGGAAAGCTTTTCTAAAATTTACGTGGATCTTAAAGCTCTTTCCTGATCATAATCCTTCATTTTCCAGTGATATTCTTATGAGCTTTTCTCTTTTGTAATGTCTCTCAGCCATCTCTCTTTCTACAGTCTTTCTTCAAATCTCCCTCTTGCTCGTTCTCTCTCCTCCACCGTCATACGGCCCCTAATGCTGACTAGCTACACTTTTGTTGTTGTGTCTGGTTGTGTTATTCCTACCAACGTTCCGGCAGCATTTTTCAAATATCGCTTACCCCACCTTTAACTCTTTTGAAGAAGTTTTTAACAAAGTTAACCCAAATATAGTTTGAGTTTTTAGCAAAAATAAATTGTAAACACCTGATTTAGGTTTGCCATAATTTTTTGTCGCCATGAAAATAGCCACAGAAGCTGGCATGGTATTAAAAACAAACAAACAATAAACATCCTTGCTCTGAATATTAGAAATAATCGCATTATTTTTGGTGCACATGTAAACGTTGTAATTGTTGCCTCCCATTGTTGTACGTTAATTCGTTGATACACAGAGTTCTGAGGATCAGACACAGTATTTTATCTAAGCATCTTACTGGTGTGTCAGCGTTATTTAAATAAATGTTTTTGTATTAAACCACATAACTTGTCATTAATTAGTTAAGATATGCTGTGATTTGAAATTTGAACATGAATTTTTATTCTTATTTTACATGTATACACAGACATTTAATGTAATGTTAGGTCATGAATATTTGCCTCAAAAGTCAGACATTTATAGGTAGAAATGTGTATGAACCCTGGTTAGATTGTAACGGTAGGGGAACGTCACCATATAACTTTAAGAAAACGTTAGAGGATAACGTTAGGGCCTTTGGAGTGTAACGTTTGGGGAACTTTAGAGTGTAATGTTTGGGGAACGTTGGAATGTAACGTTAGGGGAACTTTGGAGTGTAATGTTAGGGGAACGTTACGTTATACTGTAACGTTAGGGGAACTTTGGAGTGTAATGTTAGGGGAATATTGGAATGTAACGTTAGGGGAACTTTGGAGTGTAATGTTAGGGAAACATTAGACTGTAACGTTAGGGGAACTTTGCAGTGTAATGTTAGGGCAACGTTAGACTAACGTTAGGGGAACTTTGGAGTGTAATGTTAGAGGAACGTTGGAATGTAACGTTAGGGGACCTTTAGAGTGTAACGTTAGGGGAACTTTGGAGTGTAATGTTAGGGGAACGTTGGAATGTAACGTTAGGGGACCTTTAGAGTGTAACGTTAGGGGAACGTTGGAATGTAACGTTAGGGGACCTTTGGAGTGTAACGTTTGGGGAACTTTGGAGTGTAACATATGGGGAACTTTGGAGTGTAATGTTAGGGGAACGTTAGACTGTAACGTTAGGGGAACTTTGGAGTGTAATGTTAGGGGAACGTTAGACTGTAACGTTAGGGGAACTTTGGAGTGTAATGTTAGGGGAACCTTTGGAGTGTAACGTTTGGGGAACTTTGGAGTGTAACATATGGGGAACTTTAGAGTGTAATGTTAGGGGAACGTTGGAATGTAACGTTAGGGGACCTTTGGAGTGTAACGTTTGGGGAACTTTGGAGTGTAACATATGGGGAACTTTAGAGTGTAATGTTAGGGGAACGTTAGACTGTAACGTTAGGGGAACTTTGGAGTGTAATGTTAGGGGAACGTTAGACTGTAACGTTAGGGGAACTTTGGAGTGTAATGTTAGGGGAACCTTTGGAGTGTAACGTTTGGGGAACTTTGGAGTGTAACATATGGGGAACTTTAGAGTGTAATGTTAGGGGAACGTTGGAATGTAACGTTAGGGGACCTTTGGAGTGTAACGTTTGGGGAACTTTGGAGTGTAACATATGGGGAAATTTAGAGTGTAATGTTAGGGGAACGTTATACTGTAACGTTAGGGGAACTTTGGAGTGTAATGTTAGGGGAACGTTAGACTGTAACGTTAGGGGAACTTTAGAGTGTAATGTTAGGGGAACCTTTGGAGTGTAACGTTTGGGGAACTTTGGAGTGTAACATATGGGGAACTTTAGAGTGTAATGTTAGGGGAACGTTAGACTGTAACGTTAGGGGAACTTTGGAGTGTAATGTTAGGGGAACGTTAGACTGTAACGTTAGGGGAACTTTGGAGTGTAATGTTAGGGGAACCTTTGGAGTGTAACGTTTGGGGAACTTTGGAGTGTAACATATGGGGAACTTTAGAGTGTAATGTTAGGGGAACGTTGGAATGTAACGTTAGGGGACCTTTGGAGTGTAACGTTTGGGGAACTTTGGAGTGTAACATATGGGGAACTTTAGAGTGTAATGTTAGGGGAACGTTAGACTGTAACGTTAGGGGAACTTTGGAGTGTAATGTTAGGGGAACGTTAGACTGTAACGTTAGGGGAACTTTGGAGTGTAATGTTAGGGGAACCTTTGGAGTGTAACGTTTGGGGAACTTTGGAGTGTAACATATGGGGAACTTTAGAGTGTAATGTTAGGGGAACGTTGGAATGTAACTTTTGGGGATCTTGGGAGTGTAATGTTAGGGGAACGTTAGATTGTAACGTTTGGGGAACTTTAGAGTGTAATGTTAGGGGAACGTTGGAATGTAACGTTAGGGGACCTTTGGAGTGTAACGTTAGGGGAATGTTGGAATGTAACGTTAGGGGACCTTTGGAGTATAACGTTAGACGAATGTTGTATTGTAACGTTAATGTTAGGGGATTGCTTTTTACAAGTTGAATTCACGTAATTGCGGTACTTATGACATGGCGTGAAATGTACCTACAGTCAAACATGATCTAAAACAGCCACGTAAACTAAAAAAAATGGGTCAGAAACAGTATTTTATCTAAGCATCTTCCTGGTGTGTCAGCGTTATTCAAATAAATGTTTATTTTGTATTAAACCACATAACTTGTCATTAATTAGTTAAGATATGCTGTGATTTTGAAATTTGAACATGGATTTTTATTCCTATTTTACATGTATACACAGATGTTTCATGGAACGTTAGGTCATGAATATTTGCCTCAAAAGTCATGAAATGTGTATGAACCCAGGTATATACAGTATGTGCTGCAGATCGCAAAATCACATTTACAGTAATACTCTTATTGCTCAATGGAGCAAGGCATTGGATAAATCTTAAAATGAACATTTTGAATGTATAACCACAATACTTAAACACTGTAAGTGTTAACATGAGACTAGAATTGCTTACTAACCTCGTCTCAACTCATGTCATGTCCATGTAAAGCAGAGGTTGCATGGTATTTTCGAGTAATTCTGAAGACATTGATTAGCTGGTTTAGGTGTGTTTGATTAGGATTTGAGCTAAACTCTGCAGGCACTCCACAAGCAGGATTGGCTACCTCTGATAAAAAAATCTTTTGCGTGATGAGCATAAAGACACCTAAAGGATTGCAAAAAAGGCTGACTCTGACAACTTTACTGTTGAGAATACACATTTTTGTATAAATTGTAGAGGAATTAATTTGTTGTATCAAAAAATACAAGCTTCTCCTTTTAACCAATTCTTGGATGCTTTCCCCCTAGACTTCTACTGCAAGACAAATACTGTAAATGTTTGTTTTTACACACTGACAAGTGAAAAAGCTGTTTGTGGTAATCAACAACATGCCCCAAATGTTGTTGATAGAGTTTCATTTGTTTTGAATCCAGAATACTCCCAGAACGTGCCTATTGTCTGATCCTAGACGACCCTTAATCTGATTCTGTCCAATCCTGCTCCTGGAGGTCTACCATCACGCAGAGTTTAGCTCCAACCTTCTCCAGCACACCTCTCTAGATGTTCCTAGCTATCCCCAATACCTTGTATAGCTGTACTCTAACTATAATTAGAGCAGGCCAGGGTTCAGTCCTACTCCTGCAGGGCCAATTTCCTGCAGAGTTTAGCTCCAACACTCCTGCCTGGAAGTTTCTAGTGATCCTGAAGGCCTTGGCTGTGTCCGAAATCACCCCCTATACCACTGAAAAGGTTGTCTGTTCAGAATCGTGATCTCGATTTGAAACAAAAAAATCATGATTCTCAATTAATCCAGAATCGTGCAGCTCTAGTACTCATTCAATCCCATAATGCTCCGCAATAACGAGTGTCCAACTGATGTACACTCAACGGCTAGGGAATACCCATAATCCACTCTGAGGATCATGCCTAATGAATTCCCTCGTCTCGCCAGAAGATGGCACCTACAAATGAATCATCCATCCATCCATCCATTTTCCAAACCGCTGGCCCAGTGTGACAGAGTTAGACACCCATGGACTAGGAGCTAAACTCTGCAGGAAGGTGGACCTCAAGAAGGTTCAACATCCAGGGGTATCAGGGTGAAACATTATAATAAATTTTTTTTAATGAGTTCTGGGTAACAACAAAGTCAACCACCAACAATGTTGTCAACCAAAACATTGTGCCAAACCACCATTGTTCTCACATTGAGATAATGTATGCTTGTTTATGTTCCTTGACAGTTCTTTGATGGATATGCGCTTTTGACTCTTGCTTTTCACCTTTAGGGTGTTGATGACCTCATATATGTCATATAACATCAAAGACAGTCAGCTAACCCTTTAAAGCTGTCTGTCTGCAGGATGTCCACTCATCCTTCTCTTTTAATGTATGTGCATGAACATCCACCCTGCGGCTTCCCTTATAAAGACTATTGGAGGGATGCTAGTTTAGTTAGATCAAATTACCTCTCAGTCAATCTTAAAAATACATCGCTTCATTTTGGTATATGACTTAAACGCCACTTCAGGCCTGAGGAAAGTGAATTAGCCGAGGGGAGGAAAGAGGAAGATTGCTTTTTGCATTTCTCTGCTGTTGGTTTAAAAAGATGCCTGTTACTCCAAAGCCTCCTCTTCCTCCCCCTCCTCGCCCCAGATTGGAAGCCCCCACCATGCTGGCCGTGCGCCCGGAGAGACGGAAGGCTGCACAGAATAGAGAACTCGAGCAGAGACTTTCCACTGTCAGATAAAGGTTCTGTTTTTCTTCTAGAGAGAGAGAGAGAGAGAGACAGACAGACAGAGTGGAAGGAAGGGAGATTCAGAGTGAGCGAGATCAGGAAATCGCTTGCCAACAAGAGCACCTCTCCTGCATGCATTACCATACATTACCATCGCTGGCTCATCGACGTGTGTGTGCGCCCTCACACCTTACGTCTTATAGGTTCTACCGCTGTCCTAATTGTATCTGTGCAGCTTAATGCTTCCCGCTAGACTGAAACTCTAGAGCACTCAACTCACCCAAGACCCATTACACACACTCACACACATGCTCCACTGTAAAGCAATCCCTGTGCATCGACAATTTGTCTTTGCCCTGGAGCGCACAGGTTGTCCAGCCGTGCGTGTATAGCGCAGAGTGGCATATTGCTTACTATCAGTACTATTATATTACACTATGAATCCTGAGCACATAAATACCTGGATGACCTACTGCATTTGCCTGAATGTGCCATATAAATCCAGAATGGGATCCCACAATGCAACGACTTGACTTGACACTAGACAAAAAAAAGTTCAAGTTAAGCACAAGTCATCTTCATTTATATAGCGCTTTTAACAATGGATTGTTCCAAAGCAGCTTTACAGAGATAAACATATAATTTAAGGTAACAGAGATTGTTTTGGCTTTATAGCGGTTCTTGAATAATGTTATTTCCAGCTAAAGTTAGTTTTGATTGATTCACCTCCATTGAAATGATCATTTGTTATTAAATTAGGGGCCACTAAGACGACGCCGTTCTCTCTAAACAGACTTTAAACGCGAACCTGTGATTAACGCTGACGGCGTTCACATGCGCATTAAGAATTGATTCTATAGTTATGTACTTTTGAAAATATGTGCGCAGGTTTGCAATTCCATACAACCCATGCCTAAACAAACTACTTGTCTTGCCTATAAATTTTGATACAGAATTTTGTTTTTTATTTTGTCACTTCGGGGTACGCGAGCCGGATTTTCAACAACGCTTTATCTGTAGAGTGGGAAAGGGATCCTCCATAGGGAGAGGATAGTTGACACTTCAGCACTGCATTGTCATCGGGTCCAGGCAAAGCTCCCTCGTCAGATCTGGACACGGCCTGGATCCGGCAGGCTGCGGGAAAACCTTGGGATAAACAAAGACACTAATATTAGCGTAGATGCCATTCTTCTTATGATGTAACGAGAACATCAAGATTTAAGGGAAGTGTTCCCAGTTCCGGCTGACCTAATCTATGCACCCTAACATTGAATTATAGAAGTCTATAGTGTATTATGTGTATGCTAGATCAAAGAGATGTGTTTTTAGTCTAGCTTTGAACTGACAGAGTGTGTCTGCTTCCCGGACAATGGTAGGGAGACTGTTCCAAAGTTTTGGTGCTAAATAGGAAAAGGATCTACCGCCAGCAGTCGAATTACATATTCTAGGTATTATCAACTGGCCGGAATTTTGAGATCGCAATAGACGTGAAGGACTATAATGCGTTAAGAGCTCGCTCAAGTACTGCGGAGCTAAACCATTTAGTGCTTTGTAAGTAATCAACAATATTTTAAAATGTATACGATGTTTAATAGGCAGCCAATGCAGTGTTGACAGAACCGGGCTAATATGGTCATATTTCCTGGTTCTGGTAAGAACTCGAGCTGCTGCGTTTTGAACTAGCTGTAGTTTATTTATTAAGTGTGCAGGGCAACCACCCAGTAGAGCATTACAATGATCTAGCCTTGAGGTCATGAACGCATGAACTAATTGTTCCGCATTTCCCAATGAGAGCATATGGCGTATTTTAGATATATTTTTAAGATGGAAAAATGCAGTTTTACAGATACTAGACACGTGACTTTCAAAAGAAAGGTTGGTATCAAAGAGCACACCAAGGTTCCTAACCGACGACGAAGACTTAACAGAGCAGCCATCAAGTGTTAGACAGTATTCTAGGTTATTACGTGTGGAAGTTCTTTGTCCAATAATTAGAATCTCTGTCTTTTCAGAATTTAGTAGTAGGAAATTACTAGTCATTCAATTTTTATATCAGCTATGCATTCCGTTAATTTTGTGAATTGGTAAGTTTCGTTAGGTTTTGAAGAAATATACAGCTGAGTATCATCGGCATAACAGTGAAAGCTAACTCCATATTTCCTAATGATATCTCCTAATGGTAGCATGTACAGAGTGAACAGCAACGGTCCTAGTACTGAGCCTTGTGGTACGCCATACAGAACTTGTGATCGATAAGACATCTCTTCATTTACTGCTACAAACTGATAACGGTCAGATAAGTATGATTTAAACCATGCTAGTGCAATTCCACTAATGCCAACATAGTTTTCATAGTCACATAGTCAATTGTGTCAAATGCAGCACTAAGATCGAGTAACACTAATAGAGAGATACAACCACGATTGGATGATAAGAGCAAATCATTTGTGACTCAAATGAGAGCGGTCTCAGTGCTATGGTACGGTCTAAATCCGGACTGAGAATCCTCGCAGATAACATTTCTTTCTAGAAAGGAACATAGTTGTGAAGATACTGCTTTTTCTAATATCTTTGACAGAAAAGGCAGATTTGAGATCGGCCTGTAATTGACTAATTCTGTAGGATCAAGTTGTGGTTTTTTAACAAGCGGTTTTATCATAGCCAGTTTAAAGGTTTTTGGTACGTATCCTAGAGACAAAGATGAATTAATGATATTAAGAAGAGGATATATGACCTCTGGAAAACATCTCTTTCAGTAGATTAGTCGGTATAGGATCTAACATACAAGTTGTCGATTTAGATGAATTAACGAGTTTGCAGAATTCTTCCTCTCCTATAGCAACAAATGAATCAATTTTTTCCTCAGGGAGACTACAATGCACTCCCTGATGCGATACTGTAGTAGACGGTTGCATAGTTATAATTTTGTCCCTGATATTATCAGTCTTATAAGTGAAGAAGTTCATAAAGTCATCACTGCTGTGTTGCTTGGACACTTCTGAGCTTGAAGCTTTCTTTTTTGTTAGTTTAGCCACTGTTTCAAATAAATACCTTGGATTATGTTTATTTTCTTCTAATAGGGTTGAAAAATAAGCAGATCTAGCAGCTTTTAAAGCCTCTCTGTAAGCAATCGAGCTCTCTTTCCATGAAATCCGAAATACCTCTAGTTTAGTTTTCTTCCAGTTGCGCTCCATTTTTCTGGCTGCTCTCTTAAGGGCCCGGGTGTGCTCGCTGTACCATGGCGTTGGACTATTTTCAATTTTTAACTTGACGTTTTTTGGATTTCCAAATTCGGGGAATAGACACAGTCTCTATATGATAATATCTAGGTGAAATCTAGGTATATCTAGTGTGACAAATTAAGCATAATAGTAGACATGATTTTTAATTTCCACTTGCATTTGATTGGACCGCCGAATGTTACCAGATAACCAGATTAAATCAGCGGAATTTGCGACAACAATGTTCAATACATCACACAAAAAATAATATTAAAAAAAATTCTGCGACCCCATAAATGGAAAGCTTTTTGAGGAAACTGGATTTATTATTTTAAAATATTTGTATATTTTATGTGTCTGTTTTTGTGTGTATTTTTTAGAAATATATTTTTTCTAGTTTTATATTATTATACTTTTTTTTTTTTTTTCTTCTGCAGAAGCTGAGTCTGATACACGTGAACAGTAATCAGTGTTTGGACAAGGCGTCTGAAGATGACAGTCAGGTGCCCAGCGTCAAGGACTGCACCGGGGGCCGCTCGCAACAGTGGCTCCTCCGTAACGTCACACTGCCCGAGATATTCTGAGATCGCACACGGATGGACAGATGGACAGACTCTCACAGCGACGCTGATGAAGAGAGAGCGTGAGAGAGAAAGGACTGCTTTCCTCTCAATCCCGGTGGTCTGCCTTCAAAATGATCTAAAAGAACAGAACCGCATATGTATATGAATCTCCCCATCACTCCACCTTGCAGAGGAAAAAAAACGAACGATGGAGAGGAAGACTTGTGGAGAAAGAAACTTGAGTTTGATGCCCTTATCCTCCTCGTTCGAGGAGCAGTGGACATTTTGGTTATGTTTACGAGAACGCCTCCCTTTTAGAGTATCAATGTGTGCGTGTTTATGTGTGTGATTGGAATGTGTGAGTCAGTGTTTTCCACAGGAGTTTCAGAGGTTTTTTTTTATTTAAGTATTTTTCAAGCCTTGTAGAAGTGAAGGGTATCTAGCACATGAAGGAGAGGCTGTCCTGTGTTTGAGTGCATGTGAGATTTCAAGTGTCACATATCAGGATGGACGTTACGGTGGTCTGCTATCCGTTAGAAGCAGGGGCTTCCCCTACTGGCCACTGACACATGCTGAACTGTCTATCAATCTGTCTCAGTCAGTGGACTACCTACAATCAATCACATATAGATCTATAATCAATGAACGTGATGACTGATCATCTAGGACGTGTTTCATATCGTCAGTGTTCATGTAACATTTTTTTTTTTTTTTTTACACCAGTGGTTGAAACTTTTTTGGGTTTCTGCATTTTTGAGTGCCACGTACAAGCACTTTTCACTTGTTTGGTTTTGTTTGTTTTAGAAATTTGTTCAGTCTGTCTATTAAAGGTATGATGGTAATTTGACACGCAGTTTCAGGACTGTCCTGAACTTACCCCAAAATTGTTGCCTTCCTCTGGATTCCAGCCCTTCTGCCGACATGAGCTACCCATAAACTCGTGGGTTGATCGGGGAAAGATGGATCATTTTCTGTCATATCATCCAACAGTAAAAGGGCTTAGTCTCACTCTGTACATGCACGAGAAAGAACTCTTTAGTCTGATCTCTTTCTTTGTTTACGTTCACTTTAAATTGTTACTGATTTTTGTGTAGAATTCATCATTGATTCATTTGAAGCTGACAGTCTAGTGCCCGTGTGAGGCACTGGAAGCTGCTCACCACGTTCATCTGATGTCTGATAGCATAAAGAGATTGGCCTGCATTTCAGATTCATGCATTTCATTCTTCTGAATTTAGTTTTAAACGGTCCAACATTTCGTTTCAGCCATGATGGTTGGAAAATGAAAGTAAACCCCTCTGTTTTGAGAGTTGTCATGTGGAATCAGGAATCGGTTGTGATTTTTTTTTGTTTTCCCATAAACACTCTTGTCTTGATCCTGTCTAAATACTTCAAATGATCTGTTCTATTTGTGTCAACGTGTACCAAAAGATAAGATTCTACATTCAAGAAAAAAGGAGAAAAAATAATTATAAATAAAGATGGTTCGTTGTGAGATACTAAATTGTAACATTGTGAATACATATTCTAGATTCAACATTTTTTATGTGAAATTTGAAAATGCAAAATTCATTAAAAGCTACCCTAAACAGTAAGATTGTAGATTCTAAATAAAAATCCTATATTGTGAGGTTTTAATTCTAGAATTCTAATTGTATGTTTGTAAATGCAGATTCTAGATTCTAAAAAAGGATTCTAAATTGTATGATTCATATGTTCTAAATAAAAGGGTGGTTTCAATGCATAGGTTGGGTGAAGATCTTGCAAGCATTTGGACAGGGCCTCAAGATCATCTGTGTAGATGTGAGTGTCAACAAGTGTGTGTGTGTGTTTATATTTGTCAAAGGGATGTCTTTTGTTTTTGTCTTCTATGTTTAATTGAGGAGGGTCTGGCCTGCTGATTGGTGGGTTAGAGAGCCCTGTGTTGAGATCATCCACAGAAATAAACCACAGAAAGTTTACAGTCCAACTTCTCCATTAGCATTTATGATCTTTGTTCATGTGCGGACACACACAGTTTCATGGTTAAAAAACTGATCCACAAATCCAAAATCATGCTGCTATATCACTTTATTATTAATAAACATATTTATTGAGAACTGCTAAGTTTGAGTTAGTTCCATGGCAGTGGCCATTAGGTTGTGATGCAGTGGGGCACCATACAAGGCTGTCATAACACTATTTTGCTGGATATTTAAGCTTAAATGTGATAAAATTATCACAACTTTCATAATTCTTCAAATGTGCAAGTGCAAGGTTCAAACAGTTTCAGAGTTTTGCCTTGCTTTGGTTTATCTCTTGGTGGTGTTGAAGCATGGGTGTCATAGACCTTCTCAGATACTCAGGTTAAGGCCATGGTACTAAAGTTAAAAAAAAAATACATCCGAATTTGTACATTTCATTTTACTCAGCTTTTGCTCTAAGATCTCACACCACTGCACTCAAAAGATTAAAGCACTGACAAGAACACTTACTAACGATCTAATTAGCCAGTGTTTGTTTGCCTTGGGGAAACTGAATGGGATAAACTCATTAAAAGATATTCTATTTCCATATTGCCATCTTTAGTTGAAGATTAGTATGAAAGTTAATTTTTAAACTAGGATATATTTTCAAGTATATTAATAGTGGTTGAAAAAACAGCGTCTTTTAGTTTAGCGAATTATTAATATTAAATCCAGATTTTAATAAAGTACCAGACAAGATCCTGCTTTTAATCTGCAGTATCCCTGTTCCTAAGCCTGAATGCCTGGTTTCCCCCAAATCATTTCCTCTTTTCAAACTGCTAATTTTTCTCAGGAGTACTACATTTGTGTTATGAGGCAGAATAAAAGACTTGGTTTGCTGAATTGGCTGGAACAGTGACTAGTGAGTAGCGTAAGGTTTGGAATGAACTGGTTCCAGTGGTAACCTGGTGCTCATACTATGCCCTTAAAATGCTTCAGTATAATTACCATGTGTTTTGCAATTTTTTATATTAGTCATGCAAGCATGCTTATGTCAGGTTTCATGATGTATGTGCAATATATGTTGTTTATGTAATAATTGCTGTTATTCATGACCTTTGAAATATCAACTTTTATCACTGCAGATAAGTTAGGCATTTAAAAAAAGCATTAGGCTAAATTTCAGTTTTAAACTGTCAGTTATTTCATTAAAATATTCTCTTCTTTTGACAAAGAAAAAAAAGTATGACAAATGGAACACTGGGTTATTAATCAGAAACCGAAGCCACTCGTCCTGATGTTCATAATGCTAATTTAACAGGTGAGAGATCCACTGCCTTACAGTGATCAGGCTTCTCTCATTCACTCACACTGCACCCGAGATAGAGATAGTCAATAGCCCAGTTCGGTGTAATTGAGAGAGTGAATGGCAATCGATTTCAATCCCACCTCAATCTATTCTGAGGTGGTGCAATTTATAGCTTTCTGATATGATGGTGTGAGGAATGGCAGGTAACGTGTGAACTCATCAGAGGGCATCTGAAGTCATACGACACATTCGCTGCGTCCCAATTCAGAGGCTGCATCCTTCGAAGGCCGATTCAAATGCAGCCTATGCGTCCGTTTCCCCGGCAATGAAGGATACAACAGATGGATCCTTCACCATAGATATACGTAGATGCCACATTCCACCGCTCCAGGCACGTCGCAGTAAGAATCAATGATGCCATAATATTGCGCAGGCTCAGGTTGTGAAACTGCAGCGATTTAAATTCCCGAAGAAATGGGATTACCTTTCACAGTTGGGAATGTGTTGGTTTATGTTTTTATATTTTTCCTATGGTATTTTTAATGTTTTTACTCTTACTATGGTAACTTGTTCATGTCTGACACCTTTGTCTTGTATTGTGTACGTTTAGCAAAATCATCTGCTGAAGCCTATTGCAGATATACTGTAGATATTCATACGTGTCTAATTACGGCCAAAGAGTATAGAAGCTTTCCTTCATGGCCTATACCCCAGAATTCTTACGACTGATCATGCCCAAACGCGAGTCAGAGACAGTTGCGTTCAGTCGCTGTTTAAAATCTGCTCCAGTCATTGGAAAGTCTGTAAGTGTGTTCAGTTCAGTCTTAGAATGTTTCAGCTAGTTGTTAAGTGTGTTCCCGGCTTAATGAAATACTGCAAAACACGTTGTAAATAGAAACCTTTGATGCTTTCAAGAGAACAGCGCAATCACCAAAATCTGTATCGTCAATACGCTATTATTACGGAGAAAACTGATCCTAGACCAGCAGTTATGTGCATCTCTCCCCTCGAAAAGTAAAGTTACTTATTGACTGAGGCATAAATGCTTTAAACGTCAATAATTTGAACATGACTGAATATTCAGAGGTTTAAGATCAGCAGAGGAATGCTATAATGACTAAAAATATATTCAGTGGGTTACAACATCCAATTCCCTAAATAAGCCTGATAAAATACAAATCAATTTTACACTGAGTTTCTTTATCCAGAAAGATACAGATGTACCCAATTGAAAATTCAGTTTTATTAAAACAATTTTAGTTCTGCATATAAACAAACGTACTTTTTTTGTATTTAATCTAATAATAAACATAAAATCATGATTATGTTTATGTATATATACACATACACACACTCTCTTATTTGGCTTGAACCGAAAAAAAGTGCATCCACTTTCACTCTTAAAACATCTTTAAAATAACATGTGAACAGGCTTTTTGAATAGCCTGGCCAAAATAAAGAAAGAAAAAATAATATTAGGAAACAGCAGAGTGAGTGCTTAATCTATTCAGTGCAATGCATTCAAGCTTGACTTACAGGCATCTCTCCTCATCTGTACACAAGCAGCCAGCAGCATTTAATCATTCTCTTTGCCTTCAGCTCTACCTACCTGTGTATCTCTGCTAACAGCTTAATATTTCCAATGTTTGATTACTAAACAATACATAGAGCAAATACTACTATATTCACAAAGAGGAATGGCCACATTAATAAAAAACTGGGATTTTAACATCTTTCCTAAGCAGGAAGTTATGCGTATAGGAATGAAATAAAATCCAACACAGGTAAAGAAATGCATATGTAAGATCAATAGTACATAAATATTACAATGAACTTCACGCAGGGCCAACGGAACCGCAGAAAAATTCATTAAGACATTTGAGGTAATATGAACGTAAAAACTGTGTGATGCAAACACTGACTAGTTTGTTGTGTCAAGTTAGTTTCACATTGTTATAGTTAAAGCTACTTTACAGTATTTTTGTTCATAAACAAATACTCCACCTGATATAGGATATTTGTATAGGTCAGACTCAGCGCTGTTCAGTCCTACTCCTGGAGATCATCCTGTAAAGATCATTTAAACGTCTAATCAAATCAAACCTGAAAGAGCAAAAGATCCATTTCATTCTCCAGGCAGTTGTGAATGAGCAGGGTTGAGACTTAACTCCGCAGGTAGATAAATGTATGGAAACAGAAAGATGTAACACTTTAAACAAATGTTTGAATAGTAAATCTAAGAGTAATGTCCTTTCATTTACAAACACACACACATAACCAATTAACAGTGCCAAACATCCACAATATGGGATAAATTATCAGTACAACCAGATAAACAAAAACTATCAGTGATCTATAGCCTGAAAATATGGTCCGATGACTGGGACCCTGGTGAGCTGTTACAGTAAAGCATGATGCAAACATGTAGTATTGTTAGTGTGCTAACTGAAGGTAACGTTACAGCACTGGCATAATTCCCCAGTACAGTGCTGGACAAAGCACAGGCGTGCTAACTAAACTTTGCACTGGAGTGTGCAAGCGGCGTAGCGTTTTTTTTGTGCCCAGATTTTCAGTGCTAAATGACCAATTAGCACAGAGGGCGACAATAAGGGCCATGATTAAGCTATGTGCTATTAGAGCCACATTTGCAGGGAAAGTAGCAATTCTGTTGCCGTGTGAACCCTTAGGGTGAGGAGATGGAAAGTTTCTGTATCCACAAGTTTCCTCTTTTGTAGTCTTGCAGGGGTACCCCAGAGCGAGGGCTGCTGTTAACAAGTGTAACAGGCTGGCCAGGTGTCTCTTTTATTCATTGCTTCTCTTCATCTGCATTGGGGTTTCTGCAAATGAGTTCAAATGGTGATTACACTGTAAAAAGTAGTTATTAAAGACACAACCAAGGTTTATATTACCTGCCATGATGTACAGGGAAGTGGCTCTGCACTGGAGTTGCCTGGCTGCTGCTAGGGCTCATTAGCATGGCGCTGTAGATGTTGGATGCCACCACCAGTATGCACAACAGGATAGGCCCAATGATGGCACCCTCCAAACCCAAATAGTACGCTCCACCTGCTACCGCAAGACCAGTCAAATACGGGTGTCCACCTCTGCATAGAAATATATGGGTTAGTAAAAAATGGTAAACTGTCAACCAATTTTGGACATCACAGATGGCACATGTAAAGTAAGTATAAAGAGACAAACACACCCTGATATATCGGAGTATATGGCCGTGTCAACGAAATATGTTGGCAGCAGATGAAAGAAGAGAAGCAGCAGAGCTTTGACTCCCTCCGCCTGGGCCAACCACAAATCCAACACCGCTGGCAGTGCCGCCCAGTACGTCCCCAAAAACGGCACCGCACCTAAGATAGCTGCCATTGCTGCACAGAGCAAAAGATAGAAAGGCAAGACAAATGTGAGATGGAATAATATGACACAGACAGATAAATGTACATTAACGTTCAAAAAGTTTGGGGTTGCTAAGATTTTTTAAATGTTTTTCAATGTTGAAAACAATTTTCCAGTTTAATATTTTTGTGGAAACCAAGATTGCTGTTCTTTTGAACTTTCTGTTCATCACACATTTATTTTAAATAGTAAAGACATTTCTAATGTTACAAAATATTTCTTTCACCTTTGATCAAACGAATGCATCCTTACTGAATAAAAGTATTAAATTCTTTAAAATAAATCTAATTGATTAAAGATAGTGTATACAACAAAATAAACAATAAGGACTGTTTCACACCACATGCAAAAAGTCTTTATGTCTGTGTGTATTTTAGTCTTACCTGAGGGGATGAAGACAATGTTGATGCCAAATATTGTGTGTGTAAGCCAAGTATAAAGGCCATAAAATCCAGCCATCTTCAGAGAGGCATCAAACACACCCCTGCAAAGAAAACAGGGTGAGAGAGTGGAAACACAGAGGGCTTTTCTTTTCTCAGTTAGCTTAACACTGACGGGAGTCAGAGTGAATAAGTCTCTCTGTGATAGCGCTCATAAAAATAGGTCTAATGGAACAGCTTTGTGCATTCTGGGTGATGGCAGCATCAGCGCACACACATACACACTGAGCTCACACCGAATTCCTCTCCTCATTTCACTTTCACAGCTCATGACATTGTCTATGGAGGGAAAATGATGTTATTGTGCTTTGAAAAAAAACAAAACAGATGTCTTTATCTAAGCCAATTACATTATGCTAATTTCCACTGGAGAAGCATCACGCTCAAGGGCACCGCTGCGCTACAGCAAGATTGTGACCCCATTCATTCTCCATTTTCTGGGTCACCCTTACCTGTAGATGAACCCCTTCGAAATTCTTAACCAGCATATTAATAGCAGTCAATTTCACCCCCATTTCAGTTGTTCCGATCATGATCTCTGTTAAATTATCTGTACAAATGGAAAAAAATGGCAGAAAAAGCAGAAAAGTATTGCCCTCTTGTGGTGATTACAAAGTACAGCGTCTTTCACTGGTGTTATTGGGATAGTTCACCCAAAAATAAAAATTCTGTATGACTTTCTTTCTTCTGCAGAACACAAAAGAAGATATTCTGAAAAACTTTGGGGTCCAGTCAACATTGAAAATTGACTTTCACTGTATGGACAAAATATGGCAACATTTTTCAAAGTCTCTTTTGTGTTCCACAGAGGAAAGTCATACAGATTTGGAACAAAATGAGGGTGAGTAAATGATGACAGGATTTCCATTTTTGAACTATCCCTATAAGATCTAATTTCTGCTTCCATCTCATACAGACTTGCTACTGTACACACATTTATGCCTTTAATTTTCACTCGTCCATCAGTTTGTAAAAGCAGTGTTTGTGGAAACTGCAACATGTTTACATTTAACCTTAAATGTCCCTTCAGGCAGTGGTTCTCAACCAGACGGCTCAGCAAATTTACAAAGGGTCTGCAGGGTCTATATATATAAAAAATATTTTTATTAGAAAGTTAAGTATATTAACTAATTAATTTTCCTATGTTTATATACATATATAGTGTTCAATCTCTCTATATAGAGAGAGGGTTGAGAAGCACTGCTTTAAGACAATCCAAAGCTCCACATCGACATGTGTACCTGATGGCCTCTTCCACAGACTGGCCGATAATGTTTGAAGAGGGTCCCGGTTGGGAGAGGGGTGTGAGGCTGATTACCCATTTCACAGGTTTATAATATTCACCACTGGAGCTCAGCAGGTAAAAAAGTGTGGTCAGGAAAATCACCTATACATTCAGAGATACAATAAATATTTAAAATCACCACAAAATATCCAATCCCATCAATCCAACTGTGTGTGTGTGTGTGTGTGTGTGTGTGTGTGCCTATTACCAGAGACAGGACAAAGTTGAGCAGTGCGGTGCCACTGTGGAACAGTACGGTGAGCAGCGTGGTTGTTGTGGATATCAGCAAACCAACATTTCGACTCATCACCACCCACAGAGACTCCAAGATCTATCGCAGAAGACAGCATATTCATTAATCTGCCAAATAAAGACACTCCCCATCACATACACACACACTGGAGACTAACCGAGAGCAGAGTCTCAATATTCTCCTGGACGAATGAGGCGATGTCCTGCCAGTCCAGTATGTCCCCTAGCCAGCTGTTCTGCCTGTGCAGATGTTGCTTGTTTCCACGGTGCCGTCCAGTATGAGTCACGTTCTACAAAACAAAAACACACTGACTGGAATACAACAAATAATGTAAGTTAGTGATTGCGTGTGACCGAGTAAGGTTTTGTTTTTACCTTAACAATCCAGGACTGATAGAGACGGTCCCACAACTCCAGAACTTGTTTCTCGATTACGGCCGTGTTGTTTACTTTATCACCCAACATCTTATGAAGCTACAATGCACACATAGATAAAAAAAAACACATAACAAATGCTCATTCAATTTTACACACAGACATAAAGAATAAAATATTAAGGACTTGAACATGAAATAAAATTTGACTCCAATTAATAATTACATTTTGTAATTAATGTTAAATGGAGTAATCTGTTATTTAACAAAAAAAAAAAGTTTGTTTTATAACTTCTCCAGCTCTGAAACTATTTTTTTCTGCTGATGTAACCAAGGTTGCTTGAGCATAAAAAATATTAACCAATAATAGCTTACTTTTCATGATTGTATCGATAAAATCAAGTCCATTCATTATGTTGTCATCACCTTTTTTTACCCTAACAAACCCATGATTATTCTTCTAACCGACCGTGTCACATTTGTATATGCACATCCTGGTGCAAAAATGTGCACTCAAATGTATTGAATGTGCACTTAAGATTTTAAGTACACTACAAAAGCATATTTGGTTACACTTTATTTTAAGGTGTAAGTGTTACAGTGTAATTATATATTCAAGTACTAAGTAAGATTAATAAACAACATGTACTTACTATATGTTTAGGGTTTTGGTTGAGGGTTAATTGTTTGCAATTACGTATAAGGTAAATGTAACGTATGTAAAAAAAAAAAAGTGTTACCAAATATTTTTTTTTTATCTGTACTCGCAGATAATATAATATAAATGAAATAAAAGGCCACTTAAGCATACTTAAAGTACATGTTAATTCATGTTTTAATGATTATTTGTCATGTTTTAAAGAAGTACATTTATTTTGATTTTGATGTGTTGACTAACATACTAAGCATAGGTAAAGTGAGTTATGGTTATTGTGTTATTCAATGCTACATTTAAGTGGGTCAAAAAAGCACTCTAAAGTTCAGCTAATTGCATTTATTAAAACTTTCAACTAATACATTTTCATTTAATTGCAATTAACATGCAACTAAGTGTCTATTCTATAAATGTATATTCTTTAAAAGTATGTAATTTCCATAACTAGTGCTCTTTTTTTAAATAATACTTTTTAATGAGGGCATATTTAAATTACACAAATTACATTTTAAAAGCAGATGAATAACTTCAGTTTTGGTCTGTTTCTCACACAAAGCTATCATATTATTTCAGAAGACTTGGAATATAGCCCAAGATTTGTATGGAACACAGTTATGGTACTTGTAATGGTGCTTTTTTTTGTCATTTTTTTCCTTTCACAGCCACTGGTCACCATTTACTTTCATTTATCAGTCTCATTAAATTTGTTATAAATGTTGTTTAATGTGGTCTTCAAGAGAATTGTAAACTTTTAACTCTGACCTTATGTGTGATCCATTCTCTTCCATGTTGGTAAACATTTGTGGCAGCAGAGTTTAAAGCCTTCTGAACAACCTGGGCCTCTGGGAGCCAGCTACAACACACACACACACACACACACACACACACACACACACACACACACACACACACACACACACTGTTACGCATCATTTCGAGAAGATTCCTAACTTCCAGTGTACTGTATGTTTCAACTTACTTGGCCCACTCTGGGTGGTTGGACACAGTCTCGTTGATCAGGTTACTGGTGACCTCTATGATATGAACACTCTCTTGGTGCACCTGTGAACAAAAATACAATCGGTGAGAGATGACGTGTGCGGTGGCTGGGATCAGTCACGGATCATGTCTTTCACGCAGTGGAGTAACCCGCCCAAGGACAGTGGATTGGAAACACTGTACCATAGCTGTGAGCAGCAAGGCCATGAGCAGTGTGCCAGTTACCAGCAGGAAGATAATGAAAATACTGATCAGCTTATCCAAGGAGCGCTCCAGCCACACGATCATCTGCAAAGAGAGAGAGAAAGAGAGATCAGTTTCAACAAATAATCTGATCATTCATGCAAGTGTGTGAGAACACAGAAACCTGCTTCCCTCTGCCAAACCTGAGGAGCAATCGTGTTCATTCCTTTGGTTCTGAAAACCTAAAAGCTCTTTCAGTAAAAAAAAAAAAAAAAAGAACAGTTCACTCAACAATGAAATATATTGTTACATCCTTGTTTACTTTTGGTTAACAGGAGAAATGATAATCCAATAAAAACCAAAGCGGGAAGTTATTTATTCTGTTAAGTTAAAAAACGGACTTCAAGTTTTCTAAAGCCCTCCAACAGTTTTGTGCGAGGAACCGACCGTTGTTATTAACTAAAAACAACATTTTTGGGTGAAGTGTTCCTTTGAAAACTTAGCAGAGGATTCATGGATAAGTTCCGAGCTTCAGAAAGGTACAGAAAGGTTCATTTTTCCAGCCTTATTTGAGTTTTTTTTAGGCTGTGAAAATATTAATTCTGTTGAAAATTCACACAGGTAACTGCCGTATAAGCCAAAATCATGCTGACTTTTCTTTATTTTACACCCGCTAACCTGTTGGATGACTAAGCAAGACTAACTACTGAGTGAAGGGGCTAACAGCAGGCTAACAACAGCCGTCAGGAAGCAGGAGGTGGTGGGCATATTTTTGTTTTTGGCAGGTGGACTTGGTTTCTCTGCTCACCCAGCTTCTGTAGGCCCTGTGGGTGGCACTTGCATGTCTAATCCTGTTCCCTGTTCCTGTTAGCGCTAAGTATTAACATCACACACAAAACTGGTCATGTTGATGATGGATTAGTACAAAGCACATCATTAAGGAAACTAAAGAAAGACTAAAAAAAGAACAGCAGGCTAAAAGAACCGCATCACTCCCTCTTCAAAACGTTAAGGGCCTGATAGACAGTTGCAAAGTAATGCTGGCAAATGCAAAAAAGATTCCTGAGGGGAGGGACATACTATCAGACCTGAAAATAACTCCTGTTGAGCCACAGTCAGATTCATCTTAATCAGACAAAATTTGGTCCAGGAGATGATATATAGAACATTAACAATGACATCAAACAGAAAACATACAAACTAACAACAGGACTAATATTCTTTGACAGAATATTCTGAAGTCTTTCCAACATCTCCTTCTAAATATATATTGCTAAATTTTTGCAGGATGGAATATAGATAAGTTTGGTTTCCCTTGAAAAAAAACATCACGTTTTTACATTTTGTTGAAAGATTACAAAGATATTCTTTTTTTCCTTTGAAACAACACACCTTTATTCATGCATAATAAGACATGGAATGTGCATTTAAAAGGCTTTGAACACAATGGTGAACAAAATATTTTGTTATTAGCTCTGATATTCTCCTGAAATTCTCTGGAATTAATCTTTTTTTAAGTGTTTGTTCCATTCTTCACAGAAATGCATTGCAACAAGCAAATATAAAGAAAATGTTTACTTAAGAAGGCAGATAATGCTAAAGAAATGTGTACTACAGTTCAAAAATTGGTTGGTGAGATTTTTTTTTAAAGTTTTTAAAATAATTAATGATTTATTTGATAAAAAACACAGTAAAACAGTAATATTGTTAAATATTGTTACAATTTAAAATAACTATTTGCTATTTGAATATATTTGAAAATTTAATGTATTCCTGTGGTGGCAAAGCTGAATTTTCAGCATCATTACAGCAAAGTAGTCTTTGTCACATGATCCTTTAGAAATCATTCTAATATGCTGATTTTGCTACTCAAGACACATTTCTTATTATTATCAATGAAAAAAAACGGTTTTGCTGCTTAATGTTTTTGTGGAAATCGTAATACATTTTTTTAGGGTTATTTGTTGAATAGAAAGTTCAAATGAACTTAAAAAAATGCTTTATAAAATAAAATATAACATTAGTCGTCACTTTTGATCAATTTAATGTAGCCTTGCTGAATATTCTTTTCTTTGTTTTTCAAAAAAAATTAAAGGGTTTAGTGTACATGGTTATATTATATTTATATACTTACATATTATACTTATTATTATTACTAAATTTCACTAAACACTGAAAAGCATCAATGTAAATAAGTTATGTAATTAAAATGAGATGATTTTACTCAATATTTGCATGTGCTTGTCAGCGCATCAAGCTGTTAGCTTAGAACCAAACATTAAACCAAAGACTTTATATACAGAAAGATGGTGCACTCGTATTACTATGAATGGGAGAAAGTTCAACGCACAATATGGCGGAATAAGATGCACCTTCTAAATAAAAGAGCCAATCGGTAATGTCATCGCATCACTGCAGCTGGCGTTAGAAGCTCCGGTTCCAACAGAAGCAGTCAGTGTTCAGAGACACACCCTCAGTCATGATTCAAGCATTTAGAAACAAAATTTATAAGACAGTTGTTGACAGATTTCATTGGTGATTTCAAATTTAATCGTAAGCTTGGCGAACAGTTTTGGAGAATTTGATATTTCCCCATTCAAAGAGATAGGAGCTGCACTTGAATGCCCGAGAGGCGTTTCAAAGATGGCCGCCGAGTGAAATGACTTGTCTTAAAGAGAACAAACTACTGAAATCAAGTGAAGTGGAGTTTCCCATGCAGAGCTCTATTTGTGTGGTGTGCGGCGTTTCCTATGTGAAGTCATTAATGAAGACAATCACTTATACCTTAGAGGGCAGCAGGCAGCTTGAGTGTCTAGTTAGGAACAGACAGAAGAAAACCCCTTTACCAAACCTGCCTGTACCTGAAGTACCCAGCAACACCACTAGCCTCAGTCTTAGCAGACCAGAGCATCCCTTCACCCAACCCTCCATTCCCGCTGTCTGTTCTCTCCCTGAAAGCATCTCACACACTCTGAAGACAACCAGCTTAGCACACTTCAAGAGCTGTGGAAGAGGCGGTGGACTCTCTTGGGGTTTTGTTCTGCATTTTTTTCCTGACAGTTAGTGTGTCAGCATCTCAATCACATCCAGAGCGCATGCTCCCTTCCACAGCGCCATACAGCAGGAACAGCCAGTGAGCTAAGCAGAAGCTCGAAGATGGAGGGGTGACAGTGGGGAGGGGAAAGCATCACTCCAAAGCTTCTAATTAAAGCACAGTGTCATTCTTTCTTTCTCTTCCCCTTTGTTCTTTCTTTCTTTCTCTTGTACACCTGCCAGCACAAATGATTTACCTGCTTGTTAAGCCAATGCCAGAGCTTTGAGGAGGGAGACAGAGAGACAAACGGTTATTAGAAAACCAATCAGTATGCAGGAAAGCAGTGAACAAGAACAAGACCGGACAGAACAGACCGAACGAAGTAAGTTGAAACATACAGTACACTGGCAGTTAGGAATCTTCTCGAAATGATGCGTAACAGTGTGTGTGTGTGTGTGTGTGTGTGTGTGTGTGTGTGTGTGTGCGTGTTGTAGCTCGCTCCCAGAGGCCCAGCAAAAACAGAACAAGACCGGACGGTGAAATTTGAGGAAGATATTCATACTGAACATTTAGAGAAGGTGTGATTTGGTGGGCTTTATAAGGGGACAAAAGAAAGATCTGCAACCATTATTATTTTTTTAAGTGTCTTTGTCTTTTTTTTACCTCCTTTCATTCTTGTGAACATTAAGTGAGGGATATGATGGTTATATAAAGCAAATTACAGTCAAATCAAAAAATGTTTTGTTAGATAGAGTTACAAGGTTTAACATTTTGCCTCATCTGCTAATGGTGAGTGAATTAAGAAAACTGTTGACAAATATATCATTTAATACCAGCCACAAAACTATATATTTTTTTTTTTATCAAAAACTAATAGTTTTCATTCTATTGAGAACACATTTTATTTAGTTGTTTTAGTTTATTTAGTAGTTGTTTTTTTCTGTGCATAGTGAAAACTCCGCAAAACTGCATCTTTCACAAAAGCAAAGACAAATTATTTTGTTCCAAATGTATTTGTTCTGGTGATTAATGCAAGGAACTTTCCACATACACTACTGTTCAAAGATTTGGGATCAAAAAAGTGACAGAAATATTTAGTAACATTGTAAATGTCTTTACTGTTTCTTTCGATCAGTTTACTATATCGAATAAATGCTGTTCTTTTGAACTTTCTTTTCATCAAAGAATACTGAAAAAAGTATCATGTTTTCCATGATTTTAAATTGGTTGTGTAATGTACATCATTTAAGGTCAGATTATCTTTCCTACAATTTGATTTAAGCCATGTATTACAGTATGTTGTAGTTCCTCATAAAGTCATCAGCTACTGGCAAGTAATAGTTTTTAAGTAAGTCCTCAACAAAGCAAATTTTTTACTCATATTAGCTTCTTGGCAAATGTGTTCATTTTGAACCTTAGCATATTTTCAATAGACTTGCTTTTGACAGCATGTGTGACTCAACACTGACTAGTGAAAGTATGAAAAAAGGCAAAAGCCAGACACTGGGTTACATTACTGGATTACTATGGGTCAGGAGGTGGGCGAAAAGGTTTCTTAGAGGTGTAGGGTTTCATATCTAGATTGACTGCAGCTGTGGGTTGTCATTCACTTCAGACAGTGAAAGGGACAATGAGAAACTGTGGGCACATTTTTGGGAATGTTGAGTTGACTTCCTAATATCATAAACCTCAAACAATAGATGGAAAACAAAAACTACCAACAATAACCAGAAATACAACATGACTATGCAAAGACTAAAAATAGTTACTCTTGATTTGAGCCAATCAAAAAGACAGGAAGTGTTCCAACTATTAGGTTAATGACATTTTCTTATAGAAAAACGCATTCACATTGAAAATACATCTGCTGAATAATTCATTTTTCCCCACATGCCTCTACAAGTCATGACATAAACAGAAACATCCACATCTGACCTCCATAGCTTTTATTCAGTCAGTTATGGTACTTTGTGCCTTAGTTGTGCAAGTAAAAAAGAGAATTAGCAAGCCTCAACCACATTCAGTTCCTCTTTGTAATCACAGATCTCTGTCGCCTCCAAAAATAAATGTGCACATGTGGTGACAACTACCAGCAGGCAAGTGCTGTGAAGGACAGTGGGTCAGCAGACAGGCGAGCGCTTTTGTGTGGGTGTATCTACGTGAGGTGTTACCTTAGTGTCCACCCGAAGCAAGAACTGAGCTAAGCCTTTGATCGGTCCAGGCAGCAGAGCATCCTGTCTGTCTCTGACAAACTTCTCAGAAGCCGACCACCATTTCACTAGAGTCCGTCCAGCGAAGTCCTTCATCCCAAAACGCACAAACATCTTCTTCAGGACCCAAACTGAAAAACATAGCACTTATTCATGAAAATGTGAACACTATCTTCACATAATCAAGACAATGAACACAGAATTTACCAGCAACAGGGATGGGCAATAACTGTAAGATCCAGAGGTTGAGCCAGACCTGCACCAACACTATAGCCCACGCAAGCAGCACAAAGTAGATATCACTGGTCCTCTCTTTGTGCTGGAGACCCCTGAACTCTAGTCTGCTTCGACTCCGGCTGAAGACCACCTTCGGAGAGTCCATAAAGTCTGTGAGGGGAAGAGGAGGGGAAAATCCACTTTACTAATGATTAGGGATGCACCGAAATTTACTAATGATTAGGGAGGCTCCACTCAATATTACGCTTTATGCATGTCCGGTCCCTCAGTTGCTCGGCCTATGCGAACGCTCCACTCATGTATCGCTCATGCTCATCGGAAAGTCTGCTCAAATAACGTGCCGACATAAAATTTCTACGTAGCATAATACTTGCTTCTGTTTGCAATAGCCCTACTGTGCTGTAACATGGTGTGGTATAGTCAAGTCAAGTCAAGTCAAATATATTTATATAGCGCTTTTCACAATACAGATTGTATCAAAGCTGCTTCACAGTATCAATCAAAACAACTTAATGTTTGTTTATTACTGGAAAAAAAGACATCCAAGTTTGGTAGAGCTGATCAATGGTATGATTGGTTAATTAATTTGAATATCTCCAACTGATCAAGCCAAAGGCAACAGTGGCAAGGAACTGAAAAACTCCATCCAGTGACCTAAAGGTGTCCTAACACACCATCAGATGACCCAATGGAGAAAAAAAAACCTTGGGATAACCCAGGCTCAGTTGGGGGCCAGTTCTCCTGAGGCGTTTATGAACTAGAGGCCGAATTTACAGTAACTGTAAGATAAAAAATTTATATGAATGCCTGGCTAAATAGATGCGTCTTCAGTCTAGTTTTAAACTGGGAGAGCGAGTCTGAGCAACGAACAATATCAGGAAGGCTATTCCAGAGCTTCGGAGCTAAATGTGAAAAGGCTCTGCCTCCTTTGGTGGATCTGGATATCCTAGGAATGACCAGAAGCCTCGAATTTAGTGATCTTAAAGAGCGCGATGGATTGTAGGGCGATAGAAGATCCGTTAAATAGACTGGAGCTAAACCATTTAGAGCTTTATAAGTCAAAAGCAATACCTTGTAATTAATACGGAACTTTATAGGTAACCAATGAAGTGATGATAAAATCGGTGTTATATGATCATATTTTCTTGATCTAGTAAGAACTCTAGCGGCTGCATTTTGGACTAACTGTAGCTTGTTTATTGAAGATGCAGGACAACCAGCTAATAAAGCATTACAGTAATCTAGTCTCGAGGTCATGAATGCATGAACTAACTTTTCTGCATCAGAGACTGATAGCATATTACGTAGCTTAGCAATGTTTCTAAGGTGGAAAAAGGCTGTTTTTGTAACATATGAAATATGCTTTTCAAAAGACAGGTTGCAGTCTAATGTAACACCCAGGTCTTTTACTGTAGCGGATAAAGTAACAGGGCATCCTACTATGTTAAAGTCGTGCTGTAAAAGGTTTTGTGGACGGTTTTTACAACCGATAAGTATTACCTCTGTCTTGTCTGGATTTAATAAAAGAAAATTACGCGTCATCCAATCTTTTATATCTTTAACACAATCTGTCAATTTGGATAATTTAGCGTATTCATCTGGCCGTGATGAAATATATATTTGAGTGTCATCAGCATAACAATGGAAACTAATTCCATGTTTCCTTAGAATATTACCAAGTGGCAGCATATATATTGAGAATAATAAAGGGCCTAACACAGATCCCTGCGGCACTCCATAGTTTGCCGAAGTTATGATCGATTTTTCTCCATTTATGTAGACGAAATGGTAGCGGTCAGATAAGTATGACCTGAACCAGCTTAATGCTTGTCCTTGAACACCAGTGTAATTTTGTAGTCGATCTAAGAGTATTGTGTGATCTATAGTGTCGAACGCAGCACTAAGATCAAGTAAAACTAGTACTGAGATACAGCCTTGGTCCGAAGCTAAAAGTAAATCATTTGTGATTCTAACAAGCGCAGTTTCAGTGCTATGATGTGGCCTGAATCCAGACTGAAACTTTTCATAGATGTCGTTTTCTTGCAAGAAAGAGCCGAGTTGACTGGACACAACTTTTTCTAATATTTTTTACATAAATGGAAGATTTGAAATGGGTCTGTAATTTGCTAGGTTATTTGGATCTAAATGTATAGCTGGGCTGGGCAACACTGGTAAAATGACGCTACTGATCCACTTCCGATATGCTCTTCTCACAATGTCTGTTGCATAGAATAAAACTGAATAAAAGAAAAATATATTGATATTTAATATTAATATATTTTCTGTGCAATTTTAGTGCGTTACTTTCAATAAATGTGTGGTTATTTTATTTTATTGGCTTGTATTTTTTTAAATTCAGTATCATTAAAAAGTCTAATATAAAAAAAAGTAATTTAAAATAAAAAATAAGTGATTTTTAAAAAGCATTTTCGGTTTCGGTTTTCGGCCAAGTGCATCCAGAATTTTCGGGTTTCAGTTTTGGCCTATAATTTTTATTTTGGTGCATCCCTACTAATGAAGATAGTAGCGTTCAAGTAGATACTGGAACTTCTAACTTTATTTGATACCTTATCTAAATATCGATATTTAAGACAATTTTCGATACCACAGGGAAAATTTCCACAACATTAAGGGCATAAAATTTGACCAGCATCTAAGTTTATTTATTTTGACCATAATCAAAAAAGTTTTGTTTTTTTTAGCAACTGAAACTGTTGTCTGAGATTCCTCAGGCCCAATATCTCTGAGAGGGATTATATAATAATAATAATAATAATAACAACAATAATAATAAATAATAATAAGACAGAAATATATTACTATTGTAATATTAGCATATTAATACTTGAATATTTTGAACCATTTCAGTGCTCATTTTTCACTGTATTGATACACTCATGGCAGCTGCACTTTCTCACTTTCTCTTCTCTCCTGTAATTGTTATCGAAAAATATATACTTCTGACAACGCTTGATGATAGGCCTAAACTACCTCATAATCCACATTAATAACATCCATCATAATCTCATCTGCTTATTAATGGATATAGATGTTTGCTTTTGTGAGCAAGTCATAACCAGACCCACATAGAATCTTGCTGACTTTCCCACAAAATCAGCACTGCAAATAACTTTAAACATTTACATGACTTAGAATCTAAAACTGGTCTGTTTGCTTTTTTTGTGCCACCTTTGGATTGTTCTTTTGTGCTTGTCTCTTCCTGTATCTTCTCAGCATGGCTGAAGTTACTGCAGGAGATTGCCATGAAGATCGTATTAGCAGCAAAGGAGAGAACCTGACCAGGCAGCTCGCCTATACAGAGAGAGGAGAGGACCAAAGGTCAGAGGACATCAAGAACAGAGGTAAATGGTAAGAGAGCCTGTTTCTTGACCTTTCCCTGGAACAACAGGCTTCTGCTGAGAGCCCACTATTAGCAGGAACACCACCACGACAAACACAGGCACCCGCCACGACCCTGTCAGAGAGACTGGAAAAAGAGAGGGAGATTTTTTTTTAGCATTACTTTATTGACAGCACTGTAGGAGGTCAATGCTAAGTTTCAGCTTTTACTTTAACAGCGCCAAGAATCCCACCACCTGACCATAAATGCACAGGATCATTTATTAAAAATAATTCATTGGATAAAACTATTAAACAAAGACAGTAAACTAATAAAGATAGAGAATGGGAACCCTTCTAGTAGTAGTTCTATCTAAAGTATTTGACCGTACTGCTATAAAGTAAACTGTACCGTCTATGAAAAAGAACTAAAGCGCTTACCTTTCTATTAGTATTATCTGTTTTTACAGATTTACTTCCTATCAAATTATTAATTAATCATTCATTATCAATTTTGTAAAAATTATGTAAATTAAATATAAATTTCATTGCAGCAATTGTAATACATATTATTTACTGTTTATCTTGTGAAGCTTTAAATTAAATAGTGTTATATACAAGCTTTATATTGTCCATTGACCACTCTGCTCTTTAAGATATTGCTATTGACCATCAAAAAATCTGTGTCAGTCAACCACTACATGATATGCCACATAACACCCAGACAGAATCATTCACTGGTTCATAACAGAAGGGTCTTACCCAGGTAGAAAATAAGTGCTGCCCATACAGGCACAGACAGGGAACGCAAGTAACTTTCCATGCCAGGCGTCCACTTAAAGGCCACTGCCAACACATAGCCAACAACTAACGTGACAACCTGCCAAAAAGAAAGAGAGAGAACATTTGGACATCTCTGGTAACTACTGTGCCCTGCACCAAACATTTGCCACGATCTATTTATAATCACAAAAACCCTCAGTATGTTCCCAGCCCTCATAAGCACTGCAAGAGTGTATCAACAACACACACATTTTCATTATATGAATAGTTCTAACAAATATGAAAATTCTGTCTTTATTTAGGTCTTAAAAAGAAATAAAATCCAGCTCCACTACCAGATGAGCTTTGTGTTTTCTTGTTAAAAGCAGATCACAAGCTTCTGTTAAAGGGGGCATTTCTTCCCAATTACAATTTGAACAGTTTTCACATGACCTGTATGAATTAAATTAAGCCCTAAAAGAAAGTCAAAAATAAAGAAATAAATCAGATAGTGAGGTCATTAAATTGAAGATCAGGGTGAAATGTAGTCCTGTAGAGTCCTGTGCATTATGATCTCTCATTTGGGCTGTGTAACCTCAGGCCATATTTTTTGGTATCTGGGATGTCATGCTACAATTCCTACTCAGACATATTTAGCATGGGTTCAAGAAATGTTGATATTTCACATGACCAGATGTGTTTAAACACACTTTTGTATACAAACATATTTGCACGTGGTTAGGTTATCTGAAGCCAGCTGCGTCCATACAATGGTTGACAGACTTGCAATGTAAAAATATGGTTCTCTGATGGATGAAAGAGAGGCGCAGAGAGAATGTCTCTACAGTGACAAAATTGTGTGACATCTATATAGTGTAATAATTATTAATCTTATTAATGAAAGTTTTTGAGGCTTGCAGGCTTCGCTCAATACATAGCAAACAATGTTTCACAATTTACATTCAAATTGTATCAACGTTTCATGATTGTTTTTTCATATGTTTACACTATGTTATCTATGAAGAAGTGAATTTTGAACAGTCCCTGTTTCACAATCCCGTCCACCTGTGCATGGTCTGACAGGAGGCGTGTCTCTTTCCCATTCAAGTGTCATTATACACAGTACTACTACAGTACTCACCCACGTATAGCTGAAACAATCCAGCCCGAAACAGATTATGGTACAGACGTGACTAAGGATCATCTGCATGCCAATGACGCTCCAGAACAGATATAAGAAATAAAGCAGGGGTACACCAGCCCCAACTGCCAGCAGTATATTGAGCCGATCTACGACCATTTCACCCACGGTCTCCACCCCGTAGTTCACGCACCACACCGGTACCAGCAGAGTGCCCACTACTATCGGCGTCCCGCTGTCCTGCAGCCTGCTGAGCCAAGAGCGGCCGAGGCGGGCGAGCGAGTACTTGAACGGGTGCAGGAAAGTGCCGCACAGCACTGCCCACAGCAGCGGCCGTAGAAAAGCCTCCAGGATGAAGTAAACCAACACCGATGCTCCGCAACAGATCGCTACGAAGATCATCGCTCCCGTGTTGTAGAAGGCCTGTTTGATGTTTTTGTCGAACTTCAGGGACTGCTGGCTCAGTAGTTGGCTAACCATCCCGACTGCTGGCTGAACGGTCTCGCTGAACGAGACGAAGTGTGGCCGGGTTGTCCGCGGGGTGTCCAGGTCAGTGGCCGTGCCTGGACCAGGGTCCTCTGTATCTGCCATGGTCGCTGGCATCGCTGCGTTTCAGTCCGGAGGATCCACCACTTATGGAACTGCGGGCTGGGCAGTGACGTAAAGTGTGAAGTAGCCTGGGAAATGTAGTCAACTCAAATAATGTTTTTCAACCTAACGTTACCAGAGTACCAGACACGACTGAAATATTATCTTTACTAATAAAGTAGTATTCGAATGCCGTAAACAAGCGAACATAACACATCTTACTTGGGTTGTTTTTCAATATAGTTCAAAGGCGTTTTTGAACGAATCTTTATTCACCTCCCACCACCAAAAAAGTGCCATTATTTGCTCGTTCCAAAACCAGTATGACAATCTTTCTTCCTTGAACATATTATAATTAAATTAAATCGACGAATTGGTAAACAAAACTGTTGGGTTAACAATGTCCTTAAAAAATATATTTTGTGTTTAGGGTTAGAGAAAAGAAAAAGAAAAAAGAAAGTCAGTCATTAAGGTAATTTAGTCATTTCAAGTTACAGAAGTGACGACGACTCTGTTTAAAAATTTCATAATTGAAAATGATGAATGACGAAAATTGTGAGAAAAATGACTGTGATGACTCTGGATAATGGCCTGGTTTCACAGACAGGGCTTTAGATTAAGCCAGTAGGCCTATTAGGCCTCATTATAAAAAATTCTCCGCATTAACAACATATATTACATCTCATTAAACATCAAATTAAACACAATGTACTATTTAAATCGATTGCTGGACATCGTAATGTTATTGTACATACATCTGTTTCAATTCGAGCCGCTGGCTCAAACTGCGATGCCGTCCGACGTCGCTAGCAAAGAGCGTGGTGAGGAGCTCGTGCCAGGCATAGATATCCATAATAAAGGCTAGATGTCTTACGGCAGAGTCTCTATCGTCATCACCGGCGGCCATCTTGTCACAGGCTAGCTTCTGGCGGGCTATGTGGTAACGTTACTGATTTATGGTGAGAACACAAATACTCTTATCATGCTGAAATCTTGATGGATTTTCAAACGGTTTGGTTTCTTACAAACGTTATTAACGTGGCTGGATAATTCTGGTTGATTATTTATTTATACACTTATTTTTCATAAGTGTGCAGTGTCATAACGTCTCTGACGTTTATATTTATAACAAACCAAACCGTTTGAAAATCGGTAGAAAATTCAGCAAGTTGAAAGTACATGCACCATTAACACAATGCTACGAGTGAGTGAGCTGCCTGTGACAAGATGGCCGCCAGGTGCTGACGTCGACCTCCATTGGCCAGCAGCGTGGACGAGACATCACATCTAGCCTTTATTATGCGATATAAGACTTTTGTCGTACGATTCGTTGTTTTTAATGAATCGTTTGTGAGTGAACGACCCAATGATTCGTGACATGCTCGTAGCACTTGTCGCCATCTACTGGCGTAAAGATGTAACCTGCAGAAAAATTCACTGACTGAATTAGTGATAGTGAATGTATATTGTGAACTGAATCAAAAGAGTTGAATAGGATGATTAAAAATCCTCAATACTATTTTTCCAGGCGCCATGTACCAGCATGATGAGTTCAGATATTTGGAAAACATTCCCATTTTATCCAGACAAATATAACAAAAGTACACATTTTCAGCTGTCTTCATAGTTTTATTTAAAAAAAGTGCAGAATGTGTTCAGGAACATTAAACAGGCATCTTTGCTTCCAATTAGGGAGAGAATTCACAGTAAACTTTTCAGAATGTAAGTTGCTAATAGCTTGTATGACATGTTTAAATTAAAATAATGGCTCACAGTCCTTCACTAAGCACACTCATCATTGCATATTCTCTGATACTGTCAATGTCAAAATGTCAAAAGTATATTAAAATATAACACTGGCAACCTTACAAACATTATTCCTTGACCATTAGCATACAATGTCTCCATTCATGCTACATTACACGATTATCTCTGGCTTGCACACATCAAAAAGGAATCGTATCACTCCTCCAAGTAGGTACATTTCCTGATATAGTATATCCTTCAGGTAAATATAACAATGTATTTAAAACAAAATACTTTTCTAAACATCTTTACATGGCGCTCTTCAATCTGCTATACAAATGTGTTTTTTTTACAGGATATTCTCAAAGAGTGCCAAAGAATTAGAACTGTATACAACCACACCCTAACTGGTGTGATCCAAGTCGTTCTACACAGGCAGCAATCAATTCTTGGAACATTTGTAAGTTTTGCAATGGCATGAAGTCCTTGGTATAGAAAGTCTTCGATTCATTGGAATAAAAACCACATGATTCTCTCCTGGACTGGTTCTATTTCAGTGAACACTGATTTAAATGGCTCAGATGAAGCTGGTTTGCTGGCATGCATCATCAAATACTGAGCTGGCAATGCTGGCTAACTGGAAGGCAGTGATGTGTTATGAATACTATGTGTGTGTGTTTGTGCTGGAGGGCCAATTATGTACTGCTGTAAGTTGCGTAGTCAGTCACAGGCATTAATTTACATCCCTCAACAATTCACAGCATTAATAAATGTTCATCAGAGCTATAATGTACTGGAAAAATAGTGGAAAGCAGGCAACTACAAACAGCAGAGCATTTTTACTGAGATTTGGCAAAACATTCAAATTCAATAGGAGGCAGTTCACTTCTCTGTAGAGCTCTGTGGTGGGACAAAGTGTGTCATGATATGTGCCACTGTAAAGGTTTGGACACCTTTACTGCTGTTTGGTGAATTTTCACGGCTGAAATGCAGTCATTTCAATAGGAATCCACACAATCGAGAATTTTCGGCAAAAGATTTTCCCATGGGTGAAAGTTTTTTACGGATTCGCTGCATTGACCAACAGAAAGCTGTTGGTCAATGTTTTTGCTACATGCATCACTTTAGGCAATTTTTTGCACCCAAAAGTTCACTGTGACCGCAACTGAATATTAACATTAATTTGGCTCAGATTGTTTCAACTATTGTAGCCAGGCTAAACTTACCACGGAGTAACATACCATTCAGGGTTATAATATATAATGGTTGACTCTCTCACCTCTGAATGAGAATCATTGCTTGTATATAACTAAATATTAATCCGCAGTCCAAATACCATTTTAGTTTATGTAGATTGAGGATATTATAGAATCACAATGTGTTTGTCATCTTATTTATTGCTGCCTGTTTCTAATACTGTTAAGCTAGTTGTATTAGTCGTGTCTCCATGGTTAGTTGTATTCCTTCTCTCTTGGCTGGTTATGGTGTGCCCATCAGCAGGTAGAAAGTAAGAGCAACGATGAGGAGGAGGCAAAAGGGAGAGGAGAATGTCTGATAGGCTGTGGCAGGCATGAAAATGTCCTCGTATTTATAGATGCTAATCATGCGATCTGACACCGGTGGGGAGTCAATGTCATGCCTTGTGATGGAACCTGAGAAGAAAAACAGAACAAAATGTCTGTTAAACAGGGTAAAAATCATAAACCGGGCTGAATTTGTAGCCTTAAAGGGGACCTTTTTCAAAGTCGTGATTTTGTTTTTGGGGTCTACTAGAATAGGTTTTCATACTTGGATGTTAAAAAACCCCATTATTTTTCACATATGTTGCAGCACCTCTCTTTCCAGTCTGTCAGAAACACTCTGGGGTGCGTTTCCCAAAAGCATTGTTAGCCAACTATGGTCGCAAGTTCCATCGTTACCAACAAAGTAGAACGATTTGACATTTCCTGGAACCATAGTACCAGTGAACATTCGCAAAACGTGCCACAAACTTACATGGTTGGACCTACAGCTCTCGAGCTGTGGATAGAAGCATAATTTCTAGTTAAAACGGCATGTGGACTTAAATAGGTCGTGCTCTAACAAGTTAAGCTTAGCTCGCAAGCTAACATTCAGTACATTGTGTACAGAGCCGGATTAACGCAAAGGCAAACTAGGCACGTGCCTAGGGCCCGATCGGCGGGATAGGGCCCAGACAGAGGGACAAAAATAAAAAAAAATGTACAAATGTCATCTCGTTCAGGCGGCGATAATAGGCCTACACTCGAGTTTCGGAGTCGGGATAGACGGAATTGTCATTTGCATGGGCCAGCATTGCATCATGAGTAACTACAGTTTACCATTTGCACGTCTTAAGTCTTACCAGTTTAAACATTCACGCGATCTTGAACTATTCGGTAGGCTATACTTGCGCGCTGTCTGAGAGATGTTTTTGCGCGCTGTCTGAGAGATGTTTTTTTTCTGCACACACCTACAAGCCGCCTCACAAGCTCGCGGGTAACAACAGTTATTTTTCGTGGATTATATCGCTTTAACAGTCAAAAACATGCGAAAATTATGTCAATTTCGGTCTTGGTGAGTATCCTCTAAACACAGTCGGTTATGTCTTCAATAAGCATAGGCTACATCGCACGTGACCGTATAATGTTAGTGGCTACAAGATCTTTGCACGAGCTCTTACAGTGACAGCAGCCATGGTCTGTCATTAATTTGGTTGTCAAAACAACAAAACATAGCTTTCATTTTAAGGAATCAGGATTAATATCCTATGTATTTAATTTAGTTCTCAGGACTATAACACTACCCAGTGTTATTTTGCATTTGATTAGGCCTACTTTATTCAGTCTCTGTAGTACTATTTCTGAATACTGGTGTCAGACCTAAGCAAAATCTTTTCTCTTTATAGGTTTCTTTATTCTATTGTACTTTTGTGCTACTTTTTTTCAATTTAATTCAAAGATTAAAATCAAGCTTCCTTGAGTTGCGTAAATTCTTAAGAACAAAATTACCCCATTGGCAACATGACATCATGACTTTTGCGTAAACAGACACGCCACTTTCAAGTCAACTGGCGTGTTATCTATACGCATTTTGAGATATCCGCGTGTATGCGTGTATGTCTACGCCATTAATGTCCAAGTGATTCCGCGTATATGTACACGCCATTAAATTTCCGAGCGAAACGAAGCAAAATGTAGATCTACATCTGGGGAGCGATATTTTTTTTCCCTAGGATGGTAGGGGAAGACTCATAAATGCTATTAACCCCAGTGACGGGTAGGTTTAGGGACGGGGTGGAGGTAGGTCATATATTTATATATACAGTAATAACGTTAAGTCAACTGCGTTCATAAACACGCTGAAAAGCGATTGTGCGTGTTGATAGCACGCCAAAAATGGAAATACGAATTGGCGTGTCATACACACGCAATTTTATGAGATCAGTCTGCCATTGGGAGATAAATTTAGGCCTAATTAAAAAAGTCTAAAATCCCCCCTCAAATTAAAGAATCACCTAAGGGGGATCTCTATCAGAAGATTCCCCCCCCCCCCATATATCCCCATATCAGGAATATTGCTAGACATATGATTGAGTTTTTCAGGTGTTATATAAACCCTTGTCAACCATTTATACTGTAATAATTTAGGCTGCGTGTTTATGATTTGTTTTTGCGCCTTTAAACATGCTTCAGTCCATTCAAATTCCTCTATTTCTTCTTGAATGTCTTTCCTCCATGCGTTTAATTTGTCTACAGCAGACTCTTTAGAGTTAAACATTATTAAATTATAATATTTTGACAATTGGCCCTTTTCACCTCTTTTTCCAATTATTTCCTCTATTAATGACAGTTTGGAAATGTACATAATATCTGTAGACCTGGAAGACAAAACCATTAAGCTGTGAATATTTAAAAAAAATGTTTTGAGGGAATTTGGTGTTTATCACACAATTCTTGAAATGTAAGAAGTATTCCATCCATATACAAGTCTTTAATAGTCTGAATACCTTTAGTTTTCCATAGTTTAAATCCTCCATCCTTATATTTATTATTATTTATTGTTAGACAGTTTCTATTTTGATGAATGTGAAGGGGCCATGTTTGTCTTGTTCTTAATTACAACATTTATAAATGTTGTAAGCTATTGCATTTTGCAGAAAATCTTAATTGAATGTGTTGATTAAATGTAAACAGAGCAAATAAGATAAACTTATTTGCTCTGTTTACATTTTTACCTATTGGTTATTTACTGGTACTACTGCCTCAATGACACTCCCAATAGATAAGATGAGGATAATTTAATAGCATTTAATAGAGCCGTGTAATGACGTATAAATAATGAATATCCAAAAATAGTCTGATAGACTGTTTAATTTACAACACATGACTTGTTTTGGCATACAAACAACCAATTTGTAACCAAAGATTAGGCTATGTAAAACGTGAATTAACTTTTATTAGTAACTTTGGTAAGTTTCAAATTTCAATTCATAAATAAGGTGGAGGGGGGCCCAAAAAATGCAGCTTGCCTAGTGTTGTCCATTTATTTAATCCGGCTCTGATTGTGTATCTTTCACCCAATTAAAAAAAAAAAAAAAAAAAAAAAAAAAAAAAAAAAAATATATATATATATATATATATATATATATATATATATATATATATATTAAATACACATTTTAATCTATATATTTTAGCATGTCAACATTTAGCCCCGTTTTTGCATATGGGAACCTCAGAGTATGATGGAACCCACGATTTGTTACAGTAGCATGCCAGAAAAATTACTTTGCGTAGAGAAACCTGCTGACTGAATGAACCGAATATATACAGGTAGTGTATGCCAAATAATACTGCATGTTAATGTGATAAAAAAAATGAACAGCTCTCTGTTGTTTATGTAAATGAACTATAATAATATTAATAACATTAATTGCACTCTCGAATCGATTAATTAGCAGAAGTTATTACTCCACCACCTTCAAGTGACGTCATTAACGACAGTCCTATATTGTTGAACTAATGTGGTTGAAACTACAAAAGGCGCAACCGGTTTCGGGAAACAGTCGTGAATAGCTAGTTAAGTTTCTACAGCGATGAATCGTACCACGGTGGTTAAGCAGTGAGTTAAATCATTGTACGGGAAACGCATCCCTGTTTAGTTCCTGTCTCTTTGAAGCCCTGCCTTCTAAAAAGCGCTCTGATTGGTCGACTGGACCAATGTGTTGTGATCGCTACTAATGCAACTCAACCAAGCCTCGTCCCTTTTCTTGGGGCTGGGCTGGAATTATTTAAATGAGGAATATTGTGATGTGTGCGTTCCCAGAAGAAACCTCAAGACTACAATCGTGGCATATCAGAGAGTTCAGAAACAGTGCTTACTGATATAGAGAATAACTACCTTTGAAGTGGACTTTGTGCTTCGTAACTTTGCAGACCTTTTTCATGCTCAAACAGCAACATTACACTCTTAACTAAAGCATAAAAAAGCACAATAGGGCTCCTTTAAAATGGTGCTGAATGACTTACCTTGTATGGCAGGTCCCCAAGCAAACAGATAGTACCAGCTTAGGTGCAGGTCCACTAGAGTCTCCTCCCGTGGCACATGAAGAGGCCGTTTGAAGCGGCAGGTGACGCGGTTGTTCTCAAAAATGCCCTCCTCGTCCCGTGCCGGGTTGCGCTTGATCTCTTTGGCCCACTGGCCCACATTATAGAAATGATGGATCCTTACACGTCCATTATCATCATGAACACAGCCCATGACATCATCACCTCCCTACAACAACAATATTATTGTGTATTTCTTAGCAGATCTGAAAGCATTCACACCTTATATTCACTCCCTCCCCTTTTACCATTTTTTTGTCAGAGGAGAAACCAACAGCAACCCATCCGTCAGTGTCTGCACTCATCTCGAATTCCACATCTGTGCCAATGCGTCTGAAACTCAGGAAGTATTCACAGGTCTCTGCGTCACAGCCTGGTTTGCCATATCTACAGCAAGAGAGAGACAAATAAATGGAGGCACACATTTTATTCATGTACGCACATTCATGTCATTCCAAACATGTTTGACTTTCTTTATTCAGTGGAACACAAAAGATGATATTTTGAAAAATATCTCAGTTATTATTTCTCCATAAAATTAAAGCCAGTATGGTCCTGTGTAGTTTTGAAAATCACTGACTTTGATTATATGGACAAAAACAGTTGATTCCTGTGTTTCACGGACGTCAGAAAATCACACAGGTTTGGAACAACATAAGGATGAGTAAATGATGACATTTGATGAATTTTCATTTTTGGGTGAACTATCCCTTTAAGATCTTGCCGAAGAGGCGGAGAAAAGGAAGCTTTTGGCTATGGCTGAGGAGGAATGGCAAGAGCTGGGGTGCTGAGAAGCCTCAAGGCAAAAGGTCCTGAGATCTAAGTCCAGCCGCAGGGAGATGTCCCTGTCCGTTGCCCCACCACCCTGAGAAGTTCTGGGACTAAAGGGGTGAAACATCGGTGAAGGGTGGCTCGCTGCTGATGACCCTGCGGCTGGCAATTTGACACCGGCGTAGGCGCGTCAGGCAGTAATGCCCAGCAGGTTTTACCATCAACCTGTTTCTAATTATTAGAACAATCGTCAACACAGACATACAAGAATTCTACATGATGTGTATGTATATTTCATGCTGCAGAACATTCCACTGAATGACACAGAGAAGCAGCGCTATTGGCTCATTGACATTTATAACTTTTGAGTGTACTGGCAGAATACAGCATGCAATACACTATTTGACACTATGACAATAATATATTTTCCCTAGACTAATTTTAACCTTTGTTCCATGCGCTCACCTGATGCATCCTTTGGTTACTCCACAGTCGCTAACTTTGATGCGGGCAAATGGGTCCACAGGGGGTGCAGTTGGGAAGGGGTAACCTATGAGACATCAGACAACCAATACATTAATGAACTGGTTCCAGCTAGTTCTACTACTAAAATAAACAACAATGATGCAATATATTTTTTACATTACATTTAAATTTTCCTTAATACATAGTAATGTGGGAGGGTCAATGATTTAGTTGAACTTCAGTTTCTTCATTTTAGATTTGGGTTTGCATCATGTACTGGTGTATAACACTTTTTTTTCCAGATTTTTTTTTTGTTAGAGATAAAACATTGAGTAGACCTCTAGAATACCAGCACAGACCCCCCAGAGGCCTCTAGGCCTATATCTTGTTGTACATTATATATGACACTACCACTGAAAAGTTTGGGGTCAAGTAAGTTTGTTTTTTTAAAGAAAGAAATTATTTTTTTTATTCAGCAAGGACACACTGATGGATCAAAAAAGAACAGTAAAGACATTCATAATGTAACAAAAGCTTTATATAAATTTTTTTTAAATTAGGAAATATATATTTAACACCAAATCAACATATAAGAATGATCATGTAACACTGAAGATATATTAACATAGAAACATTAAAATTTTACTGACCCCACATTTTTAGAATGGTAGTGTATATCGTGGTTTTGTACATTACAGTGTTTTACATTTACACATTTATACAACTGAACACTGTCCCATCATGTATGCTGCATACATGAATTTTCAGAATTCCCTGCTTGAAAAATGACATTTGTTTTGATTTAATTAAAAATCTAATTTTAGCTTTCATTTATGTTCAATTCAATTTAATTTACATTTATGTGTATAGCGCTTTTCACAATGCATATAGCTTCAAAGCAGCTTTACAGACTGAACATGTTTTATACTATTGAACATTGTCCCATCATGTATGTTGCATAGCTGTATCTATCTATCTCTACAAAACTGGCCCAGTCATGTGGTATTAAGAGTTCATATTTCTATTCTATTCTATTCTATTGTATTATTCCATTCTATCCCTTTGATATGTCATGAGTCATGACTTTATGAATCACTGTCTGGGCATCTGCATACAGTATACTGAATATAAAATAGACAGGCTTAATAGACTTAAATAGACTTGGGAAAGTCTGCTGATAACTGGAAATGAGTTTCACAGACTTCTGGGCTGCTGACCAAGGTGCTGATTTTATACCATGGAAAGGATTAGTGAATCAAAAACAATATCTCATAAAAGTGTTGCTAATATTTATCACTACAATTAACCTAATTAAAAGGCCTGTAGTGTGGCCGAGGGAGGGCATCAAACAGTGTGACCATTCACTACACGTATTGCTTCTAAGAATTGCACTCACATTTACAGAGAAACGACACAAAAACAACATTCATGATTTCAATGTAAGCATTCTCATTTTATTCCTTCGTACCTTCGTCTGAGAGGTATCTGGACTCGAGGAACTCGGAGGCGAATGTGCTGTAGGAGTCCTTATGTGGTTCTTCATGCCCCGGCTCTCCGTGTTCTCCATGGCCGGCCCGCAGTACATTATCATCGGTAGGGCTGGCAGAGACCGCCAGCCACAGTGTCGCATCAAGCAGCGCACAGATCTGCAGCAGCGGGTGCAGAAGATACATGACTGATGCGATAATGGTTATTGTACAGGCGAAGAGAATTTACTCTGATTTACTAGTCGCATTCCAGTACTGATACTGAGACTGATAACAAATAATAAAATGTAGCTAATTAAATCCTTTTCATGATAAAGCGTTTCGTTTGGTCCGAGGGGGAGGGGTGCTGCTGAGAGGTGCCGTTAATGAATAGGGCCAAACCAATCCGCTCAAGGTGAGATTTTTAACTAATACTGATGTTGCTTGATAATGACACGGCGCTCAGTGATGATATTAACTGTATACACTATTTAGAAATAGCCATTTGTTATTAATTATCACATCATTGCATACTTCTGAATCTATGGAACCGTTCTGCACTGATTTTACACATTATTCTCCCTCCCCTCTCTATGTGTTTTCTTCGCCTTGCACGTCAATCGATAGAGTTCGGCAGTGTTTCGTTCCGATAGCATCGCACTGACTGAACTGAAGTCGCAGACACACTGTAGGTTAGTGTTTAAAGGGAAAAGTATGTAAAACATTATAATTGGTTAAATGTAAGTTACAAACGTTATTAAACAAAAATTAGATTTTTAAAGACAAAGACATTGAGGCCTAGTAATAGCCTACTGTAAAAATATTGTATTGTTTTTAGTAAAATGTAGAATGTTAACCGTATAATTTACAGATGAAAGGTATATTTAACAAGGAACTATTTCAACGATTGAAAACAAAATGTTAAAACGTGTTTTAGAAGCCAATTTAAATGAATTAATCGTCGTCATGTGGCCTTTTATACCACCTAGTAGTAGCCCAAATTTTAGAGTAACAAAACAGATTTTAATAGGTAGCTTATGTCGAAGAAGTTATATTAACATTATAAAATGTAATGACATAGCCGTCTACAAGTAGGAACTAAAATATACAGCCATCTAATCCTCAGTTTGTAACAATTACACAAAATTTATTTTAAAGTAAAATTCTGGTAACCCATCCTGGGAGTGTACTTTTTATTACACATTTAATTATCATCATCATTATTATTATTACTATTTAATCTCTTTCAACTAAAAGATTTGTGGTTTTCTGTTTTCACAACAGTAGGGCAGAATGTGAACCTCACACGAATCACTAGATGGCAGTGTTTAATTTCTAAACGGAAAGAGGCTTCATCACGTTGCAATATAGCACTGTATAAGCCTAAGTAGGTATATACAATATATTGAAAGTATTCACTACTGCTAGTGTACATTTAAACTGTCCTTTTAAATTACATAATATATTAATGTGATATGTTTGTCATTTTATCATTCTTAGATTAAGATTCAATTTTGGTCAGACTGAAACAATTTTGCTTACATTTCTCTGTATTTTTGCACCATTCATTCCTCCTGTTTTAACAAGATAATTTAAGAAGCCCACTGTCTCACTTCAGCTTTTTTCTAGCCAGTATCTGATTAGTAAGGTGGAATGTGATTTAAGACAGCAAAATCAGTAGCAAGTTACCAAGTACAAATGCTGATATGTCTCAGCAGCACCGATCCTTCACAGACCATCAGTTAGTGGAAGGAAAATGTCTAAATTAGACCACATGGAGGGAGATCACAAGGTTGTTACAAAATAGAGTAAATATCAAAGATAAAGCCATGGATAGTAAAAAAAACATTCAAAACTGTACTCTGACTATATAATAAAAATTCAGGATCAATTTATTAAGAATCACATGGTTAGTATTACAAGGGTATTTTTATTCATCCTTTTTTCTCACTCATATTGTAGTTACAGATGCCAAGTGGCACTACATAGCCTGACTTTACAGCTGAAAATTCCATCCTCCAAGGTGTCCATTTAAACCCAGACACCTCTAAATCATTCTCTCCTATTTTCTCCGGATACGGCCAATTACCCGCTGCTTAGCAGGACTATTAAAGTCTACCTAAACCGACATCAGCTTTAATAGTCCAATCCCATCAGCACACATATACGCACTGATATAGATGTGCTCTCATACACACACACACTGTCATATAGTTATAAGATTCCATCCTCCCCCATTGGCCACGCCACCATCCCCCTCCTGCCATCACACAGGCGTGATCACTCTGTGTCTAATAGCCTTACCCAATTACGGCCACAGTGCTAGAGGAGAAAGGATGATGAGATCCCCTAACATGTTAATGAAGAACCTACGGCATACCTGCCTTATCTTAATAACCTAAAACACACACACACACACACACACACACAGCAATCCGGCAAATGTCAATTGTGTGTCTCCTGGGTATGTGTGTGAGAGTGCGTGATTGACACAGAGACAATGGCCGCAGGTCCCATTCACAAACGCAGAGGGGAAAGAGAAAGACGACCGGAGAGAGGGAGATGGAGAGGAAGAGAAAGAGGGAGGAAGAGAGAGACCAGTATTCAAATGTTACAATGGAACCTGCTTGACCAGAGCTTTAAAAACAAATCAGTATCTGCGAACTATTATGGTATTTCATTTGAAATGTTCAAGAAAGTCTCTTTTTAAGGCATGTTGTGCATTTTAACAACATATACAAACTAAATTTCAGCATGCAGATGCTGATAACAAATTATGTCTTTGATTTTCACTTGTTAATTAACATAGTAAAAAAATAGGTGTAAAACATAGGTGTCTACTTTTCATTATTCAAAGTAGATGTCTTCACTGAACCAAAATATCAAGCTGCCAAGACTTAAAATCTGCCATAATTTTTTGTCAATTTTAAGAAGGCATCTAAAACAAATACTATGCAGATTGTTCCCTTCAATTAAATAGTTTCAAATTGTTCTGTGTAAATCAGAAATGTACATTCAAGGAGAGCAAAATGCTTACTGTCTTAATGCTAAAGATCAGGCCCTTCATATCGGAGCATGCACACAACTCCTTGTCCAAGCTCTTGTTCTATTCAGAATGGACTATTGTAATGCTCTCTTGGCAGGCCTTCCAGCATGTACTGTCAAACCTCTGCAACTGATCCAGAACGCTGGAGCAAGAGTGAAGAGAGCGCATGTCACACCTCTCTTCATCAATTTGCACTGGTTGCCAATTGGCACTCGCATCAAATGATGTTTGCAGAACAACCGGTGGCTCTGCAGTCTGCACCCCTATACCTAAACTCACTACTTCAGACTTATGTGCCCTCCAGAAGCTTTGTGTTCTGCAAGCAAATGGCTCCTTGTGGAGACATCCCAAAGAGGCATAAAATCACTTTCACAGACCTTTAACTGGACTGTTCCCTGCTGGTGGAATGAGCTAACTCAACCCGAGCTGCATCTTCTAGATGCATCTTTTTCATCAACACTTTACCAAAAGCGTCTGCTGCTAAACGATTAAATGTAAATGTACTGTCTTAAAGTCGCAATTTAACGGTAATAGCGACAGATCTTTTCTTCAGTTGTGCGACGTACAGAAGTAGGATGCGGATTTGGTTCAGTCTATCGGTTATTGATTGGATGGAGGCAGATCTCAATGCAAGCTTGCAGACCATTGTGAGGAAGTGGCGGAGTATAAGCAACTAAATGATTGAAGAAGTCTGGCATTCATCACCAGAGAGAAGACTGTTGTTTCTCCAGAAGATTCGAGTTATGATATTTGAATTTAATTTTTTTTTTTTTTTTTTAATTTAACATTTAATATATGGACGAATAATATAACAATAAAAAAATACTATGCATTTAGCATAAACGGGGTGAATTTTCATTTTCAACTATTGACATCATCATGAAAGAAAAAATAAACTAAAATTGAAATGTTAAGGAATATAAATGTTTGAATAAACTGTAGAAATAAAGGGTAAAACAACTGTACCATAATTATTAATGCAGCAGACAGCAGTGCATGTTGGGAGAGGTTTCTGTGTTCTGTAAAAATGCATTAACCTTGCGGTTACAAAAAAATCCCATAAGCTATATAATTAAAAAGCTGCATTGATCTATATGTTCCTAAAAGTTGCAAGTTTGCTAGAAGTAAACATACCAATTGTATTTTTTTAAACAAAAAGCATTAGAGTCCTTTTTTGGAGTTAAGGTTTTTACTTAAAAACCATATTCACAGGCCACAGTTTCACCTCCATATATTCCACATTTTGTTGGCAACTATATTATTATTTGAGTGCACACACACACAGGCCCGCCCACAGAAATGACTGGGCCCCTGAAAAGGTCCAGTGAATGGGCCCTCCCCAAATCTGCAATAGGCTACTCATATCATGCGTGTGCTCTCTCTCTACATTAACACATACATTTAACTGAGAGAGACTTACTCAGTGATGGGGTCTATATAGTTACACACACACACACACACACACACACAGGGCTCTCAAGTGTCACGCATTGAGCATGACAGTCAATCATTTCGGTCTTTTGTCACACACTCCCGCCACACATTGTATTTCTCACGCGGAAAAACGATTTATAATATATTTAATATGCCGCAGCGCCCAAAATGTCTCTGGCCGCGACGCTCTCACTTTGGACCCGGCAGGAATCAAGCGCGTCTCCCCTGTGTTGTTAGTCGAGCTACACAAAAGCCAATCAGAAAATAGCACTATTGTAAATGGGTACGATTTAACGCAACAACCCAAAAAAAAAAAAAAAAAAAATTGTCATGAAACAACCCCATTCCCGCGACCTGCGAATATGCAGAGCCGGACAGTAACCGAGTACATTTACTTGAGTACAGTACTTAAGTACAATTTTGAGGGATCTGTACTTTACTCAAGTATCATTTTTGGGGAGTACTCATGACTTTACTCAAGTACATTTGAGAGGCAAATATTGTACTCTTTACCCCACTACATTTCTATCCATAACCGTAAGTACCCGTTACTACTTCTGAAAAAAAAAATGGAAAAAAGAAAAATCTCGAAACCCTCAATTTGTTGTTTCCCTCTCAAACGTGATTGGATTGTGCAGGTGCCAAAGATTGGGACAGCCTATCAGCAATCACCTTCAGCTTTCCGCCAAAGTCAACTCCATGGTCAGATTTAGATAAGAGACGAAAGCATGGACGAAACAATGGATTAAGACGCAGCAGGTCATCCCGTGAAAGTGCCAACCCGTGGCCCCACCTCGCCAGGCTATTTCAATTTTCTGAAATTTCTGAAATTTTCTTAAAATGTTAAATGAAGCAACATGGTAAAAAGATGAAAATGACTTGATTTTACTTTCAATTCCTTTTACATTCTCCAAGGTATTAACATTAACATTTTTCATAACTCCATGTAGGACGTTTCTGTACATAAATTCTAAGCACTGTGGCAGTAGTAATGCAATGTTTAGAAAATTTACTCTTGTACTCTTGATACTCAAGTAGCCTACTTTTAAAAACAAGTACTTCAGTACTTTTACTTAAGTAGACATCTGACTGTAGTACTTTTACTTGTACTTGAGTAAAATTTAGCAAGGGGTATCTGTACTTTTACTCAAGTAATGAAGCTGTGTAGGCTACTCTGTCCCCCTCAGCCAATATCTAATGGTGTGTTCACACCGAACGCGTATTTAATTATTTGCGCGAGTAGATTACATACAAAGTCAATGCAAAGACGCGGATAGACGCATCATTCGCGCCGGGCGTTAATTGCGAATGGCGCGAATTTGGCGACGCGTTTGCCGCGAACGTCTTCCGCGCAAGTTGAACATTTTGAACTCGAGCGAATGTTCAAGCGTTTAACTAGACGCGATAGACGCGTATTTGACTCTATTCGCGTTCGGTGTGAACACACCAGGGGCTCCGCTAAGGGGAGAAAAGTTAGGACGATTCTAAGGGCCCACACACTTTTAGGGGCCCCAGAGATCGATTTTATTAATCGAACGGGTGCAGTAGTACCTACTTTTTCATGGGGCCCAAAATCCCTGGCCGCACCCCTGGAACACACCATAAGGCTGCCACTCTGCAGAAGCAAATTCCATCCTTTCTTCGATATGTTGTAGTAGTTTTAGCCGGACAGAACACATGACTGCTGTAAATGACATGAAATATTCTCTCAGTTCTCGCGCATCTGATAAGGCCTCATTAGATAATTTACAGGACGATTTTAGGCAATCGATTGCTTCAATCACACTGGGGAGATGGTGAGCAATAGGTCTTACTTTTTCTTTTACCGTCTATGGTCTTACCGTGTCAATTCGCGCACTCCATTGTGTGTCACTCACTTGCGCTGCTGACCGCGAACTGGCGCGAAGCACTGGCGTTTTGACTTCCGTACAACAAAAAATAGCCTACTCAGACCATTTTCAGGAGAGGGGTGTTTCATTATGACACAGGCTACATTTTACTCAAGCAACATTAAATAAAATGCATTTTTTCTCACTTTCAACAATAAATGGTGCTATTTTGGTTAAAAATAAAATATGGTAACCTTTGCTTATATTTAGGATGAACATAATTATTGCTGGACTGCATGGGCCCCCCCTAGCGGCTGGGCCCCAGAAAACGTTCCCCTTTATCCCCCCTTATGAACGGCCCTGCACACACACCAAAACACTTAATGGTTATTGACAGAAAGAAAAAGGGCCCTATTATTCCTGAGAGAGCCTGTGTGTGAGGCTTCATCTTAACTTGTCAACAGTCCTTACGCACTGTCAGCAGAGCAAGCACTGGTGACATACCCATCACTCTTTACCTCGCTTTGAGTCTAGTACACAGAACAGACATGCACACATACAGAGGGATCGATAGACGTCTGTTGCCCACTGAAGACTGCCGCGTCCCCGGGAGGACATTATGGGCACGTGCCTGGTGTTAACCCATTAATCTGGCGATGGTCGGAGGTGTTATGTTCCCTCTCCCATGAGAGTGCGTTGTGGTGATAGATTGAACCTGTGTGTGCGCGCAACGCGAGGAGTGATCTTCAATTCTTAGTTTGAGCAAATAGAGATCGAGGGCGAGCACTTATGAGCTTTCTGTTTCTCTAGTTGTCTCTTGCGCGCACAGAAATCTCCGCTTTGTCTGACTGCCGCTTGATTGCTATTTGATCCTGGAGCGATCGCAGCTTTTCTCTCGCTACGAACCCGTCCCGTTAATGTGTTTGCTTTGCGCTATTTGTTTCCGCGGTTGTACAGGTGTACTCAGCTAATCTGATTAGTTTGACAGAGGCTGTTAGAACACAAACACCCGCGTGTTCCAATCAATAGCGTCATTAAACGTGAATTAGCGCTAACTCAATCAAACTAGTTTAGAACCAATCTTGGTCGTTTACCATGGTAACCCGGGGAGGTCATATCGTTAACTGACGTGCAGATCTTTGAGGATCACGGCAGGGCCTGTCAATCATTCCGCGCGGCTGTCCTCCTCAGGATGGATGACGCGGGATGATGGGAATTGGGAAGGAAAAATAAGGAGTCTCCATAGTCTCCTCCAACATATCAGTGAAATTTTGCAGAACACTTCAATGTTTCATGTTTTTAAATCCAGTGTATGTTTGCTGATTGCCGCTTGCCAATGTGTTGTTTGATAAAATGCTTTGTCTGGGTGATTAGTCTGTCATGCCATCTGTAGCGCCTCTCTAGCGTGTTGGACTATAATGAGAGGTGGCTATCCTGAGTTCTTTAAAAATCTAAACAATCAAATAAGCGAGGTTTCACTAATAAACTAATCAGTGTTTAACTTGGTGTGTGGGTGTAATTACTACTAACTAAATATGAAATACTATTTCCCTTTAAATCACTATTTAGGCAGTAATATCTACACACTTTAACTGGAAATTAAATGTATTGGAATTATCCTGTAAACACTTTCGTATAAAAACCAAAAAATACTTAACTTAAAATATCAAAAGAGTCAGTGACCACAACTGTTATATAGAAAAAAGTAGAACAGATTTACTCAGAAAAAGTTGAAAAAGTTAGAAAGCGTAATTAAATATCTCTGGTCAAAATCACTTCAGATCACAAATGCATTCAAATTCACATTCAAAACATAAGGGCCCAAGAAAATAAAATAGCCGGCAAAACCCCAGTTGAATTTGAAATAACCTTCAAAATGTTCAACTGATGCAGACCTGAATGCAGCTCGGGTACGTTGTAGCCTAAATGGCTGCTTCACCACACAGGCCAAACAAAATTGGTACCTTTACTCAATGTGAACGTAATCTCACGCGCACCGGATCAAAGTGTCAGCAGCAGAAGACAGGACAAGAGGATTCGCGATGACGAGAAGATCAGGAGTAGGAGTAGCAATGAGCCTTTGGTATAGGGATCACTCGGGTTGCAGTCTCCCAACTATCCTATCTCGCGGTTTAATAGACAAGGCTTAAGCTAGTCCCGGACTAAAATGCAAGTTTGAGCTTTTTTAACTGAAAGCAACTTGCATGCTTATAAAAGCTACTTAAATGCCCTAATTGAACTAAGGTTCAAGCCTAATCCTGGCTTAGTCTAAGACCTGTCTGTGAAACCAGGCCTATGTTTCCCAAATTCATGCCCAAATGTATAGCTTTCTTAACTTGGAATGAGAGTTAGCAGTAAGAGAGATAATCTGGAAAGATAAATACACTCTGTTACACACACATTTCATGTACAATTCTTCATTACTGCATCCACCCAATTATCAGGCACTCCTACTTACACACAGCATGCCTGAATTCTGAAAGGAATGAGGGTAGAGAAACTGGAAGAACTTTGCCCAAAGTAAAATATATATATTATTCCATTCAACACATCGCTAAAGCTGGAGAAGAACTATCATACCATCAGCACTGACCAGCCATAAATAATCCATTCCTGTCTTTCTAGAGAGTTCAGCCGCTCTAATAACCCTAACTCATGCGTGTCTGTTCGGGCTGCTCTAACCAACTGCAGGGATCTGGACTGTTACACAAGACTTAATAAATAACTGCAGGTATGTGCATGGGCCATGGCTTATGTTCACACTCCTCTGGATTCTAGGTATTATCAACTGGCCGGAATTTTGAGATCGCAATAGACGTGAAGGACTATAATACGTTAAGAGCTCGCTCAAGTACTGCGGAGCTAAACCATTTAGTGCTTTGTAGGCAGGGCTGGACTGGCCATCGGGCATACCGGGCATTTGCCCGGTGGGCCGACGTGCTTTTTGGGCCGATACAGATCATTCTTTAAAAAAAGTATAAAAACAATTTTTTGTCTAAACGGCCCATAATACTCGTACATCGGCGACCCATTCGTTTAGTTTTGCTTAATTGGTGGCGCTGGGATCTTTGTGCCGGTGTAATGCATTGGACAAAAAAAGTCTGCGTAGGTTATTTTTTTTTTAACAGACCGGCCCATGAAACACATAGATCAGCGGCCCATTGGTTCTTTCTTTGATTGGCACTGGGCTGGTCCAATCACATTTTTAAACTCCTCCCCTTTGGGCTTTGAGCGCGGTGCAGTGTCAGTGTGTATCTGTCAAAATAGTCGGAGATGGAGAAGAAATGCAAGGAATGTGCAGAGAAATAGCGTGAAAAAAAGAAACGGGCCCTTCAAGTGTCTGATGAGGATACTGAGGAGGATCAGGAGAGAATGAGTGAGTGTAGAGAACTGTGGTAAGCAGAAGGCAACTTTCAAAACACTGAGGCGATGAGTGTAGGAACCCATCACCCAGCTCGCATTATTTACACATCGGCATAGTTGATGATTACGCATTTTATTAGAATTGTAATGAGACGCGTTTGTAAACAATGTTTTCCGCCAAAATAAAAGATCATGTGTATATCTCTTTCAAGCATGGAAATTAGTACAAAATTTTTCAGTGCATTTGTTTTACAATATATGGCTATAACTGTCATGGAATTAATATTATAACTATTATTATGTAGTAGTGTGATGCAGACAGACACTAGGCCTATATCACAGCTAAAAGAGTTTTGAGTTTTTCTTTGTACAATTTGCACACTGATTTTGCGTTGGAGCTCTTAATTTTTAACTCTCAAAGTGCACCAGATTGATGAATTTAACATTAAAAAGCACAATTTTTTCTTACGGGGGGCTCCCCCGAACCCCCCTATAGGGACAGAGGTCCACTCACCACAGATTTACCAAAAATCCTTTGTCAAACACTGGTATTGCTATGCCAATGCAGTTTATAGCTTGTTTTAGGATTAATCATTGTGGAGTAGTTCGATTGTATTTTACAATTAGTAGTTATTTCATCTATTAACTATTAATTATCTATTACTCATTCCTACTCACTCATTAGCCTACATGGCATTAGTGGTTTTAATAGGAGTTAGTATACATATTCAGGGGCATGAAAAGATCGGTTGTGTTTATGATTATATGTAGTAGGCCAGTCTGGGCCAAAATGCCCGGGCCGATTTTTAGTCCCAGTCCAGCCCTGTTTGTAGGTAATCAACAATATTTTAAAATTTATACGATGATACTAGATAGATACTAGACACGTGACTTTCAAAAGAAAGGTTGGTATCAAAGAGCACACCCAGGTTCCTAACCGACGACGAAGACTTGACAGAGCAGCCATCAAGTGTTAGACAGTATTCTGGGTTATTACGTGTGGAAGTTTTTTGTCCAATAATTAGAATCTCTGTCTTTTCAGAATTTAGTAGTAGGAAATTACTAGTCATCCAATTTTTTATATCAGCTATGCATTCCGTTAATTTTGTGAATTGGTCAATTAATTTTTGATACTTCCTCGTCATCATGGAGAGCGCATCGCACCGCTTTCTCCTTTCCACAAGCGCTTGCTTTCCCGTGTCTCCGCTATGCAACCATGAACAGCGGCGAGCCTGGAAAGACGACCTCGCACGTCTCTCATTATGAGCGCGCTTGCCGCGCGCCAACATTTGAAATTTGCACGCGCAAAAAAACGCGCGATATAAACGTGTGAACGGCCCTTTATGGCAACGTGACATTAGCCTAATTCAAAATATTTCCATATGTGGCTCTTTCCTCCTTTCTTGTCAACAAGTGGATTCAGAGCCACCGCATTAACAGCGCCGGTCGCCGTGTCTCAGAGTGTTTTTATGAAGAGAACGCACCTCTGCATCTTTCCGACAGCGCTTCAAGAACCGGATTAATCCGGTAGGCCTACTCGGTACCTAGAAAAGCTGGGACCGTAACCGTTTAATTTTTTTAGTACCGACTTGGCACCGAAGTAGCCTACCGAATTTTTTGACAACACTACTAACCACTATATCAGCGGCTAACGTAAACTTATTTCAGTCTTCGTGTGCAGAGTAGGTCACTCACACAGACAGAATTATCACCATTAAAGTTTCGTATAAGAATCCTGGTTGAACACTTTGACTAAACTGGTGAATTTCATTAATATTAACCATGTTTCTCTTTCCGCAAAACACACGCGTTCCTCTCTCTCACTTCTTCGACGCTCTTCCTCCCTTCCTTATCCTTTGACCTCCAATGTGATTGGCTCATTCACAAAACTTTCAGAAATAAAATAAATTCACAAAACATTTGTGTAACTCGTTCTTACTATTTTTTCAGGCATCTTTAAAGCATTTTCACATATATTATTACACAACAAATATTTAACATTTTAAATGCTGTATTCAGTAAACCGAACATTACCGAATATACTTTTCTCTCAGAGCAAAATCATAACTTCATTGCTAGTCAATGAATCTTAACTTTTTAACCTTACAATTATATTTATTAAACTATGAAAATGTTTATTCAACCTTGTATATCTTATACTAATTAATATATTTCAACAGGGTTACACATCCATGTATCAAGATGCATTACATTACAAACATGAAAAGTATATACCGTCTTTCTGTTTCCTCTTGGTTCCTTCCTGGTGGTGAATACACAGGCCTCCTTCCAGACCTGTCAAGAGAAGAAAATACACTAATGAATTGCTGTAAAATTACAGCAATATTTTACAGCAGCTGGCTGTTTTCTAATAGCATATTGCTGTAAACTGCAATGCATTCTGGGGTCGCGTGGCGGTTTGATTCAAAATACAGAATATTGCTGTAAATTTCAAATCTGCATTGTGATTGTGATCTTCAACGGTCGTGTCTTCGACTTTCGGGTAGCGGCAAGAGGAGTAATTCTCAACTCTGTGGTAAGTGACTTATTATTTCAGTTTCTTATTTCTTATGTTGTGTTACTCGTAGACTATGAAGGTAACGTTATATTCGCGGTTCATAGGCCTATTGGTAACCGAGGATCACGCATCCTCCGTACGGGGCGCGAGGGATACTTGCACGGGGCTTCAGCATCGCGGACGCGGTAGTATTTCACACATTCATCGGGATCTATGGACTCCTATGTTAAGAATTACATGCTTTAATGACAACAGTCGGTATTCACACGAGCTTCGTGTTGATCTGCACACTTCGTCGTGAATATTTTATGGTGTAAATCAAATCAAAATCAAGGCATCTGTTAAAATGGGCGCCGAAATGAAAACGCCGTTGCTAAAACCAATTGCGTCAGAATCTGAATGTTGCTGTGTCCCTTACATTTCAGTACGAATATAGGTTAGCTAGCCTATATCCTATATATTTTATAGCCTACTCTCTGTGTCAGTGTGTGTAATTTGCTTATTGTTTTCATAATCTCGTTGTTAATTTTATTTAAAAGAAAGAGTTCCTGCACTCTGAATACTAAAATATAGTTTAAATTTAAAAAGCTGAAAAATAAAAATGGTATAGTAAAAAATAAACTATTGTCACATGTGGTATTGTTTTATGAGACACTTTGACAAGTGGACACTGGAAGGCCAAGTTGTGTGTGAGAAGAGCATTCAGCCCAGCTTCCTCTGGCCTTGACATAGGCCTACTGTTCACTGCATATTACATATTCAATCAGGAGGTGGCAGCCTGCACCTTGGAGTTCATTTAAAGGTAATGATTTAATTCTTAACAACCTCAGTACATTTTACACATGTATTCAATATCAGAACTTGCCTTTAGATATATTATCTGTTGACTTAATTAGTTAAATCAGGTGTTTTAATTTGTGGACATGGTAACAAGTGGGGAGGTCTTCCTGAGAGGTCCTCATGACTGGAGTTGAGAAACACTGCTCTAACAGATTTCAAAAATTACAAGCATCAGAACAAAGAAAATTGCCATCTAAAACGACAGGGCAAATGGTACAGAAGAAACAGGTTGCAGTGAACCCACATGTTGCCACTCTTCCCTGCAAAGTGGTGTGTTATCAGTGGAATTTCTAAAATGTAAGTAGTATACACACACACACATATCTATTTTTCCTTTAATTGTAACCTTTTAATGTTCTTTATCTGACTCTAACTGTATCTGTCATCCCTCTGTCTGTCTCTGACTGTATCATTATGTTTTGTAATATATCTAATGTATTGTCCTTTTCAATATTTCTAGCCACTCTTTGCATCCTGTGATGGAACAGCATCTGGAGCTGAATTATTCTCCATTTCTGATCATACGTTTTTTGGACTCACTTGGGGGCTTGTTGTTTGGACATGTTTGTCTGGTAATGAAGTGGTGAAAAATTAATTCGTGTCTGTGTTTTTCAGAATCATTTTATTATGATCATTTTGGTCAACTTGTGGTTTTAAATGTCATTTGCGTATTACTTCTTTGTGTGAAGGGCCATGACGGCTAATTTGTTTCAAGTAATTAAAAAAATATTTAATTTCATGTCCATTAAAAAAAAAAAGTTTGTAAATAAAAATGAAATCAAAATAATACAAAATACACTGTTTTATGACTTTTTTTCATGCATATTTTAAAGTTTTAAATTAAATAAATGTTGACCTGTTTTTCGAGATTAGGATGTTGAATAATTTGCTTGTTTTGTGAAGTAATAGGGGAATTAAGTTGCGCGTTAATTGTTTAAACAATTGTTTAAAGCTTATGCAGTTGATAAATAATTAACATTTAACAAATTCAGCTGCCAGTCATTAATATTAAAACATCAGGAAAATATATTGTATATACTGCATTTTACATACTTCCTCTAGATATAGCGAATACAAAGATTCATGTAACTTACTGTAAAAAAATACAACAATTAAAAAATACAGTTATTTACTAATACAGTAAAAATCTGTAAATTAAATTACAGAAATGCTACTGTAAAAAATACAGTAACTGGCTGGCAACCCTGCTGCCAGTATTTTACTGTAAAATTTAAAGGGAATTTTTAACAGTGTTTTATAAATACCGACAGATGATAATATACCCTACATCTATTGGATTGAGATCTGGTGACTGTGGAGACCATTGGAATATAGTGAACTCACTGCCATGTTCAAGAAACCAGTTTGAGATGATTTGAGCTTTGTGATATGCTGTGTTATCCTGCTGGAAGTAGCTATCAGAAGATGGGTAGGCCTACACAATAAAGGGATGGACATGAAATCATAAGCTTAATGTCACAGCAGAAATCGAGACTCGTCAGACCAGGCAACATTTCCCCCCAAATCTTTTGTCCAATTTTGGTGAGCCTGTGTGAATAGCCTCAGTTACCTGTTCTTAGCTGACAGGAGTGGCACTGGTGTGTCTTCTGCTGCTGTAGCCCACATGCTTCAAGGCTCGATGTGTTGTGCGTTCAGAGATGCTCTTCTGCAGACCTCGGTTGTAATGCGTGGTTATTTGAGTTTCTGTTGCCTTTCTATCAGCTTGAACCAGCCTGGCCATTCTCCTCTGACCTCTGGCATCAACAAAGCATTTTTGCCCACAGAACTGCCACTCACTGGATATTTTCTCATTTTTGGACTATTCTCGGTAAACCCTTGAGATGGTTGTGTGAAAATCCCAGTAGATCAGCAGTTTCTGAAATATTCTTTCTGGCACCAACAACCATGCCACGTGACTTAAATCACCTTTCTTCCCCATTCTGATGCTCAGTTTGAACTTCAGCAGATTGTCTTGACCATGTTTACCTGCCTAAATGCATTGCATTTGATTGGCTGATTGGATATCTGTGTTAATGAGCAGTTTAATAGGTGTACATAATAAAGTGGCCTTTGAGTATATATCTGTGCCTGCACTCCTGGAATAAGTCAGACCCTCAGTCATCTCTCAGATAACACACACACACACACACGTTACTTTTTGTAGGGCAAAAGAATGTGGTCATTCCATTGGTGTGTCCACTTTTGGCCATGTTGTGCATCACTTTTTGCTGTATGGATAGTACAGCCAGCATTCACTTAAACTGGATTCTGCGTGTGGCTCCATGTGGATTTGATAAATTAGGTTTTAGACACATGCCCCCCTGCTCTGCCCTGTGGACAGATTCTCCTAATGAGAGACCAGTGCATTTGTGTACTAACATCATTATTGTAATCACAGACACTGATGAGGTTATCATTATCATGATTTCTGTGGTCGCACACACAAACAGTTGCACACGCTTGCATAAATAATCTCCTGTCAGAGTGTTTGTTAATGTAATTGATGTAGTCATGAAAATAACCTGCAGTTCCTGCTGTAATTGGTACATATAAAATGTGATGAATACATAACACACTACATAATAACTCTTAATTAATACACACTGTACAAAGCTTCACTGTGGATACGCATCATGTACAACAAAACATCTCTTTATATAGATTTCTCTTCTGTAGTTCTCTCATTATCTAAGTAAAGAAAAAAATGACATGGAGGTGAATGACAAATCTGCTCATATGGTCAAAAGTTTGGAAAAATTAATATTTGTTTTTTATGTTTTTAAAAGTCTCTTATGTGCACCATGCAAGGGAGCATTTATTTAATCAAAAATACAATAAAACAGTAATATTACAAATTAAAAGAAGTGTTCTTTTTTAATATCTTTTAAAATGATATTACTTGAGTCTTCAATGCCACATGGTCCTTCAGAAATCATTCTAATATGCTGATTTCAATTTGCTGCTCAATTATTATTGGTGTTCAATTATTAATATGGTTCTTCTTATTATGTTGATTGATGGTTTTGCTACTTGATATTTTTTGGAAACTGATACATTTTTTCAGGATTCTTTTGATAAATAGAAAGTTCAGTGAACACTATTTATTTGAAATTATTATTATATTAAATACATATTTTGTAGAATCATACATTAATTTATGGTCAATTTGAATAAATTTAATGCGTCCTTGCTTATTAAAAGTATTAATTTATTTTCTTTAAAAAAAAAAGTATTCACCCCACATTGAATGGTAATATATCATGGTTTTCAAAAAAATAAAATAAAATTATATTATATTAAAGTATATAAAATTATATACTGTATAAATATATATTATATATCAGCACAACAATTTTCAACACTGATAATAATAATAAATGTTTCTTGAGCAGCAAATCAGCATATTAGAATGATTTCTGAAGAATCATGTGACATTGAAGATTAAAGGAATGGCTACTGAACATTCAGACAGGAATAAATGACATTAAAAAAATATTCAAAGAGAAAACACTTAAAATGCAGCCTTGGTGAGCACAAGAGACTTCTTTCAAAAATCTTAATTATCCCCCCTCCCCTCCCCAGACTAACAGATTCAGTATTTAAAACAAGAAAATATGAAAAAAAAATGTGAAGAATGGGATTATGGGAGGAATTGACACATCCGAGTGTCTTTGTCCTGTTAGACCCCTCTCTATTGACCTTCAGTCTCAGCAGCTCCTCTGTGGATCACGCTACAGATGTTTGCAGTGCCGTGGCGCGCAGTGATTTCCCATGTGTTCTCCCCTTCCTGCACCTTTCCTTTCTCGCCTCTCCTCCACCTCGTAGATTGCTGGCTGAGGTTCAGTTGCTAATTGAATATGTTATGAGTCTGTTCGAATGACAGGAAATGATGATTAAGAGATGAAATCAATTCAGCTCAACAGATGCTGTTTGCTGTCAAATTCATTACAGGCATTCAGAAAAAAAAGATTGCGATACTTACGATTGTTAGCCCGTTAACAGTCATCTTCCATACTAAAATACTGCCGTAGCATCTGTTTAGTATCCTGAATGTGAAAGGGATGCCTGTAGAACTGCTGAATTCAAATGTTGAATCTCGCTAGATGGGGCTATACTCTTACCTGAATCCATGCTGCTTAGCGTTTCCACATTCACACACACACACACACTTCTGACAGGCCCCTAAGCTGTGATTATCTGCACAGGCAGCACAGGGATCTCTCATAAGCATCCTAACCCCTGCCTGCCAATAATTAGCCCCAGTTAATTACAGCCCTACTGCAGGTTAAGCTAGTGGAAATCACCCAGGAGATACCCTCACACCTTCAGGTACACACACACGCGAGCGCTCACACCTCCCAAGAGGTGAGTTTTATGAGCTCAGTGTCCGGAGCTGAGCCAGATCAGCGTCAATATTGTAACTGACAGCTGACAACATCGGCTCTCAACACTTGCATAGACACAGCAGGCGTGCGAGCAACAGGGGGAGCGAGAAAGGAAAGATTAAGAAATGACTTCAGGTTCTGATGTGCTGAGGAGACTGACTCACTCTCGTTTCCTTTGGCTGCTTGCCTTTTCCTACCTCAGATTTAATCCTATCTTCTTTTTCTCTTTCTTTCCAGTACTCCTTTACTTTAATTCCGACATGTTGTTAGTTGCAAAAACAAACAAACTATTGGACTATTGGAAACATGCAGTGAAAGCATTCTCATTTTTCTTAATGGCAGTTGCTAGGCTGGCACAGGACCACCGAGAGTTGGGACTCAAGGGTCTTCAGTTCTGTTGCTGGTTGTTTTGAGCTGTGACATCAAAGACAGCAGACAGTGAAAATATCCATTTCACACCAAAATTTGTTATTTTTTTGCACAAAAAACTGGCAGCTGTGGTTGCCAGAATAATTCTGTAAAAAATACAGCAAAAATGTAAACATGTTATTTTTACCCCATACTCCCGAAGCACCCTCCACAGACCGCCGCGAGGGACACAGTCTAATGCCTTCTCCAAATCCACAAAGCACATGTGGATTGGTTGGGCAAACTCCCATGAACCCTCCAGCACCCTGGTCCAGTGTTCCACGGCCTGGGCGAAAAACGCACTGTTCCTCCTGAATCCGAGGTTCCACTATCAACCGTATTCTCCTCTCCAGTACCCTGGCATAGACTTTCCCAGGGAGGGTGAGAAGTGTGAGAAGTAGCCCCTATAGTTGGAACACACCCTCCGGTCCCCCTTTTTTAAAAGAGGGACCACCACCCCGGTCTGCCATCCCAGAGGCACTGTCCCCGACCGCCACGCGATGCTGCAGAGGCGTGTCAACCAAGACAGCCCCACAACATCCAGAGACTTGAGGTACTCAGGGCGGATCTCATCCACCCCCGGTGCCTTGCCATCAAGTAGTTTCTTGACTACCTCGGTGACTTCAGCTAGTGTGATGGACGAGTCCACCTCTGAGCCCTCAGCCTCTGCTTCCTCAATGGAAGACGTGACGGCGGGATTGAGGAGATCCTCAAAGTATTCCTTCCACCGTCCGACGACATCCCCAGTTGAGGTCAACAGCTGCCTACCTCCACTGTAAACAGCTTTGGTAGGACACTCCTTCCCTCTCCTGAGGCGCCGGACAGTTTGCCAGAATCTCTTCGAGACCAGCCGATAGTCCTTCCCCATGGCCTCACCGAACTCCTCCCAGGCCCCAGTTTTTGCCTCCACAACCACCTGGGCTGCAGGCCGCTTGGCTTGTACCCGTCAGCTGCCTCAGGAGTCCCACAAGCCAACCAGGCCCGATAGGACTCCTTCTTCAGCTTGACGGCATCCTTTACTTCCGGTGTCCACCACCGTGTTTGGGGATTCCCGCCTCGACAGGCACCGGAGACCTTACGGCCACAGCTCCGAGCGGCAGCTTTGACAATGGAGGTGGAGAACATGGTCCACTCGGACTCAATATTTCCAGCCTCCCTCGGGATCCGGTCGAGGCTCTGCCGGAGATGGGAGTTGATGATCTTTCTGACAGGAGACTCGGCCAAACGTTAACCAATTAACAGGTTTTTACTGTCGCATTTTTACAGTCTTTTACAATTAAAAATATTTTTCTTAATTACATAATTTTTTATTAGTGTATTTATTAAGATTTTGAATTCATTTTACTTTAAGATTTAGTAATGTCCTTTTGACATTTTTATTCTTTTTAAAATATTTTTTATATACAAATTTTCAATTACCATAAATGATTTTTAATATTTTAAGTTAACAAAAACAACATTGTTTAAAACAGGTTTTGGCCAAATCTCTATTGTAATATAATTAAATATTTTTATTTCAACAGGATACATGGCTACTTTTGAATGGCTATCTATAGAGGAAAATGCTTTCATGGCCTATATGGTGTAGTTATGATCTTCTGCAGACCAAACCTGATACTAAATAAATAATTTTATCAAGCACACACAGTCACACTCACAATAGCTGTAAACTCTCTGCTTAGTGAGTCATTAAAATCATATATCCTTCATCACTCTCATGGGAATCTGAGTGATAGCTGGCCATTTGCAACAACACAATTAACCATTAGAGATCAGTAATGAGCCAATTAGCAATTACACACTGTTTAAGAGCCATCAGTGTGTGCTTAATTCACACCTCTGGAACTTGTTAAAGTTGTGTATTTCATTTAGCTATAATTCCTCTTTCCCATTCCCCACTCAGTCACAATGACTTAGCACTCTTTTGGCATTCCTTTGCTTTAAACCATATATTCACACTCCTATCAAATCTCAAAAAGGGGAAACTGCAAATACTGTGGATATTCAGTAATGTGATTTGCGAGATCACTTCATCTCTTAGCCCATATTAATCAAGTGTAATGCCAGTGTGAGTCTTCACTTTTTGAATAGTCCCCAATGTCCTTATTACCCTGAATGAAGCTTCTGTTTCAATGAAACGCTACTATACACATCCACTAAAAACACTCCATTAATATCAGCACCCTGAAAACTCTGGGGAAGGCCAAGTTGCCCTTTACAAAAAGTTAGAGAAAGAAAATAACAAACATGCACATGTATCGATGACTCCAAATATCTTTTTTTAATAAGATTTTTGTCTTGTTGTCTGCTAAACAATATCACAATGTCTGTAGAACAAGATTTCTACTTGAGACGCAAAATTTCTTGTTTCAGTTGCCATTTTGTTCTTGATTTAACCATACAACTTTTTTTTTGGCTTATATGTATAACAATATATTACCAATGCTTTATTGAAAATAATTACACATTTTTTTAAGTATTGCTTGGGTTGGGGAAAATCAGCTCTCAAAATATAGCCCTGATATGACTTCCAATTTATTTTAAGATTTTTTAAACTGCCTATTTTTACTGAAAACCAAGACAAAATTCCATCCATCCATCCATCCATCATGGGAAACAAAATGACAGATTACGTTTTTTTTTTTTTTTTTTTTTTTTTTTGCTGTATAAAAGTGGTTATCTCTCTCTTCCCCTCTCTGAGTTTCTAAAACTCAGATGCCTAATTACTAATAAACGTCAGTAGTCCACAATGTCATCATCTCAACAACTGAGTTTCTCTCCCCCAACCCAACAGCTCCACTCACCCCGTTGACTCTTAATTAAATCCTTGGCACGCATATTCCTTTACCTCTTCATTTGCGCACACACACTTGCACAATGAAGTGTTGTTTTACTCGCTGATAGATTTTAAGGGTGGGTGCTTTTATTGAGGGGCCGCGCTGTGGGTTTATCAGAGCGGTCTGTGAATAAATGGCTAACCCTCGTGCCCTCTCTCTTGGCCGTCTCTGTAATTCCTGCGCTTCCATTAGCTGCTGTATTGATAACGGTCATTAGCATATTTATGGTGATGGCGGGAACGTTATTGTTTGTGTTGGTTATTAATCTTCCCTCTGAGCAACTGCTCTGACAGCTCAATCTATTCTGCCATCTTTACACACACCCGCTCACACGCACAGCGCTTTCAAGTTGAACGGCGCTTTTGTTTGAGGGTAAATAGGCGGTGTCGGGGGGCGCGCGGCAAGCAGGACGGGATGGGTGATTGACGCGACCCCTCCTCAGGTGAGCGCTGATCTCCAGCTGGGCCGAGGGCTCGCTGGCATCACTGTCACTCTGCCAACCGCTGCCAGCCTCACGCGATCAGTCCTCCTGATTACAATTAAAATACATTTACTGTAAACACACAACTCAACACTTTCTAGAGTGGAGTCAAGAGTGTGTGTATGTAGGACAAAACCTGGTTTGCTGTGTGTGTAGTTGACTCTGAGGGGAGTTGTTTTTTTGTGCCCAGGGAGGGCGGATGGGGGTAGCTGAGTGTCTAATCGGGGGTCCCAGGTGACTGGTGAATATGCACGGTGTCACTCCCTCTGTTTGAGTGACAGCTCGCTGATTAAGGGCCAACTGAAGGCTGGAAAGCAGCCAGGATCACTGAGGGCAATGAGCATCTCAACCACACATTCTCTATCTCAAACCACACACACACACCATCTCCAGAAACACATGGCACTCCTAGATCAGAGCAAAACACCTGGACAAGGAAGCAAAAATAAAAGGGGTTGGATAAAGGTCTTGTGTTCTTGTCTGGGTCAACTTTTACTAAGTTCAAATGATATCCAAAGCTACGATGGTACGCAAAGCCACTTTCACCTGAATACAAATGTTCCCTTATGTATTTGATGTAACAGTCATACACTATAACACTAGTTATTTAATAGACATAGTCTTAGAAATCAAATTTCCTAAGCTTCCTGCACGGGGCCATTGTCTATTGTAAATTTGACACGTAACGTTTCTTTATCTTTGGTGATAAATAACTGGTTTTATTGAGGCTATCATTTTGCTCATAACTTGCCACGGAGAGATGTTATTGATTGCTATTTAAAAAAAACGGTGCAAGATTTTTATTTGTTTTATACCACAAATGTAAATCAAAGCCCACCCCTCACAGTGCACCAATAATCCCCACCAGATATATGCTAATGTGATGGAATATTTTATTGAAGCTGTAAAATTTGAAATCATAATTTGCAAGCGTTTCATATAAGAAAACACCAAAAGACAGGCTATGAATACAAATGGTTGTAAACTAATATGTCATACAAAACAGTTAAGAGATATTCCTGTCTGCGTGTATCCATCAGGGGAAAGATATTATTCCTATTTCCTTTTTTACAATGCGCTTCTTTGGGAACAAATGCTGTTACTATGAGATTTACCACTGATCAGCAAATACTCAACTGGGAATTAGTGTTGTGTGTGTTTTACGCAGATTTCTCTTACTCTAAAAGTAAACATTTACCACAGTTATAAATTAATGAATCTTTTTCGACCGTCATCATTGCAAAACTAGTTTGAAGAAAATGTATTGCTCATACTTTATCATGTGCGATTGCAGCAAACAATATGAATATGAAGCCCAATGTCTCGTTCATTGTATTCTTGAGTGCAGGCTTGATGAAAACAGTTAATTACAGGTCATGTCCGTCGCATCTGCACAACAAAACCTAAAACTTTCCTCCATTCTCCTATTCAATGATTCATATCTTTAGCCCAAACACAGGCAGTGCTAGCGAGAGGTTTGAAGGTTGTGCATTCTGACCTTGTTATTGTGCCTGCTTGATTTACATGTTCGCTGGCCCCATAACCCCTCTTTTTATGTTTGATTAAAACCCAATCAGTGCAGGGCTAAAAATAAGGTCCTCATCTTTAACGCATTGAGTGTTAATGAGGAAATGCAACAAAAACTGCTCCCAAACTGCCAACAAAACGGATGTGACGCTAGCGAGGCAATATATCTGACCGTCTGCGATACAGAATTAAAGCCTATTTAAAAACACCCCGCCCCCATCCCCCATTATTAATTTAGCTGCAAGCCCAAGTGCACTCACCTCTGAGGTTATCACAGATATCCAGTGTTTCATATGAGTGGACAGGTCGTTTAAAGCAGTGGTTCTTAACCAGGGGCCAAGGGCCTACTAAAAAGCCTCTGCAAACTTCAAAGTGGGCCTCAAGATGATTTCAAATGATTTTAAATAAGACAAAACAAGCTTTAAAATAAGCAAAAACAACTAAAAATCAAGATATTTCTTATTTTAATTCACCTCCTCAACAACAGTATCCTTTGAAAAACAGGGTTCCCACAGTCTTAGAAAGCCTGAATATACAAGGTAGACTAATTTTGAATTTGTGATTTCTAGACCTGGAAAAATGTTGAAATAATTAAAGCTGCAGTCCGTAGCTTTTTTGGGGTTAAAAATTATCCAAAATACATATTTGAGAAAATACATAACCAGCCAGTGTTCAACGCTCTCTGCTTGCCTTAGCTCGATTCAAAGTGGTAAGCTTGTAGTTGTAATATTTTTTTTAAATTCCAGTGGTACTGGTGGATTTCTGCGGGAGATTCGAGCATGTCTTTGCGTCATTACGTCACATCTGTACACATAAAGAAGGAAGGTGTGTTCGCAGAGCCGATCCTCCCTATACGCACACTACGCAAGTTGCGTAGGGCCCCGCAAATAACTCAAGGCCCCGCCTCCCCCTCGTGTCAAAGCGCGTCAATCAAAGTTTACAACATCGATGAGATAACTAAGCGGAACTATCCTTCTGGTCACGAAAAGAGACTGAGAAAAACACCATGTGAGTGCATTGAAAGCGCGTATCTATACCACGAATTTAATTTCTTGTGCCATTTGTACGCCAAAAATAGTTTTTGCGCGCATGATACGCAGTTTTTGGCGTATAATATGCACGCACTCCCTACCCAAGAAATTTACAGTGCGTAGCTTATGCACGCAAAAAAAAAAAAAAAAAACATTTTTGGCGTATAAATAGCACGAGAAATTAAATTCGTGGTATAGATACGCACTTTCATGAGATTACGTTTGATAATACAAAGGGCAACGGACAACGTTATTTGTTTATAAACTGCAGCTCGGAAAAGATAACCGCGTCGTGCGTTAACATGAGTTCATATGCGCGTGCAGGAAATGAAACGCGCACTTTCCAGTGAAACATATGGGGACCAGTTACCAGTACAATATGGGCGTGATGGCACTCCTCATTAGGCGCTCATACTTTTAAAACAAGACAATTGATTATCTAGTCTCCAAGTCAGTTTAGTTACAACTCTGCAATAAAGCAAGATGGAAAGCAATCTATTGACATTGACTATATTGCATTTAAAATGTTGATTGGCTGGACATACTGGTCAATATGGATGCACATCCCTCAGTAAATAATAACCATCAAGTATCAATTATTGCTTTTATCATTTAAAACACAGTGACATGCAATGGCAAGCCATTTTAGCTTTTATTAATTCACAGGATGCATTTTTGATATCAATAATTAAATTTGTACTATTTAAAATGTGAATTATTGATATGAATATAAAATATGTATATTTCTGATATCAGGAATTACATTTTCATTAGTACTAACTAAACGAGGGAGGATTGTAGTGGGAGAACTGGGGTGTCAGGTGTGACTGTGTGGCAATGGCAAATGGTTTACATGGCTCATGGGTCAGGTAGGGGCCCCTTAACAGATTTTTGCTTAGGGCCCCAGGGATGTCAGGATCGGCTCTGTGTGTTCGACATCGGCTGCGGAGTTGCCGCGTGCAGGCGGGGAGGAGCTGCAAACTGAGACGTGAAGTCGGACACTTTCTGGTTCCCGTAGTGACCGCTCACGTTGTGTTTGCATACTTTAGCACAGCTGAAGTGAAATAAATGCAATATTTGCCAAATACACAGATATTTCAGACACATTTTCATTCAATACTTTACTTTATTTCATACAGCATCTGTTTGAACAAGAATAAAGTTCAAAATAAGCTTATGTCAATGAAGTGTAGTCAACGTTTTTTAATCAGTTTTATTTTGATAAACATGACACAATATAACATCGCGACTACATTAAAAGACTGTTTACTGTTATAAAAAACTGATTTGTGAGCTTTAGTGGAACTAAAGGTGTGAGAATAAACACGAAACGCCCAATCGTGGAACAGCGATGACGTCATCAGAGCTTGTGCAGCTGCTCTTGAGAAGCTGCGCTCATAGACATAATAAATACATAGGCGCGTACGTCAACGGCGCCGCCATATTGGGGATGGCAACTTTCCCACACCTCTCATACCGGGAATTGAGAAAAATGCATGTTTTGTGCGCTCCTTGGGGCTGTACAAATCGCCACACAATTGAAAACAGCTTTCGAGGAATTACCTTTCACAAGCAAGACTGAACGTTTGTTTTTGGTTGTATTTGGTGATGATTTAATTAGTAATAGTAACGTTCAGAGGATAAATTTAAAAGTACTACTGTTATTGTGTCACGAAATGTAGTTTTAATAGTTTTTCAGTCGACAATGTAGTTGTTTAAAGCTCAAATCTGTACACATAAAGAAGGTGTCTCGGCTAGTAGGCTATATTGAGTCATTACATCACATCTGTACACATAAAGGAGTTTCAGCTAGTAGACTATATTGCGTGTGAGGATGTTGGAGGTGGAGATTTATAGCATTTTCTCACAGCACTTGATATAATTAAACTTATCAATTTGATGGCGGATCCAGAAAGGTTCAAACGACAATCACCAGTGACAACAGATTCACCCGCTGTAAAATGCAAAAGACTTCGGAGTGGCTACAGAAAAAAAGAGACTGCAACCGGCCCATGCGAAAACAATGATAAATATCGGAAGGGCATTACATGTAGTCACGCAATGCTGGCATTGTTAACATTAACAATTTGAGAACAAAGTATAATTTGCACGGTTTTGCGTGATAAGCGATTTTTAGACTTAATCAGCGCGATTTACTGCAATGTCAGAACCATAGACTGTAAAAAAATGGTCAGAACCAACAAAAGTGGATGTTTCTTACTTGTTCAGATGACATTTTCCGGTGAAAATGATTATGTTGGTATACTTCCAAAAAGAATAATCTGTGATTCTGAATGCCAGTATCGACACCGGCGCGGTGACTGACAGCTGCACAGTCTCCTCAAACATTGTGTTCATTCGCGCTGTGTTGTGTCGAACTACAACTCACGTAAAGTTGATAATTCCGCAAATAACTGCAATTGCAGATTTCGAACAGAGATGGCGACAAAGAGGGAAAACTGCGGACTGCAGCTTCAAAAACAAAAACACTGTGGGCATTTTAAAAACAAATATGTTTTAACTGAACTATCCCATTTTATAATTATGCTAAGCTCTAAAATATTTTATCGGGAAGAAATTGTGAATAACAAAGGATTTAATCATTTTTAAAATCCTTATTCTTAATCCATATTATACTATATTATACATTAAATCACGAATAACTTTAAAAGTCATGTAAATGCATTGGTTAAAAAGAGTGAGATAGTTGAAGAACAGCACTTGAAAACAAAGCTTTGGTATTACAGAAAAAGTACTTGTTGTGGAAAAAGGAGTCACAAAGATTGATAAAAGATAAACCACTGAATTAAATGGACTTAAATCATCACCAGTTCCCATCAAGACATTCTAAACCTGTATGACTTTCTTTCTTCTGTCGAACACAATAGAAAATATTTTCAAACACAATGAAAGTCAATGGGGTCCAAAAAACTTATTTTATTATATGCACAAAAACAGTTGAAATTTCTTTGTTTAGCAGAAAAAAGTTAGTCATGCAAGTTTGAAACAACATGAGGGTGATTGAATAATGAAAGGATTTTCATTTTAGATTAACTATCCCAAAAGTGGGGTTTTGGAAATTTGAAAATAAAATGCTCAAAAGTACAAAACGGTTGGTCAAATTAAATAAAAATAAAAATGTTAACACAACAGTGATCTGTTTTAATTTGAAGTAAATAGGCTACTGTTCTGTCTGGTCAGTCTGTATCCAATGTATACAAAAAAATAAAAGCCAAACACAACACAGCATCTCATTTAATCTGGGCTTTGGTCTTGTATCAATAGTATGAGGAGATACACAATCAGTAACAACCTCAAACCCAATACAGCACATGACCTTCAGTGTCCTAGGAAAACTTTTTTTCTACTCAAACAACCTTATTATGAGCATCTTTAGTTTGAGACTTTAATAACTCGTAACATCCTCTATTGTTATAACTAAACAAAAGCATAGACACTGGTGAACAGAGCAGGGCACAGAAACTTCTCTATCGATTTCTGTCCGAGAAACTCTCTAATGGTCCTTCGGCATAAAAAAATGCACACACATACGGTCCTCAGGCCTCACAGTGACCAGCTTGATCAATGTGGCTGGCGCACAATAATTCATTACCCTCTCGGTCAGACGAGTGCTCCACATTCTTCAAGGCTTGTATTATACTCTTAAGCCATGTTAACTCCTGCTGCTCTTTTCTTTCATTAGTGACGACATACTTTCATTAGTCCCTCCACGGCAACCGGACAGGTAGGATGCATCCGTGTGCTGGTCCGAAGCGGAATGGCCTTTATGATGTCATAATTGGTTATTGGGTAAGGTTGGTGATATGACTGTAGAGCTGCTCAGTGAAGGCCTGCAGCGAAAAGCGCTGCTGTACCCGCTCTCTGCCAGCCTGTCCCATACGCTGCTTGAGTTTAGGGTCTGAAACAAACTTCTGCATTGCTTCGGAGAAGCACTCAGGGGTGGGTTCACAGAGGAAGCCTGTTTCGTCATGGGCCACAGACTCTAGCGGTCCACCCGAGTTAACTGCAATAACAGGGCAACGTGAGTACATGGCTTCAATGGGTACAATGCCAAAGTGTTCATTGCTGGGGGTGTACAGTACACAAGTGCTGCTGTGCAGCAAAGACAGTTTCTGTTTGTCTGAAAAAGAGCGCAGGAATGTGACATGGTCCTCCAGGCCAAGAGAGGCCACTAGTGAGCGCAGCTCTTCGTAGTGCTCTACATTCTCAACCACGCGTTCATCGTAACCCCCCGCCATTACAAGGTGCACACGCTCCCATTCCCCCGTAGACAGATGCTCCTTCAGGCCCGCTAACGCTTGCAGCGCCAACGGCAGGTTCTTCTTGCGTTCGTAGCGGTTGATTGACAGAAAGAGGAAGCTTCGCCCTTCAGGGAGCAGCCCGCTGAGATCCTCCACTTCATCATTGAAAGCTGCAGAGTTCAGAGAGGGATAGAGGACGTCGGTGTGGATCTCAGCTAGTTTGGGGAACGTCTGTTTGAAGACTTCTGCCGTGAACTGGCTGTTGACCAAAATTCGATCGGCCATGCCTGTGGTCAGTTCCTCAAACCAGTCGATGGGGCCGCGATATAGCCGCTTTAGAGCAGAGTGACGCTGAGTCAGTAGTTGGTCAGGAAAATGACAGTAGAATAGGACTTTCTTCCTGTGACGTGCCAAACGCAAAAAGGGAATACATGCTGAAACCTGGAAATAGGAGATAAAATTAAACCTGGTGGTTTTGATGACAACCAAAGACTTTAGACTTAATACTTTAATATGCACTCATATTACTTATGAATGGGAGAAAAGTGCAGCATGCAATATAGCGGAATAAGTCCTGCGTTTTAAATAAAAGAACCAATCGGCAATTGGTAGTCATCACGTCACTGGTGTTAGAAGCTCCAGTTTCTACAGAAAGTGTTTTGAGACTGGCGCTTAGGACTGCACATGTGCATTGGCTGGTCTAGCTTGTGAAATAAGCTTTTTTTAATGCTATTTGAGCATAAGAAACAACATTTATGGCACAGTTCATGTCCGATTTTGTTGCTAATTTAAAATATGTTATTTAGATGTGAGTTCGACAAGCAGTTTTTGAGATTTCAGGATTCCCCCATTCAAGTAGATAGGGCTTGGTATTGGATTCACAAAATAGCTGCCCGGAGGCGTTGCAAATATGGGCGCAGAGTGAACAGACTTTCCTTTGAAAGGGAATTTGATGAGAACGGCTCTCTAGAATACTCAATTCTGACTGGCCAATCGCAGCACTGAGTGGTCAAATGTTTCTCTATAATGACCACTACAGTTTATTTGACCAGTGTCTATGGCGCTACTGTACTAGTTTTTATGTCTCTTGGCATTTCTAGCAACGCTTAAGTCATGGGTTTGATTCCCAGGGAATGCATGAAGTCATTGTTGCAAAATAAACCTCTTCAAGATGAAACAAGACTTCTGTTGGGTTTAATTTTGTGATGATAACTTGCCAGATGACTAATTATGACTATTATTATTTTTTAATATTCATTTATGATTTGTATGGCATTTTCAGTTCACAAACAACTTACAGTTATGGAGAAGCTAAATATTTTCATTTTACAACAACATTACATTTTAAAATAATTAATAAACAATAATAAAATTTGTCATTAGTACCTCACTTTTACTTTACTCCAGGTTCTTGTCTTATTTTGGGTCAGACTTGACGAATTCGGTTGTCAAAGTTTAACTAGAGACTCACTCTGACCAGATCATTGAATCAATCAATGAGTTGATGAATTGAGAATACAGTGCTTAGCATAAGTGAACACACACACCCATGCTAAAGTTGACTAAAAAAAGAAATAAAAAAATCATCTGTTGGAAATTAATCTTAATGCCTTAATTAAAAAGAATGAGGAAAAATCCAACCTTTAAGGACACCAATTTTCTTTGTGAATGAATAATGTATCGTAAATACATAAATGTTCTTCCTTAAAATACAGGGGGCATAAGTCAGGACACCCCTATGTTAAATTCCCATAGAGCCTAGAGACTGGCATGGGGTACTTTCCATAAGATCATTTCTCAATGCAAATCAAACCAGCTATTAGGCTAACTGAAATAAAACCATTCCAATCTCTAGATATGGTGAAGGGTGTGTGATGATGTGGGGATATTTTAATTCCAAAGGCCAAGGGAACTTTATCAGGATGCATAGTATCCTGTATCCATGAAATAACTGGCCTTTAAAAATAAAAATCTGCCTGCCTCTATGGGAATTTAACATAGGGGTGTCCTGACTTATGCCCCCTGTATTTTAAGGAAGAACATTTGTGTTCTTGAACAAAGAAAATTGGTGTCCTTAAAGGTTGGATTTTTCATTTCTCATTTTTTAAATTAAGGCATTAAGATCAATTTCCAAAAGATTATTTTTTATTCCTCTTTTTAGTCAACTTTAGCATGGGCGTGTTCACTTATGCTAAGCACTGTAGCTGCAATCAGATTAGTCAGATTCTGTACGATTGATATCTAGATATCAGTTCGAAACAACAAGGAATGATATGTTTTTTTATGAAATATAGCAGATAAGTCACATCATATGCGTTGGAATGTAATGAAGTTAAATGAAAATAAAATACAGATACTTGAAAAATAAGTACAGTAACAAAGTACAAATACTACGGAGCCCCCCTAGTCCCACTTTGTCAAAAACATTTATTATAACTATCTCGTGGCCTCAAGATAAGTATCTCGTGGCCTCAAGATAGTATCTCGTGGCCTCAAGATAGTATCTCGTGGCCTCAAGATAGTATCTCTATACTAGTATATATATATACTAGTATCTCTATCTTGAGGCCACGAGATACTATCTTGAGGCCACGAGATACTATCTTGAGGCCACGAGATAGAGATACTATCTTGAGGCCACGAGATACTATCTTGAGGCCACGAGATAGTTATAATAATTTTTTTTGGCAAAGTGGGACTAGGGGGGCTCCGTACAAATACTATTACTGTCCACCACAGATAATTATTAACTAAAAGTAAAACTATAAAAAAAAAAAAATTGTAATTGAAATAAAGTATAGTTGAAATCTATTGAATAAAAATTCAGATGAAAAAAGTATGTTATGGAATTTTTCCTTTATTGCTCTGATTTCAGTGGTTCCTAATGATGGCCTCATCTGTTCTCACGAATGTAGTGAGAGGGGGCCTTTGATTGATAATTTACTGTGGTTGGGAGTCAGTGGAGGTAAGGAAAAGCAGGTGGTCAAGGGGTCATCTTGAGTGCATTTGTACGTTATAGCCTAAAGGGTTAAGGGGGCATTTACCTCTCAGGGCCAGGGAGAAATAGAAAAAAACAAAGTATATCTCTCCTGTGAGGGGAGGGCAGAAATAAGGCCTTGGAGGACACAAGATATAAAAAAGACAGACACTGCTTCTCCTTATCTCTCCTCACTGACTCACGAAATGTGTATGAGTGACGAAGATCTCTCTTGCAAGAGAATAAATACTATTTAAACTATTAAATTGGACTCAGAGTGTCTCTTACTCAGTGATGATGTTTGTTAAGAAGGAAAAAAGCCACAACAAGTATTATCTTTGCAATTAACTTAAATAAAACATTTAAGTTGAAGTACTAAAATTACTAAAACTGAAATAAAGATATATTAAAGCTAAATAAAAAAATAATAAATATGATAAAAGCACATACCATAATTACTAAAACTTACTGACAACTGAAAATATAAAAATAAAATCTAATTCAAAAATAAATACTATAGCAGTATATAAACAATACAAACATAACACTGATAATAAGTAGCTAGTTTTAGTAGCATTAGTAGTTACCTGATCACAGAAAATAACATCGAACTCCTCCCCACAAAAGAGCACAAGATAGAGAGCTAGGTAGATCATGCGCAGGTATGCACAGAGAGCGTGGAAATAACCAAACACACTGGTGGGCAGCCAGTCGCCCACACACAGCACAGGCAGGTCAGGTGAGAGAGTCTCAGAGAAGCAGTGCTGGGGGTCATAGTGTGCCGTCCAGATCTGAACAGTGCAGCCGCGAGATCGCAGAGCTACAGCTGCATCCACCACCAAACGCTCCGCTCCACCTATACCCAGATCAGGGTGCAGAAACACCACCCGAACCATCCTGTTCTGACCAGAACCTGTTAAGTCAAAAGGAGGTCAAATGACAGTTACACATCATTTTTAAGCTCAACACAAAGCAACTACATTTTCCAGTTAGTCTTTTTCCACAAAACCTAGTAATTATCACACATACACTTATATTTGCTTAGCTATTTAAATGACAAAATGTCATAGATATCTATTTTTTGTCAGATTTAGCTCACTTCTGTTCTGGGTACACATTTGTTCCCAAGGTATGGTTATAAAGTTACCATTGTTTTTATCAGATGATTTTAATCTAATCACATCTTAACCTTGATTACATCAAGTGTCTCATGTCTCTACGATGTTACAACAGGCCAGCGCGCACACGTCTCTGTGCACGTTCACGTGTCCATGTCACTGGGACATCTGTCATAAACTCTAATACCTTCTATATTGTATATTATTACAGTCCTGCATCATTAAATGTCTGCAGATATCTATAAACAAGTGCGATACCCCAACTCAAAGTTGGTAAAACATCAATATTCATTCTTATACAGTATGTATACAGTAAGTCTAGACTCAGTATATACCCTGCTACATACTAAGTAGTGACAACATTGCACACAAAGCACATAAAACATCATATTTTCTTTACACAAACTCAAATTGTGCTTACAGTAAAATGTTTAAAAAACATTGAGACGAGAAAACGCGTACCTTTACCGTCAGGTGTCTGTATGAATGATCAAATATGGCTCAAAGTTCGCGATTTAGTGAAACTGGCTTCCTGATTGAGCCAAAATGTCTGGCCTACTCTGTACACATCATCAATTGCACGCGACACGTCACTGCACTCTGTTCTACCGCCTTTGAGTTTTCACAAGATACATTTAGAAGCTGAGCTGCATTCGCTGATTTTAGTTAGCTTTATTCTGAACGGTTTTAACGTTTTATATCAAATTAGGTTTACAAAATAATCCAAATTGCGTTTAAAGTAACACGCAAGATCACAGTTCCGGTCAGGCGCTCTACTGACTCCTATGGGGGTCCTTTAGATGGGCTGTCGTGGCCTTCTCAGCGAGACGTCATCAATAGTCTTTCTCTTGTAGTTGTCTGGATCGGCTGGAGTTCAGTTATAGAGACAGTCACTTATATTAATTATTTTACCCGCAGTCTCCTCAAACATACACTATTAAACAAAATGGTAAGTTTCTTAATCCAGTTTTCGTGGATGTGGAGCTTTATATTAAACGTTTTGAGCGTAATAACAGTTATATCTGGATTGCTAACTTGGCTGTCTAGCCAGTCATGCTTTCTACCGTTATTTGGAATAGGATACTCAGTTCTACCATTTAATTGCTTCGTAGCTAATTAATCGCGTGTGAGTTTCAATTACTAGCAGTGGGGTTTTGAATAGTATTAAGTCTTGTGCCAGACGATTCAATGCAGTTTGTGGGTTGGTTTGCTCACTAGCTGCAATCAGCGCATTTGTTTGGGAGACGTGGCTCTCTTTTGGACCCCCACACCAGCTCTTCAGTCTAAATCTGGTCCACTCTTTTACCATGGATACTATCTTGTACTATTGAGTCTAGGTGGCATTATCTCACTATTATCTTGGATTGAACATCTAGTGATCTATATCTTTTTAAAAATATTTTATCATCCTCGCATAAGAGATACGTATATATTTTATCTTGGTGGGATTTATCAGGCATTTAAGGTCTACTATAGCATTATTATCTTCTTGTTCTTATTGTAGCATGTTATGCCTTGAGGATGGATACACAAGTTTCTGTTAGTGCCAGAAGTCATATTAAGTGCATTTGGTTTACCAAGTCCTTTATTTGTCTGTCATCTCAGCCTGGACCCGCAGCTAGTGCAACAAATGTTGGTGCCTCCAGCCGTTCTCCGAGTAAGACCGTGGCCCCCCGCGCTGCCGGCACCTCAGCCAGGCAGAGGTAAGAACCTTGCAAGAACAGTTGCACCATCAAGCTGGATCTAATAGTGTTCCTGTGATTTGATCACCAGACCTGAGTGATGTTGTTTATTCTGACCCCTATAAGTGACGGTTGACAATCATTAGTCTCTATTTAATGTTTGTCCTGTGAATTTGACACTGTCAGGGTATGATTTAGTTGCTCACTGAACTGATAGTCAGGCTCTTATCAGTTGGTTGGCATTTTAATTTAATTTAAGTGTTTGATAATATCTGACACTTTTATTTGTCTTGAATGTTAAAGCATATTTTCTTATTGTTGATTCCCTTAGGAAAGCCCCTAGCAGTGGCGCACGCAGCGGAGGCAGATCCACAGCATCAGCTGGCACAGGAGGGATGTGGCGCTTTTACACTGAGGACTCACCGGGACTTAAAGTGTAAGTACTCACGCAGAAGGATTTAGAACTCTTTCTACCCTAAGAGAGAGTAAAATATTAAATGTCATTTAAGAAATTAATACTTTCATTCAGGAAGGATGCATTGCATTTATTAAAAGTAACAGTAAAGACATGTATAATGTTACAAAAGATTTCTATTTCAAATAAATGCTGTTTGGCACAACTTCAGCTTTGTAATCACAGGAATAAATTACATTTTTTAAAATCTATTAAAATGGAAAACAATTACTATGAATTGTTATAATATTTCACAGTATTACTGTATTTTTGATCAAATAAATGCAGCATTGGTGAACATAAGATACTTTTTTCAAAACCCCAAAATTTTTGAATGGGAGTCCGAGTGTATGTACGTGAATAACATTGTTTGAAAATGACATTTATTCGTTTATTAGAAATGTTCATATAAATAGTGCTTTTAGTAACATTATTATATATAATTATTATTCAGTTATTCAAATATATAACAGGCATGTATTTGAAAATAGACTGCAGAAATGAAGCAATTAAAAAAAATACGGGTATAATCATCCAATTTAGATGTTATCTTTAGATGTTGATATCAGTTTTTTCTTATTACAAGATAATATTCGTAATATTCATTTCCTTTTTTATTGCTAGTTATTATGACTTTAAAAAATCATAATAAAACCACAAGCTAGGAAATCATGTTAGACACTTATTGCTTAATTTAAGGACAAAATAAGAAAAGGTTATGATTTGAGGTACTTAATGTGCAGAGAACCAACACAGACGCTCATTTTTAATTCATCCCCTCAGCTCAACAGGAAGTGACACGAAAGGGACGGGCAGAGGGTTCTGAGAGGTTTAGCATTTATAAGGATAAACATGAAATTTTAACGACAGGAAATTGGCCTCATGGGCTCAACCTCCGTCTTTATTTGATGTCTCCCCTGCCGTTTCCCCTCCTACAGCTGTGTGCGCCTGAATTTACAGGCTCTCTCAATGAAACTAACTTCTGTGATAGTCTGTTCATCTATAGCAATTTCTCCTTTTTTTTATTTAAAGAGCGGTTCTAGATTTGTAATGTTACATCTGTTCATTCAATATGTAGGAATTATCCGAGCATGTCAGTATGGATTTGAGTGTGGTTACAGTGGCTGTATTTACAGTCAAGAGTCTCTTAGAGTTAGAGAGTCTGGAGTTATGAGTGAAGTCTTTTTCACTCTTTAGATTGTGTGTGTGTCTGTGTGTTTTGAGCTTAATTAAAGTTCCGTTGGAAAAGGTCACATCAATTAAAGCCTGAGGGGTGGGCCTTCTGTCGGCATGGTTACACGGCTGCCTAGCGACTCAGGGGATGGTCAGTTCCTGCTTTAATAAAGCCCCACATTTTCCACCTAGCTCGTTAACAGTATCCTACTCGCCAGCATTTAGAATCCTAATTACACCGTCTTCTATCACATGATTAAGACGAGCAGTCCTGATTGGCCCACAGAGAGGAAGTTTGTGCCAAGCTTTATCTAAATTCCTCTCATATTCATAATCAAGGATCTTCTGAAATTTGAGAATTAGTTACTGAGTTTAGTCTGTCTATCCTCCACTAGGGGTCCCTCTGTCTTAGCAAATTTTTTATGATCATAATGAGATCTGGCAGTAATACCATCTATTTCTTTTCCCCCTTCTTGCAGTGGCCCAGTACCCGTTTTGGTGATGAGTCTGCTCTTTATCGCATCTGTATTCATGCTGCACATCTGGGGAAAGTACACACGCTCCTAAACCGGCATGACCTCTGGACCCTAAAGCCTGCCGCCAAATCTTAAGCCATTGGACTTGGACCAAACTCTGACCATCAATACTTTTCCTTCATTAAAACCTCAATTTCAAAGGGTTTTTACCCCCATTCAAGTTTACCCAGCCACTACAACCATTTGGTAATTTACAAACCCTCAGCTTGCCCCCCTTTCACCAGATCAGGACATCTTTTTTGTTAAACCTTTGTACAAACTATGTAAAATTGTACAATAAAATGCTGTAAAACATGTCACCATTGTTTTTCTTTCATTTTCACTAAGGGAAAAAAACAGAGGGTCTGATTTGCATCACAGGGCATAATTAGCACATATCCAGTCTATGGGATAAAAAGTGGTTGTATGCAAATGTGCATTCCAGACGTGCCGTTACTGTGCGAGCTGTTTTGGCTCCACCAGTCTCTGAACGTGACGTAATAGGTGTGCTATTATTCCAATTCCATTGAGTTTACAGTCATGTCCTATCAACACTAAATCAACTGTGCCTGTGCAAAAACAAAATCTTGCCTGCCACGCTCACAAAATTATATAAAAAGGGAATAAAAACTCAGAATTTCTTTAAATCGGGTGTTAATTTATATGTTAAACCAGCACAATATGTGGCTTTGCTTTAAAATAGCAATTATATATTCCTAATCTGTTGTAAATGGGTAGATTCTTTCAGTCATTGAAATGATGGGTTTCTCAGCACCCCAGAAGCCAGAAAATCTGAAACTGCATAGAGTTTCGCATCTGAGCTCCTCAGATCTTTTCCGAAAGTGGGCAGGTTTTATTTGCAGCCTGTAATGGAAGGGATTGAGTTGTATCTGAAAATAAATAAGGGCTTAGACTAAACCAGAACTATCTCTTAGTTCGATTAGGACATTTATATAGCTTTTATAAATGTGCCTTAGAAAAAAAAAAAGAAACATTTTAAGATATGTCAGTGCAAGTTGCTTTCAGTTAAAACAGCTCAAACATGCATTTTAGTCTGGGAAACTCAGGGAAGGAGTTGTGGCGGATGCAAGAACTGTTTGAAGGAAAGCCAAAGCAAGTGGCCAATAAAACTGTAATGATTAGTAGAATTATAAAATTCATGCTATTTGAATTCATGCGGGATTCCATATGGCTTATCTTTTGGCTGAAAGATACATGTGAATTAGCCTCAGTTTAACAGAAATCATCTTCACTTAAAATAGACGAGCATTCCTTCCATTTGCAACACTGTGAGATACATGTTTGTCAAAACATCTAAATTAAATGTTCTATTTTTGTATATTTAATGACCTACAGGATTATAGAGCCTGTTACACAATTTAGGCATGTTCAGAATCAAAACAGGCCAGTTCATGTCATTTACCTCAGTTCATGGCATATACAATTTGCTAAAGGAATACTTCACCCATAAATAAATATCCCTCAGAATTTCTATTCTAGATTGTGCTAAATTGTTTTTGCTGATAATATCCACAAACGGACATAAAACTGAAGGCGCAGTAGCGATTTAGCTGTTGTTAGCGCGTATTCATAGAACCGAACGTCAATCATAATCTTCTTCACCCGACAGCATTAAATGATCCTGTAGGAGGCGCTGTGACCCACTCTAATAGGTTAAACAGCCTCCCTGTTTCTGTGTGTGCGAGTTTAAGTCTGTGATCTTCATTATTCATGTCCTAACTGAGAGTAAGGTTTCCCCTCTGGTTCATTCTAATCCCAACAGCTAACAACACACTCAGAATTATTCAGTATCATCTTAAAAATGGATCCATATGGGCAAGGAGTGCTGCATTTGAGTGTGTGTGTGTGTGTGTGTGTGTGTGTGTGTGTGTGTGTGTGTGTGATAAAGATTGCATGGAGTGTGTTTTAATTGTTGTCTACTGGGCTCTATGTGCTACTTTAGGCTGTGATCCAGTGTTTATGACTAATACATTAACATACAATAATTTAAATCTCTGCTCCAGATACAAAAACAAAAAAGAGTGATTATAAATGTATTTATATTAAAAGCATTTTATTTAAATATTTTTTTTATATTGGACTGTTTTTTAAAACATATACTTTTCATGTTTATTTGTCATATATTGCACCATTAGTGTTTTTACTATATATAGTATTTATTTTGACATGGATATGGGTCTATTTGCATATTCAATGACTAGAGGAAGTCACTGAAATTCACACTGAATTTCTTTGAAATTTGAAAACGTGTTTGTGAGCGTGTTCACACCTCGAGATTCAGAGTTTTTTCTGTTCATTTTTTTTCTTGTAACCATTTCCTGACTTCTAACCACTGGCTGTGTAGAGGGACAGCCCCGGGAAAAGACACTCACAGATATCACCAACAACAACTGCATGCAGAAGCTCATGCTTTCAGTTTTTAAAGGCCGCATGGCTCATTTTCTATGCAGATACCTCTTCCTTTCTTTTTTATTTCTCTCACATACACATATTACCAGACGTTTTCTTTCCTCAGAGGACACACAAACATTCACCCCTGTACTTAAGTGATATCACTTTCAACACATTCTCTGTATAAGTTTTTTAACTTGTTATAATCAAAATTAGAATACAATTATTTTCGAGAGAAAGGGAGTGATGTGGAGGAAACCAGAAGTGGAGCGGATCAGTTTGGAAACCCCAGGTTGGCAGTCGCTAGTCAAGGTGGAAATGCAGGTTTAGCTCATTTTCAGAGGATGTGGTTCAGGAAAGAGTGCAGTTTGCCCCCGCCCCCTAAAAGTTGGTATGGTGGACCCTTCCACTTGGGGAAATTCTGTGTAATACTGGAACAAGAAAGTTGGGGGAGTGGTCAGGTCTAAACGGGGTCCAAAACGCTTTGTGATCCAATGACTCAAACCACATTGGAGGTATAAACCCCCATTACGACATTGCATTTGTAGTGTAAATGTTAATGTGTTGTTGATTAAAAGTCCGCCTACTCAACTGTCAGTCATCCATTGTGCTAAACCTAAGGTTTTGAACATTGAATGTAAGATATAAAAATTTGCCAAAACACACGTTCCTGAAATGGAACACCCAAGATGGATGATAATACCAGGTGTAAACAGTCCGGGTCATGCTCGTCTAAATCTGGTCACTTTACACCATTATGTCAAAATAAAACACGATTCATACCTTGGATATTTCAGTAGTTTATTTCTAACTCTGGAATCGCATTCACATGCACAGCAACCCAGGTGTGTCGCACATTACAGCAGTATCTGTGACATGTCATTGTCATACTATGATACACATGAAATAAAAACTGACAAGTGCGGTTTATCTTCTTGAAAGAGAAATTTTGTGAGGATGACTTTGTAATAGCCCGGAGGTGATGACACGGTGGCATTTGCATAAGTAGAACAAGAGATAGAGCAGTGGCAAGCCACTCCTTGTCTGTGGGAAGTGAGCCTCCTGCATTCTTACATCTTACTTATCATGAATTTCATCTGTGCTAAGGAGATTCACTGTTCTTCAGAAATACATAATGATCTCAGAATTGTTTCCCTAAATATTGACGTGTCTGCTCACATAAAACATTTAGACTTTTTCAAACTGTTTCGTTTATGTTAAAACAGTTATCAAATGTCCTGGAGTATCTGAAACTGTCACTAGGCTATATCTAAAATAACTAAATAACTTTAATTACTAAATATAAAACTTTTTTCTTTAAAATTGTTTTCTAGAATGCTTGGCATGATGGTGATGACATCAAAATTGGTAACAGTGAATTATAATTTTAAAATCTATTTATTTATCACATAAAATGTACACATAATCGCTAAATGAAAATATGTCAAGGTTCTTTGGACAATCAAATTTTGAAGTATTAAAATTTACCACGAAGGAAAACTTCCAAAATCCAAAGTCCAAAAAAAAAAGATTTCAAGTGAGTAGACACTAAAAAGTTTAAATTCATTACAATGCTCACAGTGCTATAGCATCCTTTCAAAGTAGAAATGTTTTTTTTTTTTCATTAAAGTATTTTGTCTCTATTTTGTCCTCTTATTGAAGAATCGCCCATATAACAGAGACTTTGTGGTTATCGCACCTTCACCCGTGGTTCAAACCAAATCTGTGATAAGTGTTTAAGTCAAAAAGAAAGCTGATTGTTGGCCTCCATTAGTAATCCTTCTCTTTGATCTGTGCGCTTCTGATGTTTGGGTGTATTTCTGTTTCAGTCTCTGTCCATTTCTGCCTCGTGTACACCGTGTGTGTGTGTGTCTGGCAGTGTAACTGGGCGTATGGCTCAATGAGTTTGAGCCGTATTGGAATTGCCTACTCTCCTCAGGGAGCCAGAGCGGACAACTGGTGTGGAATGGCGGGAGAAGAGCAGCAGCTTCAGGATGGTAGTGTGTGTGTGTAGGGAAGCGTGCTAGTAGAGTGCCTGGTTTTAATGGATCATATGGTTGATAAAGCGTGGAATGGAGAGACAGCCGCCATTGATCCAGGCTACACCAAGTTACTGAGGTCCTTTGAGACACACACACACACACACACACACACACAAGAGGAACACTGAGTATGTGTCATTGCTTATATATAATGACAGAAATCTTTCTTTATTTTGACATTTTGATACATATTCAGTTCAGTGAGTCAGATGCTGATTCTCTGATTCAATTAAGTGAAGGATTCATGGTACTGATTAAAACTGATAACTTCCAGTCTTTTTAAACTAATTGACTGAACTATTCATTAAAAGAGTTGCCTCATAAGAGTCATTTGTTCGTGAAGCAGATTTTGTTCTTGATTCATTAAAATGGTTTTGAGTCTTTCCACCCGCTACTGTTATGGCAATTTTATGTTTTGGCAAATTGGTGGCTAATTTCATTTGAATTTGTATGATCTCATTTGTACGTTTTTGTATGATCTGCTTATGCCCCAGTAATATGTTTTAGGGGTGGGGTTAGGGAACCTTCATGTTTATTAATGATTTATTAATAATAATTCATGATTATTATTTTTAATAATCATATCGTGATTCATATAAAATCACCACCCTGTAACTTTTTTTACAATTTCCCATGAGATCAGGTTGAGTAATCAGACACTGCGCTGTATGTTTTAATTTACTAAAAAGAATGGGCTCATAAGAATAATTTGTTCGTCAATCGGACTACACTGGTCATGCTGTATGTTTTTTTGATTCACTAAAAAGAACCATATAATAAGAGTCATTTGTTTGGTAATCATTCTACACTGGCTGCGTTGTACGTTGTTTGTTTGCAACAGAAAAACGCTTTGCGGTACTATGTTTTTATTGCATCACATTCAAACTATAAAATCTCATTCACATCTGAAGTACAAAAAAAACAAACTAAAAAATCTCTCTCTCTCTCTATATATATATGTATAAATTATATATAGTAAAATATGTTCATCAGCAGAATACTCTGCTCTGTAAAAAGTGATCAGTTGACTTAACTTAATAAAGTGAGGAAATCCATTGCCTTAAAATTATTAAGTAAATAAACTTAATGGGTATTGAAAAAATTCACAAAAATGTGAACTTGACAATTCCACCTAACTTAATTTTTTTAATTACGCATGACGTTTATTCACCTAATAATTAAGGCAACAGGTTTCCTCACTTTTTTTAAGTTAAGTCAACTGATCACTTTTTACAGTGGCGGATTACACTGGCGTACACATGAATTCACATGTTAATACTCTCTAAAAGTGAACATTGTAATACAGAACCAAACAGAGGCCTGGTTTACCTAAACCAATAAAACTGTTTAGTGAATGCCGGTTTTGATCAGTCGATCATTAATGAGGAAGAAACCAGCCGCCATGTGAGCAGGAGAGCAGAACTAACAGAAGACAAGCAAACGATCGCGAGCCAATGAGCTCAATATCATCATCTGATGTAGAGTGATAACGGTGTCATCACGTCTTCATTTTGAACAGTGGCATGTGGCCAAACATCAGCTGGCACGGTGGTGGTTTAAACCAAACCAGGCTGATCATCTGGAACTGTTATAACTCTGGATGGATGACAGACAGTATGTTGGCCTAATGTGACTCTGTTGGCAGTGAGGAGTGAATACCCCCTACCTTTCTTTCTCTCTTCCTCTCGAAATTGTCCACCACTGTCTTTTTCCAGGTCCACACAGACAGAAATAGCAGTGTACTGAGTGCTGAGAAGGCAGTGATGATACAGCGTGTGTGACTGCCGCTGGAATGTGGAATATGTGTGTATTTGTGACCTGCTGAAGAATGCGCTACGTTCGTATGACGTTGGGGGGCACGAGGATATCCCAAGTCACAGATTAAAATGGTGCAGGAAACGCGGATGGTCTCCCCTCTTCCTATTACTGTATGTGCTTTCTAATATTAACCCCCCTCTCACCAGCACACATGTTCTGTCCCATCCCTGAGGTGCATGAGTGTGTGAGTGTTATTTTTAGGGCCTGCTTTTTTCCACTACTGCTCAAGGAGACCGGTCAGGTGGTGAGACGTGAGGGGGGCTTGCCTAATGAGAGAGGGCCAAATGCAAGACTATGTAACAGACACTCAGCACTATTACACAAACGCCCGTGCTATATATCACCAAAGACCTCAGCAATTGTAACACATGCTTCTGTAGGGCCTGGATTAGCTCTCACAAGACAACACACACTCCCAGTGTGCATTTCATGGGTGGTAGAGCCAGACAGAGCATGTGTGAGTGTGTAATTTGCTTTTTGAGGCTGTACCACGGGTCAGGTGCAGCTGTCAATAGCCAAGAATATATTCCAATATGTTGTAATTTGCTGTTCTAATTGTATTAAAAGCTACTTCATTTAATCATCATCATGTTGTTTCAAACCCATTTAAAGGTACAATATGTAGGATTTTTGCAGTAAAATATCCAAAAACCACTAGCCAATGTTATATATTTTGTTTAGTTGATTACTTACAATATCCCAAATGTTTCCAACTATTTGTAAATGGTGAGAAAATTGCGATTTTAACCAAGGAAACGGGGCGTGTCAGCAGGGGTGAGGAGTCGCCAGTCAATGGCGTCATATATCCGCGTTAGCCTCGGTTTCCGGTTGTACTGCCATAGTAACCATGGCGTAACCGGGTTATGCCTAGCAGGACGCTCATGTTGTTTTGTTTAAACATTATGGACCATGGCAAGCAGACTGAGACAAAAAGAGGACTAAACGAAGATCAACATCTTTCGAGATGCCGAGAGCTCCATGTCCGCGACTAACTTCGACTTGACAGAGACAGAGAGTTGCATGTACTTTATTAGACAGGTGAGCAAATGTACATAATACTAATCAATGTTATTTAGTTCAACATGATGAAATGTTAGAATATGATCTGTATGTTATTCTAATGTTGATCTAGCTTACTTAGTCTCATACAGCCAACAAACAACCTAACTAACAACATTCAACACACTCAAATGCCGTTTAGTGTGATGGTGTATCTGTTAGAGCAAGTGAAACAGCGCTGCGTTACCTCAAGTTTAATTCGTCTAATAAACTGTCCTGTGTGAGTATTAATTCAGCACTTGCGTGTAGTTCGGTAGAAAGAAATGTCCTTATTCCTTTATATCCGCGGGACTCGCGTTGTGTGTTGCGCTGGTATACGTCTAGCAATCGCGCCCTGCTTCATACCACAGTCAATTTAAAAACATCACTATATTCACTCATCTATTAAAACATCCATCAGCTAGACGACAAGATCCACAATTACGCTTATGCGTAATATACGTCATCAATACACGCCTTTGTTATTGTAAGAGGTTAGCGATCCTCTGGTGGCGAAAAATCCTGCATATTGTACCTTTAACTTAACACAAATTGAGATATTTCACAGAATGTCCTGGCTGCTTTTCCATTCACTGAAGGTAGGATGTCATGCCCCAACATAGCCAAAAATGCTAAAAAAGAACAAGACGAAAAAAGTAGCTTTTGTCGTTTCATGTCGTCCAATGTCATGTAAATCATTAATTGATAGCACATTTGTACATTATCATAATTTTCCCGTCTTTCTGCAGTTCTGTTATTGTTAAGTTTGGTATTTGAAATAAATCTGTAATAAAATAAAAAATAATGAAAACCTAAGAAACAAAAATTAGAACTGAAATAAGTTTAAATACAAAAATTACAAAAGCTAATACAAAAAGACAAAATGACTAAAACTAAAAAAAAAAAGGAAAATATAAAAATACATTTAAAAAAAAAAATCATAAAAAGCGAAATCAAAATATTCAATAATATAATCATATATAAATAACACTAAAATATTAATTTACAAAAAAAAAAAACAAGATAAACAGTTAAAGTAAAAAAAAAAAAAAAAAAAAAAAAAAAAAGTTTTTCTGGACATATCCTGTTCCCAGTCTCTTTCTGTTGTTAGAGAGCACGAGGGTGATTCAATTATTACCAAAAAAAAAAAAAGTGTGTGTGTGTGTGTGTGTGTGTGTGTGTGGGGGGGGGGGTCGGGGTGAACTATTACTTAAAAATGAAGAGAACTGCATAACATTTTTCAGGAATTTGGCATTAAAACTGTGGAAACAAGTTCCAACTGAACGAATTGTTCTCTTTCTCGCAGCTTCCACATGTCCAAACAGACGTGACCATTGTAATGCTTTAGGGACAGCCGGGAGATAAGGCTTATGGAAGCATGAGTGTGCATGTGTGTTTTCTTGCTGTCCCAGCCAGCATCACCCTGTGATGTCACGGGGCAGGGGGTGGACACAGGACCAGGGTGTCACTGTCACGTCTCACTCACTATGTCCTTCCTCTCTCCTTGTCCACTGCAGTACAGTACATCTGTCGCTCTTCTCATTTATCCCTCGTCTGTTTTCCTTGCACATTCTGGAAAGCTTACCACGTATAAAGGGGGGCTACATTTAAATAAATCTGTCCCCCATTCCCCTTTATAGTACCAACATATCTTTTTTTCACTCTCTATATAAATGTTACATGATTGAGGTGAGTGTACGCTGCGATCTCACATGAACAAGCTTGTGTGTCTTGTGTTTTGAGTGTTTATCTAGGTCTTCAGTCGCTCACAAGTGCAGATGAAAGGACACGCTTAATTTTGTGTCATGGAAAATCTGTTTGATTCATCCACAGTCAGTCCAAGTGTAGCCGGAGATATCAGACATGGTCTCGGTTGAATTCTTGTAAGATGAACATTTCAATGATTTAATTAGTCCAGAAAGTTTTGACTTGTGTTTGAATATCCAAGTTTTTTTTAAAGAAATTAATAATTTTATTAGAATGCATTAAATTTTAATTATTCAATGGTGCAAACAGATATCATTTTGGCTGTGCAGCAGCTCTAAAAGAAAATAGTGTTATTGTTCAGCTGAAGTCAGTTCAGAGTGGATTCAGTTCTAATGTACTGAATCAACACTGTAAAGTGACAGTGAAGTCATTTATAATATTACAAAAGATTTGGGTAACACTTTACAATCAGATCTTATTTGTTAACATTAGTTGATGTATTAATTAACATAAACTCACAATGAGCAATACATTTGTTACAGTATTAATTAATCTGTGTTATTACACTGCTCTATGAAATGCTTGATTCTGATTGGTCAATCACGCCATCCAGCGGTATGTTATTCCCCGATAACAACCGCTAAAAACTGATAACACAGGCTCATCCGGGTAACTGAAGTCAGCGCTATACACACTTGCTATAGGATTCACTTGCACGTTTAGTGAGCTAATAAAATATTACAATTCAAATCAATATTTTGTGTACAATTATTTAATTATGTCATCCGAGTATCGCAGACTCGCTCTCTCGTTTCATACAAACGCACCTGCTGCCATTTTACAACGATTGTTTTGTACACTGTAATGGATTATAACAAACAGGTAAAATTTTAAAACAGATTCATCTCAGATCAATATCTCTAATCCCCATAATTATTAATGTGGTGAAAATACCTTGTAATCCCGTAACCCTTAAATGTCTGTATAGTTTGAACTTGGCTTGCTAGCAACTGCTTTCTCCATGGAAGATTTGCGTTTTAAGACCTATTTAAATATTTCAAATCAAGTCAATATTTCGTGTCTAATTATTTATGTGGCAAGTAGCCGTTTAATAAGCGGGACAATGTACAGTCAGCCAGTTTTTTGTTATCGTAGAATAAACCCCTTCAGGCTAACTCCAACTGGCTGGATGTACATTATCCCTTAATGTTAGTTCAGTCAGGACCACTTTGAGAATGAAATCTATTGACAATCTTTGGATTTGGCGAGAGGGTTATTCTCTAAGGTGCTCGAGCTGCCATACTAGACAGCTTGAGATACATCCTTGAGACAAAAATCTCCCAAGCCTTTTAATAACCAATGTTTCTTAGCATCATACAGATGGAGATACAATGATTACGTACATAGAGTTTCTATACAGAATCCACTGCTCTTTTATGAAGATGCTAGGAGGTGAAGGTGTGGAGGTGGGTGTAAATGTCTGTACGACAGACTGGGAAGCATTCGTTGAATGGGCTTAAATACTATAGTTGATTAGAGTAGGTGGAGTAACAAATCAGCTGAGCATCAGCTGATATTGTTTAGCGATCAGTGGTCTGCCTGAACTAAGCTTGAATTCCATTTGATCACTCAAGCTCAATTTAATAAAAATCCAGCTGTTCATTGATTGTTCAAGTTAGTTCACTGAGCATTAACTAATGTTAACAAATAGAACTTTTGATTTTAAAAAATGTATTAATAAATTGTCAAATTAACATTAAAGCTGCAGTCCGCAGTTTTTCCTCTTTGTCGCCATCTCTGTTCGAAATCTGCAATTGCAGTCATTTGCGGAATTATCAACTTTACGTGAGTTGTACTTCAACACCCTCGACACGGCACAGCACGGATGAACACAATGTTTGAGGAGACTGTGCAGCTGTCAGTCACCCGCGCCGGTGTCGATACTGGCATTCAGAATCACAGATTATTCTTTTTGGAAGTATACCAACATAATAATTTTCACCGGAAAATTTCATCTGAACAAGTAAGAAACATCCACTTTTGTTCTGGTTCTGACATTGCAATAAATCGCGCTGATTAAATCTAAAAATCGCTTATCACGCAAAACCGTGCAAATTATTTGTTCTCAAATTGTTAATGTTAACAACGTCAGCATTGCGTGACTACATGTAATGTCCTTCCGATACGTATCCTTGTTTTCGCATGGGTCTGGTTGCAGTCTCTTTTTTTTCTGTAGCCACTCCGAAGTCCGAACAAAGTCTTTTGCATTTTACAGCGGGTGAATCTGTTTTCACTGGTGATTGTCGTTTGAACCTTTCTGGATGCGCCATTAAATTGATGAGTTTAATTATATCAAGTGCTGTGAAAAAATGCTATAAATCTCCAACTCCAACATCCTCACACGCAATATAGCCTACTAGCCGAGACTCCTTCTTTATGTGTACAGATGTGACGTAATGACTCAATATAGCCTACTAGCCGAGACTCCTTCTTTATGTGTACAGATGTGACGTAATGACTCAATATAGTCTACTAGCCGAGACTCCTACTTTATGTGTACAGATGTGACGTAATGACGCAAACACATGCTCGAATCTCCCGCGGAAATCCACCAGTACCACTGGAATTAAAAACATTACTACAAGCTTACCGCTTTGAATTGAGCTAAGGCAAGCAGATAGTTTTGAACACTGGCTGGTTATGTATTATCTTAAATATGTATTTTGGATAATTTTTAACCCAAAAAAAGCTGCGGACTGCAGCTCACCCGCTGTAAAATGCAAAAGACTTCGACAAGAGAAAAAAGATAGACTGCAACCGGACCATGCGAAAACAAGGATACACATCGGAAGGACATTACATGTAGTCACGAAATGCTGACGTTGGTAACATTAACAATTTGAGAACAAAGTATAATTTGCACGGTTTTGCGTGATATGAAAAGCGATTTTTAGATTTAATCAGCGCGATTTACTACAATGTCAGAACCAGAACAAAAGTGGTTGTTTCTTACTTGTTCAGATGACATATTCTGGTGAAAATTATTATGTTGGTATACTTCCAAAAAGAATAATCTGTGTTTCTAAATGCCAGTATCCACACCGGCGCGGTGACTGACAGCTGCACAGTCTCCTGAAACATTGTGTTCATCTGCGCTGTGCCGCATCGAGGTACAACTCACGTAAAGTTGATAATTCCGCGAATAACTGCAATTGCAGATTTCGAACAGAGATGGCGACTGAGGAAAAACTGCGGACTGCAGCTTTAACTAAAGTAGCCAATTAATGAAACCGTATTGTAAAGTGTTACCAAGATTTGTAATTCAAATAAAAACTGCTTTTATTAATAAAAAAATTATCAAAATTATGCATAATGACATGCAACTAATGTTAAACCAAACCCTAATCCTAACCCTATAGTAAGTACATGTAGTTAATTAATATTACTCAATACTTAAATGTATAATTTCACTGTAACAAGAACACCTTAAAATAAAGTGTAACCGAAATGTTCTTGAGCAATAAATCAGCATATCAGAACGATTTCTGAAGGATCATGTGACAGAGTAATGATGCTGAAAATGCAGTTTTGCCATCACATATAAATTTCATTTTAAAATATATTAAAATATTAAATAGTTCAGTTATTTTAAATATTTAACAATATTACTGCTTTGACTGTATTTTTGAATGTTACTGTAAGTTTGTCTATCAAAACGTTCACATTTTGTTTTTAAATCATAAATGACTGAATTCGGTCATTGTGACTCAAACATGAATTTAGAAGCTGTTGTGTTTTTCACAAACATAAGCATTTTGCTAACTAAGCAAAATCTGGCAGTTTTCTGGTCCATCAAGTATGTAAACTCATCCTTTTGGTAGTTGTAGTCTTTATTTAGAAACTTGCTAGGATGTTAACATACATGTTTAGAAGCACAACTGCTTGGACGCTAGAGGTATGACTGTATTTAAATTGTGCTGCAGAACAAACGTGAAACTGTCTTGACCATAAACTGAAAACAAATATTCCAAAAACCCTTGATCAGTAAAGGTAACTGCTACTCTAAAAATGTCAGTAGAACTGACTGATCAATTTGCATACAAGACTGAGTCTATAATGATGGGTGGACATTTATAAGTGTGGTTTGCCTAAGGAACAAAGATCCACCCTTCTCACACACATTCTGAATTATTCAGTCTACAAAGTTTAATATTTTGTAGAAACAGTTTTGTAGACTTTGAACCAGCTTTGCTTCTGGCCCATTAATCTGGGCATGTTCTTCAGACTTAAATTATGATTGTCAGCCACAATGTTGGATTGAGATCAGAGCACTGACTTGCACTGCAGGGCTTTGGGATCACTATCCTGAAAGACTTTCTCCAAAGCTTCAGTTTCTTAAACTCTTACAGTATTATCCTGCAATGCACACCATCCATCCTTTCTTCTGTTTTAAAAAGATTTCCAGTCCCTCTTGATGAAAAGCCGCTCCACAATATGATCCTCCCACCATCATACACTGTAGCAATGGTGCTTTCTAAGTCAAAGTGTCTGCATTGTTAAATTTTCACCAAATATAAAGTATTGCTGTGAATTTAGTCTCATTTAACCACAAAATCTTTTCCCACATCCCAACTGGGTCACTAATGCCTTCTGGCAAACTCCAGACAAGCTTTCCATTTGGTTTCTGGTTCTTTAGTTCAACCCTTCCATACAAGCCAGTGTTCTCTAGAGCTCTTGACATGGTTCACTAGTATTTAATTTATTCTCAGATGCTGTACTCTATGGTATCTTCAACATGATTGTTGATTTCTTTATAGTTTTTCTTAAAAATCTCAGAGAGTTGAGGAAAGTACGGGTGGATTGAAGCAGCTTTCCCTTCCAGGCAAATTAACTAACTGTCCCCTCTGGGACATCCTAACATCAAACTTCACTATTTTATTTGAAATGCCTTGTAGACATAATACACTTTTATCTGCAGTGAATTACATAGGAACAACCGGTAAACTCTATGTTGTCAATCATCGGAAATGACCTGTAAACGCTGAGCTGTTTTCTTTATCCGCCTGGATGAGGAGAAGTGCTTTAAGTTTCATTTTAGATTAAAATTTTTTTTTTCTGAGTGACAGGGATGATCTTAAAAACATGAGACACATAACAGTTACTATAGTATTGCAGTTACCACATGGCTACACAATAACTGCATGCGCAGTGCTGATGAATGGAAAAGACAGGATCTCCAGTGCGAGATGCGAGATGCAACGGTCAACTTGCGTTTCAGACTTCCTCCTCACTGCAAAAATAGCATTTGTTGAAACCAAGTGGCCAAAATGACTAGTTTTCTACTTCAATTTGTGACTTCACAATGTGACAGATATTTGCACTTAAACACTTCAACTCTTTAAGGGTGTATGTGAGTGAGTGTGTGTCTATGACAGCTAATAATCAGCTAGTAATAGTGTAAGTTTGCATTGCTAAAGTCATTCACACATTGATATATATTTACTAATAATCTACACATTTTGTTTTAGATCAAAAGCAGTCTTGTTTTATGGAAATAATAAAATATTCACATTTCAAATAATATACTTTCAGTTTTAACCTCTAAAGCAGGCAGAGCCTTGCTAATCAAAGGACAAGTAATTTGCTGCAATTAACCTTGAACTCTGAATTAGGCCCATTATAATTCAAGTACAGAATGTTGTTTTCAGGGCTAAAATAAAACGGTTCTGAGAGGCGTGGTCGGTCAGGTGAGGTGGATTACTTTGATGTCTTGACTGTAGGCATCGGTGGAGGCTCTGGGGCGAGGAAAGGGAGGGGTACACTGAGCGACCATCCAGCCACGGCTGCACGCAGCGCTCCTGAATGATTCATGCACCAAAGAAAAATGCAAACGCACCGATTTAGCGCACAGATATTTGTTCTTTTAAAAGATTGATGGCCTTGAGCGGAGAAAGAATGGGGTGAATAACTAATGTATGTGTTTGTTTCTTCTGAATGTGCACATTAAAGAAGCAGCTGATAATATTTGTTTTTGAATATGCTAGTGAGCGTGCTTAACTGGCTAAGGAGTTGTGTGTGTGTGTATGTGTTGGCCCTTGATGCATAATTGAGCTTTTCAGAGAACAGGTTGTAGTGGAGATTATTATATATTAATATATTTTTAGGTTAGAGACGTTCCGTGATTTGTTTCTCTGTGGACAAAAAAAAAAAACGGTCTCAACTAAAGCAGAATAATGTCTCTCTTCCTACAACAGTTTGATTTACTCTCACACTGACATTAATGGCTCAATCAGCAGATATTACAGTAAACCGGTGCAGCCAGTTTCTCAATTCGTTCGAACTAAATTGTTTTACATGAATCCTGTGTGTCTGGATGTATTAAATCGCCATACGCGTTTCACTTTCAGTGTTGCTAAAGATTAATGTTAATTTTTACAATCTTTACAGTCCTTACAATCTTTACAGTCCTATGGCAAATCATGCACTGTAAAAAAAAGTTGCTGCCTTATATTTTTTAGTAAAATCAACTTGGATGTTTAAGTCATATAAACTTGAATTACATTAAACTGTCTTTAAAAAAAACTAGTTGAATCTTGTATAACTTGTAAAACTAACCTATTTTGATGAGTTAAAGCAATGTAAAAACATATGTTGTCATAACTTACTGATCTTATACATTTCAGTGTAAGGGTAATTGCGTTTTAGACCTTCATGGAATAGCGTTTGAGACATATTTTGTTAATAAAATAAAACAACAAGAATAGCTTAATAACTTTATTACCGCTGGTCTCTCGGTATGGTGCATGCAGTAAGTTTTATTGAGGACATCATTTTTAAATGTAGTCATAGCCTAAGTGGTATTTTGTCAGTAAAAACAGTTAAAAATTCTTAAAAATATCTTCTTTTGTGTTCCATACAGTCAAACAGGTTTGGAATGACATGAGGTTGAGTAAATAATGACAGAATGTTTAAGTGAACAAATTTTTTCCCTTTAACAAAAAAACAGCATATCAGATTGTCTGTAGGTACGCTCACCTGAAGCTGCACTCTCCAAACCTTTGTTCCTCTACAGAAGACAGTTTTTAATTGCTTGGGAAGACTTAATTGAATAAATTGTAATCTAATTTAATTATATTCTGGCCTGCAGAGGGACTATATCATCAAAAGTGCACAGCCCTGAATATCACCGAGACCCCCTCACACACAAGCGTGTTCCTGCCCGGGAAGGAACTTGGCTGGGAACATTAAAGAGCAACATGCAGGTTGGACACCCCTATATAGCATAGTGTATGTTGATGACAGAACAACTAGATTTTCTTAACTGGAGTAATATATATTTAGCCATTAACGATATTTTGAGATAAATTGTGATAAAATAACTTCCGCGTCTGTAAAGCACTAACCGGAAGTGACGATCGGCGAGGGAGTCTGGTCAAGTTCAAGCTCAGATTACAATGGATGCGAATGAAGAAACAGAGTTCTCCGATGTGGACGAACATGCTTATGATGGCCCACAGGCCTATAATTATGAGCCTCCTAGGCGAGATAGTAGTCAGGGGGAGATCAGGGGGAGGAACAATGGGCAGAGGAGAGAAGTAGAGTTGTGGTGTCAAGAAAACCAGTGGCGAATAGGGCAAGTGACTTGGTGAGTTCATGTAAGTTAGCACCGTGGCTAACGCTGGTTCATCTACTGTATGGCTAGTACCTTGGTGTTTTGCAATAAATCTGCTTTAGCAAACATACGTTCGACCTTGTTCTTGATTAAACATCTATTTGGATTGTCTTAATTTAAGCCAGCAACTTTTTGTCTTCTCATATTCTACGCTGACAGTGATTATGCAGTCCATCCAAGCTGGTTAGCACTATCTACATTGACTAAATACTATGCCATAACAACAAACTAATAATGACAATTCCTAAGCTACAATAGCAACAGTCTAATGGTGCTTTTCCACATAATTCTCCGGAGTGAAATGTGCGCCACAAATGACCGAGTGTGTGGTAACAGACGCGGCAGTGAAGTCTGCTCTCTTCACCTGCACAAAACGCACCCAAGACCGAAAAGCCTTGTTTTTCCTAGAAGGAAAATGATGGACACGATGTCCTGACAGGCTGGAATTCGTGCAACTAGCACAAACACAATAATTTACCATTATGGCTTCTCTAAAACTCGATCTAAAACTTTCTGTCTCTCAATACTGCAATAACTCAATAACTCAATAACTACACCAACACCCAACAATGAGAAAGCTGACCGCGAGCTCTTTTATTTACCTCGGCCTACGTCATATGACGCGTTTCTATAGCGGGAAAGGCGTATTCCAGAGCCTAGTACATTTTCATCAAAATCTCAATATCAAATGAGATTTCATTAGTAATTTCTACATTTGTGTTTTTAAAATACCTCTGTAGACAATTTAAAGTATTAATTCAGAAATAAATTCAACCTGCATGTTGCTCTTTAAGAGACACGGATGACATGCTAGACCTGTCTGACTGCTGCTACACATTCTCTCACTCTTCTGCCCTGCGTGCAACTCACAAACAATACACACACACACAACTAGGGATGAGCAGGGCCTATATATTTTCAAAACCTAGTCCATTGTGCACACAGTCATAGGAAAACAAAAACTCAAAAACAACAGGATAGTGTGTGATTCTAGGTTGATGCTCGTGTGGAAAGCTGGCGGTTGTTCTGGGTTTATCAGTGCATGCGTCCGGAACGTGTCACCTCACGCTGGGGTCTCCCCGCCTATAAAATATGCATCACATACAGGATAACATGGAAAGAGCGCGGCAGCACAACACACACACACACACACACACACTCAGACCCGGGACAACAATTGGGCTTCGCACCAATGAGCATGAGCCCGGCGAACACACGCACACACACACGTACCCACATGCACAAAAGTGAGATTATCTAAAGGCCTGGTGAGAAGGTATATCCTCGCTATCTTGATTTGCAGTATCTGTTACATTTTAGTAAACAAATATGGGCGGATCATACAGTGGCGGTAACATAAGACACACCAGCACTTTAATTTGTTGATGAATGTGTAATGTGTGTGTGTATTTGATATGAAGGATTAAGCAAACTTTTGTTCTCATCAGGTTTCCACAGGGTTCCATAAATATGTGCATGATTACAAAATGCAATTAGCAGTTCGATGCAGTCACATTTACCGTTATTTGTCATATTTTCACAGGTGAAATCCAGTAATTTCAATAGGAATCCACTCAATGTGGAATTCCATTTGAAGGCAAAAGTTTTCCCCACACACGTATTTTGCATTGGCTTCAAGTTGGAAACGCAAATTCGCCACGTTGAACAACAGAGAGTGACTTCTGTTTAAGATGCGTTTTATACATCGTTATTGACAATTGACCTTTTTACCCAGAACATTTCACCGAAACCTTAAAGGGTTAGTTCACCCCAAAATGAAAATTCTGTCAGTAATTACTCACCCTCATGTTGTTCCAATCCCGTAAGACTTTCGTTCATCTTCGGAACACAAATTAAGATATTTTAGATTAAATCTGAGAGCTGGATCACTCCTCCATATAGGCTTCTAAAAGGGATCGAAACTGGCTGGCCCAGAAAAGTTAAAGACATCGTTAAAATAGTTCAAGTGACTACAGTGGCTCAATCTTAAGTTTATCAAGCGACGAGAATACTTTTTGTACGCAAAAAAACAAACAAAATTAACGACTTTATTCAACTATTCATTTCCTTCTCTGTGGGCCTCGAGATAGTTCACGTAGTGCAACTGTGCAGCGCTTCTGGGTTGTATGTCACACGTAGGCTCACTATTGGCCGACACTGGTCATGTGTGTGATGCGTGTGACGTACAACCTAGAAGCGCTGTGCAGTTACACTACGTGAACTATCTCGAGGTGATTTTGCTGGTAACACTTTAGTTTAGGGTCCAATTCTCACTATTAACTAGTTGCTTATTAGCATACATAATACTAGGATATTAGCTGTTTATCAGTACTACAGTATAAAGCACATATTAATGCCTAATTCTGCATGATCATATTCTACATCCCTTAATCCTACCCAATACCTAAACTTAACAACCACCTTACTAATAATAAGCCATAATGAGTTTGAGGCAAAATTCATAGTTAATAGTGAGTTAATAGTGAGAATTGGACTCTATAATCGAAAGTGTGACCATGTTGTTTTATATAAGGATGAACAATGAAAAGTGTTAAAAAGGATGAACATTAAAACCATTTTTTTTTACAGCGCACACTTGGAAGTGTAACACGTTTTGCTGTCTTTCTGTCAATCTTTGTTTGATGGCTAACAGCAAGCTAATAAATAATTATGCTATTAATTGGAAGCATATTCATAATAAATCATCACCTAACAAGAACATGCACATTTAATCACATGCAGAAAGTTCCAACTTTTTCCAAACATCATACAGTTCTCGGAATAACTGTGGCTTTCCAGCTGTGGGAGAGCAATATTATTGTACGTGTTACATAATTCTCTTACTTACATATAATCCCATAACGCACCACTCCTGAGAGTTACGTTGCACACGTCATTATGTCATACGTGCAGCACGGTCCAGCCTGAATGACATCGGGGCATCGTTCAAGGCTGACCACGCCTTCACAGACACATGACCCTTGACCCAGATAAATCTTGACCACTGCACATCAGGGACAGATGGAATGCAGTCACTCACTGCCAGAAACTCCATAGTGTGTGTGTATGTGTGTGTCTGTTTGCGTCTTTATCAGAGAGACGACGCTGGCCTGTGAGGTCACAGCTGTGCTGGTCAACAAGCTCCGCCTACAGCAGCTGTCTCAGTTCCCCGTGAGACAAATGGGAAAAATCAGACGTCTCTTGCAAATAAACAGTCAAAAAGACATGTACATAGACTATGCACAAACATACACGCATGCTTACCACAGCACGTAGAATGCGCTGAGAAGGCAGCTGAATAATAACGTTTTCTGACGTGCATAAGCTTTCAATTCTTACTTCCGACTTGATTTTACCCCGTCAACACCCTCCTTCAGACCAGAAGGGAGCACGTCATCACAGCATCACAGCAACTTGCTCACATACAGCACACATTCACCAGGCCACTGCAGTGACGCCCTGTAGACCACAGTCTGGGCAGATGTCCATCTGACAACAGGAAGTCTCCTTGGCCTGAGAGTTTTCTTATTGTTATTTTTGACACCCATTACAAATGACCTCAGCCTGCGTGAAAGCCACAAAACACCTCAGATTTACATGGTTTGCTAGAATTTCACCAAAAGTACACAGTTTTTAAGAAACATGATTGTGAGCATTTACTGTATGTGATTCTGCTAGAATGTGAAATGACTTGAAGTGCATAATTTGTGCACCACTAGCATCACAACTGGTCGGGATATTAAAAGATACAGCATCACTGCAGCTACAGTGATGGGGGCAGTTGTGGCCTAAAGGTTAGAGAGTCAGATTGGAAACCCGAAGGTTGCGGGTTCGATTCTCAATACTAGCAAGAAATGACTTAGGTGTCAAGACACCTAACCCCCCCCATCGCAGTGAATAGCTGCCCAATGCTCCGGGTGTGTGTGTCCACGGTTTGCAGTGTGTGTGTTCAGTACTCACTACTCTTAGTGTGTGTCCACTAACATGAATCGGTTAAATGCAGAGGACAAATTCTGAGTATGGTTTACCATACGTGGCATTCACATGTCACTTTTAATTTCACTATTAACTTTACAGAGCCACAGTTTTTACCCTTTTGGAGGAAATCAACCACGAAATGGCTTTAAAATGGGTGCTTATAATATTTGCATATGCAGCTGGGATACAATGAATAAAATAATTTAAAATACATTAAAATAAAAATACAATAAAAATACATTTGTCTACATATTTAGCTAGGATAGAAAATAAAAAAATGCATTTTACTTAAATAGATTTGAATGTCTAAAAGCGAAAACGTAGCTACAGAGCCATAGTTTTTACACTTTTTTTGTGGAAATCAACCAATCAAATTATAGTTCAATCATGACAACTCTCTGAAAAGTGATGTTATTGAATATGGCAATGTTGGGGGACTAAATCTTCTACACTGCTGCTACTGCTGTTGATTATCGCTGCTGCTGCAAAGCAAGTATGGACTTGCTCCTGCTAATATAGCTACAGAGTAGACACACTGCTGCATGAATAGACATACATAAATCCATAGCAGATCTAGGCAGTTTGAGCTGTCAAGTCTGATTATTTCACTACTCTCAAAATAAAGAGTCCAACGGAGCCACAAATGGGCATCAATGCAGTGCTGAAAAAGAAAAAATGCATGCAAAAATAAGGTCTGTATGAAATACATATGTCATGTATGAAATGTATGTCACATTCCATAGATTTACTTTACTGTACATTTACTTTAGATGGGCCGTAAATCTTTACTGGAAAAAGAATCCAGATTTACTGGAAAGTTCAGCAAGATGTGTGTCCTTGTACATCTTTCAGTTCGATTTACATGCAGTGGCATGTATGTGACAGTTTGCTTGTGTGGAAGAGTTTTCTAAGAGAAGGTAAATGCCCACATCTCTGATGTTGCTGCTTGTTGAGAATACAACTAAGGTTGTAATTCTTACGACAGTCAGGACAATAGCATGTCCAACAAGTGGGCACCAAACAATTCAGATTTTGGCCAGAAACAAAATTTCACTAGTCTGTTAATGCAAATTATCCAAAAATATGTGACAAACCAAATGTGTTATTAATCATGTAAAAATCTAGCTATAAACATGCCAAAAGCTTCACTAACTTGCTCAGCAAGATTCTTTTCAAACTGTTGTTACACCATGACAGTTATTAATCTGAAAGAGATAAATGATTTTTGTGTAGGTCATTGGGTTTGAGTCCTAGGGAATGCATGAACTTACAACATATATAAATATATATATAAAATGTAAAACACATATTTGCAGTGAAATCTAACTTGCATTGCTAAAATGTTTGCGTTTATTTACTTGAGTACAATATGTCTTGGGCCTTAGATTTAGATATCGAATGGCCCATCGCATATTTTATATTAATGATAGCAGCCTGTGTGTGATTGAAGCAGGAAGCACTAGTTCCATTACCATTCCCCGTCGTTTACACATTGAGCCACAGCTGTTTCCCCCTGTGGGCAGTACCTATAATTGTGTGTGAGAGATAGAGAAAGTGAGACAGGGGAAAAAGAGGTGAGAAACGGTGATAGTCTTGGAGAGGTATGTGGTGTTGGATATTGTTTTGCTCATTGTTCTGGTAAATGTACTCATCTATAATAGATCAGAATCTAAGATTCTTTGTCTAAACAAATCCTCTCAAATGTACTTTTCATGTTTGGCTGTCTCTTGTAACACGTGACCCTTGTAATACAGACATATTCTGTTACATGATACACACAGACACAGACATACACAGACTCAAGACATTTAAGGCCCTGTTTACATGGTATTAAGAAGACTTTTTGTCAATTCGATCACAAGTGGACGACGCTTAATATTAAGTAAAGCGCGCTAGCCAGACGGGATTTAATCTTTGTCGGCTGAAGACCCAAGTTTGGTTTGAAGACGAAAAACATACCAAGCACAGTGTTTCTCTCACCATTCCTGATTTCTAACATGACGTGGTCTTGAAGCTATCAAAGCTAAAACGAAAGCTGCTGCTCTCCGTATGTTTTTCCGTCGTCTCTGGTCGCGTTCATATGTAAATTGCTTGAGCTTATTTCATCCATTAGATTGAAAGAAATGAAACCCATACATTCACCCACACATAGACCTCTCCACTCAAATAAATCAGGAAATTAGTGCTCGAAAGTGCAAGAAAATTATTTAAACACCAGGTGTAAATGGGTATGTGTCAGCCTCGTCAACTTGTGATCCGATCGACCAAAATGCATCTTAGGCCCTGTCCCAAATGGCACACTTCATATGCACTTTTGGTCTTGTGGACTTACAATGGCTCCCGCGTGTGCGTGTCTCTCAGTCCATGAGACCATAGGGTCCCATTTAGTCATTTTAGGTTTCAGAAGGGTGCTCACGAGCACCCATTTTGTGGTCGATATGCGTCCTCGATACGCACTTTTGCCGAGCCCGCACTGCTCCGCAGCAGACTTCTTCCCGACAGTCAAAGCGGCGTTACGTCACAAAAGTGCGGACTCAGAGGAAGACCGCGAGTGTTTAGGGTGCCATTTCGGAGAGGGCCTTAATACCAGGTGTAAACAGGGCCTAAGAGTATTTTACAAGCCCTTGTTCTTCAGTATCACAAAGGCTGACAGGGTTTTGTTATGGGATATCCAAATTAATTATTATAATCACACACACACACACACACACACACACATTAATATAAAATATAACAGACTATTAATAGGTGGTAGAACAGACACAGATTAGATTGTTAGTAAAAAAAGATGCTCAGAAGATCCATATCCACTTTATTTTTTAATGTAAGAGCAGACAAAGCCATTTTTTACCTTGAATGTGCAAGACTTTCTGTATCAAAAATTGGTCCATTATGCTGTTTGATATTGCAAACTGGTATTTGTTATCACATTATTAGAGAGGGAAAGGATAGGGCCAACACAGGTTATACTCCTTTTGCCCTCTGGCTCAGGTGCTGATGTCCTTGTTGGCTTGCACATGCATGTTCATTTATAAGCCAGAGCATGAGTTTCAGAGTTTGCAAGTGTTCTCTCAAGTGTTCTCTCCCTGTGTAAAAATGCTGCCCATATGATGGCAAGCGCGTGGCATGGTGCTGCTGATGACACAAGTAGCGCCTCCAAACAGCTCCGCCAAGACTAAAAATAGCCTCCCTCTGAATGCAGCCAGCCACAAATACAGAGCAGCACTATCATTTTACTCACCCTGAAAGAGAGAGAGAGCCTGTCCCCTTGTTTAACAGTTTCATTATGTGAAGAGTGCGTCACTATGAGGTGGAAAAAAAGTGAAAAAGAGGGAAAAAATTAAAGAAAGGAAAGAAAGAGTGAGGGCGTAGTTGGCAGGGGGAAAACGGTAACCAGAGGGGATTATGGGGTTCGGCAAACAAGAACCCTGTATGAGTGCGTGTTTTGGATCTGCGCGTTGGATCTGGTGAGTTACCAAATGAAATGTATGCAAGTTCCTCTCAAAGAAGAATAAGACGTTCGGTCCTAAAGGTCCTCTACTTTTCGAGACGGGACCTTTGAAATGGTGGCAAATTTTTTTAATGTTGCGCGGCCTACCATTTGTGTTTGGTGAAAACTTCCCCCCTCTTATATCACACAACTCAAACCACTTCCTCCTTCTATGACATCATCACGATGGCCCACTGCCCCTGATGCTCTCACCACAGCGATGACTCCACGCCAGGCCTCTTTCTCTCTCTCTTTCCACTCCTCCGCTCTGGCCCGTTTGCACGTCTGCTCTTGCGCGGGACACAGAGAGAGAGAGAGAAAGAGAGACACACACACACACACGGGAGCGTGTGACGCAGCCAGACTTGGTTGGGCTCCTGTGGCCTGGTTCTCAGAGGCAGTACTGACTGGACTCTTTGTCTCAGCGGCGGAGTTAAAAATAAAACCCGGGAAAGAGTTTGGCTAGCGTTATACCAGTGTTAGTGATACGTTTCACCGACGTCTGGGGAATAGAGACCCCTCTTACACACTCAGACGCATACGGATACACTCACACCTCTCTTGGGAGCTGAACTCACGATGAACTTGGATGTGAAAAACATCCCAAAGCAATGGCCCACAGTGTTTTCTGGACCGGGCAGGAGCGTCCACAAAACCGCCACCTCATGACGGAACACTTGTGTCATATTGCGTAGCTCAGACAGACATGCAAATTAAATATACGTCCATGTAAACATGCAGCTCTGATACAGCTGTAAGGGTTATTTATTATACTACATTTCCTTTAGCTTAGTAAGATGAAAAAGGAGGGTATTTTATAATGGAGATTTTGGGGAAGATTATGAAATGTAAAACTCACAGATAACTTTTAACCCAACACTACCTTGTTCTCTCAAGTGTGCAGCGATTCTGAATGTACCACTTCAGAGCCCTTTCTTGTCACAAATACCTATTATATTACATAGAAATAAAATTTAAAAAAAGTTTTAAGGAGTAGGACTTCTCGGATGAGAATGTAATATTGCATAGCTAAAAAGTACTGTCTGTCCTATAAATGAGAGTGAAGGGAAAGAGGAAAATCCAAATGCATTGTCCATTGAATGGAATCCACAAAAAAATTAAATGTAGACATAAAATCCCTGATATATTAAAAAGTAATAAATAAATATGAAAAAACATTTACATATATAAATATAAAAACATACATTTAATTATACACATATATTATAAACATACATATAAATGACAATTAAAAAGAAAAAAGTAAATTAAATTGCTTTCAAAATGAAAAATATACATGTATATATGGTACAAATTTGTATAATATATAAATATGAATTTTAAAATATTTTTATTTTGCACTTACAACTTGCTTTTCTTCATCCATACAAATACATAAAGAAAAGGCCATGTTATTAAATGAAATAGTTGTTTTCAAAAATGATTTAGTAATGTATTATTTTATTACATTTAACTGACATTTTAAACATAAAAACTAAATATTGTGGATAATTTGAAAATTGATTTATCAGATAATTAATTAATAATGTATTCCTTCACTTATTAACATCAAAAGACTGTGTGAGCAGTATAACATCAGTAAGACGAGGATGAGAGTGTACTTGGTAATTTAAAGCTGCTGCCTTTATGTGTGTGTGTGTGTGTGTGTGTGTGTGTGTGTCAGTGAGAGATGTTATGGGGTCACCTCATCCCCTCGAGGCAGGGCAAACCCTTGGCACATTCTGTGAGTACTGGACTCAAGAAACAGTCACAACAAGGGATCTCACAAGGGAGCCAAAGTACACACACACCCAAGGATGCCATAGAAGAATTTGTCAGCTTGCTGGATGAGCTGGGTGGGGTAAGGGATCTTAAACTACACCCCGCCCCTCCTTCCAACCCAAAGAGGAATCAGGTGGTGCGACGACACACAGTGTGATGGAAAGAGAGCCAGATATATCAGCAGGCGGGCTATTAATGTCTCACAGACACACACACGTAACACAGGGGTATGGTTACAGTGCATTATATGGAGATGATGCTCTTAGACTCTCTGGCATCGACCTGTCCGTTTGTAAGTTGTGTAACAACGGAGATGTTTCTTTTCATTTCTTTGTCTGTAAAAGCTAAAACTATGTAGACATAAGTCAAAATAACCTGAATATTACCTTTCTGTACCTCTGTACACAATGCAGAACAAACCCAAAATAAAAATAAAATAAAACAAAATAATGTAAAATAGAATATAAATATTAGATGAAACACATTGGAATCCGTGTATCATTCGTTCATTCATTTTTTTTATTTTTTATATTGAATGTAGAAAAACTGACCAGCCCCCTCACCTGACCCCTATAGAAAATGTGTGGGGTGAACTGAAGAGGAGAGTGTATCAACATGGACTTGTGAATCTGAAGGATCTGGATAGATTCTGTATGGAGGAATGGCATAGGAGCAGACTCTGAGCTGTTATCTTGGTAAATGGAGGTTGCAAAAAGTATTGAGTGCCAATAATTGTGGCCAATGTTTATTGAAGAAAAACATTTATTTCATAAAGAGATCTCCCCCATTTTACTTCAATGAAAGGTTAGATTTTTGTGACTTTTTTTTAACGAAAGATCAAAAGGATGAGCAATGCACATTTATTTTCATAGCCTTCTTTGCTCATATTTACCAAGGGTGCTATAATTCTGAACATTACGGTGCTCTTCTGAGGTTTATACTGTAGGCCTTGTGTTTTACTAATATTGATTAAAATTAATATTTCAAAATGATGTGCTTGTGTGCTTACTGCACACTTGCATGAATGTACACAGGTCTGCAACGCCAAAATTTAACAATAAATTACATTTTCGGTTTGTTTCTTGCCAATTTATTATTTATTATTAATTATTTTATAGCCCTATTCGCACGGGATAAGTATTACCTAATGACCTCTAGTCATTTGTAATAATTGCGGAGGTTGTCTGTGAACTTAATCCCGTGCGAATCGGCCATGTCTGTAATTTGTAAAGTAAAAATTCCCCCGCAAATGACTTACCATATTTCGCCGAACACCGAGGTCCTGTGTTAACATTAGTCCCGTGCGAATCGGCATCTCTGTGATTTGGCGGGGTCGTTTATAATTTTGTCAAGGTTTTTGTTTCCTGTGTGGTTTTTTTATCCATCTTTCGCGAAGAATGGAGGCTGCGTTGGAGTGTTTTGATAGTATTTTGTATGCTGGTTCATATCGCTATACACCATACAACTATACAATTTGCAGAAAGAGAAAGCTGAAAATCATCAGAAGAGCAAAAACAAAAAGAATGATTAGATGGAGATGGATGACATGTTTAGCAGCATGCAGGACGGATCATTCTTCTGTTTATGATATATTATACAGCTAGACCTATAATAACGACAAGACATTTCCAAGCAATAGCCTAATGTCATCATATCCGGGAGATAAGTCCGCTTATCCCATGCGAATGCGCCACATCTGTGTTTCGTGTGGCGCATTCGCACGGGATAAGCGGACTTATTCAAATTCGGACGTAATTTCAAATTCACACAAGGTCCCCAGATAATACTAATCCCGTGCGAATAGGGCTTATGACACGTTTGTATCCACAAAAAAAAAAAAAAAAAAAAAGGCAGGGTAGGCAGGTTTTTTCTAAAACACTTTGTCCTAAATTTGTTTAAACTGTCTTTATATACAAATACATATTTAAAATGTAAGTACTCTGAAAAGGAGAGTATCCAATTCGAGTGTCTGTAGTCCTCTCAGGGCTGCAATAAACACAGCTACTTATTCCATTCGGACGAATGAAATGATTGGCTGGGCGACTGTCACTCTCCCTCGCTACCATGGCTACCACCCCTGCTGCTACAGGAGCTGCCCACATGCGCGCACTCAGTTGACTAGCTCGTTACTGAATCAAACTCAATAGGAGCTGGAAGACCAGCGCGAGCGGAGAGGTGCGCAGTGCATGTAGTGACATATGTCAGAATCACAGGTAAGAAAATTAGTGCTGTCAAACGATTAAAATACTTAATCGCGATTAATCGCATTAATGTCATAGTTAACTCGCGATTAATCGCACATTTTTATCTATTCTAAATGTCTCTTGATTTCTTTTTGTCCCATTATTTTTTCTCATTTTAATGCTCTTATCAACATGGAAAAGTGGATCGGCTTGTTTTGTGCAAATGTTTTTTATTGAAAACAACATACTGTTTTCAATTTCACACTAACATTCTCACTTGGAGCAAATAATCTCTCACACAATGTAACGCTGTCCATCAATAAAAGGGTGAAAGAAATACTGACGAGGTCCTGATATTGACGAGGGGGCGGAGAATTCGCATCAGCTGTGTGTGTGCTTGGCCATCATCAAGTGGTATTTCAGACTGGACGTGCTGCGATGATGATAGCTCAGTTCACAACGACAAAACACAGATCACTTTGGTCTTGTCAATGGAACCAGTTGGCAACATTTTAAAAGTAAACTTTCAATTCAGAATCTTATTGGCATCCATTTCGGCGTCTCGCGCTCGTCATCTACTCAAAACGTAACGTTAACCAACTATTTGAGCCGGCTCGCAAGCCCAAACAAGTGTGTGTGGCGTGCCTGTTGTTTTGTTTGTGGTCTAGCTAGATCCGCTTGCGCTTTGGTTGACGAAGCAACAAAACGTCCTCGCGCGGCACAAGCCATTGAAATTAATGTGTTTCATAGCGCAGCTCTGCGCATGCCGCGTCCTGTTGCAAAAGCATGTGAAAAAAACGACAAAGTTTGCTAGGCCAAAAAGACTGTTAATCGCGTGATAAAAAAATTAACGCAGTTAAAATGGGTTTGCGTTAACGCCGTTAATAATGCGTTTAACTGACAGCCCTAAAGAAAATACCTAACTTTATCATTATGACTATAAACTAACATGGCTGTTAGTACTCACTATCAAGCTAGCATATCAATACTGGTAAAGTTTAAAATATATTAAGTTTGATTCAGTAACGAGCTAGTAACATAAGGCAAAGTTAAAAACAGGTTCCATTAATACACGTTTTCCCGTTACTATCAGTTTCCACTGTGATGAAGGTGAATTTCGTGTAATATTCATAACATATACAGTGTTTTGCATGTAAGAGCTTCCAAGATGAGAGCCTCTCCTCTTCCGAAATGAGCGAGTCAACCGAGTGCTACCGAGATACTACTCACACGCTATTGGCTGGTCAGTGGTAACTGGCCATTGGCCTGGATGAATGGTTCTTGCCGGGGCGACAACAGGCCCCTAGCCAGAGATCTGCACCGTTCTTCCCTGAGGTTCACGAAGAACTGACAAAGTAGTGGCGCGCCCCCCACTCAGCCCGCCTACGAGTCTCTACCTCAGCCGCGCTCTTGAGCGTCGACAGCGCTGAGGAAAAGAGCTATAAGAAGCTGTCCCCCCTAGAGGAAGCTGTGGCTGCGCACCTTTGCCCACCCACAACTATTGAATAGAAATCCAAGGTGGCTCATCCATCCAAGCTCTGCAGGACAACTTCATCCCTCGCTGGCAGGGCTTACACGTCCCATTCGATGGCGGTCCTCCAAGTGTTCCAAGCCAAGCTCCTCCGGTCCATGGACGAGTCTGGACCAGACCCAGAAGCTTTTTGCGATCTCCGTAGCGCCACAGACCTGGCCCTACGCGCCACGAAAGACACCGCTCAGGCCATTGGGAGGGCCATGGCCAGTTTAGTGGTGCTGCCGCATCTGAGCGCATCTCCTTTCTGGGTGCAGTAACGGACTCGGCTCAAATCCGCCCCCTGCAGTACTGGCTGAAACCACAGGTTCCTCCCCAGGCATGGCACTCAGGCCATCTTCATATCAGGGTGGACCACGGCTGCACCAGAGCCCTGGCCCCTTCGATAAAACCCAGCCTATTCGAGTCAGGGGTAAGCTTGGGGATAGTCTCAAGAAGGATAGTGGTCACGACAGATGCCTCCAACACAGGTTGGGGTGCTCTGTGCGAGGGCAAACCGGCCTCCGGCTCTTGGACGAGCACAGAGGGACGGTTGCATATCAACAGCCTAGAAAGGCTGGCGGTTTTGCTGGCCCTCAAAACCTCCCTACCACACCTGGCAGGTCACTACGTCCTGGTCCGGACGGACAACACAACAGTGGTGTCCTATATAAACCGCCAGGGCTGGCTCAGGTCGAGACATCTGTACGAATTGCCAGAAATCTCCTATTATGGGCAAAAAGCAACCTGCGCTCGCTGAGAGCTACACGTGTCGGCAAACTAAACCGGGGAGCAGATATGCTGTCCCGGGACAAGGTGTCCCCAGGGAAATGGACCCTCCATCCCCAAACTGTTCAAAAGATCTGGGATGTTTTCGGGAGGGCAGAGGTCGACCTTTTCGCCACTGAAGACAACTCTCACTTCCCAATATTTTTCTCGAAAGACAGGGATGCGCTGGCCCACGAATGTCCCAGCCTTCCCCTGTATGCTTTTCCTCCGGTCACACTCTTCTCTCAGGTCATAAAAAATGATCAGGGAGGGCAGACAAACAGTCCTACTTGTGGCCTCCCTCTGGCGGAACCAGCCTTGGTTACCCAAGTTGATCCAGCTGCTCACAGCAGCCCTGTGGTCAATACCCTTGAGGGAAGACCTTCTTCCCCACGCGAACAGGACAGTTTGGCACCCCCCTCCAAAACCATGGGCCCTCCATGTGTGGCTTCTCGACGGGAGCTTGCGGACCTCCCAGCAAAGAGTCCTGAGCACAATCAGCTTATCTGCTATTGGTAGATTGATATACACTTCATATAGTAATTTACTGGCACACATGAAAGCTTACCTGCCCTAAATGAAGTGTTTTTGTGTGTGGTTTGGCCTTGAGTTTATGCCCTAAACATGCTCTCATTATGGGTTGGGTCTGTGAGGCGTTCTCTCAGCACAAACATACTCTATTTTTCTCTTTTTCACTACATACAGACTAATGCCGCGTGCTTATGTAACCGTGTCACACAAAAGAAACTGAAGTAAACAGCCCATGTATTCACAACTAATCAATTGCTTTGCATCCTTCACCCGGCCATCTCTGTTAAATTTTTCCTTTTTCTCACATATACACACAAACACACAACTTGTGCAAAGTTTGTCTGTTGCTGTAGAAGATCAAAGCAGATTCTTCTGAGAGGTATGTGTGTGTGAATGCTTGCGTATGTATGTGCACAAGTTTTTGAAATAGATACAAATATGTTATCGCTCAGCCAGCACAGTTCACTCAGAGTAGCAGCAGTGCAACGATGGGATTCTGTGGATTTGGCATTGAGGGGCCAAAAAAACACCCGCCATTGTAAATCTTCCTGTGGAATCCAGACTACTCCGTTAGCTGTTCCTTATCAGAAAGAACCTCCTACGTCCCTAATACATCATCACAATCACTCTGTTCCTCACCTGGAATTCGACATATTCCGAATTCCTCACATATTCTTAAAAGCTTCCCATTTCGGAATGCATCGGCGGGCATGATTACCGCATCAGCATCACGTGAAGCACTGAAGAATCAGGAAGACTCAGCTGAGCATTCGAAATGGACTACAGCAGGAATTCCCTCTGCGCTCAGAATTATGGGACAACTCCCACACAGACAGACACTGCTCCTCAACACGCTCTCCAAGCCAACCAGACCTAGTATGGTATGGGGAGTGAACACACACTCCAAATGAAATCCAAAATGATAAAGATCCCATCTTTGATGTGTATGAGGTTGAAGCTGTTCCTTCCAAAGTTTGCTGTAAACGAGGCGTCTGAACATGCCTGAGGAATGAGAGCCACACCAGATTAAAACTATTACACAACACACAATAAAATGACCACAGCATTCTCATATCATCAAGATTAGGAACTCTCACTGATATTACTCAGGCCTATGGAAGCTCCTGCCGCTCTCCCTCTTATGGGCATTAGTGGTTTGTTTCCGTCGGCCAAAACAATTTGTTCATGTATTATATCAAGAGACAGAGAAATTCTACTAGGGGCTCATGAGATCAAAAGAGTGCCTTTAAAAGAGACCAGATTTTAAGCACAAGCATCATAGCAACCACCAAAACACCCTATAGCAACTGCCTTGAGATATCTATAGTGACAGTTTGTCTTACTATATTATTTACTGTAATCCATCCATCCATCCATCCATCTGTCTGTATGTAAATGTATTTGAGTCTATCTATATTTGACAATCTATCTGATGATTTTCCTAAGTATGTAACTAGCTAGTGGTGACTGGTTTTCTTACACTATTACTTGATGCATGTTATCACCATCAAACCTGAAAGTTAAAACTAGTCTTAACCTTTATACAAAGCTTTGTCAAGCCAACAAAGTGTGTCATGACAAACTGTACCGATCTACTATGAACATTATTGAATTCAACTGAATTGAATTTTTTTATTGTCACTGTATGCGTACAACTCTCGTTGTTCCCGTCAACGATTACACAATTACACATGCAGTTCCACACTAGATGCAATTAATAAATTGAATAACAGATAGAATTACAATTAAATGTTTACAATCAGTCCAAGCATGTTTGATAAACACTAATGAATCAGTCCAACAGTATTAATTGCTCGAACAAACTAATAAAACTTAACACTGTTCAACAATGTTCCTTAAATCGATTCAATTCAATTACACACTATTTCCATGAGATAACATTCTCTGTGCATTTCATCAAATTTGCCAAACAATTAAGAGTTAAAATAATTACAACACAACAGGCTTGTTGGCTTGATTGAGAGTGTCAATGGCTCTGGGAATAAAACTGTTCCTCAGTCGTGAAGTACAGGCATAAAATGCCTTATAACGCCTACAGGAGTAAACATGTCATCACATGTTTGACGGGATTAGTTCAAACATGTGACGACGTGGATGTGTAGAATCCTTACAGATGCCGATAGCTTTTGCCAAACAACATAATCTATAGATATCTTTTAGTGTTGGTAATTCAACTCCGATGATCTTCTGTGCTTGGAAGACAACCTTCTGGAGTGCTTTCTTATCACCAGCTGTACAGCAAGAAAACCGTACAGAAATGCAGTATGTTATGCTCTCTATAGTACACAGATAAAAAGTCTTCGGTAAAAATCAGCGTCTGTTGAGGCAAACAAGCCTTCTTCATTCTCAGGAAAAACAGTATTTGCTGTGCTTTCTCAATCAAAACAGTAGTGTTTGTGGACCAAGTAATGTCTTCTGAGATGTATGTGCCTAGAAACTGGACATTCTCCACTCTGTCCCAATTGATAAATACTGCTGCTGTGCTCTCCCCATGTTCATGATTAGCTCCCTAGTTTTCTCTGTATTAAGGGTCAGGTTATTTTTAGAGCACCAGCTTACCATTTTAGAGTATGCTTACCTTACAGCTTAAGTTCTGTACCTCCCCTCTATAGGCTGATTCATCATTGTTGGAAATCAGACCAATCACAGTTGTGACATCAGCAATTTTTACAATGATGTTATCAGAAAGTGCAGGGACACAATCATGTGTTAAGAGGGAATAAAGAATGGGACTCAGTACACATTATTATAATAAGGTTGTCGGCCCGCTGGGTAAAGTCAACCTACCCGCTGAATTCTGCCTCGGATTTTTCATATATATTAATCAGGATGCACTACACCAACGAAAGGAAACCACACGCCAACACAAGAGACATAAGAAAGAGCGTTTTTTGTGTTTCAGTACAGAATGACTGTGTGCATAGGTATAGTGAGAAAAAAAAAACATCTCATGAACCAAAACACATGACTTGAAACTGTATCCCATATAAAGTACAGTTAAGATCTATAAAGAATATTAAAAACTTGAATATAAGTTCCTATATGACTACAGCAGTGATATTGAGCTTGAGGGCTGAAGTCTCTGGACTGTTTTGGTTCATTAAGAGCTATATTGGCTTAGAGAGCCAGCGGAGCACAAAATAACTTAAGATTTCTATCCCTGCTGTCAGTCAAAGCAGTAACTACTAACTACCGATGGCACACTGAACACAGGTGTACGTGTGCGTAGGCATGAGTAAGGGCAAGAGAACAGCCCTAGGCTTTACAGAGATGAATAAAGACATCAGGGAGCAATCCTTAACACTGCATTGCTGCAGGGACACACACGCACACATGTAACACCAGGCAGACAGTTGTTGCAGCTGTCAGAAGCCAGCACATTCCACTCATCAGGCTGTGCATTGTCTCTCTCCCTCTCTCGTTGGTTCACTCTATAATCTATGCCTGGCTAAATTTGAAGGTACAATCGTTGAGTGCTCAAAATACGAGAGAACCGAGAAACTGGTTTTGTAATTGATATGGGTGTTGCTTCTAAAGCACAATATGGAAGATTACTGTTTAAAGGTGTTGGATGTTTCTTTGCTGCCAACAGGCACTTGCAGAAGTTATATTGGTAATACACTTTAATAAGGTTCAATTTGTTGATATTAGTTAAAAAATTTTAAAATGCTGTAAAATGATTGACTATTGTTAGTTCATTATACTTAAAGGGTTAGTTCACCCAAAAATGAAAATTCTGTCATCATTTACTCACCCTCGTGTCGTTCCGAACCCGTAAGAATTTCATTCATCTTCGAACACAAAATTTGTGTTAATTTTAATTAAGATATTTTAATGAAATCTGAGATATTTCTGTCCCTCCATTGACAGTCCACACGACTACCACATTGTCTCTTCAAAAAGTTCATAAAGAGATTGTAACTAATCCATATGAATTGAGCAGTTTAGTCAAAATTTTCTGCAGAGACATGATCGTTTTATATGATGAACAGATTGAATTTAGGCTTTTATTCACAAACATTCATCAATGCACACAGCAGCATGTTCGTTTGACGTGCGAGAACCAATGAGGTTAATTTCCGTGTGTTACGCAACCAAGTGTGCTGCACAAGTCCTGAAAAGTGAAGCCAAATTGTTTTGATCGCTCCCAGGTGGCTGGATGCAGTATAGCGCATTTTAGCACTTCCGGTTCCATCTTCCCGAAGTCAATGTGTTTTTTGAATGAGATTTTGGTTAAATGGCTGAAGTAAGATCTGTGATGAACACAAGCTCAAGACACTTTCATGTTTTATTCTACGACATAAAAAAAAGCTGTTACGTGTCTTGAAAAAGGCGGTTGTAAACAAGAGGTTAAATGAGGCTGTCTAAGAGAGAGTTCACTTTGAAATTAATTTTTGGTATGTTTTAGCTTACCTGAAGGGCATCCAAGATGTAGGTGTCTTTGTTTCCGCAGTAGTTTCAAACTGTTCTTGTCTGTCAGTCATATAATGCAAGTCTATGGTCACCACCTCAAAGAGCATGCACAGAGAAGTCCAAATTAAACATGATTTAATGACTCGTAAATGTAAGTACACATTGATGGCCTAAGACACGAAACGAGCGGTTTGTGTGAGAAACCGAACAGTATTTAGTTCGTTTTTACCTCTTGTAACCACAGCCACTTCCAAGTGATCTGAGGGAGCGCCGGAAAGCGCCGGAAAGCGCCGGAAGTGATCTCTCGCGCGTGTACGTCACTCATTGTTTACACAGAGGTTTCGGAAGTGTTACCTTTCACTGTGAAGATCTAAACATATTTAGATATACAGGAAATCGCAATGGAAGACGATTTCGATATATCAACAGACAACGTTGAATTTTTTTTCGCAACCACCCTCAGATCACTTGGACATGGCTGTGGTTACAAAAGGTATAAACGATGCTGTTCAGAATACTGATACAGAATACTTTTCGTTTTCTCACACAAACCGCTCGTTTCGTGTCTTAGGCCATCAATGTGTACTTACATTTACGAGTCATTAAATCATGTTTAATTTGGACTTCTCTGTGCATGCTCTTTGAGGTGGTGACCATAGACCTGCATTATTATATGACTGACAGACAAGAACGGTTTGACCTAAAAATATCAAAATTGAAACTACTGCGGAAACAAAGACACCTACATCTTGGATGCCCTTAAGGTAAGCTAAAACATACCAAAAATTAATTTTAAAGTGAACTATCCCTTTAAACATCATCACGCCGAAAAGGTAGACTCAGTCTGCTTTTTGACAGCATTGTTATGCTTATAATTGTGCTCTTATAAACTCTTCTAACTCAAACTTTCTTGGGAAAATGTTTTTAGATAAAAATTGAAAAAGTTGTCGGAAGCTTAGTGATGGTGACGTTGAAATCGTGGGACCGTGGAGTAGTTCACTTATAGCCTATACCTTTAGCTTTATACTTCTGAGTCTGACGACTGCATTTAGGCTTCAAACTTCATAAAAGTTGTGTTAATCTGTTACAATCATCTTTATGGACAAAACGTGCAAGTATCAGAAACTTTTGTTGATCACAGAGCTTTTTTTGGTGATAATCCAAAAGCCTATGGGAAAATCCTATTTTTTTATTTTTTTTTGTCTAGGGAACCAGTGTAATGCAGTGAAACTGCTGGTTGTCCTAGAAAGTGATGTCATACCTGCCCCACTATTAAGTCCTACAGATAGGCCTACTATTCAATTCGCTTCTCTAAAATGCTGTATGAACATTACAAATCAGCAGTCAAACCATTTAATAAATATGTTGTCAGTCCGAAACACTTTGTGAACAAAACCAATGATACCACTTTATTGATATAAATGTATTATTAATAATGTCATAAATAAAAAATATTAATGAATTAATATATTACATTATAAGTTGCTGACTGTGAATGGATATTGACAAAATGAATAGTGCTCCTCTTTATGTTTGTCTGTGGGTGTTTGTTTGTAATTGGCCCTTAAACACTCCCAGAAGTTGTCTGTCCAATCATCTTGTTTGACCCGGTGGCACTGTGCTCTTCCTGCCAATTAAACATGATCTCATTACAGCCATATCATTGCACACACACACACAGACATTTTAAGCAGGAGTGCAAACTCTCACACTCTCTGTACTTCTAACATATACAGATGTAGAAACACAAACAAACCTTTTTTACACAAAAACATTTCATACACACATAGAATGATCAGAACGCCATGTACCGGTATATACATTTCAGCACAAAAACACACAAAGTGAACATTCCCTGGCTCCCAGCAGTGTTATAATGAGAGTGTTGGCAAGGGCATATGTTGGATTTATCCAAATGAAGTGATGATTATTTAAACGAGTTTTACTCATCTTTTAATGTCTGACTAATTCTGCTGACCCAGGGCTGTTGACCTTGAGCAAGGCATGGATGCATGTGTCCTTTTGTATGTGAGCATGCCAGAAACATACAATGTAAAAAATAAGGATTCCTCAGTAGTTCTTTGTAGAAGTACTTTAATATGTTCTTTCTGTGTATTGGTTTTAAGTATTATCCATTAACAGAGGAAATGTAAAACTGTTTTGATTCTTTAAAACACTAAATTCTCTTATATAGCACCAGGATCTAAAACTGAGTTAATTGGAAAAAAAGGTAAAATTAATCAAAAATGTAAGATGAACATCCTGTTTACAAATTTATGACCACATAACTTTTGTACTTCTAGTTTCAAAGTTTTTAGTTTTTATAGGCATGGTGTTTTACATGGAAATGCCAAGAATATTTAAAATCATGAGATAAAGTGAAAAATAAGATACAGTCAACCAAAATCTTCATACAGTGATTGTTGAGTTAAAGACACTTTTGACTTTTGAAGAAACTTCAAATGATGTTTCATACATTAAAACCTTTTCTTTCTTTTGTAGGATAAACCTGGAACTTGCTTACACAACAAACTAGCTAGCAGTCAATTAACTATTGACTATGTGTCACGTTTTTTTGCGTGGTAACCCAAATTGCACAAATCATATACAATCTGAATAGTATGTAATCCCAAACCAAAATACTCAGGAGAGCTACAGGAACAAACAGCCACACTAAACAAAGATGATAACCGACAAAGATAACTGAAAACACAGGGCTATATATACCAAGACAAACACAGGCAACTAAACGAGACACAGGTGTAAATCACGCGTAACCATAGTAACAAACATGGACCTAATAAGCAACCAAGGAAACAGAAATAAGCTGAAATAAAACACAAAAGAAAATCCAGAAACAAAAATAGAGTTTAAAGCTATTATGTTATTTAAAACTAAAATGTAAATATACATATTTTGCAGTACACAAAAGTTATTTTAAATGAATCGCATAATAGAGGTAGGTCAGCTGACCCATCTTATTCACTCTCTGGGGTCCTTTTTCCATATCCTGAATTTTGACACAAGAGAATGAAATATGAATGCAAAAGCAACCTAGAACAAATGGAAAAATAAATGAATGGAACAGTAAAACCAAATGCCTGCCTGTTTCCAAATCCGGTGTTTGTTTACACACAATCACAAATGTGTACACGTAAAACAGAAATACACACTTTGTAGGTTGGTAACGTTAAGCAAAACTGACCTGTTTGCAGTGAGACATTTTCAGTGTCTGTCACTAATAAACAAACCTCACACACTGCATATTCCAAACAGTTGCACAAGTCACAATGAAACCCTCTAATGTGCTTTCTTGAAATATGCCTGATGTCAAAAGGACTCAGTATATTGTACAATGAAGCTGGGTAAGCTGACTGTGTGTTGAAGACTGTCATTATTAGAAAGAGAGATAGAGATGACTGTGTGTGTGTGTATGCCAAGTGAGGGGGGCATTTCCCTAAGGGAAAAATCACCATTGGACCCCCACCCCCCACTTTACTCTCGTCCCCCAGACTGTGAGCCTGTCGGAACCGATCTCCTCACACAGTCTCCTCAGGGACAGAGAGAGAGAGACAGACAGACCGAGAGAGAAACTTAGAGGGGGATTTTTATTAGTATGAAATACATACGAATAGCTTCAATATTTACATCTTTAAGCTTTCCATAACTTGTTGCTCACTAGATGTCAAACATGCCTCCCCTCTTTTTTAGTAAACGCTAAAAATAATTAAATCCATTTTATTTCAAAAGTTCTGTTACCTCACAGTGGATGGAAATAACTATAATCCACACAGAAAGTCATTTTGAAATGTATTTCTGATAAAAATAAAAATAAAAGTCAAGTAGTCTGAAGATTGTGGGGGAGGGAGAGAGGTAAGAAGTGTGTCTTATTAATTTATGTGCTGCTGGGCTGGTCTAATGAGATTACAAGCAGAGATGGTAAGGAGACCGAGCCACTCTATTAGAGCTCTGAGTCAGACTAGGAGAAGAACCCTGAGCCCCGGGCCCCTTCCCGGCTACATTGCTCAGCTACAGGGGCCCCTAACCTTAAACCCAGTGCCACTGCGGCTTATCACATACACACAGACCTGCATGAGTCAATGGCTATGTTTTGCTCTTATACACGTATATACACACACACATTTTTTTATATGAAAAATTAAAATAGATTCGATTTTTTTGGATAGAAAAGCTAATTATATTTAATAATTATATTTAATAATTATATTATATAATTATAAATATTAGACTAACCCAATCACTAACCTTTTAAGAATTTTGCATTATATAAAAAAAAACGTCCTTCAAATATGCAAAAGTCTTAGGCGCGTTAGTATTTTCACCCCCAAAAATGGGTTTAAACCAGTTGTTTTTTTTGTTTTTTTTTGCTGTAGTGTCAGTAGGAAATATCAGTTTACATTTAAAAAAATGTCTTTTGGCAATACTTACAATAATCCAGTGAGATTTTTGTATGCACAAGGAGTCTGACAACAGTCAGTCTGCTCCACAGAGATCTGATCTCACCATCATCGAGTCTGTCTGTGATTACAAGAAGAAAAAGAAAAAATTTGACTAAATCCAGAAGAACTGTGGCAATGTCTCAAAGAAGATTGAAGAAACCCACCTGCAAAGCTACATGAAAAACTGTGCAAGCGTACCTAGGACAAAAGCTGTTTAAAACGCAAAGGGTGGTCAAACCAAATATTGATTTGATTTAGTTAGTAGAAGTTAATTGATAAATAAAGTATATTTGAAGTTATTTTTGAAAGCATCCTCACTCAAGTGCATAAAACTTTTCACAGTACTGTAGCTTTGCAGGTGGGTTTATTCAAGCATCTTGGAGACGTTGCCACAGTTCTTCTGGATTTAGTCTGTCTCAGTTTCTTCTGTTTCTTGTAATCACAGACAGACTCGATGGTGAGATCAGATCTCTGTGTGGAGCAGACTGGCTGTTGTCAGTCTCCTTGTGCATACAAAAATCTCACTGGATTATTACATTTAATAGCAAAATGAATGCCTGGCATAAATAACATAAAAAAAAATAAAAATAACATAAATAACTGGCGTAAAACCCTTTTTGGGGTAAAAATGCTAACGTGCCTAAGACTTTTGACCCCCTTTCGCCTTCAGAACTGCCTTAATTCTACGTGGCATTGATTCAACAAGGTGCTGAAAGCATTCTTTAGAAATGTTGGCCCATATTGATAGGATAGCATCTTGCAGTTGATGGAGATTTGTGGGATGCACATCCAGGGCACGAAGCTCCCGTTCCACCACATCCCAAAGATGCTCTATTGGTTTGAGATCTGGTGACTGTGGGGGACATTTTAGTACAGTGAACTCATTATCATGTTCAAGAAACCAATTTAAAATGATTCAAGCTTTGTGACATGGTGCATTATCCTGCTGGAAGTAGTCATCAGAGGATGGGTACATGGTGGCCATAAAGGGATGGACATGGTCAGAAACAATGCTCAGGCCGTGGCATTTAAACGATGCCCAATTGGCACTAAGGGGCCTAAAGTGTGCCAAGAAAACATCCCCCACACCATTACACCACCACCACCAGCCTGCACAGTGGTAACAAGGCATGATGGATCCATGTTCTCATTCTGTTTACGCCAAATTCTGACTCTACCATCTGAATGTCTCAACAGAAATCGAGACTCATCAGACCAGGCAACATTTTTCCAGTCTTCAACTGTCCAATTTTGGTGAGCTCTTGCAAATTGTAGCCTCTTTTTCCTATTTGTAGTGGAGATGAGTGGTACCCGGTGGGGTCTTCTGCTGTTGTAGCCCATCCGCCTCAAGGTTGTGCGTGTTGTGGCTCCACAAATGCTTTGCTGCATACCTCGGTTGTAACGAGTGGTTATTTCAGTCAAAGTTGCTCTTCTATCAGCTTGAATCAGTCGGCCCATTCTCCTCTGACACCATTTTCACCCTTTTCACACCAATCTTTGTAAACCCTAGAAATGGTTGTGCGTGAAAATCCCAGTAACTGAGCAGGTTGTGAAATACTCAGACCGGCCCGTCTGGCACCAACAACCATGCCACACCCAAAATTGCTTAAATCACCTTTCTCTCCCATTCTGACATTCAGTTTGGAGTTCAGGAGATTGTCTTGACCAGGACCACACCCCTAAAGGTGATGATACACAGGGCAACGTTTTGAGCAATGTTGCTGGGCAATGTTGCCGTCAACGGGCAACCAGATGAGACACAGGGCCCACGACCGATCTAAATTATCCAGATATAAATGTATTGTCCATTTTCAATGGGAAAGTGCCTAAGCAACAATCGCTCGGCAAGATTGCCCTGCAACATTGCTCAAAAAGTTGCCCTGTGTACCATCACCTTAAATGCATTGAAGCAACTGCCATGTGATTGGTTGATTAGATAATTGCATTAATGAGAAATTGAACAGATGTTTCTAATAATCCTTTAGGTGAGTGTATATATACAAAGTTCTGTTATTAAACTCTAGATGGCGCAGGCTAATAGGTCCTTAACTCCACCTGCTTGCAATCACATTGTTATCTAGTAAGCTTGCATACTCAAGCTTTAAATGCTGGTTAGCATTTGCGCAGCCCACTTTCAGAAACCCTCACCTTCCCCAGCACCACCTGTATAGATCTGCTACGGGTAATTCATATACACTATATTGTACAGCAGCAGCATGTATTACTTGTCCCATACTTGTTCTGCAGCAACAGCAACAATAGCAGTGTAGCAGATCTATTCCACCAAGAACAAACACGTTGTCATAAGGGGCTTTCGCACAGGAGGAACCTTTTCATAGTTCCTAGAACTATTAGCGGAAGTACCCGGATTTGGGCGGGTTCGCACAGCAGGAACTAGGAACTATTTTAGTTCTACGAACTCTTTTGGAAGAACTCATTTATCTCCTACTTCAGAGTAGGGTCTAAATCAGCACTATAGGAACTATCCGTGACGTTAGTGTACGCTGATTGACCGAACGCACGCAAAACCCCAGCACCCGCCATTTTTAAAAAGGCTGTGTAAACACACAGATTATAGACTATATATTTACACAACAAACTAACTCTACGAACATGCAAAACAGTGATAAGGTGGGGCTCTTAACCTATACGCGGAGGAGAAAATCAAACGCAACTTTGAGGGGACCAAGCGAAACATGATAATGTATTTCTGCTCAGCTAGCATCACTGGACATCAACCACACGACATACTCTACTAACTTTTCATTACTGTCTACTTTCTATGTATAATAGTTCTATCTAATAACATATTAGACAGGACAGTTAGACAGATCGTAAACTAATGAACACGGAGAATGCGAGCATTGTATGTATGCTCAGGCTCTGGTGTTTCTTAGCGCCGTCAAAATAAAGGTCACAACTACAAGTGCTGCTTACGTCACTTCAGAGTTCCTACTGGCGGTGCGAATGCAACCAGAAAACGTTCCTAGGGGAACCATTAGTTCTCCGGGACCCATCCTGGTGGTTAGTTCCTAGAACTAAGTTCCTAGAACTATCCGGTGCGAAAGCCCCAATACCCATTACCATGCCAAACACTCAAAGAGTTGTCATGACAGAAATATATATATATACATATATATTTGAAGTATGTTACCAAAGTGAGATTTTATTAGATTTAGTTAGTTCGATTCTGGGAATAATTAGGTTAACATGCACCCCTAAAACTAACCTTTTTGCATTTTTATATTTTCATTAAGAGACAATTTACTATGTTTATTAAGTTGTTTTTCTTGTAAAGACCGTTGGATTTTCCTCACTATGTGATTTCAGGAACATTTAGTTCCCACAATGTAGACACAACATGATCCACGCACACAAGATGACAAAAAGTGTCAGAGCCATAGTGCTGTGGAAAGTGCACGTGAAGAGCCGTTGTGTTCATGAGGGTACAGGTTTGAGACCTGCCTGCATCATTTCCATTACACAGGTAGTAGACATGCTTCGACATTTTCTGCTATGGTGGTTATGTAGGCGACCCGAGTCAAAATCCAGAAATTTATTTCTCTGACTGTCTATAAAATGAAAAAAAAAAAAGTGAAATATTTTTATAGTGAAATAATTGATGGGATCAGGTTGCCCCTTACATTAATTGAGTAATAACGCAAAAGGGACATTAATGAGACATTAAATATCTGAAGACAACAAGTGAAAACGCTTCTATTTTGCATTTTTATCATTTTATATCCACTACCGTTCAACGATTTTTTTTAATGTTTTTGAAAGAAGTCTTACTAGCCCAATTTTTTTTACAGTATTGTATATCAATTACTAAATGTATTATTAGTATTAAAAAATTTGTGAAAATTAAATAAATTTTTGACATGAATTCCAGAAATGCTCAGTGTAAAAAAAAATCGCCTATTTGATTATTGACCTAGAAATAGACATAATATAAAAAATATTTACATTTTACATTGTTATATATTTTTCAAAATTCAAATTTATTTACAGGTATAAATTAGATTTTGAACGGCAGATTTTCTTTTGGACACAACTGTCCATTCAAAAGCTCTGAGTTATTCATATTAGCTTACATGCTAACAACTATATTAGCTTAGTACCGGAAGCTCTAAAAAGGTTTACGGGCATCTATCCAACTCCTTCCTTAGCATTTGCCCTCTCTCAGTATGCTCTCCTTTTTCCATGCTGTCTTTCTCATCTCAAATCCCCTCCAACAAGGTGTCCAAGTTTAGATTTAAACATGCATATGGGGAAAGACTCTTAAGACGGCCTTTACGAGTTAGCATGTCTTTGTGTGACGTGTGAGAGGATCAAGGCTCTTAGGGCAGTCCTGGCTAAACTAGTTAAATGTTTCCGGCTGTGGCTTCCCCCGCTCCTGTTGCCTGATGGCTTCTCCCTAAATTAGTGTATTGGGCCGTGCCACAATAGCTACGAGGAGGGACAAATGTACTTCTAAGGATGGCTAATAGGCTTGGGATAGCCTGACCTAACGAGATCACTATCAGTGTGTTTGTGAGTGTGCTTATGCATATCTAGAACACACTTAGACATATACATTGATACACTTTGTATTCATGACTGTGGCTGTTAGGTTAAAAGTAAATGATACACATAGGTGGTATATGCGGTTTTGTGAGGGAAATAAGGTTATAAACAGACCAAGCTCTTACCACACTACATATTGAACCATGGTGTTTTTCTTGTCTTAAGTATAAATTACACGAAATATTAGATTTAGACTTAAAACAAGAAGAAAAACAACGGTGTAAGAAAGATAAACTTACTTCAAGATATGTTCTCTCAAAAAAAAGGTTTCACTTTATTTTGATGGTCCCTTAAAGACTTTCTATTGACTAAGAAACGTTGCACCTATAAATGTCAATTAACTCTCATTAGAGCATTAGGGATCGTGTTCGGGTACGTAGCATAACTTGACATCTATTTGCAAAGTTACTTATAGTCACTAAATTATATTAAGCAAGCAGATATTAAGCAAACAGTTTACTAATACATGAGAGTTTGTTGATATGTAGTTGCAATATTACTTATAGTCAAGTATGAAATCTGCATATGAACATTTTCACACACAAATTTGTTCTTGAAAGCGGCGTATGCCGATTTTACAAACAAATTGTATGTTACACATGCACAGTTCATGAATGAGACCCAAATATTATTTTTTGCAACGTAGTGTATATGTGTGTCATAATCCTGGATGGAATTCCCTAATCAGTGAGATGGTGTGTGAAGTCGGCTCTCTGTAATCCTAATCCAGTTTCGACGTCAGAACCCGCAATGTGTCCCCCATGTCGTAACTCTGTGTTGACAGGATTACCTCCTCTTTATTCCTCCTGCTGATCGAGAATTCCATCAGCAGCTCACCTGTCACGTGCATAAACACACACACACAATGAGATTTTATATTCAGTGGTGCACATAACTGGTGTGCCGGTGCGCATGCGTGGAAAAAATAGATAATGCTTAGCAGAAAACAAAGCGCTTTTGAGTAAATTTTTCTTACTGGAGTAGGATTTTTCTCCATCTCTGGTAAGATATCGTGATGATAAGTCTGTTCATTAAAGGTGCTCTAAGCGATGCTGGGTGACGTCACTTCTTGATGACGTTCAAAGTATTGTCAAACAAAACGGAGGCTAGCTAGACCTTCCCTCCTCCTCATCCCGTCCCCTCCCCCTGTAGTTTTACTGATACTTCTTTCAAGGTGTAATGTCGCCAAGTGAGATAAATGCTTTCATATAATGCAAAAAAATTAGAAACATTACCAGAAAAACACGATAAAACGTTTCGCCACCTGACGCCCGTTTCACACATACTCCGTGTGCGGTGCGTATTTTTTTCCGTACCCATGTTAACAGGTTAGAGCTTTCACACTGCACACGGATGCAGTCCATCGATCCGTTCCAGGTGCGGTGCGTATACAGCAGTGCAGAGATCGTTTACGCACCGAGTCTATTTTTGCTGTGCTGCAAACGCTGAATTAAAGTGACAGCGCACGGTTCGTGGTCAAAATGAACACAGATTGACCTGAAAATGTAGTAATTTCACCATAAATGCATTTAATTCAATAAAATGTAGTGATCTCACCATAAATGTATTTAATTGAATATAAGTTTCATCTTTTTACTTTAAGACCGGGGTTTTAAGCAAGGAAAACGACAATTTACCTCAACAAGGACATAATGAACGACACTCGTCTCATTCGTGGAGATGGAAAAACAAGTTATTTGTGACATGCAAGATGTATTGTATTAAAATTTAAATGCAAAGAAAAGGCATGATCGGCTGTTTTTGTCAATTTTAAGTTTTACTTTAAAATGTTTGCGATTTTAATACAAGTATGGTTAAATATTTGACCACTTGATTAAGCAACTTAATATATAAATATAGAAGTAATGCATGGAATTATAGGGCTATGTTGTTTAAATTGTGTTTAAACGTCCATTCAAGTTTGTATAGAGTGCCGAAGTGATGACGTCACTTTGTAGGACAACTCGGAAGCTAGCAGCGCATGGGTTCCCTCGATCGAAAAGCTATGCATTTTCCCCATAGACTTTTGGAAAATCGCAAAAAATAAGATCTGTGTTTAACAAAGAGTTGTGACCCTTACACGTTTTGTCTATCAAGATAATCTTTACAAGTTAATCCAAAATGTATACATTTTGAAGCCTATATAAAGTTTTTAAAAAACACAAGCAGACACAATAAAGTTTAAAAAACCACAAGCAGGTTATAACTGTGTGTTCTATGTCATAGATCAAAACGTGAAAATATTTAGAGGCTTTGTTCACCACAGACCTTATTTCAGGCGGTTTAGCAAAAACCCATTCAAAAATCCCATAGACTTTAGAGCGAGGGAACCGGGAGTGCTAAAATGCTAACTCACTTCCGCGTTTTGGCCTACAGAGTGACGTCGTAACTTCGGCACTCTATAGCTATGTGTACAAAGAGAATCGCAATGCTGACAAAAAAATTTTTTTTTTTATAAAAGTTGCTGCATAACTTCTGGATTTGAAATAAAAATAGTGAGTGTTTGTGGTAGCCTACAGCCGCGGATCAGTTACGCACTGCAAACGCAGCATATGTGAAAGCACTATAGCCCTTGCTGTTCCTGTACCGCAGACGCACCGCAACACGCACCGCATACGCACTGCACACGGAGTATGTGTGAAACGGGCGTGAGGTTATAACTTTAGATCCCATACCAGGACGCAGTAATAGCAAGATAACGTTAGCTTCAAATTTAGTCAAAGTTGTCAATAGTCTATGAATGAACATTCAATTTCATAATAAATAGTTGGTGAAAACAATCATTCACACAAACTGTCGCGCTACTGTGAGTTTGCTTGATTATTTACAATAGAGATCAATAGCTAGCTGCTAGAAACCTATATGTTGTATTCACCAAAGTTAGCGCTGACTGCATTGTTCTAGCTAATTATATCCTTGTGTTTGTTAGGCGAACATGAAAGTCCATTTAGAAAAACCAAACTGGATTTACCCACCTGTCCAGCAAAAACAGAGCTAACGTTACCTGAATGTCGGATTGGAAGCCCTTCTGCCGGCAGAGTTCTCACCACCTTTCAAAGGCTTTTCCAGTGTAAATTCGGGCATGCGTTCCTTCTCCTTTTCCCTCTTCTTTGTATTTTTGCAATCTGTTCATCAGAACGTCGTCTCTTTGGTCGTGTGTCGGCCATATCAAACTTAAAGAGTTCAAGTTATAACTTTCCTCTTCATGCTTCTCTCCTCCACACCCCCCATGTACGCTCACTAACCCCACCCCCAGGCTGGAACACTGTTTGTTTTGTTTCGTGGAGCGGGTCACCGCAGTTTGTTTTTGTTGCTGTTTGTGGAGCCTGGGCTGTCTACAGAGACCGCATTTTTTTACAGTGTGTTCAGGGGACAGGCAGCCAGCGGATAGTGAAGAGATGTTTGCTGTATGTGACAAAAAAGGTTTTGGCCTAAAAAACGCGTGACATCGCTTAGAGCACCTAGGCATGCAACGGATCGCAGTTGATCCATAATCCATACGGACCAGGCCCCACAGTGCGGCAAGCATGTGATTTCGTGGATTAACTGCTAAGTTTAACCATCATAAAGTGAAATTTTATCATTTGGACTTGCCAATTTACACATTCAAACGATTTTAAATGCGGTAGAAGAGGCGAAAATTGGGACGCTGTTATCTGTGCGCACAGCCTCACACACCCAAAGCGTGCGCACACAGAGAGAGAGAGAGGCGTGTTTCATACAGCACTTGAACACCGAATTGATTCATCTTTCGCGTTCACTTACGCTTGAAGAGACACATACACACCAAAATTATGTCAAAATACCCGAGTATTCTCTCAGTAATGTCATAAGTGAACAGCTGAGAAAGAAACCGGATGCGTGTCAGTATATTCGATCGGTGCATTCGGTCTTAAAAGTGACAGCAGCCTAATATTCCTGCTGTTGTCGGTGTTATTTATGTTTATAAAATAAAAAAAACATCATCCTCATCATCTACCATGTTCAAGAGAAAAGAAGATAGTGAGGAGAGCATTTAGGAGTAAAGTGATGACGACAGCTTGTAGGATAAGTGTGCCGCATAAAGTGTTGTTGCCTTGAGAAGCAGACCAAAAAAGTGATGTACCCCATATTATATTGTTAGTAGGCGCCATTCATTATTAGTGAATCTTGTCAAGTATTTTTCATCATTTGTAAATGCTGTCGAACATTCTGCTAAAAGATGCCAAAAGTGGTATTTGTGTAACCTCAACGTGTAACCTCCCCTGACCTGACTTATTTTATATAAACCGGGTTACAGAACTTATTTTTTTCTTCCCACAGCGTGGCTGAAGTTACCAAAGTCTGCTATGTGAACTCTGACTATATCTCAAGTAATAGATCAGTCACTGTGGGTCTGAATGAGTCTCTTTGTCTCCCTGTGCAGCTACGACCGGAAACACACGCACGTACGCATGTACGTACAGCATTCTGCGTAAGTTTTGCGTAAGTATATGCAGGCCACTCATCATTGGTATGGTCACGCTGTTGTTTTAGGACTGAATCGTCAGCAAACGCCCAACTGTCTTTGGGAAGGAAATCAGAACGCAGCACTCTAGAAATAAAATCATCCCAGAGTGAGTCTCAGTACCGTCTCACTCTTGCTTACTTTTCATTTGCCTGTCCTCATCTCCTGCTCTCTCTCTCTCTCTCTCTCTCACTTCTCAAGATATACCCATAGGAGGTATAAAGACAATGCTGACTCTCACACTCCCTTCAGCCCAGAACACTAGAGGCAATAAACTTTTCATTTGACATCTGTGTTTCTGTCTCTACTTTTTTTCAAAATCTCTCATTTTTCATTTGCGCTTGTGTCAAACTTGCTGCTGTCACAGAGTGACTTTGTAAATTGTGCAGTGGCCGGGATCAGCATGCCACCATTGTGAGTATATATGTGCGTATTTGTGCAGTCTGCTAGTTTAGACTGCTATCATCAAGGGAACCGTGTATAAAATCCATAACTTTCATTGACATTTCTGTGGTGGAACCAGGAAGCTCTGGATTTCCACAGTGAAAAGAAGGATTGAATGATAAACACTATCGGACTGACCCAAGATCAGGGAATTTACATAGATACTTTTTGTACTCAAAACATTTACATACAAAGACTCTCAGATAGCTCTCAAATACGTGACGGCTCATGAAAGTAAACGCTTGTTGTTTTGTTTGGCATAATTTTAATAAAGTTGTATATACCTGGAGAAAGCCTGTAGTACTTTTTAATTGGCATATAAAAGAATCTTAAAATTGACAAAGCGTAACATTAAAAATACATACTCATTTACACAAAAACTCATCTAAAATAAACAGATAACAGTAATGTAAGTAAATATTTTAATAGGTTACGACACCTGTGTTATTATGCTTTATTTATGGTGCATTGGATGTAGCAGTCCCACTGCCTAACATGTGCTGAATGGTCAGTTGGGCAATAAGATCGCAGCACATCTCAATTCTCACAAAGATGCGTTTTGTGTCCTCGTATCCTTCCGAGTTTGTTCTTTCAAGGTAGCCTGGCAGACCCGGTCTAAGCGAGAACGCAAGTCCGTTCTTTGAATTGAGAAACAGCCATTGTTTATTATTGTTCTGAGAAAGTTAGAAAAACATTACATTTTCTCTCATGATTGGTGAACTGTTTGTGTACAGAACTTTGGCGTGAAATGAAAATTCACTCCATTTTGTAAATTATTGTGAAAAAATCATCCATGTATATATATTTTTTGACCTGATAATGTTTAATCAAAATGTCATAACTTGGTCTTCCAGTGAAAACAACACACTATACTCCAATCATTTAGTCTGCTTAAACCCGCCCTCCACAATCGACTGCAAGCTCGCATTCATTTGTGTGCAAAGACTAGGCTACATCTCAAAATCCAATCAACAACTGATGGATAGAGCCACATTTTCTTTTTTTTGATAATCTGTCACACTCGGATGTAAATAACAATATGGAAGAAAAGATCCATCACTGTTTCAGTTTCATTGTGACTTTTAGCAGACAAATGTATTTAGCTACAATGTGCATGTGGTAATATATTTATTTTTTTGTGTCTGTCACTAACCCCTTTCAAAAGCTGCTGAGAACAGGTGTAGCCTTCTGTCCTTTCAGCCCCAGAATGTGCTACGACTCCACAAAGTAATACCCAGACTAAAAATTAATTTAATTTGCACCTGCGTCACTTCCGCTATAACATTTTCAGAGTGTTTCTTATCGGTTCTTTCTGGCATTTGGGAAAAGGTCAGAGAAGAATACGCTCTGTAGACTGCAAGACTGTTCTGTACAAGCCCAAATTGCAGCTTTACTCCCCGGCTTTGTATCGCCGCATCCTGAAACATTTAACTAACGTTGGACCATTTCAATGCACAATGGAACATGGCTGTTTAAGAGTAGATTGGTGGAGAATGTGAGTGTGTGCTGATAGTTTTCATGTTCCATATACATGAAAGACATAAACTAGCCTCCATAACAACAAATATGCAATCTGGACAATTTCCACAACATCTGCTGCACTTTTATTCATTAGTGTAAATGTGTATGTTTGTGTGTGTGTGTGTGTGTGTGTGTCAATGGGGTCTCACTGACTTCATTCTGTGGGGCTTTGTGAACTTGTGAGTCATAATTCTGACGATGAGTGTCTTTCCACCGGAACAAACGACACAAGGAACAAAAAGAACAGAGCAGTCCTCCTTTATTCTATAGTTCTTACACAAAAGCACAAACACAAACAGAACGATTCTGCATACAACAGTTTTTTGACAATTTTGTTCCATCTAAACCTTTGTCTCCCTTACAGTTCAGATATAAAATCATCTTTGTGGGCTGAAATATAATGTTTAATGTGTGGTGATCTCTTTTAACTTAAACTGGAAGTCTAATCCTGACACCAACACAACTGAGACGTTCAAGATATATGGGTCTGTGATTTTGTATCTCTTTGGCACTGCATATATGCATGCTTGTATTTTAAGAGTGATAGTCTTGTTCTAGAATATTCTTCTTGACAAACAGATTAAACATTTATCACTTTCATTTCCAATTCACATATATGCCAGGCCAAATATTATGACTTGCCATTTACACATGCTAACAGCACATCTAGGTCAGGTTAATGCAAAAGCATGAGAATATTTTTACTGTAACCACTGATCTACATTGTTGGAGGTAGATGTTCCACGGACTAAGTCTCTTAATAATCATAACAGAGTCTGTGAATCTTATTTGACTACTAAAGTAAAATAAATCTTAGTTTTGAATGTAGGTTAGCAGTCTGTATTGAATGTGATGGTATGAAAATACCACGTATTGTTAAATATTGTCAAGAAACTTCTTTAAGGGTGCTTTCACAATGGCAGTTTAGTCCGAAACCGAGCATGGTTTGCTTGAAAAATTGATAATGTGAAAGCTGTCATACAGATCCGGGAGTGCACCGGGGAAATGATGCTGAGACTTCATGTAGGAGATGGTCTGAGTCCGGTTGCACTGGAACTGTGGTGCGATTTGCATGAATGTGAGTTTGCAAGCAGCAGAAAGCTGCCTTCATGCGGAGCACATAAAGTAGATGGAAGTGTTGTTCACTCTGCAGCACAAATAATACCAAATTAATAATAAAAACAACAACTCAATACATTGACCCATGCACGTTCTATTTACTATCATGAGTCAAGTCAAGTCAAGTCATCTTCATTTATATAGCGCTTTTAACAATGGATTGTTTCAAAGCAGCTTTACAGAGATAAACATATAATTTAAGGTAACAGATTGTTTTGGCATTATAGCGGTTCTTGAATAATGTTATTTCCAGCTAAAGTTAACTTTGATTGATTCACCTCCGTCGAAATGATCAGACTTTTAAACGCGAACCTGTGATTAACGCTGACGGCGTTCACATGCTCATTCAGAATTGATTCTATAGTTATGTGCTTTTTAAAATATGTGCGCAGGTTTATAATTCATACAACCCAGCCTAAACAAACTACTTTTCTTGCCTATAAATTTTGATACAGAATTTTGTTTAATTCATCACTTCGGGGTACGCGAGCCAGAATTCACAACGCTTCATCTGTAGAGTGGGAAAGGGATCCTCCATAGGGAGACGATAGTGGACACTTCAGCACTGCATTGTCATCGGGTCCAGGCAAAGCTCCCTCGTCAGATCTGGACACGGCCTAGATCCGGCAGGCTGCGGGAAAACCTCGGGATAAACAAAGACACTAATATTAGCGTAGATGCCATTCTTCTTATGATGTAGCGAGTACATCAAGATTTAAGGGAAGTGTTCCCAGTTCCAGCTGACCTAATCTATGCAGCCTAACATTGAATTTATAGAAGTCTATAGTGTGTTATGTGTATGCTAGGTCAAAGAGATGTGTTTTTAGTCTAGCTTTGAACTGACAGAGTGTGTCTGCTTCCCGGACAATGGTAGGAAGACTGTTCCAAAGTTTTGGTGCTAAATAGGAAAAGGATCTACCGCCTGCAGTCGATTTAGATATTCTAGGTATTATCAACTGGCCGGAATTTTGAGATCGCAATAGACGTGAAGGACTATAATACATTAAGAGCTCGCTCAAGTACTGCGGAGCTAAACCATTTAGTGCTTTGTAGGTAATCAACAATATTTTAAAATTTATACGATGTTTAATAGGGAGCCAATGCAGTGTTGACAGAACAGGGCTAATATGGTCATATTTCCTGGTTCTGGTAAGAACTCGAGCTGCAGCGTTTTGAACTAGCTGTAGTTTATTTATTAAGCGTGCAGGGCAACCACCCAGTAGAGCATTACAATGATCTAGCCTTGAGGTCATGAACGCATGGACTAATTGTTCCGAATTTCCCAATGAGAGCATATGGCGTATTTTAGATATATTTTTAAGATGGAAAAATGCAGTTTTACAGATACTAGACACGTGGCTTTCAAAAGAAAGGTTGGTATCAAAGAGCACACCCAGGTTCCTAACCGACGACGAAGACTTGACAGAGCAGCCATCAAGTGTTAGACAGTATTCTGGGTTATTACGTGTGGAAGTTTTTGGTCCAATAATTAGAATCTCTGTCTTTTCAGAATTTAGTAGTAGGAAATTACTAGTCATCCAATTTTTTATATCAGCTATGCATTCCGTTAATTTTGTGAATTGGTAAGTTTCGTTGGGTTTTGAAGAAATATACAGCTGAGTATCATCGGCATAACAGTGAAAGCTAACTCCATGTTTCCTAATGATATCTCCTAATGGTAGCATGTACAGAGTGAACAGCAACGGTCCTAGTACTGAGCCTTGTGGTACGCCATACAGAACTTGTGATCGATCAGACATCTCTTCATTTACTGCTACAAACTGATAACGGTCAGTTAAGTATGATTTAAACCATGCTAGTGCAATTCCACTAATGCCCACATAGTTTTCTAGTCTATTTAAAAGAATGTTGTGGTCAATTGTGTCAAATGTAGCACTAAGATCGAGTAACACAAATAGAGAGATACAACCACGATCGGATGATAAGAGCAAATCATTTGTGACTCTAATGAGAGCTGTCTCAGTACTATGGTACGGTCTAAATCCGGACTGAAAATCCTCGCAGATATCATTTCTTTCTAGAAAGGAACACAGTTGTGAAGATACTGCTTTTTCTAATATCTTTGACAGAAAAGGGAGATTCGAGATCGGCCTGTAATTGACTAATTCTGTAGGATCAAGTTGTGGTTTTTTAACAAGCGGTTTTATCATAGCCAGTTTAAAGGTTTTTGGTACGTATCCTAGAGACAAAGATGAATTAATGATATTAAGAAGAGGATATATGACCTCTGGAAACATCTCTTTCAGTAGCTTAGTCGGTATAGGATCTAACATACAAGTTGTCGATTTAGATGAATTAACGAGTTTGCAGAATTCTTCCTCTCCTATAGCAACAAATAAATCAAATTTTTCCTCAGGGAGACTACAATGCACTTCCTGATGCGATACTGTGGTAGACGGTTGCATAGTTATAATTTTGTCCCTGATATTATCAATCTTATAAGTGAAGAAGTTCATAAAGTCATCACTGCTGTGTTGCTTGGACACTTCTGAGCTTGAAGCTTTCTTTTTCGTTAGTTTAGCCACTGTTTCAAATAAATACCTTGGATTATGTTTATTTTCTTCTAATAGGTTTGAAAAATAAGCAGATCTAGCAGCTTTTAAAGCCTCTCTGTAAGCAATCGAGCTCTCTTTCCACGAAATCCGAAATACCTCTAGTTTAGTTTTCTTCCAGTTGCGCTCCATTTTTCTGGCTGCTCTCTTAAGGGCCCGGGTGTGCTCGCTGTACCACGGCGTTGGACTATTTTCTTTAATCTTCTTTAAGCGCAACGGAGCAACTGCATCTAAAGTGCTGGAAAAGAGAGAGTTAAACGTTTCTGTTGCAATATCAAGTTCTTCTAAGCTATCCGGGATGCTGAGATGATGAAACTGATTAGGAAGATTATTGATAAAGCAATCTTTAGTGGCAGAAGTTATAGGTCTAACGTATTTATAACACGGAGTCGGCTTTGCAGCCTTGGCTAAATGTAATTTACATGAGACTAGATAATGATCTGAGATGTCATCGCTCTGCTGCAGAATTTCAACGGCATCAACATCTATTCCATGTGATAATATTAGATCTAGAGTATGATTACGACAATGAGTAGGTCCTGACACGTGTTGTCTAACTCCAATTGAGTTTACAATGTCTTTAAATGCCAATCCCAATGCATCTTTTTCATTATCTACATGTATATTAAAATCACCAACAATTAGTACTTTATCTGCAGCCAATACTAATTCTGATATAAAGTCCGCATGAGCCATGCACATTTGTTATGATGAATTAAAATGCATTAAGATGAATGCAAATGCACCAGGGTTCAATAGCATCAAGTGAGTGTGAAACCAGACCAACACTGCAGGGGGCACCGGGAACAATCAGTGTTTTGTATTTTAATATTTTTAAACGTAATTTATTCCTGTGATGGCAAAACTGATTTTTTTTTCCAGTTTTCAGTGTCACATGATCCTTCAGTAATCATTCTAATATGCTTATCTGATGCTCAACAAACATTTCTTATTATTATCAATGTTAAAAACGGCTGAGCAGCTTAATATTTTGTAGAAACTGTGATGCATTTTTTTCCCAGGATTTGTTAATGAGTAAACGGTAAAAAGAACTGCATTTATTTAATATATTTTTTTGTAATATTAAAAATGCCTTTACTGTCACTTTTGATTAATTAAACGCATCCTTGCTGAATAAAATTCATTTTAAAACTCTTCAAATTTTTGAACGGTAGTGTTTAAAATAAACGATATGAATGGTTGTTTTTGTATAATAGAATTTGTATAATAGTATAATAACAATTTTCAGATAGCAGATTATAACTAGGGCTGCAACAAATGATTATTTTGATAATCAATTATTCTAATGGTTATTAGATTGAATAATTGACTAATTGTTGATTAATCAATAGGTTTTGATCTATTATTCAGCTTTAGCAGTTTGTAAAAAAAATGAGTCCTATTCTAACTAAGTAAAACAAGGAGATCACTTCAGTGTTGGCAGGTTTTAAGTTGGCAGCCCTGCATGTGACAGCATTTTTTTATTTCGTTATGTGAAAGGCACACTATGTAATTTTTCGCCCCTAGAGGTCGCTTATTCAAATCAAAGGCGAAGCTTGATGACGCCTTGATTTCGCGGAATCATGGGAGTTGTTGTCTTCACCTCTACAGCCGGTGGCGAATACGACAGGACTCGAGCAGAAATCATATTCATGGATGACCGGCGGTAATGTAAAGATTTATTGACGTTACGAAAGCTGTTTGAGCGATTGCTAATAAGAGACAAGTGCGACACACGGCTCGAGAGCAGTGGAGCCTTTATTATGCCGCTTTCGCTTCTTGTCATATGCATGTGAGGTAACGCAGTGCTGTTTTATCATATTAGATACATTTGAGTGTGTTGAAAGTTGTTATAATCAAGAAAGTTGCTACTCTGTGGGTTCGGTCTGGCGGATACTATATGAGACACTTGTTGCACACTGCAGTGAGCTAGATCGATATTAGGCATGGTAAATATGGTACTCGCCAGTTGCTCACCTGTCTAATAAATCACATAATATATTAAAGTGTCTTTGGTGTTACAAAATAAAACCGTAAATCGAGGGTAACGATGGCTTATGATGTCATTGATAGGCGACGCACGGACACGGTCCGTGTCCTGGTTAAAACTGCTTATTTCTCTGGATTTAAACATTCTTAGAAACGTAAGTAAACAAATCAACCACATATATAACATTGTTCTAATGGTTTTTGGATATTTTGATCCACAAATCTTACATAAGTTTGCCTTTAAACTTTCCCACACTATAAAGTGGTGCAAGGATGATGTATTTTTGTAGGCCAACCCAGAAGTTAGAAGTTCACACTGGTTCCCTTTCCAAAAACCCAATAGGATTTTTCCCATAGGCCTTTGAATTGTCACAAAAAATAATAATGAATCAGTATCTAATTAAATCATATTGAGAGTTTTTGAACCAATAGCAGCCATTCCTAGTTCAGGTAACAAACCATTGAAAATATCTTCTATCTTTCAACAAATTCAGCATACTGAACAAACTGCATTCCCTTGCAAGCTTTTGTTGTGTGCGTCAAACAACTGGCAACTACAGTCTATGGGCAGAAATAAGTGAATCCTCACAACTAGTGAGACAGACCCTGTTAGATCACTGTGCAGCCTCGTACACATTTATGACAATATTTGGATTCTGTATTGAGCACGGTTTTGGATTAAGTGGCCTACACGGAGTTATCCTGTGAATATGCGCAGTCAAGTGTGTGAGGGGAGAAAGTGAAATATTTCAGGTTAGATGCAGATCTGTCTGTGGTTTTCTCATAGAGCTACAAAGACAAGAAGTGGAATAAATATCCTCTTACTGACACACACACACACACACAAATGCACGTCACTAGGAACACGGTGCCTTGTTACACAAGCCCCCACTGGAAACAGGATGCTGCCTTATCACACACATAGACTCAATGAGTAAACACACTCACCAACAAATTTAGAAGTCTGTATCTAAACCCTGTCACCGCGTTTGAGAGAGTGTGTGTGTGTCAACGAATGTGTTAAAAGTTAACACATAGAGCTGTTATTCACAGAATGAATCAGCAGAGAGGAAAAGGGAGAAGGAAACGGTGTGGTTGAGCACGCACATACACATTAAAGCACTCGCTCACATATATATGGGCGCACACACACACGCACGCTCGTGCACAAAAATAGCTCAGTCAGCGTAAACAACACATTTCATTCATAAAAAGCAGCTCAGTCTCCGCCCATACATGGTCTGTCATCAGAGTCATGTGACCTTAAACCACACAAAGCAGAAACAGAGAGACATATACCCTGAAAGGGAAAGGAGTGAGAAGAAAAGGAGGAAAGGGAAACAGAAAGACAGAGAGAGAGAGAAAATAGAGTAAGAGAGATGAGGATGTTAACGGTTCTCTCGTCATCACTAGTTCCAGTTCCTTGGTTGGTGAAAGTAGGAAACACCACAAACGTCACGTGGACAGAGTTCACTTTCCATTGTGCGCAACCCACCCCCTCATACACGCTAATACACACACACTCACCCATACAAATTTGGCAACTGTACACTAGAGTCACCAGCTGCCTTTCTCTCCACCCACGAATTTCACCATTGCAACAAACAACTTTCCATGTTTCGCACAAACACTTAGACAATTACAGCATGACAGCTGCATCCATGATGGGCTGAACATCACAAAAGACTGTGTTTGTGTGTGTGTGAGAGAGAGAGAGATTCACAATTTCTGTCAGATGGAGCATTGTTTCTTTGGTCTAAATTCAGTTCTAAGTTTATTTTTGTGACGGGAACTAAAGGCATTTATTTTGGGGTAGTTGACGCATAATACACCCATCGACTTTTTTCTATATCAAAATGACGATTTCTATATCAAGTCAGAGGTATTAGGGGAAGTGCATATTTTAGGTCCTGTAACAATTTATTTGAAGATTTTTATTTACTTTTTTTTCCTTCACATACTTCATTTCAAATGGTCACATAATGTAAAAAAATAATTGTTTTACTATGCAACTGTATATATACACTTATTTTTTACATACTAACATATATTTCACTTGACATCTACAGTACATGTGCTTCTCATTGTTGGTGATGCAACTCCCCAGACAGGGGTGTCTGTGTTTGAGTGAAACAGAGATATTTCAGTTCCATTGTAACTTGTGACAGAGACTGAAAATGCGTAGGTAACCTGCAAATGCGTGGGTGTGTCATCGGAGACTCATGACCGACCACTTCCCCTTTCTACAGGTATACAGGACACTGGTCACATGGTGGGAAGAGAGTCAGGCGGTCAAACAGACTGAGGTAGGCTACGTGTGACATCCATAAAAGGACATCTAATTGGCATTAGAAAGCACACAAACACAATCATGATTGTTTATCTAATTGTCAATGCTTAATTATAATTATCGAACAGCCTCAAATGGTTAGGTTTCCAAATTTTGTGTTTCTCTGGAGAAATAATGTCTAAAAGACACCAGTCAGTCAAAAATAACCATTGGATGACATCTTGAAAATAATCAAAGTACACACAAGCACTAACAGCATGCCAAATTTGGGGGGAGAATCATTATGCACGTATGTAAATGAGGTTGAAAAATAGACGTCCTTGAATTGTGACAATTTAAACAGGGCTGCACTTTGTAAACAAGTCCATGCTATTGCATAAATCACAGTTTTGTAATTAGACTGTTTCTCTAACAGCCCTTGTGTTTTACCAACATACACACATATGCACACACGCAAACATTCGCGCTCACAAACACACAGAGCGGCGTTTTGGGCAGCCGTGCGTAGGAGACCTTTGCTTGTTTGGTACGGAACCGGGCTGTTGAAGGCCTGAGTTGTCATGGCGATGATAGTTTGATTCACCATGGCGACTAATGAGTGAAAGAGAAATGGAAAGACAGACATGAGCAAGGGAGATAGCATCATAGGAAAAGAGCGAGAGAGATCCAACTTAAGCATCATCCACCTAATGGTTAGATGAAACCTGCCAACGCTGGCTAAAAAAACTGTAAATATGAAGATGATTCAAATGGTGTGAAAACAGCGAGAAAATCAAAACAGAAAAGAAAGTGCTTGATTGCTCAGATTTTTTATACTTAATTTACATTTACATTTAGTCATTTAGCAGACGCTTTTATCCAAAGCGACTTACAATTGAGGACTAAACCAAGCGAGTCATCGTGAAGAGGCAAAAACAACGCAAGAAGTGCTCAAAATACAAAGTTCAGACATTGCTCGGAGTAGCATAAGCCAGGCAAGCGAGGATTTAAAGGAAAGGATTTTTTTTAATTTTTTTATTTTTTATGTTAAGTGCTCCCGGAAGAGATGAGTTTTCAGTTGCCTTTTGAATTGCTAATTGAATTGAATTCAGCTGTCCACAGCCATGAACAATTAATTGTTTCTATGTTCTCCAGTGACACAAGTATATATTGTATAGTATTGCATGCCTAGTGTGCACAGTATGCACATTTTTCTTTATGCATAAATACTCAGGTGACCACGTTTGCCAAAATACATACTGCATAATAATGTATACTTTGTGCAACTCATACTATGACCTTCCATTGCCAGTTTGACAGATCAGTAGTAATAATAGCTGGGTGAGTTTTAACATTTTTGTTTTTTGTTGTTGTCATTTTCTGACCAGTCAACAAAGCTGAACTGAGCAGGCTCATGGGGACGCAGGTTCCCAGGCTCATGAGTCTGACCTGAGTCATCCTGATACTATTTTCTTTCTCTCACCCCTACTTTCCTGTCTACACCGCAATTTACTATAAAATGAAGACAAAGCCTAAAGAATAAAATTATTTTAATTAGTTAATTACCTGATTTATATTTATTTTGATCTTGATGATAAGTGGGTGCCACCCAAATCCAATCGAAGTCTTGACAACAATGTAGTATTTTACTATTTGAAACAGGCCACAACAGGGCCTAACTAATGGTAGAGAGTCGGACTTGTAACCTGAAGTTCGTGGGTTCGAGTCTCAGTACCGGCAGAAAATTTAGGTGGGGGGAGTAAATTAACAGCACTCTCTTCCACTCTCATTACCCGCAACTGAGTTGAGCAAGTGTGTGTGTGTGTTCAATACGTGCTTGGACGGGTGAAATGCAGAGCACAAATTCCGAGAATGGGACACCATACTTGGCTACACACATCATGTCACGTCACTTAAAGGGATACTTCACCTCTGGGAAGATGAATGTGTATTTAATATTGAACATTTATATAGTAGAAATGTGAAATTATTTTTGAAATTTAAGCATTCTAGACTGAGAAAAGGCAGAAAATGTATTTTTTACTCATGTGGCTGAAAGACAACAACTCCCAGAATGCACTTGCTTTGCTGCCCTTACGAGGCCACTCCCAAACCACGCCTACCGGTTACAGGCGGCAGAATCCGAAAAATTGATACAACTAGGCTTGCTTTGATACATCGTGAGTTATTTGATAAATTTCCATCGAAATGGTGCTAAATTGCGTTGTACTGGGATGTACTAGCCTAATGTATATAACACAACTTAGACTTTCACATTAAAAATATGATGCAAGGCAGGACCATGTCAACAGAGTAGCTTAGTAGCTCTGCATATGAACTGTTTTCCTCCAATTGAAATCACTATTTCTCTAAGCTAATACATTATCTAGGCTAATCCATACTCTAGTAACACTAAATGTTTATAAAAAGAACCACAACCAATTTGAGTTATAACTTTTAATTTAAAAAATAATTAATATTAACACTTTTACACTCAAAGCTCTGGGGATTCAGCGATCTCGGCCAGCAGAAAATTCCATAGGCGCACAGCGAGAGCATTGACACCACCAGCTCGAGTCTGGCCGGGCTCAGGTCTCGCTCCGGCCGCCTCTTGTTCCTCCATCTCCCACAACTGTTTATCGCTGTATTGCGGCTCGTACAGGTAGCCGCGAGCATCAGATTTCGCAACAGATCTTCGAAATCCCCTTCTGCCATTTCAACTTCAAAACCTTCCGCCATCGTGATTAGCCTACTATACAGACTTTCTACACAGACCAAGAGGCAAGAGCCTGTTAGCTTAGCTTCAACAGAAAGATGGCTGACACTATCTTTGCATTCTGTGAGTGAGATCCTGCCCCATATGGGCGTGGTGAAAACATGCGGAACACTGGCTGTAGTCTTTAGCTTCTGGCACAAAAATCCTCCGATGACGCAAAATGACGATTTTTGCGTCATCGGAGGATTTTTTCCAGACTAAATTTTTTTTTTTTTAATTTTTAGGGGGGGAACGGGGCACGGTCATTTGAAAATACTACTGGTTTTCTACTGATACAAAGCTTAATGCTAAATCCTGAAGTATCCCTTTAACGTTCTTGTAAAATGGTTACAGTTTCATTTACTATGTAAAAAAATTACATCACTAAAGCGTGAAAGCAAGGGCTTTGGGTACCATTTAGGCCAATTGGGCAAAGACCAAAAGTAAGCTATTATTTCATTCTGAACATAACCACAGTTACCCAATATCCTCTGTGAACTTCTTAGTGAGGTTAAAAGTCAAAGACAAGAGTGTGTAATAGTTTATTTCTAGCAGCATAGTAAGTTCTAAAAGGGAAGAACCCTTAATACATTCCTCACATTTTTAATTGGTGAAACAGCTCTGAAATACCAAGGTCTCTTTATCACTCGACTGCTTGCTCTCCAGAAAATATAAACTGACCCGCTCCATTTATTCAACTTGTAACAAACATTAAGTTCCTAATATGTCATCACTGGGGAAGGAACAGAGCATTACTATGTTAGTCAGAATATAAACAGTGAGTAGCCAATATTTAGAAAGAGCCTGATCCATCACAGTTGGTGATAGCTAGTTATGTTGTATATTGGAGATGACCTCATCCCTCTGTTACAAGTCCAAGCCGACTCATTTGAATCCGAAGTTTGAATGAAATACCATTCCAGTGGTAAAGGAACTCATTATCAATGGTGTGGTTGCTATGGCCTAAGAGCTGATGGACATTCATAGTATTGTCTGGGTGATTTGAATACTGTTTCTGTTAATAGTGAAGATAGGGCTCTGTTGCGTAGGTTGTGGTTTGAGTGCAATGGGCACACCTCAGGCCATTTGACCTGGATATTGAACATAAATAGCTATGGAATCTATATTTGTCAATAACTATTTTTTGTTGGCCTATTTATGGAATTCTGTTTCCATCTCAGATTAAAAAATAAAACAGGCAAATGTGAGAAAGTTTAAAAAAATAGTCACAATGTATTTCTTTCTGTGATACAATACAGGCAAAATTGAGATATAAATCATAATTACAAGAAATAAATGAGCAATTGTGAGATTTATGAGAAAAAACACGCAAATGTGAGATCTAAAGTCACAATGAGAAATAAAATAACTGAGTTGACAGTCACAATGTGAGATATAAAAATATAAATATGACAAATAAAGTAAAATCCACAATTAAATTGTCTTAATTATGATCACAATTAAAAGAAATAAAATAGTTGTGAGAAAGTAGCAATTGTGAATGTCACATTTCTTAAATGTGAGTTCTAAAGTCACATTTATGAGAAAAAGTCAATTATGAGACAAGACACAATTTGAGAAGTAGTCAGTTTGTGACAAATTAAAAATATAAGATTAAAAAGAGAAATGAGAAATGGGGCACAATGACTTTTTTTTTTCTTTTTCTTTTTTTACTTTGAGGTGAAAACATGCTTCCATAGTTATCAGCTTTGCTTAATGGAAGAAAAATAGGACTTCTGAGCAGATGAACAGATAAGTGGTTGCGTGGAGTTTGACAGTTGGACACGTGCACGCTCAACACCTCGTTTGAATTTTCCAGTGTATACTACAGGTTCAGGTTAGTGGAATGCACCTGTTCAGCAGCTCCTGTCAGATCAATAGAAATGGCCATATTTATTCCATTTTCTTCTTTCCTTCTCTGATAACATATTATATTTGGTGCTGCACTGACCTAAAATTAAAACAATCTATGCGTCTCTTTTCTTCAATCCTTTTTAACCTTCAAGCAGCACTGAGTGCATATGTGGGAAAAAGAGAGAGAGAGAGAGAGAGAGAGAGAGAGAGAGAGAGAGAGAGAGAGAGAGAGAGAGAGAGAGAGAGAGAGAGAGAGAGAGAGAGAGAGAGAGAGTGTGTAACTAGATCGTTTTGGCTTCTTTTAAACTCTCCTCCATTTGGGAACTTCCATAACCATCAAAGTACTCCTCTTGGGAAAAAAAACAATCTACCCCTGCTTTTCCATTTACACACACACACACACACACACACACACACACACACACACACACACACACACATACAATGTCACATTTTTAAGTCCAATACAAAATTACATTCACACAAAACATGATGTAACCGAATAGAAAAGTAAATGTTAGTTAAACCATATAGGTAAATCATACAGTGTTTCACTCTTGAGTCATCAAAATCTTTAATTCTTTAATTTCTGCATTCTAGCCTCAACGGCAAAGCTGTAAGGCATGACTTTGTCCTCTGCACCCTGTCTGCCCTTTAGCTATGCCCCCAACCACCTATATGGAGACAGATTTTCTGTGACCATTTAGCCCAGTATGTGACACTCCTAGCTGTAACTTTAACCACCCACGGGCTGCACACTCGGCTGGCCCACTGTGTTGAATTCATTCATCAGCTGCCAATCAAACATGACCCTGACCACAGTGACTGGCCAGCAGCGTCTACATTAACAAAACAGTCTGCAGGTACTTCTCTCTTCCCTCTCACTTTGTTCAAATTATTCATGAAACTACATTTTTATCGTTTTAATTCATTCTTAATGAAACCACTTTTTATCCCAGAAAATCTGAAGTTTAAGCTTGAGCTTGAATACAAATTAAAGGCAAGGAATTAAAAGAAATAATTAGAGTGCAGACTGACTGTTGTAGGGTTGTAGGCAGTTCAATAGAAAGGCATACGTTTTCAGTCGATGAAAATCAGATAAAGTCTGCCGGGGAATACAAGAAAAAAAGGAGTAAGGATGGAGTGAAAGTGAAGGAGTGTTGATAAAGGTGCTCATGCGAGATAGAGCAGCTCTTAGCTCTCTTATACCGTGTTCTAAACCACTGGAGCCAAATCACAGACAAAAGCCCCACTGTTTCAAACTTCCTGTCTGTGCGGGTATCAGAGCGCCCAGGTTATGTATGTATGTGTGTGTGTGTTTGTGTGTGAGAGTTACTCTTAAATTAAAAGACTTCAAAAAGATATGACGTAAATTTCGTCAAGCCTACCTTATCTATAATTTAGATAAGCTGGGTTTGATGATATTAACATCTATGGTTATAGTTTAACACCTCAGTCAGTTCTCTATAGAACGCCACCATGGGCACGTATTCATGGGCTGACCACAGGACAGGTGATATGATTTGTCCTCTCAGCCAATCAGGCCTGAGGGTTGTGTGCCAAGGATCCAATCAGGCTGCAGGCTGCTGAATCTCAGGCAATAAGAGATGAGTTTGACCCTGCGTCTGGCCTCAAACACCTTCAAGGACTAAACACGTCAATCTGGCAGTAACTAGAAGTATGCCAACAATAGATTATTTACATGCACATTAGTGAGTGTGCTTCTGTTCAAAGAAAAGGGAACACTTTATAGTGCATAAACAGTCAAAAAAGTATAGCCAAACTCGGGTGACACTCATGACCCTTAATCAATTCAATACAAGTTCAAATCAAATTTGTCCCAATAAAAAAAATTCAAAGAGCAAGAAATGTGCAGAGTGAGCAGTAAATGTGTCACTACTAGCTGCAAGTTATTTTATCATTATTAGCTTTTTTTCTTTATTATAGAGGATAGTGAATATTTGACAGAAAAGTGGAGGAAAGGGGTTGTAGCTCAATGTCCCATGTGCACAATAGCTCCTCAAATCTCACGAGCAATGCGCTTTAATAATTCTATTTACATTATAAAAGCAATTATATCCTTAAAAGCAATTATACACTCACCTAAAGGATTGTTAGGAACACCTGTTCAATTTCTCATTAATGCAATTATCTAATCAACCAATCACATGGCAGTTGCTTCAATGCATTTAGGGGTGTGGTCCTGGTCAAGACAATCTCCTGAACTCCAAACTGAATGTCAGAATGGGAAAGAAAGGTGATTTAAGTAATTTTGAGCGTGGCATGGTTGTTGGTGCCATACGGGCCGGTCTGAGTATTTCACAATCTGCTCAGTAACTGGGATTTTCACGCACAACCATTTCTAGGGTTTACAAAGAATGGTGTGAAAAGGGAAAAACATCCAGTATGCGGCAGTCCTGTGGGCGAAAATGCCTTGTTGATGCTAGAGGTCAGAGGAGAATGGGCCAACTGATTCAAGCTGATAGAAGAGCAACTTTGACTGAAATAACCACTCGTTACAACCGAGGTATGCAGCAAAGCATTTGTGAAGCCACAACACGCACAACCTTGAGGCGGATGGGCTACAACAGCAGAAGACCCCACCGGGTACCACTCATCTCCACTACAAATAGGAAAAAGAGGCTACAATTTGCAAGAGCTCACCAAAATTGGACAGTTGAAGACTGGAAAAATGTTGCCTGGTCTGATGAGTCTCGATTTCTGTTGAGACATTCAGATGGTAGAGTCAGAATTTGGTGTAAACAGAATGAGAACATGGATCCATCATGCCTGGTTACCACTGTGCAGGCTGGTGGTGGTGGTGTAATGGTGTGGGGGATGTTTTCTTGGCACACTTTAGGCCCCTTAGTGCCAATTGGGCATCGTTTAAATGCCACGGCCTGAGCATTGTTTCTGACCATGTCTATCCCTTTATGGCCACCATGTACCCATCCTCTGATGACTACTTCCAGCAGGATAATGCACCATGTCACAAAGCTCGAATCATTTCAAATTGGTCTCTTGAACATGACAATGAGTTCACTGTACTAAAATGGCCCCCACAGTCACCAGATCTCAACCCAATAGAGCATCTTTGGGATGTGGTGGAACGGGAGCTTCGTGCCCTGGATGTGCATCCCACAAATCTCCATCAACTGCAAGATGCTATCCTATCAATATGGGCCAACATTTCTAAAGAATGCTTTCAGCACCTTGTTGAATCAATGCCACGTAGAATTAAGGCAGTTCTGAAGACGAAAGGGGGTCAAACACAGTATTAGTATGGTGTTCCTAATAATCCTTTAGGTGTGTGTATAATGCCTTATTTTGACTTAAATGGATACATTTGATCATTTAATGGGAATCTAAAATAGTAGCCATGCGCTACTATTTGAGCTACAGGAATGTTAATGCACAAATTTTCATTAAACAACGTAGTTTGCCCTCATTTCACATGTATTACTTAGCTAAGTGCTTTGAATAAGTATTCAGTGTTGTCACAGAGTCAAATGGGGAAGTCCCTCTCACTTTAGAGTGAAGATCAGTTCGATTTACACTTGAACTACTGTACTGCACACTTGGCGGCCATTCAGCTCTCCACTGATCCAGCACCGGATAAACCATCGTATCACTAAACACAGGAAACATCAGATAGATATGACACAATTCTTTCTTTTTTCTTTTGATCCCTTTTACCTAAATATGAAAGAGTTTTGTGTTTGGAAGTGTTTGCTAATAATACATATTATTCTCTTTGTATTAGAGATCAAGAGGGCGATAAGCTAATGACCTTCCTTCTTGACATAGAAAGTCTAAAAGAGCCTATTGGTTCCCAAAACCTCAAGCAATCACAAGACAGAAGAAGTATAGTGTGTTTGCGTGTGTATCTTCCCACAAAACCTCTCTCTGATATTAAGTTGTCAGTCTTGTATGCAGTCATAAACTATCAAACTGTGGGCCATACAACTGACTGTCATATCAAAGCCAGATTGTGATTGTACCTACTTGATAAAACTGCAGTTCAATCTGAGGTGACAAATTCATTTAACATGCAGAGCAGTATGTCAGGTGACATCAGGTGTATTGACCTGGTCTTGACCTACTTTTATTGGCCCTGTAAAATCCGGAGATTTGCAGGTTTTTCTGTAATGTGGTTTACTGGTGAAAGCAGCCCTGGTGGGGGGAACCGACATGGCAGAGTGACGCTTAATGCGATTATTTATTATACAAAAACGTCTCTGTCCAAACATTTAGATAAGACCATCCCCTTTCTACTCTAAAACCAGCACATCTGAATCATATCCTCTTAGAAACATACAAACACACATACACCCCCATACATTCACTCAACAGGCCTATAAATGCAACCATAAGAAATATATTACACAAAACAGGCACATTTTGCAGCCATGTTGCCAAGTTAACTTTCCACCATTAAGTCAATATGCTACTGTGATCTGTAACATGCTAGGGCTTGCTTAAGAATAATCTAGTTACATACTTCTGACATCATTAGACACAAAAAAATGTGTAGTGCAAAATTAATTATGACTTTTAAAATAACGGAATAGTTTTTCTTGTGTGTAATGTGTATTATAGAGTCACAAATTCTCTTTACTTTAACTCTTTTGTTTCATATTATTCTTGTCCATCATATAGCTTAGTATATTACTTACATTTATAAAAAAGATAAAAAAATATATATTTGTCTTATATTTAAATATTAAAAGAAATAAATAAATATTTAAATAGATCAATTCAAATATAAAAAAGTAAATAAAGTAAAATAAATATCATAAATCCAATAACAGACACCAAAGGACTGATCTAAGGAAAGTTGTTTTTGAACCTTTGTAAACATCATTTTAGAGAAAACAAATTCCCAGCACAGAGGGGAAAATACAAGATAAGACATATGAATAAGGTTCAGGATATTAAATTCTGAGTTTCTCATTCACTTCAACACTATGTTGCTCTCATTTATACACTATATGTACAAAAGTGCACAAACCACACATTAACTTATAGGTTGAGTAAAAATCATGTTTCAAAAGTTCAAAGGTCACCTCATCGCCCCCTCCTTTCTACTAAGGTCAGACATTTTCAATGATATGAGAAGACAATCTGATATGACTCATTCAGATCCAAAATGCTTGAAAACAGGGCACAGCACACCCTATTCAAAAGAGCAAACAATTAAATGTATTTATATTTGTAAATGTATTTAAATTCAATAAAAAAATTTTTAAAAAAGTTTTGATCCAAACGAATTTAAAGACAAAATTGCATTATATTGTTCATAATTCTCGCATTGTTATATATGCCAGAATTTTAGGTTACATTGTTTGAAATCATTTTGTGACCTAACAAAAAAGATCATACTTTGGGCCCATTTATGTCAACCCTGATGCCTCTATTTTATAGAAATATTTTTATAGATGGATAGTTTTATGTAGCTACATCATTAGGCTATAAATACAATTTAAAAAAATCTTTGAAATTGAAAAAACTTTCAGTGAGGCTGTTTTAAAGGGTTTGGGGAATCCCTGTCTGAACATGAGCTTGACCTTCTGAGTCATTTGGTAAACTAAAAGGATGAAAGTATTTGCTGTTTACCTAAATGCCAGTATGTCTCGACCTCTGTACGTTTTAACAGAATGTGTGTGTGTGGCAGACAATGTATCTGAACTAAAACTTCTACTCTTTATAAAGTCTCAAGGCAAACTTTCATTTGTTCAGATCAGAATACAGATTTCAAGATCAAAATAATTGAAGGTTATTTCATAGTTGTTCAACCTGTGTATCCCTTCCCCCCATCTGAAATCCTTTGAATGCAAGTAATGCCTTAGTCAAAGGCAACGTCCCACACATACACATTTCTTAGCATCGTGTGTGTCAGAAAGAGGGTGTGGCACCGGTTTGGTGTGAAACCCAGCTAGAGAGAGTGATTCCGGAATATGACGAAAACTGGCTAGACCTTATTGGTTAAAAAATGCAGGGGGAGCATATTTTTCCACAACTATTGCAGGGAAATTCACAATGGCAATGACAGGTAGTTCTTCAAAACCCACACAATGTATGAATGTGTGAGACTGCATTTTATCATCATCGAAACTATTCTCACAACTTTCACCAAAGCGGTGAGTAATACGCTCTTTGTGAGTGTAAATGTATCATTGTGAGTGACCCCAGATTTAAAGGTCAAGATGCCGCTATGCTGATTCACGACTATGACGGAAGGTCAGAAGACATGTGACAAGTGTTCCCCTTGATTTCATAGACCTCAAGTACTGCATGTATCCTTACATTCCCAAAGGTGAAAATGTGGGTGTCTGAAAGTACACTATTCCAAACATTGACATAAATGGTGCAATTTTGCATCCCAGATTACAGAAATGGGTTGCATCTTGAGAAGAGGAGTGCAGGCTACATGAACAACTCTCAGGCCCTAAAATAGGTCAAATTCAAGTCACGAAGGCCAAGTGTCACTGTGATGATACCACCGGGAACGAGTGTCCTTAGCTATGGAGTGAAGCGGACACAGAGTTTCTATAAATCTGGCAATACCATTATAAAAGACACCAGTGTCCAATCAAGAGTTATATTTATTTGTGGTTGCCAAGTCATACAACTACTTGGTGCATTAATATATAACATTCTGAAAAGTTTAATTTAGTCACACACCTTTCTTAAGAATTTAGAATTGGAATTATACATTTTATAAATCTGCGTTCAATCCCAAACAAACACAGATTAATTGATTAAACATTTTTTTATGAAAATCCCAAATCCTCCTCATGAGTCCAAATTATATATAATAAGATCTTTTAGTGGTGTAATAATTCAAATGAATTAACTCATTTAAAAAAGATTGTATTCCACAGTCTTTTTAAATGCAATGATTGCTTCAAAACACTTTCCTTTAAAAAAAAAATTAAGCAGGCCCAAATCGTTGTAATAAGCAATTGTTGTTGAAAATATTTGGGAAAAGAGGCCCTAAATTTCAAATAAGTTCAAAATTGCAAATAACTGATGAACTATTGAGCTGTGAGAACAAGAAAATATTTTCACCAAATTAATCAACTGCAGTAAATGTGTCAGTACTCATAGTGTTTGAATGAAAGTCAATCCCCATTTAAAGGGATAACGACTTTATTCAACTATTCATTTCCTTCTGCAGCGCTTCTGGGTTGTACGTCACACGCATCACACACATGACCAGCATCGGCCAATAGTGAGCCTACGTGTGACGTACAACCCAGAAGCTTTGCACAGTTTCACTACGTGAACTATCTCGAGGCCCACAGAGAAGGAAATGAATAGTTGAATAAAGTCGTTATTTTTGTTTGTTTTTTTGCGCACAAAAAGTATTCTCGTCGCTTGATAAACTTAAGATTGAGCCACTGTAGTCACTCGGACTATTTTAAAGGCACACCGTGGAACTTTTGGCCACTAGTGGCGCTCGACCTGTAATTTTCCCCTAGAGGCCACAAGCGCCGCAGCGCTGTCGCAAAAGTCAACAAACAGGCAACCAGTCAGCCTCCCGTGTCTTTAGATTATGTGTGTGCAGACAGTAGTTGACTTGTTGGTTGAAGAAAGATAATCGATTCACTATTGAACAAAATAATGATATAAATATAAGATTAATAATATAAATTATATAAAGAAAATAAATTGAACAAAAGTAGACAGAAAACAATGTCTGATCAGGTAAGTCGCATAGACCAGGGTTGCCCGATCCTGCTCCTGCCGATCGTCTGTCCTGCACAGTTTATCTCCAACCCTAATCAAACACACCTGACGCAAACAATTAACGTCTTCAGGATCTCTTTAAAATTAAAGTCAGGTGTGTTTGATCAGGGTTGGAGATGAAATCGTGTAGTCGGGAAATTGTGTAACAAAACTGATACAACTCACAACATACTGCCGTTATTTGTAGGCTTCAGTTTGTTTGTCATTTTACACACATACAAATATGAGCTGATGGCAAAAAATAACGGCAGTATGTTGTGACTTATATCACTTATAGCATCCTACTAGCTACCAGATTGATAATTCGCTACTCTACTAGCATTCCTTGATACATGAAGTTAAATGGAGGACAAGATAGATTCCGTAACATGGCCAGACAGACAACAAATTCGAAAAAATAGAGATATTGTGCAAGCAATATATTTAACTTACTAAGTTAGTCCAAAAGCATGACGGCCAGGTCAGCATCGGTCGGGCACCCCTCCTCCTCCTCTAGCCAGCGAGCGAACGCTAGACCAATGTTGATCCTCGTCCTGGCTTTTAGTTTTTCACTCTCCCTTTTTCTTTTTCCTTTTTTTTTTTGTGTCCTTTGACAAAATCTTTGCCTTCTTCCGAGTAGCTGTTGGTTCAGCCATGACGACAACATACAGACGGCAATCAAATGCGAGTTGAGCTCTCACGTTAGAATTTGGGGAAGTGACGTATGCCGTAAAGCGGTCAAATTTTGTAGTTCTTTTTGTGTTCGGGTTCCTACCCGAAACCCGAAGTTACATAGTGCTAGTAAAAGCGATAGACACCTTCAGGCTACAGCAGACGTGTCATTCAACCTATTGTAAGTCGATGTACCATCTCAATGGGTTTTGGTAATATATTATAAAGGTTGAAAAGTTCCACAGTGTGCCTTTAACAATTTCTTTAACTTTTCTGGGCCGGCCAGTTTTGATCCCTTTAGAAGCCTATGGAGGAGTGATCCAGCTCTCAGATTTAATCAAAAATATCTTAATTTGTGTTCCGAAGATGAACGAAAGTCTTACGAGGTTGGAACAACATGAGGGTGAGTAATTACTGACAGAATTTTTATTTTGGGGTGAACTAACCCTTTAATAAAGACAATAAACAACACCAACGCACTGACATTTTAAACTAACCCTTGCAACATACACCAAGAAGTAATCTGTTTCTCTGCGTGTGGTGTTTATGAGTCTCTATGAGGTGCGCTATATGATAACATTCTACAAAGAATTGTTATCTTAAGAGAGAGTACATCTCTTTTCTATACACACACTCTCTCTGCTTAAACTAGGCTTGCCTGTCTTGCCTTTCAGGAACTCATTCACCTGGCCAACAGACAACACGCATGTCATGGTCTGCTCCCCTGAAAAGTTCAAAACAAACATGCACACAAAGAAAACTACTATGCATGCATTCCAAGAGGTTTGCACATGGGTATCAGTTCATAGGCTCACATGCAAATTACAATATACAGCAAAGACTTTAAAATAGCAAATCAACTCTCCATTGCTTACTCACTGGGAAAGCCTCATTCATACGTTTGGTATGTCAGACAGTGCATTTGCTTAATTTTTTAATGAGCCTTCTAACTAATGGCATATATTTTTTTTTTTAACTCTGACAGGACTACCTTTTTTAATATTCAATCATATATGAATATGTCTGTGCTGTTAAGAGATTATATTTGTTTTGTGTTAAATATTTGAGGTCATGATGAATCTAAACACAATGACATTATACTACAAAATATGTATGATCAAACATCTTCACTGTAAACAAAACAAATAAGAGGGGCATTACTACAGTTCGGTGGATTTTAGTTTGTTGAAATAAATTTTTTTAAATTCTTTTTTTTAATTCTTTTCTCTTTCTAAAAAAATTCCAGTCCGTCATAAAAAAACACACTGGTCAAGCTCAGGCTAGTATAACCTAATTATAATGAACCAAATATTTCACATGTGGTCTAGGCAATTTGTCCACCCTGTTACATGACGTTTTTTACAATGCAATGTAAAACTGGGTGGATGTTTTAAGCCAACAAAGAACAACATTACATTAACATTTAGGAAGAATTTCAATATATAGAAATAAAATGGATATAAATAGATTTAAAATCTGTTTTAAAAAAAGCCCAGTATTAATTGCCACAACAGCTATTAGATAAGTCGTCCAAAATGAGGAAAAGAGAGAAAAGTTTATATTTTTTTCTTGTAGTCGCTTGTTAATGATGTTACTTCTAGCAAGTCATGTGATTTTATACGCTTAAAGGACCACTGAAGTGCCTTAGAACGCACAGCTGTGTATGATGTGTCGACGTAGTTTCCACTGGAACAGGAAGCTAAGGCGGGACATATTTAATGGCCCCTCCCCCTTTTCAAATAGCCAGTAGCGTTTAGTTTACCTCACAGACGGCAATTTGTACTTGACAGCACCATGGAAGTGAATCCGAACGCTGATGATACGTTGGATTCAATAGCAGAGGTGTGAATAAATTCTAGACATTTCATTCTTAACCAATGCACAGTTTAATTAAAACTAAATAAAACTCAAGAGTTTGAGAAACCGAAAAACACATCTCCAACTTATATTGCTCTGTGACGTGTCAATGCCGGTCGCTTTAGCCATGTGGTATTTATAAAGCATTAGGAGGCTGGACACTTTAGATTCTAGAGAGCATTTTATTGGACAGAAAATGTGATTTGATTAGATTTTAATTGGAAAGTTCGCAGTGATGTCAAAAAAATCTATGATCCATTTTAGAGGAAGTGAGAGACTGTATATGTTTTTAATGCTTATAACTCCTAAATGCAAATTTTGTCATTGATTTTAAACACACCAGTTTATTCATAACCTAAGGCTAACATATTCATACTAAAAGCTAAAAAAACTTCCATTTTGATTTCAGGGGGCCTTTAAGATTTAAGATTTAAGAAGAGGGCAAATAGAACCAATGTAACAACGCCGCCTATGGTTTCATGGGGACATAAAATACAGCAAACAGTAGGAATGACCTGATAACAACATTAAAGACATTCCAGAATGGCATTTTTGGCACCTTTATGTTTTTCAGTTCATAAACATATCTCATTAACAGACATAATGTTACTATACCAAACTTAAACTAGAAAAAGCAGCTTAGTTCTGCTTTAAACTGTTCCATTCGTGCTTAGTTTTTGCACAAACAACCCCACTGTCATACAAAAAGGAGTTCATAAGACAAGTTCATGAGGAACATGTTCATGAGGAAAATGTTCATTTAATCCAGCCAATCAGCATTAGAGGATGCATATATAGGCTAAACCACCACTAACCTCAGTCCTGAGACAGTTTTCCGGCATTTACCTTGGCCATTGCTCTCCTGTTGCACGAGCATTGGAGTGCCTGAGAGGCGAGCAACATTTCCCACCAATGCGCTCAGTGAAAGCATGTGCGCTCCATTTTTGGAAAATCTAGATAGAAAAAAAAAAAAGAGTATAACTTTAATTAACACATGAACGTACATGGATTTTATAAAGAGTAAAATTACATTTGTATATCCACTCCAAGAAACTGCCCTTGTCTGCTAAGCAGTTTAGTATAATCACATACGAACATAAAAAATTACACTTGACACTTATTTTTTTTATTTTTTTTCAAGCAGGTATACCATGTCTTTGACATGTCACTCACATCCAGGTCATTGCTCATCATGTGACTATTATCATTCACCTTAAAGCAGTTTTCTCTTCCTTTTTGATGAGTCAGTGCTGTAAAAGCCATTAGGATATCTGTCACTCATAAATGTATCCTGTACAATCACTGCCGGAAAACGTGGGAGTTTAAGGTTGAAATCTTTTACAGACTATGGTTGAAATACATGTCTTTCCAATGTAAAGAGTAAAGTTCAAGACCTTCATAAATGTGCTCATTATTCATAATATTCTCCAAACAGTTACCATTTGTGTATATTGGTTCATGTAAAAAAATAAAGTTAGGCCTAGAAGTATTATAGGAAGAATATTCTCCTAATTCTAATTTTAAACCCTTCCTGATCTTATGGCTTCAGTTCACTGTTCTAATCAGATCGAGTGAGTGACCTTATGAACAAAGAGCCTCCGCTAAAGTAGACATCCTCAATCAGATAGATAGGAGCAACATAGGGTGTTTAGGTGTGATTTGCGTCGATTTCAAAATGAAAAAGCATGTGAATTTCTGTTGTAGTAAAAAAAATAATATACAAATGTTATGGTTAGTGCAGAGCCTTTATATTTGAAAATACAGAAAAAGTCATATCGTAATAATTGATTATAGTCAGTCAAGAACTTTATTTTATAGACTAATGTCAATGTACAAAAAGTAAACATCTGAGAAGTGTGCCTTTGTCAAGACAGAACGTCCCCACACCTTGTTTTGACCTATTCGTTTTCATGATTTTTACAGTCATTTATAATTACAGCAGTGTATTCTTTTTTAAAGAGATGTTTTCCCAAATCATGGACTTTTATGACACTCACGATGACTTCTGTTTTGTTTTCAGCTTATATCTCTTTCATTCAACTTTAAATTTCGCATATGTTATAGGCCACCAGTAAATACTGAGTCAGTTTCTGGTTCTTTGAAAGGTATGTAATTTAACTAGTTGTCTCTAACCACCCCAAGCAGAACCTGTCTTGTCACAAACGAGGCTAATATCACTTGACCCGCTTAGAGGCGTGGGAAGGTCAGGGAGAGGGGATTCCCCGTGACGGCAAAGCAGCAGCGCTAAAAGAAACGAGTTTCCCTCCGCGCGCGCAGCGTTTCCATAACGTCTCGCGACGAGGAACATGTTCCCCACAACTACAGACCTCGTGATGAACTACTGGACTTCTTGAAGTTGGGGAATGGTCAAAGTAAATGAGTTCTATTTTGGCAAACAAATATCACAAGCAAACACAAGCCAATTTCTCGCTCCAAAATGGAAGAATATTTATCCAGGCATTTACGTTTTACTTTCAGATATAGACCCTGCCCTGGTGTATGTGCTTAGCAAGAACAGCCTTATTTACAACAGCTTTTCGTGAGCTGAGGGAGAAAAATGACTTGTGGTCTTTTACCGACTAACTTATTCCTGCTACGCGATATTTTGTCGCGAGACTTAACTAAGTAACTTACGAACTATTCCTTTTAAACGATTGCCTTTAAACCACATTCGATCTACAAAAACATTTAGTACAACAACCGAAACCTGTTTAGTATCCTCAGGAGGTCCGAACTCACACTATCCTGCTTTTCCGGAGAGCCAAGCGAGTTAAACAACTGGTTAGAATGAAGAGACCTGCGAAGAAATTACCCGAAGCTATCGGTTCTCTAAGTTACTTTCTCCCATTACAGTATGGGGATATCATAAGGTTGTTCCCTGGTAAGAGGTAACGGGGACACGCTTCCGCTAAAAATACCTGTCTACGACTATATTTGGATTGGCTGGAACACAATCAAATGTCTAAAATAAACGGATCCGCCCCGGCGCAATGAATGAAGGATCTGCTATCTCACACCGCTGCTAAATTTAGTAACATCGCTTGCGTCAGTCACGCGCCTCAGTGCGTCAAGTCCTCACCCCGCCTCCGGGAGCTGATCATTGGCCAGAATTAGAACGTGGCCAAGAAATTACGCGTCTTGTGATTGGCTGTTGATGATTTTTTTCAAGTATGGTGCACGCTAGCTATTTTTAATAATTTGTTTAGTGAGCACGGCTGAAGCACTCTGGGGTTTTAAATTCACCTGAACTTACAGCCTTATAATTTATATTTCATTATTTTATTATATTTTTGTTTGCATTGAGGTAAATTGAAATTTTGGCAAGTGACAGACTGACATTAAAATGGCTTTTCTGTGGGCCAGTCTGCTTGTCCAATGGAAGCTTGCCTACAAATATTTGTTAGGTAACTTTAAGGTCACACGCGCACGTTCATACAACGTGCGTATCAATCTTGCACACTTTAATAAACGTGTATTGTCACTAACAATATGATTACAGTGATTATTTAATATAGTGAAAAAAACTAAGAGGCCTGCACTTATGTGCATTTTGCTATGATCAATCAACTCGTTTTATAAATCGGTACCAGATAACAAAATAAGGACATTTAAAATAGTTTCATCAGCTCTGGGATTATTCTGACACGAATTACATTTTATTGTGCTAATTTCCACTACTAGCCTAAGCGGTCGACAACATGCCCTACCGCGCGATTTCAGAGAACCTCTGACAAAGAGTCAGAAGATTATCCCTTCTCCTCTCTCTCTCTCTCTCTCTCTCCTGGCATGGACTGTACGGCTTATGTGTGTATACTGTACAAGCGAGGCCGGGGGAGCGCTACAGTGCAGCCTGCCGACGTCACCTCTCCCATGGCGTCACATTGACGTAACGCATTCCAGGCTCTCTATGTACAAGCCAGACGCTTAAATGTGCTATTAGACTTTCTCTCGCTCAGCGCGCGCCACATAAACAAAGGCACATTGCAACTTAAGCTCAGCGCATCCTCTCCGTTAACGCCGACTCTGTTATAGTGGAGCTGACAGAACCACGGAGTACTTTTTTCTTCTTAGCTAAGAGGAAAATCAGTCAAATAATATTTTTAATGAAAAATCCATCAACTTTTGCGACTTTAAAACCAACTTCCATCCAACCACTATTTTCAGTTTTTACAAATTTCTGTTGGATATGCACAAGGAATTGTTAAGGCTTTACAAACATATGTAAAGACGGAACCTCAACAGAAATCAAGTAAGTGGGAATTTTAATTAAATACGCTTTATAGAAAAAGCGAACAGTAGCCCACGCATTGAAATGTAAAATTATTGACAACATGCTTTGGCTGATTTTTGTCATTTGTATCGCGATCTCCAATCATATATTTCTGCATGGCATTATGTTATAGAAAACTTTCTTGCCCGGACCTGTTGAATGTTCGATCCCCACCGCGTGAATATAAACTGTGTTGTGAGCGATGTCATTGTAGATGGATGGAGTGAATCCGAATTTAATTTGCGAAAAGTAGCCTATGACATTCTCTCAGGTTGTCATGGAAATGGGATGCCTCTTCCTCACCCCGGTGAAACCGCTGTGAGCTCGCGCGGGGCCGGTAGAGAGTCTCGTGAGATGCGCCCGAGTACGGAGTGAGTGTCGCGCGCTCCTCGTTTCTTAAAAGCGTGACTTAATATTGTACGAATGTTTATTTATTTGTTTGTAGTATCTGGGTTAAGAATAATTTCAGTTGTTTGATCTAGTCTCATCAATATTGCTTTGCCACGTCTCAATGAGATGACACGAGCTTTATTCATTCTGTCTTTAAGCTATTCGGAAGGACCAAACGCGAATGACATGGGTATTTGCACAGTAAACAAATATAAACAGTCATAATGTCGTCACACAAACTAAAGTTTTATATTTACCATTATCGCACTCTTGTTCTCACCAGAGTGTAGGCTATCTTTTAAGGTGCTAAATATAAACATATTTGTAAAGCCATATGTTTCCCTGCTGTCAGAAGACTTTTCTGAACAAACAACATGACTGAGTTTATACAATGTGACTGGGCATATTGGGAGTATCGTTGTGGTGTTTATAATCTTATGTTTGGTAATTGTGAATTGACTCCGATACACAGAAACACGCTCTTGTGCTCTAAAAAGTGCTTTCTTTCACTGTTGTTTGTGGTGTGAATTTCAGATCAGCTAAGCACGCGCTGCACTGACACTTGGGCACACCTTCCTAAACGTTAATGACAAAGTAAAGCTTGGTAATATAGTGGGCAATCTATTTCATTGGCAGTAGCCTATACATGCTAGAATAGTGAGAGTGGTCACAGAACCGCCCCCAAGATATGATACGACAATAGCCTTGCATTGATCAGAGCAGTGATCCAAGTGAGTTGTAGGCTATATACTAAAGTTTTATTCCAAAGCACGCGAGATCAGGTCACGAAGTCTCTGTCGCTTTCCCTCAGGTCTCTGTCCCCATCGGCTGTCAAATCCCGTCTCCAAGCTAATTTACTGTACTTGTTTTTTCCCCCCCCATCCCTTTATCTCCACTCTCTCCCTTTCTTTGTGTGTTTGCTGGAAAGCCTCTATCCCGCGCGCTTATTGAACGCAGAACGGAGCGCCTCTACAAAGCGCGTGCTTCAGTGCTCTCTCGCGGTTCTCTAGGTTACCGGGGCACAAGCGGACCTGCACGCTCTGTCAAAATCACACATAACCTCAGAAGGACAAATGGTTGAACTCAAAAACAAACATAATAAAGTCTACAGAAAGCTGCCAGCTATATAGTAGTTGGCTATAGGCTATGTTTGAAATAAAAAAGCTTATTTATGAGGCCACTCAAAATTCTATTTTTTTGTTGGCCTTTGTTTCATTGTCCTGACTATTGTCAATTAAATCATAGATGAGTGCCTACAGTTTTAATATTCCCAAACCATGAAGGTTTCTAGGGTTTGTTTCTGGCAGTTTGAGGGACGAGAAAGATCGTGCTCAATTCGAGGGCTGTCTTTGTGTGAGCGCGCCTCTGTCAGGGAGGGGGCGCTAGTCGCTTTTAAAAACTCTTCGGTGACGCGCTTGGGTTTTATTTGACCAAAGACGGGGATAGTCAGACTTCGTTGAGTGCACAGGTGAATATTGTCTAACTGTCACTGAGATTTCTATTATTCTGAGGTAATGGAACAAAAAAAAACTGCATGGAAAGATTTTTTATTAGACGCCCAGAACTGTTCTATCTTCATGCTCGAATGCAGCAGCAGAAGGAAAAAATGAAATATTCCTTTATATATTGCAAATATAGGCATGTGTGAGATTTTGTTTTTAAACAATGTTCTTTTGTGTATTACCTCACGTCTTCGATGCATTTTTTTTCACTTGTCGGGTTTTTTTTATCGAGTGTTACAAAACAGTTTTTGTACACTTTTATTCGTAGCCTACTTGTTTTTTTCTTTTTTGATTAATGTTGGTTTGTTCCCTAAAGGCTGCGATTGAATCGTTGTTAAAGTTGTATTTGTATTATTTCTGTAGGCTAAAACAAGTAGCCTACAACTTTGTCTAAGTAGCCTAATATTTTAGTTTTTGTGAATAGAATTAAGGATTATTTTACAGTTAACATAGGCTACACTAAACATTTCATGAGACTATTTAGTGTGGTTTTCTGATTGGGGAAAAGACACAAATGACCAGTACACGAATTTGTATAACCCTTAATGCATTTAATCAGTACTTTTTGCATCCAAGTGTTTAAGGGGTTAGATTATTGTAAAAAAAAAACAACAACAACAAAAAAACGTAGTTGCTAAGACTTATGTATTGGTATTGGTATCTTGCACACTTATATTTGAAGTAGCCTATAAATAATTTTAAAACAAGTTTAACACAAGTAATCTACCATATACGAAAAGAGTGTGTCTCTTTTATTTTGCAGTTCACTGTTTGTGTGTGACGTTTTTTGTCGTAGTGATCTAAAGCATTCTGTGTTCCCGATTGCAGACAGCGGTTCGGAAGAGCGCCTGCAGCCCAGGTCTGAGTCCCGGCTCCCGGATCCCTCCCCCGCCGCGTGCGCTCAAGTAGCCTCGAACCCCAGACGCGTGCAGCCTCCAGCCGAGACACCGGGCACGATTCAGCGAGCAACAGGCCAAGCAGGTACCACAATCTCTGTAAACAATCTCTCTCCACTCTGGAGAGCTTTTCCAAACATAGGCTACTTGATGTGTTTTGCATATTTAAACTTTTTATACATTTCTAGATTTAAGAACATCATTTACTTAATGTAAACCGACTGGTAGTAAGATAGTAAAGTTTTTGTTACTAATTTTGAATACCCCATATGCCGATGAGCGTGTTGGTTTGTCTTACTTTGGAAACATGGAAATTTCAGGAAATCTCAGGGATATACTGTTGTATCTACCTGCTAAAATTGTAATAAAACAAAGTTTTCTGGTCTGTCTGTAAAGCAATATGCTAATCAGTATAGAGTTTTGATATGGTGTAGTTTAAACTAATTTTTTTTCTTTAAAAAAGGAGCTTGTTTGTGTTTGTAATTGTCCCGGACATAAATGCTAATAACCGGACCAATAACGATTTTTAATGCCACTGTCATTTCTCCGTACAACATTCCTCAGAAAATTCCATTTAATTATAAAAAAAAAAAAAAACATTAATCGCACAGATGGTGGTTGGACATTTATTTAGATGGCAGATAAGGCATCATTCACCTGTGTTCCAATTAATGAAACGAGCGCAATATTGTAGCTTTCATTTAATATTTGTACCCAGTAGTATCACAACACACTGTCTTCATGGTCATAACAACCCCGTGTCCTGCTGTTAGAATACACTGTTGTCTTAGTGCATAGAAAGTGAAAGTTTGCGCAAATCTATTTGTGCTGCCTGATGTGTTCCACTGATGCGTGTTTGCTTCAAGAGCAAATTCTTAGCGTGTCATGTGCATTTATTTATTTATTTTGTCGTTGATTTTTTGTTTGTTAGATCTATGGCACTCTGACAATGAACAAGCGATCACAGTTATTGGAACAGCTGCATTTTGTCCATCTAAAATGCACACCTCGAGGTTAGAAACTGTTTCATCCCTCTAAAGCGCTTTCTATAAGCCTGCGTGTGTGTTTGTGTGAGGCTCTCTGTCTGGTGCACGCGCACACACACACACACACACACACTCACTCACTCACTAGAGCTGTAAAGCATCGTTTCAGTATGACTTTATGTGGTCTAGAGCTTTTAAATATTTTGACTTTGTTACGTTATGTTGGCTGCGTTTTCATTTTTATGATCCGTGTCATGGTGAATGTGGAAGTGAGAGGATCGACGTGCTCTGGGGTTTGCACGTGCACAAATAAAACCATAAACGGATACACACAAGAGATAGAATCAGACAGAAAGTAAAGTCCTGTTTTTTTTTTTGGTGTAAGGATTTGTATAGATTTACATCATTTGAGCTGATCTTAAGTGTGTCAAAAAAGACACCAACCCCTTGATTGGCTACCTGCCATATTTGAGCTAACACGATCTTCAAATACTACCAGAAATACTCAAAAGCAAGTTTATCAACATAGCTGTGCTTATATAGCAGGCTGACGTTTTTGTTTTGTGTTTACTTAGGGAAATTCGTAAAAACTATATTATTATTATTTTAATTGCAAGTGAAAAACGATAATGAGATGACTAGCCTACTGGTCCGGTAAAACAATTGTCTTAGGAAGGAAATGTTCATATCTCAACCGCAAGTTTGAAAGATTTTTTTCTGTGTGATGTAAGTGGTGTACGAAAGCTTGACTCGTTTTTTTGCAAAGCTCCATATCCAGCACGAGATAGATTGACCTCAAACCACTTATTCAGTATCCATGACCATGATGATGAGGGGGTCGCACCGGTCGCACCCGGCCGCGCTTCAACACCTCTGACGTAAAACTCTTCTCTTATGTGTTAAGTTGCGAATTGGGGATATTATAAGTTGGGGTATGACATGGATTAAACATAAGTACTGGCAACATTTATCACGTTATTATAGATTTGCATAAATATCTATTTAGTTTAAAACGTCTTTAATATAGGTTAGTTGATGGTTAGCTGTGCGCTAGGGGCGCTAAAAGACTATTTGGGTTGCGCGCGAGATCGACCAGAGTTGAAAACCCTAGCCAAAATGTAACATAAATTATTTTAACTTTTCACGCTTGAAAGTCATTTTGTAATTTGTAGCTACACTGAAACATGTACACCATTCAATTGCACCCCCCCCTCCTTTATTTGATATCCAAATTGAATACAATGAACAACAGGTTCATACGAATTTAAAATTGAAGCATACATCGAGAATACATAATATAGCAACATGAGTTATTATTACTAGAATTAATAGGCCAATGTAGGAGGACAATAAAGTTGACTGTGAATTTGAATAGCATAAAAGTAAACAAAACTTAGGCAATCAATTCTCAAAGAAAGTTAAAAAAAAGATTTTAGCCAAGCTCTGTCTGTTGATGTGCAATGCATTATCATTTGAATCCAGTGGAGTGACAGAAATGTCATCTGACATGCTTAAACTCACTGTTATACATGATGCTGTAGGCTATGCCATGCGTTTGTACTGGCCTACGTAGGAAATGGAACGCGCGCACACCGGTCCGAGTCATCCACAGGTAAAGAGGCGTTCATAATTGATAAGCCTCCTGATTTTACTAAACACACATGACGTGTTGGAGGCACAAGGATTACGGAGTCACTACACGACAGCGTCAATCCGACGTCCGGTCTGTTTACACTTCCCCACCTAGGGAAAATAAGCAAACAAAGGACACGCACACACATCTCCTCACGGACTCAGGTAACGGCACAGACGCACTTAAACAGCTGTGTCAAGGCGCACAGTGTAAGTTATATAACTTTGAGAGCGCGCGCTGGCAATATGGTTTTCCTGAAGCGCAAAGCTGGCTCAGGATACACCCTATACTAATTAACAGAAACAAGGGAGTTCCTCATGGGTTTTAATAAGATCATTTTATTTCAACAGGTGCTTGGTTAACATTTAATTAATAGAGTTAAATCGATGAATATTTATCTAAAAATGTTTGATTAAAACTTGTAAGCTATGTTATGTTTTGAAAGCAAGTGACTAAACTCATCTTTTTCTGTTTGAACATGACTTGCATATTGTTTTGTGCAGTTTTTTCATGTTTACATCTATGCATTTATTATTATTACAAGTGGACGAAATATAAGGACTGTTGATGGATAATCAAATAATGATTGTGTTCTCCTTGGGTTGGACAGTGTTTGCTCACAAGAGTGGCATGAAAAAAAACTGCTAAGATTAAGGAAATATTTTAATAATTAGGATCATTATTAATGAAATAGTTCACCCAGAAATGATCATTCTGTAATAATTTACTCACCTTTATGTTGTTCCAAACCCGCATGAATTCCTTCAGTGGAGATGTCAACCTCAGTAACTTTCATTGTATGTAAAAATAAATAAATAAATAAAAATAAAAAAATTAGTATGGACTGGTAATAACTTTGGGCTCCACTGAGAAAAGAAAACCATACAACATAAGTATAAGTAAATAATTATTTTTAATTCAGAAGAGGTTTTATTCTGCTCTTTGTAACAAGTGAGAATCCAGGCCATGAATGAGGCGTGCATTTATTTATTTATTTTTGCATGTATGCCCACTAGCTCATGGCCTAACCCATGTTTCCAGGAATGGTTTATCTACTAACTTGGTACTAACAGAATATTTCTCAAATGCCATGTTTGACATCACACATCCTCTGCACACCTGAAGACAAAATTCATCCAAAAGGCAATATGATAGACATTAAGTCTGTTTCTCTCTCCCCGTCTCTATAGACATGCCCTGCGTTCAGGCCCAGTACGGCCCTGCACCTCATGGGTCCAGCTACTCCGCCCAGTCCTTTGGTTACCATGGTGACTACAGCGCTGACCTCATGGCGACAGACTATGCGAAGTGTGAGCTCGGCGGGGGGGAGATCTCGGCGGCCGCCGCCACTACGTCCCTCCCCAGTTTTAATGTGTTTGTGGAGGGTGGCTTCGAGCCGAAACCCTCCTGTCTGTATCAACTCCCTCCTCAACGCCCTATCATCAAGAAGGAGGTGGAGCCTTACCCACCCATGGCAGCATCCGACGAAGCAATAGCTGGAAGCTCCATGTACTTTAAGCAGTCGCCCCCTTCAACGCCCCCCACGCCGCTTCACCCCGGGCCACCCAGCAACTCTTTCTTGTGGGATGAACACAGTCTTCCCCCTGTGCCCCAGGCCTGCTTGATTGAAGGGCCATTGAAGAGCCCTCGCTTCCCTCATTTCTACGAGCAGACGGCCCCACCATCCACCAGCGGCTACGACACCTCCATCGGCCTTCCGCTGCGCCCTGAACGCTCTCCGTCGTCCTCCTCTTCGTCTTCACATGTGCCACCCAGCCTGGACACACACTCACACGTGCACTCCCATACGCACTCGCACATGTACCCGCTGAACATGGGTAAGCCGGGAGGCCTGGCGTTCCGCTCTCTGGGCATGGGCCCGTGCCCGCAACTCCTGGGAGAGAGTTTGCCATCGCCACCCAATCGCAGCAGCTCCGGAGAGGGTACCTGTGCGGTGTGCGGGGACAACGCAGCCTGTCAGCATTATGGTGTGCGCACCTGTGAGGGCTGCAAAGGCTTTTTTAAGGTAAGAATTCAGCATCTCTGCTTTCATTTTCTTATAATAACTCTCAACCAGATCAGATTCAGACGCACCCAAGTTCCATCATTGTCACTACTATTTACACGAGTATGCTGTTGCAAATGCATAATAATCCTTATTTACACACACTTTCACTGAAAGAATCATACAACAAGTTATGTTTAATGCAAATAGGAGGATTCCACTGCAAAATAACTGACTCGCTTGTACTCAGACCTTTAAAGGTATAGTTCACTCAAAAATGTACTCACCTGTAAAACTTTCTCTTTTTCCTTGGAACACAAAAGAAGATATTTTGAAGGAAAAAAAATTGTTCATACAATGAAATTGAGTAGATTCTGATGTTGTTTTAGACCAGTGATTCTAAGATATTTTCTGTATTTCTGCTGTAATTATGACAAAACAGCTTGCTTTCAAACTGAGATTATTAATCATTTAAATGAATTAACCAAGATCTATTTTTTTATTCCAGAAGTTTCAAGAATGGTAGTTATTGAGGGGTAAAAAAAAAGTTTTTTTTTTAGCATTTTAATTTAAATTAGAGTTAATATATTAATAATAATTTATCAATTTAAAGACTTTTTAGTTTTCCTGTGACCCCTTTGGAAGTTTGCTGAGGTTCCTAGTGGGCCCTTGGTTGAGAACCACTGCTTCACTGACTATCACTATATGGACAAAAACAATTCTTCAAAATCTCTCTTTTTGGGTGAACTATCCCTTTAAAACACGGATAAATAAAGTGAACTAGTGAAAGAAATAACCAAGCTGAGGTCAATTGAAACTGACAGGAAATATTTGCCAGTTACGAAATCTCTCATTTGGATTTCCCATAATGCTTTACATTTTTTCTTAGTGTTGCATATGGTTGTAGTATTTTAGAAGCTGAAGTGGGTGTTTGCAGGTTATGTTGATTGATACGTGTTCCTCAGTGTGTGCTTGATTTGAATAGCATGTCTCATTGTGTATTTGAGTGTGTCTGTCATTAAATGGAGTGTAAGAGGGCTGTACTTGCTCTTTATTGTACAGTGTGTGTCCGTTTTTTGTGTCTCTTATGTGTCAGTGTGGCCAGGGTAGTGTTTGTTAATTGTGTATTCATTAGTGGTCATTAGTTTTGTTCTTGGTTTGAAAGGAGCTCTTGGCTGAAGAGCCTCACGCGGCTCTACACCGATCGCACCTCATTCTCTGAGTGTGAGGCTCAGGGTTAACCAACCATTGTAGCGCACTCTGCAGGCGTTTGAACCAAGGTTAAAGCCCACCATGTGAATAGCGATTCTTCGGTGAGCTGTGTGTGTTTTTGTTGTTTCGTTTTGAAGAGGGGGTTGGGGGTTACGGTCTATATGACTAGAAGCATTTGAGGCTGTACAGAAAATAATTTGTGCACAAAATCCGAAAGATTGTTTAGTTTCAGTTTCAGAGGCACAACTGTGACAGGTTTGCTCAGCCTTTTCATGAAAGCATTGGCTTGTGTGTACTGAGTGGGAATGTGTGTGTGCATGTCTTTGAGTGCTCTCACAAATCGTCTGAGCGGCGGTTGCCACGGCGTCTGTGAGGGTCGTTTCCCTCGGTGACCAGTTAGAGGTGTGACAGCGGCGCGCACTTAAAATACAGCAGCTTGGAGCTGTAGCCAGAAACAAACACACACACACACACACACACACACACACACACTGTGGATAGTCTGTTGCATAGAAAGTTTCGATAGGGATTCAATTGAACAGTTACTATATTTGGCATTTATTTCACATATTTTTGGGGATAAGTATTATTTTTAATTTGCTTAGGTTAATATTACAGAAACCGTGAGAAGACTTAAAATGTACAGAGACTGTGCTGAAAGACTGACAGTGAAAGTGAAGGAGCGAGAGTGGCAGAGCTGAAATAATTGAAAATGGCCTGTGGTCTGGTGCAGAAATAAATTATGCCTCTTTTCAATTAGTTTCACAATTAGTTTTTATTTAGTAATTAATAAAAGCAGGGGTTGGTAAGCCTGAGGCTTTTTAGCTATTACTGCAACACTGATACACACACACACACACACATGACATCCACAAACAATGACATATGCACATTGGCAAGTCTTAGACGATCAGCATACTTATTTTTTATGCATTCACACACTCGTCACCCCTAACTCGCAAAACATACTCACCATTTAATAATCTCAGGCAACTCATTAACTCACAATATAAATATTAGCTGGTGAATTTAAATGCAAGCCGGTGTTTTGTGTGGCAGTGTATAGCTTTTGTCAAACTGCTAACTCTCTTTTAAAAAATGTTTTCATAAATGTGTTTTTATACAATAGGGTTTATTGCGATATTTATGCACATTGATTTCTACTACATTAGTTTTTCAAATAAAAATTGAATGGAGTGTGGATGCATTTATCCACTAAAATTATTCAGATTCTTCCTCTGGCTTTATTTTGTTCATTAACAGCCACTAAATCATTTCACTTATGGTTCTACTTTACATCTGAATACAAACTGTTTCACAATGAAAAACAGCACATAATTGGCAAAATCTTTTCTCTATCTTGCTCACTCGCTCACATCTCTTATTTTCACATCATTTATTTGGTTTGTAATTTGCTCTGTGACTCATAACGTGCTCCGAGTGAGAATATTTATTCTGAATATTTACTTAATGGAGGGTCAGCACAGGCTCGCTCATTCACAAAACCTCCACATTCAACCCACTTCACTGGAATAAAAGTTTAACAGCTCTTAACTGCTAGGAACTGAATTAGAAGTCATCTCCAGCACTTTCCTTTAAGCTTTGCATTTGTTAAAGTAGTTTCAACAAAGACATTTCTGCCAGTATTATGGCATTTATAAAGTGCTGAAAAATAAACACACTAAAATGTGCTTGATTCACAGACATAGTCATTTTATAATAGTCTAAGTGAGCAATACACGCAGACACACATACTTAACCAATTAATGATGACCCAGTTCCACCTCTCCTATTGAACAGCCATACACACACGTCTAATTACACACCCAGAGGAGAGGGCGAGAGAAGATAGTCTGATCATTTCTGATTAGGGGAGGGGAGGACGAAGAGAGGGGGATATAGGTTCCCTAAGGGGTTTTAATGCACGACAGAGCCATTAGCACATGTTACATGTCATGAATCCACAACTGCTTGTCTTTTCCAACCCTACGGACCCTGCTGTGCACTGGACCACAGCTCTGTGTGTGTGCGTTTGTGTGCTTGCATGAGAGAAGGATGGTAGTTAGACAATAACAGTAGGTTTTAAGTTTTTCACTTGTCATAGACTAATTCTTTATTGGAATTTATAGTTCCCATGAAGAACCTTTAACACCTTTTTAGGTTCTGTATGGTGGAAAAGGGTTCTTCTGATTATTAAAATGTTCTTTATGTTAAGAAAAAATGGTTCTTCTATGGCATTACCGTGAAAAGCCTCTTTTGGAATCTTTATATTTAAAGGACTGTAGTGTATGTTTTTCGGGCCTTGTTGCCATTAGTTTGTTGGGAGAAATTGATATATGTGTTCGTAGAAGTTACAATAACCTCAGATATCCTTTTCCCATTAAAAAAAAAAGTCGAAAACCTATTGTAACCGTGACAATTTTGCACTGTGACATCGTTTAGAGCATAAATAAACACAAATACACATGCACGTACACACACAGAAGACGTTTGAGTCACTTAATGGCCGTCATATGTACAGCCGTTTATCTAATTTTATGAACATCATGAGATGTCTATTCATCTAGCGAGCTCCTGCAGCAATAAAACCTTTGTTTTGAGGACTGTGACAGAACAGAATCTGTCACAGTCTGAACCGGCTATGAAGTATAGAATGGAGTTGCACTCACATAACTCGTGCATGTGGTTCAGAGGGAAACGACGAGGTGGTGGGTGCTTTTTTTCCGACTAAGCCCAGGGTGTTTTCGAGATGATGTGCTCCACAGGTTGTATTTTAATCAAGTCATACTGAATCAGTGTGAATTTAGCTGTAACTGAGTATAGACTCCCCTAGCTAACAGGAGCGTTTGCGTGCCCACTGGGAGATTAGTCCACTCTATGCTGCTGTGGTTTTGTGTTCAATTTAGGTGAAATATAAGAAACCGTGCAAATCACATGGATAATGTGTGTGTGTGTGTGGGTGGGTGGGTGTTTTAGCTTCACCTGACTGTAAAATTCCAGCTTCCTGGGAAAAGCAGGTGGTTTAGTTGTTTTCGTTTACACCTGTTGGAAACAGCTGCGTATTTTATGTTTCTTTATAGTTTTTATTGAACGTGGTTTTAATAAAAAACAAAAAACAAAAAAAGTGAGATTAAACTAAAAAATACATGACAGAAAACTTGAGTGGGCCACTAGCCATTAGCCGCTAGTCACTTGATATGCAAAGATATTAGTATTAAACTAAGATTTTTTTTTTAAAGATAGAACTGAATTATGAAATTCATAGATGACCATCATGAAGGCTATGTTTCCCACTTCAGTTTAACTAGCAGCCTTGCTAATTGAATAACTGCACAATGAAACCAGAATTGTTGATGTACGCTTTTGTACTATTAAATTGACTGCAGTTGTAGCTTGTTAAAGCATTGTTTTTGTTTGTTTTGGATATTATATTAATTACCGCAGAACTTACTGGTCTCACGCAAGTGCTTAATCTTTTGGCTCAGCAGTAGCACGTGCATTTGATGTCTGAACCTGAAGCTTATTTTAAGTCTTTTTCCTCTTTTCTACTGTTTTTAGCAGCGGGAGTGCTCGCAGATCATTTTTATTTTGTTTTAATAAGGTCAGTAATAATCGTGCATATCCAGCCGAGGAGAAAACAACTCCAGGGGGGGTTATTGCAGAGGCACTGAGATCTGCCAAAACCCTGAGGTGCCGTGAGCTGACCCGCGAGTTTCACAAACAATTTTATCACGCGGCACGGGATGTCTCGCGGGAGCGGCCTCAGCACGCTTTGCACTGATCTTCATTGTCAGTGGCTTGCGCTAATAAAATTGTCCCTCCTGCAGGCAAGGCATGTTGGGAAATTAATTTTTATCTAATTATCCTGATGGAGCCAGAGCTTTTTCACATTGTAATTAAAATCTGACCTGCAAGCTTCTTTTTTAATTCTTAGCCAAAAAACGGGATCAAATTAAATAAATGAAATGTTTAGACTTGTTAGCTTATTGTTTTCTTCTCCTTCCTTTTTCTCTTTTTATTGTCGGTGGCTGCAGAGGACGGTGCAGAAGAATGCAAAGTACGTGTGTTTGGCCAGTAAAAACTGCCCTGTGGACAAAAGGAGAAGAAATCGCTGCCAGTACTGCCGCTTCCAGAAGTGTCTCAGTGTAGGCATGGTGAAAGAAGGTATCAAACACAGACACACACACAAACACAAACACTTATAATATGTGTCTGGCCAAGCCACTCAAGACAATTATCACACAATAGGCCCTGGTGTATATGACCTCGGCTGGACCTCTGGTTAGAGACTGATGCAGAGGAGATAGACACTCTTTATCTTAATGACTTAAAACCCGCAGATGCACACACTACGCTCAAGAAGCAGCGTGGATTAATACAAATTCAGGGCATAGCTGGTTTAGGTGCTTAGTATGAATGCATGAATTAAATTATAATGGAGGTGTTTACCGGCAGTGCTTCGCCTCTGCAATCACAGCATATCAGCAGCTTCAGAACCAGTAATGACACAACACACAGGACAGTCACAAGCACACATGTTCACTGGGAAATGTAATTCTTATAGAATTTAAGCATGAATACCATGTGATTTAAAAAGATCACACCTTAGATTATCTTAACCACCTCGGCTGGTGATTTGGTCAGACATGCATTGTTCTTATTATATCTCACATTCGCTCACCCAGTTCCCTCCAAGACCTGCAATCGTGCAGCTTTCAACTGCCCCCTACTGGTCAGTCAAGCATTGTTGAGAGAAATAGATGAAGGATTGAGAGAAACTTCTGAAGATTTGTTAAAAACAGCTAAAAAAGACGTTATGAAGTGCAGGTGTCAAATAAATTGTCGCTGGTGGTGGAATTGCATTATACGATTTGAATGATAATTATGTAGATGTTTAAACTTTGTTCATTGTCTAAACTGTGTGTTTGTTTGTTTGTGTGTTTGACACAGTGGTGCGCACAGACAACCTTAAGGGGAGGAGAGGTCGCTTGCCGTCTAAACCAAAGAGTCCCCTTCAGCCAGAGCCCTCGCCCCCATCACCTCCCCTCAGCCTGTTGAACGCACTAGTGCGGGCCTATTCCCAATCTACACCACGAGAACTAGACTACAGTCAGGTACCTGAGTGTGGGGAAATACTTGCCTCAATTAAGGCAAATTTTTACAAATCATTGTTTAACTATGGGATGCATGAATTATTAAATTACAGAACAAAAAATCTTGCTTTTTCAAACAACAATATAACCATTCCTGATTGGTATTTAATTAGATTTTATTACATTTTATTTTCCTAATATATATTACCCAATCAATTAAAAAGATTTTAACTTTTGTGTACTGCAATAAATGACAGTAAATATTCTAGACACGCTTTTGTCATCTATTTTGAATTTATAAAAATGTACAAAAACAAAACCACACTGAAGAGGACAGTCATTTAGAACTATGAGAAAGATGGTCACTGATGATGGATAAGACCCAGTATCTTCCCCTAAATGGTTAAAAATGCAAAGATTAGTTCATTATATAGTGGTTGTAATGAATCAGAGGGTTCACCATCCATTGGTATAACATGAAAATGAGTAATTGTGATTTGTGTGGAATTTTTATTTCTCTCTCACTCTCTTCCTGTAGTTCAGTGCGGTGGAGCCAGTGGGTCTATCTGAGTCTCAGCAGATCCAGATGTTCTACAGAGTGCTAACCGGCTCCATGGAGGTGACGCGCTGTTGGGCCGAACGGCTGCCTGGATTCTCTGAGCTTCACCACAATGACCAGAACCTGCTCATTGACTCTGCCTTCCTTGAGCTTTTTGTGCTTCGCCTCGCCAACAGGTACATGCAGACACACACAGATCTCAAATCGCACAGACTTCTAAAGTAGACTTCCAGTGTATGACTCTGACTTCAAAAGTACACAATCTTCAACATACACTAAGACATCCATAACAAATAGAGCTGGGCAATATAGGAAAAAACAAAAACAAAACAAGTCTCAGTATTTTTCTGACTCTTAATATTGATTAAAAGGCTTTTTTTTTTAGGCAGAGGTTCAATGACTTTAACCAAGTAGATTCAAAATGCATAATGTAAGAAGTAAACTGCAATAAAAATCTAGTTTCTTTACTATTGTTCACTAAACAAATATGAGGACGAATTATATTTAATGTCATTGTTATGAAACAAACAGTTTGAACTGATTCACAGGAATGAACTCAACTTTAATCGCCTTTTTGCTACTAAAGTTGAATCCGAGATCCCAAATAGTGCATCAGAATCATCAAAATATTCACAATGTTGCTTAATATTATATTTTAACACCAATATATCATTTATATTTGCTATATTGCCGAGCCCACTTGCAAATACTCTGTATAATATAATATAGAGAATAAAGCCTGTGATAATATCCTAACTAGTCATTTTCAGTTCTGTTCAGAATGGGTACAGCTGTGGGAGGAAACGTTAGTTAGCAATTACACTCTGTCTTTACACTCATAATATCTCATAGCAACTGTCAGACTATGACATACTTTTGTTTTCTATGACTTGCTATTAATGATGTCATAGAAGTCTCTTAGGATTTTCTTTCTGGTTTAGAAATTAGATCGAGGTGTAAAGTTTCATAATGACTGAAAGAATTTATTCACAGGCACTGTCAGGATTTATATTGTGTAATATGCTGCAGTCGCTACTAGTTACATTGTGACTTTCGATGCAACAATGAGTGTGTGTGTGAGCGTGAGTGTGTGTTCTTCTCTCTATTCAGCACTGTAAGGTTACTATGGACACTGTGTGGAAGATCCTGTGGAATTCACTTATTTAAGTTTATTGGTTAACAGCCTGGCTTAAGGGTTAGTTCACCCAAAAATGAAAATTCTGTCATTAATTACTCACCCTCATGTCGTTCAAAACATGCAACACTTTCGTTCATCTTTGGAACACAACTGAAGATCTTTTTGATGAAATCTGAGAGCTTTTTGTCCCTCCATAGACAGCTACGCAACTATCACTTTGACGCTTCAAAAAGTTCATAAAACTAATCCATATGAATTAAGTGGTTTAGTCCAAAATTTTCTGAGGAGACACGATCGCTTGATGAACAGATTGAGTTTAGGCTTTTATTCACATATAAACATTCATCCACTCACACATCAGTTGTGGTAAACGGAAGCTCAAGCATGTTTGTTTGGCGTGCAATGCATCATTCTTCATTCTCGTGTGTTACGCAGCAAGTTTGAGATTCCGCAAGAACCAATGAGGTTCATTTTCGTGTGTTACGCAGCATGTTTCTGCAAAGAGGCTTGTTCTCGCGCATCAAGCAAGTACTGTTAAACTTCTGTTAAGCGATGTTGTGTAGCTGTCTATGGAGGGACAGAAAGAAAAAAAGATCTTCATTTGTGTTCCGAAGACGAACGAAAGTCTTATGGGTTTGGAACGACATTAGGGTGAGTAATTACTGACAGAATTTTCATTTTTGGGTGAACTAACCCTTTAACCACCTGCCAGTCCCAAGACAGTAAGTGTGGCAGAAACAGCTCTGTTTGATGCTTACTTATATTACATTCCCCAAACTCTTGCATTTTATTAAGTTTGAACGAGACAGTTTGAATTCAGACTAGAAGTAACCTGTTGTTTCTTGACTTTAAGTAGAAGTGTGCGTGTTTGGATGTGTCTCAGTGACTCAGTGACATTCTGATGTTGCTTTAACAGGAAGTGGATTTTTTGTCTCAGCTCAGCTGCTCCCTTTTGAACTAGCTCTGGTGCTCTTTCTGTGTTTCTCTCTCCCTCTCTGATGGTGTAGGAGCAGGTGCGGGGAGGGAGGGCAGTGGGTGGTGGCGTCACAGCCTCAGTAGGGAGCTGCAGACTTGGGTTCTGACTCATTTAAGTGGGGGGATTCATCCGGGCTTACGTCATGGACAGTCGAAAAACTCACAAGATACGCGCTCACAATGTGTGGCGACTTCACAATATGGGCGAACTTGCACATTTTCCACTCACAAACGTTCACAGTTCTCACATGTTTTGAAAATAGACTCTACACCACTAAAACACACACCAGAGAATGGAATCTGATGTGGCTCACAAATGCACACATGCACATATCACACCACGCGGCCGCATTGAGGCAAATGAATGAATGGATGGCAAAGAGATCGACTTGCTCTGACGCAAATTTAAAAGGAATGTGTGCGTTTCCGTCTTCAAGGGTGCTGTTGTTATTTTTGTTTTGTAATAATGAGGAGCTTTCACTCAGTCTGTGTTTGCTCACTTCCTGTTTTCCCTCTTTCTCTATGCCACTGTAGACCCTTCATAAAGGGCCCTGTTAGTGAAGGATACATCCAAGAAAGTGATTTCGCTGTTTATGATCATGTGATCTTGGGTGGTGCATCATCATGATTCATTTTAAAGCAAGGATAGTTTTTTAAACTTGGTATTTATCTTACCTGCACTTTTAAAAGGTTTTTGAAAGAAGTCTATTATGCACACCAAGTCTGCATTTATGTGATAAAAATATATTGCAAACAGGAATATTGTGAAATATTTTTTACAAATTAAAATGATTGTTTTCCATTTCGAAGTATTTTAAAATCTAATGTAATCCTATGATGGCAAAGATGAATTTTCAGCATCCTTACTCCAGTCTTCAGTGTCACATGATCCTTCTGAAATCATTCTAATATAATGATTTGGTGCTCAACAAACATGTCTCATTATTATCAATGTTAAAAACAGGATGTCCTGTTTAATATTTTTGTGAAAACCATGATACTTTTTTTCAGGATTCTTTGACGAATAGAATGTTCAAAAGAGCAGCATTTATTTGAAATATAGTTTTTTTTTATAAACAATGTAAAAATCTGTACTGTCACTTTGAATATTTTTTTTGTTTGAACTTTGAAAGTTTGAATATAAGACACAAAGGCAATATTTAAGATTTTATTTGCTATATCAATCTTAAAGGTATAGTTCACCCAAAAATGTGATTTCTTTCATAATTGACTTACTCCCGTGTTGTCAAAAATAAATATGTATAAACAAACTAACAATAATTTAATTAAAAATACAGTTTATTTAAGAGCTTTAACCACAAATTTTGCTGCTGTTATCAAGGTAACTTTCCGTGACGTACATCTTCATGTAGGGTATTCCAGACGCCCACATACAAGAGAGTAGAGCCCTTCATAGTACTCACGTCAAGTGCTGTACTGGAATGAATAGGCCAGGCAAAGTGATGCTTACTTTCCAATATAACATCATCAGCAGCTTGTTTGAGGGTACTGTACATATGCATTCAAGTGTAGTGGCGTAAAACCATTAGACTGTATTAATGAAGCACACATTTGGATTATTTACCCCACTGGGTTTCAGGGCAACTCGGAAGATGACTCTCAAATATTCCTCCTCGCCATATTTCCCTTCATCCTCTTCCCATTACTCCTCCTCTCCTCTCCTCGTCTACACAAGTGTGTGTTTTCGTGCAGACTAATGAAGAACAGTTCATGCAGTAGAAGCCAGCACTCTACTGGAAAAAAAGAGAGGAAGTTTTTCTTCCTAAATTGCAGGGTTGAGACCGAAGGGCTGAAGACAGACCAAAAGAGAGAGAGGATGAGTGGATGGGGAAGGAGAGGAAAAAGAAGAAGAGAGCGATGGATGAGTGGAGAGCGAGTGTTTGGGTGTTTCGCTGCAATTACACACAAACGTTCTTCCTGAGAATACACCGAGACCATGAAGATAAAAAAGGACAGAGCTAAGAGAGAGGGAGAGAGAGAAATAAAGAGTATAATCTCAGGAATGTTTTAAAAGCTTTAATTGGGAAAGCTTGGCATAATTAGGTCCATTCCTATCTTTGATGTGCTCTTCCCTGTACTGGCTTTCATTTGTCGCTATGGTAATTGTTTCCGTGCAGTATGTCTTAAACACAGATTCAGCGGCCAATCGGAGCGCAGATCATCATCACATGAATCAGAGAGAGGTGATAATCAGTGTGTGTGTGTGTGTGTGTCGCAGCAGAGACTGTGTGTGCTTTCTGATAGCGTGTGTGGCTACGTACAGAATTAGAGGTTTGCTAAATTGAAACAGGTACCTGTTCTGAAGGGAATGAGAACGGCGATTAATTAAAAGATGAAAGGCGGCAACTGAACTCGTGGCTTCAAACAGCACCTTGAAGCAGTATAAACAACAACAGTTCTTCATCTAAACCCTTCTCTCTCTCTCTCTCTCTCTCTCTCTCTCTCTTTTGCTCAGGTCTTTGCTGGCGGACGAGAAGTTTGTGTTTTGCACGGGCCTGGTCCTGCACCGGCTACAGTGTCTGCGTGGCTTCGGGGAATGGCTGGACTCCATCCGAGACTTTAGCGCTCACCTGCAGGGTCTCAATCTCGACATGCCTGCGTTCTCCTGCCTGTGTGCCCTAGTGCTGCTCACAGGTAACACACAACCTCAGAAACACACTCTTTATGCATTTCACACACACACAATCACTTCCTGTCGTTTCCTTTTTCCTGTTGTCGTTCTTGTTTTTGTATATTTACACCCCTTTTGTCCGGCTGCTAGCAGTCGTCGCAGTGATCACAGGTGTGGGGCAGGTGCTGTCAGAGATTAGGTTTACCTGGACAGCAGAAATAATCCCCCATTAATCACACACAGCAGAGACACAGAGATGGTGTGAGGTTTGTGTGCCTCTCCTCTATGAGCACAGGTGGAGTTAGTTGATTATTGGTTGACAAAGTAGGACAGTGTGTGTGTTTGGGTCAGCAGGTGCTCGAGTCTTACCATGCATTATTAACACAGAGGCTAAACAGCGGGTCGACCTATATACAGACCAACACACCTTTCACCACACACACAGAAACATGGGCACATTCAGACAAGCATTAAAAGAATTGGAATATTGCATAAAAAGTGCTGGATGGAAACACAAAGATGCAAATCAAGTAAATGCTCATAAAAAAAACGTTATTTTAAGGTGACAGTCACATTGTACTTACTCAAATAAGTACTAAGTAATATTAACTACATGTACTTACTATAGAGTTACGGTTAGGTTTTGGGTTTGGTTTAGGGATAGTTACTTGTAATTATGCAGAATTTACTGTTATTACTATATGTAGTAACTTGTAACTACTACGTCACCTTAAAATAAAGTGTTACCAACAACTTTTTTAAATGTACTTTTTAAGAAAACAAATTATGATGGAAACACATTTATAAAATATATTCATTGATGTGTTTAAAAAAAGTCATGTGACTCAAAGATGAAAATATTACATGGGATAGAAACATTGCATAATTCTCAATTTGTCTTATTGTCAATTTTTAGCTAGTCATGAGTGACTGAATAATTCTCTTAGAGAAGAAAATATTACACATGATAGAAACACTGTTTTTTATATTGCAATATTCAGATTTTCGCAAAAATTCAAGTCATGTGAATGAATAATTCGCAAATATAATGCTCATATATCAGATTTCTCACATAAAGTAAATTCACAGCTTGAATGGAAACATGCTAATGTAGGTAAAACATTTAAACAATATGAAATCTAAAAAAGATAATAAATTACATTATCGCATTCTATTACTTTCTGTAATGCAACATTGAAACTGCATATTTTATTAGGAAAAAAGTGACGCTAATGTAAAAGCGGAATCGTTTCAGATGAAATGCAAGATAATACACTTATAAAATATTTTTTTTAAATCTGGAATAACATGCACCAATGAATGATTCACAATAAAAACAAGAAAGTGAATAGAAACCATTTTGATCTCATGTTGACATTAAAGACCGCAAGAAAACTTAAAGGGTTAGTTCACCCAAAAATGAAAATTAAGTCATTAATTACTCACCCCCATGCTGTACCAACCCCGTAAGACCTTCGTTCGTCTTCGGAACACAAATGAAGATATTTATGATTAAATCTGAGAGGTTCATGACTGCTACATAGGCTCCCTAAGGGAATGAAACTTGACGGCCCAGAGAGTCATTAAAGAAAGAAGAAAAGGAATAGTCGAATAAAGTCGTTATTTTTGTTTGTTTTTTCACACAAAAAGTATTCTCGTCGCTTGATAAACTTATAGTTGAGCCACTGTTGCGACATGGAATATTTAAACATTTTCTTTAATGACTCTCTGGGCCGTCAAGTTTCATTCCCTTAGGGAGCCTATGTAGCAGTCATGAACCTCTCAGATTTAATCATAAATATCTTCATTTGTGTTCCGAAGACGAACGAAGGCCTCACGGGGTTGGTACAGCATGGGGGTGAGTAATTAATGACTTAATTTTCATTTTTGGGTGAACTAACCCTTTAAGTGAACTAATGATTTAAAAATAAAAAAGATGTATATATGTTAATCAGTTTACTCAGTCACCCACACAGCGCCCAATCTTCACCTCCCTTTTCTCTGCCACAATCTACAGAGGAACGTGGGTGTGTGTGTGTGTGTGTGTGTTAGCCCCTATGGAGCAGCACTTAACTCTGTAGAGGAATTGAGTGCTACTCAGCAGAGCTGTAGTCCCTATCTCTCCCTCTCTCTCTCTCTCTCTCTCTCTCTCTCTCCCTCTCTCAACTCCTCCACTCAGTCTATCGACCCTCTAAAAGTGTCTGTGGTGAAAGAGTGCCATCGATCATCCCCTAGGAAAGAGGGAGAGACAGTGAAAGCAAGGGAAAAAAACAGCGAGAGTGAGAGAGCACGTAAGCTGAATGCAGTGACAATGGAGCAGCTCTAGATATAGATTTGGAACACACACACATACACACACGCATAGATATATCCAAAGCAAGCCAGCCCTTTGCACTTCCTCTGTTCTAAAGCCATACTGTGGGCACTTACACACAGAGTTGTTTGAAGTGTGATATAGAGAGTCCCAGTAGACTGCTGATTAGGGATGAGAATCATAAGAAAAAAATAGTTATTTATAATATTTAATATTAATTTAAATTGAATGTAATATGTAATTATATATATATTGAGAGTATGTCATTTGTTCATGATTTGAACTGCACTAGGCACTCAATATGTTTAGTGATTCATCAGCATCAGTGATCTAAATGTCAAGAAAATCATTTGGATTCAGTACTTTTTCAAAAATGGGACCGGAAATTAATAAAAAATGGTTCTAAATTCCTAAACCAACGACAGATATTGCTACTGTAATACAAATTAAGAGTACAGAGTAAGTCATGTGTCTTTATGGGATGTTTTTTTTCTCCCAGTAGTGCAGATGTAGCGACATTTTAAGCTTAAACTTAAATGAGCTTAAAAGTACTCAACCTCTTTCCTCTCATTTTAGAACAATGTCCTGGTCTGAAGGAGCCCAAAAAAGTGGAGGAACTGCAGTCCAAACTAATCTGCTGCCTGCGAGATCATCTGAGCTCGGTTTGCGCAGGAGGTGTGGCTTCAACTGGCAAGGCCACACCCCCAGTGGGAGCTGTTCTGGGCTTGAGGGCGGAGCTTCGATCTCAGCGTACGCAAGGCTTACAGAGGATCTTCTACCTGAAGCTTGAGGACCTGGTCTCACCCCCGCCCCTCATCGATAGGTTTCTGGACACCTTGCCCTATTGATATCCACGCCCACTTTTGCAGACCACTGACACGCCCACAAGCTCATTCAGACACGCCCACAGCGGCTATAAACTCACCCTGGGAAGGGACAGAGCCAGTAGCTAACAGTGATACTGAACTCGATTTCCCACGAGTCCCCAAATCCTCACAGGAAGCAAACGTGTCTGAGGAGAAACCAATCATATAAGCGCTTTTAATCTCTGCTCTGCGCCTGATAGTGTAGATACGAGGCAGGGTTTGAGCTTATCTGACGTAACACGCACTGGGTATGAGAGCGATGCCTATAGCTCAGTGTGCCACGTCAGGAGAAGTATTACGATGTGAGAATGTGTGTAAGTGTGTGCGTGCGTCTGAGAACGCACACTTTACGGCTCCTTTGCAGGCGGTCCAAAAGTTCCACCACAATCCACCTTAATGACAGCAGTTGTGTTCATCACAAACATACACTCACAGACACACAAGAGCACGCGAACTGTCCTTTCACACATACGCACAGATCCAAAACGCCAGCTTCAGATGCCAGATTATGACATATCAACTGTCGTTGGCAGAAACGAAGTGGATATGTGTGTGAAAACATGTAGGAGTGTCTCTGAGGGAGGCTTTCGCCACAAAGACAGAACGACAGAGTGCATTAATGTCCAGAATCACAGTTGATCGCACCCCAAAAACCTGCAAACAAGTGCAATTTACTAAGTGCTATTGTAAACGACGAGAAAGAGAGGAGAGAATGAGAGAGTGTGTGTGTTTGTTCCAGTCCTATTTCAAACTCTAAATTATTTTAATACTAAAACTTGCCTTGTAAGGTAATGGTTTCAATTGAGATGATTTAGCCCAGTCTGCGCACTAACTTTTTAATGACGAAGTTCCACAGACTTGAAATTACTTTAGTTTTTATTATTGTTATTATTATTAAGAAGAAGAAGAAAAAACAAGGGATTTTAGCATTAGGATAACAGACTAAAAAGAATAGAATTGGGCTTGAGCACTTAAAAAACAGGAAGAGGAGGAGGATAAGAGAGGGCCGGTGAGATGCAGGTGCAGAGAGAGGATGGAAGGAATTAAACATTCCGCATTCGTGCTCATTTTTGTATGTTTATACTGTCTTCGCCATTTATTAATACGGAGGACATTGTTGCAAAAATGTCTTTTATATGTACAAAAAAAAGTAAAAACGGATTATATGCATGGTTTTCTCCTTCTCGCCTGTGCTTGTATTTATTTTGCAAAGACTGCCGGCTCAACAAGGGCTTGAACACACGTACTGACTGGGCGTTCTCGCTTACTTTATCATATGGCAGCAGTTTGAACAGATGAGAAAGTACAAATTATATAAATATATAAATATATATATATATATATATATACACAATACAAAACTAATATTTTGAAGTGTTTTTATCTGATAGCTTTTTCAAATCTTGTGGTACAAGTTGTGCATTGTTTTTTGGAGAAGAAACATGAAAAAAAAACATGTTTTTCAATGTCTCTTTTGGTTTGTTTAGTTTTTTTTCTCTCTTTGGTTCACTGGAGGCTCTGTTCAGCACTTTGAAATCATAAAAAAAACTTCTGATTATTTGAGTGGAAGTGTCGTTTTTCTGTTCACCTCAGTGTAAAAGCGTCAGAAGGGTTTTTCTCTTGAAGCTTGTGTTTGTTGCTGCGACTCAGGATGAGGCCGAGGGACTCCCCCTTTGTAAAGTTCAAAAAGCGTTGACGTGCCAGGTGTCCTTACTGTCTAATACCATCAAGTACCCTAATATGTGTGTGTGTGTGTGGGGTGGGGGGGGGGGGGGGGTTCTGGTCAAGGTCCCCACTGCATTGAGCTTCAGTTATGAGATTGAGCTCAGGGACGGATTCAGATCATTTTGGGGGATTCTGACCACATCAGGCCCACGGTCCTCGTTAAGCCCCATCGATCCATGTTGTGACATTTCGGTGCAGAGGCGCACTCGCACACACGCACACTGACACGGCTGCTCTTTCTCTGTCTTCCTCCATCACCCTTCTAATTTGTCTTGGATTGTCGAAAGCAAAGCTGAGCATGCATGGGCATACATGCACATAAACGTACCTACACACATACACACACACACACACACACTCACACACACACACACACACACACACACTATTTATTGTTTTGACATTAACTAAGAGATAGTAAGAAAAGGCTTGGCCACACACACACGCACACACAGAGAGGACATATGTAATCGGAGGAAATTGATTATAACTATGAAATATATCTAATAAATATATAATACATATAATTATTATGTATAATTATTTGTGAAATCTATAGCACACACATATATATATATATACATGTGTGTGTGTGTGTGTGTGTGTGTGTGTAGACAGTATATTGTATATTATATATATCAAGCTTTCAGATGATGTTATAAACACTGTCACGTTGGCACACACACACTTGACAGGTGGATGGTAGGTTGGTGAAGCTGTCAGTCTGGAGGTGGGCAGATCGATTCAGAGTGACAGGTAGCCGACCCCCCTGGAGTCTTCATTAAAACCCTGTATTAGAGCTGCAGGGGAGAGGCACACACACACACACACACACACACACACTCCTCATTTCCCAGTAAGTATGGTGTGGCGTGTTTGTGTGGCTCATGATATATTGATTGGCTGTTAGCGAGTGTGTTGAGGGGATCAGCAGGGCTGGACTCACACTGTGGAGACTGGAAACAAAGCTTTAGCGGAAGAGCGGAGCCGGAGCTCACACACACATGCAAATCATCTCTAATGCCAAAGAGCACATTTGCATTAGTTCAGATCATTTTATAGAACTGTTTAAAAAATAAAAATAAAATAAAAGTTGATTAAATACAAGATTTGTCAGGTTATTTATTGATGCTGCTTGATTCTAATATGAAATGGAAAATCAAGAAATAAAATAAAGGTTTATTAAATACAAGATTACCTGACAAATCTTATATTAAAAAACTATTTTATATATTTGTTAATACTGCTTGATGGAGATAACATATTCGAGTGGTCTTAAATTGAACAAGATAATCAAACACTTGACAAAAGCTCTAACACGAACAGTTATGACATTGCATAAAATTGCTGGTCAACATGAAAGACTTTCTAGTAGATGAAAAAGTGGGCAAAAGATCAAATAGAATTGCATTGAAAGAGAAACCTGAGCCATATCTAACAGTTGCAGATCACATGTACAGGAATGAACCCTTTGGCAGCCACCAAGAACAACAAAGCAACCATATAGCTATGAAAACACTCAGAATGCATGGCAAAACACCTCAGCACTGTGTGTGTGGCACAGGCAAACACCAATCGGATCTTCTTCAGAAAATGTAAACATTTAGTTCTAATAGATTTTAAACAGAATAGTCCCATATTGTTTTGGCATAGGCTGCACTGCCCTGTTTGATCTGTGAGGGGTATTCCAGATTCTAATCTCATCTGAAATAATGTGGTCTGGCCTTTTGAGTTTTAGGGTTCAAGTGAAGATGATGGTGATATGATGAAGATTGGTCCCTACACAGACACATGGTATTACCGTGCTACAGTGGGACTCCCCCTCGGCCGGTAGGGGAGGGACATTCTGGAGAGATGGAGAGCGCTGCTTCTTGTCAAAAGTTAAGACTGATTCTAAAGACTGCAGTGAACACACTGCAGACTGACAGGTTGTTAGGTTTAGATTCTCCCCTCAAAAGCCCCTTTTGATTCCACCACAAGCACTTTCAGTTTTTTTCCATCCTCCTACTCCTTCTCTCTGCCTTTATGTAACTCACGCTCTCTTTTCTCTATGTCTCTGCATAATCAGTGTTTTATCGATATTTAAGCTCACACATTTGTGTAAGCATATTATACTGTGTGTAGACACACACCCTACTGTTCGAAAGTTTGGGGTTGGTAATATTTTTGGTAAAAGGTTTTTTAATAAAATGTCTTACGCTCACCAAAGCTGCAGTTATCTGCATTAACTCTTTTCTATTTTAATATATTTTAAAATGTAATTTATTGCTGTGATGGCAAAGCAAATTTTTTTTCAGCAGCCATTACTCCAGTCTTCAGGGTCACATGATTCTTTAGAAATTAATCTAATATGCTGATTTGGTGATCAAGAAACATTTCTTACCATGATACATTTTTTCAGGATTCTTTGATGAACAGAAAGTTAAAAAGAACAGCTTTTCTTTGAAATATAAATCTTTTGTAACATTATAAATGTACTTACTGTCACTATTGGTCAATTTAACGCATTCTTTAAAAAAATCTTATTGACACCACCATTTTTAATGGTATACTGTACACACACACACACACACACACACACAAAATAATAAATAATTTATAAATAATAAATGTATATTTCTATTATATGTATACAAAATACATAAAGAAAACAACAATAATAATAAAAATGCTAAACACTTTTTCTTTGTAGATTTTTGTATTTATTATGAGAGTAATAAGTCAGTTGGAGAGCAGAGGAGTGATTATCAGTTATGTAGATATGGTGGTTTACCTGTAAAAGAGGCTTATGAAACTTGTCTGCACTGTGGCTTTTCACGCTGGTTGGCTGGTTGTGTGGGTGATTTCTTTATAAACAGAAATGGTGGTTACATCTCTTTATATGTCATTCTGTTTGTGTGCTATGTCTGTGGCTGGACCATAAACCCATTGAGCCAGAGGTTTTCAAAAAGCCTTTGGGAGATACCGAAATAAAGATACCCAGAGAGAGAGACTGGGAGGGAGGGAGCACACAGTGGGCTTTGGTTGGATCTCAGTGCTCACATGTGGTTAATCCGTTGGTGTTCCCTAAAGCCGGAAACACTGATCATTGGGGCGCTGAGGGAAGAGCAGGTGTGCCTTGTGTGTCTGAACCTTAATTATAAGGTCCTAATATATTTGCATACACAGAAGATGTATTGGCCTATATGCTTAAAAGGCCTGGATTTGTATTTGCAAAGTCCTGTGACTCTATGATGCAATTCTATAATCATTATCTAATCATGTTCTGATAACCTCCTCATTTCAAACATATTTGTTTAAGACTTCCCTGGCATATGGCAACAGTTAGGCTATGTACTGTGCATTTTTACACAACTCATTGAACATATTGATTTGTAGGAAGATTTTTGGGGGGCAGCTTAGAATCAGAAGGGCAGTATGTTAGAACTCCACACCAACACTGGGTGAGAAGTTTATATATATATATATATATATATATATATATATATATATATATATATATATATATATATATATATATATATATATATATATATATATATATTTTTTTACAATAATCTCATATTTTTACCTCAAATAGATTTCTACATTTCATTTAACATACAACGTTAGTGTAATCTCTAAAGAGAAATGGCAAGTTAAAATTTGACGTAATAAGAAACAATAAGCATTTTTCGTAACTAAACATTGCTTGTTTGTAAAGTGCTTTATCATAAGGATGGTAGTAAACATCTTCTAATTTTCCAGCACGTTTACTCTTTTAAAACCGCATAGTTCCGCATAGTCGGACACATTTCGTCGTTGCACACAGCACAAAGCGAAACCACTGTTTACAAAAACAAAGTTGATGACAGCGACTAAAATCACCGACAGATCGTTGCTTACCGTTTGCTCGACAGGTAAGGAAAGAGTTATGTGAAACTGTAGACGGCAGTTTCATGTGGTTTACTTTCACAGACCTAAAAATTAAGTCTCTGTTGAGGGAGTGTAGCAAGCTAGCTGAACTTATACACATCTGTTTGCCCTAGGGATTTTATTATTATTGATTATTAAAGGTAAACTTTTAAATATGAGAAAATGAACATGTAGTGCCGTTTTGTCAGCTAACATTGATAGTTTAACAGACTGATCTCACTAAACGTGATGTCTTTTTGACAGTTGACAATGTTTACATGTGACAGGTGCAGTTTAGTATCAAATGTTGTGTGGTTTTACCTTGTCTTCTACTCATATAACATGGTAATAGTAATACCGTGTTTTTGGACATCCCAAACATCAGCGGTATCGCCTATATATCTAAGATACCAAGATGGTATTACCAACTGATATTACAACTATATGATGATGATAACGTCCCAGCACATTTTACTTTCTCATAGAGAAAAACATTTTAGAATAATCCCTATTTATATTTCATCCTGTATTATATTTAATAATATTTTTTATGAATCATTTTGCTAACACTTTACAATAACGTTCCAGTTCTACTACAATAGTTATGAACTAAAGATGAAAATGACTTCTGAAGCATTAATTAATCTAAGTTAATTTAAGATTTACTATTACTAAAATCAAAAGTTATATCTGTTAATATTATTTAATAGACCTGAGTTAACATGAACTAATGAACAGTTGCAAAGATGAATAAATAGGCTACTGTAGACAAATGTATTTCTCATTGTTAGTTAATGCATTAACAAATGCCAACTAATAGGACCTTATTGTATAAGTGTTACCATAATGTTTAATGAAATGTTTAAAATGTAATAAAATTCAATTTTATGTATTTAATATAATATATGACTCTTTTAGAGCAAGACTGAGTATGAATGGATGTGTTAAGCCTGTGACCTTATAAGAGACGGTCATGATGGCGGAGGAGGCTGGTAAGCTTCCACTCCGGCGCCTGGAGCCCCCCATTCTGAAATTCATTAAAGTGGCCATCCCCACTGACCTGGAGAGACTGCACCAGCACCAACACAACATAGAAAAGGTACAAACACTCACACATGAACAGTGTCAGCAAAGCCCAGCATATGGTCAACAGAGAGAGCCATGTGTCTGTGTGTGCGGTCACCATAGGGAGTCGGGTGCTGAAGATCTCATGGTGTATCTGAAATCTCTCCCAGTCAGTCTGCTTGAGCAACATATAATAGGATAACAGGGTATTGGAAGGTCTTGCATAGCCATGGAAACCTAGATGATTGTGAAATACCAGGCTGTGATCATGACGAGACTTTATTAAATGTCCATAAATAGTTAAAGCTGTGAAATTAATTAATTGAGCTTCCTTGTTGCAGTTTCAGAGAAGCAGACAATGGGACAAACTGCACCTAGAGCACATCAACTCAAGCCGCACTGTCCAGGTACACAGAAGTCTAACATAAATGAAAAACTTTGGAAATTATGGGATATTGTGATGATGGGTGGTGATAACTACAGCAGTGTTTTGGTGTTGAATGGCAACACTTTCGTGCCTAAACATGAAAGCCGAAATATTTCAGAGAATATCCAGATTTCCAGAAATCATGGCAATTAATAAAATCCTGAAGTTTAAAAAAAAAAAAAATTCGATAGTTCAATAATATACACTTTGAAAGTTACAATATTGTTCAAAAGTTTGAAGTCAGCAAGACTTTTTTTTTAAAAGAAATTAAAACTTTTATTCAGGAAATACATTAAACTAATTAAAAGTGGCTGTAAAACATTTCTAATTATAATGTTATAATGTATAATTATAACATAATGTTTCTTGAGCAGCAAATCGGCTAATTAGAATGATTTCTGAAGGATCATGTGACACTGAAGACTGGAGTAATGATGCTGAAAATTCAGATTTGCCATCACAGGAATAAATGACATTTTAAAATATATTAAAATAGAAAACAGTATTACTGTTATTATGACTGTAAAAAAAACAACAATGTTACTGTTTTTGTATTTTTTATCAAATTAATGCAGCATGTGTGAGCAAAAGAGAATTCTAAAACATTTAAAAAAACCTTACAGACACCAAACTTTTGAAAAGTTGTAAATGCTCATTTTGAGTATTTCTCTGGCCAGTAATACTCTTGGGAGTACAGGGTCTATACAATTATATATTCTTTTATATTATGTAAAATGATATAAAATGATATGTTAAAGTCATGGTCGCAAAGTTTTGGAGAAATACCATTAACAGCATGGATGAACTTGGCTGCAGATTGTGTTTATTCATGTGTTGTTTCAGTTCACAGAAATATCTTTCCATTTTATTGTTGGTTTTGTTGATGTTCTCAGGGTAGTGCACTGGTTTGAAAACATTCCCATGTGCGGCAAGGCACTGTGGAATGTTGCTTGGACAAAACATTCTAAGTGATGCAACAGGCTGTTACTATGGTTAAATTGTATAATAAATCTTCACATCATATGGGCACAGTTCCGCCCAAAATTAAAATTCTGTTATCTTTAACTCACCTTGTATGACATTCTTCCATGGAAGTCAAAAGGAGATGTTAGGGAAGATGTCTGAGCTACAGTGGTTTTCAAACTTCTCGTGCGCTGTATTCCAAGTCTTCTGAAGTCAATAAATTTGTGTGAGAAACAGACTGAAATTTAAAACATTGTTAGCTAAAAATCTCAAATTTCGTTATATCAAAAAAAGAGCAGCTTGTACATTCTGCTATAAATAAATTGGCTCTTTTAAGTCATCATGTTGGTCAGGTTTGATCCAGCTTAAACTAAAGGTTAAAAGAAAGCAAAGTAATCTGTGCAGCCACAAATTTATCTGAACATTATAAAAAGATCTCATATCATGCTGTCATCCTGTTCTGATACAGCTGTGAGTGTGTCTATATATATTAAGTAATGTTTGACTCAGGTCTCTGGTGTACGGGATGGTGTACGTATGATGTCTTTTCTCTTCCTAATGGCCAGACAAGCATGCAACCTGTGTGTTAATGTCTCTGAGAGTCTGTCCCCGTCTCTCTCGGGGCAGTCCTTGGAGTGTGTTATGTGCCGTTAGTGTGTGTGTTTGACCTTAGCACCCAGGTCTGGTCCCCCCAGAGATGCCAGAGAGCTTTCCTGTGTCCACCACTGCAGAGAGTGTGTGAGAGCCTGCAAGTGTTTCTGTGTCAGCGCTATGTGGACGACTGACAATAGAAGGAAACAAGACAGACATTGTTAAAGTAACTCCCAGGGGACAGAAAGAGAGAGAGAAAAAGAGGAAAAACCCTTAAGATTGCTCTCATCACACACCTATAGAAGGTGGATTGAGAGGGGAGAGTAGAGTGTTTTGACCCAGATGAAGATTTATTTTGGCTGTCTTTGAGATACTTGGTGTCCCCATCCTTTATTACACTGTAAAAAAACGACATGATCAATAAGTTATGACAACATATGTTTTTACATTGCTTTAACTCATCCATTTAAGTTAAGCAATTTTCAACATATTTTTATAAGTTATACAAGATTCAACTCATTTTTTAAATCAGTTTAATGTTATTTAAGTTGGAATGACTTAAACATCCAAGTCGATTGTACTTAAATTTAAGGCAGCAACTTTTTTAAAGCAAAAAAAGCAAAGTGTATAAAGCATATGTTAGTAATGTTTAGCACTCTGTGTGTGTGAATCAATTAAGAGGGATGATCCTGATGATTATTCAGAGTGTGAAATGAGTGCAGTCGAGCGGAACACTTTGATTGGCCGGCTGTTAACTTTGACCTCTGCGTTCAATGCGTACGAATTGATCTGCAATCCCTGCTAGACCTGTCAAAGCACCAGTTTATTTATTTTATTTATAACTTCTGGTTTTTGTGACGATCTGGTTTGGAATTAATGAGAAAAATAAATCATTACAAGGTTCTCATCCTTGAATAAACTGAAAAAGATTGAACAAAACCCTTTCATGTCCATGTAGAAATACAGTATGAACCTCTTAATGTTTTTCTCTCTGCTGAATTATATTCCATTGATTGAATTTTGCTGTTTGGGAGTGTAAAATCAGTGTGTCTGTTTAGAGTCAATTTGAGAATGTGCTCTGACAAGAAAAAATCGAATTATTTTAAAATAAATCTAGTCATCAATAATGAAAAACTGTAAAGGGCATGGGAAAGAAAGGGAAATTCATTGGTCAAGATGTGTGGGAACCCTGTGTTTGTTTATAAATATTTATATTTTTAATTTTTACAACTTTTGCACACTCACACAAATATGTTTAAGCTTTGACTGAAAACTTAAAGTGATAAAGCTGGCATATTTAAACTTATAGTAAATAACTTAAAGTTTTGTCAGTGAATGAGAATGTATCTGGATAAATGTATATTTGGTTGCACTTGCATGGAGAGAAAAAAAGTGTGAGCAGTTTGGGGTTTCAGATCTTCGACAGTACTGGGTCGGATGAGGGTCTTTTTTTACAGTGTTGAAATGTGACATAATCATTCAGAGTGTTATATATTTCGTATTATGTACCACATTTTTGCTGCTCAAATGAACAAGTCAATGTTGTATAGAAGGAACATGCTATATAGAGGTTTTGAATAAAATCATGGATCCACTTATTACACAGACTTTCTTCTTTTCTCTTTGTAGCAGTTGCGATCTAACCTGCGGGAGATGGAGAAATTGTGTGGGCGGGTCCGCAGCGCTGATGCAGAAGCTCTGGAGACACTTGTTCAGCCAATCAGAGATCGAGCCTCCACTGCCATTCAAGAGTTCCTACAGATGCATGCGGATGCTGTTAATAGGCCTTCCTTTCACGAAACTATCGGCACTGACTCGGATAAATTGCACTGTATGTGTTTCCCGGTGTGTCTGTGTTTTATGAAGTTAATCAAGATGTGTGTGTGTGTTTTTTTTAAGCATTTTCACTTTCATGTGATGGGTTAGGTTATGGTGAAACAGGTGTCACCGGTTCCTCTGTCACTCAAACACAGCTACTCCTGCCTGAAATCCCTTCGGAACAGAACGCCACTGAGTCCTGGGACACTTTAGCTGAGGTAACACAAACAAACACTTACAAACACATAAACATATTTGAATACAAAAACATTAAATTTGTGTGATTGTTGTGGTATGTTTGTTTAGGACCTGCTGGAATTGAATGGTTTAGTGCAAGAGTTCTCCACTATTGTTCATGTGAGTATCACACGTCTATGGAAATTATTCATTCTCTGTTTTTTTTTTGGAAAGAAGGGAGAGACAGCGTGAAAGTATTTATGGTGTGTATGTGTGTTGATAAAGGGTGCTTACCAAAACCCTTAGGTTTGGCAGAGCTGTCAGACAAATGGCTTTGTTTCCTGAGAGCCAACAAGGTGGTATTATTGATCCCATCAGTGTGTGTGTGTATGTGTGTGATTGAGAAGACATACAAAGATTGGTGACAGTCTGTCAGCTATGCGCTAACCAGCGAGGATTAATGAGAATCCATGCTGGATAACAGCCATTATTACAACAACCTGCAATTGGAAACTGGGTGGAAAAAGGAGAGATCATGTGTTTTTCGGGATGTGCAGACAGTGTTCTTATTCTAGGTCTGGCACCATGAGGGGGCAAAAGGGGGGCATTACCTCCTCAGAACTGATTTGTGCCCTTTCAGGCCCAATTTGTGACCCCCCTACCCCCCACCAACAGAAAGCAATCTTAACCGGTGGGGTCAACTACAAATCTCTGCCCCCACAATGGCCCCCTCAAGAATAATGAATGTCCCTCCAGTTCATGTGTCATGTTCATTCATTAATTTAGAAATTTAGAATTTATTTTATATATACGTACACAATTATGTATATATTAATTGATTTCACTTCACAGATATTATTCATTTCCTAGTTGTTATTTATCATCCATCCATCCTGCCCCTTTAAAGTGTAAATTGCAGGTTAACCACCACAACCAATTAATGTGTAAATTAAAGTGCTCAATGTGTATATATGTCAAATTTTCTGTCTTAAAATGCGTTAAAATAACATGTATTGGGGTTTCTTCAAAGGTAGCATGTTTTTTTTTACCGTAACTGGGTGATGACGTCATAAGAGGGAGCGCGGGCGGTAATGAACTCACTCTGTGTGTGCGGGTTGAGGGAGAATAAAACGATTCGCGGGACTCCCGCAAACTAGAAATATCTATGAATAAAACAAAAACGAATACATTTTTATTCATCTGTTGCAGAAAAGCAATAAGAACAACTAAAACAAAATAGAAACGGTTTACAGGCAGAGTTTCTATTTCTAACATGTCTGCAGCGTTGAGCGATGTAGCCAATCACAGACATATGTGTTGATTTCTTGAACGCAATAATGGCCAATCAGAAGCATTTACGATAGACTTCCCTCATCACCGCTCAAAACTGACTTTTTGTTCAGTGCTGAATTCCGTAACCTGGCAAATCCTCTAATTATAACAAACATAGTATATATATTATGAAAGCTTCATTGATAATAACAGAGATGTGGGAGATCGTGATGAACTGATGTCAGCTTTTTATGAATTATTATGGGAGCGCACTTTGCGCGCAGTCATGCCAAACCATGCGCGCAGTAGCCCGCTTGCTTTTATGTTATAACAGTGGTTTGTGTGTTAATGCTTTATAACAAATCAGGAGCATTTATGCTGATGTGTATGGTGGCGACACGTAGGCTATTTGGAGGTACAGAAAAAAGGTCTTTTTGCGGGCGGGATCGGGACAAAACATAAATGCTGCGGCTGGGAGAAAGTAATATAGAAAGTAGTTGAGAACGTCAGTTATAATAATGACCCAAAAATGGTCGAGTTTAAATCGGGCTCGGGGCCTCGGGCTCATAATTACAGTTAATGTGTCGGGCAGGGCCGGACCGGGCTCGGACACAGCGGGCTCGGGTAGGGTCTTGCTTGATTTTTTTGGGCCCGATCTAAGCTCTACCTCGGGTAAGTTATGCTAACACTTACAGGCACGAATCAGCCATTTGTCCTTGGGGAACTTGTGGAGCCTCTCCCCCGTTTTTGATGTATTCGTACATTCCGCACAAACACAATAGTTAACCATTTTTGCTAGCTAGGTCTCCAATATAACGAACTCCAGGCCTGGAGCATAGACAGTAAAAGCTTGGAGTACCTTTTATGACGTCACGTCCAGCCAAATGGAAGGGAGGGGGCGTGCTTAAAACCACTGTAAAACGCACCAACTTTTCATATTATATTCAGCATTTTGGTATAAAAAAAACAAAACAAAAAATAAAACAATGGTGGGCGGTTCTTATCTTTATGTTTAGTAAGCACATTGCATTATCTTCGTGAAAATTTTTACCTGCAATTTACACTTTAAAGCTGCAGTAGGGAGTTTTGAGAAAACGTTGACTTAGCCTTAAAATTTGAACAAGCACAACTTCCAGGTCCCACCCCCTTGCTCTACTCTGCACTACAGCCCTCCCTCCACAGCTCGTCCTCCACAGCGGAGCCTGTCGTGAACGCGCAGGCTAGTAAACTGGGCCACCGATAACAGTGGATAAAAAGTTATATGGCACATTCACTAATAGGGACTAAACGTCAATAATATGCTTTACATTGACTATGGCCTGCCCATATTTTGACTACAAACTTGGTCCTCAAATCATTATGTATTTTGCAATAGGCTACATGTAACTTTATAACGTTGCACTCTTTCTATAAGTTATAAATAGCTAGTAAGATAACGTTAATATAACGGTAACTAACGTTACAGTATGTAAGTAATTATTCTAGCGATATATAATGCTAGATAAGGTGTGCTAGTACATTATTTCAGCAACATGATAAGCCAGTGAATTAGCAGGTTTCAATTGTTGCTTAGCAGAGTGCGTGACATTTTATCTACATGTTATGCGGCTAGAGCTTTCACACCGTGTCAATGGGCTCTGTGTAATTCTTTCTTTTTCGCTTGTTTATCGTCATCAGTCTTTTTCCTTTTACCTCTTTGTTTTATGAGCAGGTGTCACTCGAGAATTGGCAGTTTAGGTTGTTTCTCCATCATAAGCACAGCTGCAGCACGCCGGCAATCTTGAGTTTGAACGACGGCTCGCGCTGTGCAAGAGAGGGGTTTGATCAGCGCGGACACGAGCGTGATTGACACTGCTAAGACATTCCTCCTGGCTCTGATTGGTTGTTTCTGACCGGGAACGTGTATTTCTTGCAAATGGCAATAGGACCACTGGGAGGAGCCAGAAGAGCTTGATTTTTACACAGATTATCTGTCTCATATTCTAATGTCAGGACATAATGACAGTTTTAGCAAATACATTTTTTCAAAAGTTACCTACTGGAGCTTTAAATATCAGTTTATTGAGTATTTTTTCTGTCATCCCACTTCATGTGAATCAACCTCCAAGCTTAGGGCTACAAAAATAAAATCGTAATATCAGTAACAGTTGATAATGGCTGTCTCTAAACACTTCACACCCTGTAGGGGAACGATGATGGGATGTGGATGGTGGTAAGTATAATATGATGATAGCCAGGCTTATTAGCGCTTGCCTCTCTTTAGAGTGTTAACGGAATATCGTTTATTCCGTTAACACTGAGCCAAAGATGAACCCAGGAAGTCTGCTTGTGTGACTGTGTGTTCTCTTGAGCATTCATACAACTTGTGAGCAGACGGTGCTGATTACCGTCTACTCCTGAGGGGAGGGAGGGAGAGAAAAAGAAAGACATCAATAGCTTTTTTTACCCAGTCATTAGTGAGTGTCTTAAAATAGTCTGTTTACAGGGTTTAGTGGTAAGGTGTGAATTGATGACTAATAAATAAATGCTTATAGGATTTTGATTAGTGATTCATGTTTTGACTTCACCATTAGTGAAAATCAGTGACACCATCAGTGATAACTTGCATCATTATTACACCAACAGAAACCAGGTTTAATTGTTTTTTCCACTGGCCCGGTAATATTTGTACTTTACTGTACAATATGTAATATGTATTTTTTAATGTGCAACTCTATCCATCCATCCATGCATCCATCTGCCTGTCTGTGTATTATACATTATATGATCTGGAATAATGGAATGGAGTGTGAAACATTACTGATTTCATCCCATTCTTACTAATGCTTTCAAGATCTCACAAAACTTTTAAATCTGTAGAATTTACAGCAACAGTGTCCAATACATCACAGAAAACCAAATGTTTAAGGCTGCAAGGCATAAAATTACATATAGAAGATCAACACGTATAAGATTTAGTGGCAGCGCAGCACCGGTCCGATAGGGACAGTTCATCAACTGACCTAAAACACTCTCACACTGGCCCTGGGCCAGCAGCCCATTCTTATTGTTGAGTCCTGAGAAAGCACACTCAGACACATTTACATACACACAAATTATTTAAAAAATGAAGAGGAAGAGGAGCACTAACTTTACAGTCGCCATGAGTTGCAGAGAGCAAAGCAAACACAGATTTCTTTTCACACAAACACATGCTACACAGGGGCAGGTGCCAGGCTCATGTATCTCTGTGCTAGAGAGTTCAAGAAGATTTTTCCAGGAGTCTCTATTGTGTGTGTGTGTTTATGTGTGCATGTGTGTGTAGTGATTACTTTGAGCTCACACTGATTTAGACAGAGAGACAGCTGCCACTCTTTGAATATTTCATAAGCTTCCGACAGACCACCCAGTTACCCCCGACAACCAGCCCCCTCCCATTCACCCTTCTGTCCCAGCACTCAAACCCCCAGCTACCCACTACCAAGATTACTGAGCCTGTCTTTGTCTGCTTTACTATTGCTATTTATGAGGTGTTTATGTTTTCGATGGGATAGGATTTTGAATTTTTGTCATTAAATAATTGTAGACACATATATGGGCAGTTGATATGACGGCAGTTTTCTGCAGTTTGACATGGCATATAAAACTATATTTATACAGCATTTTTGTCATTCTTGTACATTTTAAATTATTTTACATAGATTTATTATTATTATTATTTATTTATTTAGAAATGTATTTGGTAAAACTTTTATTTTACAGTGTCCTTGGTACTGTTACATGCATTTACCATAGTAATAACAGTATATTATGCATAATTACATCCTAGCCTATAGTAAGTAAGTACAGTAAGTTAATTCATATTACTCAGTACTTAAATATATAATTACACACTGTAACAATGACACATTCAAATAAAGTGTAACCATTTATTTTAAATTTATACACACTTTTAATATTGTATAGCCTATATGGTCTAAAACAAATGCAAAATTATTTACTTAGAATTCTTATAAAAATGTATTTGTCATTAACAGGAAAAACCTTATGCAACTCCAACAAATGTATATTGTCCACATATATGTGTGTCTGTATATATATATTCTTGATTCAATCTTGATTAAAAGGTTCGTCCATTTATCAACTTCTCATATATCTTGTTTAGACTTTTTAGGGAGTTTGTATGTCAGTATACTATGTGGACAGTTTGTAACTTGTGTCTTTCTGTCTTAGGCTCAGCAGGAGAAGATTGACAGCATTGAGGCGAATGTTAGCATAGCAGCTGCTAATGTGGAGGAGGGGACCCAGAGCCTAGGGAAGGTAAGGGGAGAGGAGACACTCCTGCTAGGGGATCGATTCCACTCTACCCCCCTGCTTCTCTCGGCCTACCCCACCATCAGCCTATTGATCCACCTCAGAGCGCAAGGAAACCACAATTAAGAGAGAGAGAGAGAGAGAGAGAGAGAGGTGGCGATGGTGGCTGAAGGCATGGAACGAAGAGGGATCGATGTGTGTTGGTCGGGCCCTCACAGGGAGTCGATGTGTGTGTGTAAGCGCATGGAAGTCGAAAGAGTGTAAAAGAGAGTCTATAAACAGCATTCAAGTTCCTGCTGGGGGTTCGATACATATACACACACATACACACACTGCGGAGTGCCAACTTTTGACAGAAAAAGCAAGGGAAGGGTGAAACATGGAGGCATGGGCCGTGTGTGTTTGCGTGCAAACGTGGGGCTTGTATGTGTTTTATTGATCGAGTCTCAATTGAAATGTTTCTCTTTTTTGGAGTTGAGAGATAATGCAGTTCTATTGAGCTCTTAGTCTGATGCCCGTGTAGAAAGTCGACCCACCTCTGTGACTGCTGAAAAGGACAGGGGGTGGTCAACACACATACACACACACTGCTAAAGACATAGTATATTCTGACACTGACACACACACACACACACACACACACACAGAGTCTTTAGAGTGCTGGCTCAGGCGGATCCTAATAACAGGAGTTGCTCTCTCTCTCTCTCTCCAAGCATAATTAACTGCTCAGTTAACCTTGCCTTGTGAAGATGATTAGATGACAGAGAACGAGAGCATGAGAAAGGGTGAAAGAGAGATGAGAAGAGAGGAAAGGTGGCATTTGATGGACGACCCTGCCTTTAAAGTTTACATATCTCCACTAAAATTAAATTGTGTGTGCATGTGCCGGGAGGCTTGTTTCGTTGTGCTAATTAAAGAATAATCTGGTTAAAGGAGTTTTTCTATTTACCTGATATCAATTAATTTACCAGGTTTGGTTTGATCTGCACACGTCCAATTTCATAGTGGCTTTTTTTTCTCTCTCAGATCTCTGATTAATATTGTGCGTGTGTTTACATACGACTGCATATGTCACTGTTTGGATGGAAACTAGACATGAAAGACTTTATAATTGTATGGTTATCAGGAAAACAGCAAATGAGAAGTGTGCTAGTTAAAACCCTGTTTTGGGATACTGATGTCGCCTAAATGATTCATTTCTCAACTGTCTGATGCTTTCCTGCACATAGCATGTAGGTTAATGAAATGAGGCTCTTTTTTTCTATAGTAGTTTATTTAGAAATATGTAAAAATACAAAACTATACACACAATGACTTTAATACACCTTTTATATGATGTTTATTTTTTTTTAGGTGAACAGTGAAAATGTCAGGATGATAATTGTCCTGATATCAGATATCATAATGAAGAAAAAAAAAAAGATATTTTTTTTGTATATTTAAAAAAGATTGACTGCTTAATACTATATTTGAAAATCTAAACATGCAGGCATATGTATAAAAAACTGAATTATACTGTAGTGAGGATAATCAATAATAATGATAATAATAGATATTATTAATTATTTATTAAAAATATATTTTTAATATATTAAAAATATATCCCCAATTATTTATATAAATATATATAAAAAAAATATATTAATAATTGTATACAGAGAGGATAATAATAATATGTTATTACAACAGATTTTTCCTTTATTGTGGACATTCTCATTGACTCATGTATATGTTGTATATATATGTTGTATATGTTGTATTATGCTCTTTCTCTACAGGCGGCCCGTTTGAAGCTGGCGGTTTTGCCCGTGGCGGGTGCGGTGGTGGGGGGAGTGCTAGGGGGCCCGCTGGGACTCTTAGCAGGATTTAAAGTGGCGGGGGTCGCCGCTGCAGTGGGGGGTGGACTGCTTGGTTTCGCCGGGGGTAACATTATCCAACGAAAGAGGAAAGAAAAAATCGACCTGCAGCTACAACAACTTAAGAGCAACAACAACAGTAAGAACGACACCCAGTGACACACTCAAGCACATTTGTTTTTGTTGAGGAGGCCACGAGACGGCGGAGTTGCCGACCCACGCTCGTTCTGAAATAACATCCAGACGCTCAACGAACATACATAATAACCACAACTGCAGAATAACTCCTACATGCAGTGCAAAACCTGCACATGAGATGTGCTAGACCAAGTGGACCTGCTAATTTTCCGTTTGCCTTAATTCATCATTCATGTCTATGTCAAAGCAAATAAGGCCTTCATCTGATCTTCTGCCAAACAGCTGATTGGCCTTTGTAGCAGTCGTGTGACTGTAGGTGTTAGAGGTGGTTAGAGATTATAGGTAATAGGTGATTGTTGTGTAAGGGTTTGTTATTTGACTTTTGTACTGCAAGATTTGTTATACAAACTGAGGATTTGCAGTCGCTGACATGGTCCTGTTTATTACAGTTATGCAGGTTTTGTTGTGATTAATGTTACCGTTTACCACACAATTCCATTATAAACACTTTAAATGCACCTGCTCTGTTTTAACTATGATGGATTTCCTTTTAAATTTGTTTAGCGTGTTATGAGTAGATATAAATGAAACATCGATGCTATGTGAAGTATTTTTTATAAGGTTTGTATGCATCACAACAGTCATGGTATGGGGGTATGAGAATCGAGGCAATGCGCAGTAGTGAGAAACTCAGTACACTATAATAAATAATAGTTACACATCATCATCAATGAGAAATTATGAAATTAAAATGAGTGTCTAGTTTCCATGAATGCCTTAACTAGTGATAGATGGTAATGAAACGTCAGATATCTAATAATGTCTCAGGCTGCTAAAAATAAATACAATTTCAATGAATTGTGATAACACTTAATAAGCCATTGTAATGGATAATCAATATACAAGTTAGATGATTGTTTAAATATAACACAGACAGAAGAGATCTTTATAGCAATACTTAAGCCGACTTGGCTTGTAACTATAAATATTTACAAGATAAGTTAAATTATAATTGCACATTGAGGAAGAGAATTGTTTGTGAGCTGTAACATTGGAAATACAATTGATATGTTTTTCATGTATAATTTTTTATGGTCTTTCTAAGCAGTTAAAGGGATAGTTTGATGCAAAATCAGGGATAGTAAAATGAAAATTCTGTCATCATTTACTCCCCCCTCAAGTTGTTCCAATGGTGAATTAATTTCTTTGTTCTGCTGAACACAAAATAATATATTTAGAAAAATGTTGGCCACCATTGGCTAACATACAATGGAAGTCAATGCTGCCCAAGAACTGTTTGGTTATAAACATTCTTCAAAATATCTTCCTTTGTGTTCAGCAGAACAAAATAAATGTATACAGGTTTGAGGGCAAGTAAATAATGAATTGGGTGAACTATCCCTTTAATACATGTGATCGAGATACTTCTGATCAAAAAACGCGCAGGTTTAGATAAAACACCCTGTTCTTGTATTTTGTGTGTCTTTCTGTGTGGCTGATAGATTTGGGTGAGGTTTCCCTGTAAGGCTTTGATAACACAAGCCTCTGAGAGGCAAATCTAATACTGAAATCAATGCACTGTGAGAGACCTCCTTCAGCACAAACAACATTTGAATGTTATTTGATTACGGCCCCAAAGGACCAGCAGAAAAGAACAATAGCCTTTTATGGTTTATCGATCCTTATTTTACTTTCACTTGTCAAAAGCAAAGCGAAAAATAAAATATTGTCTATGGTCAAACACTCGTTCAGTCCTTTTGCATTTGATGTGTAGTAGGCCTACTGACTCGCGCAAAATCGTTTATCAAAGTTAAAAAGCATGCAGCTCCTTTGGAAACCTCAAAAAGCTGCAGTTATTTAAAAAGCAACTTCTCGTTTTGGAAAAACAATGTTGAATCTGATTGTTTTTGTCCTGACTTGGAGCTGCATCTGCTGCCCCCGGTCTCTCACGCGTTGTTTTTAGGGTGAGCAGGGGGATCCCCTCACAAACACAGAGCCAGGTCTAAGACCCACACTGGCCCCCACGCCTTCCTCATAACACAACACACTGGACTTCCCCTACGAAAGGGGCGAATGAACGTCTCCAACAGCACATGCAAGCCACCCTGTGCGTGATGCACAAGAGAGATAGCCCGAGTGCTGAGCTCTGCATGTGTTGGGCTGTGCTGCTCAGGGAGGGAAAGTCCCGTGAGACTGACCTGCACACAGTCAGACACATTGCACTTTCCATATTCTGTGCGTACACACACACACTAAAATGGAAAATATGGCAGGCCATCTGTGGTGTGCGCTGTGATGTAATCTCCATAGGTGTTGTGATGTCATGGGTTCCTGCTGTAGGCGGGAAGATGTTACATGACATCAGAGACCCTTTTTTCTTGTGTCTCCTTTAAACACCCACTTCAGATCATTTCCATTTTACTATAAAGAAACTGAAGTTAAAAGGAATCTTTGATGTCTGGCAATAAGGATGGCGGGGTGAAACCATAGTCACACTATGTCAGCTTCCCTTTAAGTTAGAAACAGTTTATAGTTAGAAATAGTTGTAAATATTTCATAAAATATTGTGGACAGTTCCAAGAGTTTTTACTCTCTCAGTTGAGTATGCTCTATATCCAAAGCTGTTTCCCCCACACTTTTAAATACAACCTATTATTTTGAGAAGCCTAAAATCTGTTATAAAAACTTACTTTAAACTAAATATTAAACAATTAGGGGTATTAATTAATAAATGTTAGCTATAGGTAACATTCTCTGTTACTGAGCTGGTTATTGTTACTGTTTTTTTTTTCATAGATAATAGTTTAGAGATAGGTCACCCAAAACTGAAAATTCAGTCAGCATTTACTCACCCTCGTATCAGTTCAAACCTTTATGACTTTTAGTCTGTGGAACACAGATGTTTTGAAGAATGTTTCAACTGTTTCTGTCCATTTAATAAAAGTCAATGGGGTCCAAAATAAAACATTGGATTGCATCATCTTTCAGTGTATGGACAAAAACACTAAGACATTTTTCAGTATATTTTATTTTATGTTAAGAAAAAAAGTCATACAGGTTTGGAATGACGTGTAAGTAAATGATAATACACTTTAAAAAATGACAACATAGGTTTTTACATTGCTTTGAATCATAAAAATTAGTTTTTTTTTTATTAGTTCTAAAGGATTCAACAATTTTTTTATCAAGTCAGTTTAATGTAATTTAAGTTGAAATGACTTAAACGGCCAAGTTGATTGTACTTAAAAAATTTAAGAGCGCAACTTTTTTTACAGTATAGAATTTTCATTTTTGGGTGAAGCAGCATAATCAGTTCTGTTGTCAATTGAAGTTGCAATAATACAACTCAGCCTGAATCTAGTTGCTGCATACACTCTTTTATGTAGGGTGTGTCAGTAACATTTGGATGATGCTGCTGCCCACTTAAAAAAAAAAAAAAAAAAAAAAATTTAGCAACATTTTTACATTTAACTTGTCACTGGGAGAATTACAAGACACTAATATGGTTCCTAGGGGTCGATAAGGTACAAAGGTGTAACTTTGAGGATACCGTGACAAGCTGTTGAACCCCTAAATGTAGAATTTTTGCATGCATATACTGTGCAGTTTATGTGATCTGTTGACTTTGGGACATACACTTCTTTACACTGAGATAATGACACATTTTATGAAAACATGACTGATTAAATAAAGACTTTTTGAGCAATTACATCTTTTGTGGCAGTCTCAGTTTCTTGATGTTATCTAAACCTTAAAAACTTTTTTTTTCTGTTTTTCACCTCAGTTTAGTCATCTAAGTCTGACTGCCACCTTCTTGATCGGCATGTCTGTCTGAAGGGGTAGCCCGATGTTGATGTGTCGATGGAGTATGAAGAGCTCACAAGGCAATACTTTGTCTTTGTGACATTTCTCTCCAATTTATTATATCATGAGGACGGAAAATTGTGCTTAAAATGCACAATCCTTTAGGTCAAGCACCTTTAAAGTGCGAGTACACCTAGACATGAACATTCTGTCATTATTTACTCACCTTCATGTCATTCCAAACCTGTATGACTTTCTTCTATGGAATATAAAACATATTTTGAAGAGTGTTGGTTACAAAACATTTTCAGTTCCCATTGACTTCCATCGTAAAGACTGTGATAATCAAAACTGTTTGGTTACCAACAAAATGTTCATTTGTGTTCTGCAGAAGAAAGTAAGTAACAAGTTTGATATGACGTGAGGGTGAATATTAATGATGACAGATTTTTCATTTTGGGTAAACTCTCCCTTATTTCACACTGCACTTAACCCCGGCTTACCGTTGTTCTAAACACTGCTTTTAACCCTGGGCGAAGGAACATTTAGCTGGGTTAGCACCCCTTTTGGGGTGTTAACCCCGCATTGCGGTGTCACGTGTGTGCAGTAAGAAACAATGCAGTGTTAGAATGTTACGACTAGATGGTTAACTACCGACAACCAATCACATGCCTTGTGTTAAATATGCAAATAAGAACGCTAACCCAGGGTTTAGGAATGTAGTGTGAAACAGCATTAATGAACACCAAAGCCAGAATTAATAGTTAACCTAAGGTAAAAATGATGAGCAATGTGAAGCAAGACAACCCAGGATTCTGTTTACCCAGGGTTTACAACTATTTCAAGTGTGAAAAACCCAATTTTATTGAAAGTAATGTGACACAGGAAGAGCCTTGTATACTTGCTGTGATTTTGGTTGGGATTGTTTTTTAAAATTAAATCTAATTTGCTTTCTAACTATTACCTACTAACTTTTTACCTTTAATGAAATATATTTTAATGTACATGGCATGCGTAATGTGACCTAGAAAGAGCAAAAGTATAAAAATATTAATTACAACAGTGAAACATTTAATGAAACAGACAAAGTAGAATCTTGTAAAATGTTTTTTAATTTACTTTTCTTTTTTTTGGTTTCCTTGTCCCCTCTGAGATGACAGATTTACAAATAATCCTCACCCTTCTTACCCCGGCCCCCACATAACCCCGCCCCTGACCACTCCCCCTGATGGAATGGGATGATATGAGACTAGCCAGTCTGGATCTTAGCGAGCATGAATTTGAACAAGTCTGGAACGGTACAGTGCATATGAATACAGACTAATAAGCACATGTAACATACATGTGCTGTAACACACACACACTCACTCACTCACTCTCGCACACACACTGTTAAAGACTGGAGTGAAACACCACAGGCTGACTGCAGGTTTGTTCTTGGACTACATTTTCCCTTGATTCCACTTGCCCGCATTTAAGATCCATAATAAACTCAATGTGCGTTCCCAACAAAGAGGACCACCAATGTACCAATGTTTTTCTACAAAAAAGGGGACTTGGGTAGACAAAAATGTAGGGAAGAAAAAAAAAGAAAAAAAAAAGGGGAGAAAAATTATTGTTAATTTAGACAAGACCCACAGAGCACAAAGATATTTACAAGCTCCAAAAACAAATGTAAAAACGCTACTCTTCATTCCCCACCCCAAAAAAAAGCTCAGGGGTTTACCTTCTCACTTTTTTTAATCTAAAATAAAAATTATGAAAATAGACGTTGCACAGACAGCGGCAGTGCCAGGTTGGCACCAGCTGACTGCAGGGTTCTGGGTTGGGTCTCAATGCAGTTGTGACATCACAGCTCGTCCCGGTCCCTGAGGATGGTGTAACGTGTTTCACTGGGGGCCAATTTCTGGAAGGAACTCTCTGGGGGATTACTGGCCACCTCTCTGTCCTCCTGCTGGAATACACACACAGACAGGCAAATAAACAACCACAAATCACCTGGATCTGTAAAGCGACTATTCACACAGTCATTATACCCGGACCACGGATAGATGGATGTGTTCCTGTGACAGATCGCTCTGCACAGGTCACCGGGTTCATTCTGCTGCGCACGCATTCAAATGTCAGCACGTATGTTTCATTCAGTCATTGTCTTAATTAATGTACGCCTGCATTAATTAGTCTAGTTCAACATATTCTTTTCAGAGACTTTGACCGGGAAGTGTGCTGAACTCGCAACCTGAGTAACAGTGCCTTGTGCACTTTAATCAGCGCAGAATTGGACAACACTGATTTTCAGCAAATGTCATGCACAAGCCAAACAGAGACACTGATTATTAACTAACAGCATAATGATGAGCTGTTATGTAAAATATGTAATTTGTTAAGGCAAATGAGAAATTACAAGCATTGATACTGATATAAAGTGTAGTTTTACACTACCATTTGGGGCTGCACGATTATGGCTAAAATGATAATCACGATTATTTTGATCAATATTGAGATCACGATTAATTATCACGATTATTTGTTGATTTTAACCAGAACAAATTTTATTGTCACATAGGCTAACTGCTTTCACATCCATATTGTGCTACATTCCTGCTAATGTACAAATATATGCATCAAAATAAAACAGGTCCTCTTATTCACCAAAATTCAGTGCATCTCCTTAAAGAATAAATAAAAATGAATAAAACAAAGAAAATGTAGCAAAACTTCAACAGGGGACTATTTTACATAGTGTAAATATATTTTAGGAAGCAAAATATAAACTTGCATTGTACCTGCATAATGGATGTGAATAAAACTCAAAATATACAATCAATAATAAACAAATTTTCCATAACAGAATGTAACCAAATGAGAACATTTCAAGGCAGAACTTTGCACTATTGAAGTTCGATTAATGGATGAAATTCAGAGTCATTGTTATTTGACGCTTAAGAAACGTAAAGCCTGGTTGTGGTACAGTGTCAGTGATTAGTTGTGAAGTCTTACTGCATAAATTGAATCTATTTAATCATCCATATGAAAGTTTATGTGCTCGAATTATTTCTATTTATTAAACAATAGTCAAAACAAGACGTTTGTAGTACTGATTATTGGAGTCCATTAATTGAACTTTCATGCCTCTTCTATAGTAATTATATGTTACTATGTACTATGTACCAATTTACTAATGCTCACACTCGGTCTCTAACGTGCACTTTCACTTGGTCTCTCTCGCACGCAGACACACTCGGTATCTCTCGCGCACTTTCGAGCGCGCTCTTGGATACAAGGTCTCTCTTGCGCACTGGGGCTCATGGAGGCACATGATCAGACAGTGGTTTACAGAGCGCTAGATTGGCTTTGCAAAAAAAAAAAAACCTTTGATACGGAGCGTTCTGTGAATGGAATGACGCATTTTAAATATCGCTCGATCACGCAAATTTGATCGTGGGAAGCCAAAATCGTGATCGTGATTAAAATTCGATTAATTGTGCAGCCCTACTACCATTCAAAAGTTTGGAGTCAGTAAGTATTTAGGAAATTCATACTTTAATTCAGCAAGGATGCATTAAATTAATCAGAAGTGATAGTATTGTTAAAAAATATTTCAAATAAATGTTCTTTTCAACGTTCTAGTCATCATGTCATTCTGAAAATCATGGTTTCCACAAAAATTAGGTACAGTAGACAACATTTGAAGTGGATCAAAAAAGTTCATCAAAGTTGTCCAAAGACAAGTTAAAAATTCATGTATAACTTTGATGAAAGGTTTTGATCCACTTCAAATGTTGACAACTGTAATAAACAAGTAATAAATTAAGCAACACAATTGTGTTTCAATATTGATAATGAGAAATGTTTCCGGAGACCCAAATCATCATATTAGAATGTGACAGTGAAGACTGGAATCATGATGCTGAAAAATCAGCTTTGCCATTAGAGAGAAAAAAAAAATTTAATTTGGATAAGTAGTAAAAGTTTTTTTGGGGAAAAGAATAATTGATTTATTTTGTTTCCATGATCAATCACTGCCTACTTATCCAAGTTTTACGCACATTCCTAGTAAAAACTGAAAAAGCCTCATTTCTTTTTTTTATTTTTTATAAATATGACGACGCCCAACTCAGATTCCTGTTGTAAATCAAAAGCACACCCATGCAGCAGCTGTGGTGAACTCTGACCTGTCCTGGAGTGCTGTCTGTGGGGTCTGGGCCATGATGGAACTCTCTGTGTAACTTTCCTGAGTGCAGGTCCAATACAAACTGCCTCAGCTTTCCTGGAACCCTGTTCATACACGCAAGGCATCATAAAACAGTCCAAAAAAACAAACAACAAAAAAAACCCAAGCAGCATCATTGATTTAACGAGTGATAAGACCCTGAGAGGGCCGACAGTCTCCAAAACCACAGCATTTTAACAAGATAATGACATCATCTGTACTGCCCCAGACGCCACGGACCCCCTGGAAAATCAGCTGTATCAAAGACTGATGGGAGGTAGGCTGATAAGGCCCTTATTGGATAATAGGATATGCAGAGTGCTTAATAAAATAAGGCATGTGCTGCTGAATTATGATGCTTTCTGTCACATGCGGCCTCTGGTGTCATAAATAATTGTGATGTTGTAATAAAGTAGTAATAACATGGTTATGAACCTATGAAAACTAAGCTTCTACGTTCACACACATTACAGCTATCAGTCAGGTGTCGCTAAATTAATTGGTGTAACTGGCTGAGAGATGAAGCCCAAAGGCCGTTCTCTATCACTCTCTTTTTGAGCGTGTGCTGGTGTGGGGCCGAGTCTATAATCATCGTATAATTGCTAGGCGTCTGGAACAAGAGATAACCTGCAGGGAGGAGGCTGAACTAATCTCTGCATTAAAGACACACGGACAAGTGCAATACTTACGCAAGGTCGCTGAACTCTGGGAAGACATACATGTGGCGGAAACTATCGATGGCAATTACAGGGCAGTCAGCGGGGGTCTTCTGAATGTGCAGTAAAGGGTGCCGGAACTTATCACAATCTGCATGAAGAAAATTTATAGAACCTGCCAGAGAGAAAGAGAGAGTCAAGGTCAATTTAGATGTTTAAAACCTTGTGAGCCGATCATTTTTGCCCAACAAAAGTATATTTGGATTAGGATTGTGCAAACTTCATTGGTGGGTTATCTGAACGACTAATTGATTACTCAATTAGGCCCTGATTAGATTAGACGATCACATTGGATGTGTTCTTGCATTCAAAAATGGCTAGACAAAGCACAATAGAATGGAACACAGCTTGAAACGTTTGAACCATCCTGGGCTGCGTTTCCCAAAAGCATTGTAAGCCTAAGTAGATCATCGATACAATTGTTGCCACTGGTCTCTATGATCTACTTAGGCTTACAATGCTTTTGCCATGCTATGTCTAAAGGCCTTTTCACACCAATACAATCGTCTACGCAATTTAAAGGGTTCAGACCGATGTGTAAAAATCAATAAAAAGATGAAATTACTCTGACTTTTTAGAAGCGTCTCTGCTTGTCACAGAGAAAGTGAAACAATATTTACATTTCAAACAGAATGTAAATGATTAATTTAAAGAAGCAACTTCTCTGAGAGGGTTTTATTCATTCACGTTACAGCACTGACGTTAAACAGACGATTTATGATTTAACCAACGATGTGAGTCAACCTCACTAACTGATCAATTTGTTAACTTGTTGACCATCCTGCCAAGCCCTACCCAAAAATCAGGGTTCACACACATTTTAAACAATTTCACTTAAACGTCACTATCTCTGCTCTCCTAATGGTGTTATACGTTGTATAGAACCAATCAAAAAGCTTAGAAATGTACACAAATGCTGATCATTTGTCGATGGGAAGCCGTTTCGACTGACCGGCACGCGATTGGTTCAGCCACCCTCCTGTCAGACTCGCAGCGAGCGCTCTGTGTAATAAACAAGCTAGCAGATCTCCTCAGAAAGATTAAATATTATTAGAGAGCAAAGTTGCCAAAGCGTCATCAAGCCCCCTGGCCATTGCACACTGAGTCCGCGTTTTTTTCGTATTGATTCGGTGGCTCCGAATTGTCAAAACACCATTCAAACTGCTTGCTACGGAAGCGAAAAGCTTACTTTTTTTATATATATAACGGATGAAAGTTTCGTAGACAGTGTGCAAGCGTGATTGACATAACGTGAGGTCGATTTTTTTTTTTTTACGTGCGAAAATTTCGGATGCGAATTTCAGATCTGTACAAAAATATCCGTGAGATTTGCCCAAAACCGCCAGTTGAGAAAGTAAGTTGTCCCTCTCCCTGCCCAGCTTAGAAGAAAAGAGCTGAAAGGTGAATTTAATGTCAAATTTGAATCTGAGTGAGTGTATTTACTGTGTATGGATGTGAGTGAGTGCAAATGTGAGTGAGTGTATTTATCTGCAAGGAGAATCCATTACAATGTGTTTGATTAACCCAAAATTTAACTGTTGGTATCTCCGTTATGAATTTGTTACACTGTTATTGTCAACTAGCCTACACAAAGATATGATTGCATAGACTAGCATTATTTGATCTCTTGTCTCTCTGCCTCTCTCACTTTCTCTTACACACACACACACACACACACACACACACACACACACACACACCCTCTCTCTCAAGCAAATATGTAGCACCTCTGTTCAATCTTTCTGATTTTAGTAAATCTTTGTAAAAGGTACTTTTAAATTATTTATTCAAATAAAAACTTTAAAATAATTTGAGCTTCAGCCTGGTTTAATAGCATTTATATAAATATTAATGTAAGCTGTAAAATAAATAGTTTATCCCTTTAAATGCAATGGATTTTGAAAGATATCAACAAAAAAAGGGCAAAAAACTTTAAAAGCGATTTTCTCAGGTTTTCAATTGGAAAAAGAGGGCAGACGACCATAATTCAAATGTGTATATCTTCACAACCATTCAAGGCATGACTTTGACTAGGACATCATTTGAAAGCTTATGGTCTCCTCTTTCCATTAATACCAAAATCTAAATTTTGAAATTTGGGTCACTGTGACTCATTTTGCTGGATCAGGTCAATATGTTCGATTCTTTGAAAATGAAAATTCTAAAAATGTAAATGTAAAAACAATGTAAAAAATATCAGCTTTTTTACTGTTGGTTAACTATACAATAATAATACATATTTTTATTACATTATAAAAATAAAACTTGTCTCCACACAAATGACACATTTTGGATTCAAAATGGTGATTTTCACTGAAAGGTGAGAGGTTTGTATTCCTGTACTATACATGTGAGCGATATCTAACCAATGAATTATGAAAGATGACCCTGATGCTGTCTGGCCCCTGCGCATACCCTTTTCACTGATAAGCTGGCGAGCCACCTCCTGCTGAAATTTCTCCAGACTCTCTGTGTCATCCCTCTGATGGAAGAGGATCAGGAACGGGATGCCCTCCTCCGTCAGTTCCTTCACACACACAAAAACACACATTTTAATCATAGTCCAACAGAATGATACAAACAGTGAAAAGTCCCAGTGATGTTATACAAAAAATGAGGACCATTGGATCGGTTGTACTGATTCGAGGCCTGGAACTAAGTGCTGTATAATGAGTTTTGAGAGTGTGTAGGATGGCAGGGTGAAGTGCAGTCGAGGAGAGGTGGGTCAGTGGAGCAGATTGTGGAGAATCTGCCATATCACCAAGCAACAGAGACTGAAGTTATTCAAAACATGCGGTCAAGTAAATCAAAGAAAAAACCCACACCTACTAAAGGACATGGCATGCGGACGTCTTTAAAACACAAACACACTTGAAACGTACACACTCAGATGTGCTCGAGCGTGGGAAAAGTACACTGAGGGGGAGGGGACTTTTCTTATGCAAATGATGAATTGGCTGTTCGACGGAACTGTACACAAATAACAATGCGGACAAAATGGAAAGAAAGTACATGAGATACCTCACATAGACACACAAAAATATATTTCAAGAAAGGGAATCATACCTCTCCATTTTCAAATGTGATTTCTCGGACTAGCGGCACACACTTGTCCTGTGTCCAGGCATAGCTGAGGTCAAAATTTGTGAGCGAGCCCATGTAGACCATGTCAGGAGCATTCTCTCCCATTGGCTTATAAATAATATTATCACCACTGAACCGCTCAGGCTTAGAAACTTCCCTGAAAAAAGAGGCGCATAGAAAGAATAAGACGGATGTGAGAAAAGACATTTAAAATTGAGGTAATTGAAGTAGGACTGAATTGATTCTGAAGAAATAGTTCACCCAAAATGTAAATTCTATCATTATTTACTCCCCTACCATACTCATTGTTTCAAACCCATTTGTTATTTTCTATTCATACTGAACGCAGGCAGTCAAGCTCCAAAATGGACTAAACGGCACCATTAAGAAATCATAAAAGTAGTCCATATGATTTGTGCTTCTACAGAAGCCATATGGTCACAACTGTACTGTTGTATGGAAAATAGCTGTGTGAAGATTATTTATGTATATATAAAAAAAAAATAAAAAAAAATAATAATATATATATCTTTCTGTGTTCCACTGAAAAAATAACAGTATACAGGTTTGATATGACACGAGGGTGAGTAAATGTCAGAATTTTTATCTGAAACTGAACTGTCCCTTTAAAGGCCCAAGGGACTTCTATCTGTTGATTGGATAGAGGCAGATCTGAATGAAAGATTGCAGTTGATTGTAAGAAAGGGGCAGGGCTTATGCAGACTAAATGATTGAAGATTGAATTATACTTTTTAGAAACATATGCAAGGATAAATCGTCCACAATAAGATCAATACATGCATTTACAAAGCAATAGACTTTAAGTATCTTAAGTGCTTCTCCTACCCAAAAGATGCCAGGAAAACACAGTCATCTCTGAGGATGTTCGCCACTTTCTCATAAGTACGGTAATTGTCAGAGTCTTTATTCTCAAAGTAACCAATGATGGTGCGTCTACTCCTCTGAAAGAGAGGAAGGAAAGTAAGATGACACGGCAAGGAAATCCAGACTCCAGGTCATGCTTAGTTACTAAACCTGAAAAGCATTTTGACTTAAAATGTGCCACAGAAATAAAATTGTATAGCATTGTGATTGTGAAACACTCACATCTACAGTGCTGATTTCCTCCAGATTTTCTATCACTTTGATTGGATCCACTTTCTGCTGGCGGATGAAATCAGCGATGGCGGTCACTGACCTTTGACCTCTGTACTCTCGCTTCATCATCATCCCATTTCTGAACAGTTTGAGTGTGGGGTATTTGCTAATCCTGTAGCGCTGGGCTATATCAGCTATCAGGAGAAACAGAACAAAAACAGCAGCCGTTACCCCAGTCGTCAGTGTCACATGATCATTCAGAAAACATTATAATATGCTGATTTGCTGCTCAAGATACATTTCTTATTATTATCAATGTTGAAAACATTAATATTTTTTTGTGGAAGCTGTCAATTGTTTTAGGATTATTTGGTGAATAGAAAGTTCAAAAGAACAGCATTTATTTGAGATAAAAACTATTTTGTAACATTAGAACTTCAGCTTTGCCATCACAGGAATAAATTAGATTTTAAAATGTATTAAAATAGAAAACAATATTGTTTTTACTGTATTTTTGATTAAATAAATGCAGCCTTGGTGAGTATGAGAGACTTTTCAAGGTGACCATCTAAAGGTGTTTTAAACCAATGAAAACCAACAGAATGAGATAACATGACTTTTCTGGTCACACTGATTTTTGTTTGGCTTGTAACATAGAAGGGCGAGTTTTAGGACCCACGTGTAGAAGAACACTTTACCCTTCCAGATGCTCTGCTTTTGAAGAACAAAATGTGGCAATCCATGAATATTTTACTTTTAAGGTTATGAGAGAAAAAGATCAAAAGGTCAGAGATAGGCTCGTTTTAAAGAGAAAGATGGTCTCAAGTCAAAGTACAGAGACAAAAAAGGGCTAAAGAGAGAGAAAAAGGGAAAGAATTAAAGAAAGTAGAGACAGAGAGAAGGCAAGAAGGAAAGGGGGAGGGCCCGAGAAATGAAAGTCAACCAATGTGGGGGGTAAATACTCCAAAGCCGATCGGCTGGAATCAGTCATGCGAGGTCTCTCTCGCTCACACACACCCACGCTGTGGGGTATCTTTGAGCCGCCTTGACTTCACAGAAGATGCAGTTTTGTCATTAAACCATCAAACACTTTACAAGACATCAATAATTCTGTTTAATTTGCTTTATCTCAAAGGCTAAACCAATGTGTGTGTGTGTGTGTGTGTGTGTGTGTAAACTCACAGTGCTGGTCACAGTCCACCCTGGCAAACACCACCTGTGTAGCGTCTGGATATTCCTCCCGCACTATGTTCGACGACTCCTCAAAAATAGGGTGAAGCATCTGACTGAAACGACACCTGCGGAAAATACATACAAATAAAATGACTTCAGATACAGATAGAATATTTCAGGTCTGTTCATTCTGTGTAATAAGCTGTACAATATGCGTTTTATAATATCATCATCATCAGGACATGACAACTTATTTAAAGGGATGGTTCACCATAAAATAAACCGAAAACTCATTTACTCACCCTCATGCAATCCCCGAATCCCGATGTATATGACTTTCTTTCTTCAGATAAACTAAGATTTTCATTAAAATAATCAATCTCTGTGAGTTCGTATAATGCAAGTGAATGGGTGCTGCTCGTTTGATGCTTGAAAAAGCTTAGGCACGTTCACAAGATCAGCTTGACAAAACTAAGTGCATTGTGAAGTTTCGCAAAAAGTTATGAAGCAGCACAATTTTTTGGTTTATCTGAAGAAAGAATGTCATATATATCGGGGATGGGAGGAGAGCAAGTAAATTATGAGAGAATTTTCATTTTTGGGTGAACTATCCCTTAAAAAAATTCTTAAAGAGATCGTAAAACTAATACATATGAATTGGGCGGTTTAGCCCAAATTTTCTGAAGAGATCGCTTTATATGATGAACAGGTTTAATTTAGGCCTTTATTCACATTTAGACATTCATCAACTCACACATCAGTTGTGGTAAACAGAAGCTCAAGCATGTTTGCTTGATGTGCAAGAACCAATAAGGTTCGTTCTCGCCTGTTACGCAGCACGTTTCAGCTTTTCCACACGAACCAACGAGGTTTGTTCTCAAGCAAGTACGGTTGAGCTTCTGTTTATGTTCGCTGATCAATGTTCATATGTGAATAAAAGCCTAAATTGAATTCTGGTCATCATATAAAGTGATCGAGTCTTTTCAGAAAACTTAGACCAAACTACTCAATTCATATGGATTAGTTTTACGATCTGTTTATGAACTTTTTGAAGCAAGTGGTAATAGTTGCATAGCTGTCAATGGAGGACAGAAATCTCTCGGATTTCATGAAATATATCTACATGTTTCGAAGATGAAGGAAAGTCTTGCGGTTTGGAACGACATGAGGTTGAGTAATTGACAATCTTTTCTTTTTTGGGTGAACTAACCCTTAAAGTATTTAATGTCAAAGCAAATCAACAACTCTCATCATCACCCTTTCTGACAAACACACATCTGGAGGCGTTAATCTGAGAGACACTCACCAGTCTGCATAGAAGTTGACTAGAGCCACCCCTGCACTGTCTGTGGAGAGAAACATGTGGTTTAATGTCATTTGATCTACTACAATGACAAAGCACCATTGGATAACTGACACCCACATGCACAACACAGGTGCAGTAACTGTCTGATTGAAACAGCCTCCTTCAAACACACAAATAAACAAGGTAAGAACTCACTAAGGATGTCATCGATGTTTCCAGCATCCAGACTTGTTATTTCTCCTCGTCCAGGAGTATACAAACCCGTTACCTGCCAACAACAGAGGTGGTTTATTGGTAAACTTTGTGTATGTGTGTGTGTGTGTATGTGAGTAATTACAGTAACAGTGCGCATAAAAGAGCCAGTGGTAAATCATTATCATTAGACAGTCACTCTCATAATCTATAATCTCTCTAATACAAAAAAACCCTAGGCTTTCATACAGGTGCCAAAATGAACCCTAGGAAAGCCCTGAATACGAATAAAAATGGTCTTAGAGTGGAATTATAAGAACAATAATCAGATTTTCTGGAGTGATGCGAGCGATTCAAATTAAGTACAAGAAACCATCTACTACAGTAAACATCTGTCTCAAGTTAACAACTTAACTAAATTTACTATCATAATAACTTTGCCCAAATTTTTTTTATCTTTTGCAGAACTTGCAATGAGGCATGGGGAATAGTCCTCAAATTAAGTCAACAAAACAAAAAATTTGGAGAACAAAAATCACAGAACAATATTTCTTACTAAGTAATAAATAAATGTATCATTTTAAAATATTTTTAAACAAATAAACAATTACATAAATATTACATAATAATTATACATTGAAACCCTTGAAAAAGTTGTAACAGGTCATTTGAAAATAAAAGTTGATATGTGGTTGTTCTGAAACATGTAAAAAAAAATACAGAATTGAGGAGTGAAACGGGAAACTAACAATAACCTATTTATGCTAATAACATCATCAATTTGGGGCACAACGAACAAATACAAATAAGCATTAAGCAAAACACATGGGATAAAGTCAGACTGGGACAGTAGTTTCTTTAAATGACAAACAGGAAAACAGATTTCATTATACTATCATCAGTCCAGGCAAAACTATAAAAGATCTAACAAATCATTTATAGCTAAATACATCATGTGCCTTTTTTTTTACAACTAATGTGACATTTATTTGAGAAATGGAAAGTGAATTTTTGCTGTTCAACGTGGCCGTTTTTAAAGCCTCTAGTCTTTAAATCTTTAGTGCAGGTTATGTGTCTAAGCAAACAACATGCAAATTGTGGCTTCACCATATTCCCAAATAAGTAGCAAAATGTGCTTGTAACAACAGTCCAGCCTATATTTAATTATTTGTCATAATGAGATTAAAGATTGAGAATGAGTCGAATGTATATATTAAAAAATGAAAACTTTAAGTATATTGAATAACATTTTTACTATTATACAGATGTTCATGTTTTAGTATATAAATGTACTTCATTTTATTCATATTCTATACAGAGTGAGGAAAATAAGTATTTGAACACCCTGCTATTTTGCAAGTTCTCCCACTTAGAAATCATGGAGGGGTCTGAAATTGTCATCGTAGGTGCATTTCCACTGTGAGAGACATAATCTAAAAAAAAAAAAAAAAATCCAGAAATCACAATGTATGATTTTTTAACTATTTATTTGTATGATACAGCTGCAAATAAGTATTTGAACACCTGAGAAAATCAATGTTAATATTTGGTACAGTAGCCTTTGTTTGCAATTACAGAGGTCAAACGTTTCCTGTAGTTTTTCACCAGGTTTGCACACACTGCAGGAGGGATTTTGGCCCACTCCTCCACACAGATCTTAGATCAGTCAGGTTTCTGGGCTGTCGCTGAGAAACACAGAGTTTGAGCTCCCTCCAAAGATTCTCTATTGGGTTTACGTCTGGAGACTGGCTAGGCCACGCCAGAACCTTAATATGCTTCTTACAGAGCCACGCCTTGGTTATGCTGGCTGTGTGCTTCTGGTCATTGTCATGTTGGAAGACCCAGCCTCGACCCATCTTCAATGCTCTAACTGAGGTTGTTCCCCAAAACCTTGCAATACATGGCCCCGGTCATCCTCTCCTTAATACAGTGCAGTCGCCCTGTCCCATGTGCAGAAAAACACCCCCAAAGCATGATGCTACCACTCCCCATGCTTCACAGTAGGGATGGTGTTCTTGGGATGGTACTCATCATTCTTCTTCCTCCAAACATGGCAAGTGGAATTATGACCAAAAAGTTCTATTTTGGTCTCATCTGACCACATGACTTTCTCCCATGACTCCTCTGGATCATCCAAATGGTCATTGGCAAACTTAAGACGGGCCTTGACATGTGCTGGTTTAAGCAGGGGAACCTTCCGTGCCATGCATGATTTCAAACCATGACGTCTTAGTGTATTACCAACAGTAACCTTGGAAACGGTGGTCCCAGCTCTTTTCAGGTCATTGACCAGCTCCTCCCGTGTAGTTCTGGGCTGATTTCTCACTTTTCTTAGGATCATTGAGACCCCACGAGGTGAGATCTTGCATGGAGCCCCAGTCCGAGGCAGATTGACAGTCATGTTTAGCCTTTTCCATTTTCTAATGATTGCTCCAACAGTGGACCTTTTTTCACCAAGCTGCTTGGCAATTTCCCCGTAGTCCTTTCCAGCCTTGTGGAGGTGTACAATTTTGTCTCCAGTGTCTTTGGACAGCTCTTTGGTCTTGGCCATGTTAGTAGTTGGATTCTTACTGATTGTATGGGGTGGATAGGTGTCTTTATGCAGCTAACGACCTCAAACAGGTGAATCTAATTTAGGATAATAAATGGAGTGGAGGTGGACATTTTAAAGGCAGCCTAACAGGTCTTTGAGGGTCAGAATTCTAGCTGATAGACAGGTGTTCAAATACTTATTTGCAGCTGTATCATACAGATAAATAGTTAAAAAATCATATATTGTGATTTCTGGATATTTTTTTTTAGATTATGTCTCTTACAGTGGACATGCACATACGATGACAATTTCAGACCGCTCCACGATTTACCCTTTTTCCACCAACAAGAACCAGGTGCTGGTTCAGAGCTTGAGCTAGTACCAGTTCGGAGTTGGTTCGACTGACGAGCTTTCAAAGAACCAGTTTGCCTTTCCACAGACTAGAGAGCCATCACAGAGCCAGATCTTGCATCACTGTATACATCTCATGTTGCCCAGCAACGCTAGCACGGCACACACAAACACACCAGGCTTGTTCGAGATGTATCGGCACTGCGAATCTCGAACTGCGAAAGCGATCCAAAAGCAGAAGGAGTCGTATGCTCTCCAAACACTACCGCAGCTCCGATCAGACCACGCCGCTCCGATGCACCTCGAACAAGCCTTCCATCAACAATGCCGGTCTTTGCGTTACTATTTATGCTCATGGCTTTGCACACCTACATCGGTATCCAAACACGGTGAATCCAGCACGTTCGTGCAGCTCGCCGAAACTTGCATTAACAGAGATTACAATCTAGCTGCTATTAGCATGATTAGCTGCTACTTAAAAAATGGCGGTCACAAGTATCTGTTCGTCTTGTTAGTCACGGACACCCCGCCCCCAGCCGCTGACGTAAGCGGTTATTGCTTCTAGACCAGCAATGATTTGGTGCTACTTAAGAACCACTTTTACTGGTTCGGAGCTGGTGCTTTGGTGGTCGAAAAACAAAGAACCGATTTGAAACTAAGCTCTGGCTCCAAACCAGCACCAGCTCTGCCTTGGTGGAAAAGGGGTATAAGTGGGAGAACTTGCAAAATAGCAGGGTGTTCAAATACTTAATACTATATACATACATACACACACACACATATACATTATATATATATATATATATATATATATACACTCACCTAAAGGATTATTAGGAACACCTGTTCAATTTCTCATTAATGTAATTATCTAATCAACCAATCACATGGCAGTTGCTTCAATGCATTTAGGGGTGTGGTCCTGGTCAAGACAATCTCCTGAACTCCAAACTGAATGTCAGAATGGAAAAGAAAGGTGATTTAAGCAATTTTGAGTGTGGCATGGTTGTTGGTGCCAGACGGGCCGGTCTGAGTATTTCACAATCTGCTCAGTTACTGGGATTTTCACGCACAACCATTTCTAGGGTTTACAAAGAATGGTGTGAAAAGGGAAAAACATCCAGTATGCGGCAGTTCTGTAGGCGAAAATGCCTTGTTGATGCTAGAGGTCAGAGGAGAATGGGCCGACTGATTCAAGCTGATAGAAGAGCAACTTTGACTGAAATAACCACTCGTTACAACCGAGGTATGCAGCAAAGCATTTGTGAAGCCACAACACGCACAACCTTGAGGCGGATGGGCTACAACAGCACTTCTGCCCACCGGGTGCCACTCATCTCCACTACAAATAGGAAAAAGAGGCAACAACTTGCAAGAGCTCACCAAAATTGGACAGTTGAAGACTGGAAAAATGTTGCCTGGTCTGATGAGTCTCGATTTCTGTTGAGACATTCAGATGGTAGAGTCAGAATTTGGCGTAAACAGAATGAGAACATGGATCCATCATGCCTTGTTACCACTGTGCAGGCTGGTGGTGGTGGTGTAATGGGGTGGGGGATGTTTTCTTGGCACACTTTAGGCCCCTTAGTGCCAATTGGGCATCGTTTAAATGCCACGGCCTACCTGAGCATTGTTTCTGACCATGTCCATCCCTTTATGGCCACCATGTACCCATCCTCTGAAGGCTACTTCCAGCAGGATAATGCACCATGTCACAAAGCTCGAATCATTTCAAATTGGTTTCTTGAACATGACAATGAGTTCACTGTACTAAAATGGCCCCCACAGTCACCAGATCTCAACCCAATAGAGCATCTTTGGGATGTGGTGGAACGGGAGCTTCGTGCCCTGGATGTGCATCCCACAAATCTCCATCAACTGCAAGATACTATCCTATCAATGTGGGCCAACATTTCTAAAGAATGCTTTCGGCACCTTGTTGAATCAATGCCACGTAGAATTAAGGCAGTTCTGAAGGTGAAAGGGAGTCAAACACAGAATTAGTATGGTGTTCCTAATAATCCTTTAGGTGAGTGTATATATATATATATATATATATATATATATATGTGTATATATGTGTATATATATATATCTGATAAAAGTTTGAAACTATAATTTTTTTAAAGAAGTCTCTTATTCTCACCAAGGCTCCATTTATTTAATCAAAAAAAAAAAAAAAAAAAAAAAAAAAACCCAGTAATATTATGAAATATTATTGAAAGAACTGTTTGCTGATTTGCCGCTCAAAAACATTTCTTATTATTATCAATGTTAAAAAAAGTTGTGCTGTATAACATTTGATGGATAGAAAGTTCAATGAACAGCATTTATTAAATTTATTAAAGCATTTAACTAGAAATCTTTTGTACCATTATAAGTCACTTTTGATCAATTTTTAAACGCATCCTTGATTAATAAAAATATGAATTTATCTTTTTTTAAGCTTACCACAAATCTTACCACTCACCATTGAATGGTATCATTGTTTTCCCAAAAATGTTAAGCAGCAAAAACTGTTTTCAACATTGATAATAATAATAATACATGTTTCTTGAGCAGCAAATCAGCATATTAGAATAATTTCTGAAGGATCATGTGACACTGAAGACTGGAGTAATGATGCTGAAAATTCAGCTTTGCAATCGCTGGAATAAATAACATTTTAAAAATGTATTAAAATAGAAAACCATTATTTTAAATTGTAGCCTAATATTTCACAATATTACTGTTCTTACTGTATTTTTTTTAATTAAATATCTTGGTGAGCATAAGAGACTTTCAAAAAAATTTTTTTTTTATGTTTCCAAACTTTTGACAGGTACTGTGTTTATTTTAGCAGAATATTTGTTTACTAAAAGTAAAAATTACATTATGTTTCAAAGATCAGTGTTAATAAATGCCATCTTAAGATGTAGGATGTGTATTACACGTGCACTGTAACACAACAACAATTTCGTATGGATTTTAGACATTCCTTTTACCCATGTGATGATATATTTGGTCTAACTGATTAGTTGGCATTATTAATCTGGTAAATATATGTTCTATGAAATGAGCATATCACAACCAAAATTCATTGAAGCCAATTAACGTGGCTAATTATCTACCATACGTAATCAAACCAAAAGACACTGTGAACAGGTTTGGTAATGCCACGCGTTAAAGTAGAGTTGTTGGTTGTTGGATGAGTCTGCTTTTGCAACATATCACTACATCCTGTTTGAGTGTATCAAAGATAGCCTGAAGACAAGTATAATGATATTACGATGATGTATTCACCTCTCCTTGATTAAACACTGTTGCTTGGCAAGTAAATAACATTGTGAACGGCCAGACTGACTGCGATTACATGATGCAGACCTTCTCCCTAGGGTTGCAACAATATATTGCAATACAAAAAAGCAACAATATGTATCATAGATGGTGACAATATGTATTGTGTAGTTCACCCAAAATGAAAATTACTGCGTAAGAAAAAATGAAAATGTTTACAGAGTTGTAGTGTCAGTACTACATTAAAGGGGTCATCGGATGCAAAATTCACTTTTATATGGTGTTTGCATATAAATGTGTCTTTGCAGTGTGTAGACACAACCACCATATGATATAATCACTCCTTTTTTTTTTAATCCTCAAAAAGCCTAAACACTCTCAATAATCAACCCGTTTGGATTTTTCAAGCTCCGTCCACGACCACTGACGGACCGTCCCGTATTAGCATATTTGCTCACCCATTTGTATACTATCTGCCAGGGCAGCACTTTACATGTCTTGTGTCAACACGCCCCACGGAAGAGGGGGGTGGGGTGAGCAGTTGCTTATTATCATTTAAAGAGACATAAAACCACCATTGAGGAATTTGAAACAAAGTATGTTACAAACTTTACATGAAGACCCTAAAGAATCACACCAATTTGTGGAAAATGGGCATCCCATGACTAGGGTTGCGGCGGTGAGGAAAATTTCCCACCGGTTAATCGACGTGTGACAACACCGGTAATCCCGGTGTCACCGTGGGGGGCGGGGCGGGCGCCGTTAAATAGCTTTTACAGAGCTGCCAACTCTCACGCATTGGCCGTGAGACACACGCATTTGATTGCTTTCACACGCTCTCACGCCACACCCCCGATTTCTCACGCATGAAGTGTCAACCTGGCCGGTCAAATGCCTGGAAGATGAGTGTATCTATCTATATATCTACCTGTTGAGCCACTCGTGATCGACTAGTTATGCTGCAAAATAGTTTAAAATCTCCTGGAATCTAGAGCGAGCGCGCACGCGAGACAGAGATTGTGCTTCAAACCGCGTTGTGCTTCAAACCCTCCCTAAACTCAAAAGTTGGCAGCTCTGGCTTTTAAATGCGTGCGCGTTATACTTTCACTTTTGAAATAAGCTTTTCTGTAATTTGACTCGTTCTCATCTCCACACGTGCTAAATGGAATCCGATGCTTGCTGATCTGTGACGTGACTGGCTCTTGGCACGCACTGCGCAGTTCAGTTTTTAATTATAATGTATGCTCTCTTCTGAACTAAATAATTGATAATTATTATTTTTAATTAATTCAAATAAATATTTTAGCAAAAACGAATACTTTTAAAAAGTCAAGACATCGCGGTGTCACGGTGGGAAAGTGATGTCACCGGTGATGGGGCTTAAAACCGGTAACACCGTCAACACCGTCTATCGCGGCAAGCCTACCCATGACCCCTTTAAACTATTATATACTGTATAATGCTGAATATAATGTATAATAATGCAATGGGGGAATATTTGTGGGTCCTCCTGATAATGCCAAATGTCTTACGTTACCAGTAAAAAGTGGACTACATTATTTTAAATATATCTAGTCAGTGACAGAGTGCAAGCATATTTGTCTAAAATAATTCTGTATTTTCAACTTCGGAATCATGACATTTTTTTATTCTAATGTCACCATTGTCCCGTGCATTGGGTTACCAGCACCAAATACAAGCCAAATGTACAGTAATACCAAATTTAGCATTTTAATCAACAGTAAAACATTTTTTTAACCCTTTACCATATGTCTTGGAGTATCACAACAATATTGCATCGTGAGTTCTGTATTGTGATATGTATCGAATCGTGACATGAGGGTATTGTTACACCCCTAATTCTCACACTAGCTGTTTTAAGAGGCAAAAAGAACCATTCAGACTAAAATATCAAATCACACTGAGGCATATCTGATCCTCTTCAAAACAAACAAAAAACAGCCAGCTGCTAAACAACACTGCCTAAATGTATTTGCTAATCTCTCAGAGAACTCAAGTCTCCAACTGTCACAACAGACACAGAAACAAAACAAACACACAGCTCCACATGGGCTGATCTAAACCGCTCAGATCCCAAAGTAAAAATTCACAGCTAGACCCAACATACGCTAGCCTGGGAAAACCCAGACAACTTCTGGCAAATTAAGATTTGCTCTGAAAGTTAGTCTGGCAAAGAGCTCATTCAAACCCATTTCCAATCCGTCGAAATCGAGGCACCAATCAGAAACGTTGGGGCGGGCTTTACACGATGACGACAGCGCTGGGATTTTGAAGCAGATTTTAGCCTACATTACAAAGATGGACGCCGTCGAACATCACTCATTCAAATCAGCTATCGTGTCTATCAGCTAGATGTTTTAAGCGATTTAAACGTTTCCTTTTTGTTAAAAATCGAGCAAAGAACAACACTAGATGTTTCACATAATGTTGTCGTCTGCCTCGCGAAGTTTGGAATTACTTGAAAATGATCTTACTAAATGGAATTACTTTTGATCAAATTAATTAATTAATCTAAGTTATAATATCATCACCACAATGAGAAATCACATGAAATCCAAACAGTCGAATGAGGAAAGACAGCTGACCAACACGGCATCACGACTGCAGGTAAGCGCAGCTGGACCCCGCGTGATCATAACTTATCTAATAGCAAAATGATTTTGAGACATATACTTCCTTTAAGTTTCGTTGAGGGAGACAGGTTTAAGAACAGAAAAAGCAAAGTGCTGTTAGAAACTTAGAACACCGTTATCTTTGTGTCTCTGAAGCGTCAGTCAGCAAAGCGCCTTTTCTCACTCGAGCATACATTACTGGCTGCGCCCCTGCATGTGGATATCGTTTTTCTCAATATAAACGTGAAACAATATAAACACGATAATTAAACGCTGACTCGAGTGTGTGTGTGTACGTTCTGTACGATATCTGGCGCAATCTGCTTTATTCGACGTTTTTTTCCCGTTCGCGCTGCTTGAGCATTCTTTTATTAATGCTTTTGTTTATATTTTTTGTTTACACATAGGCCTACTATTTAATGTTTTCAACTAAAAGAAAACTTTAACATATATTGTAAGTTTGTTGTTGTGTATATTGCCTAATTGTAAGCTTGTTCAGAAATGGTGACAAAAACGTAAAAAAAAAAAAAAAAAAAACCTCTTTTTCGTTAAATGTCATTTAAATAAACGAATATTCGATTTTTATGAGCCCGAATATTCGAATGCAATATTTTAGAAAAATGCCCATCCCTAGTTTCGGTAATCAACTTTGGACCCGTGCATGTCCGTTTCTTACTGAGATTCACCACAAAGAGCTTCCCACTTCTAATAAGGGAGTTTCTACTCGGATACATTAAATTAGGTTTGAACCAGGGTTGATGAGAGAGTTAAGACCCGTTCACACCAAGAATGATAACTAGGCTAGAATCCACACAAACAAATTATAATGTTTTGTTTATTATGAGCATGCGCTACAGGTACGTCATCTGCCACTTTCAAGCTCTTTAAAATCGGGTAGATTCTGCTTGGCTATTTTTATTGTTTATCAGTTGAAACAAAGTCCAACGATAGTGTTCCTCTGTGTCGATAAGATGTTTAAGATAATTTTTTCCCCTAAAAACCCTTAGACTAAATTTGGATTTATTTTGTTACAAATCTTTTTAAAATTATCAACAGAATAAAACAAGTTTATCAAATAACATAAAAATGTATTCCATATAGTCTGTTGTTTAAGCACTGATCCCATTTGAATTGCCATTTATTTTTGGTGTAATTATAGTAGTGGTGTGGATTTCACCATTCTCATAAAATTCAAAGGTATGCAAAAAACCTTTTATAGTTGTAGTTATCGTCCTTGGTGTAAACATGCTTTTACGTATAGATGTTATGGTTGTGAACAAACATTTTGTTTTATATTATTTTTTTAACATTGTATACTTAAATACTTAAAATAGGTTGAAATCATAAACAAATCAGTAATGCTTCACACTGTATGTAAAGTAGGTTTTATTTATTGCTATCATGAAGTTTAGCAATTTTAGTTTTAGCAAATTTAAAACAATTTCAGAATGAGGAAGAAACTATACCACACAAGTTATTGAAAATATTAATGAAACAGTGACTGAAGTGCTGAAGGTCAATCTCAAAGCAAACTATACCTCTCTATGCGGATAAATATTAAGTTCACAAAGCAACAGACCAAAATCTATAAATTTTACAACTTATGAGAAAAATATCTACAAAAATGTGGGTCCCTTTCTATTTACTGCTAAAATACATACCGAAACTGAAAGCTTGTAAAATGAACTCAATTGACAGCAAGGCTACCGCTGCTGTCGTTTTCACATCATGCTGTGCTAAAAAGACAGAGCAGCGCGGCTCACTTCCGGGTTGACAGCCAATAGGATTCGGCCACAACAGAGAAGTTCACCAACCGGTTTCTTTACTGCGAAGTCGGATGAAACGAATCCCAAAATAGCCATCTCTTTACTTTAGGACTATAAAGATCACTGTTGACAGCTGCAAACTGTATGGGTCCTATTGTAAAAACGACTTTAAGTGCTTAATTCATGTGTTTAAAGGACTTTCCGAGTTAAACAGGCTCACATCAATTGCTGTCTGTGAAACTTTACAACTATGAATGGAAACAGGACACCTGCAAGCAACTCAGTTACTGGTTCATTTGAACAAGTTGGGTTTAACATTTAAAACCTCTGCAAGGTTCCAAAACTTGCGTTGCTTGTGACGTAGTGCCTTCTTTTCCCATCTAAAACTCGTCTATTCCGTCATTCTCTACGCTAGAGAGCAAAGTCCTTTGGCATTTTCAACACTGTATTTGAGACTGCTAAAAATATAGATTTTTATGATTCAGTGATCCTTAGTTTGCTTGCAGACATTCCAAATGAAAATATAAGTTGGCAATGTTTACAAATGACAATGTTTATATGCGAGTGTGGTTGCGAATTAAATGGAAATAGTTGACCCACAGGCTATAAACTCTCAAAATGTCCCATACTAGCAGCTGCATCATGACTACAAGTCCGGTGGTAACTCTAATAGCTGGTTAGCCGCATTAGCCAGCTGTCTGGCACTTTCTGTAGCAAGCATACATTCACCATAGGCCATTAGACCAAGATTCATAGTTGAAGTCGTTCGTTGCACACATTCTAGATAATTCGTAAGGCATTCGTATAATAACTCGTTAAATAACAAGAGCATCACATCCAAGTTCATAAACCCTCCTAATAGCTAACGTAACGTTATATGAGCTAGCTATCACAAGCAAACCTGTCAGAAGTGTGCTAACAGTTACTGAACGAGCGCGCGATTACTCATACACATACCAGCAGGAGGGTGAAGCAGTGCAGTTCGGGAGCGGGAATTATTGATGATAATTTCATTGTATAGTGGTGTTGGTTGAGGTTACGATGTTGTTGGATCTTGCCAGTTTCTCGACACCACCTCCTTCTCCTCTGCTGCAGGAAACAGGCAGTACATACGGCCAGGGCTACGGGAACTGGAATTCCGGGTTTGCCGGGAACTATGGGAAATGTAGTTTCATACTGGGACTCTTGTCGTTCAGCCAACTAGGATTTGTTTATCAAAAAACTACAATCCCAGTTTGGAATGTGTGGGGAGAATTTGGTCCTTGGTAATTGTAGTTTTTTTTTACATACGTGTCCAGATGTGTTTGCGGCATCAAGAGTTTTTGGAGTATCATTGACCACAGCGGGGCTGAAGTACCCACAATCACGAAAACAGCGAAAACACGGCATTGCGTTTAAAACGTTTGTGATGTTTAAAGTCAGAGATGGAAATATCAGATTAATTGTGTTTCACCTTGAATGTGGTAAGTTGCATCATCGTTTCCCAACTGTATAACGGGATTTTTGAATATTTAGCAATCAAGCTACATGCAAACACATCCAAATGCGGGATTAATAAATGATTAAAAGTTCATTGACACTGTCATTTACTGTCGTTGAAGTACTACAGCAGTTATGTAACTGTGTTTGCATTTGTTAAAATAATTGTTTATTTTTTTGCAGCTTAGGCACAAAGAGTTCATGAATATGTCAGTGAGCTCTGCAGCTGATTCAGAAATATGACTTTGTCTTAGTTATTTGTCTAGTACCAATCCAAACACACCACGTACAACCTAAACAAACTAACTGTCAAGTGTCAACACTGTTATTCAGGCACTGTGTACAATTGTTTAGGAAAAGTGTATGAGCTTGTAAAATCCTGGAAAATGGGTTCTTATAATTGGGTTTTTAATTCTGGCTGTTTTATACAAATGAAATCTCTGTTATCTGTATTGTTTGTGTCTTTTAAGTAAAGGACTTAGTAATGTGTCTCATTTAGATTATCAGAAGAGTTCTCAACAATGTAAATGTCTCAAATTGAAATTGTGCTCAGATTTGCCAAGGTACTAATATATATTTATGCCATGCCTGATATATAATTATGTAGAAACAAATGTCATAAAATTCTAATTGAAGCGATGTTATTCAGATGAAGCGACACACTGTTACTTTACTTCAGCTAATAATGACTCACTGATTATTTCTTCTAAAGAAATTTAAAGGATATCTGAGACAAAGTTGAATGAAACACAACTGAGAACAATGAGCCATGCAATTTTCCTCTTGGTATTGTTGACATTTTATCTTTTGTTTTGCAGTTATTTTAATGCATATATTTCAAACACATCTAGTTCATTGATTGTGTGCTTTAACAGAGTAACAGGTTGTTTAAAAAAATAGCTGTAAGTTGTAGTCAAAAATTAAGATTTCAAAAGTCAATGTAGACCATAGTTTCTTGCAAGACTCCAGTGTCGTTCGACCGTTTTATGTCAGGACACTCCTGTAAGTCGGCCTTGGCATTGAGCACTGGTAATGTTTGGCACAGTAGGTCAGAGCAGGTGGTTTGTGCTCTGTGTGTGAGTGATCCGCTCTCTCTCCTGCAGAACACTAGATCAGAGCTGCCAGGGGGACCTGCGGCTACGCCAAGCCCAGCGAGGCTTCACTTAGCTGGGTAACATCTGCTAAGGCCACCCCTGCCTCCTGGACATCACCATGGTAAGAGCCAGAAAACAAAAGCTGTGCTGAGATTTAGAAGAGATCATGAGTATTGTATTATACAATATGAGTTTTAAAAGTGTTTTTACATACAGACTTACATTTTTTGTGGTTTAATTATTGACAACAGCAGTTTTGTTAATTTGATTAAAAAACAGACTATGCTGAGAGTATAAAAAGCTAGCATATTACTGACACATTAATGTCTTTAGAGATTTCCACCACACTTCTTCTGTCATATCAAAGAGTTATAAATGACTCTCTTTAAATATTTTGTCACATTAACAAGATGCATTTCACAGAGTAAAATAGCAGGTGTGAAGAATGCAATTAAAAAGCTGTTAAATATACACTTGTCGTAAGGCCTACCAGAACCAGAAGATTTCAGCTTTTGGCAAATTTCACTTATAAGCTATACTTTGTAATTTGGGTATTCAAATTCTAAATCAGATTTTTTTAAACGTGATATCATTTTACATACAATATGTGCTTAATTTAGAACTAGAACTTAGATAGAAATTGAAAATGTATATAATATATATATATATCATTTTTGTTTGTGTGTGTATATATATATATATATATATATATATATATATACATACAAACAAAAATGACGTCCTCACAATTTGGTATGTTTCATTGCATCATGAGAAACAATACAATTAGAATGTGGAATTCCCACTTTAGTTCGACCCTTGTGTCCCTTTAGCCTCATTGGTATAGTATGAATGAAAACAATCCATTCAATGGCCTCAATGTTGAATGTGACCCCTTATATTAATATTTAATGAAGCGAAGGGTAAGTGAATGTTTCTGAGGGAAGCTTGGCTCTCTCCAGGGTTAAGTGAGCTGTTAATAATTGATGATGTGCTGATTTTTATGGTTCTTTGAGCGTGTTAATAGAATAATGTACTTACTGACTGCACCAATAGAATAATGCAGTTAACGTGTGTTTTGAGAATAATGTAATTAGCATGTGTTCAAGGGGTTATTGCTGAGGGAGAGAGCCGGCAGATACACACATCTACATGATCTGTGATGGAACACAGTGTGTGTCGTTCATTGCTTTCTAACCTTATAAACACCCAACTGATTCAAATCTTGTTTCATCTTTTTCATTTCCGCTGTGTCTCTCTCTCTTCTTCTCTTTTCCCTCTCTCTCGCTCTTTCTCATTGATTTTCTGTTTGTTTTTCAATCACATTATTTCCCGCGCACAGCGGTGTAGCCAGCGGCTAAATGGCCCCTCTCCTACTAATTGGACGTTTAATTAGATCACAGATTTGGCCCAATTAGTCGCTGTAGGGAGGACAGGGGATAGCCTGGGGGGCTGTGTGTGTCTTTGGGTGCGTGTTTATGTGAGTAGAGAGAAAGCGAGGAACGGAGATACAGAGAAGGGGGAGCAAAAGGGGGGGAGGGGAGGGGGGAGGGGGGGGGGGGGGGGGGGTGGAAGAGAGATATCTCTCTCTAGGCTGCCTCATTAGAGATGTCAGAAAGGGTCTGCCATGATACTTCCCCCCTCGCTATGAGTCCAGCCCAAGAGACCTATCAGAGCAACCCGGCCCAAGTGTGCTCCGGGGACTCAGACCGTGCCGTCTCTCAGTCTCAGGAGCAGCTGCAGTTCAAATCACTGCCGTATTACCACCAGCCTCAGTTTATCAGTGAATGATGCCATACCTTCGTGAAAACATACAGAACAAGGGTGTTTCCTTTGAGGTGCCACTGTACTAAAAGTTCAGTACAAAATATGATATCAAGTAGGCAGCATATCTTTTGCCTCCCATTTGCTCATTGTGGTCTCTGAGCTGATGGTCCTAACGCATGGTGTGAGTGTTAGGGACATCAATGTGATTGGCTGATAAAGCTGTCAACGAGATAATGGCTGCCTATCATGTTCACAACTGGCCTGCAAATAGATGCGTGGCCTGAAAGGGTCAAACTGGTTAAAATGCAGGTAACCTGCATGACATGGCATCACTATTTCCGGTTGAGTTTGTATTGAAATGTGCTTGAAATGTCTTTTTGAAATGAAATCAGTTTTTTAGAGAGCTTTTCAGCAAGCACATTTGTTGTCTACTGAAAATTGGTGACTTAAAAATTATTCAATTTTGATTTATACAGTATATTCATAAGCAAGATGGGAATCTGTGATTGGACAATGAAAGCCAATTCTGTTTTATGTTTTGAGCAATATTGAATAAAAAGTGCTACGCGTTGGTTATTATGTGTGTGTTTATTTATATATATGTGCACAGAATTCTCTACAACTGACCTATGCAGTGTGTTTGTTATATGTCTTAGATTTCACACATTCGACAGTGTGTATTGTTTAACTGTTTAATAGCACATGTGTTTTTCACTTGTTGTGACTGACACATTTGGAACTATATAATTGCATTACTTTGCCCATTGGAAGGCACACCTCGTTCACCAGAGGGGCTCATTTGTCGCTCTGCATTGTGGGAGACTACAGCTAATGAGGCACAAGGTGATCATGTCAGTCAAGACACACTATGGATGGCATCCGCAGGGATGCTTGCATGCATACACAGCATGGAGTCCTTTCTCCTTGGAGAAAGTATGGAGGATTTGCCCTCTGGGCATTAGATGAAAGAACCGGTGTCTCTCAGCGAGATACTTAGAAGAGATTTGAATAAAAGGTCTGTTTTTGGAAATGGAAAGGTTGATGTGAATCATACAGATCTGCTATTGCAATGCCAGGCACTGCTTCACTGACAAATGTGCACACAGCTCAACTTCTGACCCTGTGGTTTGTTCTTCATTATTATTTCTTTTTTCTCTCTCTCTGTCTCTCTTTCTCTCTAAATCCTGACTCAGCTGGTTGTTCAATAAGATGCTGGTGGGGAGTCATTTGGCTGGGCTAGACAAGCTGGATGCTTGCCAGCACGCACGCACGCACGCACACACACACACACACACAGACACACACACAGACACACACACAGACACACACACAGAGGCACACACACACGCACACACACACACACACACACACACACACACACACGCGCACACACGCGCACACACACGCGCACACACACACACATGTGGGGTTTTCATGTTTTATGGGGACATTTCATAGATGTAATGATTTTTATAATGTTCAAACTGTATATTCTACCCTCTAACCGACCCCTGAACCAACCCATCACAGAAAACTTGAACTGTATTTTTTATCTTTTCAAAAAAAATTCTTATGATTTAGAAGCTATTTTAGAGGCTGCCAAAAAATTATAATGCAATCTTTGTGGGGACATTTAAGATGAAGTGCTCTCCTCCTTGTGTAGAATTCTTAATGTGTTCCAGTTTCAATGTGAAAGTCTAAATCAGTGTTATTTTGTGACTCTATATCACATTTTTACACATATATACATTAATTTAATAAGTCTACTGCTTCTTTTCACTTCAGCATTTCTGTAAGGCATAAAACAGTTAATTTGACAGATGCTGTATATTTTTTTAATTGTTATTGCTTTAAGTGAATTATTTAAGTGAAATTATTAAGTGAATTACTAGCTAGATGCAATGATTCACACTTAAATTTGAAGCTGTGATAATCTACAACAGCAAAGGTTGTTAATTAAATTAGTCAAAAATGAGTATACGTCATTCAAATGCATCATCAATATAATGACAGTACAATTTATATTAGATTTTCCCTCTCCCTTTTTTAAAATTGCTTTTAAAAATATGATCATGTTGAAAATTACCAGCTTCTTTTCAAAGAAGTCTGAATCCCTTTTATTTCTCATTCGAGAGTCGTTTGATTTGTATGCCAGGCATTGTTGTTATTAAGTCCCAAGTGTGTGTTTGCATGTATGTGTGGGTCCTAGTCTGGAGGAAATCGAGGAAAGCTTGTGGTCGATATGAGCGAAGCCTCCATAAAAACCTTTTCTCACGGAAAATCACTTCCCACGCGATCACGCACGCATACGCACACACACTAACGTGTGGTCAGACGCAAACACGCTCGCCAGTACACGTACAGATAGACCTCACGCGTACACCTTTGTCAAAGGCATCCCCCTGCTGTCTTTTTTCCACATCGTGATCCCAAAAGCAGACTGTGTGTGTGTGCATGCTTTTTTTTTTGTGATGTCTGATTTCCTTCGTTTAAGTACGTAGAGTCATATAAAGCTGAATTATAGTGTATCGGAGAGCATTTAAAGGCTTTAATCAGAACATGCACACACAAAAACACATGCTACTGAACTAGTTGTAACCCTTAGTAGTTTTATGAGTCTGCATTAACTAACCCCAATTACCCTCTCATGAGGTGCGTGAGAACAGAGCGGGTAATTAGTTGTGTCTGTGCGAGACGAGAAAGAAGTGCAAAGAAAAGGGGAATGTATGACTGGGTTAAAGTGCTCTTTGAAAAAGTTATTTCTACGGTCATAAACTAGCTTGACACACATTTAGTGTGGATTTGTGTACGTAATTGATTTTTCTTTAGTCTCTTGCAATATTGATGAGCATGAATAAGAGATGAGTTGGGCAGGGTGTGTCCCAGTGGGGGATTTGCCCCCTTACTTCCTGTCTGAGGATTACCCAGAATTCTGGCTGAACCACTAAGAGTGGTTCAAAGGTGGATTCAGAAGTTTAGATTCTAGGCCTATCCGACTTGTTAAGTCGTGACGTTAAGTAGAGAATACTGTTTCTGGGTCCAAGCCTCCATTCGTTTCAATTGAGAATACTATCTCAACAGCAATTGATAAGCACGATTTATTCATATCACACTTTTAAGCTAAAGCTTGTAAAACGTTACAGTGTATGCTACGGATATAAAATTTAGGATCATGATTTTTCAGTAGTATTACAGCACACCATGAGTGTATATTAGCACCGTTTGTTGTTTGCATTTGGTATCTAATAGAGCGCTTGAACCCAGAAACAGTGACACGTGACGTCAGATTTAACAAGCGGATAATCTTGATGTTTGGCCCCTGAGTAAACATATTGCATGACCGCTGATGTGTGTTTGTTTACCAGGCGATGCTGCTCCCCCAGAATCCATCTCAGGTGCATGCGGCCGCTGTGAATGGAGACAAGAACACCTTACAGAGACTGATCACAGGTATCACACATATTTTCATGCTTATAATGCTCCATGCTATTCACTATGTTTTCTGTGTAAGCCTGTGCGATATATCTTTAAAAAAGTTTTTAATTGGTTTTGAAATAAGTCTCTTTTGCTCACCAATGCTTCTTTATTTGAAAAACATATAGTGAATTATTAGTGTAATTACAGTGTAATTATCATTACCATTTAAGTTTTTATTTAATATATTTTAAAATGTAATTTATTCATGTAATGGCAAAGCTGAATTTTCATTCAGAAATCATCCTACTGTGCTGATTTGCTGCTCAAGAAACATTTCTCATTAGTATCAATGTTGAAAACAGTTGAATACACACACACACACACACACACACAAACACACACATATATATATATATATATATATATATATATATATATATATATATATATACACACACACACACACACACTTTTTTTTATCCTTTTGACAATATTCAGCATATATATATAATTTTAAGCAATTTCAAAGTAATATATATATATATATTACTTTGAAATAGCTTAAAATTTGATTTTTTTAAACAGAGAAATCTTGATTTCAACCAGTCATTGTTACAAAGTACATTCAAAATGTTTAATATGAGAATTAAAATACAGTAACAATCTAGTTAAGTAAAAAAATCTAAGTTAAATTAAGAATAATGTTTAATCATTTTCATTTATATACACCATACTTTCTAAGAATGTGCTGAATTCAATGATGAATTGATTTCTTGACCATTAAAGTTCGTTCTTCTTTAGTATGAATATATTGTGCGACATTACATCTGCCATGTTGCATTGTATGTTTTTTTTTTAACCTAGGATGTACTAACTACAACCATGTAGATAATTTACTCTGATACCAACAAATACCATTTAGCAATTTATGGAAAAGGTTTCTGTAAATAGAAAAGATCTCATATTTTCAAATTTAATTTCCATGGTCTTATAGGATAGCAAAGTGTCCACTGGTTCACACTTCAAATACCTAAAAGTGGCAGAACGTTAACCAGGTAGCGTAAGTGTTGACGGTCAGTAGTAAACTTAATAACCACACAAAAATACCATTAAAATCATTGCGATTAGTTTTATATTGCCAGCAAAATCGTCTTAAATCTACTGTGAATATTCAATACATCACTCACTATTTAATATATCACTACCTATTTCATTTTATATTAAGTGTGGATTCCAATAACAGGCTAGGGTTGACTCATTTATGTGTGTGTGTGTGTGCTTTGTGTTCACAGCAGAGTCTAGTCTGCGGGACAGCGAGGATCAATTCGGCCGGACCCCTCTGATGTATTGTGTTCTGGCTGACCGCTTGGACTGTGCAGAGGTGCTGCTTAAGGCCGGCGCAGCCGTCAACAAGACTGACCACAGTCAGAGGACTGCACTGCACCTCGCAGCACAGAAGGTGACACACACACACACACACACACACACAGCCGTCTGTCTCTGAGCTGACCCTGTTTCTGATTGACACTTACAAAAGGTTGATATGGCTAGGGTTTACTGCCCTCTAGTGTTTGTGATGTTGACACATTTCTCCCTGAGATTTAAATATGAGAGCGCCTATATGTGTTATGGTATTTTGACTTAATAAACAGGATGGTTTGAATGAGACAAGAGGATTGGATATGAGAGCAGAGTGGAGAGGAAAGGAGAAGAGTGTGAGGAGAGGAAGACAGGGAGGGACTGGATTGATGGGTAACACTCTGACATCTAGATCAATAAGAGCTGTAGCTCAGGGATTAACAGTCTAATTGGGCTGGGAATAGAGACTGAGAACCCTGACACACACACACGAGGGCTCTCCCTGGAATGTTTTACACAGGAGCTAAGGAGGCCTGGGAGGATACTTGATGAGAAGGGAGGACCATTCGCACTCAGACACATTCAGACCCTTTAAATGGATAAGCAGCCTTCTCTATCCCAAACGCAGCCCAATAATAAAGCACTGTTTTTTTTTTTTACTCCATTTAGATATTTTGCAGGCTTTGGATGATTTATCATTTTAGTAAAATGCTGATAAAATATCTGCTTATATAATAATTCAGTCTAATGACTTAAAGTAAAAAAGAAAAACTTAAAAGACTTAAAAGAAAAATATCTAGATTGGGGACTTGATTGTATTCAGTTTTCAGTTGTAAATTGAAAGGGAGCAGATCTGAATGCAAACTTGCAGTGGATTGTAATAGAGGAGGCAGGGTTGAAGCGGACTTAATGATGGGAGAAGTCGTTTCACCAGAAGATAGAGTTGCGATATTTTGATTAAAAATTAGGTCTAAAAAAAAAAAAAATGAAACGAATGCCTTGATGTTCACATAAAGAACAATAACATGCATTTAGAAAGTAGTTGGGGTACATTTTTGAAGGTGAAATATGTGATTTCTAGAGACACTGAATGAAATTGCAGAAATAATGAATATTTTCAAACAGGGTTTTTTTTCCCTCACAAATACTCCCCGTCTGCCATTGGAAGGACAAAAAGATGTTGCTGTGTCAGGCTGGTTGGGATGTTTTGGTCACCCCGCAGTTTTTTCTTTTTTTTTTGTTTCACTTCCGGGGGAAATCAACTTAGAAATACCTTTGGATATTAAAGGGTTAGTTCACCCAAAAATGAAAATTAAGTCATTAATTACTCACCCCCATGCTGTACCAACCCCGTAAGGCCTTTTCTTCCTTGTAGTCGTGGAAATCTCTTGAAGTCTCATTTCAGGCCTACAAGGAAGAAAAAGAATAGTCGAATAAAGTCGTTATTTTTGTTTGTTTTTTTTCGCACAAAAAGTATTCTCGTCGCTTGATAAACTTATAGTTGAGCCACTGTTGTGACATGGAATATTTAAAAATTTTCTTCATTGACTTTCTGGGCCGTCAGGTTTCAATCCCTTAGGGAGCCTATGGAGGAGTGATCCAGCTGTCACATTTAATCAAAAATATCTTCATTTGTGTTCCGAAGACGAACGAAGGCCTTACGGGGTTGGTACAGCATGGGGGTGAGTGATTAATGACTTAATTTTCATTTTTGGGTGAACTAACCCTTTAAGTACAGTCATCAGTGTCACGTGATCCTTCAGAAATCATTCTAATCAACGATAATCATGATTATCGTTGTGCTGTTTAAAAATTTTGTGAAAATGTTTTTTTGGGACTTTTTGGGGAAATTAACTTTGTTAGGATATCCCAGATAACAGAAAGTACATAGAACAAATGATAAACTTCAACTTTAAAGCATATGGTTTCACATTTTGCACAGGAAACATCCAAAAGAGGAGTACATCTAACTGAACTGAAATCATAATTCTAGAAGATAGTATTTTTGGGCCTTGACAGAAGCCAGACATAAACTTGCAACATCCACATGAACACCACAGTTCAACATATCATTGCATGGGCAACATGGGCAACATCGGCAGGTGTTGTGATCTTCCAATCATTACAAACAGACAAAATATTTCTGCAATTAATGTTAAAAGTTGTTGATTTGATTGTATTTTTGCATGTGCACATGCTTTTCAGGGCAACGTGCGTTTCATGAAACTCTTACTGTCACGCCACGCCGATTGGCGTTTGAAGGATCTGGAGGAAATGACTCCATTGCACCTGGCAACCCGTCACTCGAGCTCCAAACCTCTGTCTCTGCTCCTCAAGCACATGGCACCTGGTGAGGTGGACACACAGGACAGGAATAAGGTACCGAACGATACACACAGATACAGACACTACACATGCTCACTCGCACACTCAGCGGCTCATATATAGATGGCTTGGGTGGGGATCAGGGGTGAACGTGAGGTTAGGTGGTGTGTGTATGTATGCGTGTGTGTTTGTGGTTGCATATATGCCGTAAAGCAGCAGGGGGTCTGCGCACCCTCTGATGTTTCTGTGGAGGATATGAGCTCTGTTTAAATTGTCTAATAAAATATATTTTCTCAGAGCTGCTGCGAGAGCTTGCCAGGCGCCTACAAGGCTCAGGATCTCATCGCAATGTTAACCTTATGTGTGTGTGTGGACTGACGGTCACACTCGCTGCATGCCAAAGACGTCTTCCACAAATCACAGAGACCAACCCAAATTCACAACAAAGACGATATGTATGGATTCCACCTCAGAATAAAAAATATAGCAAATTGTGAGATATAAAATAACAAATAAATTCCCATTGTGTGATCAAATAAATAAAATTGCAATTACAAGAAACAAAGTCACATTTACAAGAAATAGTTGCAATTATGAGAAATAAAGTTTGGGGTTGGTAAGATTTATGTTTTTGAAAGTCTCTTACGCTCATTAAGGTTGCATTTATTTTATTTAAAAAAAACAGTAATATTGTGAAATATTAATACAATTTGAAATTGTTTTGAACTGTTTTCTAAGCTAATATATTTTAAAGAATAATTTATTCCTGTGATGGGAAAGCTGAATTTTTTTAAACAGCCTTTACTCCAGTCTTCAGTGTCACATGAACCTTCAGGAATGATTCTAAATGATATATTTGGTCAACATTTCTTCTTATTTTCTGTGTTGAAAACAGTTGTGCTGTTTAATAGTTTTTGGGAAACCTTGATAAATTTTTTCAGGATTATTTGATGTATAGAAAGTTTAAAAAAAAAACAGCATTGATTTAGAAATCTTTTCTAACATTATAAATGTTTTTACAGTGAATGAAAAAAATTGAAAAAAAAAAAGAAATAAAGTTGCAATTGAGATATAAAGTCACAATTATAAGATATAAAGTGAAACACGCAGAAACAGACATTCATATATATGTGCCGTACGGGTTCGATGAAACTGGAAAGAGTTTCTTTACTGGTTGGCACTGCTGTTGTACTTTACTGAAATATTTGTACTCTATGAGCTATAATACTGGTAATAATAACAACTATAGCACTAGGATTAGCAAACACAGACTAGATTAAGAAGATATATGCTGGTCACCATAGAGCAAAAGGAGAGGTTGGAGAGATGCTTATATGGGCCCCGTGCTTTCCTGGGAAACACTGCTATCAACTGCTCCAGATTACCAGACCACATGCAGCTTTATTCACTTTGGCTCCAATTACTGTAAACATTCACCCCAGTTTACTTTCCGATGATCTACGCACATACAGCGACTCTTTAGATACGCCGTCATTTAAAATCTCATTCCACAGACAAACTGCTCAAAGCTACCAGGGTTATTAAGGCTCCTGTTTTAAATCATTATTCTCTCTGTGTGTGTGTGTGTATGGTTGTGATTACGCTAGCATGAGTGTGTGCGCGTGTGCACACTGTGGTTGTATCAGTGCTCCCATTGAGTCACATAAGGGAGTTTTGTTTGCAGGCCTTTATCCGTCTGTTGGTTTTGTAATAATTTGATAAGCAGAATCATGATTTCTCGTGATGAGGCTTGTTCTGTGGCTAGATGCAAAAAATAGCTCATCTAGTGCGTCTTCAGTCTTCACTTTCCACATTGGCTGTTTGTAAGTTGCTGAGGAAACTTGAGTGATGTATGAAGAGAGAAGGGCATGTGTGCTTTTGAGGTAACCTTTTTCAAAAAGTTTGAAATCAAACTTGACCAAGGATGTCCTGCTGTTTAAGCTTGTGAAGAAGCTGGAGACCAGCATCTATTTAAATGTAACCATTTAGCAGACAATTCATCCAAAGTCAAGTACTTACAAATGAGGAAAAGCTCAAACTATTTATCAGACAGAATCCAAAAATATTAGTAATACTGACAATAATGAATTTTGACCTCTGACTACCAGGAGTCTCAAGCTGAGAGGGCCAAACTGGCCTGACACACACAAAAAAATGGTATTTGTAAATCTACAACTGATATATATATATACTGTATATACAAACAGTGATTTAATGTGTGCAGCTGAGATGGTGCTGTAACTCAAACCTTGAACAAAGTTTTGTCAAGCACTTGACAATTCACATTTGCAAAATATAAAATTGGAATTATTAGAAAGTATAATTTTAAATTTGTAATGTGTACTTTTAAATGTAACATTTTTTTAATGTTAGTTTAAATTAATTAAAATTAAAATTTGACTCTACTTAAAGTTGAAATTAAAATTGTACATTTTATGTTGTTTTATCCAAAATATTCAATAATAGGACACAGAAGGAAAGAGGTATGTAGAACAGAATATGTAGAATGACGTACAAGTTCAGAAAGTGCACATTTTCAGAATGTCACAGTTGCTACTTGAAATCTGCTTTTCCCCCAGATTAATAAAATTCAAAACAATACATTAATAAAATGTAACATTTACATGTAATTGAATTGAAACTTTATGCTTTATAACTTTCAATTAAAATGTAAAATTTAAACTTATAAGTACAACTTTAAAGGGGACCTATTATGCCCCTTTTCACAGTATGTAATATAAGTCTCTGGTGTCCCCAGAATGTGTCTGTGAATTTTCAGCTCAAAATACATCACAGATAATTTATTATAGCTTGTCAAATTTGCCCCATTTGGGTGTGTGTAAAAACGTATTTTTGTGTGTGTCCCTTTATATGCAAATGAGCTGCTGCTCCACACCCCCTTTCCAGAAGAGGGCGGAGCCTTTACAGCTCATGCTTCCTCTGGCAACAAAACTCTCCGGTTACTATCGTAACCTCGGTTCCCTGAGAGGCGGGAACGAGACATTACGTCGTGACGTATATGGGAACTCCTCCCCTTCTCCACTTTTGCTGAAATCTTATGGGCTAACGCCAGCTGGAGAAACTGGCCAATTGGCACGAAGCATCCAAATACTGCCATACCGTGGGCAGTATAAATTGCATGGGCGCGACAATTACATCAGAATCATGACTGAACTCTAGCACAGCTGAACGAACAGCGAGCACGGCGGCTAACGTAATTTCTCGTTCCCGCCTCTCAGGGAACCAAGGTTACGATAGTAACCGGAGAGTTCCCTTTCGAGGCGGTTAATTCAACATTACGCCGTGACGTATATGGGAACTGTATAAAATCCCGCCATGAGAGCAGTGAGATTAGCCCAATGACAGGGTCAAGCTCCACCACCCGTATTGACAGACAGTTCATACAGCCAATAGCCGCGCTGCTAGGAATACACGTATCTGATAGGCGAAACTAGACCAATGGCGTGCCTGCCTACACCTTATCAAAATTTGCATATCCCAAGGCAATGAAATAGTGAAGGCTGCACTGAATCTGAACAGGGCAGACAACACAATAAGTACTCAAGCACTAGAGTAAACGCAGTGTTGACGGTATTAGCGGTGACAGCCACATAATAGACATAATACAGAGTTAGCAAATATTGAAACTACTCCATACATACACATGAATAAACGCTCAAGTCACCGAAAGTACTTGTGGCGCTACAGAGGGTACGTCCAGCTTGTAAAACCTGGCGAAAGTGTTCTGAGAAGACCAGCCAGCAGCGAGACATAAATCCTGTATAGACATGCCTCTAGATCAGGCCCACGAAGAGGCGATCACCCTCGTCGAATGAGCCCTGATGTTAAGGGGAGAATCCTTCCCCTGGCAATCGTAAGCCAAAGTAACAGCGTCCACAATCCAGTGAGCAAGCCTCTGTTTTGAAACACCACATCCCTTAGTACATCCACCAAAGCACACGAACAGCTGGTCTGACTGAAGAAAGGCGGCCGAGCGGTCCATATACATCCGTAAAGCCCTGACAGGTCAAACGACGCTCTGAACGTTAGTGTCACGCGAGGCTGACGGCTCAGCAGATAAGGTGGGCAGGGAGACAACCTGCGCGCTGAATGGTGTATTGAGAGACTTCGGAACGTAGCCTTGTCTCGGCTGGAAGGGGACGCTGCAGTCTCCAGGCCTGAAATAGACGCAATCGTCGTTCACTGAGAACGCTTGCAGGTCACCAATGCGCTTCACCGATGCGAGAGCGAGAAGCAAAGCCGTCTTCAGGGAAAGCTCCTTAATCGCGACCGAGGCAAGCAGCTCGAACGGCGCTAAAGATAGAGCCCTCAAAACTAGAGCTAAATCCCACGGCGGCACGGATGGCGGCCGTGAAGGACACAATTTCCTCGCTCCCCTGAGAAACTTGATCACCAGAGCGTGCTTACCGATCGATTGCCCGTCACCCGGGGAATGAAAAGCAGCAATAGCGGCCACATACACCTTTAGCGTGGATGGCAAACTCCCGGCCGTTATCCAATCTGTGCTGGAGAAAGCGCAGAACATCCGGCACAGGACAGCTACCCGGGTCAACACCGATGTCTTGGCACCATTTCATGAACACTCCCCATTTCAGAGCATAGAGGCGCCTGGTAGAAGGCGTGCGCGCTTCCGTGAGTGTGCTCAGCACCCGTGAGTGCAGGGTGTCCCGCTCATTCAAAGTCCCTGCAGCGGCCACACATGAAGGTTCCACAGCTGGGGTGCCATATCGTGCCATTCACTTGAGACAGCAGGTCCTTCCTGAGGGGGATTTTCCATGGGGGAGCCACCAATAACTATCTCAGGTCCGTGAACCAGGGCTGATTCGGCCAGTTCGGGGCCACAAGAATCACAAAGTCGCTTTCTCCTCTGATTTTGCATAACACCATAGGCAGAATCTTCACCGGAGGGAACGCGTAAAGCCTGGTTCCCGGCCAGCGCGATGTCAGAGCATCCCCCGTCAGAGGGGAGTGGGATAGTGAGAAGAACGCCTGACAGAGCGTGTTCTCGCTCGTAGCGAACAGGCCGACTTCCGCCCTTCCGAACCGATCCCAAATCATTTGCACCGATCCTGGTTGAAGTCTCCACTCTCCTTGAGGAATCCCACTGCTCGAGAGCATGTCCGCTCCACGGTTTTGGAGACCGGTGATGTGCGCCGCTATTATGGAGGGAAAGTGACGGTCCGCCCACAACAGGAGACTCGCCGCCTGTTTGAACAGAGCTCTGGAGCGCACGCCGCACTGGCGATTTATGTACACGACCACAGACATGTTGTCGGTTCGAATCAGTATGCTGCCCCAATTGTGGCTGGAAAGCCTCGAGGGCCCTCGATCTTCAACTCCAAATGGTTTATGTGCCACTTTCTCTGTGACTCTGACCATAGACCCGAGGTAGACATGCCCAAGCACACTGCTCCCCAACCTGAGATTGACGCGTCCGTCGACACCACGGTGTGTTGCGTCACTATGCCCATAAAGACTCCTGAGCTGAACATATCCGGGCTGTTCCACGGTTTCAGAGTGCAGACACAACTGTAAGTAACCGTGATGCGCTTGTGGCCCAAAAACCAAGCCCTCGGCGGGACTTGAGTTTTCAGCCAAAACTGCAGCAGCCGCATATGCAGCAGGCCCAGATGGCAGACTGAAGAAGCCGTCGCCATCAGTCCCAGGAGCCTCTGGAATTCCCTCAGCGACACGGACCTGCCCGGTCTGAAACGGTGCAGAGTCGAAGATATTGTATCTATGCGCTCTTGAGAGAGGTGGGCTCGCATCTTCATCGAGTTCAAACATACTCCCAGATACGTTATAGACTGACTCGGTATAAACACGCTTTTCTGCATGTTCACACGCAGTCCCAGCGTATCCAGATGGCGGAGCAGCAAACCACGTGACCGATTAGCACATCTCTCGAGTGGGCTAAAATCAGCCAGTCTTCCAGATAATTCAGGATGCGCATTCCGCTCGATCTGAGGGGAGAAAGTGCCGTGTCTACACACTTCGAGAAGGTGTGAGGGGCCAGGGCCAGTCCGAACGGGAGCACTGAGTACTGATAAGCCGTGCATTCGATTACGCGTACTCGTCCTTTAAATCCACCGAAGCGAACCAATCCCCGGGACGAACCTGTGACAGGATCTGCTTCAGTGTTGTCATTCTGAACGCGCGCTTGTGAAGCGCTCGGTTGATGGGTCTCAGGTCCAGTATCGGACGGAGTCCCCCATCCTTCTTTGGCACCACAAAGTAACGGCTGTAGAATCCGCTCTCCTGCTCGCTCTGAGGGATGTGTTAGCTCTGCGGCCGTCACCGCTACCGGCGCCATGTATAGGTTGGAACTCCGCCCCTGCCAGGCTCGCAGCACTGGTGGGAGGGCGGCTTGCGGAGGGCTGTGTGTAGTGTTGGCATTCTCGCGCCCACGGGATGCCATTATAGTTATGGGCTGTGGCTCCGCGCTGCTCTGAGGCAGGGCGAGTGACACAGAGGAAGAAAGAGCTCTCTTTGTGAAGGGATATATATTTATATATATATAAGGGATACATATTTTTATTGTATTTTCCACAACAACAGGAACCACATTCACAAACATATTGCAATCGTCGCTCGAAGTAACATGAGGGACCTGATGCAACAGAACACGGCGCTTGGGGGCGGGGCCTCCCGCGCGCTCTCTCTTCCTCTTGCCCGGAAGACGGCTTGGATGCCGAGGATGACGCATTGCCCTTCTCGCGGCGTGAGCTCCTTCTCTGTCCCTGCCTCTTCTTCCCCAGTCCAGGCCCACTGCCTGTTCCGGCCGTCACGAGCTTCCGGTTCAGGGCGGGTCGCTGCAGCGGGCTGCCTAACAGGACCTCGAGGCTAGTGCGAAGACGAGGAAGAGCGGGATCGAGAGTGTGTTGGTGGTGCGCCGCGGCATCACGTGACTCATAGCCTTGGCGCGCTTCTGCGTTTCTGAGTTAACGTCCGTGAAGCTGACGGCGTCGAACTCCTTGTCCTTGGGCGTGGAAGGGCCCACCAGCGGCTCGCTGGCGGCAGTGGGCCCGAACCCCGCTGTTGCTCGAGCCATTTCCCTTCTGGCTCTGAGGGCGCGCACTGACAGCTCAGCGCAGTGGGCGCACGTGCCATCCATCAAAGCCGCCTCTGCGTGGGCGAGGCCCAAGTAGGCGACACAAAACTAATGGGTGTCGGGTGGTTCGAGAGGGCCCGAACAGATCCGGCAAGTAGAAGCCATCGGATGCTGTGAAGAAAGGTAAGAATCTTCTAATTGAACCTTCTACGATGACCAAGAATTCCGTAGGTTGAGTTGTAGCACAACGATTTAAGCATGAAGAAAGAGATTCTGACGTTATTGTCGCGCCCATGCAATTTATACTGCCCGCGGCACGGCAGTATTTGCATGCTTCGCGTCAATCGGCCAGCTTCTCCAGCTGGCGTTAGCCCATAAGATTTCAGCAAAAGTGGAGAAGGGGAGGAGTTCCCATATACGTCACGACGTAATGTCTTAGTTACCGCCTCGAAAGGGAACTGGAGAATGTCATGCAGCCAAAATGTCAGAAATGGTCAGTAGCAGTGTTGTTCAGCCTTCTATTTTCGAACTGGAGTTGAACACTGATGAAGAGACTCGGGAAGAGGTAACTTTTAGAATGCAACTGGACGTTTATGAATGGTTTGTGAATACATGTATGTAGTTGTTGTGGAGTTAACTTTATTCAACTCATCGACTAACATGTACAGTCATGTTAATCTAAAAATTTTCAGAAACAACTTTTGTGCAAATCAAGCATTGAACTGACCCTCGTTTGTGAAGCAGTCCGGTGTAAAATGATTTGCTCAATTACATATCACTTTAACAACTTTCTCCGGCACATTTCCTTCATAAATGAATTTCAACCACGGTGTTCTCAGGCCCTGTTTACACGAGAACTCTCGAGGGTGAAAACGTAAACATATTTGATCAGATGTGCCTTTCGTTTACACGGCGACGGCGTTTTTGGGGCTTAAAAACGCAAAAAAGTGAAACCACCCTCCAGAGTGAAAATCTTAAAAACTCTCCACCGTCGCGTTCCCATCTAAAAAGGGTAAAAACGCAAAAGTCTGCTTGACAGTTAAGGTTGTACGCAGGCGCGCGGACTTGGTGTTGTTGTGTGGCAGTGCTTCACATTACCACCTAGCCACCTGGAGTGCATGCACGCAGATTTCCCACCCATAACGATCGTCTAAACGCAACGCCACTTTTGCGTTTTCTCTTCAGATTGTTTCCGTGTAAACATAGCCTCAGATGCCAGGAGTCTATGGAGATGTTCGTTGGTACATCCAATAACAGAACATTTGTAATGTTTTTTTTTGGCGTAGACGCATATCTCTAACTGCTACAGCGAGGAAACAGAAATGCCGGAGGGCTGTGGCTCACTCAGAGCGGGATCTATGCTAATAGGGAAATCGCCACCAGTCATGGGCGGGGCTTCAGTAGGGGTAAATCTGGAACCGCTCGTTTGGAGAGACTGTTTATGATTTATGAGGATTATTAAAAAAAAGGAGTGTGTTGGTTTTTACCATTATAGGCTGGTTGTTTACACTGTGTTCAAACACCTTATAAAAGTGAATTTTGCATAATAGGTCCCCTTTAAGTTGAGTAAAATTCAAAACTAAAAAATGTAAAAATCATTTTATACTTAAATAAATACATATGTTTTCAGCAACTAATAAGAGTGTAGTACTATCAGCTTTGCTTGACACATTTGACCTTCCAGTTCTCTTACGAGAGGTTCTCTCGTATTGCGTAAGCTAGCTTACGCTACGGGAAAGATTCATCTTTTCTGAGAAATTGAAGCCAAAAATTATCCTATAATTTTGTATCCATTGTCAACGCAGTTGCAGCAGACCATGAGCGGGCTAGCTAGCAGCTCATTGGTTCGCTCACAGAGAACTGCTTAAGCCTATGAGGAGACGCAGATGAACTCTCGGCCAATGAGAGTCTGACATGCTCTCATTGCGTCAGAGCCCGCCGAAACGGGCGTGGTCAGAGAGTATATCTTGGCGTCCCAGGCTGTCAACTCTGATTTTTCATCTCTTCAGCGAGCTACACGCATCTTCTGATCCTGAGAGAGGCCGCCGTCGTTGAAAAGGCAACTCTAGCGAGCATCTGGGAGACTGAGGAAGCCGGCCGTTTTCGCCACCTTCAGCCGTCCTGCGAGCTAGCGCCATCCGACGGATTTGTATCCTTTTTACGAAAGCTTCCTTTATTATAGTGTTTCTAAAAGAGCCGAGCGTCTTTTTAAAGATGTCTCGTAAATCCTCCTGCGGTTCTTGCCGCGCTCCCCTCGAGACTGGAAACCGCCACGTCATCTGCGCTCTCTGCCTCGGATTGGAGCACGCCGAGCTCGCCCTCGCCGATGGCGGCTGCGATCTCTGCGAAGAGATGCCGTTGTCGACCCTGCGGGCTCGACTTCAGGCCACTAAAGTTGCTTCCGCGCCGCCTCTGACTTCGCCGCGGAAGAAGAAACGCCGCTCTCAGAGGCTGCCGGAACCCCAGCTAGAAGCGTTCATCTCGCCGGAGCCTGTCGCCTCCCGCTCTCCTTCTCCGCCACTTCCGGATGTACAGTTGCCGCCGAGTGGCCGCTCTGTAACCTCCGATGACGCCGCGGACATCAAGGAAACCTGTTCGCTTCTCGCTTCAGACAGTGAGGAATGGTCCGGTTCTCACGCCTCCTCGGCCCGAGAATCCTCTGGGACCCGCGCTGGAATCGAGGAGGAATTAGTGCGCCTCCTCTCACAGGCCGTCGAACGCCTCGGACACGATTGGTCCCCTCCCCCCGAGCAGACCATCAACCGTATGGACGGCAGCTACTTCCGCCAGCGCTCGACTCCCGTCACTAAACGGGCCGCGCCCTTCCTGCCTGAACTGCACGCGGAACTCACTAAGTCCTGGAATGCCCCGCTCTCTGCCAGAACTCGCTCTGACTCTTCCGCCCCGCTTCGCGTTGTGGACGGAGCCGCAGAAAAGGGGTATCTCTCCATTCTCCCTGTAGAGGACCTGGTCGCCGCACATTTATGCCCCCCTTCCACAAGATGGCGCTCATCACCTGTGCTTCCCTCTAAAGCCTGCAGAGCGACTTCGAGCTTTCACGCCCGCGCTTACTCAGCCGCCGGTCAAGCAGCCTCTGCACTCCACTCCATGTCCGTCCTTCAGATTCTACAGGGCGATTTACTTCGTGAATGGGACGAGAGCGGAAAAAATCCCCCCTCAGTCGCGGATTTAAAGAGCGCCACGGACATTGCCCTTCGCGCTACAAAATCTGTTGCGCAAGCCCTGGGGAAATGCTTGGCCGCCATTTGTGTGTCTGAAAGACATCTTTGGCTCACACTCGCCGACATGGGAGATTCTGAGCGCGCCGCCTTTCTCAACACCCCGCTCTCTCCATCCGGCCTCTTCGGATCTGCTGTCACGGGTATCGTCGACCGTTTCTCCAAAGTGCAGAAAGCTTCCCAGGCCATGAATCTCTTTCTGCCTCGTCGCGCTAGCTCCTCTGCAGGATGCTCACGTGACCAGCCTCCTGCACGAGCCCCACCCCAGCGCCCAGCTCAGCACAGCCAGACTTTTCAGCGACGCCAGGGCGGCCGCCCTCGTTCTCGCTCTGACAGCCGCCACAGACCGCCGCCTCCCCGGGGGCCTCGGCCTCGGATCGCGCTGAAACCTGATCACTCGAAGTCTGCCTAGCACAGCTGAGAAAAAGACGGCGCTCTCCCGCCGTGGCCGGACCGCCGTCAAAGTTTCGCCCTCTGTTAGTCCCCGCTCACGCGGCTACTACAGCAGTGTACACCGCCATTACCAAGCCGGTCTCCCTTCCCGCTTGCATGAGTGAAAACGCCGTTGTCACGGCGACTCAGAGAAATCTCAAAATGAGCATAAAAGCCTCTTGTGTAGAAAATGTGCCCACAACACTGTGTTCACTCATACACAAAAGCACTTCAGTCCCCGTGTCTCACACAGAGTCCACTCTCATAAAGCGGTTCCAACCCGCTCGAGTTTCAGAGTGCATAAGCGCGCCCACGAGCCCGTGTGCGCGTCCCCCCTCTGCTCACTCTGTTACACGGCCCATAAACTCCTCTCTGAGTGTAAGTCCCGCTGTCATAAACAATATGAGCGCGCTCACGCAGCCCGCTATGTGCAACGACGGGGACCATGTAGCTATTCACCCCCTAGCGTTACGCTTCAAAGCGTGGGTAGCTATTACGGGAATTTCCCAGTGGGTGCTAAACACAATAAGGCTAGGCTATCGCTTACAGTTTCACCGTCGCCCTCCACGTTTTCGAGCGCGGCTAGAAACTACTGTGAACCCAGAAGCAGTGACGCTGCTCCGTTCAGAGATAGCAAAACTATTGTGCAAAAGGGCTATAGAGAGAGTTCCTCTGTCTATGAGCGAGTCGGGGTTTTTACGGCCGTTATTTCCTTGTCCCCAAGAAGGACGGCGGCCTCAGACCAATCTTAGACCTCAGATTTCTGAACAAAGTTCTCATGAAGAGACCATTCAAAATGCTCACGATCAGAAAACTCTTCGCGCACGTGCGCCAGGGGGACTGGTTAATTTCACTAGATCTGAAAGATGCTTACTTTCAGATTCAGATAAATCCCCTTCACAGGCCATTCTTACGTTTCGCCTTCGAAGGCCAGGTTTATCAATACACCGTCCTTCCGTTTGGCCTATCCTTAGCACCCCGTACGTTCACGAAGTGCATGGATGCGGCGCTCGCCCCCCTCCGGAGTCAGGGGCTGCGAATACTGAACTATTTGGACGACTGGCTGATTTTGGCACAATCACAGAGAGAGCTACTGTCTCATCGTACAGTTCTCCTCGACCATCTGAAAGCTTTGGGCCTCTCTGTCAACTGGACAAAGAGCGCACTACATCCCAGTCAGACTATCTCCTTCTTGGGTATAGAGCTAGACTCGGTCACGATGACGGCTCGTCTGTCAACACAGCGCGCGCGCCATGTTCAGCGTCTCGGCGCATCTTTTCAGATGAACAGACTCACACCTCTGAAAACTTTTCAGAAGGCGTTGGGTTACATGGCCTCAGCCTCCGCGGTGCTCCAGCTGGGGTTACTGCGCATGCGCCCGCTTCAGTTCTGGTTGAAGAGCCGTGTGTCTCACCGTGCGTGGACCACGGGCCGCCAGCTGATAAAGGTAACGCAGACCTGTATCACAGCTCTGCAGCCATGGACTGTGGTAGAATGGTTTCAGCGGGGCGTTTCCATGGGGACCTTTTCTCGCCGAAAAGTCATCTCGACAGACGCATCCAACACGGGTTGGGGTGCGGTCTGCGAGGGCTCACCGGCCTTCGGCCCCTGGTCAGCTCAAGAGAGCCTCCTCCACATAAACTGTTTGGAGATGTTGGCGGTCGAGAACGTCGAGAAAATTATAGGATAATTTTTGGCTTCAATTTCTCAGAAAAGATGAATCTTTCCCGTAGCGTAAGCTAGCTTACGCAATACTCGTTCCCTCATCTAGAGAGAACCGAGGTTACGTTAGGCAACCGATTCGTTTTCCCCTAAAATCAACATAAATATGTGAAAAAGAAAAATCCACGTATTCGGTCTGGGCCTGGTGGTATTGTGGTTAAAGAACGTCTTGACCCAGAGGGAACTGGCCAACTAGTTTGATGTGATATGACAAAGAACGAATGCCAGCACTCCTTTATTTGTGTTTTTATTTGTGTTTTTGGAAAAGCGCCATAATGTTATTTTCTTGATTGCAGTTCATTGACAGCTCGGTAGCTGTGATCACATTGAGCCCCGATTTGCTTAAAGGCCATGAAGCAGCTCTGTAACACGAGTGAACAGTAAAACTGGAAATGTAATCTTTGAAATGGAATGTTTTTGTTCCACAGCAGACAGCGCTGCACTGGAGCGCCTTCTACAATCACCCCGAGCATGTTAAGCTGCTGATCAAGCACGATTCAAACATCGGGATTCCAGACAGCGAGGGCAAGATCCCTCTACACTGGGCGGCACATAACAAACATCCCAATGCCACACGTACGGTCCGCTGTATCCTGGTGAGTCCACACTCGTAACCTCACTAGTACTCTTCACTCTTAAAGTATACGATTATAACATCGTTGGTATGTCCCCCATTTGTGTATATTGTAGGAAGCTGCTCCCACCGAGTCTCTGTTGAACTGGCAGGACTATGAGGGACGCACCCCTTTGCACTTTGCAGTGGCTGATGGGAATGAGGCGGTGGTTGAGGTCCTGACTTCATACGAGGGTTGCAGCGTGACAGCCTATGACAATCTGTTCAGGACACCACTGCACTGGGCGGCGCTGCTGGGTACACACATTTACACTCATGTACATGCATAATTTGACTGGTTAAAGTAATTATTTGGAATTTAAATCATTTGCTGTAAGTGTATATGTTAACACAGGGTTTGTATGTGTTTGTGTAGGTCATGCAAAGATTGTCCACCTCCTGTTGGAGAGGAACAAGTCTGGGATGATCCCATCAGACAGTCAGGGAGCAACACCTCTGCACTATGGAGCTCAGAGCAACAATGCTGTAAGACATTTTTGAGTGTGTAAAATAACATCTAGTTTGATTGGACCAGGAATTTTTTGCTTTTCATTTGTTTCTTTTCATTTGGCTGAACATCTATTTAATCGTTTTTTATTCATTCATTCCAATATGCGCAAACAAATATAAATGTTCCTTTAATTGTTTATTTGTTCGTTTATTCAATTATTTATTTATACACATACAATAATTAATTTTGTAATATGTATATATATATATGTATATATATATATATATATATATATATATATATATATATATACATATATATACACTCACCTAAAGGATTATTAGGAACACCATACTAATACTGTGCTTGACCCCCTTTCGCCTTCAGAACTGCCTCAATTCTACGTGGCATTGATTCAACAAGGTGCTGAAAGCATTCTTTAGAAATGTTGGACCATATTGATAGGATAGCATCTTGCAGTTGATGGAGATTTGTGGGATGCACATCAAGGGCACGAAGCTCCCGTTCCACCACATCCCAAAGATGCTCTATTGGGTTGAGATCTGGTGACTGTGGGGGCCATTTTAGTACAGTGAACGCATTGTCATGTTCAAGAAACCAATTTGAAATGATTCGAGCTTTGTGACATGGTGCATTATCCTGCTGGAAGTAGCCATCAGAGGATGGGTACATGGTGGCCATAAAGGGATAGACATGGTCAGAAACAATGCTCAGGCCGTGGCATTTAAATGATGCACAATTGGCACTAAGGGGCACTAATTGCATTAATGAGAAATTGAACAGGTGTTCCTAATAATCCTTTAGGTGAGTGTAAATCAATGAATGAAGACACATTTATTTGTTTGTTTGTGTGTGTATGTATATATATATATATATATATATATAAATGAATGAACATTTTTAAATTTAGTTATTTATATACACTCACCTAAAGGATTATTAGGAACACCTGTTCAATTTCTCATTAATGCAATTATCTAATCAACCAATCACATGGCAGTTGCTTCAATGCATTTAGGGGTGTGGTCTTGGTCAAGACAATCTCCTGAACTCCAAACTGAATGTCAGAATGGGAAAGAAAGGTGATTTAAGCAATTTTGAGCGTGGCATGGTTGTTGGTGCCAGACGGGCCGGTCTGAGTATTTCACAATCTACTCAGTTACTGGGATTTTCACACACAACCATTTCTAGGGTTTACAAAGAATGGTGTGAAAAGTGAAAAACATCCAGTATGCGGCAGTCCTGTGGGTGAAAATGCCTTGTTGATGCTAGAGGTCAGAGGAGAATGGGCCGACTGATTCAAGCTGATAGAAGAGCAACTTTGACTGAAATAACCACTCGTTACAACCGAGGTATGCAGCAAAGCATTTGTGAAGCCACAACACGCACAACCTTGAGCCGGATGGGCTACAACAGCAGAAGACCCCACCGGGTACCACTCATCTCCACTACAAATAGGAAAAAGAGGCTACAATTTGCAAGAGCTCACCAAAATTGGACAGTTGAAGACTGGAAAAATGTTGCCTGGTCTGATGAGTCTCGATTTCTGTTGAGACATTCAGATGGTAGAGTCAGAATTTGGCGTAAACAGAATGAGAACATGGATCCATCATGCCTTGTTACCACTGTGCAGGCTGGTGGTGGTGGTGTAATGGTGTGGGGGATGTTTTCTTGGCACACTTTAGGCCCCTCAGTGCCAATTGGGCATCGTTTAAATGCCACGGCCTACCTGAGCATTGTTTCTGACCATGTCCATCCCTTTATGGCCACCATGTACCCAATCCTCTGATGGCTACTTCCAGCAGGATAATGCACCATGTCACAAAGCTCGAATCATTTCAAATTGGTTTCTTGAACATGACAATGAGTTCACTGTACTAAAATGGCCCCCACAGTCACCAGATCTCAACCCAATAGAGCATCTTTGGGATGTGGTGGAATGGGAGCTTCGTGCCCTGGATGTGCATCCCACAAATCTCCATCAACTGCAAGATGCTATCCTATCAATATGGGCCAACATTTCTAAAGAATGCTTTCAGCACCTTGTTGAATCAATGCCACGTAGAATTAAGGCAATTCTGAAGGCGAAAGGGGGTCAAACACGGTATTAGTATGGTGTTCCTAATAATCCTTTAGGTGAGTGTATATATATATATATATAACCAAATATAAAAAGGTTAATTCATTCATTCATTAATTAATTTATATATTAATTTATTTATATATACACAAAAATATATAAATATATTCCTTTATTTGTTCATTTTATTCATTTATTTATTTATACACTTAAAATATTCATTTTGTAATATGTATATACACAACCAAATATAAAAATGTTTTTTCATTCATTCATTCATTCATTTATACACATACAAATATAAATTAAATTTGCCATATTATTTTTTATTGGGATTATTAGTTGCAATTAATTTGTTTGCTTGTCCATTTATTTATTTAATTATTCATTCATTCATGTATTCATTTGTTTACTCATTTGTATACACAAACAAATATAAATATACTTGCCAGATGATTTATTAATAGGATTATTATTAGTCATTTATTTGTTTATTTAATTTATTTGTTTATTCATATATTTACATACAAATAGAATTATACTTTTTTAAAATTAGGATTATTATTAGTTTTATTTATTTATTTATTTTTTATACACATACAAATATAATTTGGGATTATTAGGAATGTTTTTGTTTGATGAACATTGGTGTCTTTTGTGAGATTATTGCTGCCATTTTATATTAACAATACATAAGCTATTCGAGGCAAACAAATCGCTATAACACATGGCCTTTGGTATCCTATTGCTTTATTTAATTGGTTTTATGTGATTTTACCTATTTATTGTTTTTTCTGTCTGTTAAGGACACAGTTGCAGTGTTCCTGAAACACCACTCTGTGCGCGATGAGCCTGATCTGGAGGGACGAACAGCCTTCATGTGGGCTGCTGGGAAGGGCAGCGATGATGTCATCAAAATTATGCTGGATCTGAAAAAGGACCTGGACATTAACATGACTGACAAATATGGAGGGACAGGTGTGTGAGAGAGTTACACACTCGCAAACACATACACACACTCAGATTGTCATTTTGAACACAATTACCCATTCGTGGCCTAAACTGGTTAGTTTCAGCTCAGATCAGTGATAATTGCATTTTCTTTTCAATCAAGCAATTATCAAGCCATTTCCAATGTATGTACCCCCCATACAGCCTTAACAAGAGTTGACGGTTTGTTCGCTGTCTTCATGTGCTCCTTTTGTGTGCGTGTAGCACTTCATGCGGCCGCTCTCTCAGGGCATGTGTCCACTGTGCGCTTGTTGCTAGAGCAGGGAGCCATGGTGGATCCGCTGGACGTAATGAAACACACGCCTCTGTTTCGTGCTTGTGAGATGGGCCATAGAGATGTCATCCTAACACTAATCAAAGGTTTGTAACGGCATACATTCCCCTTTATCCTCCTGACCAGGAAAATAATACAACAATAACAATCCTGACCAGGAAAATATGCAAAAAAACAATGAAAATCATTTTACTTTTACTTACTTTTACTCTTATCATATCACGCAAAACCGTGCAAATTATACTTTGTTCTCAAATTGTTAATGTTAACAACGTCAGCATTGCGTGACTACATGTAATGTCCTTCCGATATGTATCCTTGTTTTCGCATTGGGTCCGGTTGCAGTCTCTTTTTTTCTGTAGCCACGAACGAAGTCTTTTGCATTTTACAGCGGGTAAATCTAGTTGTCACTGGTGATTGTCGTTTGAACCTTTCTGGATCCGCCATCAAATTGATAAGTTTAATTATATCAAGTGCTGTGAGAAAAGGCTATAAATCTCCAACTCCAACATCCTCACACGCAATATAGCCTACTAGCCGAGACTCTTCTTTATGTGTAAAGATGGGACGTAATGACGCAAAAACATGCTCGAATCTCCTGTGGAAAGCCACCAGTAAAAGTGCTCATGGTAAATCTGCATCTTGAATATGTTTAGGAGGGGCACGTGTTGATCTGGTAGACATAGACGGTCACTCTGCGCTGCACTGGGCGGCTCTGGGCGGTAATGCAGAGGTATGTGAGGTGCTGATGGAGAACGGGATCAGTCCTAACCTCCAGGACCACGCTGGACGAACTCCCCTGCAGTGTGCGGCATATGCCGGCTACATCAACTGCATGGCCTTGCTCATTCAGCATGATGCAGATCCCAATATCCAGGACAAGGAGGTATGATTCTAAAGCAAGCCCAAAGCCAACACTTAGAACATGTACTGGCCATTACCCATGAGTGGCCTGCTTGAGATATGAAAAAGAGAGAGACTGAAAAATAACAAGAAGTCTGATTTTTGTGTACGTTTATGTGTTAAGGGGAGAACCGCGCTCCACTGGTCCTGTAATAACGGTTATCTTGATGCTGTGAAGCTGCTTTTGGGGTGTGGGACATTCCCCAACCATATGGAGCACACTGAGGAGAGGTAACAAACATTCACACATGTTCACAGTTCTTGTGGTGTGGCCTAGTGGTTACAGATCAGATGTTCTTATTTAAACCATTCAAATGTTTGGGGTTAGTAAGAAATTAATACTTTTATTCAGCAAGGATGCAATAAATGTTTCAAAATTGAGAGAATTCTTTGTAACACTATAAATGTCTTTACTATTTCAAATAAATGCTGTTCTTTGGAACATTCTATTCATTAAAGAATCCAGATTTCTTTTTTAAGAATCATGGTTTCCACAAAAATATTAAGCGTCCGCAAACTCTCTTGAGTAGGTACTCATTTTGAATAAGTTATTACTTCACGACCGCTAAAAAAGTATGTTCTATATAGTTGGGATGTGTGTAGTTTGAATGTAATCTGGACATACTACATTTGCCATGTTGCCCTTATAACGTGTCCTATCAGTTATGTCGCTTCACTGCCATTCACAAATCCTCTCCCATGGCCTCATGGGATAGTAAAATGTCCATCGTATGCATGCGTCAGAATCTCGCTGGAAAAAGTAGGTCACCCGGGTACTTTTTGCTTACTTATTTATGAGTACTGTGAAATCAGACATACTTCTTTTGTCACATTCTGATTTTCATCTACTATATAGTAGGGAAGTGTGCAATTTTGGATGCAACCAGCCTCAGCGATTCCAGGAAGGGCTCTAATGACATCCCGCATGGCAGTTTCATTGTAGGGGGGGGGGTGTAACTTGTAGAACTACAGGAAGCAGTCGGGCATACTTGGAAAACTCAGCTTTGCCCTCAAAGTCATAAATGACATTTTAAAATATATTTATTTGCAGCAATATTTTACAATATTACTGTGTTTTTACTGTATAATGTTTGATCAAATAAATGCACCCTTGGTGAGCAAGACTTCTTTCAGAAATAAAATATCTTACTAACCCCAAACTTGCTATATAAATGTTAAATATAATATAATCTTTTGGGAGTCCGTGGCATCAAAAAGTTTAAAACCCCCTGTGTTAAATGACTAGGTACACTCCTCTAGACTATGCCCTGTTGGGGGAGCATCAGGAACTGACCCAGTTTCTATTGGAGCATGGAGCTCTGTCCATCGCCGCCATCCAGGACATCGCCGCCTCATCCATCCAGGCTCTTTACAAAGGCTACAAGGTCCGACGGGCCTTCAAAGAACGCAAGAAGCTCCTCATGAGACATGAACAACTACGCAAGGACGCTGCAAAGTAAGACTCGCTTAAACACACATAGGTTCTTCTGCCTTGAAGAGAAAGAGATAAATGGTGGAGTGCAAATATTCTCTTACCCACAATCCAGTGCTGATTGATGTGGCTAGGCTGATCTGTGGAGCTGAGATGGAATGTTTGCATGAATATAATATGTGTTGTTTAATTATGTGTGTTTGCCCTGAACCAGCTCATCTATCTACCTGCCTGCTGAGGAATATGAGCATCAATTTCTTGCTGTCAATAATGGAAATAGATGAGACGATAGAGAGAGAAAGAGCGCAAGAGAGATTCACTCATTCTCCCTGCTTTTCTGTTAATTGGGCAACACTCAGCTGCTCAACAGCTTGACATTTAGAGTCTGTCAGCTCTGTAGATGAATGAATACACACATACACAGATTGGAATATGTTCTTCTCTCTTTTCCAGGCTCTGCATACTCACATTAACATACATCCTCTAAACTTGTTTGCGTAGTCCGACTCTCTAACCGTCTGTCTTTTATCTGTGTTATTCTGCCCGCAGTCTATCCATCTACTCATTCGTTTTTGTTTCCTGCTAGGTAAAGGTGTTCAAAACCATGGAGGGATGTGTAATGCTGTCCTGTTAAACTCAGATATTGACTTGAGAGAGATATTGTTACCTACCAATAATCTGCACAAAAAGCAGATGAAAGATTAATAATTGATCTGACTCTAAAAACCTTAAATTAACTTAATGAAAATGGGTTGTACGTACACTGCCGTTCAAAAGATTTTTTAAAATATTTTTGAAAGAAGTCTCTTATGCTCACCAAGGCTGTATTTATTTGATCATACAGGAAAAAAAAACGTAATATTGTGAAATATTATTACAATTTAAAATATCTATTTTTTTATTTTAATAGATTTTAAAGTGTAATTCCTATTATTCCTGTGATGGCAAAGCTGAATTTTCAGCATCATTAGTCCAGTCTTTAGTGTCACATGATCCTTCAGAAATCATTCTAATATGCTGATTTGCTGCCTAAGAAACATTTATTTTATTATTATCAATGTTGAAAACAGTGATGCATTTTTTCAGGATAATTGATGAACTGAAAGTTCAAAAGAACAGAATTATTATTTGTAATAGAATATTTTTAACAATGTAAATGTATGACTGTCACTTTTGATGCACTTTAATGCATCCTTGCTGAATAAAAGTATTAATAAAAAAAATCTGATCCCAAACTTTTGTACGGTAGTTTAAGTGTATTAGAATAATCGCAATGGCAACCATAACCAGATACTGGTGACACTTTACAATAAGTTTTATAAGTTAACATTAGTTAACTACCTTAGTTAACATGAACTAATAATAAACTGCACTTATACAGCATTTATTAATCTTTGTTCATGTTAATTTCAACATTCACTAATACATTATTAAAATCTTGTTAACATTAGTTACTGCACTGTGAACTAACATGAACAAACAATGAACAGCTGTATTTTTATTAGCTGACATTAACAAAGATGAATAAATACTATAACAAATGTATTGCTCATTGTTAGTTCATGTTAGTTAATACATTAATTAATGAACCTTATTGTAAAGTGTTACCCAGATACTTGACCTAGAACTGACAGCCAGCAGCAAACGCCACAACAAACATTAAATAAATGATCCAGGACAGTCATAATCAACAGGATAAATATGTGTCAAGTCAATAAATGTGTGTTGTGTGTGTTTTTTGTTTCTCTAGGAAGAGGGAGGAGGAACGCAGACGTGAGGCAGAGCAGCAGCTCTCATTGGCTGAGGCGGATCACAAGCAGCACATGTCATTGGCTGCAGTCGGAGTGGAAAAACTTTCACTGGATGAAACGGAGCAGAGGTTTAAAGATCCAGCGGTGAAAGGACACAAACACAAAAAGTCCCCCAGTGCTCATAACATTCATTCACAGAGCAGGAGAGAGAAACAACATAGAACTGGTGAGTTTAGTTTATGAATAAAAAGTAAGGAATAACATGCTGACCTTGCTAATGCACATTCATTTGTCAATAAATTTGTATTTTGAAACATTTTATTAAAAATATCTGTCTGATAATAAGCTGATACATTTTTTCACGTTATGGCTGCTAACCAATAAACGGCCAATAATACAAATCCTGTAATATTGATATAAAATTCATAAAATAAAAAATTGTCTAATTTAATAAAAAAATATGTTCATCCTCTTGTGAGGGACCTCCATCCTAAAATGTAAAAGGCAGCTATATATTTTCATGTATAAAGACCCAATTTATACTGTAAGAAATTAGTATTAATAAAATATAATATATATGTGTAAAATATTAATTTGAAAGTCTTTAATCGTCTTTAAAAACGACGAATCGAAAGTCGTTTTTATTACATTAGATTATCTCACTTTTTCCTACTCACTATAATACTGCACGTTTAGGTATATTATTTATTTATTTACTTATTTTATATATATATTTTTTGGGGTTATTTATTTTATTAATAATTTTTAGATGTTTTTGTCATAAAGAAGTCCATTCACGTATACTTAATACCTGAGTTCAGCCAGTTGTGTGGAAGAATTAGAGCATTTCTGTACATATAGTTCAGGTTTATATCTTGATTTATTTATTTACTTTGATTTAAGTATCTATATGTATTATTTATTTCAACGTTACAATGTTTATTAAAAGACAACAAAGAGGATCTTTTAAGCAACCACCAATTCTTGTCTCTCTCTCTCATTTACTGCTACGTTTTTAAACTGCTTACATATGCTTAGTCTGTTTTCTGAAAATCAGTCAACACTTTAGCACAGTTGTCTACCAATCAGAATCAAGCATTTAGCAGCACCATAATAATAACAAATAATCTTCTGTTGTGCCACCTAATGTTATTGCACTTTGTCATCTCTAACTAATTGCTTAGTTTCTCTGTCAGAGCGCAGAACGAGAGAGGCCAAAACACCAGACACTACTCTCCCCCCTGCGACCTCTGGCCTCACGGTGACCCCTCTGAGTAGCAAGAAGTGTTCAGGCACTGTAGAGGAGGTCTGTGTGATAGAGACGTGTGGCCTAGACACATGCGTATCGGTGGAATCTGGATCCACATATGAGCGCCGATCCCCCGCTGGGTCCAGTCGACCAGGCAGTGCCAAACTGGTCCACACAGGAGCCCGTGTAGCACCAGGCCACATGGAGACCACCACAACCCCCAAATCAGTAATACATACCAGACCCAGGACTACAGCTGCCCATTCAAAACCAGCGGCCCAGTCTACACTTGGTTCCACAGAGGCACTGACAGACGGCATCTATAGATCAACGTCCAAGGGGAACAAGCCAGCATCAGACCACAAATCCACAGGAACCCAGCATTATAACATCTCCAACTCCCCCTCAGAAAGAACCTCTGTCACACGACAAAAAGAGAGACGGGCAGAAAGAGAGATGGACAGAGAAAAGGATAAAAGATCAAGGACTGAGGGACAAAAAGAGACTGGCAGAGAGAAACAGGAGATGGACAAAGAGAGATGGATGAGCAGAACAAGAAAAAAACAAAATGACAAAGAGAAGGAATTGAAGGGAGACAGTATCCGTTGTAAAAATCAGGCGGCCGTTGTGATACAGAGAGCATGGAGGAGGTACTGATGTTTTTTCTTCCACTATTTCTCTACTTCAATAAATACTTAATTCTGATTGGCCAACTACAACATTCTAAACTCAAATATTTTTGTATAATCACTTTGTGTTTGACCACTGTCCCTGGAAACTAGTCTCCTAAACTAGGCATATTCACATGCTCTAGTTTTCGTCAATCGGAATAAATCCAATGCCATTTCAGATTCTGAAAGTTCTGTTTATATGAACCCTAAAAGTTGCAATCTGATGTACATTTTCGTTTACATGTGCATTACATGTATTCCAAACAAAAGTTAGTGTCCAGACAGCACGTTCAGAACCGAAAAAAGCTATCGCGATGTTGTCACCAGAGTTACTGTGAGTATAATTGTACATTTTGCCTTGATTACATCTAAAAATGAAAGCTGGCATTAATGTCAGAAGTAACTAATATTAAAGTAAGCAAATATTAAAGTAACCATGTATTCAATCATTTTATCCCTTAAAACTCATCTTTGATCACCAAAATGACAAATTTAAAAGTTTTTTCCTTAAAAAAAAATGTCTTTATGCCTTAAAAAAAGCTTGAATGTAACTCTACACCCTTACCTCATTTAGTATACGGTTCTATGAATATGCAAATTAGCCAGAGCTCCATCACACCAGCTCAGAGATCCACTCGTTGATGATCACACTTTGACAGGATTGGTTACAGGGTAGTGTTTTGAACGTCCGAAACACCAGCGATTTTAAACTGTTTTGGAGACTGTCTTTGGTTCACTGCAGTTTTAAAGTGAAAATACTCAGCAATGGTGTTGAATTATGAGTTTGCAATTGGTTTGTCTTAAAGCATATTAAAAACACCACAAAGACATATAAACAACATTAAAACATTTTCACCACAGGGGGACTTTAAGTAAATATTCAGTCTCGTCCACTGGCCAGTTCGTAAGACATGAGACGTAACATATGCACGTTTGTATGACGTAAAATGTATGTACACATGCATCATGGCACTGCGCATGTGCGCAAATTTGAGAAAATAATCAGATTCAAGCGTTTACATGCTTACTTTTTTCCTGTTGATCAGATTATTTGTGGTCTACAACACCCCTTTCAATCTGATCGAAATTTCATTCGGATCAAACTTAATCTAAACGATTGAGGTGTTTATGTGAAGGCTTTCCCATCTGATTGAGCCGTCAATATAATTATAAACGGATTGTTTGGATGCATGTAAACGTAGCTAGCTACTGTGTCTCCTCCTATATCTCATCTCTCCGATTAATATTTTACACATATTCATAATACTAATTTTCACAGTGTAAATTGGATTTTTCTATACATAAAAATGTAAATGTATTTGTTTACAAAATAAATGGACAATAAATTGTTAACTTCAAAACATTCACTGTTTAAATCAACTTTTCCTGCAAGAAAAGTCTGCAGATTCTGTGTCTGCTCATATGTTGCCCACATGTTCCTTGTTTGAGTTGTGGCATGGCTTTGTGCCCACCAGCACATCAACACCTCTGAGGGGAGGTCACCAGAATAGGCCTCTTATTTATTTGTGTGTGTGTAGGGAGTGTAACGCAGGCCCATAAGTGCACTTTCTTTTAATGGCTTTACTAAAATAATGGGATTCAGAGTACAAAGAAGGTATATGCACATTCTTCAAGTCCTTTTTATGAACGGTAATGTGGTTGGCTCGTTTGATTGTACATCTTTAATATGCTGTCGCTGCATTTGCTGGTACGTATGTGCTTGTGAAAGCGTAACATGTTTTTTCCATTCAGGTCTTGTATTCGGGGTCGTCTTCGTAAGGTACTGTGCAGGACTGTGAAAGGGGCGGAGTCTGCTGAAGTCACAGCCCTGTTGATTCAGTTATTATGGGAGTGGCCTGTAGCTTATGACCACACCCACCATAAAACTTCTTCTGAAGTTCAAGCTGCTCCTACCAGGAACGCAGGGAAAAAAAGCTCTGTGCTCCAAAATATCTATGGTGAGTGTTATATTACTGTCCACTAGGAGGGAAACCAATTAATATCACAGTTTTAATCATGTTTGGTATGACATTAAAGAGTTTGTTCATTTTCCCAGCCCTAATTTGCATATTATATAAATAGATAGCCGTTCAAAAGTTTGGGATCGGTAAGATTTTTTTTATGTTTTTAAAATAAGTCTCTTGTGCTCACCTAGGCTGCATTTATTTGATTAAAAATACAGTAATATTGTGAAATATTAATACAAATTTAAATACCTGTTTTCTATTGGAATACATTTAAAAATGTAATTTGTTCCTGTGATGGCAAAGCTGAATTTTTTTGTCACATGATCCTTCAGAAATCATTCTAATATGCTGATTTGCTGGTCAAGAAACATTTATTATTATTATCAATGTTGAAAACAGTTCTTTGATGAATAGAAAGTTCCATAAAAACAGCATTTATCTGAAATGGAAAGCTTTTTAAAAAAAAAAAAAGGTAATTAATATTTTTATTCAGCAAGGATGCATTAAAATAGTCAAGACATTTATAATGTTACAAAACATTATATTTCAAATAAATGCTGTTCTTTTGAACTTTCTCTCTATCAAAGAATCCTGAAAAAATGATCACTGTCTCTACAAAAATGTTAAGCAGCACAACTACTTTGATCATTGATAATAAGTTTCTTGAACAGCAAATCAGCATGTTAGAAAGATTTCAAAAGGTCATGTGACAGTATTTAAGACATATTAAAATAGAATTGTATTTATTTATAACCATATGCCTGATCGATTGTAAAAGTAATTGGAAACCTTTCCTTAAATAGCGACATGATTTGAGTTATGATTCCTGTCCGTTGCATATAAGTTAAGTTTAAAAGTAGGCCAAGCATCACTAATAAGATTATTACAGAGGAGTGTTATATTTTTATGTGACGTTCCAACACAGACACACACCGTCACCCCTCCCTCCTTTCATATCAGTTGATAAGGTGGAGTTTCGACCCAGTTAACGCAACTGACCTTCAGCAGACATGAACAGGTGATGATGGCTGAGCAGGCCAGAGACGCTCTCATTCTCAAACACAAGCGTGCACGTACACACACACACGGACACTTGTTCCCCTCCCCGCTCCTCCCTGACAGTCACAGCGCTTTGAAAAGTTCATTGCTGTCAGACGGAATGTCGAGCTGTCTCCTCTCGCTCACAAACGCAAACCTCCCTCCCCTCGTCCTGCCTGCCGCTGCCAGATGGACACGCGCTCACACACACCTGCACGTTTGATACCAACCAAACTGTCCAATTCTTGTTATTTTAACAGATCTAGTATCAGTCGTGACGTTAACGTGGAGATATTGATCCATTCAAGTAAAAAAAAAATGTGCATGTGACCACATCTAAAGCAATAAACACTGCTGTTATATTTGGTCTAGGTGGCGCCCCGTCCAAAAGAGGGCACTCTCTGCGGGCTGCAGTGCTTAAACCACAGAGCCAAAGCCAAGTGCTGCTGGATCTGTCACTCAAAACAAACAAACAGTGTGAGTACTGGGGTTTATAATCACTGCTTGTGTTCTTTGGTGGTGCTCGTTTTCAGCAGCCATTACTCCAATCTTTAATGTCCTTCAGAAATCATTCTTATGATGCTGATTTGGTGCTCAAGAAACATTTCTTATTATTATCCATGTTGAAAACTGCTTAATATTTTAAGCGTTTGTGGAAACCACGATACCCCATTAAATGTTTGGGATAAGATTAAAAAAAGTAAAGGAATTACTACTTTTAGTCAGTAAGGACACATTCAATCAATCTAAAGTTACAGTAGACATTTAGAATGTTACAAAATATTTCCTTTTAAAAATAAATGCTGTACAATGAATTTTATATTCATCAAAGAATCCTGAAAAAATCACAGTATCACGGTTTCCACAAAAACATTAAGCATCATAAAACTGTTTTCAACATTGATAATAATAGGAATATTAATAATAGTGATAATTGATCGAAATTGAGCTAAAAATCTGCTTGTTTCTTGAGCCACCAAATCAGTATATTAGAATGATTTCTGAAGTATCACGTGACACCGAAGACTGTTATGATGCTGAAAATTCAGCTTTGCAACAGGAATAAGTTAAATTTTCAAATATATTAAAATAAAGTTTTTTTTTTATTGCAATATTTCACAATATTACTGTTTTTAATGTATGTTTGATCAAATAAATGCAGCCTTGGTGAGCATAAAGGTCAAATCACACTGCACTGACAGATCTTCTTCAGGTTTTGTTGGATCAGTGTTACACGTGTCAATGTCTGTTGTCATTGGTCAGCGCTCGTTGTCGCCATTGAAAAAGTGTTTGTCAGGTCGTGGAACGTCTTGAGAAGTGACATACTGTAATCTGGTGTTTGTCTGCATTGGTCAGTGTTTGTCGGTGCAGTGTGGATTGGCCTTATGAGACTTCTTTCAAAAACATTTTTAAAAATCGTAATTATTCCAAATGTCTGACTGATAGCCTGTGTGTGCTTTCTTTATCCACAGTGAGTGCCGTTGACTGTGTGAGCCTGGTGGATTCTTTAAATCAGGCAAAGCAATACTCTTACCATCTACGCCCATCCAGTACTGGCAGTCAAAGCAGTCAGAACAGAACTAAGAACTAACACCACAGAATGGACTCCAACATGTTTTTTTTTTTTTACAGGAACTAAATCTCTCTAAGAGACACAGGGATTATATGCACTTAAACTCATTTGATGTTTATTTAAACTATTGCATGAGGTACAGTGAACTCGCATGGTCCGTGTCTGGGTTTACATATGAAATCTGCAGTATCACCTTGATTATTGCAGAGGTTAGAGGTTAAAACCACAAACACAACAAATGTATTAGATAACCTTTCATTCTGTCAACAACAGGTTATATACCTGTCGTAAGGGTGACACGCCTTACATAACAAGACCACCTGCATGGGAGACCACTGAGTGTACATTAAAGATGTCACAAGGCTGTTAAACTGCCCCTCTTTTTGAAACATACTCATATTTTCAGCCCATTTCTGACATTGTCACAGATCTATGCATTGCATTCTTATACTCTATCGTGTGGGTTGGATTATTAATACATTTTATTCATCACTATAAATCATTGTACTCATTCAAAGAACTCAGTAAAAAATCATTTTTTTTTACTATTGATGTATTACTGTAAAATAAATTTTGGAAAAGTGAAGATACCTCAATTTATGTGTTAAGAAGGGAAAGATTTTGCTGTCATTTTTGCTAGAATCATCTTACCTCACAGACTTTGTTCTTAATCCTGAGAGTAATAATTACGCTAGCGTTCAAAAATTTTGTTTTTGAAGCACTCTTATGCTCACCAAGGCTGCATTTATTTGAACAAGAATACAGTAATAAACTTTCAAAAGCTATTAAAAAAGTTTTCCATTTTAATAGTTTAAAATGCATTTTTTTCCTGTGATGACAAAGCTTTTACAGCAGTCGTTACTCCAGTGTCACATGATCGTTCAGAAATTGTTCTAATATATTTGGTTAAAATTTGATCTTATTATCAATGTTGAAAACAGCTGTGCTGTTTAATATTTTTGTAAAAACGGATAATTTTTTCCAGGATTCTTTGATGAATAGAACATTCAAAAGTACAACAGTTATTTGAAATATTTTATAACAATACAAATGTCACTTTTGATCAATTTAATGCATCTTTGATGAATAAAAGTATTCATTTATTTGAGAAAAAAAAAAACCTTACTGACCTTAAACCTTTGAATGTAGTGTTCCCATTTTTAAATTCAGAATTCTTTAGGAAACTTTAAAACAGCAGCTGTTGGTATGTTCCAGTTGCTTTGAGTAAATACCATTATTTCATGAATTCAGTTAATTACGAAACCGAGGGTAATATAAAAAAGAAAGAAAATCTCTCCAGGTCTATATTAATAAATGTGCAACAAATCTGAAACCGAACTAATCAGTTCATTATAACAAGGTTTATTTTCTTCATTTTGTACAAAACGACTGGAATCAGAAAACAAAAAGAACATGAATGGCTGTGGCACTGAATACTGTAACAGTCAGCAGTTAATAGATGTCCCTCATGGCCATGTTGGCCCGCTGACCAGACATCGTCACGCTGTAGCAGTACAGCAAGTCAGTCAGCCACTGCTCTCGAGTCTCTCCACCATAGAAATGCTACAAAAACAAACAGTAAAGAGAGTGTCGGCAGTTTGAGTTTAAGCTTTCAAATTTTAATATGTAAGCATTTTAAGTTTGATCTTTTGAAGCAAAATTAAAAATAGATGCATGCAATTTTGAAGGACAACTCCGGCGCAAAATGAACCTTTGGTCTAATAACACATTGGTACCCAGTCGACGGTTATGAGATTTGTTTTCATGATAATTGAATGTAAAGAGTTTCCTCTTTAAAATCTGTTTAGTGTATAACGCTAGTATATAGTGCATAGAGTAATGAAAAATAAAAATCGCTAGTTAATACCACTAACAAGGCTCAAAATAGCCCCACACTAACACGGTACCATAATGAGGGTCCCTTCATGCAAACCGAAGCATTGAGAACTTTGTAAGTGTAAAGACAGTCCACTTCGCGTATACATGCAGGAGGAGCCATCTTTGGAAAACAGTCTCGACCAGTCGAACCACGAACACTGTGCCAAGTGAGCTGAACTGTGACTTGTAATCTCAAATGGTCCGTTGTTTCTGGAAGAAAGCACTGAGCGCATAAGAGAAGCACTGAACGCAACAGAGAAAATAATAAAGTAATAAATAAATAAAAAAAATAAAAAAGAGAGACTTTTTATTTATTTAAAATAAATAATTAAAAATAATTAAAAAGAGAGACTTAATACACACTAAAGAGATGGATTATTCAACCGACGAACCGTTTATGTTTGATGGACGGTCTTATCTTTTCGAGCCGGAATATACTGACGAAGAGCTGCAGGAGAGAGAGAGAGAGCTGCCGGTGGTCAATGCAACACAGCCTCGTACTTCGGGAAACTGGTGGTGTACCTGCGGACATTGTGAAGCTATGGACACCGAACAGGAGTGACTGTGTTGCACGGAGCGGGACCTGTTGAGTCGCGGCAACCAAGAGACGCATTGTTTTGTACAGTCTGAAGATTTCCCCTCTCTGATAAACAAGGTTGTACTTGAAACTTTTTTCCATGTCCCGAAAATAAATTGGGGACGGCGACCCGATACCGGAGGGACCTTATGGACAGTTATCCACTGAGTAAGTACACTAAACAAGTTACGTTTTAAATCGGTGCAATTATTTCTGATACATAGAGCAAATATTGCGTGATTTTCGTTTGCATCCCCAACTGTAAGTCTTGCTCATTGATCTGCATGAATGACCGAAAAACCTCTTGCCCTCCCTCTGCCCAACCAGTGCAGACTTAAACAGATATAATTCATGCATTTCCATGTAATTAGATTTCAATGTACAAACATAATTACGATCGACCAGCTCACTTGGCACGGCGTTCGTGGTTCGACTGGTCGAGGCTGTTTTCCAAAGATGGCTCCTCCTGCCTGTCTACGCAAAGTGGACTGTCTTTACAAAATATCTTCTTATTAAACTGTCTGAACACTTACAAAGTTCTCAATGCTTCGGTTTGCATGAAGGGACCCTCATTATGGTACCGTGTTAGTGTGGGGCTATTTTGAGCCTTGTTAGTGGTATTAACTAGCGATTTTTATTTTTCATTACTCTATGCACTATATACTAGCGTTATACACTAGAGCCCGACCAATATGGATTTTTGGGGGCCGATGCCGATACCGATAAAAAAAGACAGATACCGATTTATCGCCCGATATTATTTATGTGTATATTATAATACAGTAGCAATATTATGTATGTGTATTATAGTACAGTACCAGTCAAACGTTTGGACACACTTTCCTATTGGTGTGTACAAACTTTTGATGGGTACTGTATATTGAATACACAGTATAAACAGAATAAATATATAAACGTTTTGCAATGATCACTCAAATGTGGAGATCAAACACTTGTGTGAGAAAGATATGTAATGGAGACCTGGTTAATGATAGAATGAGAATGATACATTTGAGCTGTAACCAAACTAGTTTGCATTGCATGTTATATTATATTACATTATATTCTAAATACTGTTGCATAATCTTCACTAACGACTTTGTCTTTTAATTTAGTCACGTTATATAAAACATAACTTTTATCAATAAATATATCAAAAGTGTCACTGACAAAACCTTATTATCAGCCTGGGAAAACCCAGACAACTTCCGGCAAATTTAGATTTGCTCTGAAAGTTAGTCTGGCAAAGAGCTCATTCAAGCCCATTTCCAATTCGTCGAAATCGAGGCACCAATCAGAAACGTTGGGGCGGGCTTTACACGATGACGACAGCGCTGGGATTTTGAAGCAGATTTTGTAGCCTACATTACAAAGATGGATGCCGCAGTCGAACATCACTCGTTCGAATCAGCTATCGCGTCTGTTTTAAGCGATTTGAACGTTTCCTTTTTGTTAAAAACCGAGCAAAGAAGAACACTCTGAGTTTCTCCCCCCCCGCTCTGCATACGTCATCTCCTTTATCGCTCTGATTGGTTTTAGGTCTATCCGTGACGTCTGTTGGTGACGCCCCCTCTGGAAATGATTTGTCTATGACGCTTTGCCAGACCATAACTAAGTTACAACTGAGAATGGTCTGGTTTTAACCAGGCTACCTTATTATTCAATTCAATTCAAATGTATTTGTATAGCGCTTTTCACAATACATATTGTTTCAAAGCAGCTTTACAGAAAGTGCATTTCAGAAATGTACATAGAAAAAGTTAATCATGTATTAATTTAATGTAAAATCTTATCTTCTATTTTTAGTCTTAATTCCTCTAATCTCTACCAGTGGAGGAAGAACTCAGATCTTTTTACTAAAGTAAAAATAATAATATCATAATGAAAAAGTATTTAATTACTTATGTACAGTACTTTTATACTATTTTAAATAAGTAGTTAGCAAAATATATTAAACGTGAAACATAGTGTTATAATTATATAAATTATTGGAATATTGCTTTGTTGTTGTAGCGTAGCGTTATAGGCAGAATGAGCTTCAACACTGTCTACACCGGACGCGGCCATTATTGCTCGCGTCGCACCAGCTGTTTACCCTACAGACGCGAAAAAGCGCCTGTTACAAAAGCAGAATGGGGCATCAGTTTACTGTTGGAGATTTGTCGGTCGCGCAACACATTTTAATCAATGTTTCACCAACCAATTGCCTGGATTTAATAAATAAGAAGTAAATATAGCAGACAATATAATCAGGACTTCTCAGCTGCGCGCTTTCCCTAGTCATCACAAGCTCACACGATACGTGACAGAGGCTGGTAGCAGAGAAATCAATTCTGTGAATTACACTGCGCAAATCATAAGTAATATGCTACTACCCACCGGATGAAGAAGGGTTGGCTCTCAACAGAACATAAAACATTCTTTTTATTTTATTTTTCGTGTTCGCATTTATGAGGAAAAAACAACGGATGTGACAAGCTCTGAAAGCGGCCTTTCATTAAAGTGAATTTCGTTTTGTATTAATTGTATCTTAATTTTAATCAATGTTTCATCAACCAATTGCCTGGATTTAATAAATAAGAAGTAAATATAGCAGACAATAGATAATCTCGACGCGGAGGCACCGGCATGTGAACTGCAACTCGTCTCATAAATGAACCGAAACTCAGCGTACAGACCTGAGAAATATATCTATATTGAAATGTCTACTTTTAAACAGAAGAATTCAAAACGAAAGACAGACTGCTCTCTTCTGTAATCAGTATGAAATGTGCATTTCTCTCTGGCGTGTTCACTGAAGATCGCGAGTCAGCGTCGTCAACTTTGCAGCGACACTGACTGAAAACACTTGTTTATTAACAATTAAAATGTCTCCTTGCTATAATTGATGTATTCACAATCATTACTTTTGCCAGTTCTTTGTGACAGCTTTTATGTGCTTTATTGGCAGCGCCGTCCTTACATGAATCACCGCACCCGCATTTTTTAAAAATATTAATTTATCGGCCATTATAAATGCCGATACCAATAGTTAGGAAAATGCCTAATATCGGCCGATATATCGGTCGGGCTCTTTTATATACTAAACAGTTTTTAGAGATAAAACTCTTTACATTCGATTATCATGAAAACAAATCTCAGAGACCGGTTGACTGGGTACCAATGTGTTATTAGACCAAAGGTTCATTTTGCGCCGGAGTTGTCCTTTAAGCATTACACATTACATATTTTGATGTGCCATACCGTTAAGTCCTGTATGATTTGTTGCAGTAGACTGGCGTTGGCCATCATGTGGTTGCGTAATTGAGTATGCTGAAGAAGCAATGACAGGATCTGTGCCAACAGGGGGAGCTCTTCCTCACACAGGTCGCACACACTAAAAGACTGCAGGACCAATCGCAGGAGCCTCGGTACCGCACTCAACGCAGCAAAACATGCCTCCCACACGGCATCCCTGGAGGAGATAAACATATTTTGACAACATTTTTAATTTTCGTTTTGAGCATTAGGAGTGATTGGACCACCCATTTCTTTGAAGTCAGCATAAAGCTGCAGTTTGCGATAGTCTTTTTTTCCCTATTGTGACGATATGTAAAAAAAGGTGGCAAAAATGTAATGAATATATTATATATTTATAAATAATGATTATATCTTTATTATTTTTATTTAGAATAATTGTAATCAATATTTCTTATAAAATGGAAAAGAGGCCGCGCTATGCATATATTGTTTATTTTTGCACAGACGCGTTTCGGCGTATGCCTTCTTCAGTGTGCAACAAAATCACAATGTAGCCAGTCTTATATTCCCACACCCATATTAACACCAGTCTATAATATAGGATAATGACCAGACCAATAATACCAACAGTACATAAATGAGGCTGTTATACATTTGCAACAATATTTAAAAAAAAAAAAAATACACTTGTTCCAATTATAAGAAACAACTTAATGATAGATCATCATTCATCCCACACGGAATAGATGTGTTTAAGTTAAAGATATACCAAGCTTCTCGTTGTAAGAGGCGGCTCTCACGGTCTCCCCCTCTCAGGCCCTTACAAAAAATAACTGCAGTACAATGAAGTACAACTGCAGAAGTATACTGCAGTTTAAAGCAGTATAACTGCAGTACAATGAAGTACAACTGTAGATTTGCAGTATTAACGAAGTATAGATACAATATAACTGCAGTACATTGAAGTACAACTTCAGAATAGTGAAGTAAAACTGCAGTACAACTGTAGATTTGCAGTAAAATGAAGTAGCCTATAGATACAATAACTGCAGTTCAGTGATACACTTTAAAAAGTGATAGACTTAAAAAAAAACCTCAAAGTCAGGGTCTCAGTAATTTCACTTTAATGGCAATGAGATCATTTTTGTTGCCATTAAAAAGTGAAATTACTGAACCTAAATAAAGGAGCTTTATGAAAAAAAAATCAGATGAACTTTTTGGTTTTTGCATCCGAAGTCTTGGTCTACCATTAATATTACACTGTAGCCTCCTGCAGTTATGCTGTATTGTGCGACACAACTTTTTCACCCGCGTATAGCCCACGTGACCAGAGCTTCCTTCGCGCGAGCGCACCGCGGTCGTTGTCCTGACAACGAGTCTCGAGAGCAGCTGATGCTCGTTACGGCCAGCCTGCGTCTTTTCCCGTGGTGTCTGCTCCATAAAATACGGTTTGGTTAGTTTCCTTCCTGAAAATGTCGTTCATATACGTTCATATTTATGGACTATCACAATTAAAACACAAAGACATTACAGCATTACAACCCGTGGTGACGGTCATTCACAAATGGGACGGAAGAGAAGCGCTTTCTGGAAGAAAAGAAGTTCATTAGCTACGCGAGGTGGAGTGTTGGCCTTGTCAAGTCATTCAGTTTAGAGGTGAGTATAACGTATAATGTCCTCATATCTGTTTATTTTAATTTTAGATTAGCGTAAAAAAGACTTTATATGTTATTCAAACCGGTGAGCAAATAAGAGGAAACGCCGCTTCCGTACTGTAGCGTAGTTTTACACTGTTTACGTTATTTTTTAGAGCGGCGTCACAGCAGATTGTGTATGTTTGCAGCATTATTTTCTTTATCACTTTTAATGCATTTTTTTTTAAACTATCTGTATTGTATAAAGCGCTATACATAATGGTGACTTTACTTAAATTGCTTCAATTTAATATTAGGAATATTTGGAATATCAGACACTAAGTTACTGGATATACACAAAAATACAAACAATTATGTTTAATAGTTTGACATTAATGGGCAGAAAAGGATTAAAAAAAATACTTTTTATGGTGTGATTATTTAGGAAAATGCACTGGTAACAACTAAAGATCAAAAATGTAATTGAACAGAAGATTATGGCTGCTGTGAAACAAATATGCACTTACATTTAAAAATTTTGTCTTTCTGCTTTTTTCCAGAAATGCATGTTATTGGGCAAATTGCGTAGACTGTCAATATAGTCAATAAGTCAATATCTGCCTAGGAAATCGCCTAGTCTTAATCTGCATTGCTATTTGTACTCGTTGTGAATACGCAGGCCACAATGGAGAACGAAAGCAATAGACTGTTCAGTAAATGTAACGTTTACAAAAATGTAAAAATGCAACATATGATGGCAGAGCTTTCAGCTCATTCCTCTATCCTAGAGAGAGTGAAGTGCTGCTAAGTGCTAAATGTGGATTTCTGTCTAGATATGTAATAACATTTTGCAAAAGAAAACCTCAAAAAGGTTCATTATAGATACAGTAAACACACCTGTTCACCGCTCATTTTCCACAGCTGTATGCAAAGGTAAGCACGCGTTTCAAATCAGTGCTTCTCCTGGGAGACCAACGCTAAATGAATCCCCTATATTAGCGCCATCTACTGTTTTAGAAGAAGTCGCTCAACTGCATTTGTGAGAAAATCGAGCCGAGAGATCTCACAAAAAGCCAAGTGTCTCACACAATCATAACAGACAGATATGCATTTGTATGCACTAGATTTGGTATTTGTTCAAAGGTTAGACGCAATTTGTAGGATGGTTTGTATTTATTTGTGAAATATTACCTAGGCTCATTTATTTATATTTGCAAAACACAATGCATATGTGTTACTCCACAACATTTTCGCTCAAATTGACCTTTATACTTGCACATTGCTTTCTGTTTGTTTGCGAGTCGAGTTTTCCTTTGCAAAGCAGATCGACTTTGTTTGCAAAATGCTGGATTTGTTTGTTTAATTATGACACAATATTAATTCCATAGAATAACCCCTATTTCAAAAAACGGTGGCGTGTTCCTTTAAATTTAAGAGATTAACTTGCAGATTCATTTTAAGCATAATATATGCCTGTGGGGAAGAGTGTAAGGCCGGTGACACACTGGCTGCGTGGCGTGAGCGTGGCGTTTCTGTTGCGTGGCGGCTGTGCCGCGTTTTCTGTGTCTTTGCACACCAGAAACGTGTCTGACGCGGCGCTGCTGCCTGGTGACTAAACTTCATGTTAAGCATAAATATAAAGCCTACTGAAAAAGACAGTGTCAGCAGTATTGACAGCAAAATAGACTACAGAATATTTCATTCTGTATTGATCAAATTATAGTTATATGTGAATTTGTCAATACCTAGAGTTTCAACCGTCAAAATGTAATTTATTAATATGTATTCGTGTACAAAATAACATATAAACATCTTTTCCTATTCTATTTTGCCTGGAAACGTTTCCAATGCGCTTGCGTGTCCCGTGAAAAATAGGCATCTGTTCTATTTCTAGTATGCATGCGTTTTCCACGTGCCTGAGACATGCGTGTCATGCAGGCAGTCTGCAAGCTCTAACCTGTTAACATGGGAGCTGAAATAAACACGGACACGCCACGCAGCTGAGACGCTTACGCCACGCAGCCAGTGTGTCACCGGCCTAACTGAAAAGAGTGTCTCTGATTCTTTTTGTTTGTTTTTTACAGACTACATCCACAATCGTGTTTCCACATCTGAGATGAAGGCAGTTAAAAGAACAAAGTGGAATAATGAGAATAAGCTCTTCAAAAAAACACAACTTCTCTGAATAATGTGGAGGAAGATATATGCATGATTTGTAAATAAACACTTTAAATACATTGTCTAACTCTAAGCCTGTTATTTGAAGTTAAAAAAAAAAGTAAAATCACATTATTTGTTGCATTGCAGTTTGAGACATTCACTGTTTTGTATCTTAATTCATTATATTGCAGATGTGTGAAAATAAAACTTATTTAGGATATTCTGGTTGTATTTCAATGGTATTGTACAGCATTTTATTAGTATTGCATTTCAGTAGTATTGTAATTATACTTTAGCTGTATTATGTATTGCAGTAATACTGCAGTTATATTGTAGTATTATTGTAGTATTCAGTGTAGTAATACCGCAGTTATATTGCAGTATTATTGTAGTATTCAGTGCAGTAATACCGCAGTATTATTGTAGTATTCAGTGCAGTAATACCGCAGTTATATTGCAGTATTATTGTAGTATTCAGTGCAGTAATACTGCAGTTATATTGCAGTATTATTGTAGTATTCAGTGCAGTAATACCGCAGTTATATTGCAGTATTATTGTAGTATTCAGTGCAGTAATACCGCAGTATTATTGTAGTATTCAGTGCAGTAATACCGCAGTATTATTGTAGTATTCAGTGCAGTAATACCGCAGTATTATTGTAGTATTCAGTGCAGTAATACCGCAGTTATATTGCAGTATTATTGTAGTATTCAGTGCAGTAATACCGCAGTTATATTGCAGTATTATTGTAGTATTCAGTGCAGTAATACCGCAGTTATATTGCAGTATTATTGTAGTATTCAGTGCAGTAATACCGCAGTTATATTGCAGTATTATTGTAGTATTCAGTGCAGTAATACCGCAGTTATATTGCAGTATTATTGTAGTATTCAGTGCAGTAATACCGCAGTATTATTGTAGTATTCAGTGCAGTAATACCGCAGTTATATTGCAGTATTATTGTAGTATTCAGTGCAGTAATACCGCAGTTATATTGCAGTATTATTGTAGTATTCAGTGCAGTAATACCGCAGTATTATTGTAGTATTCAGTGCAGTAATACCGCAGTTATATTGCAGTATTATTGTAGTATTCAGTGCAGTAATACCGCAGTTATATTGCAGTATTATTGTAGTATTCAGTGCAGTATTATTGTAGTATTCAGTGCAGTAATACTGCAGTTATATTGCAGTATTATTGTAGTATTCAGTGCAGTAATACTGCAGTTATATTGCAGTATTATTGTAGTATTCAGTGCAGTAATACCGCAGTATTATTGTAGTATTCAGTGCAGTAATACCGCAGTATTATTGTAGTATTCAGTGCAGTAATACCGCAGTATTATTGTAGTATTCAGTGCAGTAATACCGCAGTATTATTGTAGTATTCAGTGCAGTAATACCGCAGTTATATTGCAGTATTATTGTAGTATTCAGTGCAGTAATACCGCAGTATTATTGTAGTATTCAGTGCAGTAATACCGCAGTTATATTGCAGTATTATTGTAGTATTCAGTGCAGTAATACCGCAGTTATATTGCAGTATTATTGTAGTATTCAGTGCAGTAATACCGCAGTATTATTGTAGTATTCAGTGCAGTAATACTGCAGTTATATTGCAGTATTATTGTAGTATTCAGTGCAGTAATACCGCAGTTATATTGCAGTATTATTGTAGTATTCAGTGCAGTAATACCGCAGTATTATTGTAGTATTCAGAGCAGTAATACTGCAGTAATACCGCAGTATTATTGTAGTATTCAGTGCATTACTACTGCAGTTATATTGCAGTATTATTGTAGTATTCAGTGTAGTAATACCGCAGTTATTTTGCAGTATTATTGTAGTATTCAGTGCAGTACTACTGCAGTTATATTGCAGTATTATTGTAGTATTCAGTGTAGTAATACCGCAGTTATATTGCAGTATTATTGTAGTATTCAGTGCAGTAATACCGCAGTTATATTGCAGTATTATTGTAGTATTCAGTGCAGTAATACCGCAGTATTATTGTAGTATTCAGTGCAGTAATACTGCAGTAATACCGCAGTATTATTGTAGTATTCAGTGCATTACTACTGCAGTTATATTGCAGTATTATTGTAGTATTCAGTGTAGTAATACCGCAGTTATTTTGCAGTATTATTGTAGTATTCAGTGCAGTAATACCGCAGTTATATTGCAGTATTATTGTAGTATTCAGTGCAGTAATACCGCAGTTATATTGCAGTATTATTGTAGTATTCAGTGCAGTAATACCGCAGTTATATTGCAGTATTATTGTAGTTTTCAGTGCAGTAATACCGCAGTTATATTGCAGTATTATTGTAGTATTCAGTGCAGTAATACCGCAGTTATATTGCAGTATTATTGTAGTATTCAGTGCAGTAATACCGCAGTTATATTGCAGTATTATTGTAGTATTCAGTGCAGTAATACCGCAGTTATATTGCAGTATTATTGTAGTATTCAGTGCAGTAATACCGCAGTTATATTGCAGTATTATTGTAGTATTCAGTGCAGTAATACCGCAGTTATATTGCAGTATTATTGTAGTATTCAGTGTAGTAATACCGCAGTTATATTGCAGTATTATTGTAGTATTCAGTGTAGTAATACCGCAGTTATTTTGCAGTATTATTGTAGTATTCAGTGCAGTAATACCGCAGTATTATTGTAGTATTCAGTGTAGTAATACCGCAGTTATATTGCAGTATTATTGTAGTATTCAGTGCAGTAATACCGCAGTATTATTGTAGTATTCAGTGCAGTAATACTGCAGTAATACCGCAGTATTATTGTAGTATTCAGTGCATTACTACTGCAGTTATATTGCAGTATTATTGTAGTATTCAGTGCAGTACTACTGCAGTTATATTGCAGTATTATTGTAGTATTCAGTGCAGTACTACTGCAGTTATATTGCAGTATTATTGTAGTATTCAGTGCAGTAATACCGCAGTTATATTGCAGTATTATTGTAGTATTCAGTGCAGTACTACTGCAGTTATATTGCAGTATTATTGTAGTATTCAGTGTAGTAATACCGCAGTTATATTGCAGTATTATTGTAGTACTACTTCAATAATACTGCAGTATTTCTGATATGTAGTACTACTTCAGTTGTATTGCCGTAACTGCAGTTGTACTCCAGCTATACTGGAATATTGGAGTTTTTTCGTGTCCAAAAAACTGCATTTTTCTACATGTAGCAAAAACTGCAGTATTACTTTAAAAAAACTGCAGTATTTTTTTGTAAGGGGGTCTGATCAACACATTCTAAGCCCATACATTTGAGCGTATTGACAGCATGGCCCGCAGCATTGAAGTGCCTTACAACTGATGATTTTTCATCATTCTTCCTAATAGCACATTTATGCTCAAAAATACGGGTTTTAAGTTGTCGCTTCGTTTTGCCCACATAGAGTAACCCACAAGTGCCGTCAATAAATACACAATAAAAGTAGACACGCATGTAATTCTGCCCTTTACTTTGTGTATCCTGCCTGTTTTTGGATGTGTAAATGAATTATCTGTGAGCATAAAGTTGCATGCTGCACAGTTCAGACATCTAAAATTTCCATGTGGAATTTTAAAGGGAAAAGGGGACTGAATAGGTGCAGCGAGGTGCGACCCCACTAACTGATCTCGAAGGTGCTCGTTTATAGCAGCTTCGTGGCAACACTTGAAAAATGTGTCCTATCACCGGATCACTGCTTAAGATGTGCCAATGGCGATGCACAATACTCTTTAAACTGTTAGAGATTTGACCATAAGTGGATACAAACGTAACCGCAGTGTTATTAAAATTGTTCTGATTAATACGTTTGGTCATCAAGTCTACCCGTTGGGTACTCCGCGCACGCTCTAAACAATCACTCACTAAATTGTATGCGTAACCCCTGTCAAGAAATCTTTGACATAGTTCACCCGCTTGTCGTTCAAAACTCTCATCATCATTACAAATATGTCTTACTCTCAATAATTGACCATAAGGCAGACTACGCTTAAGAGAGGGGGGATGGAAACTCTGATAGTGCAACAAAGAGTTGCGGTCTGTTTCCTTACGAAAAATTTCAGTATGTACCGTATTATCCACCTTTCTCACTAAAACGTCCAAAAAGGGCAAGGCATATTTCTTATAATATTTCTTTTCAATGAATATTTCTTATACATTACAGACACAAATTAATAGACACTTGTACACCATTTCGGAATAAATCAATTGCTGATAAACACGTAAGGAATTTTAGGCGCATCAAAACCAACTATTTTCAAATGTTTTTTTTTTGTTTTTTTTATTTTGCGGTCTTCATGAGACTGCCCTTTTTGGACTTTCCCCAGTCCTGTTTTCCAAATTCTCTTTGCTGTATTATCCAATAGTCTTCTTTGCGGTGTATAAATGTTACTCTATGCAAATATTGCGTGTGTGTGTGTGGGTGCGAGCGTGTTAGCGAGCACACCTCTTGCGGGCACTCTGCTCCAGTTGTAGCAGCAGATTGAGCATGCTCAGGCAACAGTCAGACAGGAAGTGGAGGAGTGTGTCGCTGGGCAGGAAGTTGACATCCAGTAACCGGGGAACACACCTTAAAATCGCTGCACACACACAGTCTGGCACCACGGCGAGTCCACACTACAAAGAGATGGAGAGAGTCTCACCACAAACGGTGTCTGGCTCCACTGCCCACTCGCATGCAAAACATTCAGTAGAAAAACACGTTCACTCACCAGATTTTTAATGATGGCATTCTGTATTAGATCAAAACACTGTGCACGAGATCCCAAGGTGTCCAGGCAGTGACACACCACCTACAAACACAGTGAAGAAATGTTTATGCACTGAGCAGGTAAATTAAGTTTTCACACAGAGTTAAGGCCGCTCTGAGCACCTCCATAATCTGTGTAAACGTGCAATGCTACATAAATGTGGTACTAAAATATGCAGCTGACACATCTTAAAGATGGCTCTGATGCTGCTTTTGTTCTGTGTACATGAAATGCAGCCTTAATGTCAGCATGAAACAGAAATTGTGACCAACTTCTCTTCTCTGTTGTGATGTATATCCAAGTAGCATGAAGCAATAAAGGGCAGGACTGGATTTTGTTTATCGAGATTTGATTGGATCGTAGAAAGTGGGCATTACAAACTAAATGGGCACATTTTGAAATAATGATGTGCATGGATAAATCATTTATAATAAACACTGCAACATTACATAAAAAAATAAGAATTGCCAATTTTGATTCAATGGTACCTTTAAACTTTGTATTGGAAAAAGTATATTTTTTTTTAACTAGTATATTTCTAATTAGTATATATCTTATTAAAATTTTACATTTAAAAACATACTCAATTTAAAACAAAAAATAAATCTGGAATTATAATATACAGAGTATACATTTGATTAAAAATAAAAACATTAAGTTAATTTATAAAATATATAATTTCATCATAAATAGAAATGCAAAATTATAATTATAAAATAGTTATTTTATTAAATTAGAAAAAATAATGAAATATACTGTCAAGAGCAAAAAAAAATAAAAAAAAAAATATATATATAATATGTGTGTGTGTGCACGTGTTAAAAGTAACATTTCATTCATCGTGTCTTTATACATCTGCCTTTAGTGTAAAAACAGCAAAGTTGATAAAAATCTAACTAGACAAAAAGATCAAATGAAGATCAACAGATTTTAGAAACAACTTAAGAAGAGAGTCATTTCATAGACTGAAAGCTGAGAGGCAGGTGACACTTTTTCTATCTCAGTCTACAAAGAACCCTTGAATTAAACATCACAACATCTGACACATACAAACGGTTTAGGTCGGACAAAAATAAATCCCCAGGCCCAGACAAAAGAGAAGTCGGCAGAGAACAAAGAATCCTATAGCACCACACACACAAATATACAGTGACAGGCTCAAAGGGTTGGACCTCGCCACTACGGCCGGTCTGTTGTAATGGAAGTTGACACTGGACAGATTAGCGACACCCTGCCACTCTCTGAACTGATATTTTATGAGCCCAAACAATAAATAAGGGTGTGAGTGTATGTGTGTGAGAAATCTAATAGTGCTAATAGCATTAGGGCAGATTAGATTAAACAGATGAAGGCGGAGCAGAATGTCATTCAGAGCAGGTTATTATCAGACATTAATCAGGCTAACAGTGTTAAGAACACATTACGCATGCTTTAGATTAGAGACGCCTGATTGGCAATAAAGGAATGGACCCCCAGCAGCCATGTGCTCTCGCTCTCTCACACACACCACTCAAACTTCATTTGATGCCAATTGCCAAGCTATATATCTGAGAAACAGTAAGTGAGAATTTTCTTTAAGAGTGTGGTGTGAAATCCCAATAGGATTAGAAGCACACTTTTTTAGCACATTTTGTTTTAGCACATTAAGATATTCCAGCAGGGCAGTAAAAAAGGTGCTAAAATTATTTTCATCAAAAATAAAATTGAATAAAAATTGAATATAAAACTTTGTAAAATTTCACACAACGGTCAAAAGTTTGGAACAATAACATTTTTTATGTTTTTGAAAGAAGCTCACCAAGGCTGTGTCTATTTGATCAAAAATACAGTAAAACAGTAATATGAAATATTATTACAATTTAAAAGTATTTCTATTTTAATATATTTTAAAAATGTATTTATTCTTAAGAATTTTCAGCAGCCATAACTTTAGTCTTTGGGGTAGAAGATATGTGTGTATATATATATATATATATATATATATATATATATATATATATATATATATAAGGGATGGAAATTAACTTTTTTGTCCACCGGCCACTGTGGCTGGTGGATTTCAAAATCTTCAAGCCACTCAATGTTTTTACCAGCCACATTCTTGTTTTTAACCGACAATGTGTAACTGCATGCGAAAATGAATACTACAAGATCTACAATACTTAACCAGGTTATTTATTCTCAAGTCTCAATGAAATACTGACATTTTCTCTTTCTCTCTTATACACACACAAACCATGAATTGATATACATTTCGTTAAATGAGTAGGGCAGATTAAACAAAAAACTGAGCCGATGCTAAACCGCACTCTATGCTGGAGGTTGCTCTCTCTGCGAGAGTAGGCCTACCGTAAAACTTCAAATAATAGCCAAGTCCCAAATAGACGCCTGTCTCTTTTACACGCCTGGTGTGGCGCGACAGGTTTGGGTAAATAAAGGCTTTTTTAGTTTCGGTTTGTATTTAATCATCTAAAACCCGTCAGATCGTCCGCTTTTTGGCGCCGCCAAAGCCTTTTTTGATCGGTGAGTGATGTCGAATAGAATGACTGCTGCGCTTGACAGGGCGCAAACGAGCAGAGCGAGAGAGAGAGAGAGAGAGAGAGAGAGAGAGAGAGAGAGAGAGAGAGAGCCCCGGCCGCGCGCGCGCACTCTCACGTCTTCAAACAACACGAGCGCTGTCTTGCTCTCTCTCCCTTGCGCAAATTAATCAAAATCAATTGACACGATAGTAAAAGGTCGAAAGACCGCAGCTTCACGTGGAGCATTTGGGGTTTTTAGTGATTAGAGACTAGGAACAACATCTCAACACTAAATTATAAAAGCCTGTCTCAAATACTACAAGCCGGTGCAGTTCGACGATTTGGGAAAATAAAAGCCCGGGCTATTATTTTAAGTTTTACTGTATGCCTGTTCTGTCATATTTACATAATGCGCTCGCGGCTAGCTCCCACCTCTCGCGCTCAAGCCTCACGGAAGAAGCGCGCGGGTAGATGTTCGCGCGGCGAGCTCTTTACGACACAAGAGAGCTACCCCGCACAAAAAATGCACCATGCGCTCGCGGCTAGCTCTCCCTTTGAACGGCAAACCGCCTCTCGCACTCCCACGTTTTCTTCCCTCATCCATCCTCGACGGTATCCACAAGTTTCCTACGTCAAAAGTGGGTGCGTCTTCCGGTTCGAAGTAAACAAGCGAAACGTGACACTCATTCATTCATTCGACTATCGATTAATCATTAATATTTATACTAAAATGTATTATTTAATTTGTTTAACTTTTGATCAATTACAAATGCAATGAAAATACAAAAATACAGCGTGTTTTTCCACGATGAGTTCTTTATTACAAGATCAACTTGTGGCAGTTAAACTGGACATTCGGTTATGGCTAAACTTGAAGATATGCGCTGCGGTGTCGGCGTTTTTTTAAACAGAGACCCTTGTTTGTTCCTAAATAAAAAAAGAATCATGTTAAATAAAACCGAAATCGCGATACTCAGATCCACGGACCTGTGTCGCGGTCAGGGAAGGCAGAATCACGATACGCCCTTCCCACTCCCAGAGATATCCTTCCCGTCCAGATCCAATATAGCTACCATATCTTTACTATTTGTAGTATTTGAAGTTAACATTATAAAATTTGTAGACCTACACCACAAAACTAGTTGAGGATAAATTATTTAAAATTGGGCGATTCCAGCATTATGGACGTGACATTTGCAGTCAAAATATAAATTCTCCGAAAATGCATTTAGGCTATTGAAACCTCGGTTTATATACATATATCATATCATATCAATAAAGGAGTCCAGACATTAGAAATATATAGCACATGCATTTTGTATTTAATATGAGGGAAATACACGAGGGTGACACAAAAAAAAAACTTTAACTTTTTGAAAGCACTGAGCCTTTATTTAAAGTTAATTTCGTTTTGTATTAATTGTATCTTAATTTCAATCAATGTTTCATCAACAATTTACCTGGATTTAATAAATAATAAGTAGCGGTAAATATAGCAGACAATAATCAAGACACGGAGGCGCTGGCGCCTGAACTGCAGCTCGTCTCATAAATGAACCGAAACTCAGCGTCTACTTGCCTTACAGACCTGAGAAATATATATATAGCCTATATTATATTAGATATACTATGAAATGTTTACTGTGTGTCATTCATGTTCTGAATATGTTGCTTCACAGTAGCCTTCACTTAAAATCTTTAGTCCAAGATTGTTGGATAATACAATTTGCCACTGAATTAGTTTAGTCCGGTTATAGGCCTATGTACAACCGCGAACAGCACATGTTGTCCCTGAGCTCCGTAACGACATCTCTCATAAAGGTTTGCGACTTATTTTAAATAGTAAAATATTATCTGAAAAACACCTATGCTGCGTCCCAATTCGCATACTATCCGTCCTAAATAGTATTTGAAAATAGAATTAGTACGTCCCAAATCGTAGTATGTTGAAATGAGTGTTCCAAAGAGACCCGGATGGTCTACTATATCCGGTCAGAATCCGAAGTGCAGATCGTTGCGCACTCTAATGGCTGATATTGCCCACAACCCATCGCGCGCTGGACGGGGATTCGGTTAGAACTACAAACACGACTGAAAAGTGTTCAAAAACTACAGACATGGAGGACGCGCGAGTCCGACGGTTATGTAGAGAGGTTTAGATAAAGGGGTTTGAGTGATTAATGATCAGTATCTAACCTCACGAAAATGTATTTATTCAATGTTGTCCACATTATATTGCATCTGCAGCATTGTGGACTTTGGCAAACATACGTTTAGCCATTAACTTTTAAATGCATTATTATATTCAAATTCCAAACACATGAGTTGAGTCTCGGCATGAAAGCCCCATGACTGGCAGATGAACGTGCGACAACAATTCTCTCCGAAATGGTAAGAAGTTATATTAGATTGAATGGAGGAATTTAACTGTGACGAGATGATTGACAGGGCAGTTTACGGTGACAGGATGTACGCGACAGAGCTGTCCGTTAAAGATGGCGAAGTAGTATGTCCCAAAGCTTGCCTACTCTTTTGCTACACACTCAAAAGTATGTACTTTTTCTTCACAAAAAGAGTACATACTTTTAGGGCGTAGTATAAGTAGGCGAATTGGGACGCAGCACTAGCCTCTTCGCTAAATAGCACACAAAATACCATTGGTATGCTACTTCCGCCGCCTGACCGGAAGTTGCACCCACTTTATTTTTTACAGTAGCGCCCCCCGGAAACAGGTGGATAAGCGCGCGGGTGTTGAAGGTGTGCCTCCTCTAAAAGTGTCCGCCGTCCGGGTGAAACAGTATGCTATTTTTATTTACCCGACACGGTGGCAGGTAGGTGAAGTGAGTTTACCCGCCACAACACAAAATCACCCGCATTTGGCTGGTGGCGGGTGCTAATTTCCATCCCTGATATATATATATATATATATATATATATATATATATATATATACACACACACACACAGACACAAAAGTGACAGTAAAGACATGTATAATGTTACTATAGATTTCTATTTCAAATAAACTTTTGAACTTTCTCTTCATCAAAGAATCCTGAAAAAAATTGAATTTCCACAAAAATATTAAGCAGCAAAATTAAATAATAAGAACCATTGTTAATAATTGAGAACCAAAAAAAAAATAATAATAATTGAGCATCAGCAAATCAGCATATTAGAATGATTTCTGAAGGATCATGTGACACTAAAGACTGGAGTAATGATGCTCAAAATTCAGCTTTGCTTTTTTACTGTTTTTACTAATTTTTTTTTATCATATAAATACAGTCTTAAGGCTTGCGTTCATTTTCCGTGAAAACTTTACTCCTTTGGCCGTGAGAGTGCGCACGGCAAGTGCCGAAGATGTCTTTCCACGATCTAGTAGACTTTTTCTTGCACATGAACTGTTGTACGCAAACCATCCGTGCAGACACAAAAATAGGGCTTCGCGTGGACTTCCGGGAACCCTCCTAATGACCAAAATTACATCACGTGGAAAGTGAACAGCTGAGGTATACTTTGGGCTTTAGTCAACATAAGTCTTTTTTCAAATTATAATTTTCTTTATCGAATGGCTTAAAAATATCTTTATTTAATATAATTTTTTCCCACAAGGTTGAGAATGCAATTAACTTGTACCAAAATGCTACATGTGTTTTTGTAAGGCAATTTCTTTACTGTTAAAAATAATTTCTAATTAAACCCAAGTTAAGTGATTGAGCTGAGAGAAAGTGTGTCCAGTGCTTGTGTAAGCGAGGAGGGAATCAGGCTCTTTTCCTCATTAAGGCCCATTATTCTCCATCAGCCTCACCTGCTGGCATCATCTCCCCCGTCACTCCTCATTACCGTATCAACGGAGATGCCAGCCGTCCCTCTACACCTATACTGTCTGATTGACTTGGACGCAAAAAATGAAAGTCCAGAGAAAATTGCATAGAGGAATTAGCTGTGTGTGTGCAGTAAAAAGAGGGGGGCAGTGAGAGTGAGACCCTGGCCTGAGGGAGTGGTTTTGTTGGGTTTTAATTTCCGTGTAAAATGTCAGGTGGTGATGGTGTCCGCTGGCTGGCATTAGCATTTGCTTTAGCCAGGAGCGCTCTGATAACCAGCCCTTATTGAAATATGGAGACACCTACACCGGTGCGATGCGATAAACCCTCCCTCTGCTCAACGAACTGGCCATCTCCAGGGGGAAACTAAAACACACTTGGCCCAAGTGGCCCTGCGCTGATTCAAGTGCTTCATGGTAGAAGTTGAAAATTGGACCAGGTTAGCATGAAAAAAGACGATGCGATTAAGGTAAACAGCATGACCTGGTTCATATCTCTTTCATGATGTGCAAAACACTTCTTGGTTTTACAAACCAAGACTTTTTAAGTGCACTTTTCTAGTGAGCACAGGAAAATACTGTTACCGTTTCCTGTTAATGTATATATCATTTTCATGTGCATGAAAAAGTTTCCATTTTTTTTGTGCAAAAATGTTGTTCTGCAAGAAAAAAATCTATGTGTACGCACAAAAGTCTCGGGGGTTTTTCTGCAAATATCGCATTAGGGGCTCTGTGCTATTAGAGCTGTCAATTTAATGCATTAATTTAGTGTGATTAATTATAAAAAAAAACTATACATTAATATTAACGCAATTAACTGTGCCCCTGACCTGTATGTAAATTACGTATTCAAGGAAGTTTCACGTTTTTTGCAACAATGTAACAAATGGAATCGCTTTGAGAAGCACTTTCAACATTGAATTAATGAAAAAATAAATAAATAAATAAATAAATTTGGCAAAAAAATAAAAAATAGCACAGATGAAATACTGTGCGAAAAAAACAAACAATCAATATGTTGACTTCTAAAGGCACTTTTTATCATGTTTATTAAACTATTTTGCCTTTCACAATAATGTGATGTCTTTAAATTATATATTTTGATTTTCATCTAAATGTTCATGGGGACTTTTCTTAGAAAACATTCACATATTATTGTTACTATTGTGTATAAAAAATTAAGCACTGGACAGAACAAATATTTAATGCTGAAAATGCTTTCCCAGGCAAACGTGTAATGCAAATGCAGTCAAGAGACTGCAGACAGACGAGTGGATTGACACCAGAACCACCGCATGACTGACACAAGCCAGACTAGATGAGAGAGGAGGGGGGCGCTCACAGGGGACAGAGTGGATGACAACAGGATTAGAAACATATGCCAGCGATTGACAGCAGAACAACTGACATAACACACATGCTGGAGCTGAAAGTGGAGAAGGGAATGGCAGATAACAGAGAGAGAGAGAATCACCTCCACCACATCCCAATGATGTAGAAACTGCTGCAGGGTGGTAGCGAACACACTGAGGGGTGAGAGTGTGGAGGAGGGCAACAGGCCATCTTCATCTGTGTCCTGTAGGGCCCGCAACATCTCAGATGAGAAACCTGAAGCACAGGATAATGGGAACGCCACTTTATCAATATCAAGCATGCTGTCGGTACTAGTATCATTGAATGTGATGTATGATCTGTGTGTATACAAGTGTGTGCGCACCTGTTAGTGTGGTGAAAAAGAAACTGAGGTAATCTACATCCTTCACTGGCACATCCTGTGAACTGCTCGACCAGCCACTCAGAGGAGACCTGCAGGGAAGCACACACGCATTACTGTGCAGTGGTCCGGCACTGAACCGCTCTCCCGTTACACATCTCACACTGTACCTGTGTGTGTGTGTGTGTGTGTGTGTGTGTGTGTGTGGTGAGAATGTCAGTCTAAAAATACTGGCCATCGGAGATCCTTCATTTCCTTTGAAATCAACCTCCCACCACAAACACACTCACTTTCAGCAAATGAGAAGACTCACGGTATTAAGGAAACGCTGGGGTCACCCTCACAATATGGCAGACATCACTTACTGTTCCTTCAGAAGATTTTACAACATTCCTGAAGCACAGGATCATGTTGATCATTTAACCATTAAAAAAATTTTTTAGGAATGAATGCTATATCAAGATTTTAGTTTTTTGTATAGGTCATACTTCTAAGTCTTTTTTGCTCTTTAATCTTTAAGGATTTTTATCAAGTAAATGTAAGATAAACATGTACTGGACTGAAGCAACTTGGGTTTACTTGATTGTTCATATACCATTTTTTCATGTTAATGTAAATGACAAATATGACACAACATGCTTTTGGGGAACATTTATTTGTCCATTTCTCAATTATCATTCATTTGCACTGAATTGCATTTATGAGCCATAAAAGCCTGATCCAACATGGACTCCATGTAATGCTGTGCTTCTATGTTCAGCGAAAACTTTGTCAAGATATTTTAGAAGTGACCATTTTATAGTCACGCTTTTCTGAGAAGGAAATCAGAAAGAATCAGTGTGTGCGCGTGTGTGTAGCTAGCTATTCAGGGACAATCCACGCAGTCTTATGATTCTCCCTTATTGATGTGGATCAGCCTCAAGGCTAATAAAGTGAATGGATATCTGACCTTTTACTTGTTTGATTTTATTTCTCTTGTGATTGTGGAATGAGCATGTGCTGGACTTCCTTAATGCATAGTGATTGGCATATTTCCCAACAAATCATTAGTAAAAAGGGAGTCTGGACACACAAACACATAGAGAGATGCACCAAGAAAAAAGTGCTACTGTTCACTGTCTTTCTGTGTGCCAGCCACACACATGGATAATACAACACACACTCTATTGCTAAACTCTTAGCCATTCTTGTCTAAGTTTAGCAACACTTTCTGAACCCCACGGCCACCATTCAAAACTCAACAAGAGTTAGCTTCATTTCGCTGATGTGATCAAAGCCAAATTCTTGCGAAGGACAAAATGTTCGGTTCATGTTGTTCTGAGGATTGGCTCTCTTAACGGCATGTCACGCAGTTCAGCCATGAACAGAAGCAGCCTTAAGTGATGCTTGGCTTATCACGGAGGAATCCTGTCATGGGTCCAGATTTTTTCAAATGTGCAGTCGGTGTGAATTCACTTGCCGTAGCATTTGTTTTGGAATTTCGGTGCGACTCTCAGCAGGGACCTTGAGGATCGTTCAACGCCTCATCTAAAGAGTAATACTGCCCTCTATAGGTTTCCGAGCAAACTTAACCCAGTGTTGTTGTTATGAGGAAACAGAGAGCCCAGAGGAAAGGCAGTGTATCCAAGACTCATTCACACAGGGACTCTAAGTTACACAGTCAGTGTGTTCTCAAACATTGCTCCCTTTAGGATTTAAGGGGAAACTACAAATAAAAGAGTGGCTTTAGGCTAATGACTAAAAGAAACACAGTGGGGACACAGCATGTCATGAAGATACACACACAAATGTACTTGCACACAGCCTAAGGCCCTCAGCATGCAGAGGAACTCACAAAGGAGTATTCTGTCAATCATATATTACTAGTTTACACTTGTAAGCTTATCAGATCAGTCCTCTTATAAGACTTTCCCTATTTGTTTTCCTAAATAAGAACATATGAAATGATAAAAACGTGATAAACCTTAATAAAGATGTGTATTTTGTATGAGGTGCACTATTTTTTTATTATTTGGTTACTATTATAGTACTTTAATATTAATATTTTGAATTCGCTTTTATTTTTATATTGTCATTTTAGTTCAAATTTTTGACATTTTGTTGTAGTATTAGTTTTCTATTTAAAATATTTTTCTTTAGCTGTAGTTCATTTTATAACGGTTTTATATTAGCAAACCTATTTCAATAGGATGCCAAGGAAACATTTCTAATTTTCACAGGTTTTTCATCTAATATTTTACTGTATTTCAGCTTTATTTTTATTACCAAAATTGATTTTGAAAAAATTATTTTGGTTTTAGTTAACAATAACTACACTTATGAGATGACAGTATCTAAGTACCGTCTGTTTGCCATTTCATTAAATTATTCTATTTATGTTTTTATTAAAGCATATTAATAATTACATTGATGAAAGCATTAATGGTTTAAGTTAATGATGCAGCATTTGTGAATAAAGCAACAGGATGATTTTGTATCATATCCGTTTTTTCCAACTAGACTTATAATTTTTTTTATCTTTATTTCATTCAAATCAATTACTTGTTTATTTGTGTTAAGAGTAATCAAAGAGTACTCAAAATGCCCATCCCTGCTCCTTTTCTTGAAGACACTCTCACTTAACAAAATTTCTGAAAGCCCTTTTTAATGTGAGTGTATTATGTTAATACAACTTGCCGAAAACAGTGCAAAATACTAAGGCCTGGTTTCACAGACAGGGCCTAATTTAACTAAGGCCTAATCCTGACTTAATCTAAGACATTTAAATAGCTTTTATAAACGTGCCTTAAAAAACATTACTGGTGTGCATCTTGAGACAAAACAATGCTGCCCTACAAAGCAAAAAGGCAGTAACTGCATTTTTTGTCAAAAATGAGTTATTATAATTTTCATGACATTCAAGGCATCCTTTGTTATGTGACAAAACATCTTATCTCAAATGTGTGTCGTTTTGGAGAAAAATGGTAGTCGTTTGTACAGTAACTGCAAAAAGCCCTAGTGAAACAAAGCAAGAGTACAGTAACATCCATTACTGTGTTCTTGTTATGTTTTACCTAACAAAAAATAACCGTGTTTCTGCGCAGTGTAGTTACTGTTGCCATGGTGAACACAGCTGATTTTCGGGCATCCTCACGGGACGATTTTAACATTTGCGATTTCACCCTTCTAACTTCCCAAAATTGTTCCCCTACCAAACTACCCCCCTCCCCTGAAAGAATGAAAAAAATATTTCAGAAAGAAAAAAAAAAGGTGCAAGAGCTCCATGTAGTTTAGCGGTTACTATGATTTTCGCGATATAGCAGTTCAGTACACTTGAAATTAAATCGTGATAGACTACTGTGTGAATATTAAACCGCAATAATAGTACAATTTAAATACAAATCCTACATGTTCTGTGAATAAATGGGGCAGTCGACGCGCAGTTTCATTAAACACACACACACGTGCGCGCTGAAGCACGTGACGCTCAAGCTGTTTATTGCATATAAGAGGACACGACTGCATGAACTTACTCTCCAGACTCTAGATCCGCTCTTAAAATCACTTTGTGAGCATTTAAACGCTTCATTTGGGAAAAACTATCGTCATGTCATAAACACAGAAACTAAGGTCTTCACGGCAACCCGTCAAAATAAAAGTTCGGTTTAACTTGACAGAAATATAGGCCTATTACTGTTGTACAGTAGAATTTAGAAACGTCTCAATGTAATAATAATACTAACACTAATACAAATAAATTAAGATTAAAACTAAATTTTTATTCAATGTTTTAATTTTAACAGTAAAGCTCATTGTGCAGCATGTTGTTTGACAAAAAATGTTTGTTTAATTTCATATGATTAAAAGAAATGTAGGATAATTAATAATATATTAGAATTTTTATAAATTTTATTTGTAATATTCATAGAATATTTTTTAAATATTGTATTAGTTTAATAATAGTTTATAATAAAAGTTTCATGATTTCAATTAATTAGACATGATTTTTGATTACTAAAAATTTACACCACGTATCCGTAACACACCCGCTCCGCAACACTAGTTTCGCAACACAAAAATGTTGAAAAAAAATATTGTCCAAATGGTTCCAATTATTTCAAATACAGTGCATCTAACACACCCAGAGCCCAAGTTGTGGCAAAATAGTCTTTGGAGAATCTAGTTACTGCCTTTTTCCTTGGTTTGGTGCCACGTTTTTGGTAAGTAATACAAAGCAAGAATACAGTAACTGCAAAATAGGGGTAAAATATCAAATTAAATATGAGGATTGATATGTACAAAGAATAAGCTAATATAAAGTCACAAAACAGCCACATGTCCAATAATCTACCTTCAACTACTTAGGCTGGATGACTTGATAACTTTAAAGTCATTTTTCTCTGTTCTACACTCTGTGTAGTTACTGCCTTTTTGCTTTGTAGGGCAGAATGGCACTGACATATTTTAAGATAAGTCAGTGTAAGTTGCTTCAGGTAAAACAGCTCAAACATGCATTTTAGTCTTGGACTAGCATTAAGCCTTTACTGTGAAACCGGGGGCAAGTGTTGTGTATACTAAAGACAACGATAACTCTGAATATACTGAACTTACTGCAGTATGACCTCTGCTTCACTGCACAGTGACTCGTGGCTCCGTTCCGCCGCATTACGGCCAATCACGGTTAATGACTAATGGTCACGGCCAATCAGAGTTAAGTGGGAGAATTGGCCATCCTCTTATCATGCCGCAGAGTGCTTGGCTGTCTCCGATTGGTTAAATTATTTGATTCTATTAGCAGTGAAAACTCTGAGGCTGCTGTCTCCTCTCGGCAGTCGTAGAAAACAGAGTCACATTCTAAACATATCAGTCAGATGCAGACAGATACTCCCCCTCCAGGGCTGAGGTGCACATGCATAACCAGTCTTGGTCAAATCCACACTAATGCACTGATTTCCCCATTTTAGCAAGTATTATGGGTTACACTTTAATTCTATGTTACACTTTAGACATTCTACTAACTATAAATACTTTGCAACTACATATCAACTACCAGTCATTAGAGTATTAGTAGACTGTTAGGTTAGGGTTAGGTGTTAGGGTTCGGGTTGGTAGAATAAGTTGACATGCAGTTGCAAACTTACTTATAATCAGTAGAATGTCTGTTGGGGGACCATCAAAATGAAGTGTTCCCAGATATTAAGCAGACAGTCTACTAATACTCTAAGTAACTTTGCAACTACAGGTCAACTAGCTATTTGTAAAGTTAGCAGAATGTCTAAAGTGGACCATCAAAATAAAGTGTTTGGCAACGCTCAACTCATGAGAACTGTACTAAAGCAGGAGTGTGTATGAAATTCATATATGCATTCTGTTTTAAATTCATTCTTAAATTAAATCTCTTGTCCAAAACCAAGCACATTTGTATTTCATTCAATGATGAAAAGTAGTGATAAACTCTACATAAATAAACAACAACAGAAGATTACTTTACAAGTGATTATGCAAAGACATTGTGGAATTCATTTCTAAAACGTTACAATTTCTTTTTTAAATGTGCCATACCGGAAGACTGGAAGCAGACTTAAAGACTGCATTAGTGTATGCTGATGTGTCATAATCCTCATACCTCAGGTGTATGGTGCGTATTAGTGTTGTAGCGAGGCTAGCCGACACTCTCCCAGTGTTGCAGACCTGGCTGAGACATGCCAGAAGCTCTGCGGGAAACGCTGGCAGGAAATGGAGAATCTGAACCAGCCTCTTCTGCGACTCCACAGGCAACACAACCACACAGCCATCCTGTGGATCTGCGACATGAACACATACAAATATATCACTCTGAATAAACTGAGAAACATTCATACAAAAGATATGCTCACCATGGAAAAGTTATAAAAAGAAAATATTTATATGAAATAAAATTGTACTAATACATAGAAGCCTACTGTTATTTTAAAACTCCTTTTGAAATTCCTGGCCCAAGGCGAATTACCCTTAGGGGTTGACTGCTCTATTTTGAGATTGATTATTCATTCTGATTGTGAAACTTGATGGGAAAAGAAAGAGCTGCTCCACCTAGTGACAGATTTATCTAAATGCTAACACTCAACAGTGAAGTAAAGAATGCAAGTGAGAAGAGAGGGAGAAAAAGTAAGAGAGAAAGAGTTTTGTCCTGTCAGTGATCAAAGATAGACAGACATTATTAGCTGCTGACGCACGCTGCTGATGTCATGAGTGCAAACACACACAAAGAGAGTGCTGTGCTCCCGAAACACAAAACTACAGAGCGCTTATATCACACACAGAACCAGAGACGCCACCACTCTAATGCTCACCCTCACTACCGCCCGATCCCTTACACAAGACTCTCTCATGCACACACACACACACTATGCGCCAGAGAAACAAGAATCTTTTAGAATTTTGTGTTTGAACTTCCGTTTTGCGCCAGCTTTGAATATTTCTATGGCATCGCTGTCAAAGAGTAATTAGCTGGTGAATTTGCTTATTGTAGAGCTAATGAAAGTCATTGACATGAGCATTGTTATGTTTGAAGCAGATGTCATAACAAATGTCAGTAGACCGGGAAGATTTTAAAACGAGTGGTTCATTAATTAATCCGTAAGATCTTACCTTCATGCTGTGACACAGCACACAACGAGCTCAGCGCTGAAAAGGGCAGGGGCTACATAAGGTCTATAGTAGTGAGAGAGTATGCTTAACAGTTGTTTGTGTGTATGGGCATATTTGATTACCATAAAGGCCACAGGCATTTTTCTGAAGACTCTGCAGAAGGTCTTTGTTGCCCCTCGCGGCAGCTGGCTGCACCGTCTCCAGCAGTTGTGCTGAGAGCTGAGGATTCCTGCTGCCCAGCTGAACCAACTGCACCGGCAGTGACGCCAACCAGCGCGCCAGAATCCTGCTCCTGAAAGAGAGGTAGACTTCAGACTACAATTCATTTCACAAACTGAATACATGGAAAAATATGGCAAAATTGTAAGACCATACAGATAAAGACTACAAATATATAACCACTAGAGGTTGAACGACTTCAGATTTTTTTAAGTCTACATTTATGTGATTATAGTCGCTGATGACATCATTATTGAACAAATAAGCCTGAACCTCGAGCTGACAGCTGAGACTCGAAGTTGCCTTGTGCACAGCTATGGCATATGACACAGCGCTGCCCACAAGACTATTGCTCCTACATAACAGCTTATTTTTATCATTTTTTTTGTCTTTGGGTCATTATATTTCTCAGATTTCTTCTCGTTCTAAATCAGACACAGATAAAATAGCACAGTAAAGATATTTAAATGCATTAGTGAGAGAGCGATTGCATAGGCCACGATCGGCGACTAGTCGACGTCAAGCTTAAAGCATCATGGCAGAGCATTACAGTCGACTAGTCTGTACAACTCCCTGATAAACAAGTAAAATTAATTATGTTGTTTTACAATACTTATTCCTAATGTGCAGAGACAATTAGCTGTAACTAGGCTGATACACCGTTCAAACGTTTTGGCTCAGTTTAAAAAATGTTTCCTATGCTCACAAAGTCTTCAGCTATTTGATCAGAAATACAGTAAAAACTGAAATATTTTAATATATTCTAAAATGTTATTTATTCCTGTGATGTCAAAAATGAATTTTCAGCATCATTACTCCAGTCTTCAGGTTCACATGATTCTTCAAAAACCATTCTAATATGCTGATTTGCTGATCAAGAAACATTTCTTATTATTATCAATGTTGGAAACAGCTTAATATTTATGTGGAAACCGTGATACATTTTTTCAGGATTCTTTGATGAACAGAAAGCTCAAAAGAACAATTTATTTCAAATAGAAATCTTTTGACCAATTTAATTCAACCTTCCTGAATAAAAGTATTCATTTTAATGGTGTGTGTGTGTGTGTGTGTGTGTGTGTGTATATATATATATAAATAGAAAGGACAAATATATTGACACTGGAATAAATGGGTTTGGTGGTGGGCACCTACCTAGCAATATGAGGGTGGTTCTGATGCTCTTGAATGTAGAGCTGACTGAAGAAGCGCAGCAGCAGAGTGCGGACGCTCACACTCAGGTTCCTCTGCTGGTACTGCACAAACACAGCCTGCAGGAGATCATCGGTCACCACTGCAAACACACACACATTTTATATCCAGCAGACCTTTATTAGAAAAAACTTCGTCCTCTATTAAGAAAATGGTCTCACCTCGGCTGCGCTGGGTGACAATCATTCTCCACACCACCTCCAGTAATGCTGCCAGGTGCCTTGAGCTCAGCTTGCCCCCACTGGATAACGTCTCCCTAATAAAGACCCTGATTGGTCCGAGCCAGTCAGCATCTTCGACTGCTACGTGAACCTGGCCCCTAAGACTGAGTGTCACCATAACTTGACACAATGTGACGTTTACGGCCAACGGTTCCACGTTACCCCCAGCAACCGTTTCGCTTGCTACTTGCAGCCTGATCCTGAAAGCAAAAAAAAAGAGAGGGATATTTACCTTCATAGAGCAGTAGTTCTCCACCACTAGGAGGACTCTTTCAAATTAAATAATTATTCTTATTATTAATACTGTTTATTCAAATAATCTAACAAACATATATAGAAGGCGATCATTAATTTAAGTAAAAAGCACAGTTTGCTTTAACATAGAATATATAATGATGTGCAATAATGTATACACATTTAATAACTGGGTAATCTTCTATAATCTACTTGGTTATGTATTTAAAAAATTATTTTACACCTTTTGTCCAGCTGGCATAACAGGGCTGGGGAGTAGAGGGGGTTTGTGTTATTTGTTTGGTTTGTTGGTAATAAATACAATATTTAAAATAAAATAAAATAATAATTTTAAAATGCTTAAAAACATACAATCAAGTTTTATTAATTATTTTTATTGAAGAACAAACAGTTCTTGAAACTTGTGGAATCAAAAAAATGCATTGTGGTTCATTCATGTACAATTATTACCATCATGTCTGTTAATAAAGCATATGGACTTTTTGGTCACCTCTTTCCATCAGCTTTTTTCTTGAGTCTTGCTACTTCCAGCAGGCCGTAGGGGAAGTTTTTCATGAAGTGCTGTTTGAAATCTGACAGGTACGAGTTCCGGAACCAGGCATCCTGCACGATACAGTGGAAACAGGGTTTATGTGAGCACACCTGGCTGCACAACATCAGTGATGCTGCCACTGCAGTGTAAGTGTATGTACCAGTATGTCCTGTTGGTCTCTCTGTGGGGTGAGTCTTCTCAGTAACTGCAGTATGGAGAGGATCTGGAACATAAGAGCCATGGACTCGGCTGAGAGCAGGTGGCCGCTGTCCATCTGCACGCGCTCTCCACCTGCCGCCTCAACCCAGATCTCCAGCAACAGAGGCACCAGGGTTCCTGCAAAGCCCTGCACCGTCTCAGCTGAGCAGAGTTCCTTATTCATTCCAGCCCCTGGCTTAGAGTCAGGCCTACACAAAACAGACATAAAGACAAAACAATGATCATCATGATATTATATGTAAGAAATGGTATCAACACTATCAAAAACAGTAGCATAATAACACTAGTGCATTGATCTATAGAACAAGTAGGCTACAGAATGAAACATGCCAAATATGCAAATACACTGACCATGAAGAAGGCTATGCTTTTTCATTCAGTTTACTAGTTAACCTTTCACAAAGTCATGCTAGAAACATTTATAAGAGCACTAGACAAAGTTCGTATTACTAATCCATATTGAAATGTAACAAAATGTTATTTTACAATGAAACTTTCAGTACAATGAAAACAAACAATTAGAAAAAAAATTGTCTTTGTTGTCTGTGTGCTACTGCCTCAATATCAATATCATGACTGCGAAATTACTCCATTACTGAGCCAGCATCTCAAAAAGGGCATCCAATTTTTTGGGGGAATATTTACTTATATTCTCTACATTTAAAATGCAAAAAAAAGAAAATTTGTTGCAATTTACGGGCCAAATCAAAGGTCATAATGGGCCAAATTTAATTCCCTAGTTTGGGCACATCTGAAATAAACAAAACACTTTCAATGCAATATTCAGTTGGTCTACATGATGAAGGGCATTCTGATAATGAAAAGAGAAATTAGTCAGCAATCATTTAATGTAACAACGAAACACACCTTAGGCGATAAGTGGAGCGTGGGGTGGGCACGGCTCCAGAGTGTTCAAACACTTGGATCCTGCCCTTTCCAAAGACATGCTCCTCCCAACTCACATCTACAGGTGTCACCAAGCCTTTCTCTCCAGCCCACATTCCAAGGCCAATCCTACTGATCACGTCTTCCTCCAGAGGTCTTTCCTCAACAACTGCCTGCAGAAAATTGCCCAACCTAAAAATTTGTGCATGCACAAATTATTATGGTACAATAAATAATAACATAGCAACCTACACAGAAAGAAGAGGGAGAAAATGACAGACTTTTATGTACATTTTCTTGGTGCAATACCTGAGCAGCACAGTAAGTCTCCATTGCTGTGCTGTCACAGAGCGATTTGTGCTGATAGTCAGAGAATAGCTCCCTTTCCCAGATTTATCCAGGCCTGTTCCAGCTTTCCGCCTTTGGGAGATGAGCTCCAGAAAATTGGCCAGCAGAACCGTATGTCTCTGAGACAGAAGTCCAGGATAGTGCTCTAGCAGCACATCTAGGACACGGAGAGCATCTTCCTGGATGGGTTCTGAGATGTGTGTCATGGCACAAGTGAGGTGGGCGCTGAGCAAGGGGAAGAAGGGTGCTATGCGTTCGGCGGAGATGCACTGAGCGACGAAACGCAGCAGACGAACTGCAGCTGCGCGCACGGAGCCGTCTTTGTCGGTGAAGAGCGCCGCCACCTCGGAGAGCACAGCTGACGCATGCTGCTCAACCAGAGTAGGGTGAGCGGAGAGCAACTCCCGCAAACCCACCAGAGCTCCCTGCTTCACGTTACTGTTGAAGTGGTGCAGCTGGGACAACAGATCCTGAGAGAGAGAGACAATGGAAGTGTGATAAAAAAGATAATGAACTAGGGGTGTAAATTGGACATTGTGACATTGATTGCAGATCCCAGAAAACATGCCATAATGCGATAACGCATCAACATATCGATATTACAATTGTATGTGCCTATTTTGCACAACCTGTTACATTCTTATTAACTCACAAATGCAATCAAAACATAACATTAACGTTTAATTGAAATCTTTGGAAAAAGAAAATTCTGTATTCCATTTTGGGATCCACCAATACTCCAGTTTTGAAATAATAATAATAATTTGGTCCATAAAGTGTTAAAACCATGGTTAAAACGTATCAAATATTTGATGACAGCTCAGTGACACAATGCAGATGTGACTAACATGAGTGTGTCGAAAAATAAAGGTGCATCTTAAAAATATATACGTTGCATTTATCATATTGTTAGTCATTTGAACGGCAGCACGGTTGGGTAGCACTGTCGCCTCACAATAAGATGATCCTCAGCTGAGCCAGGAGTCCTTTCTGTGTAAAGTTTGGATGTACCCTGATCAACTCCCAAATCAAATGTGTGTGTATGATGCGGACCCTGCAAATGAGTGTGAATAACACTAGCAAGATGGATGAAATGTTAATCATTTGATCAATGCATCAGTTCATATTTAATAGGGATGCACGATGATATCGGGACAACATCGGAATCGGCCGATAAAAGCTTAAAATTACCATCATCGGCATCGGCCGATATGAATATTTCTGCCGATGAGCCTTGCCGATAGGGTGGCGTGTTTCCTAAGCGCACGTGACGACCGCGAACAAAGCATGAGCGCCAGCAACTTAAACTTCCAACTAGGGGTGTGCGTCTCACGGTTTTTGATCATGGACGATTAAAATGTCTCCACGATCTGCTTTTGAAGAAAAATCATAGTATCGTGCATTCTATCAGTTCAATTCTGGCGCCTTCATCTCAACATACTGTACAACGCGACGTACATTCACACCACATCACATGTAAACGCAGAGGTAGAGTCAAGCCGCCTTTCCACTGCACACGACAAACGACAGCCATTGGACCGGAAGTCATTCATTTCCAATGGAGAGTCGTACAGGAGCTGCGGGGAGGTCCGATCATATGCGTATGCGGAAAATTCGGATCCGATTTGAGCTTTGGGTCCGTTGAAATATCTGAACTTCTGCGGCTAGACCGTATGCGACCGGCCGACCGGATGTAATGTATTCTAATCAAAACTATGAGCGTGAGGCTAGAATTACCAATATTTTAACTCTTTAATGTTATTCTGTAAACGATATTTCTGTAAAATGTCAGTTATTAATAATTAAGGCAGAATTTATTTTTATAATTATTAAATCAATATTAGCTCTGTAAAATCTACTGTTTCATTCATTCATACCATTTCATACATTCATTAAAATCATTCATTTTACCATTTAGAATATCCGAGGTAACGGTTGCTTCACAACCAAATTCAAAGTTCCGTGCGACTGACACTAGGGGGCGAAATGCGACAATCGTATGTCAATGTCGTGTGCAGTGGAAAGGCGGCTTTACACTCACGGGACACCGCAATTCACAAAAGTTCATTATTTGCATGTGCGTCAAAATCTTGCTAGGTAAACATATCATTCACGTGCTGATGCGCTGTTCTAACATCCGCTTTTCTGAGCGCGTTACACCCGACGCTCACAGGAACTAAAAGCCCGTCACAGCGCCTGCATACTGGACTAATCTTTCGAGTCTTATTGCGCTGATACTGTCAAATACACACAAGGTTTACATAAACAAAGTTGGTTATGTCTAAAGTGAAAGCAAACAGAGAAAATCTGCTTGTCAAATGCGTGTATATTAGACGCGTCGCGTGCAGCTCTTAAAGAGACAGTAATAATAGGCTGCCGCTTGTCCTTAAAGGTAACGTTATTGTAGGTAGGAATTGTATAAAAAAAGCTTTTTTCCAAATTTGTTTAAACTTTCTGTATTTATCAATGCATAATTAAAATGTAAGTACTCTGAAAAAGAAAGTATAAAAATCGAGTGTCTGTAGACCTCTCACGACTGTTTTAAAGACAGCTCACTATTTCCATTCACTCCACCCCCTCCCGGCTGGGCTCCTTCCAAAGCCACGCCCCCAAAACACATGAACGCGCGACTCTGACCGCTGAGCTGAAGACGCATTATTTACCTGAGACGAGTGGAGCAGTGCATGTAGTGACATCATGTCAGAATCACATGTAATAAAAAAATCTAACTTTATCATTATGAAGATAAACAAATAAGATGTATTTTAGTACTCACTATCAAGTAGCATATTGATATTGGTAAAGATTAAAATATATATTTATTGATTCGCTAACGAGCTAGTTATCTATAAGGCAAAGCTAAAAACAGGTTGCATGATACACGTTTTTCCATTGCCATCATTTACACTGTGATGAAGATGAATTTCGTGTAACATTCATAACATATATGGTGTTCTGCATGTAAGAGTTTCCATAATGAAAGCATTCTTGACTCTGATAAGGACTACACTGCAGAGACAAGTACCGCATCGTCAGGTCGAGGACAGATCCGGGGTCGAGGGATTTTTTGTTTAAAAACAAAACAAAGGCGAAAAAACCGTGCAGGTAAACTTCCAGGTGAACATGGTAAAAGAGTTAGACAGAGGGTAAATATAATTCTAAGAAAAGTTCCTGGATGCGGATCGGCCTACTATCTGTTAAACATGTATTTAGTTATCTAAAGCAAAATTATGCACAATTCAACACTATAGCTATCATCTTGAGCTAGGCATATTATATATTATTTATCATCTCTACTACGGCTCACTAAGTAATGTTATGTTAGCTATATTAGGCAGCTACGTGTGCTAATGACACATGCTTTATGAAAACATAAAGAAAAAAATATGTATGATCAAAATACAAAAAGAAAGATTTACCTGTCCAGCAGAAATATAGCCATCCAGGGGTCACTTTTCAGCCCCTTGAGGTCTCTCAGTTCTCGCCATCGCTGGAAAGCCACGCCGATATTGGCATGCGTTTTATTTTGTTTATTTTGTTTATCCAAAGACTTTTTGTTCATTACCTTTTCAAGTAACGTTACTGTCTTCCTTTTTTTCCCTGGTTTGCCTTCGCGAACTGCATATGTGAATTTTGATTGGTCTTTCTAATCTCTGCCATTGTTTTGCTATTCTTAGGTTCCGTGCCTCTTGAATTCCTCAAATCAAACGGATGCGCGCGCAAGTGGGCAGGTCCTGTGTGGCAAAAGGGTGGTTGCCATGGTTGCGAGAGAGTGACAGTCGCCTAATCCAATCCTTTGTTTCGTCCCGAATGTAAATAATGAGCTGTGTTTAGTGCAGATTAAACGTTCTAAAGTCACTCAATTTTTATACTCTTTTTATCAGGGTACTTACATTTTAATTATGCATTGATATATACAGAAAGTTTAAACAAATTTGGAAAAAAGTTTTTATAAAATTCCTACCTACAATACCTTTAAAGAGATACTGCACCCAGAAATACAAATTCTGTCATTATTTACTCACTCTAATGCTGCTCCAAACCTGTATTCATTTCTTTCTTGTGCTTAAATATACTATGGAAGTCACTGGAGTAAAGGAACTGTTTGGTTAGCCACATTCTTCCAAATAACTTTTATTTTCAACAGAAGAAAGAAACTTGAGAGAGTAAATGATGACAATTTAAATTTTTGGGAGAACTATCCCGTTAATGTTAATAAAAAAACAAAACACAGAGGTAATCACTCACTGCTCTTGACTGAGAACTTTAATAGAAGCTTTAACCCTCTGGGGACCAGAAACGCGCCGGCGCGTTTTGCTCGTTTTTTTCACAAAGCAGAAAAATAGACTTAAAGTACTACCATCATTTCTGTTCATATAGAGTTAAGAAATATGAGAAAATAATCTGTTAAATGTCTACTTTTTTATGTGCCCACATACAATCGAAATAAAATATTGTGCTTTTGTAAAATAAAGAATATAAACAGGGTGTGCGTTCTGCCTCTCAGTCACCGTGAACTTTTTTCCTGGAGCACGTCTCTAATCTTCAACAAAACTCTCTAATACTCGCAAATACTATTCACCCAGACATGAGCAATATATCTTTTAAATCATTTGAGTTTGTACTTTTAAATGATCCGATTCAAAACTAAAATAAATATTCTCCGTTTGTGTAATCTATATAAAAAGAGAGACGTGTCACCCATTCTAATTATCTTTCTCTCAGCTCATTATCTCCGGTAATGTGACACGCCCACGGAGAGCACGCGCTATTCAAACGCAAATACGTGAAGCACCACATTGAGACGCGTTAACGCCCATAAACTCTGAAAACACACTATATTTTTTAGTCAGATTAATCTACTGTCATCTTGAGCGGCTATGAGGAACAATCCTGGGACATTTACCTACCTCAGAACAAGTGCTGGTTTATTTTCACCACGAGGAGGAGCAACAGATTCAGCTGAGAAGTGTGTAAGTGTTTTATGCTTGTGCTTTGTTCTAATCGCGATATAGAATAACGTTAGTGTCTGTAAACGGAAAAATAGCATACTGTTTAAATGTGAATCATGTTTCTGTGTGTGCGTGTGTGTGTGTGTGTGTGTGTGTGTGTGAATGAATGAATGAATGAATAAACGCACAGATACGCACTGGTATAGACGAAATAAAAGACATTGTGTTGACTAGCTTTGGATAGAGTATAAAGTTTTTACTCTAAAATAGACATCAAATAAGCTTTGTTAGGAGTTTCTGCTCATATATGTTAAATATATAGTATGTTTTGTCAATAAACTAATCAACTAAGATGTTATAGTCTAGTGTTTGTTCCAATCCAAGCTAAATCAAAATAATGAATCCTCAACTTTGAAATATGTATGATCAAACTAAGACATTTATGGAAAAGACAATTTTCTTTTCAAGATTTTCCAACTCTAACTTTGAACTGAAATAAAAACTTGTCTATATGGTGAAGGGTGTGTGATAGAAGTGTCCAGACGTATGCACCCTGTATTTTAAAGAAGAACATTTAATTATTTGTGATACATTTTTCATTCACAAAGAATTCAAGGACATTATTCATGTCCCTAAAGGTTGGAGTTTTCCTCATTTTTTTAATTAAGGCATTACGATTTTTTATTCCTCTTTTTAGTCAACTTTAGCATGGGTGTGTTCACTTATTCTAAGCAGTGTGTGTGTGTGTGTTGTAAATAAATCCAAACAATCTAAAAGCCATTTTTTTTTAAATCTCCTCATTCTTTCTGCAAGGCTCTTCATAATGATTTGGCCTGATAGCACCTAATAGGGCCATTATGGGAGGGTCTTTGTCTTTCTCAGGTGTGAAATGGATATATACTAATGAGAGATCAAGCCGCCTCGCATAAAGCTTTCTCAAACAAAACAGGTCATACACATTCTAAAAGACTTTATTGACTTATCTGAATGAGTAGTCAGGATGTTTCTCACATAGTTTTGGAGCAAATATTCTAGACTATGTGATACAATTTTCAAAAGTCTTGTGAAGAAATAATCAATATGTGTTTTGTGGCCTTATATCAGAAACTTTTATTTTTATTTTTTTCAATAACCACGCATAAATAATATTCTCTCAAAAATACAAACATGTACATGCATGTTGCTAACATATTATGGTAGCCCCGTGTGTGCTATATAGAGTGAATTTACACCTTTGCCATTAACATGTTTATAAATAACTGAAAAAAGCACAAATGTCAGTGCATGTCAAAACATCCCAAGGGCCCCAAAAAACCTTTGGTCCCCAGAGGGTTAATAAGCTTTTTTTGCACTAAAAAAAAATACAAATATATCGGTATCGGGCAAAATTAGTTTGAAAATATCGGCATATCGAATATCGGCCAAAATCCAATATCGTGCATCCCTAATATTTATGTATCGTTACACCTCTATAATTACCACAGAAAGATGAGGGTCAGTGGAAAGTGTGAGATTGTGCGTTTGATGTACCTTGATGTCGAGATTCCTGTGTGTGGTCGGTCCTGAATTCCCATGCTTCAGCTGCTCTGGTAAATGGATAGTTTTTGATCTGAAGTTGACGTCCGTTGCATTGTCAGCTTTTGGCTTCGTTTGGCCAACCTTTAGCTTATTTTTCTGGAAATCGCCTTGCCTCTTTCTTTTTTTGGTCATTCTTCAGTTGTTAAAAAAAAGAACTGTAACAAAAAATAAAACAACACTAATAAGGGTTTTGAGAGTCACATGCCATTTTAAATATGACATTATAAAGGTAATACGGGTCTATTTCATAGTTCCTTTACATTTAAATTATTCTCCAAATAAATTCATCATGAAAACATTAAACACAGCAAACAAAATGCACAACGGCTGATCTTAACAGTTTGGTCAAGCTCTTCCCATGTATATTGCATTGCAAAAGAATATAGTAATGAGATCACAAAACAGAGCGCCACAAGAATCATCAAATGAGAACATATCATATATGATCAGTTCAGTTAATAAGACAATTTACAGTATCAGACATATGCTACAAGCTATACACGTTTGATATGATGATTACTTTTTACAACAGTGTGTGCATACTAGTGTGGCTATAAACACTACGCAGCCATAAAAAATACATTATAGCCGATTAACGCCATTGCAAAAAAAATAATTGTACTCAGTTTAAATACAAATACCACACCAGAACAACTACTTTAGATAAGTTTATTTTACTGACCACAGAGAATCACTCGTGCTGCTGTTGAACCATAAGGGGTCCTTCAGTCTCTGTTGAGATGATAGACCGGCTAAACAGATGCCTGATTAAATTTCACACAACAACTATTTCCTTTGACTATTTACTTAATAAATACATAAATCCAAAAACTTACAGTTTGTTTTATTTTCAATTAAATGTCTATGTAGATAATGTAATACACAGTCACTAATCAAGATAGTACGGCAGTCTTTGTCAGGAGCTGAAAAAAGCTCGCTTCAAAATAAAGGTTTTTGCTTGTGAGTCCAGTTCTCTTCACTTCATGTCTCTCAAAATTTTGAAGTAACTTAATTAATTTGATAATGATTTGATAATGATTGAATCATATTTACTGTATGAGTAAATTATTAAAAGAAAGGAATTGGTCTGTGTTCCATATCAATGACTTTTATTTTGGAAAGAGACGGGAAACGGATAAGGGTCTTTGTTGTGTTATTTCCTATGGTTATTTCAGCCGTTGCAATCTCATCTTGTTCTCATTTTCAAAAATCAAACAAGCTTTTGCTGGACACGAGGTTAGTAAAGCAAAACCAAACAGGTAAATCGTTTAATAAAGCTTTAAATATATGTATTGTAGTGCGTGCACTGTGCAGTAATCGCACTTCATGTTACAGCGAGTTTAAATGTATCTGCGCATGATGCAGCGTTAAATCGCCTGATTTTTGTTATGTGCCAGTGCCGCCATTGTTACCTACTTTCTCTTACAGCCGAAAGAGAAGGACAGTGAATGTTAGTTGCAAATGAGTTTCTCCAATCTTAATTCGAATGTTTTTTTTATTACAGCAATAATATTTTTTTTTAAATATGTGGCCATTTGTTTTTTTACAGCATGGAAGCACGACTAAGTCATAAGAGGGGCAGGGCCGGTGGGAAGGTGAGCTCTAATAGTGCACTACATCTTATCAGATCCACTCCATCATCCCTACCGCGTGGATCTAGACTATTTACAGACATACTTATCAGTTTAGAACAGTAGTTCTCATTGAGAACTTCTCAAACACTGGTCACTCAAAAATAACAACAGGAATTTGTCATTGAAAGGCCCTTCTATTAAATATGAATGCATGTCATTGATCTCATTGCAAACAATTAATTAATGCATGTTTTGTTTATTCATGCTTTTTTATTAAATAAACATTAGTCTGCATGCACATTTATCCAGCAACATCTAATTCAAATTTGTTTTTGTGAAACCACCTTTCTCTGGTGACATGCAGGACTTCCCCTATTATTTATTTAATTTAAATAATTAAATAATTATTTATTTATTTAAAAAGCGCTATATAAATGAAGATGACTATTTAGTCCTCTTAAATCCCATTCCTGGACACTCGCATTCATATGCCTCCTTTGTTGAGTGAATGATTTGAGTGCATCCCAAAATCCAATTAGCAACAGATGTGAAGAACAACGGATGTTCATCACAATTAGTGATGGGAATTTCGGATCATTTTACTGACTCGGATCTTTGAGTCTCGTTCAGCAAATGGACAAATCTTTTTTCCAAGTCATTTCGTTCATTTCTGCAGAATATATTTTAATTGTAACATGTTAATAGCCAAATTCTCCGACACATCAACCTACGCAAACGTTGATCACATTTAAAATGAGAATAATAATAAACTATAGTGCAGCCAAGGACAAATTAGGAGAAACAGAAATCATTAGTTCATTGCTTAGCTGGGTCTCCAGGTTATACAGTCTGTTAGTTCACCGCACCTCCTGATCCGATTCATTCACTCTTTTTTTTTTTGTCAAGTCACTTCCCTATAGTCTAAAGCTATGCAGTCTGTACCGGAAACAGAAATTATTAGTTCACCTCTCGAGTCTTCGGGTCCGAGACGTTCGTTCATTACGAGTTATGGAAAAGAACCTCCATGACAGAATTTCACGAATGTATAAATTGTAAGAAATTTGAAACCAGAAACGCATCATGTAACTGTAGAAAAGCTAAAGGAGCTTTTCCACTGCCTTGTTCGGCTCAGTTTGCTTTTCCACTGCAGTTTAGTACCGCTTCACAGTGGGTGGGATTATAGACTGGTCGTTATAGTTACACTGCCTCTGCTGTCATCATCATCGAAACGCGACACCAACAAATGCACAATACAGGAGCAATGGAGCATATTGAAGGTGTTCTTGATTCTCGGCATGTGGATGTTTTTCACTGCAAGACGAAGAAGCTTGTTTTTTCGGGTTTGGTGTCTCATGTCGCGAATCCAATGATGCTGGTTGTGACGATTCTCTCTTACCAATCAGTGATCTGCAGTGTTTACACGGCACATTTTATTATCTGTATGGCTCGACTGGGACCTCAACCGAGGTGGTACTAGTAAAAGTACTAGGTACTGTACACCGTGGAAACCAACCATACCATGCAGTGGAGAAGCACCTGAGGTGAACCGTACCATGCAGTTCACCAACCCACCTGATGTGTCATGAAGCTCAGCCTGTCTGAAGTATAAAATCATTGGGTTACCCGTAAGCCAATTCCCTAAAACGTTTTGTTAGGACGTGTGTTATTCGCCAGCTCAGCCGCATCAAACTTCCACTGTAAACACATGTATGATGCGAAAACGAAACCATCGAGCGAAATACCGGAGTGAACATGGCTGACCGAGTTTTGCTGCCTCCTTAACCTGATCCTCCATGAGTGCAACCAAGGGGGACACAATCACAACTATCGCCTTGCCGGCGTTTGGCCTGCCCAGTTTCTCGCTGACGATCGGTAATAGTTGATAAATTAAACTTTTCCCAAAACCTGTCGGGAGTAGGGCCACATCATCACCTCCATTCAAAATGTTTAACAAACACTCTTCTTGTTCGGGCTTCAGTTTGCAAATGCCGGGAATAATTCTCCACAACAGAGCCAATTGCATCCCGTGTCTCCATATCCGCGGTCACAATCTTAAACTCGGTGCTTAGCGTCTTCGTCACGGCTCTCAGCCCGCCCTCTGTTCGTTGATTTGCCGGCTGTTTTCTGGCCGGATGAAATCGACATGTCTCTCAGTTGTCTCAGACTGAGTACAGAAGCGAACCGAAATTGAGCGGAAGTACGAAGTCTGACACAGTCAGGCTATAAAGGTGTGAGAATCCTGCCTTTTTTTTTTGCTGAACATGTGACATTCCTCACCCCTCAAATTGTTAATCTAAGAGATTAATAGTAAAATTATATTAGTCTCTGCTTCTATTGTCTGTGAGGTTTACGAGTATTTGCAGGATATTCTGCTATTTGAAACCAAAACAACAATATTAAATAACAAAAACAATTATTAAATTACAATGAAAGTATTAACTACTAATAAAGGGAAATAGTTAAGTGGTCATCACATATTCAGTGCAGACCTTGTATAAGCAACTTATTTTTTTTCCCTAAAGTAGCTTTAATGTAATTATATTTTAAAATATTTTTGTGCTCCAAATCAGCATATTAGAATGATTTCTGATTCTGAAGGATCACGTGACACTTAAGACTGGAGTAACGGCTGCTGAATAATCAGCTTTACCAACACATGAATAAATTACATTGTTTTAAAAATCTCTTAAAAATAGTTAAATTGCAGTAATATTTGAAAATATAACTTTTTACTGTATTTTTTATCCAATAAATGCAGCTTTGGTGAGAATAGACTTTTTTTGAAAAAAACATTAGAAAATCTTACCTACTCCAAACTTTTTATGTCCATAGTCTGTCATTGACCTGACAGTGCTTTTTTGTCCCGTAAAAGACAGATAAGCACTAATGTTTTAAAAAAAAAACATTCTGGTGCAGAATGTAACTTGCAGAACATGTTACTCCTGTATCATCCCATGTGTTTTCTTGTTTACCTGATAGAGCCCCATTCTTGGGGAGATAAATAAAGCACAATTTTTCTTCTAGCATGATGGTGTTTGGCGAAGAGACACTTTGTGTCCTCACGTCCAAGGACTGTCAGCTTCTACTCTTAAAGTGGAGCGGAGAATTCAAGCAGAGGCGGAGGGCGAGCTCTGCTCTTCACCTCCGGTCCTGTTATATCTTTCTAATTCCTCTCTATTTCTCTCCCCCACCAACGATTTTATTTGTCGCCTGTGACAGAAAAAGCAGCAGCTCTACAACGGTGACATAGGTAAGTGCCGCCCTCAGAACCCTTCAGTTCTGACCTTCAGCTGTGCCTGGCCTTGGTAATGTTATTGCCATGTGCCATTTCTGGGTTTTTCAGAGCTTTGGAGCTTCAACCCTGAACACATCACACAAGCACAGCTTTCAAACTAGCACCTTTTTCAGACCAATGCTTTGCACTGTGTACATATTTGAACTGCGATGTGCTGAACAACATTAGAAACATCAACATCGAGCTCCTTCGAGCAACATTAGAAAAGTCAAGACCTGTTCTCGCCATGTGCTGTAACATCAGGTCGAGATCCAAGAATGCTAGGAGGTGGAGTATCCCACCTTCGATCCCTGTATGGCCACTTAGGGTCATCTAACTATAGTGATTGTGTCGCCTTGTTAAGGGCATGCATTAAGCTGCCCAAGGAAAGTTAACAGGAATTTCAATATACTTCAGGTGCCACTAGCCTTAAACTCAATTAGAACGGTTATGCTGCTGCAGTGTGATCGGCTGAGGTCTCAACTGGTGTGCTTTTGTTGTCACTCTTTGCTTGTGACCAGAAATACAGCGGGCATCACTGCAGCTTTTTGATTCAAATCTGTTGTTTTTATATGTTGTTCAGCGTTTAAGTGCAGATAGTTGTGGCTCACTTTTCTGACCACAATTTTTCATCAACTATGACTGTTGCCTATATGTAGGCCTGGGGCTAACCGATGAACGAGTGCTTTAAGCACTAAGCTAGTTTTGTTTTTCAGAAACCACTTAGTACTTTATCAGTTGAGTGGGTGCACTTCTTTACTTTAAGTTCTGGTTCACATTTCCTGCCCACGTGCTTTTTGATTTGACTAATTCATGTTTTTCATCAGTCTTCACCTCCAAGAATGGATCCATCCAGACCATACCCAGCCTAAACAAACGGCTCAAATCAGTCACCGATACTGTTATTGGTGGGTAAAGATGTATATATTTTCTTCTGCTATTATATAAATAAATGTGATTTAAATGGCTTCCTTAAATGGCTTTAATGTAATGATTTTTGTTAGTGACAGTATAGCTGGAGTCTGGACTGAATCTTAAACTACTTGGAGTGAGTCATCTTATGTTTGAATACATATTTGCTTTGTTTATAGGACTGCAGTACATATGGGAGTATCGAAGCCCATCTAAGTCGGCTCCTCCTCATTACCAGTGTAAACTGTGTGTAGTCCAGCAGCTGCAGAATGAAATAGCTGCTCACATCACCGGCTGGAAGCACAGCTTCAGATACATGGTATGGTCTTCACAATTACTTCCAGATAGACATCGCAGATTAGCTCTGCCCATGCTTCTGATATATATCCACATTATTATCCACATCCACATTATTATTATTATTATTATTATTATTGGTAAACAGAAACAGAACCACAAAGACAAGGTTCCTTATGAGGAAGAGGATGCGCTTAAAGATCCAACCACCAGGAAAGCCATTAAAGCTGCTGCTGCTGAAGTTGAAAAAGCTGAGGGAAGAGGTCAAATTAAGGTAAAAGACTGCATGCTGATGTGCTCTTAAGACTTACACAAGTACTCTTTAGTTACATAATCTTTTTTTTTCCTTTTCTTCCATCCAGATGGTGCTAAAGGAGCCATGTGACGTTATGGCCTTTCAGGGCATGAGTAAGTCAGTTATTCTCTTTCATACACCATTCAATCTATTCCCCATGAATAAAATCCAGCCCTGTAGTTTTTCTCATTGATTACTCTTTCACTTGGAAAGACGTAATCTTATGGAATGAAAGCTGGTTGCTGTACTAGACATTTCCTTAACTGTACTTGGGTGTCCTGGTCACCTGTTATAGACTGACCCTTACTTTGTATGGATGGATGTCATACTACTCAGAATACATTTCATAACGAATAAAGAAATTGTTCACAGCTTGGAGTAAATTCAGATGCTGCAGAGCAACACACGCATGAAAAGAATGCATGAAATTTGCAAGACGTCTTTGATCGGTTCAGTCCTTATCTTTGCTATTCATTCCTTTCTGGTACTAAGCAGATAAACGCAAAATTCTCCTAACCGCGCATGTGTAAACCCTAGGGGTGTAACGATTCATTCCTTTTCTCGATGCATCGATTACAAATCCTGACAATGCATATGCATCGTGGCCGTGGTGGGCCAACCCCGGCGGAGGGTTTCTTGTGATAAGTGGCCGAAACACCCAATGAGGTCGGGCACACAACTGAGGAGGTGTCGCACTGGTGGCACCGTGAGTTCTGTGCCAAAGTTCACCCCACCCAAGATGATATCTCCATTCAATTGACCCTTCGCTAAGCCACGCCCGAAAACCGCCACTGGCCAATCGTGGCTTAGCAACCGTAACTAGGCGCGGGAGGTCTGGCAAGCTTAGAGCGAGGGAAACATGCCGACGCGTTGTGCAGGGTATATTTTCCAAACAAACAATATCCTCATTTATAGATGGTAATTGGGAACACCTGATTGACAAATAGCCTGCACATACAGAGAAGGTCCACTAGGAGGTAGGAAAGAAAAACAAAAAAAAAACATCCATCAATATACCCTGAAGAAGGCTGTTTGTGCCGCTACGCGTGGGTTGTATTTTCCCCCACATGTTTTAATAATTTTTTCAATCATGATAGAGCCAGTTTAAAGCTGCAGTAGGGAGTCTTGAGAAAACGTTGACTTAGCCTGAAAATTTGAACAAGCACAACTTCCAGGTCCCACCCCCTTGCTCTCTGCTGCGCTACAGCCCTCCCTCCACAGCTCGTCCTCCACAGCGGAGCCTGTCGTGAACGCGCAGGCTAGTAAACAGGGCCACCGATGACGGCGGATAAAAAGTTATATGGCACATTCACTAATAGGGACTAAACGTCAATAATATGCTTTACATTGACTATGGCCTGCCCATACTTTGACTACAAACTTGGTCCTCAAATCATTATGTATTTTCCAATAGCCTACATGTAACTTTATAACGTTGCACTCTTTCTATAAGTTATAAATAGCTAGTAAGATAACGTTAATATAACGGTAACTAACGTTACAGCATGTAAGTAATTATTCTAGCGATATATAATGCTAGATAAGGTGTGCTAGTACATTATTTCAGCAACATATCAAATCAAATCAGGTTTATTTATATAGCACAGTTCATCCATCAAAGCAATTCAATGCGCTTTACAATGAAAAATAATTAAACATCATAATAAAAATACAAGATACAAGCAGACACAAGAAAAACTCGCGCTGTGCAAGAGAGGGGTTTGATCAGCGCGGACATGAGCGTGATTGACAGTGCTAAGACATTCCTCCTGGCTCTCATTGGTTGTTTCTGACCGGGAGCGTGTATTTCTTGCAAATGGCAATAGGACCACTGGGAGGAGCCAGAAGAGCTTGATTTTTACACAGATTATCTGTCTCATATTCTACTGTCAGGACATAATGACAGTTTTAGCAAATACATGTTTTCAAAAGTTACCTACTGGAGCTTTAATAAAGGCTTTTTAATTTTCTAAAGAAGAGTGCCTTGGATTTCCTTTTCTATATAAAACAAAACTGAATTTGAAAACAAAAAGTCAAAACGAAATAAAAATAAAAACTAATGAAAAATGCAAAACTATAATAACCTTGGTGTGGACAAGGCCTATTCCTGTTTATCTGTACTCAGTACCCTTGACATTCCAGCACAAAAAAAACTCAAAAGTTTCCAGCTTGTCCTGAAATTTTGCAAATAGCCACTTTCATAGTTTTTCATACACTTGTGTTTAGATGTCCCAGTTCACCCTAACATTTAATGAGATTTTGTTTTAAACGATACTCAAATCACATTTTAAAACTGAAAATGTGAATTGTCCATTAACAGAACGTTATAATGTTACGTTATAATCGACAGAACGTTTGACCCTGCAGAGGACTGATAGTCAAGAGACAGTTCAGTGTTTATTGCAAGGAATTTAATTAGAAGTAACAAAATAAACTGATATTACAAGAATTATTTTATTTCTTGTCCAGATCTACCTAGATTTTTGCTCATTTTCTAATTTGTGAAGATATACCTACCTTGGGAAAATGTTCCTAATCATCTGGCCCGATCCCACTATCACTTCCCTTCTAGCCTTCCTTACCTCCAGTTGCACCAGACATAGACAATAACATTTAACATAAAACAATTGACTAACCATATTTATGTGTATTTAGATCTTCTGATGAATTCTATCCATATGCCATCCAGTTATTTATCCAGATGTTTGTTTTTCGTAGAGTCCGCACAACCCAATCTAGGGTTTACAGGAACTGGCATTCTTGGGCCCCCTCCCAGAGGCATAAAACACGGTTAGTGTCTCACTAGTGTGTTTGTTTGTGTTGATGGAAGCATTGGTTAAAAAAAAAATATTTGGAAAGATTGTTCCGATAGTTGCTTGACTTTTTCCTCACGTTCTCAGGAGGTCCATTTGGAGGTCCCTTTCAAGATCCCACGTACATGGGGGATTTTCCGCCCCGTGGTGGCATGATGTCTGATTTCGCCCCTGGCATGCATGGAGGTAGGGATGATCCTCCTATGAGGAGAGGTTATTCTGATATGGAAGATTTCACTAGCCCTGGTCGCTATGGTAACGGCATGTCTGGACCAGACAGGGGGATGATGGAACCAGAGGACATGCATCGTTTCCCTGATGATGGACATATGGTCATAGGCCCTGATGGTTTTGGGCCCGGCCAGCGCAATGATGATATGGGCAGACCTTTCCCTAATGACATGTCTATGAATAGCAGCGGGGACAGATTGATGGGACATGGCCCTAAAGGGCCGGAAAACAATAGCCTCCCTGCAACACTGCTCAAATATCTGGTACGGTTTTCTTTTGGATTTACAGTTTGTCGAAGCACTTATTGTTTAGATTATCAACTGTTTGGAGTTAATAAACTGTTTATTTTTGATTATTAGGACTCTTTTCGTATTGAGAATGAGGACGATGCCCAGATTGTCTTAAAAGTCACACAGAAGCTCACAGATGTTCTGATGGAGTACCGCCTCAGAAGCATTTCATCGGTAAATGCTTCCATTGATTACTTTTTATAATATGCATATATTGTTTTGTTGTTGTTAATTCAAAATTGCATTTCTACATGGCTCAGGAATTTAATTGGAACTTTAGAAATCACATTCTCAATGACAAACAAGTAAGGGATAATCCACGGCTAGCCATGCATTAAAGGATTTTAATGCACGACGTAGAGGCGAAGAACCACCCGACGCGAAGCGGAGGGTGGTTGCCTCTACGTCGTGCATTAAAATCCTTTAATGCATGGCTAGCCGTGGATTATCCCGCTTATACCTCGGTTATTTGCCAAATTAAAAAGAAGTTAAAGCTATAACTGATGTTTACAGTGTAATTTTTTAACAGACGTGTAAAAATGATGGTTATTTTAAGTTACGGCTCGTTAGTTCTAGCACTCCGTCCACTTTAAATAAAGTAGAGCCATCGGATTGCTTTTATTTGAATGAATTATCACATTTAAACTAATTATTAAAAGAGAGAGAGAGACAGAGAATGATTCTTTAATGGATTTATTAAAATTATTTATGAATGACAGGCAACACAGTGACAATTTAAATTAATTGTAGAGTGAGAAATAAAACCGGTGTCTCTAGCCACGATTACTATAAAGACACATTACATTTATTGAAATGTATTGTATTTTGTAATGTGATGGTTTATACCTGCTCTGAGACACATCAAACTTGCAACACTGTATTTGCGTCCAGCGGTAGACTGAACAGAGGCATACAACGTCTCATTTAAAAGAGAAGCAAAGTAGGTCTCGAAATTATTGTTCTGTCTTTGGCGCAAAAAAGTCACTGAACGTTTTAACTGCCCATTTAGTTGTCTTTTTCGTATTGACCTCATCTTTGTCGTCTTCAATCTTATCTAGCTCTGTCTTTTCCCTCGAAAAAAAAAAGCCTAAAACGTATCTAAGTAATACTACAGTATTTCGTTGTCACCCTGCCTCTCCAAATGCAAAACTGACATTAACAAAATGCATTAATGCAGTAACAGCTGAAAAAGTACTTGGGTGTGTGTTTTATTTTATATGTACCGTTTAATAATGCAATCGCTGCTGTCTGTCCCATAGAAGAAAATGACAGCCAGCGTATGTTTTGGAACTATTGGGGCTTACATGATCCACGTGACAGCCATCGCGGCGACATCAAAGAGACATCAAGATAAACTCTTTCTCTCTATGGCTCTGAGCCTACCTAAATAAACGTTTTCATATGATATGTGTCTCTCTCGCACTCTGTTTGCAAGTGTAACTCTGTTACTATGGTTACTAATGTTTATAGTAGCGGATTGATTTCGAACTGTAATCAAACTGACTGGAAATACCTGTGCATTAAACGGTTTTACTGCACACCTTCCAGCCAATCAGAATCAAGTATTTAAACAGCCCGTGGTATAACTTTGGTTATTATATGAAAATGTTTCACCTCAGAATCTGTTCTCCCAGATAAGGTTGTACACATACAGGTTATTCATCAAACATACACAATTTAGTCTAGTACTTCTAGTGTGGAAATTTAAAAACTGGCTATTTGGGTGATGAAGCAAACAGCAGTTTTATATTTGTGTTGGTGTTAACTGTAAAGAGACAATGAAACCAGTTGCAGAATTGTTTTGTTTGTGAACAGGATGTGGTATGCTTCATTTACTTTATGAAGCATGATGAGATTTTTATTGAAGACGTCAGTGATCTCAAACCAGTTTTACTGGCTTGCTTTAAAAAATAGGTTTGTAGAAATATGTTTTAGTGCAAAGTAAGCATATACCTATATCAAACACTAATGAAGGATAAAGACTCTTTATCCATCATTAGTGTTGATTTAGGTATATGCTTTGTAAGTAGTTTGAAAAATGTAGTCTTGAACAAGTTTTTAGAAATACATTTTAGTGCAATGTATTTTGGAAAGCAGGGAAGGGAAGTAGAGGTTTTTAATGTCGTGGAACTAACAGAAATAGCTTATATTCTCTTCCTCATTCGAGCAAAAATTAAACCCTTGTAACAGCGTCTCTCCCTTCTTGAAAGACTTGCCATTGTCTTGTCTTTTGTAAATCTACCATTGCCTTTCTAAACCAATCTAAATAAAAGTTGTCAAAAAACAAGCTGAGTAGAATGAACAACAAGATCTAAAGTAAGACAATAAGTCATCTATCACATGATTAGCTTTGTCTGAATTATTAAATAAAAAATAAAAAAAGTGTTATCACAGTTAAGTTTGAATTTGAATTGTTTTTCAGGTGCCCAGTCTGAAGCCCCTGCCCTCAATGAACTACTCATCCTCATGTCTTCCAAACAGTTCTAATGACAGATTTTCCAGCGGCATGCCAGGTATTGCACATTTATGCTTATTTTTCATTAATTTACTAAGACTCTACTTTAGCTAGTAAAGGGTTTGCATCCATATATAAAACGAGTACCTTTCATTTGTACATGGTTATGTAAAATACAAAATATTGTGTGGAATTTCCAGTATCATGACTCATTGATTCTATGATTTCAACCCTACTCTGCTAGAAACCGAGATGGGTACAGAGGCTGAAAAAATTATGAGCGGAAATGAGCAAAAAATAGCATGTCTGTCATTGTGATTTCTATAAGCATGAAGTTCATTTTCACTCAGACTGCTCTACCTTCACAGGTCCATCAAGATTCTACAAATGAACACTCATCTGATGGTTGTAATCAAGACCTGGATCCAGCCTGCTTTGCCTGTTTTTGACATGGCTTTCTTGACTTTGTTCATGACCAAACACTTTTGTTTTCTTGCCTTTTTAGGTCGTTTTGTTTTTACAGTGTATACATAGGTAGATTTATTTTAAATGTTAAATTTTTCTCTTCCTTTCTCGCTCAGACATGATAAACTTATTTGTGTGCAGTTATTTGTAATAGCAACAATTTTTTAGTGAGTGATTTAAACAGTCTTTAAGTGGTCAGTGAAATCTTCAATGTGACATTTTGTTGTAAAGGTCTGTTGCCATAATTGTAAAATAAACTCATAGTTCCTTAAAGAACCTTATTGCTCCTTTTGTATGATTTGTGGGTGCGGTTCCTATATCCCTTGAAGACATCCTCACTTTGATCAGGTTGTCCCATAGTTTGATTACAACATCTTGTAGACTTGGAATTAAGCTCTCGTCCCCGTTGTTGAATCACGGGACCAAACACCAGTTATTTTGCCAAGAGGTATCTTGTTTATTATTAATTGTCAAGACATAGGAGAGAAAGACAATTTAATGGAGAGATGATGTCCATACTCAAAGTTTGGGCGTGTAAATGCCGACCAAAGGAACTTCTCCCTACAAGGTGGTAAAATGTTGTTCATGTTTAAAATAGATGTATATGTCATGTGATACAGTCCTCCTTCCGTATGAATATCTCAGTCAACATTTTCCATAGCCTCGCATGGGAGAACATCTGCAACATTGCATGTACATTCCAATGTGGTTAAAATAACTCCTCAGTGTCTGACATGTAATCCTCACACACATTTTCATGTACTTCAAACTTCACAAAATACAAAAATAATATTAAATAACATTTGTCTTCACATCTCCATCAGTTTTGATCTTATCACTGCTCTCCAGTAGAATTCAAGATCTGGATTGGTACAATGAATTTTTATTATCTGTAGCGTGTTTAAACTGGGAAATATGGTGGGTTGCATTAATGGAACACAATGATACGGATCAAACAACACCCTCAAATGTTTTGTTTGATTAGGGTTCTTAAATATTTATGTAGACGCATTTCCATCATGCTGCATTTCCATTACCCTTGCAAATTGAGATGGAAAACTCCCCAATGGAAACACACTTTTTTTTTTTAATAAAATCCCATATATGGCAAAAAATGTTTTTACACTGGCATGAGGTGGTTTTTCAGGCAATTCAAAAAAGAAATGTCGCAAAATTGCAATGGAAATAGTTTTTGCACATTTACAGGTCACCTGACATTGATGGCAGACAGAAGATGAGACAATAGTTCTTAAACTCATAAAAGACAAGTATTATGGGAATACTGGATTCTAAACAACAAAGAAATGCCACAATTAAGACCTTGAAGCAGATAGGAGGGAGAAACACCTCATATGTGCCGCTACCAAGTATAAGGGGCTTTCCTTGCCATTAATGCTTGGATAACACGCCAACATCTCCTTCGATTAAAAATAATGAGTGCGGTGGCTGAGATATAATTTAAAATATTCATTTTTATTTGACAAATTAGAGACTGAAAAACTGACAAACTGATTGTGCAAGTTTAATTGCAATATAACATCAAAATGTCAAATTAAATACAAATTTATCAAGTCACGAAGACAGAAACAAAGTGGTTTCCGTTTTAGAAATAGGAATGTATAGAAATGGCAAATCAAAACACTGGCTACCATACAGACATGGTCAGAAACCCTTTTAAACATCTTGTCTGTAACAAATTTCTGATAAACTTTACATATATACAGTCAAACCGAATAACTCAAAAACTAAATTTTAATATTCAATACAAGATATCTGGGATATATCTGTTTTTAATTGAAGCCAGTAAGCTGTGTTCAGCAGCAACAACTGAGGGGGAAAAAAAGTAACAAGTGCAAGAGTTTTAAATGTGGAAGTATACAGCCATTATTTAAGCACTTGGAGTAGTCCTTAATACTTTGACAACCATTGTATGACAAATCTTGGTCTTTTTTTAGTATGCTCCTTCCATGTGATACTCAAAATCTTGACTGGGCATCTTCAATGGTTGTACCCATAATATTGCTTGAGTACATTGCTTGCCAGAGTGCCAAATTTCTACAGCATTTGGCGTGAGAAAGCTTGTTAGAAATCTTCAAATGAATTAATTGTCCTCATTAACATAGATTTTACACCACTGCTGGTGTTTGAAGGTGCTGAAAACATCTCACATCTCCAGTTGTTCAACGTGTGCCAAGTATCTTCTCCATCTGTTGACGTGTGATGCAAGTGAGTAGAATTTTTGCTCCCATAAAATACTTGCCATGTAGAGTCTGGGCTTGTGTGGCGACTTCCTGACATCCAAACTGCACGATGGCTTCCCCAACGCCATTGCCCTGGCTGTCCACAAGCAATATGATTGCATTTTCACAGATGTTAAAGCGCATGAAAAAATCTCCCACCTCTTGTTTCCTGATATCTGCAGGAAAATTGCGTGCATATATACACGACATAGTTAAATGTTTCTTTCCATAAGGCGGTGGCCTCCAGACAGTACATCGGTTTCTGCTGACTATGGCAAACATTTCTTCTTTAGTAATGGATGACACTTCAATGTTTTTTAAGCCAACAGTAGTGCCATTCATGTTTAGGGTTTAGGGTTAGGGTTCTTAAATATTTATGTAGACGCATTTCCATCATGCCGCATTTCCATTACCCTTGCAAATTGAGATGGAAAACTCCCCAATGGAAACACACTTTTTTTTTTATAAAATCCCATATATGGCAAAAAATGTTTGTACACTGGCATGAGGTGGTTTTTCAGGTAATTCAAAAAAGAAATGTCGCAAAATTGCAATGGAAATAGTTTTTGCACATTTACAGGTCACCTGACATTGATGGCAGACAGAAGATGAGACAATAGTTCTTAAACTCATAAAAGACAAGTATTATGGGAATACTGGATTCTAAACAACAAAGAAATGCCACAATTAAGACCTTGAAGCAGATAGGAGGGAGAAACACCTCATATGTGCCGCTACCAAGTATAAGGGGCTTTCCTTGCCATTAATGCTTGGATAACACGCCAACATCTCCTTCGATTAAAAATAATGAGTGCGGTGGCTGAGATATAATTTAAAATATTCATTTTTATTTGACAAATTAGAGACTGAAAAACTGACAAACTGATTGTGCAAGTTTAATTGCAATATAACATCAAAATGTCAAATTAAATACAAATTTATCAAGTCACGAAGACAGAAACAAAGTGGTTTCCGTTTTAGAAATAGGAATGTATAGAAATGGCAAATCAAAACACTGGCTACCATACAGACATGGTCAGAAACCCTTTTAAACATCTTGTCTGTAACAAATTTCTGATAAACTTTACATATATACAGTCAAACCGAGTAACTCAAAAACTAAATTTTAATATGCAATACAAGATATCTGGGATATATCTGTTTTTAATTGAAGCCAGTAAGCTGTGTTCAGCAGCAACAACTGAGGGGGAAAAAAAGTAACAAGTGCAAGAGTTTTAAATGTGGAAGTATACAGCCATTATTTAAGCACTTGGAGTAGTCCTTAATACTTTGACAACCATTGTATGACAAATCTTGGTCTTTTTTTAGTATGCTCCTTCCATGTGATACTCAAAATCTTGACTGGGCATCTTCAATGGTTGTACCCATAATATTGCTTGAGTACATTGCTTGCCAGAGTGCCAAATTTCTACAGCATTTGGCGTGAAAAAGCTTGTTAGAAATCTTCAAATGAATTAATTGTCCTCATTAACATAGATTTTACACCACTGCTGGTGTTTGAAGGTGCTGAAAACATCTCACATCTCCAGTTGTTCAACGTGTGCCAAGTATCTTCTCCATCTGTTGACGTGTGATGCAAGTGAGTAGAATTTTTGCTCCCATAAAATACTTGCCATGTAGAGTCTGGGCTTGTGTGGCGACTTCCTGACATCCAAACTGCACGATGGCTTCCCCAACGCCATTGCCCTGGCTGTCCACAAGCAATATGATTGCATTTTCACAGATGTTAAAGCGCATGAAAAAATCTCCCACCTCTTGTTTCCTGATATCTGCAGGAAAATTGCGTGCATATATACACGACATAGTTAAATGTTTCTTTCCATAAGGCGGTGGCCTCCAGACAGTACATCGGTTTCTGCTGACTATGGCAAACATTTCTTCTTTAGTAATGGATGACACTTCAATGTTTTTTAAGCCAACAGTAGTGCCATTCATGTTTAGAGCTGAGGCGTAGTCTTCTGCATGCTCAAAGGTAATGAACGCAGTGCTTGTCCTCTCTCCCCACTTGTTTAATAAATGTTTTATTCTATGATTTGGGATTGTTTGACAGCCGAAAATCTCCTTGATCTCCGTCTTGGTTATATTCTTTGAAAGATTATTGACAATAACAGATTGTTCAGTTTGAGGGGATGGAAAGTTTCGGCAGAATTTTTTAGGAGATCCTGGTGAGGGCTGTTCTTCTGCATTTCTTTTGGTTAAGAAACCTCTAATGCCATTTCTATCTGTGTTAACCTCCTTTTGCTCTGAGAAAGTGTGAGGCTTGATGTTTTGCATGCAATTTTTTGACTGCTCCACGGCTTCTGTCCACATCTTCTCATGGGCAAATCTGACCTCAACATTGAATTCTTTGAATTTTCTGTGGCTGTATTTCAGCCCTTCCTCTGCATCTGCAAAACTTGCCAGCTTTGCCATACAGCACCAGCCCAGTTCCAGTCGAACTTTCATAATGACCTCCAACACTGGGAGTCCCCGTAGGAACTGGTAGATCTCTTGTTTGGCAACGGAGTCAGGAAATCCATAAAGCCGAAGGTACCCTGGCTTACAGGTATTGAGGTTTTCTCCTCTGCTTTTCTGCTCCTTAGATGCCAAGTCATAAGTAAGACTATGCTGAGCATCTGTATTTGTTTGATTGTCAGTTGTGGAATGATTGTGTATTTTTGGAACGTTTTGGTTGATATCCTCAGGCGTTTGGTGGGCCGGACTTTGGCGATTCACTTTGTTGTCTGAATGCGGCCCGTGAATAGCAGCCATTAGACTAAGCAAAAGAGCTGCATTGGTGTCAGATGGCGATGATGGCACCATTTTAGTCTCAACTGTTGACTTTGGTTTCCTCAATCTCGACTCCATTATTCTCTTTAACTCAGGCAGACTGCTGATATGTAATGAAATAGGGGAGCCTCTGAGGAGTCTTCCAGAGTAGCGCATGGCTAGTTGGCCTTCTCTCTCTGTATTAAAAATAATGAAAGCTTCACCCATCGCACCACCGATGATATGAACGCCACCCTCTGGTATGTGCAAGCCATGGAAAAATCTGCGAATATCTTCAGATCCTGCTTCTGTGTTTAAACCTTGCAAACGCAGAACCACTATTGTCATGATCAAATTCTTCTCACAAACCACTGAGATCTGTTAAAAAAAAAAAGAGGCAAAAAGCAAACATTTTAGATATGTATCTCGAAAATAAAAAAATAAATAAAAACACACAACAAAAAAACACAACTTTTTGTACAAACTACTGTTTTCTCCTTTTTGTTCAACACTTCCAAAAGGGCAACAACAACAAAAAAGCACACAAGAAAATTCCCTTCCAGCTAAAAAATCGAAACAAATGTGTCCTCAGACCCTTACTTACCGTTTGTTTTTCTTTAAAACATATATTTCAATAAATTGTTCCCTGCACAAGACTTTTTCTGTCACAGAAAACACGCGGTAACCTACAAACTGCACACCACATGCGTCCGGTGGGTAACTCAACTTCCTCTGGAAGAGACTTTTAAGAGGGGCGCGGCAGCGCGCACGCAGCACGCTTTCTGAGCGTAAACAGGAACATATACGTCATCAAGCGTCATCTGCACCATGGCGACGGGGACGCTGAGAGCTTTCGTGTGCAGTTTCTCGATCATATTCCTGATCAAATTAAACGCTTTTTCTTTCCAGCAGTTTTCTATATCTCTTCAACAGCCTTCGGATTGTGGTGCTGAAAGTTATTTTGATATTTCGAGCTTGTCTTGTGTGAAATGTGGGCCAAATCAAGTCAACAGCAAATCAGGTACGCGGGACGCGCGCGCAGATTAGTTTGCTTTGTTTTGACCAACCTAACACTAGACAGCAGTCATTTATCGATGTATCGTCATTTCTGTTGTTGATTTGACCTAGATTCATACGAGTAAGCGTCTTGTCAGTGAATCAACTGCACGCGATATAACACCTTATAAAAACGTTTGCTGCACATAACACCACAATAAACAAATAAAGATTAAAATATAGAGGTTTATTTGTTATTATTAACCATACATGTTTTATAACATGCTTAATTTTAAAGCAGCTTGTACGATTATGTGTATTTCTGCCATATAGGACTGATATGTGAGTGTCAGACTGGTTTCAAGGTGCTGGTCAGTAATGGGGCGTCCATCACGTGCCAGCAGTGCCCTGATGCCAATCAGGTACTGTATTGAGTTGAATTTGTATTGCTATTGTTATTGTATTAAGAAAACTAATACTATTTTACAATAATATGATTACAGGGGGTTACTCAGGATGGGTATGGATGTATCCGTTGTCCTGGAAGTGTAGGGGTGAATGGCAAGTGCCAGTGTCCTGAGGGAAGCGTGCTGGGTAGGTTAACGGTGCACAGTTTTAGGTAAAAGGAGCAGCATTGGTTTATAATTTCATGGTATCTAATTGTATTTGTCAGTGGAGAGAGATGGGAATGGGAATCCATTAAATGAAGCACGATGTGAAGCATGTAGTGCAACAGAGCCTGCTTTTTCGGCCCCAGATACGACAGGCAAAAGGTAAAGCTGCCATTCCTATCAATGGCACTGGATTTTCATGTTGATCTTCATGCATAAAAAGTGATTCATTTTGTTTGGACATGTGTATGCTTAGGTGTGTGAGATGTGAGGACTCATTCATCAACTCATCTCAGTCGTGTATTTGCGGGACATCAAACGTACTGGTGAGAATTTGGTGCATTTGTTTAAATTTATGTATAGCCTATGTTTATGCGATGCATTTAGAGTGATGAAAATTGAGAAAGTTATGCTTTCATCACACAGGCAGGAGGGATGTGCTTCCCTTCAAACACTTTGCCTACCTCTGTTGCCTCAAATGTCATCTTTGGCCAACTGGTAAGAGTCCAAAGTTAACATTATGAATAGTGTTTGTGTACTGTTGTTAATGTGCTGGGGTTCATTGTTTTAAAGTGTAATGCGTGTTTGTGTTGCACAGACCCTCTCTCTCCCATCAGCATGGTTTTCAAGCTTCATGTATTCTTCAGCAGCTGCCTGTTTGGTAAGTTTCTACACAAACATGCATTTTCTATTCCTATATTTCAATTACTTCTGTTTTATTTGTTCATTGCAAACAGCTGAAAGTCTGCACATTTTGCCAACAAACCTGATTTGCAATGCGGGTTGAATAACTTTGATTACATCTTCATATCCTCCAGCCCTAAAACTTGTACAGTTTTTGTTAGTGTTTGTGATGGAATCTCACGATTAATACCGTTCCTAATTCTACAATATCCCGTCCTTGATATTAATATAATCTCGCGGTAACTAAAGCGCCTATCCTTTAGTCGTGTCCTCAAGAGTTAGGTGATCAGTCTATATAAATTCGTATTCTATTATTGAAATAATAGATTTCCCCTTTATATTATAAGTCTACCTTTTGTGATACTCTTCAACCTTGTTTACATCATAACAATTAGTCATGCGTATATTGTTATACATATACACTTGTTATATGCTGCCTCTTTGGCTAGGCTATTTTGATCAATCAAATTTCATATGGGTTATTATTATCTCAAAAGAATTCTCACCCTCTGATGTCGTTCTCTCCAGGAAGGGTCCTCCCGGCCCAATTAGAAGAATGTGACTAACACTCAATGATCCAAGGTCCAGTCAGATGATTATAATAAATGTTACAAAATTTATTACAATAATCAAATGAAAATGAATACTTGTTACAGATCATAAATGAGTATTAACTAACAGCTAGATACTAGCTAGGCTTGAAGCTTCTTGCGCCTGACAACTGCTGGCGTATCAGGTTGGTGATTGCAAAGAAGAGCAAAGATCTCTTCTTCGTCCCCTTCTTTTATACAGTAAAATTAACACATATGCAAAAGCGTTGTAGGTTAAAAACCAACTCATGCTTCCTTTATGCTTGCAGTGATCATATCTATTCAGAGATGGTTATCACTCCTTACCTGACACATCAAGTTTCTTCAAATCATCGTTCAACTAACGGTTATAACCTTTTAACCCTGAAATAGAATTTCAAACACAGTATTAGCTTTCAAATATTCAGCCTGTCCATTACATCCAATAACTCAGACAGTTCCTTCAGCCGTGCCTCTTTACTTGGCATCACACGTTTTTTCTTATTACCCCTTTTTCGATTTTTACTCTTAAAAGAAGACCTAGACTTTGGTGAGGATTTCTGGGAAGCTAGGTCAATACCATCCTCCGATGGGCTTTCATCTACATGTTAAAAAAAAACCCATCTAATCATGCGGATATAAGATGGTAGCCTAAATATTTAATTGATGAGTTGTCAATACAATATAACAATACAATATATAGGGTATGATTTTACCCCAAAATTCAACATATTTACACAAAATGATAACTGCAAATCCACGTTTCGCTGCCTGGAGTCCAGTTGTTTCTGTAAATTGTAGCGATACATTTGCTTCTCTTTTCTGTACCTTTCGGCTCAATATTCCTAGTCTGTAAAATAATACCTCAGATTTCTTGTCAAATATATTTGTGTTTTTCACGTCATTCACGCTGAAAAACAACTCTGCCACTCAGTAGGCGTAACCGCAGTCACTCCAGCCGACGATTAGCCCACTTCACGTGCATACCCTCTATTATGACCTTTTGCAAAGTCTTGATTTTGTTTTTGGGGTCAACTAGAATACATTTTCATGCTTGAATGTTGGAAAAAAAAACATTATTTTTCACATAAATTACATTGTTGCAGTGCCTCCTTCCAGTCTGTCTGTAACACTCTGTTTAGTTCTCTATGAAGCCCCTCCTTCCGAAAAGTGCAATGTGCTGCTCTGATTGCTCAGCTGGATCAGTGTGTTGTGTTGACCAAATGTCACACCCCTTACCATAACCGCGAGTTTCAACACACTGTTAACGCAACTCAACCAGGGCTCATCTCTTTTTCTTGCGGATGCCTTAGGTGGGAATTATTTAAATGAGGAATATTGTGACGTCTATGTTCCTGTAAGAAAACTGACAACTCCAATCCTGGCTTTTCAGAGAGTTCATAGTACAGTGCTTACTTGTAACGAGAATAGCTCCCTTTGAGGTGGACTTTGTGCTCTGTAACTTTGCAGACCTTTTTCATGCTCAAACAACAAAATTACACAATAAAGAAAGATGAAAATGTAAAAAAGCATAACAGTTCCTCTTAAAATGTTTATATGCCTTAACTCTGAACTTAAGTTTTGTTCACTTTGTTCTGTAGTTGTTCTCTAACAGGACAGCATGTCAGTCTCTGGGCAACATGTGTGTGATGAACATGCACTCCTCCAGCACCATCAACAATGATGCCTGTGGCCTCTACAACACAATCTACAGAGCAACAGCTGCTCAGGGCAGCAGCCAGGACATCTCCTACTGGTAATACATATACAGTTATTGTATTGTACTATACTATTCACTACTATCGGACCACTTTAAATTATATATATATATAATGTTGTCCTAGAGAGCTGAGAATCCCAGAGAATCTCCCTGTTTAACAAAAAATATACATCATTTATACTGTTAGCATACAACATAAAACAAGATAATTCTGTTCCACTGAGTCGTACACATTTATTAACTTGCTATATTTATTAACTTGTGACTGTAGGAGGACAAACCTGCCTTGGCTATACTATGGAGAACAGCTTGGGTTGGCATCACGAGTTCTACAGAATGAACCACTTCCTGTTGGATTCAGCTTTAAAGGGGCACAAAAGGTAAGCACTGTGGACATCTAAACATATTGTAAACAGAAACTTACATTTTCACAAACACTAACATCTACACTAACACTACACTTTCAGAACACTAACATCGAGCTGCGGGCTGCTATTTACTCAGTGCGTGGGGAGTTTATAAGATGGGAGAGCGTCGGTGGAGGAAACCTGCAGGTAGGCAGGCAAGACCATTTTCTGGGGTCTGGTTTACGAAACATTTTTAAGAATAAAATTATTCTTAATTTGTATTTTATTCTTAATTTCTACTCATTTTACTTTAGAAGTTAGAAAGCCTGTCATTTTCTTCTTAAAGGGATAGTTCACCCAAAAATGAAAATTCTGTCAGTAATTACTCACCCTCGTGTTGTTCCAACCCCGTAAGACTTTCATTCATCTTCGGAACACAAATTAAGATATTTTTGATTAAATCTGAGAGCTGGATCACTCCTCCATAGGCTTCTTAAGGGATCGAAACTGACCGGCCCAAAAGTTATGAAAGACATCGTTAAAGTAGTCCGAGTGACTACAGTGGCTCAATCTTAAGTTTATCAAGTGACGAGAATACTTTTTGTGCGCAAAAAAACAAACAAAAATAACGACTTTATTCAACTATTCATTTCCTTCTCTGTACGGCCGTGATATTTCACGTTGTGAAACTACGCAAAGCTTCTAGGTTGTACGTTTCATTTGACTGGTAGGTAACAGCCCTATATTGTTATTATTCTAATAGAATTTAATGTGAATGTTAGTATTTGACATAAAATGTGATGGATACATCTAACACGTTTAGAAAAATGCCCATATATAGGTCAAAATGCCCCTGGAAACCAATTTAAGGTGGCAAATATTGCCCCTAATAAAAATGTTAATTTCTGTCACTGCTGTGAACTGACCACCGCATAGAATGCATAATATGAATATCTTTGTGAGTCAGCTGTCAACAACAGGCCTAAACTAGCCATGGTATCAGCACAAAAACACATTATAATCAACAAAACTTTGGAAATAACGCGATATAATTTCAATATTGCACAGCCCTAATGTACAGTATTCTTTTCTTTTTTTTTCAGGTCTTAAGACTTAAATTTGACTTTAAAAAGTGTGCAGCAACCCTGATGACAGAAATACGAGAAATCTTCACCACAAGTTTCGGCCTTGAACAATCAGAATTTTCACATTTTATACTCCTCAGAGTTAAAGGGTTTCCCTTAAGAACAGCATTGGCCTAACAGAAATACAGCAAAACGGTCAGTTTAGGCCCCCCGAGTTCCTAGAACTGTGTATACAAGTTCCCCTTTTTCTGGTCCCTTGTAGATGCAAGCTCGTTGCCATAACTGAAAATCCGCTGATCTCTTCTTGCCTGCAGCAATGTTTTTCACACTTTCAAAAATTTTCACAGTGAAATGTCTTGGTCTTCACTTTGACCTATATGCACTAAAAACTATAATGGATGTCTGCAGCTTTGCAAGCTCCGTTTTTTACAGCAACTAAATGTGTGTATCCACACTTTAGAAAATCCTTCCTTAGTGGAGGTCCTTCCTTAGTGGAAAGGTGGTCAACTCTCTCCGTCAGTCTTTGCATTTCATATTTTGAAACAAATTTCCTCACCATGCTTTTCCGAATTAACCGTTTTATTCTTCAATCTTTTATTTAATCCCTCTTGTTGCCTAATTATCCGTATGATCTCTTTCTTTGGAGATGATTTCCTTCTGATGAGGATTTTCCCTTCCTTCGTCTTGATTCCTTTTTTTTTTTTTGTCTATTCTAAAAGTATCACAGAATGATCCCATGCGACACGTGTCGTATATTCCAAGTGTTCTGAGGGTATATGAGATGAAATTGAATGTATTATTTTACAAAAATCCCGACTATGTCTGTTGGTCTTCAGTGCACTGCTACAAGACGTGCACGTTCTTGTGACTCTGTTAGCGTCGCAGTTCACTCTATCTCGCCCAGAAAAAGCACACAAATTGTGAGAAATCAAGAAATACAAAACTGAAGACCAATGGCCAAGGTCAGGATTTTCGTTAAATACATTTTTTTTTAAATACATTGTGGTCTGTAATGGCAGAATTTTAATTGATCATTAGATAAGGGAACATATATGTTTGTGAACAGGATGTTTGGGTATCTGGGGAGGTGGCTGGGTGTGACACTTTAGGAACACTTGTGACAGGACCTTTGACCCTAGTACGGACTTTTGGTGGTGGTCTTACGGGATGACTAAGTGATAAACAGAAACTTACGTAAGCATGGGTCTCTTAATTGTGGAAGGGAGGCAAAAGAAGCCTGAGAATAGGCCCAATCGCCACACAGCAATTACCATGTGGAGTGAGTGAGACCCAGGACAGGAAGCATTGGGCAGCCTTTGTACCATTTTCAAGGTCTTCGGCAGACTTCTTTTGCCTGCCTTCCACAGATAAGAGACACATGCTTACATAAGTTTCTGTTTATCACTTAGTTATCCCTTAAGACCACCACCAAAAGTCAGTACTAGGGTCAAAGGTCCTGTCCCATATGTTCCTAAAGTGTCACACGCAGCCACCTCTCCAGATACCCAAACATGCATACATCCTGTTCACAAACATATGTTCCCAAGAGGGGCACACGGCATTAGAACAACACCAGTGTGAATAATTTATGACTCTTTTTTTTTTAGGGTGAACTATCCCTTTTGAGAAAATATTATTTATTTATAATAAATACTGCAATATTTAGTCAATAAAGATAGTCAAGATGACTATCTTTCTTACTAACTCCTTAGAATTTCTCCGTTTAAGATGTTCATGAACCTGCCCCCTCTTTGTGAAAGCTTATAACAAAACAACTGGAATTGAAAAGTATTGTGAGATACAGAGTTGCTTCATTTATCCTCTATAGCTCTGCCCAGACACCCTTACCAGTCAACAGTCCGCCTTCACGTTTGGGACAGCCTACAAGCAGAGTGTGAGTCTCAATTATCTTCTGTGTCATCCATGGATGTTTCTCATTTCTTATTTATACATCCTCGTTTGCTTCCTTTTCTTGCATCTAAGCTGAAATGTTTAAACTGCAAGGATAAAACATAAATTAAAATTATTGTGACATGGTAAAGGGGGAGGAGAAATTGTATGTGCGTCAGGTTTTTGACAAGAAATACCTCCGCATAAGATACACATGTGCGTTCTCGCTTATAGCTCCTCTTGAAGCTTCCTCGCTCCTCATTAAGAAATTAAGAAGTATCAATTCGAGTATTGAGAAGCACTCCACTTGTCCTGCCGTATTGTATTTAGCAATTTGTTCTACATTATTGTAGTTATGCATGTTTTTATTTTCAGCTGAATGTGTGAATGTGTGTTAATGGGTTTTTTTCTTTCCTTAGTGTGTGCTTTCTGTGTCAGAGCTCTTGATTGGTTATCCAGAGCCTGTGTTTTATGACGTGTTCCTGGTCATTCAGAGGGCACTGGAAGACAGGCGTCTTCTTGCAGTGCCTCTCCTAAATGTCAACCAGCAGTTTAATGGCCAGTTCACTAATCAGGGTACAACATACAAACACATTGTTTGATCAAACACTATCATATGTGCAGACCTTGCTGCTTTATCACCATTCTGACTTCTCCTGTGTCAGGATCTAACATGAATAACTGGTACCTGACCCGGAGGCTGATGCTTGTGGACACGTTGAGTGGAAGGGAAAACTCTTTGAGTTCTTCACCCAGAGCCATACGTGTGGCCTCTAATATTAAGATCGGGTAAATACTACGCACTCCCAAACACATAAATCGCACATTAGGGCTTTTCACAGTCATTCTAAAACCCAGGTAAATGGTATCCTGGGTTATCTTGCTTCACATTTAACATTACTCATATTTTAGCCGGTGTAACAATTAATCCTGGATATAAACTGATGTTTCACAAAGTACAATCCTAAACCCTGGGTTAACGTCATTTTTCGCATATTTGCGGTGTCATTGTTACTGATTGAACGAACGCAGCAAATAATATTTTTACATAAAGGCTCTAGCATTGTGCATCCGGATATTGCACATTGCCTACTGTACTATAATTTTTCCGAATGGACTTTTCGGACTATAAAAATAAGAATGAAAAGGTCTCTTCTTAACTCTTGCTGACATGTTTTCCATCGCTGTTTTACATTCTATCAAACACCGAAACTACTGTTTATAATATATAACGCACAGTGTTTCCGTGACTGTCCAAAGCACATGAATATAAGGCATGTGATTGGTTGTTGGTTGCTCAGCATCTAGTCGTAACGTTCTAACGCCACTCTGTTTCACACTGTACATGTATGCCCCGCAATTCGGGGTTAGGAGCAGGGTTTCACAGTCCTGGGTAAAAAGTGGTGCTAACCACACTTTTAAAACGTTTCTTTATCCTGGCTTAGAACGACTATAACCTGGGCTTAAGCACAGTGTGAAAGCCCTATAGTTTGAGATCTCACTAAGCTTGATGTCCTGCACTGAACAGATTTCAACTGGTGCCGAATACACAGAAGGGACTGGTCTACCCCCCTCTGATGACCGTGGCCTACTCAGATATACTCGTCACTGACCCAAGCACACAGACTGTTACTGTAAGTCTACTGCATGCCTTTATATGTAATCCCTTTGGCCAGGGGTTTTCAAACTGGGGACCATTGAACTTTTCTGCTTTTCTGTAGAAAATAAAACATAAGAAAATATAATAAATAGTAATAATCAAGTCAAGTCACCTTTATTTAAATAGAGCTTTATACAATACAGATTGTTTCAAAGCAGCTTTACAGTGGTAACAGGAAAATGATGCATTTCGACTGTCCAGCTTAAGTCGGTTCTGTTGATTCAGTTCCGTTGTAAAGATCATCAATTATTGAAGTTAATTTAATCTATAAAGTAGTTCTGCAAAAAACTATGTCATCGTCCAGTTCAGTTCAGTTCTCATTCAACAGGATCAGTACAGTCAGATCAATAATATTGTTGAATATTAATGTGTTTTTTTTTAATAGTAAATACATTGACTACATTTTACGTTATTATTACCATTGTGCTTTCTTAGCGCAGGTCTGAAATCATGCGAGTAATCACTAATTATTTTATTCTGTTGACAGACAAGATACAAAACACAGTAAAAACTTAATAACAAATTTAATATTTTACACATATTTAACTGTTATATGACCAGCCAGACAGGTTCATTTCTGTTTTGTTTTTTTGTATGGACAGGTGTCATTCTCTCTTGAGTATACAATGGACCAGGATGAAGCTCGGATCAAAACTGATGTGAGTATGAACAGGCACTGAAATTCAGTCTTCTGTTTTATGTTGGTCAGGATGTTCTGGTGTATGTTGTAATGCTGTTTGTTTATTTATTTGTGGATTCATATCCAGATTGCTCTTGGTGTGCTGGGAGGGGTGGCTGTTGTCCACTCTTTATTGAAGACCGCAAGCTGGAAAAGAAGAATTGCATCTCCTCTCATTGACCTACAGGTAAGGACTCCCATTCAGACCCGATAATAAACACAATGTGAAGCGTATTCATAATAATGTCCCTTTCTATTTCAGACAATTGTGAAGTTTCTGGTGTTCTATGCTGGTGACCTAGCAAATGTTTTCTTCATCATCACTGTTGGAACAGGCCTCTACTGGCTCATATTCTTTAAGGTTTGCATTTGTCATGTCTGTAGGTGGTGCTGTCTAGTCTATTATGAATATGATTAAGCCTTAATTGAATCTTTTTTTCCTTATTATTTCTTTTTCTGTTCCTCTCAATATTTTCCAGACATTGGAGGCAAGTCTGTCACTTTTTCTGTTGTTAACGTAGTCTCAGCCACTTCTCAAATATCAGTTTAGTGTCTTTGTTTTGTTCTGTGATTTTCTTCCACTGTTCTATCAAATTATTATTTTTTTTATCTAGGATGTTCTGTTTACATACTCATTCTTTTTTTGATGGAGCTCTTTAGGTCTAAAGGCCTGTTCACATCAAGACAGTTGTGCAATTTTGTGTTTCTGACAACCGCTTGTCATGTATAAGGAAGTCAAACAGAATTTACATGTTTTTAGTCAGCCATTCAGAAATATGTATTCACTATAGTGTATTCATTATTAACGCTTCGCAAACTACTCTGTTCGTGACCACCACCAATCGTAGTTTAACTGCAGTGTCTCTGGGCATGTGACCAAAAGCATTCATTTTATTGGTTGGCCAGTAAATTGAAAACCCAATGCTTACATTTAAAAGTGTAATCCACCTTTTTTTTTTTAATCCTTTCGTCACCTGTGCGGAATGAATCTTGGGATAGTTTGGGCCGCAAAAGATCAATTCGTTGTATCCTTTGTGCCCCAGGTGTTGGGGAATTTAGTGTTAAGACCCGAGGAGCACCTTTCTGAAACCTAAAATGACAAAATGGGACACCCTACAGTCTCGTGGACTTAACGGACACGCGCACGCGGCAGCCATTAAAAAGTCCACAAGACCGAATGTGCATATAAATTAAGTGTGCCATTTGGGACAGGGCCATAGTGATGTCCGTTTCATGAGCGAATCTTTTGAGCCGAATCTTTTCAATCAACTGGTTCACAAATAACATCAAATGGTTCATTTGTTAATTCGACTGATCCAGAAGATTAAACTTGCAGCAAGTGAGTCAAGTGAACAATAAACACTTGATGATTTGGTGTTGGTCCCATACGTTTCGTGGTCTGCACCGACTCGTGTATGACTCGTGTAGGGACGCTTCAGATTCTAGAGAGCATTTGATTGGACAGAAAATCTAATGAGAAGCCGAAGTGCAGAGTGATGTTACAAAATCACTGATCGATATTGGCGGAAGCGAGAGACTGTAAGTTTTGAAAGCTTATATCTTCAAAATGCTAATTTTGTCATTGTTTTGGAGCACACTAGCTTATAGGTAACCTCAAGGCTAACATATTCATACTAAAAGCCCCCCAAAAAACTTACATTTTGATTTCATGAGGATTTTAAGTCTCATAAGCTTGAAGAAGTCATTCAAATAGTTTAATATTTAGAAGGAGAAATATCGATTAACACTTGATTACAAACCACTCAAAATGATATATATTGAAGGGTCAGTGGATTCAAGAATTAATCTCTTCACGGGAATCAAAGCACACATTTCAGGGCCGCTTTTGAGGGAGCCTTCGAAAAGCAGCGTTCACACTTGGCTTTGAACAGGCATTATTTCTACTGACACTGCAGCAGTCGTAATATGACATCACACTGTACAGTGTCTTTTTTCAAAAATAATTCAACATATAATACATCCAAAATGTAAAAATACACAGTCTATTCCACTTTACTGCAACACTGTAATCCTGCAGATTTAAATTTTGCATTCTTTTAATTCAACCAAGAGGTCACGCCATGATGTATCAATCCTCTAATGGTTTCACCAAACTTGAATTTTGGACCGTAGCGAAATTCACATGAGCTTGAATTTCTCGAATCTCCAGCATTCACATGCGTTACGTATGAATGGAAGTCAATGGAACAAAAAGTGCAGTGTGAGAAACCCTTAAAAGGATCTGTCACTTTGATGGCTTGCGAATGTTTGCGTTGGTCTGAACAGATGCATTAACAGCCATACATTCAAATGAAAATGTTTATCGCACCGAATTTTTGCAACAAACTTTGTCTTGGTATGAACAGGCCTTAAGATAGAATTCAAGACATATAAAAACAAGGCTTTTTTTGTATATCTCCAGGCCCAGCTATTTGTGTCTGTGTTGCTGCCATTACCAGCTCAGGAGGAGCGTTTTGTTGTTTATGTTGGTTGTGCCTTTGCATTGAAGGTGAGTACAATTATGTACATCAACTTATACACTACAGTTTGCATAATTTAAGTAATACTGTCTTTTCTCTACTTTCCCTTTCTTCCCAGCTTAACCCAACACTTATTTTTGTTACAGACTGTACAATTTCTTCATAAGCTCTTTGTTCAGATATCTGTGGATATTTTCTTCATAGACTGGGAAAGACCTTGTGGTAAATCTAGGAAACACACGGAGGGTAATTACATTGTTCCTCTAATGTGTTTTTCAAATACACGTTCCATATACCTATACAAACTCTACACTTTTAATCAATTTTTTAAAATAACTGTTCTATATGAATGTGCTCAGCGTCTGGCGAAGCAAAAAGTCAAGCATCTCCTGTCAGTATCTGGAGAACATATTTTGTGGCCAATGAGTGGAATGAGATTCAGACTGTTCGCAAGATCAACCCCACTTTTCAAGTCATCGCTGTGCTCTTTTTTCTGGAGGTGAGTCCAACAGCACGCAACATCTCTGATCTAAAGTTTGCCTAAAAATCTTATTCTCAAACTGGCCACTCAGATTATGCCACTTTGTTAACAAATAATGACTATTGTGCTTGCAGGTGGTGGGCTTTTCAAATTTGGCTCTAAGAGACCCCTCGTCCAACCTGCGTCGAGCTCCTGAGGCATACACACCTTCATACAGTCTCATACTCCGCTACGGTGTGGCTTCTGCTATGTGGCTCTGCATTGGCTTAATGCAGGTAAAAAACATATATACTCAAGGACAAGCAGTCTCCCTCTTTGTGTGTGTCACCTGGGCTATTTCACACATTACTTTTTGTATCATATTACTTTAGATGATATTCTTCACAGTATTCCATGAGCGCTTTGTTGAAGACAAGATTCGCCAGTTTGTAGATTTGTGCTCAATCAGCAATGTAAGTATTAGGCAAAACTATCTTCTTTGCAGTTGAACAGATAGATAAAACTTTTTGGTTTAATGTTGCTTTTTTTTTTTTGAATGTATGTATATGTGTCTGTTAGATCTCAGTGCTGCTGCTGTCTCATCGATGTTTTGGCTACTACATCCATGGACGTTCTGTTCATGGTCATGCTGACACTAACATGGATGAAATGAATACAAACCTGAAGAGAGAGGGGGTAAGATGGATTTTGAGTCTTATATTTTAAATAGAAGTATGAATGGTAGACTTATTTTATTTGTATGTGTTTTAGGAGAATCTGTGTGGCCAAAGGGGACTTTTGCCAAACTCTGACACTCAGACATTTCAGATTTCAATAACCAACCGCCTGCGAACTCAATATGACCGGATAATTGAGCCAATCAACAGGGTATATACACAACTGCATACACTTATATATATACCTCTATATTTACTTTGATTACTTATATAATTTTATTTACTTACATTTTACTATTTATGAATCATTTTTACTTTTATTACTTTTTACTGTTACATTTATGCAATTGGGAGATGCTTTTATCCAAAGCTACTTAAGCCCTATTCAGACAGGACTAGTTTTCTAAACGACTGAGTTACAATTCTTATCACTCTTATCACTATTTCATGTACTGATACGGACGGGACTAACATCTCCGTGTTCACAGATTGTGTGTTTTCTAGACGTGTGCATCACATATGACGTATATGTCTTTTAATTTATTATTTGTTAATATAATTTTAATTTATTATAAAAAACCCTATTTAAGGAAACTTCACAAGTTTATTGCAGTGGCTTGATTACGATACTTGTCATATTACGATACTTGAGCAGAGACATCTAGAAAAGTATGTTACTCTTACCTGACACTAATATTTAAATGGGCAATCTTCGCAGATTCCACGATTTGGCTCTATTTATTGATTGTATGTGTTATTTTTTCGTCTGATACCATCCATATTGAAACTTAATGAAAGCATGCCGAAGATTGGTGCACTAACGGTAGCTTGGGTTGGTCAAAAAACACAAGAGGAGAAGTGGTAGGATAATATAATATCAGCAATCACAGACATTCACATTCACATTAAAATCACAAAGTACGTCTGTGAGAAATGAATTTCTATAACGTCCCCCTGGAACACTTGTTCCGTCCGAATAGTGCTTTACATTGCATTGAAAGTATACATGCTATCGGTTCCTGTATTTCCTTTGAATCAAACCCAAGACATTGCCGTTGTTAGCGCTAAGCTCTACAGTTTGAGCTACTAAGTATACTCACACACAAATCTCTCTCAGTAAGGGTGGCTAACAATGTCTCTACCACTACAGAGAAATGGTCCCTCAAGGTTGGTGGATGCTTCAGCCAATCCATGTGAGCAGAGCACAAAAGCGTACCATACAATGAACCGATTCCTGGGCTCTGTCATCGATCACGTGAGGATTGTATTTCATTGATACTTGTGATTTTCCTGTAGTATATTGTGGTTTGTTGGTGTTTTGATTTGCTCATTCTGAATGCTGTATTCTCAGGCACACCGTGAGATGGATTACATTGTGAAAGATAAGCTGCTGTTTGAGAGATTCATCGGTATGGAGTTTATAGAGCCACTGGATAAAAGCATCTTTTATAATGGTAAAAACACCGTAGGCCGCTCCCCCTTACATTACATTTTCCACCACAATTCTACCTTACACCTACGTCATTACTTCAGATTGAATGATTCTGATTGGCTAAAAAATTTCCACACATGGACTGATAGGCAGTCGCACATCTCCATAGTCTGTACGGCTAACACCCAGACCCTGAGTTAGGTATGGGTGGCCCTTCGAGGTCATGAGAATGTGTGTCTAGCCGCCAACATATCGAAAAAAAATAAGTCTGTATCAAAGAATACCAGCGCACATACACAGATACACAGCTTCTTCAAGGTTGGAGTTAGTTGAGCTCTTATCTAAACAGGGAACTTTCCCAAAACATTCAGATAACATGTTCTTTCTCTCAGTGAGAGGTTCGTTCAGACAATATTCCATTACTATTCTCTAGTATTTGAGTATCGAAAAGTTTAATTTAATGCTTTAATTAAGAAGTGGTCATGTATACGACAGGTGAAGTAACCCCAGTGACCTTGGCTGTCTTGGTCAGCTAGAAGAGTAGATATATGTTTTAACACATGTTGAGTGCCTCCCTCAAAAACATGGAGCAAGCACGTTCCATGAAACGGACTTATAATTCTATAACTACATAAATCTCATAAGCTTAAAGAAGTCAGTCAAATAATTTAATATGTAAAAGGAAAAATATTGATTAATACCTTGATTGTAATCACTCATTGAAGCGGCAGTGGATTTCCAGAATCCACTCCCTTCACAGTCATTAGTGTTCTGAGTGAATATCTTTGTATTTATCTTCCTTCAGATGATTCTCACTCATTCGCTGATGTCCTCTTTTATGGCAATGAGGCTGTGCTGTTGATTTTTGACACTCTCTTTTTCTGTGTGGTGGATCTGGGCAGTCAGAACTTCATTCTCGCAGCTGTGTTAACATACCTCCAGCAACTGGTTAGTATATGTGGATATGTTAATAGGCTGGTTGGTTTTATTTGATTGTTTTGAGGTGATAATTAAAATGAAGCTTTAATATGCTCTCCTTTAGGTCTTCAGATTAATCCGAAATGGAATGGGCCGCAGGAACCTAGCCAGCAAAACTCTGGTTGACAAAAGATTTCTCATCTAGTTCCTTTGCTTTTTCTATCTGCTTTCTGATATTGTAATGGTGATTGTGTTTTATGCCATGGCAGCCTTCAGGTTTCTTCTACAGACTTTTGTATTTTTTTTTTGCATAAAATTATTATTTGTGCAAGATTTTTTTTTGTACTTTCAAAGCCAAGACATTTGGGGGTTTGATGTATCAATGTTTTATATTTAAATATTTTTGATCAATTAAATCATTACTTGGTTTTAAATATTTTTGATCAATTAAACCATTACCTGGTTCTACATATGGTGGCCTTTCTGAGTAAATCTGACATAGATTGCTTCAAGTTTTTTGTAGCTCAGCACACAGTCTGAAGTTCTTCAGAGCACACAAGGCAGACACATAGTGATGACTTGTGAGTGTTCCTCTCGTTAGTTCTGAATACATGGTTCTCTTGGAATGTATGTATGTATGCAAATTATTTTTGATACTTGTGCAAAATTGATTCTCAGGCCCCAGCGAGGATCGAACTCGCGACCCCTGGTTTACAAGACCAGTGCTCTAACCACTGAGCTATGGAGCCAGACCTGTTCTGGTATTGTCCTCATTACTATTTGAAAAGTACACAAGAACACCTTCCTAGCACTTCAAAGGGTGTGTCCAACATTTCCCTGTAGCATTTGATTGTTTAAAGTTTAGGAGGAATAACAAACAGATGACTCATTTGTCACAAACTTTTTTTGTCCAATCGCACATATATTTACAATGATATGGCAGTGATGGCGTGATCTGAACTGTACCGAAACAGCACAAAGACCCAAAGTCCACAAGAGGCCCAAATTTAAGACCCCTGCCGGTACCATAAAATAAGAGATCTGTCATTGTGGCACCAGCATGTCTGACCTAACTGGTGATTCCTTCAAGGATGCTTGCATCAACTGAGAAAAAGCCCACTCTAACATTGTCACCTTCAGGTGACCCAAGACAAATGGGTCAGAAGTCGGCACATCCCAACTATCACAAGGATAAATCATGAGTTAAGATAAAGGAGGGTGATTCCCTCCCAAGACAGAGAGCTTAAACAGACTCCCTTTTGTGACCCTCTTTTAACCTTATCCTGGAACACAGGACTGAAACCACTCTGAAAAGCACAGAGACTGACTTAACATATCAAGACCTATCAGATCATTCCAAAAACAATGATATAAATACAATTATAAATTCCCTTTGAGCTTAAGTTATATAAAGTTATTGGAATTTCAGATAAGAAAGTTGGTCATATCGTTGTTTGCATGTTTCCAGTAATTAAGATGTTTCCAAGTTTGTTTGCACTCACATATAGTCTGAAGTTATTCACCTTGGAGTCTTTCCCAGTGTTGAACGTTTATCAGATCTTGTTCTATTAGATTGACAGCCATTTATGTCTGCAAACTCATTTTGATACGGGCTCAAAAGGGTTCTTGATTGCTCAGGCCGCAACGAGGATCGAATTTGTGACCCTAAGACCAGTGTTATAACCACTGAGCCTCACCTGTTTATTTCCTGTCCTATCTGTATCTGTAAGGGGTGTGTCGATCTTTTGAATGAGTTTGTGTTATTTACATTAGACTATCAACCCAATGCTATATGGTAGGTCTAGTGTGCCAAAAGGTCACTAATAGTAATTCACTAGTATAGTTTCTTTGCTTAGTTGCAGCCAGTATTGTGTTTGTTTTGTTTGATTGGTCAAGACACTGACACTGGTGTGAGCTCAAATATGGTTATCGTTAGCTATCTTTATAGTTATCCCTCATGCATTTTAGAAGACTTCTTGCATTCTGCAGAGATCTTAGGCCCTATTTACACCCGGTATTAAGATGCTTTTTTTGTTGCAAGTGGATGATGCTAAATACAGGTGTAAATGGGTCTTAAACGTTTTGAGCTTCTCCACTTTTGACCACTTTCAGAGGTAGTCGAAATGTCATTAAACCGGATTGCTTTTTTTTTTGTTAATTAACTTTTATTTAGAAAGCATGTTGAATTTTACAATTGTTTGACATATGAAGTATCATTACGTTGCTTTACCATTTTTTACTTTCTATTACAAGAACATCAGAACTGGCGGGGAAACCAAATTCATGTTATTTTATAGTATTAAACCCTATTATTTATGTTATTAATTTAAACTTTTAAATCTGTGCACAATTAGTAAAAAGCAGCAGTGTTTACAAAAAATCAGATCTAACCGGCTTAACATATTCCGTCCACTTGGACCATATCCTATAGAAAGTGTCCCTCTGGCCTTTGAGTAAAAAGGACAGTTTTTCCATTGTGTAGATCTCTTGCACAATGTTTATCCAGTTCTCAGTTGTCGGTGGTTCTGGTTTGAGCCATCTCCTCGTTAGAGCCTTTTTACTTGCTGCCAATAAGATGTATAGAAGTTTCTTGTCCTTCGAGTCCAATTTATCCGTTGATATATCACTTAGGGTTTCAAAAGTAAATGGAAAAACAAATGCAAAAACATTCGGTATATGGTCATGTATATAGCCCAATACTGAGAAATAACTTGGCAGTCCCAAAAAATGTGGTAATGGTTAGCACCATCCCCAACCCCCAACCCTCCCCCCCCCCCCCCCCCCCCCCCCACACACACACACATCTCCAGCACGCATCTCCAATGCCCCGATACCTTTTCTGAACAGGGGTGATGAAAAATCTCATTATATTTTTTCAACAAAATTCACGCCATACATTAGATCCCGTGGTAACCCATTGTATCTCACATATGTGTTCCCAACATTCTTCGGTGATTATCAAATTACCTTCTTTTTCCCACTTCGCTTTAACATAATGTGTGCTGTCTTTTTTACACCACAGGATGCTGTTGTATAACTTGGATATAATTTTGTGTGCTCCTAAATTTGTAGTTAATGATATAAATGTTCCCACAAATCCTAGGTTGTTTAAATTCACTCGGATTGCTTCTGTAGTGTAGATGCTCATGTGGTTGAATGTGTTTGAACAGCCACCAAAGACCGGCAACACACCAGTGTGTTTTGTGAAAGTGCAACATAACAACTGGCTCTATGTCAAATGTCAAACTCCAAACCACACGGATTATGTTCAAAATCAGCATTATCATTCTTATCCTTTCCATTCGCTTCATGGCTTCAATTTATAAATCGTATTCGTGCGCTGCACTAAGTGCTCCCGTGAAAGTGATGTAGAGTGAGATGAAATAATAAGGGAGACAGGAGACACATTTAAAATGCATGTTAATGGAATGCGTCTCGGCTGACCAATTGTGATTGGATCACTGAAAACACCTTAAAGTGAAACCATGAAATCAAAATGGACAATTCTTGTTTTTTTTAATGGAATATTGCAGAATTTATTATAAATGATTCATCAATGCATTTGATTTTGTTTAATTCATGCGCGTTTGTAATCTTTAATCAAAATAACTTCCCCTCTCGCTCGCAGAAACATCTCTTCTTTTCTCTGATAATGTGTTTACTGGCAGGAGGGCAGTAAAAGTCACTCACATGAGATCACAGCAATAGCCACGACAACAATTTAATCAATTCCCTATGGACAAAAAGTCTCACCCTGAATTGTGACTTGTTCGTGAAGCCATTTCTCTGGGATATACATCACAATAGGGAAAAAAGACATTCTAAATAGCTGTGGAACACAGTCACTGTTATTCTAATTGAATGGACCATTTGGTTCACACCTTTACAGATGCATGCAGATAGAGCTGATTGCGTCTGAGGCAGTCACAATAATCTGATTAAAGATAACTGAAACTGATTGTGTCTTTTGCATATTTTGCTTCTTTTCAAACTATGTCATTGTTAGCAAATTCTTTTTTTTATTATTATTTCTTAAATGTACCTTTCATGTATCATTCAGGCCACACACACTCATGGAATAGATTACACAGTCAAAAAAGATGGTTACAACAGAGAAAATTAATAGGGTCGATGTTGATGTCAAGCTGACTTTAAAAGTTAAATCGATTTGCTATGCAATTTTATTTTATTTTTATAATCACCCAGCCATGGTGATGGAGAAAATTCATACACTCTTAAAAATAAGGTTATCTATTGACATCTATGGTTATGTGAAGAACCTTTAATGTCAAAATGTTCTGTATAGTTGAAAAAGGATTAATTATATTATTAAATTGTTCTTTACACTAAGAAAAAATGTGTTCTTTTAAGAACTGTTAACTGAAATGTTCTTTAGGGAACCCAAAATGTGTCTTCTATCACCGTGAAACCCCCCTTTAGAAACAGTGTATCAATGCTCAATTCAGATTTTTTGAAAAAATTCTATCTATCTAGCTAAAATAGCTATCTATCTGAAATCTGTTCTACTTCTGTCCTCATTACCATTTTGAAAGGACACTCTGTGTGCGTTTGTAAGGGGTGCATTAGGTTGTATTATTATTCCCAAACAAACAGTGAACAGATTGCTCAGAATGACATGTAACCTTTGTTGTTTAAAAAATTATATTTACTGATGCAGTGAGATCCAGGCAGCCAAAGCAGTTTGATGGAAATCATTTTATTTCGTTAAATGAAGAATAAAAATTTAATAAATGTATAATCAATAATGAATGAATGAAAGTCAACTTTTTAATAATTGATTACAATGTTGAAATGAAGAAACTAACAACTAAGTCTAAAATTGTCTGAAGTTCTGAGTATAATCATTTTTGCCAGAAGAGAACACAAAGAAGGGCCCTTGTAGCAGAGAGCTAGAAGAAGGAAAACGTGAGAAACCACAGATCAATGGGGCCCTATATATATATATATATATAATATATAATATGAATCATTTTGCATACTCTAATATATGACTATAAACCAAATAGTTGGCTGACAGTGAGCTAAAACGTTAAAAACTAGGTTGTAGTTTCAATATTTTATAGGCTACATTCAATGATGAGGGGTAAAGCTTGGGCACATTTGACATCAAATCAAGGCAAAGCCTATTAATATTAATCTGTAATCAATTAATATGTCCTTCACATTCATTAAACAGATATATAAACCATAATCTATAGATATGTTTCACAACACCAACTTTGAAACTATCAACAACAAAGGCTCTATCTACCACTATTAAAGTATAAGCTAAGCTATATACAATATCTTGAAAGGCACTTTTAAAAACGTTCTACTGCTTGAGTATTGTGTCAGAGGAAACGTTTGTGTAATGAAATCCCTGACTAGCTTTGATTTATGCAACCTCTAAACATCGGTATAGGGTAATAAGAAGAAGAAGTGAGAAAAGTGCCTACAAAACAATGAAAATGAAAATACAAAGAGAAGTGATTTAGGCAATTACTCTTCATTAAATTAAATTAATTATTTATTTGCCTTGAATAAAATATGTTTGCTAAGTAATATGACAATCGACTAATTCATATTTATCGTTCATATGACTTTTATTTTGAAGTTACATCTGCTCTCTCTCTCTCTCTCTCTCTCTCTCTCTCTCTCTCTCTCTCTCTCTCTCTCTCTCTCTTTTCTGTAAATGTACCAAACACCGTGACAGGATAACAGCAAGTTGGTGAGTGAAGAGCTGTTTGTAATTTTAAAAATAACTATTTACAAATTTTAAGTTCTATTTTTTTTTACTACACAAGAGAAATGTTAACTTAATTTAAGAATGGTATGTCTAGTAATTGCAATAAAATATTCAAACTCTATGTGATATGTCAAAACACAAAAACAAAAATTTAGTACAATGTTGATTTTGTCATTCAAAGCTGTACATGCTTATGTAATGTAGAAGTATTACAGGATTTCAAAAATGATTACTAGAAAAGTTTAAAGTTTAGCAAAAACAAAGGTTTATTCGATTTAAAAAAAAACCTTTGTAATGAAAATGGACTGGAAATAGGCTGTTCTAAAATGTACAAGAACAGATGGAAGTGGTCGATAGCAGCTAAAATGTTCTCAGAATGCTTCAGTTGTTGAAGATTTTATTATTTAGGAAATAAGTAATTTAGCTATATATTAGGATACTATTATTTTCCTCTGTATGTATGTGTGACTTTATGATTGACTTTGGAAGCCTGCCAGAACGCTGAGACAACAGAGAGTGCTATTTCAGTATGTTCACCCAAAACCATCTATAAGTGTATGACCATTTTTGGAAGGGATCAATGGCATATATGTGAGGAGCTAAGGACTCTTCTGGAGTGATGGCCCTGCAGGAGTCACTCGGCTTTGTTGGAGCGCCGTTCTATGGAACGGAGCGGCGTTCAAAAATAAAGTCTAATTATTTCTGGCATCAAAGATCTCTGCGAAGTTATTTTACAGAACAATTGAAACCACTTCACAGTGAACAGCATTTTTTTTCATTCTTTGGACATGTTTCTAGTCTTAGGCATGCCCACAGTTTCGATTTCCACATAAACCAGATAGTACCAACCGTTTTACTCTTGATAAAAGCAACGCTACTCTTTATTTTAGTGTAAAGCTAAAGTTAAGTTTGGGCTGAGATCAATTTCTTTAAATATTATCACTGAATGTTACTTTGTTAAATTGTCAAAATGTATTAGTTGTACTTGTAATTTGGCTGCGAGGCACAGGGCAAACACGTTTGTCAAAATAGGACAATAGCACTATCTTCTGATCTGAGTTTTGTTCTGTTTTGATAACTTTTTTTTAATTTGGTTGATATAAAAGAGTTGTCTTTTTTCATATATTTGTTGAAAATATCTATAAATTGGAGAATGCTAACACAATAAAATATGTAACATTTCTATTCATACAGTGCAACAAGCCATCACAGTCCAATTTCAGAAGTGATTTTCATCTCATTAACACCTTTTCTCAACCTGAAAGAATGATTCGCACAAATGAGAGAAGATGTACTGAACTATACTTTAAGGGGAAGCACCTGAAGCTTAAAGAGCTTGAACAGAACGATGACCTCACACGGAATGATTACCTCTATAATTCGATTCCACCACAACCTGAGAAGGTGGAGATTAAAGTCTCATACCTTCGGCATAACACTAGCCTCCAAGGATACCATGGCATCTGGGATTCTGAAGGTTTTAAAAAGCCGTCACAAAGCGACTCACCAACACGCGATCTGGTATGGTGGAGCCCAGACATTTCAAGACATGAAATTACTATCGCTGAGGAGCAATACTTGAATAGGCAAGGCTTTTACAATGAAGTGAAACCATTCCTGCACAAGTTTACCTCTTCCCCAGCTTTCCTGGCATCCTCTCGCATGGGGAACTTTCGTTTCAGCATGCCAATCGATGAGTTGTTAAAAAGCTACAAGCAACAGTTCTGTGCAGGCCAGGAGCCCAACATTCGCATTTTTGAGACTGTGGTCTATAAGCAGGAAGTGATGTATTCTATTGTAATTCATGCACCTCATGCACAAGACCTGTTCTCTGAGTATCCCCTGCTTCAGAAACACCAATATGCAGTGTGTGAGTTCCGTAAAGACACCATTATATGGCGTCCACAGGCAATGAGTAAAACACATCGTTTCTATCTGTCTCCTAACAAGCAAGCTATTCGGATACGTACAAGAGCCAGAAAAAATTACATGTGGGATAACATCGGAGTGGCATTCCATGTCCCACATGGACAAACCTTCAGCTTCAGCAAGGCGATTCTGATTAAGAGCCTCAGACTCTGTGAGGGTGCTGAACCAAAACTTACCTCAGAAGAGTTTGTGAAGTGTGACTTTGGCCCCATCAGGCCTTAGAGTAAATATGAAAAATGATCCATTACCTGAGTTAGCTCATAAGTATTAAAAGTCCAATATGAGCAGAAGGTTTTTGTAATCATCAATAAGAATGAAAGGTATGTGGAGGAAATATGTATTTTTTACCTGCTGTTTTACTATTCTGAGAACATGTTACTATCTATCTGTCCATCCTGTTTTAATAAAGCGCTGATGCTAAGGAAATGGATTGTGGTCTCTTTTTTTGTACATTAATGGTTGCTTTTTGATAGGAAGGGAGAGGCAGAAATGATAGTTCTTTATCAGTTTTGCTTTGCTCCCTGTGAATTCCTCTCTGTTTAGATCACCCTACTTACAAAAACACAGGCATATGGTTGACATTGAGATGTTTCCACTGCATAAAGAAACCAGAACACACTGCACTTTGATATGACTTAAAGGTTTGTCTAACCTTGAACATTTGCTATGTACATGTATGATTTACTTTTTGATTTACGTACTTTTATTCTTCTTTTAATTACATTATGCTGATTAGCTTCTTTTACACTGCATTATTCAAATACAGTATCACTCATTTCCATTTCCGTGTCCTTTGTACTTTAAAAAAACACTTTTTTCTGTGAATGCCCTTTCACTCTTTTCGTTTTGGACACAGCTTGGTCATATTTTCATACTTTCAGATTACTCCAGAAATAATTTTACTGAATATGTTTTAGTCTTTCACTTTCTTTTCACCAGAGAAATTTACTTTTATTTCCCTTTACAGCTGAATTTTGTTTTTAATCAACTGTTGGAATTCCCCACATGTGCAGACATGAGTGTGCACTGTACTTCCGGATATCATTGCATTAGACTTATTAACGACTCGCATACATAGCTAGAACAAGAACATTAGACAAACAGTCGAGTGTTGCCTTTGGGACTGTAAGATAATTTGTTTCCTCACTTTAATCTGTAAAATATTTTTTTCTTTTTTTGTGGGGCCTTTTATTAAAATAATGCAAACACAGATACTCTTACCAGATATCTTGGTTTGAGTCTCTAATATCACCTTTTGACCTTTCCGTGTATGCGCTGATTCTGTAAGCGACATTCATTTTCAACTTAATCTTTGTCATTGTTGTTTGAACATCTAGTTACTCTCATGCACTTGGAGTTCTGCCATTGTTTGGTATCACTTGATGTATTGGCATATGCAGATGCAAGATATCCTGTAGGCTAACTGATTTTGCTACTTTATATGCCTATTCATTTTTATTTTAATCCCTTTATCAACTGCTTTTATTGCTGTTTTCTGCTTATACTTGCATCAGATGTAAGTTCTCTCTTATTCAGCTTTAATAAAGGTAATCTCACCTTTATGTTTTAATGTATGTTGCCCTGACATTCTTGTGGGTCCCCATTAGGAAAACATCTTATAATTTACTAAGTGATGTTTTTAGAAAATGTAAAAATGCAGAAAGTTTTCTGTGATGGTTAGGTTTAGGTTTAGGGGCAGCTAGGGTTAGTGTAAGGGGATAGAAGATAGCCTACAGACAGTACAATAGCCTACGGAGTCCTCACAAAGATAGCGAAAGTGCGTGTGTGGGTGTTTGTTTCTGAGGAGGAGATTCTCGCGAAAACACACCCATTCTTAGTGTTTCTCTCGCAGCAGAAGTGGAGAAGTGCGGTCTGAAAACAGCATCCTCTGGTAGCAGGTAATATCATTGTTTTTGCGTAAAAAATATTAGCCTAGCTATGTCATTTTAAATTCATGCACGGGTTTAAACGGAAAAACGAGCGTTTTCTCAGTAGGCTATCACAATTTGGCCGTTATTTTTAATCTTACCCAATGCAGTCAAATCGAAACTTAAAATGTTCGCTAGTCATAAAAATCCCTCAAAGGTGTATTTAGGGTATCATTTGAAAAAATCATTCACTTATTGTTGACAATGAGAGGTGCAGACAGTTGTGCAACTGTTAATAATTGCATTTCCTTTTTAAAATGACTTTAATGAACTCTTTGTCTTTGTCACAAGGAAGTTGGTGGCGCGCAGACGTTCATTTTAAAACTTTCATTCCTTAAATATAAATCAGGGAAATAACATAGTGCAGTAGAAAACCATTGCACCCCTCATAGATGACAAATGTGTTTCATCGTTTTGAATGTAGGCTAAATAAATGACTTTTAAAAGCAGATCTGTTAAACAAGGAAAACAGACCTGACTAAACCAAATCTACGTTTTTGACAATGGATTACATATTTTATTTTTGCTGGAGAGCCAAACTAGTCATATCACTAGATGGCAAGGAAAACACTGACTCATTGTCACTGAGTGACCTTGTTAAACATATGATGCTAACCCTACACTATCTGTTTCCCTGTTTCAGAAAGAAAATGAAGCGCAGAAATAACCGCAATGTTACAGAGACATACTTTGAGGGACAACATTTGAGTCTGTCAGACCTAAAAGAAGAGCGTAATATACAGAACGGGTATCTGTATAAAAACAACATTCCTGCTTATCCTGAATCTGTGGAGTTCCATGTCCAGAAAGTGTCTCATGTCACTGGAGAACAAGGTCTTAATGGTATTTTCCTCAATTCAGGCTTCAGACAGCCATCGGAGATGGTGGCTAGTGATCAGCACCATTTCCTCTGGTGGGATTTATCAGTCACATCTGATGACATATCCTCAGCTGAAGAACGTTTCCTCACGTCCTTGTTCCCTCATCGAAGTGCTGCCCAACTTCGCAACCAGTCGCCCGTCCTTGAGCACTTCACCAGCTCAAAGGCCTTCCAGAAAAAATCTTCCTATGGAAATTTCCGCTTCACCTTTTCATTTAAGCAGCTTCTCTGGCACTATGGGAAGCAATTTTGTGGTGGCCAAAGTCCAGTTCTGCGTGTTTTTGAGACTGTGCTCTACCGGCGAGAGATTCTCTATAAGATCCTAGTGCACCCTCGTGACATAAATCTTTATGACCATTATCCTCGACTTCCTGGTCAGGAGGACGGTGTATGTGGATACCATGATGGTGCCGTGTGGTGGCGCTGTCAAGCCCCCTCTGAAACCTACAAGCTGAAGCTTGAGGTAAACCAGTTGAATAGTAGTGTTCATGTGAGCCCTCACAGAGAAGAATACTATGTGTGGGATCATGTGTGTGTAGCTTTCCACATGGAGCCAGGGTGGGTGTTGGATGTGGACCAGAACAAGCTGTTAAAAAGTGTGAATGCATGTGAAATGTCTCAACCCAGTCTTCTGAGAGCTCCGGAGACTCCACTGAGTTTAAATGAGGCTGAGCATGTATTAGCTAATCTTAAGGCCAGTATGGTCTAAGCTGGTGCTTGAAGCTACACTCACTGCAGTAAATAGTAACATCACTCATGTTAGTTTGATTACAACTCTTAAAGTGCACAATTGTAAGAATAGTTTGTGAACCCTGTTCTGTATATTATATGTAGCCTATGTTGCATTAATGTGTCATTGTACATTGCTCTGCAATTAAAAGGTTTTAACTAACAAATATTTTTAGTGGCATATTTTTAAAGGACTGATATATTTTATAACTGCTGGAAACTTTAATTGTTGGCCACAATCTCAATAAAAAAATAATGTGAGGAATCTTGGAGTGATTTTTGACTCATCTTTACTTTTCAATAAGCAGATCAGAGTACCTGAGATCGATCGCTAAAATAAAGCATTTTCTTTCCCAAACTGACTTTTTTTGTGATCCACTCACTTATTTGATCAAAGTTAGACATTTCTCCAGTTTTAGCATCCCTACACTGGCTCCTGGTGAAATTCAGGGTTTATTTTAAAATTCAGATTTTTGTCTACATTATTTGGTCTCGCGCCCCAGTATATTAGTGATATACACTTTTACCCCCTTACTCTCCAACCAGAGCACTCAGGTCTTCTGACTAACTGCTTTTGAAGGTTACTCATTGCCATTATAGATTTAAGGTTGACCGTGCCTTTTCTGTGATATACGGAAAAGTCACCTTCATCGCTAGACATTTTTAAATCTTCTTTTAAAAACATCTTTTGGCTTTCGAATAGATTACGGAATAGGTTTTTGAAGCTGATAAAATATATGATGTTACATTAAAATATTTTGATTTATTGTATTATGTTTTTTATTTATTAGTTAATTCTTCTTTTTTTTCTTGCTTGATCTGTAAAGGACTTTGGGTCAACTTCTGTTGTTTTTAAATGTGCTATAGAAATAAAGGTTGACTTGACTCGACATTTTCAGTTACTGCTAAACACTTCAGAAGTTATAGGAGTATTTACTTGCACCGTGACCTAAATAGATTTCCTTTTGTTTGTAGATTTGAGAAATGAACCTTGCACTTATCTTTGGCTTTAGCTGAAAAGATCGTCACATTCATGCAGAAACCCAGATAATTATAATTTAAGTTTCTTCACATAGTTATTTACATTCTGGTTTATATGTTTTATTTACTATTTCCACCAGCACAGAACTAAACTTATACAGATTGGTGTATGATAAGATTGAGTAAATTAGATATACATGTTTTTTTTTTTATTAGATCTGACAACACTTTTATGACTATTTTTAATTTACTTTATATAGGCCTACAGTTATTTACACCAAGATGAGCCAAGAAGTTTCCCAGTGCACTATAAAGTTAATGTTGGGGTGTACTTTCTGATGCAGGAAATTAACCTATAAAATGAGTTCACAATAGGCCTACTGAAAATGTCCTCATCTGCGGTATTGACCTTATGCTATATTTAATCTGATGTTAACTAAACAAGACTGTTAAGGACAATACAATGTGTAAAATATCTTAAAGTTGCAGGTCTAATGATCTACTGTTCAAAACCGAATTAGCTTTTCCCAGTCTGGTTCCAATAAGTGTGTAAGGAGCTAAAATTAAATTATTATCACTACTTTCCAAGCCCTGATCAGTGATCTATGCTACACAATTTTAGTTATAACTAGTTATAACGAGAGATACTCTCGTAAGAGAACGTACTCGGTTACTAACGTAACCTCGGTTCTCTCTAGAGAGGGAACGAGTACTGCGTAATATCTTGCCGTGCATACACAGCTCTGGTTCGCTTCGGCGATGAAAACCAGTTGTTGTACCAACCTAATCGAGCTATATTTATAGGGCGAGACCACGCCCTTTCTGGCGGGACGTGACGAAATGGGCACGAAATGCCCCAGATAATATTGCCATTTGATGTGGTGTCACGCAGCGCCTCTCTCGATAGGCTGCTGCTGTTATGGCGCTTTTCCACTACACAGTACCAGCTCGCCTCGGCTCGGCTCGACTCAGCTTTGTTTGCTTTTCCACTGTGTAAAAGTTGTACCTGTACCTGCTTTCGGGTACTTTTTTTCGTACCACCTCCGGCGAGGTTCTAAGCGAGCTAAGGCGATACTAAAATGTGACGTGAAAACAATGCCGACTGCTGATTGGTCACAGAGAATCTGCGTCATCATTGCACGCGCCAGATGGAGTATCCAGAATAAATAACCCCGCCATTTTTAAATAGTTTGGCCAGAGATAGTTACTAAACTTACTACTATTATTATGGCAACTCGGAAGAATACGCCGTGGTCAAACGAGGAGGTGCAGACATTCCTTTGTTTGGTTGCCGAAGAGAGGATCCAGCGAGAGCTTGATGGGGCAACGAGGAACGAAAGGCGTCGCTATGACGACCGGGTACTATTTGTGGTGGTACTTTCTGCAATGGAAAACGGAGCGAAAAGCGAGCCGAGTCGAGGCGAGCCAAGGCGAGCCAAGGCGAGTCGAGTCGAGCTGGTACTGGTAATGGAAAAGCGCCATTAGAGTGCCGAAGTGATGACGTCACTTTGTAGGACAACTCAGAAGCTAGCAGCGCATGGGTTCCCTCGATCGAAAAGCTATGCATTTTCCCCATAGACTTTTGGAAAATCGCAAAAAATAAGATCTGTGTTTAACAAAGAGTTGTGACCCTTACACGTTTTGTCTATCAAGATAATCTTTACAAGTTAATCCAAAATTTATACATTTTGAAGCCTATATAAAGTTTTTAAAAAACACAAGCAGACACAATAAAGTTGAAAAAACCACAAGCAGGTTATAACTGTGTGTTCTATGTCATAGATCAAAACGTGAAAATATTTAGAGGCTTTGTTCACCACAGACCTTATTTCAGGCGATTTAGCAAAAACCCATTCAAAAATCCCATAGACTTTAGAGCGAGGGAACCGGGAGTGCTAAAATGCTAACTCACTTCCGCGTTTTGGCCTACAGAGTGACGTCGTAACTTCGGCACTCTATAGGCGCGCAAGCCGCCTTGTCTATGTCTGCATGCTGCTGCACAGCGTTTTAAATTAATACAAAATTAAGGATAATTTTTTGGCTTTAATATCTCGTGGAAAAGAGGTTTTCCCAATAGCGTAAGATATTACGCAGTACTCGTTCCCAGAGAACCGAGGTTACGTTAGTAACCGAGTACGTTATTCTGGTGGTTACTTTAAAGGTGCAATCAGTAAAAAATTTGAGTATCTATTAACAGATATGCAAAATGACATCCATAACTATGTTTTCAGTGGTGTATAAGGAACTTACTTAATAAACCGTAATGTTTTTATTACCTTAGAATGCGACATTTATATCTACATAACCGCGGGAATCCCCTTCTATGAAGGTCGACATATTGTGACGTCATGTTTCTACCGTAGCCGAACGCGCACAAACAGCGATACAGAGCGCGTTAAGCCGCAGAAACCTAGAATCTAGCCATAAACACCGTGAGTAGTGACTTGTCAGTGGTGTAAACTATGTAGTTGGATTGTTTCATGTAACTTAGTTATCCCTCGCTGTGTTATGGCTTTGCTATGTGGGGATATGTGCTGGTTACGTTCGTGAGACAGCTGATTAGTACTCTTGTCATTGACCATAAAACAGTAACGTTACATGAATCACCAACCCGTCGATCTTGGAAGCATTTTAAGTAGATCGCGAAGAGTTTTCAAAATCAGAGAAAAAAAAACTATTGTGTGTAGTAAATGGTGTCTAGGGGATGCGGAGGCGCGCGCGCTGTTATAATCATGTCATTTTTGCCGCGCGCACCTTTGGGCTCTTGCGAACGTGTCGAGTATAAACAAGGCTTTACGCTTTAACCAGCTCAGCCACAGTAACAGCTCATATTAGCCAGCTAAACTTTTACTAGCAGCTACCCTGTTAGAAAAATATATAGTTGCCTAGTTTAATGTGGTTCTTCTCCCTCGCTGTATTATGGGTTTACTTTAGACAATCAGCTGATTACTATGATTATATTATAGACCCTTGATCCTCACCTGACTATGGCTTTGAAAACGTTATCCATGATGTGGTTTACAATGGACTGTGGTACAGAAACAGTGACAATGTTACACACTCTTGGCTTACTCTGGCTATGCTGTCTCAGACGACGACATGTTTGTCCCGTTTTAGCCACAGCCACTGTAGCTTCTTCGAAAGGGAGGGGTGAGCAGTGGGCTGCTATGGAAGTAAAATAATGTCAAATGTTTTTGAAACAAAAAGCATGTTGAATTGCACCAATTGAAAAAAAATATGCATTGCGTTAACCATGCTTGTATTTTAATCCATTGTATTTTTAAGGCTTGCATTTTTATGGGCTGAAATTCAACATGGTTGAATATTTAAGCTCTGAATATTTCAATTAAAAACATTTTCAATATTAAAAATTCAATAATCCATTTTCACCTTTTTTTTTATTTGATTTGATTTATTCGACAGTAAAAAAAATAACAATAAATCCATAACAAGATGCCATTATAATGACACTACACATTTATCAGAGCTGTCAAGGATAGCACAAGAAAGTTACAAAACTTATTTCCATTGTGGTCCTCGTAGTAGTCCGATAAAGATGGCAAGCAAGCCACAGATGACAATAGAGCACCTTGTACACTCAAACACACAAATACATACACATCAGTAATAAATATTCCTTAAGACTACATAAAAACTAAATCTGATTAGCTTTTAGCAACCATTCACCACATGCTTGCTTAAAGCACCTTTCATATTTCACTTCCAAAATTTTCAAACTGTTTAAAAATACAACCTATAATATTCAACAGGCAAATTGTTGAAAACACGTCACCTATTAGCGTCGGGCCTGCCACAAGATCTCTCACTGTTTACATGAACCAGACACTCCAATGAGAGCACATAAAGTGCAATCCATCTCTTATTTACCATTTTTTCATCTTATCGTATATTTTATTCGCTCCTTTGCCCGTATTGGAGCGTGTCTCGTGGCTCTTACTAAGCGTCGGGCCAGCCACACGATCTCTCACTGTTTTAATCTACCAGACACTCCGATTGATGCACATGTGCAAACAGACAGTGCAATCCTGACCTGCTCTTATGTAGCCTATCTATTTGTCATCTTATTTTATTCGCTCTTTTTGTCCATAATGGAGCGCGCGTCGTATTGGAACCATCTTCGCAGTAGTGAACGCGCCGAGAGAAATGCTCATTTCATACGGATTACATTATCTGAGAGTAGTCTATTTATTTTCGTTTTGAATTGTTTCGTTTAAAAGTAGGCTAGACATTTCTACCTTGATGTATTTATCATGCCTGTGAGAAATGTGCAATGCAAAAATTTCATGATTTTATGAAATAAGATGACAAATACCCCTACTGTAGCCTACGCTGCCCTGGATAATAGCGGAGACAATTCACGTTATACACAAATATGACCAGATATCATGGTAGAGATGTAATTTTTAATTGCTGAATTTAATTTATAATTGTAATTGGGTTGTATTTTATGATGCTATATTTAAATAAAATTGCCTTTGCCAAAACCCAGCCATCAATTTAGTATTCCGTCATAGTGACTAAAACAAACAATTCACTCTGTCTCAGTGTATTACAGTTGTTTTACTAAAACTTAATATCAATGCCAACAGCGAGAGAATTTAGTTTTGCAGTGGACAAATCACCTTACTTTGCACGGGGGTAAAAATAAGTCTCATAAGACACTTGAGTAAACGCTCGTGTGTTTTGTGTCTTAATCAACCTTTTCCACACATATAAATTATAACTCGTACTCATCGCTCTGTCCATTTCAGCAAATTACGTTTTGTGAAGGCCTCTCCTGTTGCTTTGGTGCTTGTCAACACGCGCGTGCACCCCCTGCTGGTAAAGCCGACTACATCAGATGGAGATTATGATCGGTAATCTACTGCTTTTCCTGCAGTTCCTGGATGTCGACGTTGAATTTACTGTCGAATTTCAAGCGAAATAAAATGGACCGAAATTTGCCTGTTGAATATTATAGGTTGTATTTTTAAACAGTTTGAAAATTTTGGAAGTGAAATATGAAAGGTGAATATGGATTATTGAATTTTTAATATTGAAAATGTGTTTGAAATGTTTTAATTGAAATATTCACAGCTTAAATATTCAACCATGTTAAATTTCAGTCCATAAAAATGCAAGCCTTAAAAATACAATGGATTAAAATATAAGCATGGTTAACGCAATGCATTTTTTTTTCAATTGGTGCAATTCAACATGCTTTTTGTTTCAAAAACATTTGACATTATTTTACTTCCATAGGCTGCAATCATAGACAGTAAAAGAAATGGACACAGCGACCCCATTGATTTCAACGGAGAAGACTTGAAGCCCGATTATTGCACTTCCTGTCTGATGTCTGAGCGACTGCGCAGGCTCAAACTGAGCACGACGACAGTCTGATTGTTGAAAATCTTCTAGTAGCTGTGCCAAGACAAATCTGAATCACCTCAAATCACCTCCGAATTCCTCAAAAACGTTGTTGAAATATTTTGTCCCGTTGCTTTTATTGACTCTCTATTTATGGGCTTCTACCTTGACTTTGTGCCTTCATGTCCCCCCGATTGCCTCATAGACAGTAAAAGATTGCCGCGAGCTTCTCCTCCTGTCTATACGGTAATGTCTCAATTGTGCGACAGAAAGACCCGTGGTTATGACGCAATCTTTAGCCTATTTTTACAAAAACGGCTTCTACGGGGTCGTAACGTAAGATACAAAGTAATGGAGCATTTTATACCCTGTCGTGTTTCTTTATAAATAAATAATCGACAAATTAAGCCTTTGGACGCCTCAGATGTAAAGTTATTCGCTGTCAAAGTGACGCCAAAATGAATGGGAGTCAATGGGATGCTAACAGCAGGTGAAGTTCTGCTACAATGGCGGCTCCCGCGAGGCTTCAACTTCCGGCTGATGGATTACCCCCTTGATTACCCCCTTGGCTGCAATATTATCTGTCTGCAGTCCCGGAGGCTGCATTTTCAGGACCCCACTTCTAGGACCGCATTTCTAGGACCCTAGTTTTTTGTGACAGCGCCACCTACCGAGCCGGAGAACCGCAGTCCCAGGAAAGCATTTCCAGGACCCTAATTTTGGAGGACCGAAAAAAGTGCCACCAAGGCAGTATTTCCACCCAGTTTTAACTACATTACAGTTTTTTTTAAAGTTTTATTACACCCAAATACTACTTTCTTCATTGCAATTAAACCAGGTTCCTAGGAATGTTGAGAAATTATTGGAAGTAGCATACTATAATAACTCAAGTAAAATAAACAAGGAATCATGTTATAGTCTTTTCAGTCACTAGATGGACCACATTTTCAAGTACATAGGGAAGACAAGGATGACTCTTGGGGTAGATTTAAGATTGTGTATTTTACAAAATAATATATAACACCTGAACTTGAACACACAAAATATTTTACAAAATAATATGGAAACAACTGAACTTGAACACACACAAAAACAAATTTGATCATGACGTGAACCACATAGACAGAACTTCGATGGATGGACAAACACAAGGACAACATCATCACTGACTCCTAAGAGAGAGAAAGAGAAGTGAATTAAATAAGGAACATTTATTTGAACATGTTTTACTCTCCAATTTTAAAATTCATATTTAAAAGATCTTAGTTACCACAGAGAGTAGTAACTATGATTCACCACCTGTCAAAATGATTGATTGGCAGGTGGGCATGGCTATCCTTTGATCTCCCCACCCCTTCCGGTTCATCCCCTTCCTGTCCCGCCCATTGTACCACCCCTTCCGGTACCACCCCTTCCGGTCCCGCCTCTTCCTGTTACCTTTGACCCAGTTCCGCCCCTTGCGGTTAAACTTTCTGTCAAAATGATGGATGGTGACAGTTAGTTTGATCGTTTGAAGTTAGTTTGATCAAGAAAAAAGGGGGGCTTATAGGATGTTAACATAAGTTTTGATGTTACAGTTACAAAGTGATGATGACGGTTAGTTTGATCGTTTGAAGTTGGTGTTTTGTTACCACAGCCCCAACCATAACCCTGAGCTTATCACGGGCAGCTGTGAAAGTGATAAGAAAAAAATGTGGAAGTTTATCTGTTCTGTAAAAAAGAATATAAAATAAAACCTCACACAAAAAACACTAAATGTACTAAATAAATGTATGAAATAAATGTACAACTATTCACTGAACCAAGCATTTCAGTTAATAAAATGGAGCCACAAAAATATTCCAAACAGTTAAAACTGTATTACAGAGTTGAAGAAAAAACATACACCTTATGTAAAACCTCACACAAAAAGTTTAAATAAATGTACAACTATTCACTGAATCAAGCATTTCAGTTTAAATAAAATGGAGTCACAAAAATATTCCAAACAGTTAAAAATGTATTACAGAGTTGAAGAAAAAACATACACCTTATGTAAAACCTCACACAAAAAGTTTAAATAAATGTACAACTATTCACTGAATCAAGCATTTCAGTTTAAATAAAATGGAGTCACAAAAAATATTCCAAACAGTTAAACATGTATTAGAGTTGAAGAAAAAAAACACATACAGCTTATGTAAAACCTCACACAAAAAGTTTAAATAAAGTGGAGCCACAAAAAATTGCAAACAGTTAAAAATGTATTAGAGAGTTGAAGAAAAAACATACAGGTGAGGACAATATGTATCATATATTTCACACTAAAGTTGAAAAATGTTCATTTAAATGAAATGGTTATAAAATTTACATTTAGTCATTCACATATATTTGACACTGACTCAAGTTGAAAAAACATGCTGTTCAATTAAAAGTATATAAATTAAACAAAAATAAAATCATCTTACTGTTTCACCATGGTTGAAAAAAAAAAAACCCACAAGTGTTTCCCCTGAAGTCTTTTCTCTCTGTCACACCTGCGTGTGGCTGGCCTGGCATCTGTTTTTGTGACGCGTTCCTGACCCCATTGAGAAATATCTTACACAACAGTTAAAAAGCATTGTGTTCCTTTAAAAGTGTATAAATTAAAATATATCATATATAAAATAAATAGTTTACTAATTTAACTAAAGTTGAAAAGCATGTTGTTCATTTAAAATCTTACTAAATTACTAAAGTTGAAAATCATGCCGTTCATTAAAAAATCTTACTAAATGACTGAAGTTGAAAAGCATTCTGTTCATTTAAAATAAATATTTTACAAATTTACTGTGCCAATTATGTTAGATTTAGATAAAAATAAAATCATCTTACATTTTCACCAGGGTTGAAGAAAAAAAAAATCAGACAGGTATAGTGCCTGCCAGCATGGACAGTGTGCATGACAAATAAGTGATATCATCGCTGTTTTCGTACCACCGGTAATAAATTACTTTTAATTCATAAGACTTATTTTCAGGAGTCACAGTTATCAGTGAAATATGGGGCTCGTGTAATCAAAAGGCCTGCCTACCCCCTGGGAATGTGAATTAGCCTTGAACCTAAACACTTCCATTCATAGAGTACTGAAAGAATATAGTGGACACACAGCTCCGCCGTTTTCCCATAGTTTTCCACAGGCTCTTAGTGTAAAAGGCTATAAAATAGCCAAGACACATGGGACGTGTGCCATACCCCATGTCTGGACCAAAAACTTTTGCACCCTTTGACCACCACATCAAAAATGCAAAACAGTGAGTACTTTCTCTATAATTCATTTATGCTACGGTGTTGTTTATCTGTATTATGCAATGATGTTTAATTTAAAAAATTGTTTATACATAAGGAAAAGACGGTATAATTCATTAGTGATTTAAATAGCCCAGGCTACGTATTTGCTTTATCTACATAATGCTATTAGTATTTTTATCTGCTGTAACTGGTGATACAGATATTAAAATGTATCTACTATATTAATTTATCAAAGTATGGGTTTAAAAATATGGAGCAATGTATTATGATATGTACATGTATCTACTATATTAATTTATCAAAGTATGATTTTTTTTTAAAGGTGCATTGCGCAACTTTTCATGTTAAAAATACCTGTTTTTCTTCCTATACATGCTTAAAGAACTGCCTGATGGGCTGATTGAGCCCTTCTCTGCTCACTGAGATTGCCTCTATAATCCTGTACAGTAAAATATATAAGAGGGATTCGGGCTCGAATTTGAGACTGGGGGTGACGTCATGCGCGTTCACGCTCATCAGGCTGTCTCGCAAGTTTGTGTATTCGCCGGCGCCGCCATTCTCCGCATCAGCGGACAACTCGTGCGTCAAAAATAGAAGATGGATTCAAAGAGACCGGCTTGTTGTCCATTCCAAACCCCAACGCAAACTCCACGTAAAGTTAAAAAAAGAAAAATTTTGTCTAGTGCCACCAAAAGGGCCAAATTGGAGTCAGACAAGCGTCGGAGTAAGACGAGAGTCAACCTCGGGAAGGCATTCAACAAATGGAGAGATCTCCGGTCTGCTCTTGGTCTCAAACGGGATCCTCAGTTGGCTTTTTTCTTGATAAAACGGTAAGATATAGCCCAGTCTCTAATGTTTGATACGGCCAATCTATGTATGACAACAAATGATGATGCGTAAAATGTGTAACAGTTAATGCTTTAGCGTAAGCTAGATACATGTACAATCAGAATTGATTTTACTACCATTGTTAGTGAACAGTTTCATAAACTAGGAATTGTGTTCGGAAGAATAGTACAACATGAAACATAAAACATATCCAATAAAAGATGCTAACGCATTACAATTCTGAGACGGTAATATTTATGAATTACTTTTAAATAACAGTAACAAGTAATATATAATGTATTACAGTTTGGAAGTAACTTGCACAACACTGATTGTTATTGGAATATTCTACTTAGCAGATCAATACAACAGGCTGAACCCCGCAAGTCTTCGGCGGATTAGCCTGTTTGGCTTTTATGAAAACGTCATGGTGACATTTGATTGTTTATTACCTTGAGACATTTGAGTGAACGTTGTTGACCAACCGTGTACGGTATGATTATTATTTTGAACTATTGCGAAGTAATCAATTATATTGTTCATGAACGTGTTTTCATAACAATCATAGGTGGATACAGTACGTTAAACACATAAACAGAGTTTTCTACTACCCCCGTTTTCCCCTCACACATAAGAGTAATTTACTCAAATGTCTTTCCTTCCATATATTTGAAATGACTTGCAGATTTATAACTTTATTACCTCTGAAGACATTTTGGCTGTACACCAAAGATCTGTGCGGCAGATGCTCCTTTAGTTATTAACAGCTCATGCTCGTGCATGCGTGCGTGTGCGTGTGGTCTATGAGCGTGCACAACTCGCGTTGCAGTTTCGCTTGTCGCCAGAGGGGGCGTAGTTCTGCAAAAACTCAGAAACCTGCGTTTTGCACCTTTAAATATGGAGCATTGTATTATGATATTGATGTGATACAGATATTAACATCTATCAACTATATTAATTTATCATAAAGTATGATTTAAAAAATGTACTACATTGTTTATGTTCATTATGCTATGTTTTTTTTTTAAACCATATCACAAAAGTATCAGTTTAACATGACTGTTTTACAGCAATGTTTATTTTGCATTATGCTATGTTGTTTTAACTGTTGTATTTTTTATCTGATGTAACTAAAATCTGCAGCATCGTTTATTTAAGCTGTGGGGTTTCCATAAAGGACCTTAAAATAAATGTTTTGGATTTATTCAGTTTTAAATCTTATTTAGATATTATTTTAGTCAGACATGCTTATATGTGCATAGGGCTATTTTATTCCTCTTCAGTTACTTACTTTTTAAATTTTGGTAGGTTACTTTTTAATTCTTCTTTTACGCTGTCTTTGATTTTAACTTTTAGCAATTTGCATGATAAATTGTTTAACATGTATGCTTTATGAATGACACTGTCACAATGTGGTAAGCAAAACAAATCAAAGTCAAGTCAAAGCTATTTATATAGGCTAGCGCTTTTCATTGCCATTTAAAATAACATGGTCTTTCCTTCTCTCTCTCTCTCTCTCTCTAGAGACAGCAAACACTGCAGGACAATCAGGCATCCAAGTAACATGTTAGTATGGTTTATATTTTATTTTTAATGAGAAAACATTATAGAGTACAACAGGTGGTTTCTGGGAGTAAAAACATTTACTTTCTCCATACGGAAATTAATTTTAAAGACAGACCTACTGTGAGCTAAGGGGTTGTTAATACATGGTATTTGCTTCTGATAAAGCCTTCAGCTTATTTTTTTGTAAATAATCGTGTTTCACAGTTGAACTCCTGGTGAAAACTACATTACCCATTATGCTGTAGTGAAAATTATGTCAAACATAGTTTTTAAAAAAAGCAACACACTCCAAAATAGCTCTGGCCACTCCCATGACGCACTGCGAATGACATAATCTCCCTACCCTCTCAAAATACTGAAATGTTTGTATAAGCTATGTATGCATATTTTGCATATTTATATATAAATATATATATTTTTAAATCACTATGGGAAATAAGAATGAAAAGGGGGTTGGGGAGGCACTGTTGCACTCTATGTATAATGAACAATTGACGGATGAACTGACAGATATTTTATGTAAACAGACAAAATCTCTGCATCTGATGATGGCCATGTGTTTTCGCCGATCATAACTGGTTTAACTCTTGACTCCTTTGAGATCAAAATGACTTATGCCAAACCAAATGTGCCGGCATATTGTAAGTGTAATACACGAGAAACTATTAATACACGAGAAACTATTAAAACAGTTTTCGCAGTTTTTTGTTCATGTAATGTATAAAATTATTCTTTATTAATCAGTCGTAGTTGACTATTTGGGACCAATTTTAAGGAAGGTTACATTCTGGTCTAACACTGTCATGTACAAATTTGCAATACAGAATTATTTTGTGTTTTTGGTACTATTGGATCGAGTTTTGTAGAATTTATTTTATATGGTGTAATGCTCCTGGATTATTCAGACTCAGAATTGTAACTATTACTATAGCCTTTATCAGGGGCGGCCTTACCTAAGTTTCACCCGTTTCAATTGAAACAGGCCCCGCCCTCCAAGGGGGCCCCCACATCTCCACAGGCCAGCAAAATATCCCATTCATTTTCTCCGTAGGATATTGATTTTCAGCCATAATGTCTAAACGATTCAAGATAGATTGACTACGAGGTTGTGAAACGAAAGTTTCTGCTCCTATAAAAGCCACAAGGTATGAAATCAACCTTGTTATTTGCGATCTTCTGGAGAAATACTACACTACCCACAATTCTAAGCAAAACACTGATATCTCTGATTGGTCGAACTCGCGGTTACCATGGCGATGTTTACCACCCCTGCGAACGGCTTGGATCTGAAGTGTAACATCGTTAGTTTTTATAGCTTTGACTTTTTTGCCGTTAGGGTAAAATCTTATTTTGAGCAGGAAAAGAATTTTAAGAGGAAATGAAACGTACATATGCCAGTGGTGCTGAAAAACGAAAGATGTCGGACAACAAAAGAAAAGCTTCAGTCTACCAAAAGTGAAGTTAACGTTACCCTGCGTGAAAGGGCGAGGCTTATTCCAACGTAAAACGCTGTATAATTATATATAGTTTTAATCAAATAAGGATGGATTATTTCTATGTTGAGCTGCCTGTTCATGAAGCTGAAAGTGCACGTAATAAAATAATATACCATTGATACAAACCAACAGGAATCCTTGCTTTTTATGCTCTATTATGTTTATGTTTTATGTGGGTAGGGCCCCATATTAGTTATTGAAACGGGCCCCCAGATGCTTAAGGCCGCCACTGGCCTTTATCAGACATTTATTTTACTGCAGACTTATCAACCTCATTTATTTACTGCAGATTTGATCAAAGCCAAATACTGCCCAAACGGGGATATTGGGAAAGAAGAGAAAAAGGATAATACAAGGTTAGATTCAACCTTTATATTCTTTCCCATTTTGCCTTCATTTTCCCTTTTCCTGTTATTGTTTTAATTTTTATATGCTCAGATCATCAAAGGTTTCTGAAAGCAAACACCAGTTAGTTGGTTGAAAAAGTGAAGAACATTGAAATTGACAATCTTGATTACTCAATGAATCAGTTACAAATGTGCGAGCGAATCCAACACACCAGATGAAGACGAGGGAACCGCTTGACTATGCTGTAAAAATACATAATTAAAAAAAGAAGAAAACTTTTTTCTAACATTTTCTTATAACGTAGTAAAATGTACGAATACTAACCTTTGCATTTTAACTTTATACAGCTTTTTTCTTTTTAAGTGTTAAATGTGATGGTGAACTTTTCAAATATATGTGAAAAACGAAACTTTCTTTAATTAAACCAACTCCCTGATCTTACCGCAGCCATCCAATACATTGTAGGGGTGTGCGCATGTGTGCGAACTTCTCCTGCGACATAATGTTATTTGTTATAAAATAGTAAAGCCCCTTTGGAAATGGACTCTTCCAAACACCCCCGCCTCTGCTCATGATTTGGACTGTTCAAAAACTTTCCGGGAAGTTTGAAAACATCTAATGGAGAGAGAATGTGCAGATGTGCTTGTTCTGTGTAAATAATAGTTAAAATCAAGTGTTGTCAACTAAGGATAATGTGTGTGCGTACAACTATTTGCAAACACATTTGCATATTTGATTGTATAATACGTTCATAAGAGAGAATTTAGATCGCGAGGCATTCCGTCTAAATGTTTACATTGTTAATTATATTTGCACTTTATATTATCACCTAGCTGTCGCATGATGTTATTTATCTGTACAGTATGTAATGTTATGCATGTCGTGTAGACTTCGACTGTGTCTCAGGGAACATGTACGGGCATGTTTGTCCGTTTCGAAGGAAACGTTGTTCACTTTTAACTTTTCTGCTTCCGGTTAAAACAATTTAATGTCTAGGCATAGTCATCAACTTTTCTCCCTCTCAGATTCAGTGCAAATATTTATGATTATTTATTTTTTATTAAAAACATTTAATTAATACGTGAGTATTTATTAACGTGGCCCGCGAGCAGTCGGTATCTTCCCCATTTGTTTATCTGTATCCTCTGTCTTTTCAAGCCTCTCCATAACGTGGTAAAAAATTAAATCCAATATTTCGCTCTGTGAAAACCAAATGTCCTCTGTTGTATTCCATGTAAATCTCCAATCGTTATATCCGGATTGGTCAATCTGACTTCACAAATGAAAAATATATTCCACATGCTCCGTTGGTTCATGGAGACATTTTGTTAAGCACGGTCCTTGTAATTTTCGCGGAGCTAAAGTTAAATCCATCATAGCTTCATCAAGGCATCTCTCGGGAGTCTTGGGGTCTGCCGTAGCCCGTAGCGTAAAATCACAAGTATTACGCTCTGAGCTCGCACTCGTTTTTTAAATCTAATGTGACACCACACAGTGGGGTGTGGTTTGTGTATGACGCTTGGGACCCCCCTGTGTGGTGTTTTCCCACACACGTCACATGTGGGGTGTGTCGTGGGAGGAGTCAGCGTGTGGGGTGGTGTGCAGAGTTTGCTGGCATCATTGCTGTCAGAACTCTTGAACGATCAGATGTGTTTTTTATTGTGCACCTCGGAGATTACACTCTGCACTCTTTCAGACATGTTTAAACACAAAAACTGGTTAAACTTATCTTCCTCTTTCAACGTTTTGTACAAACGAATATTTGTCTGATGACATTTTTACACTAACATTTATAAGAAAAACAATTTATAGTTTTAACATTTATACACTGTTTTAAAGCTGGTTTTGAATGTACAACGGACTCTGATAAAACACTGAACATACCTCGTCAACCTTACGGTCAATCTTATTTTATGGGAACCATTTTATTGGGCAATAAAACTGTCAGTTTGATGGTTTGTGCCCTTATAACTCTCTCTAACATTTTAATCAGCTGGTGCTTGATAACTATTAAAATTATTAAACAACCCTCAATTCGGTAATGATGCGATATTGATATCACGTTTTAATTTCAACTCAATGCGCTAAAGGTCTATAACTGAACGTCTTAATAGTGGGTAAAAGTTAACTTAAAGCCTTACTTTCTAAACGCTTTATGTGGAACTTGTTGCAAACATTCACCCATCCATATGTTAAAAAAAATGTATATATATTTTTTTGGTGTAATTAATATAATTCTCTCTGGCGGTATATGCATAACTTCTCCATGACTTTACTTATGATTCAATGAGGCTTTAATCCTACGTAGCGGTTTACGACGTCATGACGATGACACCCCATACAACTCCTCCTACGGGGCAGGCTGAGCACTATCTGTTGTCCTGATAAACTCTACACAGAGCCCAGCCTCAGTTATCGCACACAAACCCTGGCTCTAGCTCTAATAGTTGCAGACTGCTGTGCTACTGCAACATCTCATCGATCAAAAGTCGAAGGAACATTGTCTGGTTTTTACATGGACTGTCAAAGCCCGCTTCAACCTTCCTGTTTGTCTGAGCCTGGCGCAAACTACACTTTTTTCGACTTACACTTGTAACCCAAAAACTTTGTTAACGCACAAGGCCCGTACGTTTGTGCTGTAAGGGCTTCCAGGAGATTCCAGGAACTAACAGAATCTTTCACCATCAAATAGGGGACCGAAAAATCTGAAAACTTCAGAAATGGCGACGCAAAAGCTGATGGAGAGCGACTCCCTGTTGAGTTCTGGCGTAGCGGGGACACTGCGTCATCCGGCGTGTGAGTGCGCCACTGGGAAAGAGTGTCGTTTAAGAGCTACGCTAGACTCTATGTTTAAAGATCATTTTAGAGGCCCGATGGTTAGCTTGATGCACAGGATCATCGAGGGTGCGTTTGATGAGGATAACGATTGTGCGAGGGATACCAAACGTGTAAAAAATCTCAAAAAAGAAATGGATGTCATAAGAGGCTTGGTTGGATCTTGGACAGATGTTATACCCATGTTTATAAACGGCAAAGAACCGGTCGGCGTAATCCTAAGAAAAGTTCTGGATGTGATGCATGAATCTCGTGAGGAATTCGAAGTTGATGATCTACTCTGCATGTGTACGTTTGTGACAGATCTCTGTGTGTCACTGTTGTAATGTAAAAACAGATGTTGATGAAATAGTTCAAAGTCTGGTCAGCTATGCCCTAGAGCAAAACATGATTGCGTGCCGCGACTTTGTATTCTGGCTGGATCACCTGGAAATGTCGTCATTGTTTTACTTTTTTTACTTCACTATGTTGAAATAAAAAATTACACAATTGTATTTTGTGGTCATGTCCGAGCTCATAAAAACAGTATTACACAACTTATTCTATAGGAGGTAAAAAATTATTATATATTAGAAAGTAGCTAGGATGTATTTTTATCTTGCGCATGCTTTAAGTTAACATTTGCCCACTATTAAGACGTTCAGTTATAAACCTTTAGCGCATTGAGTTGAAATTAAAACGTGATATCAATATCGCATCATTACCGAATTGAGGGTTGTTTAATAATTTTAATAGTTATCAAGCACCAGCTGATTAAAATGTTTCTTCAAACAAAGCGACAAAAGTAATTTTCTGATTAAACATCGTACACGGATGCACTGTGTTTTGTTGTATGCCCAGATTTTGAGATTTTAGAACATAGATTTTAAAAACATAGATCTACATAGATGTTTTACAAGGAAAAATATTTCAGAGATCCTTGTGCGGTAGGCCTATTCTATATTTGCATAAAGGGTTAAAGTATAAAATTTACATTTAAGCGCTATTTAAAAATGGTATAATAAAATAATGTGGTTTAAACCATCATTTTTATTCAATCAAGCCAATTCATGTGAATACTGTCGTATATGAACAAAGAGAAGACCCTAGAGTTCACTACAGCTAACTGTAGGAAACAGATATCCATGGGGTGAAAGTGTAAAGAAGACACCATACAAAATACGATAAGGGTTACGATAGTGTTGTTAAAAATGAAACCGTGGTGAACACTAGCACTGTTAAACATGCGGTTCAATAACAATGTTCAATATAAACAAGAATCCAACTCTAATGTGACTGAGCGTGTTTCACATATAACTGCTGATAGTTAGATATAATTTATCTAACAATTGATATTTACGATATGTTAAAACATTTTGATGATGAGGCCAAAAACTGCTTACCACATGTTTTCATAACTTACTGCTTACCGTCTGTTTTCTGGATCAGGCCTAAAAGACCCCTGACTAAAACTCTTGTGTCAAAGAAACGGTGTAGACGGAATAAAAAATGAATCATCCCACCTTTCACGTAAAAAATATCAACGGAAATTCATTAGCTTAACCGTTGTTTAGCCACGTAGAAAAAATAACCGACTGTGCTGTGAAATGGGCAATAGCTAGACGAGTTTGAAGTATAATAGTTTTATAGGTAACAGAAAAACAGCAATACTCATCTTTCATGTAGTTGTTTCGTAGACATAGCAGAAATATGAAAATAATAACTAATTTTAGAAATAAAATTCTAAAAGAAATATGATTTGTTTAGTCTTAAACACTCTCATGTAGAAGGACTATAGTTTTTGCAAACTGTACAAAAACAAAAAGAAGCAAGATGTAAACGGCCTAATTGACTAGTATATAAAATGTCCATTACAAACATACAAAACTGATCACAAGTGGCTTTTCGTATTTGTTTTAAATAGAAGCAGGCTGATCTCTAGAATTAATTTTAAACACCAAACTTTGTTTAACAGTCTTAATGATTACGCCTCTCTCAGTGCAATAGTCAGGTGCGATTCTGTTGTAATAGTTTAAGTGTAAAACAGCATGCGCTTACTTTTCGCGTTAATACTTACTTATAAGTAACTTAAGTAAGTAATACTTGCAGCATGTCAATACTTTGTTTAGTGCAACCTTCCCTCTATCTATGTTGTGGAATCACACAAAGTATCAATTTAGTTCTCAAACAGAAATAGTATCACTTAAATTATCAACGGTCATTTATTCCTATAAACACTGAATGTTGACGGCTCTCAAAGAAAAGTCTTTACCTAAAACACATACGGTCCAACATGTGAAACAGTGACATCGGCTAGCTATCTGAATAGTAATAAAACCATCATTTGCAAACTTTTGTCTATTTATTATAAACGGTGCTTGTCACCCCTCCTTTCTTAGTAATTTGGTCTTTTGAATTCATGTATAAAGATTATGTTTTAAAGTTAGACCATAGTCTTTACAAGAGTGTGGAACTTTGCATCACTACGGTGTGACAAAATATGTTGGCGTGTAAAAATACATCCAAACATTTAAGCACTATTTAGACACATACTAAGCAGGATAATATCTAATTGTAGATTGTGAACACACCATTATCTGATTATTTGGGGTCAGAGAACGATTTTTGAACAAAAGTTTGTGCTGGATGTAAAAAATAAAGGTATTAGTTAATAACAAAAACTTTAAATCAACATTTAAATCAACATATGCCTGTATCACCCACCACAAAGTTTTGCGTTTGTGGTTGAGACCTCGCAGAGATTACACCAATATTAGGGTTCTCAAACATTGCCTGTTTTTTTTTAAGGAATACAAACTTTGCCAGTGTTTATTATGTGCAATATATCATTATATGGCAAGTTTGGTTTCTTCTTACTTGTACAATATACTTGGTTCTAAATACAAAAATTAAAACTCCATCACCAATCAATTATTAAAAACATTTTATTTTTTAAAAACTGTTTAAGTGCATAATGCCAAACAATAGGCTACAACAGTAGTTATTGCAGTTTCTTCATGAGAGATTCTTCATGCTTGAACAAAGCGTTGACCAGGTCGTTGGCAATGCTTTCACAATTCACATAGTCAAGTCAAATATATTTATATAGCGCTTTTCACAATACAGATTGTATCAAAGCTGCTTCACAGTATCAATCAAAACAACTTAACAATGTTTGTTTATTACTGGAAAAAAAGACATCCAAGTTTGGTAGAGCTGATCAATGGTATGATTGGTTAATTAATTTGAATATCCCCAACTGAGCAAGCCAAAGGCAACAGTGGCAAGGAACCAAAAAACTCCATCCAGTGACCTAAAGGTGTCCTAACACACCATCAGATGACCCAATGGAGAAAAAAAAAACCTTGGGAGAACCCAGGCTCAGTCGGGGGCCAGTTCTCCTGTGGCGTTTACGAACTAGAGGCCGAATTTACAGTAACTGTAAGATAAAAAATTTATATGAATGCCTGGCTAAATAGATGCGTCTTCAGTCTAGTTTTAAACTGGGAGAGCGAGTCTGAGCAACGAACAATATCAGGAAGGCTATTCCAGAGCTTCGGAGCTAAATGTGAAAAGGCTCTGCCTCCTTCGGTGGATCTGGATATCCTAGGAATGACCAGAAGCCTCGAATTTAGTGATCTTAAAGAGCCCGATGGATTGTAAGGCGATAGAAGATCTGTTAAATAGACTGGAGCTAAACCATTTAGAGCTTTATAAGTCAAAAGCAATACCTTGTAATTAATACGGTAACTTAATAGGTAACCAATGAAGTGATGATAAAATCGGTGTTATATGATCATATTTTCTTGATCTAGTAAGAACTCTAGCGGCTGCATTTTGGACTAACTGTAGCTTGTTTATTGAAGATGCAGGACAACCAGCTAATAAAGCATAGTCAAGCGGTTCCCTCGTCTTCATCTGGTGTGTTGGATTCGCTCGCACATTTGTAACTGATTCATTGAGTAATCAAGATTGTCAATTTCAATGTTCTTCACTTTTTCAACCAACTGACTGGTGTTTGCTTTCAGAAACCTTTGATGATCTGAGCATATAAAAATTAAAACAATAACAGGAAAAGGGAAAATGAAGGCAAAATGGGAAAGAATATAAAGATTGAATCTAACCTTGTATTATCCTGTTTCTCTTCTTTCCCAATATCCCCGTTTGGGCAGTATTTGGCTTTGATCAAATCTGCAGTAAATAAATGAGGTTGATAAGTCTGCAGTAAAATAAATGTCTGATAAAGGCTATAGTAACAGTTACAATTCTAAATTTGAATAATCCATGAGCATTACACCGCATAAAATAAATTCTACAAAACTTGATCCAATAGTACCAAAAACACAAAACGATTCTGTATTGCAAATTTGTACATGACAGTGTTAGACCAGAATGTAACCTTCCTTAAAATTGGTCCCAAATAGTTAACTACGACTGATTAATTAAGAATAATTTTATACATTACATGAACAAAAAACTGCGAAAACTGTTTTAATAGTTTCTCGTGTATTAATAGTTCCCTTTCGTAGTCACTCCGAGTTACGTCGGATGACGGAGAATGGGGGTTTCGCCAGAAAGCCAATCCTCTTCGAGTATTTAAAAACGAGCCTATGGCAATGAAATGCCAAGGGTCTGCGGAATTTGCATAATGTATCTCCGCCTCACCGCGTGAGTATTTAAGGAGAGACAGGTGCAACAGCAGATCATGTTTTCGCTTCGGAGCCAAGAGAACCTCTTCACTCCACAGCCACAAACTGAGTTTACAAGTGACTCACCTCTTCGAGACGAGCGAACTCTCCAGTGTTGGTGTGACGGCGGTATCCAGCGAGTCTTCACATTGCCTGCGATCTGTGCAGTGGTCTGCCTGACTTTGTGTTTTCTCCCTGGTCGCCTCAGCATTGCAGAGTTTTTCCTCTCCTAAAAGAGCTGCACGTGGCACGTCTTTTTAAAGATGTCTCGCCCGTGTTCTTCTGGTTGCGGTCGTTATCTGTCATCTTCTGATGGGCACGAGCGCTGCTTTGTGTGTCTGGGCTTTGAACACGCTAAAGCAGCGCTCGTGGATGACTCATGTTCCTTCTGTGGGAACATGACCATCGCAACACTTAGATTAAGACTCGATGATCTTTCAGTGAGAGTCCCCGCGTCCACCACCCGTCCTGCTTCCTCCACGAGAGGTGGTAGTTCGGCTGGGGGACAGGGTGATCTGAGGGTGACGGTGTGGAGCAATCCGACGATGCGTCCTCGGACCACACCCCCCTCCGCTGTGTTGCAACCCGCGAGTGCCGCGGTGATTCAGGCGGGTCCTTCTTCGGAAGTCCCGCGTGTTTCATTCGGCGCTCCAGAAGATGACACGATGTCGATCGCGGCATCACAAGGTGGGCTAGAGTCTTCGGGAAGTGAGGATGCGGCTGCGTTGCCTCCTTCGGGAGTCCCAGCGTTGCCCGTGTCGGATCCCGAGATGACGGCCATGCTGTCCCGGGCAGCCGTGAGCATCGGGCTAGAGTGGAACCCTCCGCCCTGCCCCGAGCGCTCGCGGCTGGACGATTGGTTTTTGGGTGCGGCTGCCGCCTCACGGCCTCAGCCGACCCCAATTCCTTTCTTCCCGGAGCTGCATGAGGAGCTGTCGAGATCATGGAAGGCTCCTTTGACCTCCCGTGAACGCTCGTCAGCTTTCTCCGCCTTTCCTCCCCTCGATGGCGCAGCTGCCCATGGGTACACTGGGATTCCCCCGGTGGAGCGCTCTGTTGCGATGCAACTGTGTCCTCAGAGCGCCTCCTCTCGTGGCAATCCTAAGCACCCGTCCAAGGCCTGTAGATTCTCGTCATCCATGGTGGCGAGGTCTCACAGAGCTGCAGGACAGGCGGCTGCTGCCCTGCATGCTATGAGCACCTTGCAGGTCTACCAGGCCCAGCTGCTCAGAAACATGCACGAGGGCAGGACTGACCCAGGGACGTTCGACGAACTGCGTGCCGCCACCGACCTCGCTCTCCGGGCGACGAAGGTGGCTTCACGCTCCCTGGGTCAGGTGATGGCCACTAGCGTGGTCCAGGAGCGTCACCTTTGGCTGAACCTGGCCGATATGCGGGACGTTGAGCGGACTCGTCTGCTCGACGCCCCCATATCCCAGGCCGGCCTCTTCGGCGGAGCGGTTGAAGACTTCGCCCAGCAGTTTTCAACTGCACAGAAGCAGTCTGAGGCAATAAAACATATTCTGCCCCGACGGCCAGCTGCTGCCTCCACCCAGCCGTCGGCACAGACGCCTCAGCCTGCTCGCCGCCGAGGACGCCCCCCTGCGGCTCCCGCCCCTCCCGCACGGCCCCAGCAGCAGCCTTCACCCGGGCCGCGTCGTGGAGGAAGCCGCAGGAAGGCGTCCCAGCCCCCTCAGGCCCCGCGCCCCGCTAAACGCCAGGCCAAGCGGCGTTCCTGAGACGGGCTGCTCAGTGATGGTGTCGGTTTTTTCCCAGGAGGCGGTTGCAGGCCCCCTCCTTCCCCCGGTGGAGGGCCGGGGGAGAATCTTTTGTTCTCCACTCCCCGCTGCTCACCCACGGGTGGGCAGCACCCTAATGTGGTTAAAGAAAGAACCGAAATGTCCATCACTGAGCACACAGAGCCGGATGACAGTGCGCGACGCCCCCGTGCCTCGCCACTCTCGTCCTCCTCTGTCTCTGAGGGCGAGGATGACAGTGCGTGCCGTCCCCGGACCACACCACTCTCATCCCCCTCTATCGCCAGACCCCTGGCAGAGCAGACCCCCGTGGAACGCTGGTCCTTCCCTGGTCTCCTCTGTCAGGGCGCGGAGCTTGGCTGTGCACACGCTCAGGGCCGCTATGCCACCCTTGCCTGTGCCGGTCACTCCGCCTCGCTGCCCCTCCGGGGGGACGCCTGTGGCTCGGATGATTCCGCTGGATCAGTTTTTGGGGGCTTGGTTAGAGCTCCCCAATCTGTCCCGTTGGGTCGCCCGAACTATCAGGCTCGGCTATGCGATTCAGTTCGCACGGTCTCCTCCCCGCTTCAGGGGAGTCCGCTTTACTATGGTCGGTGGCAATGCCCCGGTCATGAGAGCGGAGGTTGCTACCCTGCTGGCGAAGGGTGCAATCGAGGCTGTCCTTCCAGCCGAGATGAGGTCAGGGTTCTACAGCCCCTACTTCATTGTCCCCAAGAAAACCGGTGGGTTACGGCCAATCCTGGACTTGCGCGTCTTGAACCGCTCCCTTCACAGGCTGCCGTTCAAGATGCTCACGGCCAAACGCATTTTCGAATGCGTGCGGCCACAGGATTGGTTTGCAGCGATAGACCTGAAGGACGCCTACTTTCATGTCTCCATTTTACCTCGACACAGACCGTTTCTTCGGTTTGCTTTCGAGGGGCAGGCATACCAGTACGCGGTTCTCCCATTCGGGTTGGCTCTGTCTCCTCGCGTCTTTACGAAGGTCGTCGAGGCAGCCCTTGTTCCCCTACGCGAACACGGGGTTCGCATCCTGAATTATCTCGACGACTGGCTAATATTAGCTCACTCTCGAGATCAGGTTTGCGAACACAGAGATTTAGTGCTCCGGCACCTAGCCCGTCTGGGCCTTCGGGTCAACTGGGAGAAGAGCAAACTTTGCCCCGTGCAGAGGATCTCTTTTCTCGGTATGGAGATAGACTCGGTCGCCATGTCCGCGCAGCTTATGAGCGAGCGCGCACACTCACTGCTGACTTGTCTTCGACAGTTCGAGGGCAAGAGTGCGGTCCCACTGAAACTTTTTCAGAGGCTCCTGGGGCATATGGCATCCGCAGCCGCAGCAACGCCACTCGGGATTGCTTCATATGAGACCGCTTCAGTTGTGGCTTCGCGATCGGGTCCCGAGGTGGGCATGGCATCGCGGTACGCTCAGAGTTCTAATAACTCCGACCTGCCGTCAGACCTTCACCCCGTGGCGGAACCTCAGCTTTCTACGGGCCGGAGTTCCCCTAGAACGAGTTTCCAGGCATGTTGTCGTCTCCACAGATGCCTCTGCCACGGGCTGGGGCGCCATGTGCAATGGACATGCAGCCGCGGGCTCCTGGACAGGACCCCAGCGCCTCATGCATGTCAATTGCCTCGAGTTGCTGGCAGTACGCCTTGCCCTGCACCGCTTCCGTGCGTTGCTCCTGGGTCAACACGTACTTGTCCGCTCGGACAATACCGCGACTGTAGCGTACATCAACCGTCAGGGTGGTCTACGCTCTCGCCGTATGTCGCAACTCGCGCGCCACCTCCTCTTATGGAGTCAGAAGCACCTGAGGTCCCTTCGTGCTATTTACATTCCTGGAGTGCGGAACCGTGCAGCCGACGAGCTGTCACGGCTCCGGCCAACCTCTGGCGAATGGAGACTCCATCCCCAGTCGGTCCAGCTGATATGGGACCAGTTCGGCGACGCACAGATAGATCTGTTTGCCTCCCACGACTCATCCCATTGCGCCCTGTATTACTCCCTGACCGAGGGCACGCTCGGCACGGATGCACTGGCGCACAGCTGGCCGCAGGGCCTACGCAAGTATGCGTTTCCCCCAGTGAGCCTTCTCGCACGGACTCTGTGCAAGATCAAGGAGGACGAGGAGCAGGTCATATTGGTCGCCCCATACTGGCCCACCAAGACCTGGTTCTCCGAACTGATACTCCTCGCGACAGCACCTCCTTGGCCAATTCCTCTGAGGAAGGACCTCCTTTCTCAGAGACGGGGCACCCTATGGCACCCTCGTCCCGATCTCTGGAGACTCCACGTGTGGCTCCTGGACGGGACGAGGCAGGTTTGAGTACCCTGCCACCAGCGGTGGCGGCTACCATCACTTCCGCTAGAGCATCGTCCACGAGACATGTCTATGCGTTGAAGTGGAACCTCTTCGTCAACTGGTGCTCTTCTCGCCGAGAAGACCCCAGGAGATGCTCGATCAGCGTTGTGCTTTCCTTCCTGCAAGACGGGTTGGAGCGAAGGCTGTCTCCCTCCACCCTGAAGGTGTATGTGGCCGCTATCGCCGCATATCACGAAGCAGTTGAAGGTAAGTCTCTTGGAAAGCACGACCTGATCCTCAGGTTCCTGAGAGGAGCGAGGAGACTGAATCCTCCTCGCCCTCCTCTCGTTCCCTCTTGGGACCTCTCAGTGGTTTTAAGTGCCCTGCAGAGGGCTCCCTTTGAGCCTCTGCAATCAGCTGAGCTTAAGATCCTGTCAATGAAGACAGCGCTCCTGGTTGCGTTGGCCTCCATCAAGAGGGTAGGGGACCTGCACCCATTCTCCGTTGACGAAGCGTGCCTGGAGTTCGGGCCCGGCCACTCTCACGTGATCCTGAGACCCCGGCCTGGATATGTGCCCAAGGTTCCCACCACTCCCTTCCGGGACCAGGTGGTGAACCTGCAAGCGCTGCCCCGGGAGGAGGCAGACCCAGCCTTGGCACTGCTCTGTCCAGTACGCGCACTCCGTGCTTACGTAGACAGGACGCAGTGTTTCAGGACCTCAGACCAGCTCTTTGTCTGTTATGGTGGGAAGCTGAAGGGAAAGGCTCTCTCCAAACAAAGGTTGTCTCACTGGATAGTGGACGCCATTGCTTTGGCATACCAGCAGCAAGGTCGACCATGCCCCCTTGGTGTGACTGCCCACTCCACCCGGAGTGTGGCGTCCTCTTGGGCTTTAGCGCGTGGCGCCTCGCTAACAGACATCTGCAGAGCTGCAGGCTGGGCGACACCTAACACATTCGCCAGATTCTACAATCTCCGAGTGGAGCCAGTCTCCGCCCATGTACTGTCTTTTTCAAGCTAACATGGGAGCTGTGAAGTGTCTCGCTTGCTCGCCATTCCACTCCACGGACTGGATACGTGCGATATTTCCTCAGGTGAGCCTTCCTCTCTGAAGCCCTGAGTTCCTCCAGCACTGTTGACGCTGGCGCCAGTGTCTATTGCCTGTGCGTCGGCTAGGTGCCTCCGTGTGCATGGTTCCTCCTCTGAGTAACCCCCACATGTGTATTTTCCACTGTAAGCCTCTTTGAGCATGTGTCTTTCCCTCGGCAAGTCACCTGCCACTCCTGGAGTTGAAAGTAGTTGCCACCCTACGGGCTGGTCACTCCAGTGTTCCTCCATATGTAGCCCCCTTGGGCCATATGTGTATTCTTAAGTCCTCCCTATGGGTAGGCATGCTGCGGCATATCTCCCATGAGATATGCTTCCCAGTGTACCTTGGTATTCCTGTGTTAAGTAGGACTCCTTCGTCCGTGCCTATATCACGACAGGGAGGTCAGACTTCGCAGGGCACTGGAAGACAGCTGTGAAGGTGGCGTGATTACACGGGGACCCCCATTCTCCGTCATCCGACGTAACTCGGAGTGACTACGAAAGGGAACGTCTCGGTTACGGATGTAACCCTCGTTCCCTGAGTAGGGAACGGAGACGTTACGTCTCCCTGCCACTTCCGCTGTACCGCTGGGTAGACGCCTGAGTTCAGTCTCGGCTCCTCAGCGAAGACATGATCTGCTGTTGCACCTGTCTCTCCTTAAATACTCACGCGGTGAGGCGGAGATACATTATGCAAATTCCGCAGACCCTTGGCATTTCATTGCCATAGGCTCGTTTTTAAATACTCGAAGAGGATTGGCTTTCTGGCGAAACCCCCATTCTCCGTCATCCGACGTAACGTCTCCGTTCCCTACTCAGGGAACGAGGGTTACATCCGTAACCGAGACGTTTCTCGTGTATTACACTTACAATATGCCGGCACATTTGGTTTGGCATAAGTCATATTGATCTCAAAGGAGTCAAGAGTTAAACCAGTTAGGATCGGCGAAAACACATGGCAATCATAAGATGCAGAGATTTTGTCTGTTTACATAAAATATCTGTCAGTTCATCCGTCAATTGTTCATTATACATAGAGTGCAAATAAAATAATATCTAAATAAGATTTAAAACTGAATAAATCCAAAACATTTATTTTAAGGTCCTTTATGGAAACCCCACAGCTTAAATAAACGATGCTGCAGATTTTAGTTACATCAGATAAAAAATACAACAGTTAAAACAACATAGCATAATGCAAAATAAACATTGCTGTAAAACAGTCATGTTAAACTGATACTTTTGTGATATGGTTTAAAAAAAAACATAGCATAATGAACATAAACAATGTGGTACATTTTTTAAATCATACTTTATGATAAATTAATATAGTTGATAGATGTTAATATCTGTATCACATCAATATCATAATACAATGCTCCATATTTTTAAACCCATACTTTGATAAATTAATATAGTAGATACATTTTAATATCTGTATCACCAGTTACAGCAGGTAAAAATACTAATAGCATTATGTAGATAAAACAAATACGTAGCCTGGGCTATTTAAATCACTAATGAATTATACCGTCTTTTCCTTATGTATAAACAATTTTTCAAATTAAACATCATTGCATAATACAGATAAACAACACCGTAGCATAAATGAATTATAGAGAAAGTACTCACTGTTTTGCATTTTTGATGTGGTGGTCAAAGGGTGCAAAAGTTTTTGGTCCAGACATGGGGTATGGCACACGTCCCATGTGTCTTGGCTATTTTATAGCCTTTTACACTAAGAGCCTGTGGAAAACTATGGGAAAACGGCGGAGCTGTGTGTCCACTATATTCTTTCAGTACTCTATGAATGGAAGTGTTTAGGTTCAAGGCTAATTTACATTCCCAGGGGGTAGGCAGGCCTTTTTGATTACACGAGCCCCATATTTCACTGATAACTGTGACTCCTGAAAATAAGTCTTATGAATTAAAAGTAATTTATTACCGGTGGTACGAAAACAGCGATGATATCACTTATTTGTCATGCACACTGTCCATGCTGGCAGGCACTATACCTGTCTGATTTTTTTTTTCTTCAACCCTGGTGAAAATGTAAGATGATTTTATTTTTATCTAAATCTAACATAATTGGCACAGTAAATTTGTAAAATATTTATTTTAAATGAACAGAATGCTTTTCAACTTCAGTCATTTAGTAAGATTTTTTAATGAACGGCATGATTTTCAACTTTAGTAATTTAGTAAGATTTTAAATGAACAACATGCTTTTCAACTTTAGTTAAATTAGTAAACTATTTATTTTATATATGATATATTTTAATTTATACACTTTTAAAGGAACACAATGCTTTTTAACTGTTGTGTAAGATATTTCTCAATGGGGTCAGGAACGTGTCACAAAAACAGATGCCAGGCCAGCCAGACGCAGGTGTGACAGAGAGAAAAGACTTCAGGGGAAACACTTGTGGGGTTTTTTTTTTCAACCATGGTGAAACAGTAAGATGATTTTATTTTTGTTTAATTTATATACTTTTAATTGAACAGCATGGTTTTTCAACTTGAGTCAGTGTCAAATATATGTGAATGACTAAATGTAAATTTTATAACCATTTCATTTAAATGAACATAGTTTTTCAACTTTAGTGTGAAATATATGATACATATTGTCCTCACCTGTATGTTTTTTCTTCAACTCTCTAATACATTTTTAACTGTTTGCAATTTTTTGTGGCTCCACTTTATTTAAACTTTTTGTGTGAGGTTTTACATAAGCTGTATGTGTTTTTTTTCTTCAACTCTAATACATGTTTAACTGTTTGGAATATTTTTTGTGACTCCATTTTATTTAAACTGAAATGCTTGATTCAGTGAATAGTTGTACATTTATTTAAACTTTTTGTGTGAGGTTTTACATAAGGTGTATGTTTTTTCTTCAACTCTGTAATACATTTTTAACTGTTTGGAATATTTTTGTGGCTCCATTTTATTTAAACTGAAATGCTTGATTCAGTGAATAGTTGTACATTTATTTAAACTTTTTGTGTGAGGTTTTACATAAGGTGTATGTTTTTTCTTCAACTCTGTAATACAGTTTTAACTGTTTGGAATATTTTTGTGGCTCCATTTTATTAACTGAAATGCTTGGTTCAGTGAATAGTTGTACATTTATTTCATACATTTATTTAGTACATTTAATGTTTTTTGTGTGAGGTTTTATTTTATATTCTTTTTTACAGAACAGATAAACTTCCACATTTTTTTCTTATCACTTTCACAGCTGCCCGTGATAAGCTCAGGGTTATGGTTGGGGCTGCGGTAACAAAACACCAACTTCAAACGATCAAACTAACCGTCATCATCACTTTGTAACTGTAACATCAAAGCTTATGTTAACATCCTATAAGCCCCCCTTTTTTCTTGATCAAACTAACTTCAAACGATCAAACTAACTGTCACCATCCATCATTTTGACAGAAAGTTTAACCGCAAGGGGCGGAACTAGGTCAAAGGTAACCATCCATCATTTTGACAGAAAGTTTAACCGGAAGGGGCGGAACTAGGTCAAAGGTAACAGGAAGGGGCGGAACTGGGTCAAAGGTAACAGGAAGAGGCGGGACCGGAAGGGGTGGTACCGGAAGGGGCGGGACAATGGGCGGGACAGGAAGGGGAGAACCCGGAAGGGGCGGGGGAAGATCAAAGGATAGCCATGCCCACCTGTCAATCAATCATTTTGAAAGGTGGTGAATCATAGTTACTACTACAGAGTAATGATAATGATAATAATAATGATATCAATCTTCAAACCAATTAATGTTCATAATACAATTATTGCATACTGTTCAAAGATTTGAAAAAAAATGATTTTGATGTTGTGGGAAAAAAAGGTTCTAGAAACACTCATGTCAATAAAGCCCATCTGAACTGAGAAAAAAAATAATAGAGAGAGATGCAAGAAATCTGAATAGAAATAACATTATTGACACGACTTTTCCTGACCATATATATATCAGATTTAAAGCACACATTGTGATGTATGCAGCAGCACTACCTACCACCTGGATGCTCGCCCCTCTTTTCGCAATTGTTTGGATTGTTATGTGTTTGTTGAAAAACATTTTTAAGTTAATTTCATATAAATAAATAGACATCAATTAGGCCTAAGCATAGTACTAAGCATAGTACATAGTACCAATTTATTTATTTATCTTTTGTCATATTATTGCCTACCCTGAGCTGTGTCCTTGATAGCACTTCATATAGAGTACAGTAAATGACACAATCTAACACGTTGGATTTTAACAGTCAATTATTTTAATGGCCTCTCTGATATGTCTGACTATTAAAATGTCATATGTCTCAACCAACTTTATAAAACCATGTCAAAATGAAGAGACGTACACCTAACATGTATTGTGGGTAACGTTAAACAGGTTGACTGTGAGCACGTGACAGTGAAAACATTAAGATTATTTTAACTGAATTAAAATGGAAAAACAATGAGTAATTAACAAGCTTTCAGAGCGAACATGCTACAGTTTATTGTGCTGTAAATAAGTCAACACAGGCTTATCATGCAACAGTTCCGTTAAATGAACGTGCTAACAATTCATTTTCCAGCATTAGGCTAATATATGATGGCTATGCATTCAAGACTGTTTAGCAAATCACCAGCACGTTGGCAACGTTAACTTCCCAATGAGATGCATCACAATTGTTTTTAAAGGTAAACAAATAAAAATTGATTCGCATTTGATACTTACACTCTGAATGTCATCCATCTTCGCTGGTCCTCTAATTCGGTAGGTGGCGTTGTCACTAAAACGTAGGGTCATAGAAATGCGGTCCTAGAAGTGGGGTCCTGAAAGCCTTAGTGCAAACTCACAACCGAACCGCTAGATGCCGCTAAAAATCACACACTGCACCTTTAAAGCAGAAGGCGGGAACTAGGCGGAAGCTGCATATCCCTTTCAGCAGAACGACAGAATAACCAACAGAACTTGACGAGCGATAGCTAAGGTAGGCTATGCCAAATAAAAAAAAATGAAGTTGATACTTTATGTTTAGCAGAGATGTATTGTTTGTGAGTGAACTCTAGCGTATTTGGTCTCGATTTAGTGTGACACAATGCGGTTAGAGGCTGTTAAACCGTAACCAATCACAGTGTAATTCTAAAGAGGTGAAATGACTCAAATCTCTCAAAAAGAAACACTCAAAGAATGATATTTATCTACTCTCTGAAAGCATTTGATGTTAACAATGACTGACTATGGCTATGACTATGTAGGCCTGAAACGAGACTTCAAGAGATTTCCACGACGCGCACGCGCGAGAACTTAACTGAAGTAGTTGAAGGAGATCTCAATTCTCGCGCATGCGTCGTGGAAATCTCTTGAAGTCTCGTTTCAGGCCTACAAGGAAGAAAAGGAATAGTCGAATAAAGTCGTTATTTTTGTTTGTTTTTTCGCACAAAATGTATTCTCGTCGCTTGATAAACTTATAGTTGAGCCACTGTTGTCACATGGATTATTTAAACATTTTCTTTAATGATTTTCTGGGCCGTCCGGTGTCATTCCCTTAGGGAGCCTATGGAGGAGTGATCAACCTCTCAGATTTAATCATAAATATCTTCATTTGTGTTCCGAAGACGAACGAAGGCCTTACGGGGTTGGTACAGCATGGGGGTGAGTAATTAATGACTTCATTTTCATTTTTGGGTGAACTAACCCTTTAAGTGTTAGAAGCATGGTTAGAAGTTAACTGAGCAAAGTAGCAACTTTGCTTCCACCTAGAGGCGAAATCAGGACAAGGCAGGAATTGCAAGAAATTACACCGTGTTCTCCATATACATTATTTGAACTTTATTTATTTCTTTAACTAAAGTATATTTTCGGGATGGTTTTTTAATACCGTGTGACCTTCTATAACAGATGATAAGCTAATCCTCGTCTTTTCTTTGGTTTCAGAAATAAGATGATGCGTCAAAATGCATGAGAATGTTTTGGGACACATTTTGAAGGACAGCATTTGAGTCTGTCAGACCTAAAAGAAAAGCCTAATTTACAGAACGAGTATCTGTATAAAACCAACATTCCTGCTTATCCTGAATCTGTGGAGTTCCATGTCCAGAAAGTGTCTCATGTCACTGGAGAACAAGGTCTTAATGGTATTTTTCTCAATTCAGGCTTCAGACAGCCATCGGAGATGGTGGCTAGTGATCAGCACCATTTCCTCTGGTGGGATTTATCAGTCACATCTGATGACATATCCTCAGCTGAAGAGCGTTTCCTCACGTCCTTGTTCCCTCATCGAAGTGCTGCCCAAATTTGCAACCAGTCGCTCGTCCTTGAGCACTTCAACTCAAAGGCCTTCCAGAAAAAATCTTCCTATGGAAACTTTTGCTTCACCTTTTTACTTAAAGAGCTTCTTTGGCACTATGGCGAGCAATTCTGTGGTGACCAAAGTCCAGTTCTGCATGTTTATGAGACGGTGCTCTACCCAAAAGAGATTCAATATACGGTTGTAGTGCATCCTTGTGACGAAGCTATTTATGACCATTATCCTCGACTTCCAAATCATGGTGATGGTGTTTGTGGATACTATGGTGGCGCTGTCAATCACCCTCTGAAGCCTACGAGAATAAGCTTGAGGTGAACATCTTCGATAGAAGTGTTAGTGTGAGCCCTCATCACAGAGAAGAATACTATGTGTGGGATCATGTGTGTGTAGCTTTCCACATGGAGCCAGGGTGGGTGCTGAGTGTAGACCAGGACAGGCTGTTTAAAAGAGTGAATGTGTGTGAAATGTGTAAGCCCTATCTTCTGAGACCCCAAGAGCCTAAATTGAGTTTACATGAGGCTGAGAGTATACTAACTGATCTTAAGGCCAGTATGGGTTGGGGTTTGTAGTATTGTGGTTGGAGATAAGCACACCATGCAGATAATACATTCACATGGAATTACAAAAATAATGATGCAACACACAGTTTGCAAACTTTTGCAACAGTTATCCTAAATATGTTTAACTAGGCTAGATAAAGCTTAATCTCTTTGATGTTTTATTGTCTTGTTTGATGATTTATTAGTGCACCTTTGCACTGATCTTCATAATTAAGGGAAGAATGGAGCACATTTTAGCATTCATACAGAAACCTAGGCAATGATATAATATAAATGTTTGTTATATAATAAACTTTTCTGTATTGGATGTATGTTCACATTGGATTTAGAGCTTCTATAAGGTATTATGTAGAGTTAAAAATGTACTTTTATTTCTGACCACCAGAGGTCTGTAACTGAAATCGTACTCGGTTACGAAACAGCTCGCGCGCCTATTGGCTGCTCTTGCGGCAAATGCAGCAGCCTATCGAGAGGCGTTGCGTGACACATATCCAATGGGGGCATTACGCGCCCATTTCGTCACGTCCCGCCAGAAAAGGCGTGGTCTCGCCTTATAAATATAGCTCGAAAAGGCTACACTGGTTTTCATCGCCGAAGCGAACCAGCGCTGTTGTATGCACGGCAATATACACAGTACTCGTTCCCTCTCTAGAGAGAACAGAGGTTACGTTAGTAACCGAGTACGTTCTCTTACGAGAGTATCTCTCGTACTGCGTAATAGCTTACGCTATGGGGAACACAATGCAACACGCCGTGCGTACAGGGATCTGACACCAAAGTCCCCGGGGGCCGAAGCCCAGGGGGCCCATATAGTGCATAATCACCATAAACTCACATAGAGTGGGGGAAGAGAGGCTGAAAGCGTCATTCCTAATAAGATAGCACCCCGAGGGGCTAATCATGTGACAATTAAACGCGCAGCCAGGGTGAAAACTTTTCAGCCTGATCTGGGTGGCCATACATGTGTCAATACTCATGGGGCTGAAGTAAACTCAGTATCTGGGCCGCACAGCGGGGCAGATAGTACTGAAATCTATATCGCCAAAAGCTTAGCCTGCAAGGCGGGTACCTCCAGGTTATAGTACTTTATAAATGTAGACGGCGAGGCCCAGCCCGCGGCCGTACAGATATCCTGCAGGGAAACCCCGCTGGACCATGCCCACGAAGAGGCCACGCCTCTCGTGGAGTGCGCTCTGACACCCAAGGGGCACTGCAGGCCCTTTGCCGCGTAAGCGAGCGCAATGGCATCCACTATCCATCTGGATAGGCTCTGTTTTGAGGCGGCGAGTCCCTTGGAACGCCCACCAAACAAAACGAAAAGCTGCTCAGTCTGTCTGAAAACAGACGAGCGCGACACATAAGCCCTTAGCGCCCTGACAGGGCAAAGGAGACTCGCGTCTTTTTCCTCATTGAGAACCGGAAGGGCAGACAGGGAAATTACCTGGGCCCTAAACGGTGTATTGAGGGATTTTGGCACATACCCGTGCTTTGGTTTGAGAATGACTTTCGAGTCATTAGGCCCAAACTCCATACATGAAGCGCTTACTGAAAGCGCCTGTAGGTCCCCTATGCGCTTCACTGAAGCGAGAGCCGTGAGAAACACTGTTTTGAACGACAGGTGTTTCATGTCCGATCGTTGGATTGGCTCGAACGGGGGGCCTTTCATGGCCTCCAGGACCGTGGAAAGGTCCCACGCCGGGACTGAAGGGGGCCTGGTAGGGTTTAGCCTCCGAGCTCCCCTAAGGAAACGCACGACTAAGTCGTTCTTCCCCAGCGGCTGGCCAGGCACCTGTTTTGCAAACGTTGCTATGGCCGCCACGTATACTTTGAGCGTGGATGGGGTCCTGCCCCTATCCAGTAGCTCTTGAAGGAAGGAAAGCACTTCCGAAACCCCGCAGTCCACCGGTGAAAAGCCCTGGGCTTGACACCACGCAGAGAACACCGACCATTTCGAGGAATAGAGCCGCCTGGTAGACGGTGCTCTAGCCTGCGCGATCGTGTTTAACACTCCCTCTGGGAGGTTAGCGGGTACCCGTTGATGGCCCATGCGTGCAGGGACCACAGCTCCGGGCGAGGATGCCAGATCGAGCCCCCCGCCTGAGAGAGGAGGTCTCTCCTCAACGGTACAGGCCATGGGGCAGTGCTGGTCAACTGCATCAGGACAGGGAACCACGTCTGGTTCGTCCAGAGCGGAGCTATGAGCAGCACTGGGCATCCGTTTACCTTGATTCGTTCCAGCACTTGAGGCAGGAGCAGGACAGGAGGAAAAGCATATAGGGGACAGCGGGGCCAGACATGAGCCAGCGCATCCTTGCTTTTCGAGAAAAACTTCGGGCAATGAGCGTTTTCGTGGGACGTGAATAGGTCCACCTTCGCTCTGCCGAAGGTTCTCCACAGCAGCTGGACCGTCTGCGGGTGCAGCGACCATTCTCCTGCTGGGACATTGTTCCTGGACAGTCTGTCTGGTCCCACATTCAGGTGACCAGGCACGTGCGCTGCTCTTAGTGAGAGCAGGTTGTGCTGAGCCCAGACCAGGAGCCGTTCCGTCAGCCTGTGAAGGTTTCGCGACCTGACGCCGCCCTGGCGATTTATGTATGCCACCACTGACATATTGTCCGACCGGACCAAGACGTGGTGGCCAGTTACTTGGGGACAGAAGTGCCTTAGCGCTTTGTCGACTGCTATCATTTCCAAGCAGTTTATATGAAGGAGCTTTTCCCGTTCTGACCACAGGCCAGCTAGCGGTCTGCCCTCGAGCAGCGCTCCCCACCCCGAGGTGGAGGCGTCCGTAGACACCACCCTCACACTCGAAGCGGTCCCCAGACTCACACCTGACTGATACCAGTCGGCTACTTTCCAAGGTTTCAGAGCTGAAACGCACTGCAAGTCGACCCTGAGGCGAAACAGACCCGCTGTCCATGCCCTGGGCGGAACCCGCGCTTTCAGCCACATCTGCAGTGGGCGCATGCGAAGCAGACCCAACTGGAGTACAGAGGCTGCTGAGGCCATCAGACCCAGCATTTTTTGAAACCTTTTGAGCGGAACTATCGAGCCGTGGCGGAAAGATTTCGCGACGTGCTGAATATTTTGTCCGCGCTCTGGTGACAGGCGTGCTGTCATGGACAGCGAGTCTAACACTGTTCCCAGAAAGGAAATTTTCTGACTGAGGAAAATCCTCGGCCGGGGCCCGCGCTGAGGGGGGCGGCGTCCAGCAGAGCGAGAGCGCGGTCTCTGATCTCGGGCCTGGCGGCGTTGTGAAGCGGCGGCGGCGGCGGCGGCGGGCGGTGCAGGATGCGGCTGAGAGCTGCGAGCAGACGGCTGTTTTGGGCGACCTGCAGCGGAGCTCGAGCGCTTCGGAAGGAAGTGCTTCATGGCCTGCGAAGTTTTCTGCACCTCCATGAATCTGTCCGCGAAATCCTTGACGGCAGATCCGAAGAGGCCCGCTGGCGAAATGGGCGCGTCGAGGAACACAGAGCGCTCAGCTTCCGTCATCTCAGACAGCGTTAGCCACAAGTGTCTCTCAGCCACGGTGAGAGAGGCCATATTCCGTCCCATGGCCTGTGCAGCGGCTTTAGCAGCGCGTAGAGCGAGGTCTGTAGCGCTTCTCAAGTCCGCCACGCAGATCGCTCCGGGTCCTTCCTCGTCCAGTTTAAGGAGAAGGTCGGCCTGGAAGATTTGTAATATAGCCATAGTGTGCAGCGCTGAAACTGCTTGCCCGGCGGCGGTGTAAGCGCGACCGTGCATGGCTGACGTCACACGGCAGGCTTTAGATGGGAGCGTTGTCTGAGCGCGCCGTCCAGCGGAGGGCGGGCAGAGATGAGACGCTACCGCAGGTTCCACGGGGGGAATGAAGAGGTACCCTCTGTCCTTCGCACCGTCCACCGTGGAGAATGCAGCAGAGGCAGAGGTACGCAGCCTGGCGGAGAAGGGGGCGTTCCACGACTTCGTCACTTCCTCGTGTAACTCAGGGAGGAAGGGCGCTGGTCTCGACTTTGACGGGGCTTCGTCTTTCCCGAGAAAGCGCCCGTCCAGTCTGTTGCGCGGCGGTTGCGCGGGCGCCTCCCAGTCGAGGCCGATGTTTTCCACGGCTTGAGAGAGCAGACGCATCAGCTCAGACTCAATGCCGGATCTCTTCGCAGTGGTTTGGCGGGAAACGCTAGCGGGGGGGAGGTCCACGGAGCTCGCCCAATCCTCGCTATCAGACGCCAGAAGAGAACACGCCTCGGTGGGTTCGTCGAACTCGTGGACGGATGCGGTGGCAGACGGCGGCCGTTATCCTCCGGTGAGCGACTCGAGCGAAGCCGGCGAAGCTGGCGGGCGAACCGGCGAGCTTTGGCGGGCTGGAGAGAGCTCGGGAGCGCGCTGGGCGCGGCGCTTCTTGCGGCGCGGCGTCACAGCGGGCTGTGGTGAAGGCTCGGAGAATGATGCCAGGCGAGTCCTCAGAGTCACCATGGGCAGAAGCTCGCAATGGGGGCATCCGCCATCAGCGAGCGCGATAGCCGCGTGATCCTCACCCAGGCAGGACACACAGATGACATGACGGTCCCCGTCGCTGAGTGGGGCGCGGCACGAGCCACAGGATGGCATCTTTAAAAAGACGCAGCTCTTTTGTGATGAGAAGTGCGTGAACACTCTCAGCAGAGTAATGAAAAGGATACTTAACGCCTGAAAGCGCAGCAGGTACGGCAGTTGAAGGCGGCGAGGCCAGCGACTCCAGGAGCTCGTCCCGCTGAAAGGCTTGCGTCGACGGCGCGGCTTCTCACTCCGGATCCAGCGATGCGAGTGCTTCGCTGAAGAGATGAAAATCAGTGTACCAGCCTTTTCGAGCTATATTTATAAGGCGAGACCACGCCTTTTCTGGCGGGACGTGACGAAATGGGCGCGTAATGCCCCCATTGGATATGTGTCACGCAACGCCTCTCGATAGGCTGCTGCATTTGCCGCAAGAGCAGCCAATAGGCGCGCGAGCTGTTTCGCCTATGTCTGCTTGCTGCTGCAAAGCGTTTTACATTAATAAAAAATTAAGGATAATTTTTGGCTTCAATATCTCGAGGAAAAGAGGTTTTCCCCATAGCGTAAGCTATTACGCAGTACGAGAGATACTCTCGTAAGAGAACTGGCTTTATCGGTACTGGGTAGTAACTGATGACATGTAATCTGGATTACGTAATCATATTCTAAAAAATAAGTACTTGTAATTAGATTGTATTATGTTTGAAAATACTCAGACTACAGTTACTTTTTTACTGATTACATAAGTACACATTATTCATACAATGGCATTAATTAATAATTTATTGATTCTTTTTCAAGTTTAAAAATTTCCTTTTTTAAAAAAACATATTATTTATATATTCAGAAAATCTTCTAATTTTGTGAAATTGCACACACAAACCAGACACTAGACGGGTGGCTATAATTACAGGGAAAATTGACAGGGCAAAAAGCATTTGATCACTAGATGAACAGGAAGGGAAAGATAAAGATATTTTCTTTCTCTTTGTATTTTTATATCAATATGGTACAAGATAATCCTCTTCAAGTCATTGTGATAAATGAGTTAGGTCAAAAGTAATCAAAAAGTGGTATACAACCTAAAGTTTGTAATGTAATAGATTATGTTGCTAACTACATTTTTTGTCATGTAATCTGGAATCAGTAACGGACTACAATTTGTAAGTTATCTACCCAGCACTGTTCGTCCAATCAGTAATTTGTCACATTTCTTTAAACCAAAACCTGTATTTTTTTTAATTATTACTTTAATTTTTAAATGTGTTTTTTTTCTTTAATGTTGTATCATGTTAAAAAAATGTCATATTTTACTTAAATCAAATGTCTTTCATTAAATGTGCCTTATTGCACTAAAATATCTTCAGTTTAAACCAATTTGAATCTGATCTTACAGAACATTGATCAGTGATGTGACTTGATGTCAAATTGTTTTATTGCTAATCAAATAAATATGACCACACCTCAGTAGTTCACTTTCTAGTAACCCTTTGGCACTTTCATGTTTCTTTAAATAGTGAATAATAATAAAAGAAATGCAATGCGTGACTGCATCAAGGTCAGGGGCACACTCTAAATAGATAATGACAGTCATAACCAATAAAAACAGACCATGTTTATGATTTATTATTGGATGAACAGACTTTGGCCTGGTTTCACTGACTGGGCTTCACAGACTAAGCAGGACTTAGTTTAATTAGGACATTTAAGTAGCTTTTATAAACATGCCTTAGAAAAAACATTGCTGATGTGCATCTTGAGACAAAACAATGGCACTGACATATTTAAAGATAAGTCAGTGGAAGTTGCTTTCAGTTAAAACAGCTCAAACTTGCAGTTTAGTTTGGGACTACTGTATCGTAAGCCTTGTCAGTGAAACTGGGCATTTGTCCTCTATCACACTTTTCACCAGTTAAAAAATAGGAGCTGAACTTACATTTTTTATTTCAGATAATAATCTATTACTCTTTCATCTAAGGATTGTTTTTTAATATTTTAACATCTTGTGCAGCACTTGCATGCTCTTGGTTTGTATGTGGTTTGACCATAGACTGTATAAAACAGGGTTTAACTCAAGTGTTTGCTCTTGGGCTTGCTTCCAGCTGAAAGCAGCAATGGCAACACCATATAAGGCCACTTGGCTCATACAGATGATGTCATCACCACAGTCCTGAGTGGAGAATCTCCTTTGCCCTGCACACAGTGTGAGAGATAGAAAGTGGAGGAGGTGTGGTGAAGAGGAAAGAGAAATAAACGAAGATACATTCACAGAGAATGATATAAAGAAGTGAACTGAAGCTTGTTTGTAACCTGTTTACGTGCTGTTTCAGGGCTTCCAGAGCATGAAGAATTAGATGCTACTGGGTTAAACTGAAAAAAAAAAAAAAAAAACACAGGAGAAAAAGGCAGAGAAAGAAACGAGTAGGGGAAAAGAGTGAAGTATTATAGCAGCTGGCAGGAACTGTGACAGTGAGGGAACTCTACAAGCAGGAGCTTCGCTTAGAGGAGTCTTCTTACCATGGGGAAGTCAGGTAAATGCACAATTCACTTCTAAATTCATGTCTGGCTTAAGCATCTGTGATGTTGTCAAATACATAGTTTTTTCTTCAGTCTCTGTCACTGCCATCCTCTGCTCTTGAATGATGTTTTGTCAGCACAGGTTGAGTATATGCCAGGTTTATCACGCTGAGTGTGTGTGTGGATTGTTAGCTACTCAATCCTTGCTTTGTTTGAGCAATTGCATCATGTAGTTGGATTAATGCCTCTGCAGGCAAGCACAATTGTTTGGCAACATTTGTCCAGACTGAAAGTTGTTGCGAATAGAACATAGTTTTTGCCATCATTTAAAGCATTATCCAAATGTTCAGTCCCTTTATTAAAACTACATTTATTTGACAAAAGTTCTAAAATATATTCTATATAGTTTTTGTTTGTTTGTTTAAAACAATGAAAGTTATTTAAAATATTTCAATTTATTAAATTGTTAGCAGTAAAGCAATACATTTTGAAATCAAAAATAGACTAAAATGAAACCCTTTAACATTTTATTCTTATAGTGAAATATTACTTCTAGAACACTAAAATCGTACACATATAATCAGACTTTATTTTTGCAACTCAGAAAGACCAAAGACATGTGGATATAACTTGTCGATTTGTGTAAAATAATAGAGGATACGAGCATTAACAGGCTACAAAGTTAATCATAGTTTATTTTTCCTTCTATTTCAGAGGTGCCCAAACATTTCACCCTGAAGGACCATAAATCAAACCTGATTTAGGGCTATGGGCTGAAAGTAAATGTTGCACTATATCCAATGTTATATTAAAATGTACATAAAAAATACATTTCAATGGAAAAATAAAACATAAAATGATCTTTTGTCAAAACCTGAAGATATCCTTCAGTGGCGTGTTTTTTCCTCCTCTCTTTCGATATGGCATGGCGGGTCAAATCAAAGGACATCATTTGGCTCAAATCAAGTCACCTTTATTTATATAGCGCTTTTTACAATAAAGATTGTTTCAAGGCAGCTTTACAGTGATAACAGGAAAATAATGCAAAAAAGTTTGTTTCTGCTGTAAACCAGATCTAGAAGAAAATAGCGTCATAGTCCAGCTTAAGTAAGTTCAGTGATGGTTAATTTTTGTTGTAAAAAAGTTATTAATTTATATATAGCCGCTCTGAAGAAAACAGTGATGTCATCGTCCAGCTCAGTTCAGTTCTCATATATTGGTGTCAATGCAGGCAGGTCAATAATATTGTTGAATATTAAATGTCCCCAACTAAACAAGCCAAAAGCCAAAGGCGACAGTGGGCACTTACTTAATGGGAAGTAGTTTGTGCATCTCTGTTTCTATAGTCAAGTTAGTACTAGCTTTGAGTAATAAATAATTTAGGCTGTATCTGTTGAGTTTTAGCAAAGAATAAATAGTTGCCCTGCTTTCCATTTTTATTTCATTTTGCAGCCTCCAGGCTTTTTTGTGAGGAGGTGCTGAAGACTCATAATGATTACAGGAGGAAACATCAAGCCCCACCTTTAAAACTCAGCAGTAAACTGAGCCGTGATGCAGCAAGGTGAGGCTTTTTCTCCCATATGCTCTTTGCTACTCATTTCTTGTCTTCTAAATCCAGCCGTTTCTTTTCTTTGACATTACTTTCATCTTCACTACAGTTTAATGCCCTTCAATTCAGCTGAATGCATTTCTTGCAGATATGCTGAGAGCCTTGCTAGCACCAGGATTCTGAAGCACAGTGCTGAGTCTAGTAGAGGAAACTGTGGAGAAAATTTAGCATGGGCATCTTATGATCAAACAGGTACAAATCCTTATATTCTGCCTCAAAGTGTCCATCTGACACATATTTACATAGATATAATAGCACAGACAGATAGTGGTCTCCTTTTCTCAACAGCTGGAACTCATTATGAATTGACTACCTCCCTGTTCGGTCTAAAGTTGATTACTAAGTGGGATGGAATGTCTGGCCAGTCTGGGGTGATTTGTAAAGTGTCATTAAACGTATAGTGGGTCATATGAAGTTTAGCTTCAAGTTGTTTCTTGGAATCACCAGTTTAATATTATAATTCAACAACCACATTGCAAAAATGTTCAGACACATTATACAGAATAAGGCATGTTGGATAAATTTAACTTAAAACTCATCGTAACTGAATTCATCGTAACTGAATCTCTGTGTATGTATGTGTGCATGTGCCGACAGGTAAAGATGTGTCTGATCGCTGGTATAATGAAGTGAACCAATACAACTTCAACCAGCCAGGATTCTCTTCTGCAACTGGTAAGAGCATTTACAGCACTGCTGCTCTTGGAGATCAATGTACCTGCAAAGTTTAGTTCTGATTTTCAGATTTTTATCAAACACACCTAAACCAACAACTTAAGGTCTTTCTGTGCAGTCATAGAACTTTGCACTTTATTCACTCCCATTCCATGCATCCTGAGCAGCTGAAAACGGCCAAAAAACCCTCTAAAATAACCAGAAACTGCAAAAACAAGACAAGAAAACCAGCTTTGGTTGGTTTAAGATGTTCTTTTTAGTAGGTAAAGAATGTAAATGCCATTTATTGACCTCTTGGCTCAGTACACAGAAATACAAAATTGAAATCTAAATGGTTTGCAGTGTTGCAGGAAAGTGGAGTGGATTGCATAGTCTTTATTAAAAAAAAATTGAAAATTTAATATTAGCTTCCCATCAGGAATGGCGTTCCTTATCTGATGACGTGAGTTTGACGGGTTGGGCTGAACATCCTTAAATGCTAGAGAAGGTGAAGAGGTGAACTAAAATCAGGCCCTGCCCTCTATTTTATCTGATTCAATATTACATTTCCACTCTGAAATAGGTCAAAATACTGAAGTTGGGTCACAACTTCCAGTTTAGAAAGACTTTAACATTTCAAAAGTATTATTAATTTATTTAAAACAGAAGCACTAGGGCATGACATCATATCCTGCTGTTGTATCCATATTTGTTGTAGTGTCCAAAGTAATTTAGCATTAAACTAAACTTTGCATGAATGTTGATTTCCATTAACAGGATTGTTGGTTTAGTGCAACCAAATACAATACAAACACATACAGTAGATAAGTTTGGCCCCGTCAGTGTAATACCACATTCTGGAATATTTTCCTTTTAATTTATTTTAAGTCCTCATATGTGACTCATCCTTTAGGAATGAAGCTTTACAAAGCCCTCCCAGGCACAGGAAATTCCCCATAAAATTCAGATAGGAAAAGTCTCTTAATATTGCGATGTCTCGCTTGCAGATGTTAACTCACCCCTTCAGTTTTTATTCACCTTGCCTGTCATCAGCTTCAACCAGCAGGAAATAAGTAATATTACTCACGACCTCAAGAGGGCAGAACATATTCGAAAGATTCCCAATTTTACAGCAGTTGATGCAAAATCCTCTGGGCCCAGTTGTTCAAAAGTAATCAGATCGGATTTCAGCTATCGGATTGGATCAAATCTAGAAAATGATGTGTAAAAAAAAAAAAAAAAAAAAAAAAAAAAAAAGATTCTGAAATCAGATTAGATCACAAAATCCAATCTTGGTTTTGATCTAGATCAAATCATCAGTTTGTGTTGTCTTACTTTTTTAGTAAGATTGGGATAGCTTTTGATACAAAAAAACAACAACTGGATTTCACAGACAAAAATGTATTAACTTTAAAACTGGTTAAAAAAATACATTGTAATACACGCACGTATTTTTTTATTTTGATCTTGATTAGTTTATCTGTTAAAGTAATAAATTGAAAGTAGACATAAGTCTACCCATAGCCTTTCAGTACAGTAAAATAAAAAGAGAGATTTTGGCGCTATAAAATAATCCCCCAAACTCCTGTAAATATCAAACCAAAATATTATTTTTAATTTAAAATGTTTTTTTCTAATTGCTGTTTGTAAACTACGTTGGCACAATCATAAGAGATGAACCAGTCAAAAGTTCTTTGCAAGCGAAAGTTTCTTGGGAGAACGTTACATGAAACTTTCCATGACCATGTCACTAGTAATCCAGATTTGGTAATCTTTTTATCTGGATCAGGCTGATCCAATTCAATTTTGCTTTGAAAAACCAGGACAAAATTAACCTGGATTACCTGATCCTGGATAGCAAAACATGGGATTACAAATCCAGATAATTCTGATCCAGATTAAACTTTTTTTTAACAACTGGGCCCTGAAGTGACTGTATAGATAGTGGATAACATCTGTGCTGACCAGTGTTGTGAAGTCTGCGGTTGTCCCGCAGAATTGGGATACTTTTCCACTGGTCGTTTTTGTAGTCCGCTGGTTCAAGCGACCCCCACCCAGAAAGATATTTTTACCGGGGGACACAACCTCCCAGCCTGGAATGCGATTGGGCAAGTTTTGATTAGCAAATGGGTGGGTTTTGTTGTGCAGACCTGATAACCCTGGTGCTGACTCTAAATCTGTAAATATGTGGTTGGGAATCTAGGAACGGATGATCCTGTAGCTCAGTTGGTTGAGTTTGGTGCTGTCAAATCCAAAACTGTTGGTTTGATTCTCAGGGAAAACACAAAGTGATGAAATCACCAGTAATTAGCTTCGAATAAGCATCTGCCAAATGAATAAAACGTACTAGAGCCCCTCATTCCACTCAAATGTATCCACTCTGTCTCTCAAGGTATAAATATTTAACTGAACACTAACATAACCACCACATGGTTTATGTGAGTCAAACATGCATAAACACTTTGTGACAACCACACAGACATCCTGATCCTTGCTACTAAACACACCAATTGATGTAAGAATCATATTTTTGTTCTAGGTCACTTCACTGCTGTAGTGTGGAAAAGCTCGAAGAAACTCGGTGTGGGTAAAGCTGTGGCCTCAGATGGTTCTACCTTCGTAGTGGCACGTTATTTCCCTGCCGGCAACATTACCAATCAGGGCCACTTCCAGGCCAATGTCCTGCCCCCTAAAAGCTGATCCAAATGTAGCTGGACATAATGAGAACAAAGGTAGGGAGGGGAAAAGAAAGAGGACAGGGAACAGCTGAAATTGGAGAGACTTTCACCTGGAGGATCAAACAGCGACTGCACAGCGCAGACTTTGGTTGCCTTAGATAAGAAGTCTTACTTGAATAAAGAGCATAACTTTTCATTTTTAGGCTTTTATTAACTTGAATATGAAGAGGCTTATGTTAAACCTAAAGTGTTATAGCTAATGCTAGTTATACAGTTAATTCAAAATTATACAGTTAATTCAAAATTATACTTTCATAGTGGTAAGGTCATTGTGGGCCACATACTTGGGTATGTGGATGTCAGCATAACAGTATTAGAAATTATTTTTATGAATGAAGTGAACGCATATCTAATCAGTTTTGGTAACATTCATCCCTTTATAGTCATTCTTCAGTGTTTGTTTGATTATTCTTATGTGTTTGTATATTAATATGAATAAAAATCAAGTGTTCAAACAGTCTATCAGATGTCAGTGCATGGTTACACAATTTGCTCAAATAATTACAATTTTGGGGAGCTAAAACACTTCTATAATCAATTCAGTGCCATATGCACAATTTCTGCCAGATAAGAAATGCGTATACCCCAGGGGAAAGTTCTAAAAGAAAAATTCAGGTCAAATTCAAAACATCAGTTTTAAGGACATAAGCTTTTATTTCTACATTCCTCTGATCTACCATCTGCACCATTAAGGCAATATTAAAAGTGTGTATGTTCAAAATGTATGACCATACATTTGTCTATAAGGTGCATTTATGTGATTTGTAGATAATGTTGGGAAACGAACAGCTCTGGTTGTAACAGATTTATTTCAGCAGGAAGGTGCAGTATAGCAGCATTACTTGGGAAAGAAAACACGCAAGGGGCGGGGAAGATGTCTTTTCCTTTCTTACATGGTCAGCTCCTAAGAACAGACAGAAAAGGTGAAATATCAATAACAATCAAAGGGTGTGTTTGTGAACTATCGCTTTATTTAAAACGTGTAAACCGTGTCACTGATTTAATAAAAGAGACTAAATTATGTCTTCACAGTTAAAAATGCCAAAAGGAGGGTTCAGAATGGTTTAATTTAGGAACAATAATAGTTCATGGGAGGTCCAAAAGAACCATAATACATGTAACAGGGACTCTCTTATAGTGCAGTTTTATGGGATTTTGAACTGGAGGAAATCTAGTGTAAAAGTATGTATAACACTAGATGTGAAAATGCTGAATGTTTAATACAAAAACAATCTCTCACCATAATGGCATTGACAATGTCATTCTTGTTGTGGCGCAGTGCGCGGACTGCTTTAGCTCGAGATACATTGGCCTGTGCCATCACCAGCTCGATATCTCTCTGCTCCAGCCCACCTTCATCCAGCTTACAAACAGAAAGAGAATGTTGTTCACCTTAATTCATTCAAGCATATAGGTTCACCCCAAAAAATCAATTCTGTCATTATTTACTTCTGGTATTATTTCATCCATAGAGGAGAGAAACTCAAAGTTTTGAAATGAATGAAGGTGAGTAAATAATGACAAAATGTAAATTTTTGGCTGATCTTTTCCTTTCATGGAGGAAATGAAGAATTCATACCTCCTCTTCTTCCTCACTCTCTTCTTTTATGGTCAGGCTTGGAGTGATGTCTGATGGCAGAGGTGAGGGGTCAAGAGGAACCTTAAATTTCTCTGCCGCTGCCTTGTGTACCTGCTGTGAGAGGTCCTCGATCTTACAAAAAGAAGAGAAAGACCGGAAGCCCAGATTAATGAAAACAGATCAAGATATCAATATTTAAACATTATTTTTGCAAGGAATTCTGTAGGAATTTGTAGCCAGCTTTTTATTGCATTGGTTTTTTTTTATTTATTGGAAAAGACCAACCTTGGCCTCTCCAAAGACTATGTAAATATCTGAGGCAGGGCTTTTGAACACATCTGGACGTGTAATAACAAAGAGAATGTTCTTGGACTTCCGAATGGTGATGCGTGTCACTCCGTGAATCTGTTTCAGCCCAAGCTTTGACATCGCCTTATGATAACAACCACATGGAGAAAAAGAGAGTATGTCAGAGATTTTGTACACTATACAGTGAGTCTTAAAGTTGCATGAAATGTGCTTGTAGATGTGCAGTCCCACCTTTCGTGCTTTTTTCTCACTTCGACTCTGCTTAGCTCTGCTGACAGACTCATCGGCAAGAGAGTGTGATAACTATAAGAGAAAAGATGAAAATATAAAGTATAAAGAGAGCATGGTAGGTCCTAACATTGTTCATACAGTACACTTAACTAGATAGAAACACTGAATAAAATGCTGCATAATTTTACTTTGCAATGACACATACAAGTACATCTTTGCTGTGCCTCCGGCTTATGCTCTGTGCTGCACTCAAAAGTGATCTTTGCTGCTAGTTAAATTGAATTCAAACGAGCTAGTGGAACTGGTGAGTATAAATGCTGAAATTAAGAGTTATTTTATAAGTTTTGAAATCAAGAAAACAAAAAAGTAATTTTTATATTGGGACTTAGAAAAAAAAAACTTTTGTTTGAAATTTACCATAGAGGTGAAAAGTGGAGCTACTGCTTCGGTTGAGAACAAGTAGATAAAGTATGCAATGCATGTTGCTTTACTCAATAAGCAAATTCCAGTACAATAATTTTTCGTTACATTACATATGGTTAAAACGAAGTAACATTTAGTATGCTAACATGTGCTTCTCCTATGTTAGCTAATTGTTGACTAAGATACTCAGCTGGGATAGTTTGACGTATAATTTTATTGAGTTGAATGAAGTTTTTTTTTTTGGTGTGTGGGTTACATCTGTACTGCCGTTTAAGATGGCGGGTCAATCTACAGTTCACCTGTGGATTTGAGGGTCTCTGCAATATCCCACTGGGTTCCTCAAGCTCAGGCACTGAACCATCACTGTCTGTTTCATTACCTGAACCTACTAAAACACAGAAAAAAATTAAACACTAAAACTGCTTTGCTTTACTAGAAGCCATAAAGAAGATGCTTGAGAAAGATGCTAATGCCTTATTGCTAAAACAGATGCTAATGCCTTATGGCTAAAACAGATGATGCACATACTGTTGTTTTTGAAGGGGAGATCCACGTCCTCTTTTGATCTGTAGCTATTTGGGTATATAACTTGCTCTATACTCTGTCGCTCAGCTTGGTTTTGCAGAGTTGTAACCAAGGAGTCTGGTCTTGGACTGATGCAGGTTAGGGTCTCTCTTTCATCTGACTGATTCCGTGTTCTTTGGGCAGGGATACTGTCATTCTGTCCAATGGATGTTGTGGGCTTGCACAGTTCTGTTTGGTGTCCCATACATACTAAAGACAAACACATGACATGTATATAGTTAAATATTAGGAATTCCCAGGATGAAAAAAAACCCTAAAGAAACAAGAAAAAGTTTACCTGAAGGGTTCTCACGTCTGCATGGTTTTGCTGTCATGACTGTTCTCTGACTTTCATTATGGCACGCGTCTTGAATAAGAAGCAAAGTCTGTGTTTGTTCCACAGATTCCCATGCTGCTAATTCCATATTGCATATTCCAGTGGTTGGAAGGGGACTTTCAGAGTCAGGCCGGCTGGGTTTGTTGTCTGGAGCTGGTTGAATATGTGAGAAGATGGCAGATGTTTGGGAAATGTTATGGACAGCCTGTGACTCCTGAATGGGGGTGGAGAGATCCTCCTCCTGGATAACTGTGTATAAACATGTGGGAGAGACCCTGTTTTGTTCTGAGCGGTCCACCCTGAGGGATGAACTGCCCCCTACGTGATTGTCATTGATGTCTCTTGTGCTTTCTGTCAAACTTGCACTGCTCAAAGAACTGTCTGAAAGTTCTTTCTGCCCATCTGGCCTTGTAAGGTCTGTCGTCTGAGTTGCAACCACTGGCTCTGTATGAACAGACTCATTTGGATCAATACAGCTAGGGTCAGGAGAGTGAAAAATTGACTGTTCTGGTGTTTGAACAGGTTCAGTGTTCTCTGCTTTAGAGACATCGTCTTTATGCTGAGTTTCACCAAATTCCTCTCTCATTGAATATATATCAAAGCTTGCAGCTTGATTACCTGTAGTCTCCATTTCCTTTCCATGGCACTGGTTCTTTGTATTATCCATTGAGCCTAAAACAGCAATGCTGGTTTTAAGGGGATCAATTACCTTTGGTTTTGTGGCATGACCTGAATTAGCATTATGTGCTGTTTTTAGTGTTGCCTCACTCTCAGCTTGAAAAAGTCCTGATTTATCTGAATCACCATCAATCTTTTTGTTCTGTTCCAGAAAAGAAACAGTCTCTGTAAAATGTTGTGCCTCTCTTTTTTGACATGTTTTTGTTCCTTTTTCTGCCCTCTCAAGTGAGTCAACTTTCTCACTCTCCTGATCCTGAGGGCCAGTTGTAGTCTCTTGTTCAAGAAGTTGTCTGTCAGTGCGTTTAGGTTCATCTTTTACAGTTTCATTTTTGATGTTTGCTCTCAATTGAAACACTTTCTCAGCCATAACCTCAATTGAAGCCCCATCATTGGAATTTGCTGTTCCTTTATGTGAGACAGAACTTTGTTGGAGAACTGTTGCTTCTGAGGAGTCAACAGGCTTTATATCAGTTGGTTTCTTTCTGAATGTGAAGGTGCCAAACGATCCCCCTTGCAAGTTGAATGCAAGCTTGTTTTGCGAGACAGAGTCAGTGTTTGTTTGGGTAATTTGTTGAGAATTTGAATGACCCTGGTTTGAAACTAGGCCAAGATTATCTGATTGGTTGGAAAGGTGTGTTTTTGGAGAAGATCCAGAGAGATCAGTTTGTTCATGGAACATGCTTGATGATAATGTGACATTATCAGGTTCTTGACAATATTTCAGATCCCGAGGCTGTTCAGAAGTTATTTCAGCACGTTCCCTCCTTATTGTGTCTGAAGATAAATCCTCTGGAATGTTGAAGTCTGTATTTGGAGTTTGATCTTTCACATCTTTCCCATCATCTGAAAGCATATTCAATGCAAGTTCTGATGGACCACTCAAAATTAGGGGTATGCAAGTTTTTTCTGGATCATTCCACGATGATACCAGACCCTTATCAGAACTGCAATGTATGAGCGGATTGCTCTCTGGATTTTGAAGGTTATTTGCATCATCCTCACCCCCTCCTGCCTCTGAAAGGTCTTGAATCGATCTCCAGCTGGCAATGTTTGACTCAACCACACCAATATCAATGTCTGTCATCTTCTCTTGGAGGTCACAATATTGGTTGTTGTCCTCATCGTCACCCATGATGTCTTCTCCAGCAGCAATGTTGTGAGCCACAGACAAACCCTTACTGTGCACTGATCTAGCCATCTCACACATGAGCAGATTTTCAGCCTCAAAGTCACAGCATTCACCTAAAGACAATGGATCCCTTGATGTCCAACTCTCAGGGGAAAGTTCCCTTTCTGTAATGCCGCTCTCAAAGTTCTCTTTCTTTGGTGAAATTACAAGTCTGCTGTATGTGGAGCAGGACATATTTTGAGAGCTATGGTTTACATCATCATTGCTAGGTTGATTCTCTGTCAGATTATCTTGATTCATGGAACCTTCAAATGGTAAAACATCAGCTGAAGTTAAGTTATCTGGTACCTCACACAGTTCAGGATAGGCACAAACTGGAATGTTTGTGGGGCTGCATTCATCCAGGTATGTTAATTGGGGGACTCCCTTATTTAGGTCATTGGTAGCAGTTTCAGCTAGCTGCAATGATGTGTCCATCAACTCCAAGCTATTTCCATTTTTATGATCCAGTTCCTGGCTATCACCTACGTTAGTCTCGTAGCACATGTCAGCAGCTGCAGCACTTGCTCCACAGGAGTCATTTGTACTATAATTTTGCTTTACTTTGTCTTGATCAACAGATGTTAGATTATCTGTGGGGATTTGCTGTCCTGTCTCTGACATTACCATGACTGTTGAGGGATCTGTACTCAGTTTGCCTTGCTCATCCATTGTTTTGATCTGTACAGTCAATCCTTTTGAAAGCTCACCCTTTAACAACTTTTTTTCTGAAATTTGTTGGGCAATTACACTTTCATCATGAACATTGCAGTCTGGCAGATTCTCTTGCAATTCTACATGTAGAAGCTCAGATGATTCGGAGGATATCTCCATTTCGCTCTCACTGCCAGTGGATTCAGGTTTTGCATGGCTTACTGACTGCGCAGGTTCATCTGGCCCAGGGAACTGTTGGGAGAGTTCAGCATGCTTCTCTGTGCAGTACAGATGGTCATCTTCATCCCCGTTATAAGATGTGGAATCAATTGACTCCTCAGTGTCATCTGGATAAGCAAAGGACTCATCTACACCCTCGTTTATTGAGTTCTCTGAAAGGGAATTTAGAAAAGATGCAGAGGTGTCATCTTCATTTGGGTCTTCCACTCTTTCACTCCTCAAAGCTGCCTCTTTCTGCTCAGCATCATTGACATTATTCACATCTTCATTGTCACACTCATCTTCATCATCCTCATCATCATACTCATCTACATCGGCTTCCTCCTCTCCGGCAGCATATGCATCCACATCATTTCCCAGCTCATCATCTGTGGGGAACAGGGTTATATCCATGGAATCTGCCTGGAATATCAGGCTTCCATGGAAAGGCAACATAGAAGCAGGAATCATTGCATCACTCTCGGGCCCATCCTCCCTAGAGTAGCCATGGAACAGAGGGGCAGAGGATCCTATCTCAAGATATACGCTATTACTGTCTACGTCTACAGTCTCTGGAGAGTGGGTGACAGGGGTTTTGTTTTCTTCATCAAGTGCAGAAGTTGCATTATCCTCTGGTGTTAGATGGGGATCCAGGCTCATAGACGGCTCTGAGAAACAGGCATTATAATTCATTTCAAGACTGTAATGTGGATCATTAAAGCCTTGAGTTCCATCAGGGGCTCTCTGGAAATCTCTAGGCCTCAGAGAGCCCTCAGGTATCCCTGTGTCCTGTTGGTAGTCTTTGTTTCTCTTGCTGCTGCTGCTCTCTTGTATAGAAACATGTTCTGTCACCCAATGAGGTCTACATGTGTCTCTTGTTAGTATATCCACCTCACAGGCCACATCTTCCAGCAACTCTGGCATATCAGGTTTATCCAGGCACACATCCCTGTCATTACCAGTTCGCTCATCTCCAAGCTCATCGCCTATCTCGGAGAGGGACCCAACGTAGCAAGCAGGAGCTTCTTGCAACTCTGTCTCAGCTGTTAAGTTTGGGGAGCAGGAGTGGGAGGTGCTGGAGGTGTATGAGGTCCAGCTGCCTCCCTCAGCAGTCATGTAGGAGCCAGAGGGAGAGGTAGGAGGGGAGCACAGATCAGACTCATCAGTTGGAGAGCCCGGACTTTGGCTTGGGCTCCCTGGGCGCCATTGTTGCTTGAGATGTGAGCAGTAAGCCATCTTAATGGGGGTGGAAGGGGCTGTATAGTAGCGATCAGGATCCAGTCCTGGAAGGACACCAATGCGTTGTGGGTCAACAACATAGGGAGGCTCGGAAAATGACAAGGAAGGCACTTCACCCTGAGATAAAGACAATGGCTCTACCTCATTGTCTGGGAAAAGAGTACTGCTGTCTGTCAATTCGGCATCTCTCACTTTGGACTCTAGGACTTGACATTCAAGTGTCTGACCTATGATTTTCTCCTGTTCTGGGACTGAAGTAAAACTCTTACCCTGATCTACAATAGAACTCACTTGACCAGTGTCTAGTTTTGCTTTTTCATCCAGTCCGATATGACCTTTCTTGGAGGGTTCTGAGGGCTGGTGTCCTGAACTAGACATTTCTTGACCTATCTGTTTTCCTAGCAGCATTCCACTCTTTGTCTCCATGTTTCTAAGCAAAGCCTCTTGCCCCATTACCACCCTTGAGTCCATGGTCTCTGGCTCTTGAAAGTCACTTTCTATTTCTGATCCAGTTAGGACTTTGATCCGTTCCATTTTCATAGGACCTCGTCTACAGCCTCCTCTCCCAAACCGCCCCATTGGTCGGCCGAAAGTTCCAGAATGCCCTTCTAATTCAAAACTTGCACCCTCAGGCTGTGGGCGAGGAGAAGTGGTTGGTTTGGCCATTACCAGACGGGGTCCAAAAGGAGTACATAGTGGGGAGAGTTTTGGAGGGCTGCTGGGAGAAGGACTGGAGGCACTGTCTGTTGGAGTTGAGGCTGAAGAGCTGGATGTTTGACCAGAGAGATCTAAGATTGGATGAATAATAATTACATTTAGCTGCATATATGAAAATATGCATAGATTTATTGAATTTGACATTTCTGCATATATTTTTTTTTGGGATAAAATCTTTCTTTGAAAATGCCTAATAAAATCACTTCAGACTGGACACATCCAATCGATTTCTTTAATCCATCTATGTTGCCCCAAACATGAATCCTCTCTCAGTAGTCCCAGTTAAATGTCACTGTATGAAATATTCAATACAGTATTGCAAAAGATCCTCTGAACCGCAGCTATATTCAATATAGTATTGCAAAAGATCATCTGAACTGCAGCTATAAAGTGTTTAAGTGGACTGCATGCAATAAATCCAGAATTTTTTTTTAATTTCTAAGGTATGACAACTAGCAGCTCCATCAAAAAACACTGTAATATTGAGTGGGATAACAGTACAGGCCAAAAAATACATAAGTTGTAATGGATATCCATTTGGCAGTGCTCGAAGTGGGCTGGTACACACCAGTACGCAGTACCGGCACATCTGTATTTTAACCTGTAGCGTTCTCACTTTTTCTTGCGTACCAGAACTTCTCACATGTTGCCGGTACTCAGGCAATCCACACCAAAATATTGAATCAGGATATTAATGAATTGTATACATTGTGCGTTCTGAGCTTTTATAAGCTGTATGAACTAAATGGATCAATTATCTGCGCAATATGGCGGTCACTGTGACTGAAGCCCAATGGTTTAATTTTGCACGCAAATCACTGTAGGCACGTTCACCAGCGCGCTCCAAAAGTGTGATACAATTTGCACAAGCCATTCCTATCGCAACACTGATAATAAATGTGCAACCCTTTCCAATTCTATTGAGAATGTAAAACGCTACAGAGAAAGTTGAACATGATCTAAAAAACAGCCACTAAAGAGACTAACGGAAATATTATCCTGCACCAACTTAAATTAGAAAGCTTTTTAAACTACTCATGACCCACTTTACTAGAATTGATCACATTCTATTGTATTTATTGTGGTAAATTTTGACTAACTTGTAGAATTCAGGCTATAATAGCTAGATAATCTGTTAGGGAGATAGATTTTTCACTAAAGATATACAACTGTGGTATGTCATAGCTATAGTTTCTAACTGTGTAGGTTGCTATTTTTCATAAAAATCCCATAGATAAAGAAAAAAGGTTAACACTGCCCTAAGCATGGTAAGGAGCCATCAATGGCCTTACCTGCATTATATTCTTATTGCAACAAATCATGCTATATTTAAACAATTACAAGAACCATGTTACTTTTTCCATAAGGCCAAGTACAAGTTAGAATCAAGAGCTTTAAAAGTATGGACCTTCTTGAATTATTGACTAAACAATTGGTTTTCCCCATGTGTAAAATGTTTTCTGCTAATAATGACAGATATTAGGAAAAACATGGCTTTCAGATATTCCAAGAGATGACAGGAAATTAACATGCTCAGTATAAGAAAAATGTTAAGTAAAGATAGTTTGTCTTCCCATAGCACTTTGTAAACAAATGATTGGTTCACCCCTTTGATGAGTAACGGCTAGGGATGTCAATTTTCACAAATTCCCATGATCGATCGTCGTTTAAATTAACGATTAATTAATCGATTAATCGTTAGCATTAATGGCAAACAGCACAGGGTCTGCAAATGCTGCTCAAAAAGCTATGTTACTCACCAAATTAATAAGAATGTTTTTTTAATCTAAATAAAGGCTTAGTAGGATTGTAAAATGTTTTGATGTGATTGATAAATTAAATTAACTATTTAATATATAAATATAACGACAAATACAATGTGTCACCAACGCCGCCTCATGCGTGCTTGTCAGAATGTGTGACTGTTGTGGAAGTGCTAGAACAACGCACTGAAAACGGCAACTAAACCCAATGAATTCACAACCATTTAATAAAATAGTGTTCTCATGTTATGTAATATGAAAGTCCCAAATTAACCATCGTTATTAGTTGTGCATTCTGCTTGAGCGGCGCGCGCTGAATGAATAACCGTTGAGCACTTTGGTTAGCGTTTATTTAACTCAAAGAAACGCATCCTATTTGATATTAATCAGATATTTACAAAATAAGCAGAATATTACAAAATTATATCTGCACAAAATGACGTGAATGCACAAGTGAACTTAAACTGAGTTACGTGCCATTCAGAATGACTCATTTGTTGTGGTGGACGCGCTCAAAGTTTCTGACGAGCTCTTCCTGGAACAACGCGACATGGCATCTAAACCCAAATAATTCACAATGTTTTATTACAATAGTGTTCTCTTTATAATCTTGTGTAATATGACAGTCCCAATAGTCATTATTAGTCGTGCATTGTCGTTTGAGCTGAGCGCGCTAAAGATCACGTCGATTCTTAATGCATCCAATATGAGACCAATCAGATATAGATAAGCGTACACAAAATAAACTATTACAACTTACATTTGCACAAAACAAAAGGCTGCGAATGCACACGCAAACTTATAGTCATGATGAAGGTGTAAAATAGTCCCAAACAACTCCGGGGTGTGTCATTCAGTGGGACTCAACACTTCACCACACCGGCGCGCTCGCTTACATGTTTGCGGTTGAGCAGCACGCACGCGCATGATCCTGCTTAATCGATGATCGATAAGTTTTATCGATTAAATGTATTATCGACAATTAATCGATCGTCGATTAATCGTTGACATCCCTAGTAACGGCACTTTATTTTTCCACTTCAAGCACTGCCATTTGTCAGTGTTTCTACATAAGCTTTTCCACTAAGATTGATCAAACTTAAAGATATCATGAACTGTCTGTAATATAAACTATTTGACTTCTATTCAGGACAGTGAGGGTTTCTGGTGGGGGTGTGAAGAGGCCTGAATGGTCAGCTCCGTGGGGAGCATTTTAATGTCCGTGGAGTAATTGGACGTCTTTGGGAAACAAGGCTCTTTTTTGCCTGCATGGTAAACTCAGATTGACTGCTGCTTATTTTGCTCTTTTTAAAATCCATGCTGTGTCAGCAGAAATAACTTTTTCCTCTCTAGATTTCTAACTTCGCTGTGATCCACACACAATGTATCCGTGAAGGATGGAAAAGTTAAAATCCAGCATAAAGCAGCATGAATTCCATGTTGGTCCAGGCTGGTTTATACTGCTTAGAGCTGAAAGTGACGGTCTGGTGGACCAGCATAATCATACGGTTCTCAAGTAAAACTCAGTTTGTGTAGTTGGTCCACCAGCACTTTCGCTTCTCATGATGGGGACCAGCATCCCATACTAGTCCCAACATGCAAAACATACCGTATGCTGGTGACCAGCAATGCTGGATTTTTTTAACAAGTGTTAAGTGGGAGTACATGCACTAAGATAATTGATTGAGGATAATTGTTTAAAAATATCTTTATATCTTTACACTTTGTTAAAGAGCATGGGAATGTCAGCTTTCATAGCTGCAAAAGTTGCTCATTACTCAACCAATGCATGACATTCAGTGTGCTAATCATGTAAGAAAAATTCAACGCTTACAAATAAAATACAGAGTAGTTCCGGTCTTCACCCACTGCACTTATTATCTGACAGGTTTGTCGGTAAGAAAATGGAGCGGCTATTAGCTTATTATTATTTCCTCCTCCTCGCTTGAATCTCCTAAATTCTCCCAGCATTACAATAACCTTACAACAGACTAAATGTGGATTATCACCAAAACCTTTCCCTTCTCATTTGCCCATTGTCTTTTTTTGCCCTTCTCATGAAGCGTCTCACTCTCTTCAATCCTCTCTCTCTGATTTTCCTCTCTGTATCACCATCTTACTTACCCTCCCACTCGTCTTTCCTTCTGTGTCCTAAAAACATCACCACAGGCCAGATCAATCTTATTGGGCCATAATAATGTATATCATGTATACACATCACCTAAACCATTTGAGCTAAATCGCACATTTATGTGCATACTTGACAGTATGTTGTGTGAGACTATAGGCTAATTGTTCTGCTTAGTCACGATTCAAAAAGATAACGTCATGACTTCTCTTTTCTGCACAAGGCAGCACTGTTTTGGAGCTGTATGCAAAGCGGTCATTGTGTGTGTGTTCAGAAGTGACAGGGGCCTTTGTTGCCTCAAAGTCATTTGCAGAGCAAAATCACTTATGGGCAGTGCTTAATTTGTAAATGAATAATTTCCGGATACAAAACAATTTAAGGGTGCTGTGACCGACACTGACCATACAATGACACCACTAAAAGGTGATGGCACAACTACAGTATAATAAGATCATTCACAAGTTTCTGCAGGGCCCCTACATATTCTGTCACGTATTTTGTTTACATTAAGACCAAATATCATTCAGTTGATCAGTGATATTCATTCACCGACAACGTTGTTGCATCTTTTGATTACAACTATTTCTGATCTAACTTCAGTTTCTTGTGTCTTCCGCTATCCTGATTGGTATTAGTTGTAAGGGAGCAGTTCCGTCTTATCTGGATCAGCTTTACTCGCGGATATGAAAAAAGAAAATATGCTTGAATGTCTTTTTGACATTTTGCCGATATGAACACATTTCTTATTAAAGTAATTTGTCAGGTATATAACACTCTCCAAACTTTCTGGTGCTCACAAAATAATCAGTAAGCACAAACCAATGAGTGATTTTGAACTTGAGTGATCCAAGCTGATTGGTCAAAAATATATGTTGAGAGCCAATAGCAAAACATAACCTCCAAAAACATCTGCAAAAAACTTGCGCTCGCTCTGTCTCACACGTGTGCGCGCACTGTCATCATGTACACTTGCTAATGCCGGATCGTTTAAAAACAATACCGGAATGCAAAAATATGGCTCAAATGAAGCTTTTTTTTGTTTGTTTGTTTGTATGTGTTTCCAGAGCAAGTTTTGCTAACTTTGTCCTACTCCAAGTTACACCTCGAGGCCCAAGTTACACCTCGAGCTCGAGGCCCTTCTCAAATGAAACAACAGATGGAGTTAGGTTTCTGTATGTGTGTGACCTCTTTCTTGAGTGCCCTTCACTCTCAAACCCCTGCTGTATGCCAGGTAGATGAGCAGGTGGTGCTAAAGTTGACCTCTTTGGATCCAAAATCTGTGATTTTACTGGTATACATGAACTGGAACCATGGAAGGGAGTAAGCATCATCAACATTCCACAGTTTCAAATGCCATGCTTTTACATTGTACATAATACTGCGGGTCGGGTGAGGAATATCTGATGCTAGAGGGGCATTCTATAAAATATTTCCTTTTCCATTGCTTTCAATATACCTCAAACGTTAAATTCTATTCACTGACAATTATTATCCTGAAGAATGAGATGCATTGTTTAGATTTAAAACAAAATGGTAATGAGGCTTTATGAAGCAGTGGCTGACTAAACAATGCATTGTTCTTAGAGACAAGTGAATCTAAATGATGAAACATCCATGTTATCTTAACAATAGACCGCCCAATGGCAGATCTCTTGTGTCGGGTGCAATATGCTACTTGTCAACAAATAAGGCTTTAAAAATATTTTCATAGCTAAAAACGTTGAAGTTTCAAAGTGGTTTATATGTATGGAACTGGCCTTGTTAACACACATTAAACAATTGTCTGAAGATCTAATGTCTGACCTATCTGATTCCTTGGTATGTGCGTGATGTAATTGAGAGGGACTGAATAGAAGCAGGCCAAGCAAACCCGATCAACATCCACTTAGCTTATCTAGCTCTTACACAGTGCCAACACATTATTCAATTAAAAGAACATGTCTGGTACTTTCACAGTGCCTACAAATATTAATGTGAATAAAGAGATAAATCAGAAATGGAAAGCACTTGCTTTTATAACAAAAGTGTGTGTATTATAGCTGATGCACCGATTCTTTTTTTTAAGCACAAAAAAAGTGCATTTTAATGCTGAAAATAGAAATTACACACAGAACAGCATCATTGCCAGATATGACTAAACAATGCTGTCATATTCCACACAGCTATTGAATACCACACCCTTATCACCACTAAACACAACCATTATTTTCCCATCGTACCTCATACTGTTTTGTGATGCCCAGTTCAACACATATCTGATTCAGAGACAGAGTTGACTGAGACAACTACAGATTTTACGAGCCCACTGTCCCAGGTCTCCTCCTTATTAGTTTGTCGGCACTATCTTTAGATGACTGAACTGTCACACATGAGGGTTCTCTTTTTTAGGGCAATCTTTCTACTCATTCAAACACGCGCATACACATACCCGTCTGTATGGTTACTGGAAAATTCCATGCCTTTTTGTAGATTGATTAATTAGCAAAGAAAGTACAATGTTGAAGGTGATGATAAGTATTTCTTTAAGCATACTAACTTTGGTGCATTCACTGCACCAAGACATTTAACTTTACTGATTGGTGATAAATCAAGGACCATGTGCCCAAAATGTCACCACCTACCATCATCACAAAATAGAATGACAAATACCATTTATGTTGAAGCTCGGTTTAATGTAGTATAAATATAAACACACACTCAGGAAACTCAACTGTCCTCTCTGACGATGTTATTTATTATTTTTCGTACATAACATATGGGTGTCATTCCCACGACAAATAGACAAACATATAGCACCAATATCTTATCTCAAAGTAACGTTACATCAGATCAGTGTTATTCCATGCAGGCATGTTATGGACACCCATGCACTTGTCCTAAACAGCCTTGATTCCAACTGATGTTGGGGTCCTGAGAGTGATGCTGTGTCATGCTCTTGTAATTACAGGCAGGAAGGAGGAGTGTGTGTGTGTGTGTGTTTGTGTGTACTACAACCACTTAACGCACACAATGTTCTTTTCGGACAATGCTGGATGATGTTTCTAGGTGTGGCTCACTATTCTACCAGATAAATATATAAGACACATGGTTTCAGCTGAGCATCCTTCGTGCATGTCCTTCTGTCCATCATGTAGCATGCAGTGGGGTGTACATTTGCTTACCTGGTCCTGGCAGCTCTGATTGTGGGTCTCCAGAGTCCAGAAGGCCCTGCGTGGGGCCGCTCCGATGCGCAGTCTCACCGGGCATATCCGTGTAGCACAGCCTCTGACGCACTGCCTAAAAAACAGGAGCCAGCAAACTGAGGACAGAGAAAACGAGTATAGGATGTTGCCTCCTCAGTGCAAAGATACAGATCCGTGTTCAGTGCGTGTGCATTTATGTCAGTGTGCATGTGAGAAAGAGAGAGAGGGACTGCAGAGACAAGCCGGTAACAGCATGGGAAATCTGAGCGTGAGCTGCAGTATTCTCTCTGATTACGAGCGCCCGCCCCAATCGGACTCTCTGTCGCTCTTCATTACCCCTCCCTTCCTCACTGCTGTGCTGCCTCATAACCTCGCTCTCCCCCTCCCTCTCTCTCGTTCTCTTCTTTCCTCATGCTCTCCCTTCAGCAAGTGGGTCTTGGACAATGATGTCAGCAGATTTCTGTATCTCTTGGAGGCTGCATGGGGGATAGTAATACAAAGCAGAGCAGGCAAACAGATAGAGATGCTGTGCGCTGAAAATAAAATGCATCTAACCACGCTAGAAAAAACAACAACATTTAAACCAGCATAAGCTAGTTGGTTTTAGCTGGTTTAAGCTGGTCCTTCAGCCTGGCTAAGATGATGTTTGGCTGATTTAAAAAAAAAAAAAACTCTAAAGCCATCAAAACAGACCTGTTGGGAGACCGTTAAACCCCCCATGAAATCAAAACTGAACATTGAACATTTTTATTAGAAATTGGAATAATGCAGTGTTTATAGCAAAATGATTCATCCATGCACATTTTTTTATTAGTGTGCCCTCGTAATTTTTCATCAAAAAATATTAATGTTCCCACCACTTCGCAACATCACTTCTCTGATGATGTGTGAACCAACATGAGGGCGGCATAGTAATCCCTCCCCTCCAGTCACTCACATGAGATCACAGCAATAGCAAACCACAACCATCCAATCAATTCCCGATGAACAAAATCAAGTCCCACCCTACATTTTTTTCCACTTATATATACGTCACAGTGGGGAAGAAAAGACAAGAGAAGATTGCAATTACCATTTAATTGTAACTTTAAAGTCAGCATGAAAAGGAAGTTACAACAGTCTTTTCTTCCTTATTGTGACATATATCCGAGTGAAATAGCTTCTCAAAAAAAAAGGAAAGACTTCAGTGAAATCATTGCAAGAGGGAGTGAATGCCTTGAATTTAAAAAAAATTGTGTGTGTGTGGAATCATTTATAATAAAGCAATTTCATGGTGACTTTTTCCAGCAAGAAGCGGTTACATTATAGCAATACTGCAGAGAAACAATAAAATCTCATTCTCCACTTCCCTCTCTCTTTTAGGAATGTACGACAAGCAACTCGCTCCCTGGCATTAGTTTTAGCATCAGGAGTTTGAAAAACGTTTGTCCCATACAGACACGCATGTCTGTTTTGAGTTTGACAGGTTGTTAGAGTGAGATACTGCAACTACAATATATTGTGTTAGATGATGTGTTATATTGATAATTAATTCATAAAACAGTTTTGGAGTATCTTAAAATGTCAAAAGTAAGATGCAGTAGAAATACGCTTTTTGTGTTTTAAATCAACAAGAGATAAAACCCACATCTTAAATCAATGAAACTGAGCTTCATGGAAGTGAGAGAGGGATACTGCAGTAAATTTAGCTACAGAGTACAGAGCTATGTTTCCACGGCAACTGTGGGGGAGAACTCATTGATGCTTTAGAAAGGGAATCCAATATTCAGCAGGTTCCGGCACTGACAAGACTTGGGGACTTTCCTGAGTTTTTCCTTCTCTTTCTGCATCTCACTTTCTTTTTCAAACATCCAGACCTTTTGCTGGAATTTTAGGGGACTGGATAGTTTTCTTTATTACCGGAACAGTCAGACAATGATGATTCACTTCTCTCAATACAATTATGCATATTAAAAGTGAAAGTGAAGAAGAAAAACAGATGCATAAAAATAGCTCTCTAACTTGAATAAATCCAGTGAAAAAAGGGTCACAGGTTTTCTTAGTAAAATTATGGACCAGTTTACTCAGAAATGCACTTTTAAAACCATGTGCATTAATAGGGAGTTGATTCTACCTTTGCTGCCATTACAGCATCACAAAACAGTGTTGTGCAGGCCAGTCAAGTTCTTTGACACCAGACTCAATAAAACGTTTTAAATGGGTACTGATTTCAAATAAATAAAATGAGATATGTATGATAAGTGTAGCGTGGCAGCGCGAATGAACGGTTGGAAAGACCAGTTGTATCAACACTCTGGAAGGGGGATTGTTCTTTACAACCATCCATACTCAGTTGAATGTCTATAATAATAGTATCAATATGTTGCATACAGTCCTTCAGGTAACAGCTGAAAAAAAAAATGCTTTTTTCAAAAACACTGATCTAAATCTCGAAGATCAGATCGGATCGAATGATAATCGATTCAAGATCTTGAGAATCGGAATCGAATCGATTCTTGAAATTTGAATCGAAACCCAGCCCTAACCATAGTGACACCGTACTTAAAATCATTTTACAGGTGCCATTATCTATACAGAACCCCATGCCTCTATAATAAAATGAACTTCAGGGTTAATGACCCACCTAACAGAACAGAGCCATATTGTCCAATCCCAAATAACCAACATAAGGAATTAAAGGCCCATACACAGCCGGCAGCTACAACCACTAGCACGACTGAAGTCTGTCCAGCCCCCATAGTTCAAAGTTTACAAAAACAACTCTCAGTAACAGTAGATACTATAGAGCTAGTGTCGACCACGCACGGAACTTAAAAGCCGCCTATCTATATGACAAGATAGGGATATGACAACACTAAACGGGACATATTTAAAAGACCCGAACCAGTCACTTGCCTACCCACGCATTGACTCGACCGGAACTAGTCTGCAGACAATGCAGATGGGCCAGGCTGCAAACCCCAGCTGAGGACGAAACAAAACAGAGGACGGTGGGAAATGCACTCCGGAAGGCCTATGAGGGCAAAGGAGAACTCCAATATTGACTCCCCCTCCCATTACTTCATGGAATGTCTCCTGTAACGAGACATGTGACTGGGCAACCATACAACTTCCGCAATACAGAAAATTACATTATCCGGATTATTCCACTCAAACTCTAGGTATTTAATCCCTCCTCTTACCTCCTCCTCTAAATGGTCAAAGAAAGCTGTGTCAAAACAACCAAATGTCGGGCCTGTATACAAGCTTAAATCTCCTCAACCCACTCGTCAATATCAAAGCCAGCCCTACCACCAAAATACCACTTGCTGTCTCAGGGAAAAAAACAGCTATTCCTGGTAGGGCAGCATAGTCATTACTTAATTGAAAAGTGGTAACCGAAAGCCCAGGCCCAATAGGAGGTGCCTCATGGGAACTAGGTCACGAGGGTAGACATGCTTGACGCAATCTCCTATTATCGGCCCTCAGTTAAGCTAACCTTTCTCATAATTCCTGCAGCACCTCCATTACTTCAACCACAATGACACTTACCAATAAGAGAAGGGAGTAGACCCATATTGAAAATCGGAATCAAGGCCACGGAACGCACACTGCTGTCTTGCTGCTATAACACTCAATACAAAAGAGAAAATAAATAAAAAAAGAAACCAGACAGGAGAAAAACACTATCAATACAACCACATGTACCCACGTCTCTGCCAAACACGGAATCCTGCCGACTACGCCAGAATGTAGCGTGGCAGCGCGAATGAACGGTTGGAAAGACCAAATCGTATAATGGTAAATAAATAACAAGCTGACTACGCCACCCCTCTTCAGAGAGAGGGGAAATAACTACCCAATGTAAATAGGGCACACAGGTTCGTTACCATGGAGGGCAAAGAGACGTGGATATCAGTACAAAAGTTAATTTATTAAGTTCACACCAATAGGTAAAACCGTCTGGTCACTGTAAGGCAGAATGTCACACACACATGACTCGTACCACACTGTTCATCCACACACACGATAAACGGGAAAATAAAATAAAATAATTAACTGTTAAAATGGCTGAGGCTCTCCCGTGGTGGGGTAGACTAGCTAGGTATCTCATTCAAAAGACACACGCACACACACGCACGCCCGGTGAGGTATAAGTGGTTACAAGCGGCAAACCACACTAAGCTGTGTGGTTAAAGTACCACCACCAGAAGGCAGGCAAGCTAGCCTCCCGACCCGGGGCCCCTCAGCCTAAACTAAACAAAAACTAGATTAATGAATACACGAAACAAATGATACTAGACACAATTAATAACAAAATTCAGAGTGGTTGGTGATACCAAACACTCGCCACAAGGGAACACTAACTTATAGACAATAACTTATAGACAAAACAAGTTCACAAATCACAGGGCAACAAAGTTGCAACTTAACCCATGGCACAATAATCAACATCCAAACTAACCAAAAACAAAGTAAAGAAACATACAACCTAACACACAGGCAGCCAAGGATAAAATGACTGAAGGGCGAGCCCACGTACACAATTTCGGCACCTGCAGCTGTGAACAGATCGATGGTAGTAGCAATGAAGATATACAACAAAAACAGCAACACAGCAGCAAGACAGCAGCGCAGTCTAAATGGATTTTATGCAGAAAGCGATCAGCCCAACGTCCACATTAAGACGGAGCATCTTCAAAGGAATTAATATCCTGCAGTTGATCATCACGGAATTATATACCGTAAGCGTACAGTTGCTCACAGCAGCGTACACATAAAAACAAACCAACTGGGGGAACGGAACAGCCTGCACATCACCGCGGCGCTGCCAACCAAACACCGCCAGCATGAATGGCGGCGCGCCTGCAACAAGGGGCGGGGCTAACAATAACGCATCACCAGGTGGCATAAACAGTCTTTAAATAGGCCAGGGACAGCGGCCAATAGGCTGCCACATCTATCACTCATGTGACAGCCACAAATAACAGGGCGGGGTCTAACCCGCTCTGCCACATAAGGAAGAATAGCTACTCATCTCCTAACCTATAGCCTGCAGAGAGTTCAGCTTTCCTTCATTCTTCAAGGCTCTTCAGAGGCACCCCTGCATAATGCAATCTGACTGAACTAACCCAAGCTGGGTCAACCTGCCCTTCAAGGTAAGGAAGACAGAAGGACCAAAACAAAAAACTTGTTTGTTTTCTATTGCACTGATGTCACTCATTGCCTGGCCATAAAACATGCAATAAAAGCCTTTACAAAATAAAAAATAAAGATAATTGCTAGACATAAATGACATGGCCTGAGCTCATTAATTCCACATCATTAAGCTACCATGAGTAATGAAGTAGCCTAAATCGAACCTATTTCTTCGAGTTCTATTTAAATTTTTTTTTTTTTATTTGGCTATGACTATTCTCATAACATAATAAAACTCATAAAACTAAATTATTAAAATTAAAAATCCTAAAAATATCAATGACATATGGCCCATTGGTACAGTGGTATTATTTCTTTCAGTAGGGTAGACAGTGTACAGTTGAAACAGAGGGTCAGTTAAATCATGTTAAATAACTTGCGTATGCATCAAACGTGATCCATGATTTTTGTTTCACACATGCTTAGTAGTGTCCTATTCAATTGGGAAATATTTAAAGGACATACGGTTCTCTAATCTGAAGATGAGTCTATTTTTAGGGGTAAGATTTTCACTTCACTACCTCCCTTCAACATTCAATATAGCTTCTATATGACCACAAAACTGAACTTTGATGTTAGTGATTGTAAGTCTGTCCTCTAAAATTTACATAATTCAAAACATGGTGGCCTTCAGTGTTATCGTGTGCAATTTAGTGAAAAGTGCTAGTTGAAACACACTTTACCTGCTGTAGAATCCTATTGTCTTGGATGCTGTTAAGGCCTAGACATTTGGGAAAAACAACTGCATCTAACAACACAATTAATAACTGAATAAGAAAACTAATTAATGAGTATGTGAATGAGTGAGTACTTATTAAGTGAATGTTATTACAGTTCTGGCATGAAACTCTGAATGGTGCAGGCTGATAGGTCTTTAACTGATTGGTAGCAATCATGTCGTTATCTACATAGCACAGCTGATTGGTTACTGTTGCATCAGCAGCCAATGAGCTTGCTGCTCAAACATTCAAATACTTGCCATCATTTGCTGTTAACAGTCTACAGCTCTTTTCAGAACCCTCTCTCTTGCCCACCTGTTTAGAGCTGCTACAGAGTAGATTTATGTATGTCACATGTGCAGCAGCATGTCTTACATGCTCACAGCAATGTCTGTGAATGTATTTGCTATAGCATTTCTATACTTACTCTGCAGCAGCAGAGAGTTGTCATAAGAGAATTTATTTTGTTTTTAATTGTTTAATATTTTTGTAATATAAAACTTTTTTTAAAAGTTTTACAGATTAACTATTCCTAATTTGAACTCTTAATCTTAGTTGTTAAGTGATTTACTGATGGGCTATTTAAAGGTGCAGTCTGTAAGAATGACAAAATTAGGTACTGCAGTCCAATCGTCGTTTCTCCCGCCACCTGCTCCTCAGACTGGACGGTGATCACACGGGTTGCCAGTTTGAGCAAACGCAACAGGAACAAGCGCAGTGGACAATGAAAATTGACAAATTGGCAACGTGATACTGCACAGACCAAAACAAAAACAAACATTCCAACCTGGAAATGCACATTTCTGTAGCTGGCTGTAGAAGTGTTTTTCAGAAAAACAGGTATGTGAACTTCGCAAGTTTCCTCAGTATACGCAAACATATTCTGGTATTTTTATGCTTTAGTAGAGTGAAAAAGTTACATACAGCATCTTTAACTCTCGGATGTTCTGCTGTTGAAAAGCAAACTATCTGTTGTAGTATAGCCTAATAAAGAATAGGAATACAATGAAGATCTGAAATGAAATTATTTTTGTAGAATTATATATTTTAAAACATTTTGTTACAATTCTTACCTGTTTCCCCGTCTTTTATTGGATTCTTATTTGAAGTGTTTTCTGTTCCTATTGTTTCTGTTCATGCCTTTGTCCAATTTCTGTTTCCCTTGTTGTCTTGCCTGCCTTGTTTGTTACCATAGTTACCCTGATTAGTTCCTGATTGTTCCCAGCTGTGTCTTGTTTGCCAATCACCCTTGTGTAAAATTACCCCAGTGTTTCTCATGGCCTTTGTCTGGTGTTATTCCTCTATGGATGGGATGTGGTGGATTTGTTTGCCTTCCTTGCCTGTGCCTGGATTTACTTTTATTATGTTTCTTTGAATAAATGTTTGCTGCATCTGGATCGTACTCTTGTAGCTCCGAAACAGCCACCGTTACACATGTTAACATTTGCAATTAGTTGATTAGGTCAGTTTACTTTAGAGTATTAAAAATGTGTTTTAACTGTAACTGGTTCAACTGTACCTGACATTGGAACAAAAGTACTTCATGTCATGTCTTTATGAACTAAAATGTGAACTATTTATATGTATTATTGACCATAATTTCTTTAGTAGACATTAGTAGACAAAATAAATATCACACGAAAAAAAAATTACATTTGTATCACCAGTTTTTGTGTGGTAGCATAATGTAAAAAGCAAAAGGTGTTCCAACTGTATACGGTCTAGTGGTGTTATTTTGCACCGGACATATTTTATCTTGTGATTTGTAAACAACGTACGCATTAAAATAACGTCCATCCATTGACAATTTTTTTTTTTTTTTTTTTTTTAGCAGGCGAACAGATTTTAGCAGTTTGGCACATCGGGGAAAAACTTACCCAGACTTCATGAGAGAGGGATAGGTGACAAGAGAAAATGTACAATCCCGTGAAACTGTCGCTGGAGTGGTTTGAAATCACCAATGAAATCTGACAACCACTGTCTCAATTTTTTTCTATAAACTTAAATCATGACAAAAAAGTAATTTTTCAGGCTGGACTAGCCAATGCGCATGTGCAGTCATAAGCACGTGTCTCGGAGTCGGAACACTGACTGTTTCTATAGCAACCAGAGCTTGTATCAGGTTAGAAGGCGGGACTTTTTTTCCCAGCGCATTCCCTTTATTTTACTCAGAGCCGTTAAATATGCTGTTTATGAGCGCATTGCACTTTCTCCCATTCATAGTAATACCCCCGGTTTCACAGACGGCTTAAGATAGTCCCAGACTAAAACGCATGTTTGAGCTGTTTTAACTGAAAGTAACTTAATAATCATAATGTCAGTGCTATTGTTTCGTCTCAAAATGCACACCAGTAATGTTTTTCTCTAAGGCATGTTTATAAAAGCTAGTTACTTAAATGTCCCAACTGAACTAAGGCCTACTCATGGCTTAATCTAAGGCCATTAATCCAGGCCATAATGTCTAACATTATGACCAAAGGGGAAAATGTTCATAGTTCATTCATACAACATGGTAGGAATAAATAAGTGGTCTAAATAGTGAAAAAATTATGTCTTCTGTGGAAGTCTCAGGACCAAAAAAATGTTGTCCGATAGGATGTCCTGCCTGTCAACATATACCGGTATATCATAACAAAAGTAAATGTAAATGTAAAAATAAATGCTTTCTATTCATCAAAGAATCCGTAAAAAACAATCACTTTCCCACGTAATATTAAGTGGTTTATTAAGCAGTAAGTTTTCAACATTGATAATAATAAGAAATGTTTTTTTGAGCACCAAATCAGCATAAAGTCTCTGCCAAATACATCAAACAATTATTTTAATTTGTAATATTCCACAATATTACTGTTTATACTGTATTTTTGATCAACTAGATGCAGGCGTTTATGCCATGTCGTAACAATCATAATTACAAGATGGCAACCTATGACGTTCTACGCAGCTGTTCACGTCCTCAGACTCAGATTTGTGTTTCAACACTTTCAACGGCAAAATGAAACTGCAGCAGTCAGGTGGTAGAAGTCAGAGTTCTGTAAGTTGTTTACATTCATTGTAATGTTATGTGCTTTGAGACATGAGGTTATTTAACACTGTCTCTCGTGACGCTTTGCAAACTCTGTTGTGCGAAATTGCCCAAGCCCACCCTTAAGCTTTAAAGGTACACACAGCATATCTGAGCAAACATTAGACAGATTTCAATATTTATTGTTATTTGATGCAGCTCATTGTGAAAAACACGTTTATTAGATTCTGATCCATATCAGGACATTTGCTCAGCACCACAGCAAACCAAACCTGTGTCTGTTCATGCAATCAATCTATGTACAAATCATCGAAATAAATTAAGACCAGATTCACCTTTCATTAGAATGTTATTTTCTTTACGCAAAACATCACAGCATGACTACAGACAGACAGCCAACATTAGCAAACCACATTGGGCAAAATACATCAATGAGTCATCATATGGTCTCTGGTGAAAATACGAGATTAGTTTTATTGATACCACACATTGCAAACAGCGAGGTGCTTAAGGTGAAAAAGTCTTAAGTGGAAAAATCCATTCTCTGAACAAAATCTTTTCAAGATTTCAAGAGAAAGGTCCACTAAGACTGACCAGAGTGACATGTAACTCCAGGCTTGACAGCAAATAAGAGTGCAATGATGGCCTTTCCATAATAAATATCTAAGGCAAAACTGGCATCCTATATGTATTCTTACATACAACCATATTTTTCATATATTTAATTAAATCACAAGCACATCTGCTAATGTACAGATATCAGGTGAGGCAAGTAGAGTTGGTATCATTTTACTTTTTCATTAATAAGCAATAATAGAGTGGCGCTTTCTAAGTGTAATGAAAGTAGCCTATCTTTAAGTACTGAACTCTCAATCCCTTTCTCCATAAATATTTCCATCCTAACAACTGTCTCCTTGGAAACAAGGAAAGCCCCATGTGTTGTCTAGGCAACCACATCAAAAACAGAAAGTGTCCGTATTTATTAAAAGTGGAAGTAGAGAGTGTGAACGTCCAGTTGTGTTGAGGATGTGCAGGATTAACACAACGCTCTGATAATTTAGTGTAATTGATGTGGAGTTGTTTCCCCCTGTGGTGAACATTGCTTATGCCCTTCAGATCAGTCACACACTTTCATTTCACAACATATGTTTAGCTCTTTGGCTCAGTTTCCTTTTTGGGAAGGCAGCGGATACACAACTCTGTTGTTGCCGAGCATTTGCTGCTTTCTGGAGGCTCCGCTTTCTGTTCCTGCAGAGATGGATCACAGCTCCCAGTCGCATTTGAATTCCACTTTGATGTTCGGGTGGATCATGGAACTTGAGGATGCTGTAACAGTCTCTTTCTGTGTGTATATCTAATACTCAATATCTGTATCCTTCCTTCACCTGTAAGTCCTGTTATTGTCTGGCCCTGTTGATGTCTATAAACTGCCTGTGTCCAAAGCATTTAAAGTTATCGACAGGCTTGATGGCTCACTTAGCCATGTCCTCAGCCACTGCCTTCCCTAATTTGTCTTTCAAGTAAGCCACTTTCTGCCAATCAGATTTCAGCTCCAGCCATTCAAAGTACGGCACCTGTAGGGGGACACAAAAGGAGTGGGGTTGTGACAAATCAATATGCTCAAGAGTAAAATTGCAGTCACATTTGTAATTGTTTAGCAAATTTTCATAGGCGAAATAATAGTATTTTCAATAGGAATCCATGCAATGGAGAATTTCGCAACAGGTTCAAGCTGCATTGACCAACATAATTGAAAATGAAATAATTTGTAATGAATAATTTGAAAGTGATGGTTTTGTGTGGCGATGTATAAAGCAGTTTACACAGTTGAAAATAGACAATGGGTGAATTTTGCTAATGTATGTGACCACAAAATCAATCTCAGAAAATGGAGAAAGTTACGAACTCCTGCCTTATAAAACGGCTTGTGTCAGCTAGCGCATCAAATGACAGGAGCATTATGTCAGCCTTGTGCTCAGTTGGAAGTCAAGACAAGTCCAGCCAACTCTATTAAACTGTACCCCAGGAGGCAGAGGGCTAACAGGATTGGCCTACATGCTGCAGACAGAGCTTTTCCGCAGTTCTGTCTTTACTGCCGCTATTTATAACCCTAAGTCAAGGGGGACTGCCTGCCATGTAATAGCTATTACAATAGGAATAGAACTAATCAGGCTAACAACACTGGCACTATAAAAAGGAGATATAACTTTTTTGTATCATAAGAACTGTTATTGCGTGTTGGAAGACCATCAGCAGCCAGATTTCTTTTATCACGTGACGAGAGTGAGGCCAGCTTACTGACAAGACGATGGCGGAAGATTTGGTTTCAAAGCGAAATGTTAAAGCGCCTATTTGGCAATATTTTGAATAAACCCAATGCTAATAGTGAACCTGCAAACATATTCATAAAGACTAATTACTGAGATATGTTTTCATCTCACCTCCACCACTATAAACCCAGCCAGCTGTAGGTGGCGTTTCTGCATGGCAAAGCGGCCCAGAAGATCCTTGCTCTTGAGGCAGAAGTTAGAAAAGTCCCAAGCCACAAATGCTATTCTGCAAATAGACACAAGCACATTGACACAATCAAAAAATCATCTCTGTATGTGCTCTTAGAACAAAGCTATCACATGAATACTCACCGTCGTGCCCCTGCAGGTAAGACATCAGGACCACCGCCCCCAGGTAAATGAGGGGCTTTCAAATTCTCCAAATCAATAGGTTTATTTTCTGAATCTACCACAAGCTCTCCATCTGTGGTGAACATAGATCAACAGATATAAAAATGATCAGGAGGTTCTGTTAGACCCATGAATGGAAATCAAACCTATGACGTTTATTACCTTGTAGTTGCTACTCACCTATTGTCCAGCCGTATACAGTTTTGACAGCAGTGCGGAGGGCCTGTGTCCGGCTGTTGGTCAGACTCTGGAGGGTTGTGTGTAGGCTGCTCTGCATAGGGGTGTTGGTCTCCACTTTCCCCTGGGCAGCTGGCAGCAGGACAACAGGGGATTTAATAGTGATTCCTAGAGGCTCCAGCTTAGCAAAGGCAGAGATATGCAGCAATTTCAGCCGATAGTTCTCAGTCCGACCCACAAAGCCACCTGTTGGATGAGTCAGGAAAACATCACAATTACACAAAAACATGATATGACTGCAGACTGACTTGAAATATAGTGCACAGCTTGACAGCCTATGAAAAAAAAAGCGTGTGACGATTCTGCAATTTGTTCTTTTGTGTTCCATGGAAAAATTAACCGCATACATTTAAATAGACATGAGGGTGAAATAATGACAGTATTTTAATTTCTAGGAGAACTGTTCCTTAAAATACACTACCATTCAAAGGTTTGGGGCTGATAAGATTTTAAATTGTTTTTGAAAGATTTATGCTCACCAAGCCTGCATCTACTTGATAAAAAAAAAAGTATAAACAGTAATATTGTGGAATATTACAAATTAAAATAACTGTTTGATGTATTTGGCAGAGACTTTATGCTGATTTGGTGCTCAAAAAACATTTCTTCTTATTATCAATGTTGAAAACTTACTGCTTAATAACCACTTAATATTTTTTGTGGAAATTGGATTCTTTGATGAATAGAAAGCATTCATTTGAAACAGAAGTCTTTTGTTATGATGCGATAGTCTTTTTGGTCACCTTTGATCAATTTAATGCATCCTTGCTGAATAATGTTATTCATTTCTAAAAAAAAAAATGCCTACAATTGTCATGAAAGTAAAGACAGACATTGGACAATGCTCCTATACTGCCACTGTGTGTTTCAAATGAGAACAGCAAATTATATTTATCACATTAATACACAAGAAAAATAAATTCAGCAGTTTTACCAAAAAGAGAGTATAGTCTTTTCTGAATATTTTTAGCACATTCATTCCTTCGCACCTGAAAGTTTCTTCTGAAAGTCATGCTTTGTAACAGAGGAGATGTAATAAGGATTGGCCTGGTTCAGCACACACAACGACCAGACCACATCTGTTTTCAGGAAGGGCTCTAAATTTTGAAAGGAACCTTCCAGAGCTTTGTGTACCTGTAGCCATACAATTAAACCTATTACATACATACATAAACATACAGTGCATTGCAGTTAATCAAGGATAATACAATATATTACCACTCTGATTGGTTACCTTATGGTAAAACTCCTCTCCTCTGCCAAGTTGGAAGTTGAGTTTGGCGAAAGACATGAGAAGGTTACAGATCTGCAGAGTGCTGTAGCTTTTACTATAACTCACATAGTGCTGAAAAACAACAGAGAGGGGGAAACAAAAGTAAGTATGTGTATGTAAATGGAGACTGGTGATGGAGAGACTATTACAATCAAACAATATAAAAGGTTGCTTTCAAGGAAAGTATCATTTACTTTGTGCTGCTGATTTGTTAAAAATAGAGTCTTTAACCTGAGCAAAGCCTTCAAACAGAGGCAGGTGGAGCCACTTGAGGAAGGCTAGAGACTTGGCACAGCGGGTGACATCTAGGGAACTCAGATCTGATAACCTAGGCAATAGCTCTGTAACTATTCTCTGAAGAACCTGTGCCTGGTGAAAATTCAGCTTACCTTTTATTCAAAGGAAGATGAGAGGATAATTAGATTTTTACAGTTATTAATCAAAGTCTAGGCAAAAACCCAAGCTATCACAATTTCTCACTGACCATAACTGTACGCGATGTCAAGCAGCAACGGCGTTTTCAGTTCAAAGGAGGATTTTTGGTTCAGGTGGTATGAGAGAGCCCGTAACAAAGAAACGGTCCTCCTGTTTTGAGAGGCCAGTGCTAATGCCACGTTCCGGATATCATCTGCGCTAAAGCTCTCTGCCAACTCCAGAGCCTGGAAAGCACAAGATACAGTTCAGCGTTAGTTACATAAGCATAAGACAATATAATGCAAAGTGTTCAAATATGTTTGGTTGGCTAGGTGGCTAAAGGTGTTTTAAAGTGTGTGGACTCACTTTGTCCTCCAGTTTGTCCATTAGAGAGGGGGAGAAAAGCAAAGCACGACCCATGAGAATGGTGATGGTACGACTGTCACTTAGCTCTGTCCAGCGCAGCTCCAGTTGTTTCAGCAGGGTTGTGGTGAGCGCTTCGTTTTCATATCTATCATAACACAAGAAACAACATTACAAGAACAAATCAGCTACCAACTACAGCATCAAGAACTTCAGAAACTTGCTTAAAAACTTGCAGGATTATTGATGCATACAAATCAGTTCATTCAATGCAGGCACATACAAATTCTCTATTGATATACAATATTGTTCAAAAGTTTGGGGTAGATAGGATTTTTGAAAATGTTTTGATTTTAAAATGTGTCTTTTATGCTCACCAAGGCTGCTTTTATTTGATGAGAAAATTGAGTACAACCAGTAATATTATGCAAATGATTACAATTCAAAATTTATTTTAATTTATTTTATTCCTGTGATGCAAAGCTGAGTTTTCAGCATCATTACTCCAGTCTTCAGTGTCACATGATCCTTCAGAAATTATTCTAATATGTTGATTTGGTGCTCAAGAAACATTTCTTATCACTGTTGGAAACAGTTGTGCTTCTTAATATTTTTGGGAAACCAAGACAGTTTAAGCTATTTTTTTTCAGGATTCTTTGATGAACAGAAAGTAAAAAAAAAAATAATAAAAAAAAAAAAAACAGCATTAATTTGAAATCGAAATCTTTTGAAACATTATAAAGGGTCTTTACTGTTAAATTTGATCAATTGAATGTTCAATTCAATTCACATTTATGTTTTATAGCGCTTTTCACAATACATATAGTTTAAGCAGCTTTACAGAAAATGCATGTGTCTACATTACAATTTAGAGTGATCTGTTATCAGAGGTGACATTGTCCAAGCTATGCATTTTAGAAATGTACATATATATCACGCAGTTAGCTAACAATGTATTAATTAAGGGCAGAAACCTTGAGCCGTGTCCTCCTGAATAAAAGCTTCTTTGAAAAAAAAAGCACCCCAAACTACTGAATGTTAATATAACTGTTATATAAAAATTAAAGAACCCCTGTGGTGAAAATCAAGTTTTTATTGTTGTTTATATGTCTCTGTGGTGTTTTTAATATGCTTTAAGACAAACCATGTGCAAATTCACCAGTCTACACCATTGCAGAGTATTTTCTTCTTAAAACTGCAGTGAACCAAAGACAGCGTCAAAAACGCGGTTTGAAACTGCAGTTGTTCTCTACGTCACAAATATGTTGTAACCAATCACGTAAATGTGCGGGCAGGCTTTGGCATGTTATTAACTGCTGCGAAGCAAAGGAGTCTCCAGAGAAGCCAGGTTATCCCGGTATATTTTTCTGTTGATATGAAAAATCTGGTACATTTAGCAATATAATGTGTGAAACTGTGAGTTATGTAAATGATGTATATTACGATGCTATGATGAACTATATATGCCTTTCTCCACTGACGTTTTAAGTTGTTCAAAGCATTTCTAAGGATGCTGGTTGTTAGAAGGCTGTTGTCTGACTCTGAGATGAAGAACGGGAACATGGTTTGTGTAACATTAGCAACACATTATTAGCTGCTTGATAACGTAGTCAAGCCAAAGGCTAATCTTACCATATTAAAGTGTCCAACGTTGTAGAGAGCAATACATACAATGCTTTACCATTCTGATACAAAAAACACAAAATACATTCTGATACATCGACTTGAAGACGACCCTGTCTAATTCACTCTTCCACTTCTTTTTCTGAATCAGTTTCTGGTTCAAACATTTATGGCTGAATTAAACCAGTATTTCCACGTGCCATTGTGCAGCGTTTACTACAGTAAAGTTGACTGAGTGGATCTTTGAGCTGGTGTGAGTGAGTGGAGGTGGGGGTAATTAGCTTATTCCTGCCTCTGCATATAGTAAAAGCAAGGGTTACACTCAAGCTATTTTAAGGCATAAAGATTTTTTTTTTTTTTTTTTTTAAATGTCATTTTGGTGATCAGTTTTAAGGGATAAAATTATTGACTACAGGGGGACTTTAATAATTATATAACTGAGTTATTTAAGTGATATCAAATACATAAATATATAAAATACGTTAGAGATATGAGGATATATAGGATTTGTTTAGCTAGTTGTTGGGATATAAGTCAATCTTAAAGGGTTAGTTCACTCAAAAATGAAAATGTCATCATTAATGACACCCTCATGTCGTCCCAAGCCTGTAAGACCTCCGTTCATCTTCGGAACACAGTTTAAGATATTTTAGATTTAGTCCGAGAGCTTTCTGTCCCTCCATTGAAAATGTATGTACGGTATACTGTCTTTGTCCAGAAAGGAAATAAAGACATCATCAAAGTAGTCCATGTGACACCAGAGGGTTAGTTAGAATGTTTTGAAGCATCGAAAATACATTTTGGTCCAAAAATAACAAAAACTACGACTTTATTCAGCGTTGTATTCTCTTCCGGTTCTGTTGTCGAGCCGCGTTCAGTGATGCTGATGACATAAGACGCTGCTGACTTGTTATCAGTGCGCCCGAGCTTAGTTCACAGTCTGAAGGAGACGCACGCTGTAAACAAAACAATCTTCGCAAACATGTCTAAGGATTTCGACACAGAGGAAGACTTGCATTTTTTTGCCCAGCCATATTTATTTGAACCCGAATACACGGACGCACCAGACACACGTCAGCAGCGTCTTATGTCATCAGCGTCACTGCGGACTCGTGAACGCAGATTGACAACAGAACAGGAAGAGAATACAATCCTGAATAAAGTCGTAGTTTTTGTTATTTTTGGACCAAAATTAATTTTTGATGCTTCAAAACATTCTAACTAACCCACTGATGTCACATGGACTACTTTGATGATGTCTTTATTTCCTTTCTGGACAAAGACAGTATACCGTACATACATTTTCAATTGAGGGACAGAAAGCTCTCGGACTAAATCTAAAATATCTTAAACTGTGTTCCGAAGATGAACGGAGGTCTTACGGGCTTGGGACGACATGAGGGTGAGTCATTAATGACATAATTTTCATTTTTGGGTGAACTAACCCTTTAAGGAAGCCCTGTATAATTAGGCTGATTCATATGCACCAGACCAATGAATATAGGGGTAACAACCAGAGGTCGCTTTAACTGAATATTTTCCGTCATTGACTGTTCTCATCATAAACAAAAAACTGCATAATCTACCGTGCTATGCTTGTCCTGTAAGTGCATGATAAAAAAATGAAGATGTGAATGAAAAGCCATCAAGTCTTGAAAATTAAAATGATGGGTAATAATCACGTAATAATAGATTATGACGGAATTTTTATGACCCTGTGAGAATGAGAAAGTCGAATGCGACCTCTGGTCATAACACAATTTTTTTCTTTTTTTTTAATTAGTCTGTCTGCATGTATATTAAAATATTATAACTAAAACAAAAATCTGAATAAATAATCAAACAGACTAATCAACTAGTTAATCAACTAGTTAATTCAACAACTGACTAGTCATTCCTTATAGGTCTATTTTTAAATGGTCAATTGTGCTAATGGTTATGACTGTGATTCATACTTTGTCAAGCATGTGAATCTCACCCTCTTTTGCGCTGAAAGGCTACCCAGTCCACCAGATAGGCCAGTTGACGGTAGGTAAGGCGCCGGATCCTCCAAAGCACTTCATTCTGGATGGAGTGGAGTACAGGGGCATCAGAAGGGACACCCAGCATAGTGAGTGTACGCAGAAGAGCCACCAGAGATCCATTCCACACTGAGGACACCTGTGTGAGAACAACAAGATAATCTTCCACCGGCCCAATACATCTTTATCAGTGACAAGTGACTTTCAATTCAAGCTGCTACTCAGACTGGTTGTCATGGTTACCTGAGCGTTTACAGTCTCCAGCATGTGCTCGAAGCGCGGGTCCTGCAGAATTCCTTTGCCGCCCTTCTCCATGATCCGCAGGTTCAGCTGGACCAGACACCTGGCAGCATCGCTGGCAGATTTGCCTTGCTCTGCCCACAACTGAAGAACTTCCTGTGGAGTGGATGCCTTTTCAACCAGTTTGACTAGATCTGTACTTTCATATGGAAATGGCGTCTCCTCCATCCTGGCCAGTTCATTGCCCTGACAGAAGTGCCTAGCAGAAGGTCGGATCCAAGATACGGACATCGGGCACAGCGGCTCTGTGTGTTGAACTGTGGAAGTCTGTAGTCGGGCTGAGGCCACAGCAACCTGAGGGCAGCGAGGAAACCATCGCGCCCATCTGCACAGCAGCCTGGTGGTCATTTTGGAAAGGGGACTTCCTCTATTCAACAACCAATCAAAGTATTTGCACCCACATCTCACCTGAGCACATAAGAATCAACCAGACAGCACATATAAGAAAAGAAATAGCTGTGAGCCAAATTATGTAAAAAAAAATTACACCAGTCAGATGTTATATATATATATATATATATATATATATATATATATATATATATATATATGATGTTTTGTGGATGTGAACAATTAAATGTTTTAACTAATTATATTTTTATTTTACTAGTACTCTTGCTTTCAACAAAATAATCTTGAACTTCGACAATTTTCCAATTATACTGCATGTATGTAAACAGCATGTAAAGATCTGTCAGATGTCTGAATTACCTAGCTGCTATTTGTCATGGGCAGAAGTCTATTTCTGACCTTGCCGATTTGGGGAGGCGCAGCAATAAGCTTATGAAACTGTCAACGTTATCAACACATTTTCAGTAAACATTGATACAGTTCAATAAACGTGTTTTATCATACGGTTGTGGCAATACACCAAATACTGCTTTCTTACCTTGTCAAATTAGCTTTTATAAGACTGGCGACGACATTCACATGGAGGAACTAGTATCGGTCGCGGAGGTTCTGCGTCAGTGTGAACAGGTAACACGTGATTTCGACAGCAAATCGTGATTGGTCGGTATACCTTTGAGTTAGAAAAAGTTAGATAACAAACTATTTTTTTTATTATTATTTGCATTGAATCCAAACAGTAGGATGATCTCTTCAGCGTCTGAAAATATCCGTAAAACGCTCAGTGTAAGGTTAACTTAACATATATTTCTATATAGTTTTATTCATTTTTAATTTTCAATAATAAATACAAATACTGCCTCCGTATGGACTTATAAGATTTTTGAGAGAGGTCAGACATTAGGAGAAGATTTATCCGTAGGCTTACACATTGCCTTTCAGAATCAGAACCTATAGATTTGAAGCTCAATGACTGCAGTCTTGCTTTAATATGATCTAGCTTCTGTAAAATAACATTAACGTTACACATAGTAGGCCTACAATTACAGAGCTGAACTGTGCTGCCATTTGAATAGGAGAAGGTGGGTTTACAGGCTAAATAATAGGTTTTCTTTCAGATACAGTGAAAGCACACAATCTTTTAATTAACACCAAAGCTAATGCGTCATAATGTTATTATTCACTAAATATAGATGAATTCATTTAAGAAGACTAGTTTTGCCATATAGCGAATTAATTGCAGTCGGGTCTACTATAAGAAGCGGTTCATAAGACGACCAGCAGATGGCGACATTGATTCATTCATAGCGCAGTTCTCACTTAGTTGGCCAGACATTGCCTAAAATAAATGTTACATTATTTTTTTGATGATAAAAATAGGCATACTTACTACTTTCTCTAAAAGCTGTCTTAATTTAAGTAATATTTGAGCTGATTGGTAAGCTCAGCCATACAGCTCCAAGTTTTCTGTACCGAACAATGTAACTGATTTAGTTTATAAAATCCTTCATTAACCGTTCCAGTTGTATTATTCTCTAATGGGAACAGGGTGCACAGATGCAGAATAGTGGTCTATTCTGGGTTCAGTAATAGCATGAATGCAGCAAACAAAAATAACATTTTTTTGTAGAGCATGATTGATGTTGTCTGAATCAGCCTAATCTGTTGTGACATGGATCCTCAAATGTTAAGAGAATTTATATAGCCTAATATAATAAATATTCCCCCAGTTTCAAAGACAAGTCTTAAGATTAGTCCCAGCATGTTTGAGCTGTTTTAACTGAAAGCAACTTGCACTGACATATTTTAAAATACGTTTAAATATGTTTGTCTCAAGATGCACACCAGTACTGCTTTTTTCTAAGGCACGTTTATAAAAGCGACTTAAATTTATAATTGAACTAAGGCCTAATCTTGGCTTAATTTAATTCCTGTCTGTGAAACCAGGCAATAATCTAATTATAATAGCCTTCATTTTGATTGGATGCTGGATTAGGGTTCAGAAGAGATGGACACTTGAATTTGGTAAATGAACAATGCCGTTTGGATTGGAATATATAATGTAAGATTAGATGGTGTGCCAGCATTCAGTAGCATCTCAAGGAAGTTCAGCCATCTTTCTCCTCACAGATCATGCGCCAAGCAAAGGAGAAGGGAGATGGTTCGATCTTGTACAAGGCTGTTATTTTTTTAATTGAATTTAATAGAAGAAAAGGGCAAGTGAAACATTTTTCAGTAATGATGCGACTCAACCGGAGGTGAATGGAGAGGATAAACTTTTAGAGGCAGTGCAACGTGGAGCAGTTCCATTAACTTCCTTTTTCAAGTGCCACTTTGGAAAGAGAGTGAAAGTGAGAAACAAAGAGAAAAGGGGAGAGTTACAATCAGTCACTGATTGAACCCTTATCTGGTGATTTATGCTTCATTCCATCAGCTCTCTGTGGCGTAGTCATCTGGTTAATGGTGTGATTTACATTAACGACACAGAGAGGTGCAGCCCGTTTTACAGTCTTTAATGCACACATCAGAACTTTGACATGCTTCGCGGTAAGTCAGGTTGATTTGCATACGCTTCCAATATGGACCTCAAGGTGCTTTGAGTCAGTTACCATGAGCCTTTGAGATAGATTTGTGTAATGTTTTATGCCGTTTGAAGAAAGACATATTTTAACCGAGCCTTTAAAACTCAATTCAATCTTCTTGTAAAACTGAGATGCATTTGAAAGTCTCTTAAACAGAGCAGAGGAGTAGTTAGTGGGCCGGGTTAAGTGAAGTTAAGTATCTGTCAATCACACTCATGATAGTTTAACAGTGATGAGCTGTGAGCTCTGGCCTCCTCTAAGGATCTTATTTTAGAGCTCTTAGTACAGACGTCATATTTGATTTTTTATTGCAAATGTATATTTCAGAAATCAAGAGGGTTAGGCTTTGGGGATCTGTTTAAATAACCAGACTGAGCGGAGTTCACACTGAAGCACAGTTAAATGAACACTTCTGTTCTGTTCAACTGTTTGTTCTGGTCATTAGTGGTGGGGATTTTTCAATGACTCTTTTGTTACTTATTGTTACTCTAGAAGGTATTGACAATTGATTGGCTGCATCTGAAATCACATACATTCCTACTATATAGTAGAAAAGAAATATGTCAGAATTCACAGTTCTCATAAAAGAGTAGGCAAAAAGTACCGAGATACTTCTAGCGAGATTCTGAAGTGTGCATAGCCTACGATAAACAATTTACTATCCGATGAGGCCACGGGAGAGGATTTATGAAGGGTGGTGACTCGACGCAACTGATGCTGATAGGTCATGTTATAAGGGCAACATGGCGAATGGAGTACGTCCAGTTTACATTCATAGGGGAGAGCGGGGCACAACACATTTTGGTTTTGGCTTAATTATTAAAAAAATTATTAAGTTAGATTCAACTTTTTTTTTACACAAGCAACATACACATCTCTGCTATAAATTAACACTTAAAGTTTTTTTCTAGGACCTACCATTTCCGTGCTGTTGCACTGAAAGTGACAGAAGTGCAAATGTTACAACTTACCCCATATGCGGGGTTAATTGTGACACACAGAGGGGTTAGTTGCAACACTTGTGTGTAACACACATAATTCAGTACTATTTTATTTGTATAGCTTGATATTGTTTGTGCATCTATATAGATATTAGTGCTGTCAAACGATTAAAATATTTAATCGTGATTAATCGCATTAATGTCATAGTTAACTCGCGATTAATCGCATTTAATTGGACATTTTTATCTGTTCTAAATGTCTCTTGATTTCTTTTTGTCCCATTATTTTTTTCTCATTTTAATGCTCTTATCAACATGGAAAAGTGGATCGGCTTGCTTTGAACAGTATATGCCAATATTGTTTTCAATAAAAAACATTTGCACAATTTCACACTAAAACATTCACACTTGGAGCAAATAATCTCTCACACAATGTAACACTGTCCATCAATAAAAGGGGGAAAGAAATACTGGCTAGGTCCTGATATTGATGAGGGGGCGGAGAATTCGCATCAGCTGTGTGTGTGTGTGCTTGGCCATCATCAAGTGGTATTCAGACTGGAGGTGCTGCGATGATGATCAGTTCACAACGACAAAACACACAGATCACTTTGGTCTTGTCAATGGAACCATTTGGCAACTTTTTAAAAGTAAACTTTCCATTCAGAATCTTATTGGCATCCATTTCGGCGTCTCGCGCTCGTCATCCACTCAAAACTGGACGTTTTGAACGTTCCTATAACATTCAGAAATAACGTTTTTAAAACTTAATGGGAACGTTATGAAAACGTTCTTATAACCTAAAATTGTTAGCTGGGGAAGAGGAGAGATTCGCGATTGCACTGAACACGTTTTAAGTGCAGGTACATATTCTCTGAGCGAGCCCAGAGAAAATTCTTACAAGAGCAGCGTGTATCTGAGAGCGCGCGACTCGAGCAGAGAGATTCGTGCTCGGCACATTATATTCTGCGCGCGAGCAGAGAGATTCGCGCTCGCGCATCCGGCTCGCAAGCCCAAACCAGCCCAAACAAGTGTGTGCGGCGTGCCTGTTGTTTTGTTTCCGGTCTAGCTAGATCCGATTGCGCTTTCAAAACGTCCTCGCGCGGCGCAAGCCATTGAAATGAATGGGTTTCATAGCGCCGCGCATGCCGCGTCCTGTTGCAAAAGCATGTAGAAAAAAAACTACAAAGTTTGCTAGGCCAAAAAGACCGTTAATCGCGCGATAAAAAAATTAACGCCGTTAAAATGGGTTTGCGTTAACGCCGTTAATAACGCGTTTAACTGACAGCCCTAATAGATATATATCCATACATCCATCCCTCATCCAATCATCCTTCTATTATGGATCAATATCATGGATAGAGACAGAAAAGGGCTGCACAATTTTGCAATAAATAAATAAAATAATCAAATATTGTAATTGCAATTGAATTAGATTTGTGTGTGGCATCTGCATGTAAAAATATTATTATTAATAATAATAACAGTAATAATAATACAAATGAGCTTAAAATAAAAAATTTAAAGGGTTTATTGCATTAAAAAACAGGCCATATTTTTAATAAATAAACAAGTGATCAGTGCATAGTAAACAAAATTTTAAACATTTTACATTCCAACATTGTTTGTGAAAGTCCAACAAAGTTAAAAATATAAATAAATACTCAAACCTGAAAAATTGTGTGGCTCCGTTCTCTTACGAGAGGTTCTCTCGTATTGCGTAAGTTTAGCTTACGCTACGGGAAAGATTCATCTTCTCGAGATATTTAAGCCAAAAAATTATCCTTAATTTTGTTTATGTTGTCAACGCAGTGCAGCAGCTAGCAGACCTAGAGCGGGCATTCTAGCGCGCTCATAGGCTCCTCTGCGGGAACTGCACAGCCTACCAGTGAGCCCAACGTGATGTGACGTCCAATCGAGCCCGCCAGAATGAGCGTGGCTTAGCGTATATAAGCGCGGCTCGGAGGCTGATTCTCTGATTTTTCATCTCTTCAGCGAAGCTGCTCGCATCGCTGGACCTTGAGAAGCCGCCGCCGTTGAAACAGCGACAAGCCAGCTAGGACAGTGACTGAAGAAGCCGGCCGCCTTCGCCACCTTCAGCCTTCCGAAGCGAGCTACGCTATCCGGCGTCGTATCCTTTTTTCTCATTGCAACCGAGCATCTAAAAGAGCACGAGCGTCTTTTTAAAGATGCCTCGGTCCACTTGCGGCTCGTGCAGAGCCCCTCTCAGCGTCGGAGACCGCCACGTTATTTGCGCTCTCTGCCTGGGCCAGGAACATGCTGCTCTTGCCCTCTCTTCGGGAGGATGTGAGCACTGTGAGGATCTTCCGATGTCGACCCTGCGGGCTCGACTCGAAGACTTCCAGGACGAAGCTATCTCTCCGCCCTTTGCTGCACCGCGCAGGAAAAAGAAGCGCCGTTCAGAAAGGCCGCAGGAGCCGACCGCCACCGCGACGCGCTCGCCGGAGTCCCTCCCTCGAGCCTCGCCGACGCCCTCCCCGCTTCTTCTCACCGACGTGCAGCCGCCGGCTACGGCCCGCCCTGCCGTCGAGTCTGAGGACGACGCGGATGGACCCGCCGCAGGAGATAGCTGTTCCATCCTAGCTTCGGATTGCGAGGAGTGGTCGAGCTCTCAACTCAACGCTCCGCCTCCTCTTCTATTCAGGAGTCTGGGAGAACACGCGCTGGAGCGGAAGCCGAACTGATGCGCCTCCTTTCGCAGGCCGTCGACCGCCTCGGGCTCGAGTGGTCACCGCCTCAGGAGCCCGCCCCCAACTGGCTTGATGGCTGCTTTCTTCAGAGTCGCCGCCGTCAAGCGCCCGCTTCCAGGCCCGTGCCCTTCCTTTCTGAGCTGCACTCGGAACTGGCTAAATCGTGGAATGCCCCTTTCTCCGCGAGGCTTCATTCCTCTGTCTCCGCATCGCTCTCCCAAGTGGACGGCGCCGCCGAGAAGGGATATAACTCTATTCCAAAGGTCGAGGAAGCTGTCGCAGCGCACCTTTGCCCGCCCTCTGCGAGATGGCGCTCAAAGTCTGCCCTACCATCTAAAGCCTGCAGGACCACATCTGCCCTTGTCGGTCGCGCATACACCGCTGCCGGACAAGCAGCTTCCGCCCTGCACTCAATGGCTGTTCTGCAAATTCTCCAAGCCGATCTCCTCCGTGAGTGGGACGAGAAAGGCCGGGACCCAGCTGCCGTCACGGACCTGAGGAGCGCGACGGATCTCTCCCTTCGCACTACTAAGTCTGCAGCCCAGGCCCTGGGGAGATGCATGGCCTCGTTAACTGTAACTGAGAGGCACCTTTGGCTGACGCTGGCTGACATGAGAGAGTCTTAGCGATCCGTTTTCCTCGACGCCCCCTCTCATCCTCCGGTCTCTTCGGCACAGCAGTGATCGGAATCGTCGACCGCTTTTCTGAGGTGCAGAAAACGTCGCAAGCCATGAACCTGTTCCTGTGCTAGCTCCGCTGCAGGTCGCTCACGTGACCAGCCGCCTGCACGAGCCACCATGCAGCGCCCAGCTCAGCCCAGACAGAACAGCCACTCTTCGCAGCGACAGGGCGGCCGCCCTAGATCGCACTCAGCTAACCGCAGCAGGCCGCACCCCCCACGAGGGCCTTGGCCTAGGATCGCGTTGAAACCTGAGCACGCGAAGCCCTCCTAGCACCATCAGGAGGAAAAAGACGGTCGTGTCTCGCCGCGGCCGGACCACCGTCAAAACTTCTAGCCCTGTCAGTCCCCTCATCTCAGGCTACTACAGTGGATCATTTAGCAGTCAACGAGTCGGTTACACAACCCGCTCGCCTGCACACAAACGCCGTTTTTACGGCGACCCATAGAAATGGCCCATAGAAATCTCACGAGCGCCCGCGTTTGCAAGCCTGCACGCCTCTCAAGGCGCCGCTCGCGCATCACAATGTGATCACAAAGCTCCCCCCATTCACAGTAATCAGGAAGCTGCATATAAAACAGCCTGTCACTGTTTTCAGCGAGCCGCCCCATATAAGCACACATATAAGCTCCTCCGGTTCAGTCTCTCGAGCCCGTACAGCGCGGCGACCAGAACCCGGAGTCCATTCTACCCTTAGCTGCACATATAAAAGCATGGGAAAACATCCCAGAGGTATCGAAGTGGGTGCTAAGCACTATAAAGCAGGGTTATGCGTTACAGTTCGCTCGCCGTCCCCCTCGATTTCGAGCACGGACCGCGACGACAGTGAAAGCAGAAGTAGCACACCTACTTCGCTCGGAAATAACAAAACTGCTGTGCAAAGGGGCCATAGAATCGGTACCGCCTTCTCTGAGCGAGTCAGGCTTTTACAGCCGTTATTTTCTCGTGCCCAAGAAGGACGGGGGACTCAGACCCATACTGGATTTGAGGCATGTGAACAAAGCTCTTATGAAAAGACCGTTCAAAATGCTTACAACCAGACAACTCCTCGCGCACATTCGGAGAAAGAGCTATCACCTCACAGAACTGCGCTTCTCAGCCATCTGAAATGCCTAGGTCTCACGGTCAACTGGACCAAGAGCTCATTACTGCCCAGTCAATCAATTTCCTTTTAAGGAATAGAACTGGACTCAGTGACCATGACGGCTCGCCTGTCTACACAGCGCGCGCTGTGTCCGGCAACTGGCCATGTCATTCACGGCGGGCAGCGTTTCCCCTCTGAAAAAATTCCAGAGGATGCTAGGCTTGATGGCTTCAGCCTCGGCGGTACTACAGCTAGGTTTACTACGCATGTACCCGCTACAGCACTGGCTGGCCGCACGTGTGCCACACCGAGCTTGGAGGTTGGGTCGCGAGCGGATCAGAGTGACTCAGAGCTGCATCACAGCTCTGCAGCCCTGGTCAGCAGCCGACTGGTACCAGAGGGGAGTGACTATGGGGGCGGTCTCATACAGGAAGATCATCTCGACGGACGCGTCCAACTCAGGTTGGGGCGCCACCCTCGAGGGCAGACCAGTCTTCGGCCTGTGGTCAGACCGGGAAAGACTCCTCCATATAAACTGTCTGGAAATGATAGCGGTTGAGAACGCGCTGAAACGCTTCCTCCCGCTCATTCAGGACCACCATGTTCTAGTCCGCTCGGACAACATGTCTGTGGTGTCCTATTTAAATCGCCAGGGCGGCGTCAGATCCAGGAACCTCTGCAATCTGGCGGAACGCCTCCTCGTTTGGTCTCAGCACCATCTGCGCTCACTGAGAGCTGCACATGTGGTGGGTCACCTGAACGACGGCCCAGACAGACTGTCCAGGGACAACGTTCCCCCGGGAGAATGGTCCCTGCACCCCTAAACAGTCCAGTTACTATGGCGCCTTTTCGGCAAAGCGGAAGTCGACCTTTTTGCGTCACAAGACAACGCTCACTGCCCGACGTGAAGGACAGGACAGGGACGCACTTGCCCGGATGTGGCCCAGCCGTCCGCTATATGCATTTCCTCCGGTATCTCTGTTACCACAGGTGAACAAGAGAATCAAGGAAACGCGACATTCAGTGCTCCTCATAGCCCCGCGATGGGAGAACCAGACTTGGTTCCCAGAGCTAATGCGGCTGTCACAGACAGCCCCATGGCCTGTCCCACTGAGAGCAGACCTCCTCTCTCAAGCGCGCGGCTCGATCTGGCATCCCCACCCGGAGCGTTGGTCGCTACACGTGTGGGTGATCAACGGGTATCCCTGCCAGACGCAGTAATGAACACAATCTCGCAGTCTAGAGCACCTTCTATCAGAAGGCTCTACGCGTCCAAATGGTCTGTGTTCTCTAAGTGGTGCACTAACTAAAACCTTGCTCCACGAACATGTGGGGTCCCGCGGCTGCTCAGTTTCCTTCAAGAGCTGCTGGATAGGGGCAGATCCCCCTCCACGCTCAAAGTCTATGTGCCGGCTGTCGCAGCATTCTCTGAATCAATGCACGGCCCGTCAATAGGCAGAAACGAGCTTATCATCCGCTTCCTTAGAGGAGCCAGAAGGATGACCCCCCCCCCTCGGTTCCTATGTGGGACCTTTCACTGGTCCTAGAGGCCCTGAAAGCATTACCTTTTGAACCCCTGGACACAGCGGACCTGAAATACCTGTCGCTCAAAGCTGTTTTTCTGATCGCACTGTCATCTGTCAAACGCGTGGGGGATTTACACGCGCTGTCTGTACGTGCGTCGTGTCTTGAGTTTGGCCCGAATGACTCTAAAGTCATCCTCAAGCCTAGACATGGTTACGTTCCCAAAGTGGTTGGCACCCCATTCAGAGCACAGGTCACAGGTCATCGGCTCTGCCAGCATCCGTGAAAGTGATGTTAATCTCCTCTGCCCAGTCAGAGCTCTGAGATTGTACATTACGCGCTCCGCCCCATTCAGGTGTTCTGAGCAGCTGTTTGTTTCGTTCGGTGGGTGCACTAAAGGTCTCGCCTCCTCGAAACAGAGCCTGTCCAGGTGGATAGTAGACGCAATCGCAGCCGCTTACACGGCAAAAGGTCTGCAGTGCCCTTTGGGCATCAGTGGCTCATTCCACTAGAGGCGTGGCCTCGTCGTGGGCATGGTCAAGTGGAATTTCCATTCAAGACATATGTGTGGCGGCGGGCTGGTCCTCTCCGTCCACCTTTGTCAGGTTTTATAACCTAGAAGTTCCCGCCCTGCAGGCGAAACTGCTGTCTGTTTAAGTGAGAGGATAGCCCTGTCCAGATACTATCATGCGCAGACTACCCTCACATGAATTCAGCTCTTCTGGTTGAGCTGCACTGTTTCAGGTTATGTGCTATATATGCCTATACACCAGCCACACACGGCCGCTCTGTATTGCCTGTCAGTGCTTGTTTACGCGCGCTTATACGCTCATGGGGCTCGCGCTTAGTTGTTCCCACTTTCTGGGTTCACAGAAGTGTTGTGACTCATGAGGTGGATGCGGGCGCGCACGGCGTGGACAATGGGTTCCCGTAGCATAAGCTAAACTTACGCAATACGAGAGAATCTCTCGTAAGAGAACGATACTGGTCACTAACGTAACCTCGGTTCTCTCTAGAAGAGGGAACGAGTATTGCGGAACCTGCCGTGCTAAGCGCCAAAAGCGCTATTTCGCTTCAGTCGATGAAAACCAGAGAATCAGCCTCCGAGCCCCGCTTATATACGCTAAGCCACGCCCATTCTGGCGGGCTAGGACACGGCGAGGGCGCTCGGGACGTGACGTCACGTCGGGCTCACTGGTAGGCTGTGCAGTTCCCGCAGAGCAGCCTATGAGTGCGCTAGAATGCCCGCTCTAGGTCTGCTAGCTGCTGCACTGCGTTGACAACATACAAAATGAAGGATACATTTTTTGGCTTCAATATCTCGGGAAGATGAATCTTTCCCGTAGCATAAGCTAAACTTATGCAATACTCGTTCCCTCTTCTAGAGAGAACCGAGGTTACGTTAGTAACCAGTATCGTTTTCATTTGATTATCATTGTACACTTGGCGCCTAGGTTGTAACACTGTGCTACAACTAACCCCGCTGTGTAAAACATATTTTAAGCCTAGCTAACAGGTGCTAGGAGTTGCTGACATGTTTCAAAACGGTGCTATGTTTTAGCAAACAAGACAGTGATTAAGGCAATATAAAGTTAGATTTGGAAACGTACACACCCAACTCAGAAATCGAAAAAAAAACCTATGATGAAAAAAATTACTTGCATGGTGTCAAAACACTCTTTGTCCAGTATCTTCATGAAATATTGTCAAAACTTTCCACAAATTTGCGGGAGACCGTCTTCTGGCAGCGAGAGAAAAAGAGCGGAAACACAACCTGCTTGATAAAGTGCTAAGGCACTTTGAATTTCATTGCTGTGGTACTCTGTACTAATATGCATATGACAATAAACTTGAACTTGAACTTGACTAAGTGTAAAAGGTTACATTTAACCCCGCGTTAGGTTGTGCCCCGCGCTCCCCTATATAGAACATACATTTTTTAGCTTTTCTTTTAAATAAGTACCTACTCAAGAGAGTATGCCATTTTGGACACAGCCATTGTCTTTATGATTAAATTACTGAATCATTATTCAACAGATTTGTTCAAAACACTGAGCAATTCAGGAACAAAACAAATGTATTCTATCTTTATGAGTGAGCCACTGAATCATCCACTCAACAGACAACTCATCACAGCTGTGCTGTCCAGAACAACACCCTTGCCCGTATGATATTAATTTTGACATTAAAATACTATTCTATATAATATGTAAAAACAATTTTGTAAAAAAGCAATTTGTAGATAGATTTTTCCCTGAAAAGTGTAAACCATGGTGGTATAAAGACATCTAGTGCTTTAAACGTCATAATCAGCCATAAATACAATTGTTGGGAGTTGTTTTTTAATACAAAAATAGTTTTTGCAATACCATTTAGTGACTATTGTTACAAATATCATAATCTTCAGCTTTAAAAGCATGTTTATTAGCACTCTTAGTGGCGTATACAGTATATACAGTGTGTGTATATATATATATATATATATATATATATATATATATATATATATATATATATATATATATATATATATATATATATATAGATATTCTGGTGATCTGCAGATGTTGAATTGGTCACTTTCTTCAGCGTGGAACAAGACCTTTTCATCTTATATGTGCACACATCAGTATTATTTGGTGTCTTTGTCCAGGTATGGTGACCAAACACACTCTCACACCCCCTGATTGCTTTTCTTGGGTAACATGAAAGAAATGTATACATCTCCACTGAAGCGAACCAGACCCCCTTCTTTTCATCTTCTTTTACCCCCATATCTTTTCACTCGCTCTCCCTGTTGTATTGTTGTTTCACCACCTATCTAACTGTAAGGTTGCTGTGCCTGTCTTTCTCTGCCTGGTGTTTGCAAGTTCCATTACGGCTTGAAGACGACTCTGAGAGCTTCTGTTGGCTCAGAAGTTTGTTCGTTTTGTTTATCTTTTTTTTTCTTCTTTCATCACAGCCTTATTTTTCTGTTCTTCAACTGCAAAGCTCTTTGTGACCTGTCTGGCGAGAATGTAGACAGGAAAGACATCAGCTCAGCATTGAATTCCAATTATTCTAGGATAGCATACTCTAAAAATATGTGTTTAGAAACATGTCCACGTATATGTCCACTCGAATCAAAAGTTATTACTGCTGGTATTTTCTGCTGCAATAACACTTTCACATAACACTTTCACACATAGTCTTGCACATGTCTGCTGCTTTTCTTACATAATTGAAAGTATTCATGGGGGTCTATGAGTGAGTCTGTTCTCAAATAAATTATTGTGACCAAACCATAGGAGTTAAGAGTGATTCTTTGAAGGTTTAGTTCTCCCAGAAATTAGGATTTTGTCATTACTTACACACCAGTACTAACATGTATATGCCTTTCTTTTTTCTGGGAAGTACAAAAGGACACATTTGAATAATGTCAATGGTCACTCTTTACATTACAATAAATGGGTACTGAGGCCATCGAACTTCAGAAGGTACACAAAAGCATCATACAAATGTCCCATATGACTTGTGAACTTTATTCTGGTGACGAAACAAAGCTTTGCGTAAAATTAATTAACGAAATGAAACATAAACTCGTAAATGAAACCTGTGCTCTGTCTTTTTTCACAGTCTTATTTCATTGGCAGGGTTCAGGGCTATAATCTGGTTCTCAGGCGAATAAAGCTTTGGAAGTCATGGATCACATGCTTTTAGCAAAAACAAATCAAGTTTCAATATGGTGCATCAATCTTCAAATCTTCTGAAGTCACACGATAGGTATGTTTGATGTAAATTTAGGTTGTTACTCCCTGATAATCTTCCTCTTCAGTGGAAGTGAATCTGATCATTGATTTGTATCACAGTGATTTGTGAATGAATCATTCAAAATTTTATATTAGAGATGTGAATAACAACATGGTTGCTCACAGCTTCAGTTACAGGACATGTGATTCATCTGCTTTTTTTTTCATCAGTGAATTGTTTGTGGTTGATATATTCCCCCCTTTAGCTGTCACCATGTCGATAATGGTCTTAAATTGAAGAAAATGGGTTCTGGATGAACATGGTGTGCTATTGTGATTTTTTTAAACAATCTTTAATTCAATTGGCCAGCACCAAAATAACCAGTTTTAGTGGGGAAGAAATCCATTTTGTGACTTCAGCATGATCATAAACACACTGTGGCCAGTTAAAAAAAAGACCTGCATGCTACAAAGATGCTAGCTTTTCAGACATAAAACAATGACATGTATGACCTCTTTGTAAACTTTTCACTCATACACACGTGGATGGTTGTATAAATCTGGTAAATCTGTTTTGTAGTGCAGCCTGAAGAACAAGGATTACACCACAGAGGTGTGATTACCGAGTGTGAGACCTCTTTCCCTCACACACATGTGTTTGCGCACATACCTTAACACAAAAACGTCCTACACGTCCTCTTTCAAACGGGCTTAAGCCTTTGGAGACGTGACCTTCAACTCCACTCCTTGAAAAAGTGAAGGAAATAACTGTTTGAAATAAAGTAAGTCTGAGAGGAAGAGGGACCAGGGGGACATCGTGAGGAGCGTGACCTCTAAATGTGAGACTCCCTGTGTGTGTGGTTGTCATGCACATGATTTCACTTCCTCTTAACTTTTTCAGACGAGTTTTTCACAGCTGTTAAGAATTCCTGTGATCTTTTGGCTGTCGGCGGTCTCGTACATGTGCATGAATGAAATGACCTGTGATCAACAATGTCTAATTTGAAAGATTCAGAGAGTAAAATCTTCTGTGTGCAGCTCCTTCATGTCCACGGGAGGAAATGGGAGACAAACCATTGAACAACCTACTGATTCATCAAAGTTTTAACTATTTACAGGATCTCAACTGGTGCAACTTAAAAAATATGATGCAGTGAATAATGGAAAGGTTATGTACAGTCAGTCAATCATTTTCATCTGTGGTGTCTATGCAAAATAACATGTAGGACATTATCCATTATCCATTATGACTATTCACAAAATAAATATATGAACATTAAATATTGATTTGAATTGAAATTACCTTTATAAGTCAAGTCAAGTCATCTTTATTTATATAGCGCTTTTTACAATACAGATTGTATCAAAGCAGCTTCACAGTGATAACATGAAAATAATACAAGTTTGTTTCTAGAAGAAAATTGCGTCATTGTCCACCTGAAATAAGGCAGATCAATAATATTGTTGAATATTAAATGTCCCCAACTAAGCAAGCCAAAAGCCAAGGCAACAGTGGCAAGGAACCAAAACTCCATTAGGTGGCAGAATGGAGAAAAAAACCTTGGGAGAAACCAGGCTCATTCGGGGGCCAGTTCTCCTCTGGCCAACGAACGAACAGTGTATGATTATGATTCAGGCAACATTACAGGTCAGAAGTCAGATTGGATCAGAACATTCACAATATTTATCCAGTTCCATCTGGTTGGAGGTCGGAGTCATCACGCCGGTATGGAGACGAGTTTGTTGAGGTGTCCATGAGGCCTTCACAGGGCTGATGAGGCTGGTACTTCAGGGATGCGTTGTGGTCGTGTCCAGGCGCAGGGTCACCATCTGATCTGGATAAGGCCCAGATCCGGCTGACTTCAGTAAACCTCGGAATAAATGGAAAGACTAACATTTGCGTAGATGCCATTCTTCTTATGATGTAACGAGTACAGCGGGTGTTGTAGGAAGTGTCCCCGGTTCCGGCTGACCTAATCTATGCAGCCTAATAATCATTTAACTGATTTGAATAATAGAAATGTATAATGTTCTATGTGAATTCCAGGTAGAAGAGATGTGTTTTTAGTCTAGATTTAAACTAGAAGAGTGTGTCTGCTTCCCGGACAATGTTAGGGAGACTGTTCCAAAGTTTAGGTGCTAAATAGGAAAATGATCTACAGCCAGCAGTTGATTTTGATATTCTAGGTATTATCAACTGGCCAGAATTTTGAGATCGTAATAGACGTGAAGGACTATAATGCATTAAGAGCTCGCTCAAGTGCTGGGGAGCTAAACCATTTAGAGCTTTGTAGGTAGTCAGCAATATTTTAAAATGTATATGATGTTTAATAGGGAGTCAATGCAGTGTTGGCAGAACCAGGCTAATATGGTCATACTTCCTGGTTCTAGTGAGAACTCTAGCTGCTGCGTTTTGGACCAGCAGCTTGTTTATTAAGCGTGCAGGGCAACCACCCAGTAGAGCATTAGAATAATCTAGCCTTGAGGTCATGAACGCATTAAAGGATTAGTTCACTTTTAAATAATTTACTCACCCCATGTCATCCAAGATGGCCATGTCTTTCTTTCTTCAGTCGAAAAGAAATTAAGATTTTTGATGAAAACATTCCAGGATTTTTCTCCATATAATGGACTTCAATGGGCCCCAAACAGTTCAAGGTCCAAATGACAGTTTCAGTGCAGCTTCAAAGGGCTTTAAACGATACCAGACGATGAATAAGGGTCTTATCTAGCGAAACGATCGGTCATTTCAAAAATAAATAAAAAAGTTTAAGTTTTATAAGCACAAATGCTCACCTTGCTCTGTTCTGATAGAAGAATGCGGTTTTACAGATGCTAGAAACGTGACTTTCAAACGAAAGATTGGTATCAGAGCACACCCAGGTTCCTAACCGACGACGAAAACTTGACAGAGCAGCCATCAATTGTTAGACAGTATTCTAGGTTATTAAGTGAGGAAGTTTTTTGGCCAATAATTAGAATCTCTGTTTTTTTCAGTGTTAAGTAGTAGGAAATTACTAGTCATCCAAATTTAACGTTTAAATTTGCGTGAAGAAATATAGAGCTGAGTATCATCATCATACAAGATGAAGATTGTAATAAGATTATAATAAAATAAATACTGTAGACCTCTGAGGTAATTTTCCCTACAATCGATATACCGTGTTTCCAGGGTCGTTGGTCAATATTTGTAAATGTGACCGCTGAATAAAGTGTATAACGTGCTAGAGAAAGCAGGCGAAGGCGAGGATCTATCTGCAAGGTTTTAATGACATAACACATAGAACAAATAATAAAGAACTCCAGGGACAAAGAAATAAAACCGAGAAGGACCGAACTGTAAGCAACCATCCATGTACAACAACTGACAAAGTAACAAGTGAAACACAAGGGCTATAAATACACAGGGGCAAACAAGCTTAACTAGATAATGAGGAAACAAGATACACCTGGGGAGACGAATAAACATGAAAAACTACATAGGACTACAAAACTTAGCACAAGACAGGAAATTACAAAAGTACACACAAGACAAGTGGAACACAAGACAGGAATCATGACAAAGTGATTGACCAATCAGAACCAAGTATTCCAGAGTACTGCGTAATAGAATGAAGAGCGTCAAGGGAAACTGTCAAGGGAAAGGATAGTGTCGTCTGTGTATTTAAGCCCTCATGTTTGCCATGTGTCTTTGTCGAGTTTTGTTTCCATGTAAACACTGCTGGTAAGTGTCACGTTCACGTTTTGAGTTCATGCCACGCCATGTTTTTGTTTCATGTTTAGTTTTGTTTGTAATAAACTGCACTTGGGTTCTTCTCTACAACTTGCCTCCAGTGGATCCCTTACAGAAAACTTGACCAACAATGAACCCAGCGGTTTCCCTCCTAAATTTATGCCAAAGGAATCGTCCCCTGGAAAATTATGTTGAGGAACTTTGTGGGCTGTGCTGCCAGTTGGACTTTAATGAAGTGGCATTAAAATAAATTTTTCTTCATGGATTAAATGTACTTATTTGTTCAAGGCTACCTGGGGGAAAGATCAACTGGTTCCTTGAGCAATATATTGACCATGCTTTATTGTTGAGCAGCTCCTCATGTACTGTGGATTTTGTGGACTAGGAATCCCGCGACCCCACAGTATCCTCTCACCCAGAGCCACTTCACGTCGTGCCTGCCGTGCCTGAGTCTCTTCACGTCGTGCCTGCCGAGCCTGAGTCTCTTCACGTCGTGCCTGCCCAGCCTGAGTCTCTTCACGTCGTGCCTGCCCAGCCTGAGTCTCTTCACGTCGTGCCTGCCCAGCCTGAGTCTCTTCACGTCGTGCCTGCCCAGCCTGAGTCTCTTCACGTCGTGCCTGCCCAGCCTGAGTCTCTTCACGTCGTGCCTGCCCAGCCTGAGTCTCTTCACGTCGTGCCTGCCCAGCCTGAGTCTCTTCACGTCGTGCCTGCCCAGCCAGAGACTGTTCACGTCGTGCCTGCCCAGCCAGAGACTGTTCACGCCAGTAGGTCCCTTATTAGGACCATGGAGGTCGCACCGCCATGGTCCCCTGCACTGCCGGCGCCACGTTTCATGTCATTGTCATGTTGTGTCTGGTCATTGGTTAATCGTCTGTTCATTGTTCACAGGTGTCCCTTGTCATTAGTCTGGGTATTTAAGCCCTCATGTTTGCCATGTGTCGGTCAAATTTGTTACCCTGTAACCACTGTTGGTAAGTTTCATGTTTTTGTTTCATGTTTAATTTCGTTTGTAATAAATTGCACTTGGGTTCTTCTCTACAACTTGCCTTCAGTGGATCCATTACAAGTGTGCACAGATCTGCACTTTGAATTTCCACCGGAAATAAGACATCTGGGTATCTTTGGGATACTCATTTGTAACATACTACGATTTGGGATACACTAATTCTAATTTTGAAATGCTAACTGGCAGGCAATGGTAGAGATGTCTTGAATGGTTTTTTTTTTTTCAGGAATTTCACCATTAAACATGATTATTTAAATTATGTTGAAATAACACGGCTTCAACAAAAGCATATTCTGTACCATTGACTGACAACGTTGTTGCTCACAGAAGGCCTGTCTTTGAAGATTTATAAGTTATCATTCAAAATAAATTCCTCTATGGTGGAACCCAACTGTTTTACTTTATACAAAAGGAAAAGACTGTGATAAGTGAAAAACGTGTTGTAAATGGAAAATAAGCCACTGATGAGAGGGCAGAAAGTCACTATGAGGCTCTGAAATTAAAAGGTACCTCCACAATATGTTATTAAGTATGAATGTCTGACTGAGTGTTATAAGGCGGTAAACACTGTGAGATCGCACGATGTCCCTTTACAAGAGTAAGTGGGCAGTCATGATAAAAGCGACTGCAGAGAGAGAGAGAGCTCTGCTATGCACAGATGCACTTGAACAGCACGCAGAGAAAAATGACCCCACATCCAATCAATGTCACTTTCAGTTTCTTGTACTCATGCAGACAGACAAAAAAACTCTTTTGGTGTTATCTATTCTTTTCACACTGCATATTTTTTTTGGTGAAGGACAAAATGGTGCTGTTTTGAGTAGCTGACAATCCATTGAAAATGTCATCTTTTTTAGATTTGAAAAAGAATGAGAAGAGCAAACTGGGGGTTGTGATGCATTGTGATAACCTTGGGAGAAAGAAAGGTAACTGATAAGAGACAGACACGAGTTTGGTTAGGTGTGGGGCAGGGGACAAAGTCCTTCCCTTGAGAAAATAAGATGTGTGAAATGGATAAGGGCTGTGCTTCAAATAAAAGAGAGAGACAGTGGAAGGGTGAGAGAGAGAGAGAGAAAGTGATAAGAAATGGAAAAAATGTTCCAAAGCCCTGAGCGACATCTGTAATCCTGAGCTGATGACAGAGGGGGTATAATCAGAATAAAACAAAACATGAAGGACAGCTAAGTTTCTCTCTACAAAAGATGGAATAAATACAAGCATGTTGCAAGAAGAATATTGAGCATTGAACAAAATTGGAGAGCTTTGGACAAGCTGTTAGGAACCATACACTCACCCACACATGCAATAGGATCCAAGCTAATATTCATAAGAGAAAAGACAAACTGTCAAGGGAAAGGACAGTGCCAAGTTGATGCATGTTTCCTCTGCTCATTAAAAGATATCTGTTACATGTCATTTCCCTTATTAAATTGCTTTAAAAAGGCTCAAGAGGCTGTTGACCATCTGGGTAATGTTCTCTATGACCTAGCTCAAATGCCTAATCAAGAAGCTTATAGCCTTTGGGTCATTCTCAAAATATGGTGACAAACATGTCCCTTGACTGGTCAGTCATAAAAACCTTTTAAATATTAAAGAAATAAATTTATATTTTATTAAATGTATACTATGAAATGTGGATTTTTTTTCTATCTATATAGTATAATAATGTAAATGTAAATCATTTAAGAAGAATGTTTGCCCTTTAAAGGCACACTATGTAATTTGTCGCCACTAGAGGTCGCTTATTAAAATCAAAGGCGAAGCTTGATGGAGCCTTGATTTCACGGAATCATGGGAGTTGTTGTCTTCACCTCTACAGCCGGTGGCGAATATGACGGGACTCGGGCAGAAATCATATTCATGGATGTAAAGATTTATTGACGTTATGAAAGCCGTTGGAGCGGAACGAGGCTGCTGGAGCGATTGCTAATGAGAGACAAGTGGGACACACGGCTCGAGAGCAGTGGAGCTTTTATTGTGTTGCTTTCGCTTCTTCTGGTCATATGTATGTGAGGTAACGCAGCGCTGTTTTGTCATATTAGATACATTTGAGTGTGTTGAAAGTTGTTATAATGCTACTCTGTGGGTTCGCTCGGCAGATACTATGATACACTTGTTGCACACTGCAGTGAGCTAGATCGATATTAGGCATGGTAAAAATGGTACTCGCGGTAAATAAAAAAAACGAGATTTAAACAAAAAGAGGCCCTGATCACACCACACGCGTTTTTCAGGTTCGAAAACCTGAGGCGCACAACATTGCCTTTTTTGACCCCGATCACACAGAACAAGCAGTGAGCTGCATTTTTTTATGTTGCTAGGCAACCACCGAAACAGCTGTCCTGTCAGTCAAGTAAACGTCATATTAGACCTTTTATTAACTTTATTTACTTTCTGTTAACATTGTGGTAGTTCCATGTCCTGGTTAAAACTGCTTATTTCTCTGTATTTAAACATTCTCAGAAACATTTGGGATATTAATATTTAACACTTTACAAATTAAAATTCTAGCTTACGGCCAAACGGCCATATGGAGTCTATCTACACCTAAAGCGCAACTTACGGAACTTGTGACCTCCGAAGTAAAGTAAAACATCATGGTGTAGCGTAAATATCAGGAATACGTCGCATTACTAGCATAAGTTGCGCTTAGACTTAAAGGGGCATATTGCAGGTTAGAGGACCCAACGAGTCAATGTATAGAAAAACAATGTAGGAACTAGAATGTCTTTAAAATATACGTATAAATACGCTACAGAAGCTTCTGGAGTCGTTTTTGTGAGAAAAATTGACTTCCGCATCTGAAAATGGGCGTGACGGTAACGGGCGGGAGAGCGGTCGATTCAAACTACAGGAAAACAATGAATCGCAATGACATTTCGGACGCAGGGGAAATTGTTCATACTTACTTGTATGACGGATCACAGCCATTCAATTATGAGCCTGCTATGCTGCCAAGAGGCCAGGATTATTGTTAGACAGAACGGTTAGAGACAAATTGAGTACATATTTTCCCCCTGGGTTATAACATAAACAGAAAATTAAAGATTTGTGTATTTAAACAATCGGAGTAATTTTGTTTTTCAATTACAAGTTGCCTCTATTTAGGGCATGACTACCTATATCACACTATTTGATGCAATTGGTACAATCTAAGACGATCAATATTCTTGCTTTGGCATCCCATGTTAAACTCCATCATATCGCCGGGATGATAATCCTTCGATCTGAAGTGAACGCTACACACGACCGCGGTTCTCGAAGCCGATGCGGAAGAGAAATCCCGTCTCGCGCGAAATATATATAGCACCGTCCTTTTCCTTGTTAGGAAACCTGTGTACTCGATGTCCTGACAGGCCGGAGTTTTTGCAACCTCCACAAACACAATAATTTACCATGACGATGATAAATTAAAATACAAAAACTGCCGAAAACACACTGACTCACGAGTCCGACCGCTCTAACTGAATATCAGCCTACTCTGCACTGAGCTGAGGCTCCCTGTCATGACGTAAAATGACGCGATGTTGAAAAAAAAAAGCCGTTTTTACGAGCAGTCAAACAAACACTCACATTATCTACTAAATTGGTGCCCTTATGTCGTTTTAAAACATTTTAAATCCTGCATTAACTTTTCATATGGTATTTACATACAAGGTTATATATTCATTTAGATTTTTTTACCTGGAATATGCTCTTTAAGTGATATCCGTATGTTCGTTTGGCCGGAAGCTAGTTATTTTACTTTATAAAGTTTTAAATATGTATATTTTTCTTACACAAACGCATGGCTTCGCTTCAGAAGGCCTTTATTAACCCCCCGGAGCCATGTGGATTACTTTTATGATGGATCGATGCACTTTTATGGACTTCAAAACAGAAACGGCTATTCACTGCCATAATAAAGCTTAGAAGAGCCAGGACATTTTTTAATATAACTCTGATTGTATTCGTCTGAAAGAAGAATATCATATACATCTAGGATGACTTGAGGGTAAGTAAATCATGGGCTAATTAAAATTTTTGGGTGAACTATCGCTTCAAGCCTAGCCCCAGACTAAAATGTATGTTTGAGCTGTTTTAACTGAAAGCAACTCGCACTGACATCTTAAAACATGTCAGTGCCATTGTTTTGTCTTAAGATGCACTGTGCACACAAGTAATGTTATTTTGCCATCTGCATTAATTAAAAACTTGAATGTTTGTTTTCTGACTAACAAAATGTGTTCACATGGGGTTTTTTTGTTGAGAAAAGCTATCTTCATGATATGAATATTCAGTCTTTCTAATCACTCTCTCATATTACATAAGTAAATATTCTGTCAGTGATGCAGAACAGAGTCCTCTGATTCCCACAGATGTGAGCGTTCACGCTGCTGGGGTTTGACTTTCACCTCTAATAGCCTAACCGATGGTCGGACATCACGTGCTGTGTTGTGTGTGCATGAGGCAGAGTGAGGGAAAGGTCTTTTAACTCGCATATCAGTGTGTGATCAGTCTCTTTACGGGTTGTTACGGATCAAATGACTCACGGAAGCTGGGGGTCACCACTAAAAAAAGAAAAGGACATATGGTTTGTTGGTGCGTGTGTGAGAAGAATGTGTTTTCCTTTTGACCTCCTGAAGCCTGTTTGACACCATACATCTAAGGGGAATGCATTTTAATTGAATTTATTTATTGAATAAAACAAAAATAATTGAAATAAAATCTGAAATAATTTGTTATTTTATTCAATAGGCTAAATATGACCCATGAATCCATTTAAAGCTATAGGGTAGGCGATGCTTTTCATAAAAAGTTTTTGTTATATTAGTTGAAACTCTCTTCACACCCTGATATCAATCAATAATAGAAGTGGTCTAAATATTAAAACATGTAGCATATAGAAGCCTATAGGTTTGTGTTTCAGGTGGTTTCTGGAAAACATACTTTACTGACCTGTTTGCATAGCCTGGGAAAACCCAGACGACTTCCGGCAAATTTAGATTTGCTCTGAAAGTTAGTCTGGCAAAGAGCTCATTCAAGCCCATTTCCCATCCGTCGAAATCGAGGCACCAATCAGAAACGTTGGGGCGGGCTTTACACGATGACGACAGCGCTGGGATTTTGAAGCAGATTTTGTACATTACAAAGATCGATGCCGCCGTCGAACATCACTCGTTCGAATCAGCTATCGCGTCTGTTTTAAGCGATTTGAACGTTTCCTTTTAGTTAAAAACCGAGCAAAGAACAACACTCGGAGATTCTCCGCCGCTCTGCATACTTCATCTCCTTCATCGCTCTGATTGGTTTTAGGTCTATCCGTGACGTCCGTTGGTGACGCCCCTCTGGAAATGATTTGTCTATGACGCTTTGCCAGACCATAACTCAGTTACAACTGAGAATGGTCTGGTTTTAACCAGGCTACTGTTTGCATCAAAATTCACAGAATTACTTGAAGTAACAAGGCAACACAGGCCTGCTTGACCAGATGTCCAAAATCAAATACTTTCCAACTATATAGCCTATGCGAAAAACAGTACGCCAAAAGAGTAGTATACATAGTCTCAATCAGCTCCCGAGCTCATGAATCAACATCCTTGCTCCCTGGTTTTTGTGGTGCATTGCAGGATTTTTTAGGGAGCAAACGTTCCAGTGCACTGGAGGGATTTTGCGATTAAGACAGGCAGACTCCCTGATCAGTGCCCTGACTACTGAACTAAGAAGCTGATTGAGACGCACCCTGTAATGAGGGGTCGGAAGCATGTGGATCCATTTGCAGATTATCTTTAATAATCAAGATCAGTGTCAAACAGGCAGTATTCAAACAACAGTGGCAGGAATATCAGAGGCTGAGCTGAAACAGAAACGATACCAGGCAAGAGTCAGGGCAGGCAGCAAAGCAGTCGAAGTTCCAGTTAGCAAGATCACAAAGGCAGGCGGCAGAGAATCAACAGTAGTCTAAAAATCCAAGATTTTTAGGGTCACAGAATATCAAGATAAACGCTTAGAAATGTCAGCTGGGGCAAAACAAGACTTCGCAATGAGTATGAGTGTGACTGCTGCTTAAAGGGATACTCCACCCAAAAATGAAAATTCTGTCATCATTTACTCACCCTCAAGTTGTTGCAAACCTGTATGAGTTTCTTTCTTCTGCTGAACACAAAGGAAGACATTTTGTTTTCAATAACAATTGGAACTTTGGCAGCATCGACTTCCATAGTATTTTTTTTTCTACTATGGAAGTCAATGGTGCCAAACAACTGTTTGGTTCCAATCGTTCTTCAAAATAACTTCCTTTGTGTTCAGCAGAAGAAAGAAACTCATACAGGTTTGGAACAACTTGAGGGTGGTGAGTAAATGATGACAGAATTAAAATTTTTCTTCTTCTTTTTCGTTTTATGCCATATTGCAACCATGACTTTAGAAGGTGCATACCACCACCTACTGTATCGGAGTATGTAGCATGAACTATATTCGTTGGGACTACTTTATATCAAATAATAAAAATAATAAAAAATAAAAAGATCCTCTTATATATTCCTATGTTTTTCAGATATTGTATAACTGCTTTCTGTGTATCCTTTACCCCATTTCCTGTTGTGCCCAATAAACCAAATTTTAATTTTTGGGTGGAGTATCCCTTTAAGTAGAGCAGATAATGGAAAACACCTGTGCAGGTGATTAGTCTCTGTAGGGGGTGCATGGGAAATGGAGTCAGGGAAAGTCAATACTCAGGTGAGGGTGCCCTCCGGTGGCCATCAGAGAGAGCCACAGAGGTATGATTCATGACACACCCATTGTAACATTCGATGGACACTTTACTATCCTGTGAGGTCACGGGAGGGATTTATGCTGGCCGCTGGTAGGTCACGTGGCAGTTGACAGAATTTCATTCATACTACCTATATTCGTTATACATTCGTACTATAGTATAGGCTAATACATATTTTTCTAATGGTCGAGAAGTAAATTAAATTTCAAATGTAGTACCTATCAGACAGTATGAGATTTTGGACGTAGTCACTGCAGAATGCGGTGGTTACTAGGCTACAGTTTTTGCTTTGGCGCAATTTTCACAAGCAATTGGTACATTTTTCAAAACTCGTTGTTCTAATATCACAACAGATCATCGAAATTGCACTTTTTTCAAACATTTCATCATCTTTTCAATTGTGTTGTCAACACAAAATCACAAAGTATTTCACTATATCTACACAAAATAAGTGTTTAATCTATATAGGCCTAAATGTTTCATTTACAAACTGCCTTTCATAAGCTAACTTTTGATTTGCATCTATTCTCGTTCAGTTTATTACATTTGTCTATATTTATAACCTCATCATGGCCATTTCATAACTTAATCAGACCTTTTGACAACATGCACACTAGATAGATATGCCACTATTACAAACATTATGGATTCAATTACATGAGTAATGTGACATCTGTATTACTGTAATGAATTCAGCAACAAGGACAAGGGTGATTTAAAAAAAAAAATTCACGATTGTTGGGGGGTAGCCTACTAGAATATGTTTTCATGCTTGATTGTTAAAAAACGCATTCTTTTTCACATATTTTACATTATTACAGCTCATCTCTCCCCAGTCTGGATTTTCGATTAAGCCCCTCCTTCCGAAATACGAAATGTGCTGTGATTGGTTAGCTGGCCCAGTGTGTTGTGATTGGCTGAGCTTAGAGCGTGCTCTGGAAATGTCACGCCCCTTCATAACCGCGAGCTGTAAATATTAACGATGGCATCAATTTCAAACCATTTCGAGCCCGATTTAGACGTTCGTTGCTAACGAACCAAATTATTCTGCTGAACGGATTTCAAAGGCCGTGGTATGTTTTATTTTTATTTTTCTTCTTATAGATATGCTGTTATCCACCATTTAATTTGTCGAAAAACTATGGTAATACAAACAGTAAGCGATCACAAAATTATGGATAATTTTCCTGTGGGCGGTGAACAGTCTTACAAAAGCAAGAGCTTACAAAATCTACAGTAAACACTAACGTAGACTCACTGTATTCCGGACATAACGGTATTCCGGAGACTTGACCTTTTCTCTTTTCTCGCAAATTCTATAAATAAAACTTTCAGGTCACGGCATATATATATATCCGTGTCATCTTTGCCTCCTCCTCTTTCGATTCCGACCAATCCTATGTTTCCAGAGCCAGTCGTTTCAAAGGGTGTGTTCGACATCGGCTGCGGCTGGATGTAAGCGATCGGCGAGAGTAGCCGCGTGCAGGCGGGGAGGAGCGGCAAACGGAGACGAAAGGCTTGTTCGACTTCATGCAGCTCTGTGCAGACCGATCGGCGGCTGACTTGAAGCAGTGCATGCCGGTTAGAAATGTTGTCCGACTTGATACAGCGCCGACGCCACGTGACTGTGACATATGCCATCAAAATACCGCAAGAGCGATTCGAGAGCAGCCGGAGAACGTCTCCGGTTACTATCGTAACCTCGGTTCCCTGAGAGGCGGGAACGAGACATTACGTCATACTGACGTATATGGGAACTCCTCCCTTCTCCATTTTCACTGAAATCTTATAGGATAACGCCAGCTGGAGACAGCTGGCCAATTGACGCAAAACATGCAAATGCTGACCGGTCCGCGGGCAGTATAAATAGCATGGACGCGACAATTACGTCAGAATCAAGACTGAACGCTAGCACAGCTGATCAAACGGCGATTGACGTAATGTCTCGTTCCCGCCTCTCAGGGAACCGAGGTTACGATAGTAACCGGAGACGTTCCCTTTCAAGGCGGTCACTTCGACATTACGTCATACTGACGTATATGGGAACTGTATAGAATCCCGCCGTGAGCGCAGTGAAGATAAGCCCTGAACGGGGTCAAGCTACACTCCCACAGGAAACACAGTTCTAAGCCAGCAGCGCCGCTAGGAGCACTCAAAACTGATAGGCGAAACTAGACCAACGTCTGCTCCGGCTTTACCAAGTTGCGCATCCACTGCAATGAGGCGAAGGCTGCACTGGACAGGGCAGCACAACACCATAAGCACTCGAGCACAAGAGCTAACACAGTGTCGACGGCATAGCGGTGACAGCTGCATAACCTTAAGCCACACGCAGAGTTAACAGTACATTGGAAACTACTGCGTAATGTGGAAACAGCTATGTAACCTTATAGTCATAACACAGAGTTAGCAGCAATGGTAGCTCTGCAATACAGACTACTGCACAGCTGGTGGTAACAGTTTCATGAGTACATTGATAAAACTCACCGAACCCACGACGCTAAGGTGGTGCATCAAACTTGGAACCATGGTGAATGTGTTCTGAGAAGACAGCCAGCATCCCTAAATCCCGTAGGCATTAAGCAACCATTTAAAGCGTCGAATCCAGAGAGAAAGTCTCTGTATAAAACATCACGTCCCTAGTACCATCCACCAAGCACACAAACAGCTGGAAGACTGCTGCCTAGTGATCCACGTACATCCACAAATCCCTTACAGGGCCAACATCACTCTGAGCATCGGCATCATGCGAGGCTGAACTCAGCAGATAAGGCGGGCAGGGATCAACCTGTGCTCTGAACGGTGTAAGCGACTTCGGAACGTAGCTTGGCATCGGACTGAGAGTGACGCTGCAGTCATCAGATCCGAGACAATGCGACACTATTCACTAGAATGAGCGTAAGTCTCCAAGTGCTTCGCTGGGGCGAGAGCCGGTGGTAAGGCCATCTCAGGGAGAGCTCCGTCTCAGCACTTGTCAGTGTGAAGTGTCTTGCTCAACTAAGGACCCAGCAGCGGACACACAAGAAGGTTCCACAGCTTGGGGCTGGGGTGCCACCTTGTAGAACATAGCCGATGTTCTATAGCCAATGTACAGAAGTGCACATCAACACATAACTGAATGTACATAAACACAGTGCCAGTGGCCGTAGCGACAACAACTGTGAATATACGCAGTTAGAAAATAGCCCCATAATAGCATAGCACCTCAGTAAGCACACAAACACAGTCGTAACTGTAGCTACAACTGTGAATATATGAGTTAGCACAGAAAAACCAGTTGCCCTGATAGGAACGGGGCAATATAACAGCGTAGCACATGCACGTACAGCATAGGTCGCTGTAGCGCCAACTTAATACACGCAGTTAGCTCAGTATTTAGGCACTGAAGGATACGGGGCAACACCGCTGCATGAACACATCCATTTGTAATTAAATGCAGCGCATGTCGCCGTATCGACGGAGACTGTGAATATGCACAGTTTGACTGGGATTGCTAGTTGCACTGAAGATACAGGGCAACATGGCAGCATAACACAAGTAAGTAAGGAATAGCGCATCCTTGCATGTACATAACGCAGCCAGCGTAAGTCGCTGTAGCAACAGAAACTGTGTAGAGACAGAAACTAAGATGCATAGTTAGATTAGGATGGCTAGCAGCACTGAAGGAAACAGGGCAGCATTGCAGCATAACACATCCGTTTACGTACATACATCCAGAACTGCGAATATGCATGGTTAGATTAGGATAGCTAGTTTTGCACTGAAGGAAACAGGGCAACAAAATAGCAAAAACACGTCCTTGTACGTGCCGTGTAGTCGCCATAGCGACAGAACAGAATATGCAGTTAGATAGGATAGCTGGATGTTGCACTGAAGGATAGAGGGCAACATAACAGCATTACCCATCAGTGTGCACATTTCAAACATCTGAGTGTATAATGCGGTGCAAATCGACGAAGCGACCGAAACTGCGTGAATATGCACAGTTCACATAATGGTCAGTTACGTTAGCAACATAACTGCATAACGCTTCAGTGTGGACACAGATGCAGCGCAAGTCGCCGTAGCGACAAACTGTGACTATGCACAGTTAGATAGGATAGCTAGGTGCACTGAAGGATACAGGGCAACGCGATAGCATAGTCACATTAGTGTGTACAAAAACACAGCGTCAGAGGCATCGCGACATCGACTGTGAATACATAGTAAGTCAGAATAGCCGGTTGCACTGATGATACAATATTTAGCGGCGTAAACATAGCACATCAGTGCGTAGCGTGTACACAGCGTCAGTTGCACCGCACAACAACTGTGTACTCAATCAGAATAGCCATTTGCACTGAAGGATACAGGGCAATGTATAACGGCATAAATCATAACACATTCAGTGTGTAGAGTGTACATAGACACGGCGTCAGTTGCATCACACGACAACTGTGAATATGCACTGCGTAGTAATCAGAATAGCCATTTGCACTGAAGGACACAGGGCAATATATAATGGCATAAACCATTACACATAACAGTGAGTTGTATGTACGTAACACAGTGTCAGTTGCATCGCGCCACACTGTGAATACGTAGTAATCAGAATAGTTATTTGCACTGAAGGATACAGGGCAATATACAACGGCAAAATTCATAACACAGTGTGTAGTGTGTACATAAACACAGCGTCAGCTGCATCGCAAAACAACTGTGAATACGTACTGCATAGTAATCAGAATAGCCATTTGCACTGAAAATTACAGGGCAATATATAGTGGCACAAATCCCAACGCATAACGCTGTGTAGTATGTACGTAACAGTGCCAGTTGCATCGCACAACAACTGTGAATACGTAGTAATCAGAATAGCCATTTGCACTGAAGGATACAGGACAACAACGGCAAAATTCATAACGCAGTGTACCGTGTGTACGTAACACAGCGTCAGTTGCATCGCACGACTGTGAATACGTAGTAATCGGAATAGCCATTTGCACTGAAGGATACAGGAACAGGGCAATATATAATGGCATAAATCATACACATAACAGTGCGTAGTGTGTACGTAACACAGCGTCCGTTGCATCGCAACAACTGTGAATACGTAGTAATCAGAATAGCCAGTTGCACTGAAGGGTACAGGGCAATATCGTGGCATAAGCATAACACACACACATATCAGTGTACATAAACACAGCATCAGTGGCATCGCACAACTGTGAATCAGAATAGCCAGTTGCACTGAAGGATACAGGGCAATTTTTAGCGGCATGAATCATGAACACATAACAGTTTGTAGAGTGCACGTAAACACAGCGTCATTTCATCGTACAACAACTGTGAATACGTGGTAATCAGAATAGCCATTTGCACTGAAGAAACAGGGCAGCATATAACGGCGCGAATCTTAGCACATATCAGTGTGCAGTGTGAACATAAACACAGCGTCAGTGGCGTAGCGACAACAACTGTGAATACGTGGTTAAATCAGAATGGCCAGTTGCACTGAGGGATACAGGGCAACATATAAGGGCATAACAGTTAAATCATAGCACATATCAGTGTGCAGTGTGTACATAAACACAGCGTCAGTGGCGTAGCGACAACAACTGTGAATACGTCGTTAATAGAATGGCCAGTTGCACTGAGGGATACAGGGCAATATATAAGGGCATAACAGTTAAATCATAGCACATATCAGTGTGCAGTGTGTACATAAACATAGCGTCAGTGGCATAGCGACAACAACTGTGAATACGTCGTTAATAGAATGGCCAGTTGCACTGAGGGATACAGGGCAATAAGGATATAACAATATATAACGGCACAAATTATAGCACATATCAGTGAGCAGTGTGAACATAAACACAGCGTCAGTGGCGTAGCGACAACAACTGTGGATACGTGGTTAAATCAGAATGGCCAGTTGCACTGAAGGATACAGGGCAGCCTGACGACATAAGCTGTAGCTGTGCACCTCCATTACCAGAGCAGGGCGTCCTGGCGCGGCGCTCTCCGTGGCCTGTGTCGCCACTGAAGATCCGGTTCGTTCGGGTTCGAACCGTTTTGGCGGCTGTAGCCGAATTAGGCGGGACGAGGTGCCGACGAAGAGAGACATCGAGGAAGGCTGGACCGTATAGAGATCAAAAGTTTCGGTGTAAAGTCTGGCCGCGGCGAGACTAAATTTTATATGCTGCAAGAGCTGGGATCGAACACGGGTCTCCCGTGCAACGGCTTTGGGTTTCGCCACTGAGCCACAGGGGGAAATGCCCAATTTCGCGCTATTAGACACTGAGCCATGGCCTTGCCTCGTCTCTCTGGATGCGTCTTTCGCATGACTTACCATAGGACGTCGTGAAGACGGAATCTTTCTTGAAGTAGCCTGGTTGTTTTTAGATACCGGGCTATTCAACTCTTCTTTGGGCGTGAGAGGGCCCACCAGCGGCCGCTGGCGGCAGTGGGCCTCATCCCAGTTGATGCCCGGGTTTATGAGGGCGCGCACTGGTAGACCGGCACATGCCTGTCGTCCGTGAGTGCGGCCTCGGTAGATCCTTGTTGGGGTAGAGCGAGTCAATACCGCACATATCTGGCATGTAGCAGCCATCGGATGCGGGGAGGAAACATGGTGAGTAACCTCTATTGCAACTTCCACGATGACTTCAGATAAGACTTCTAGCGTGAAGAAAGAGATTCTGACGTAATTGTCGCGTCCATGCTATTTATACTGCCCGCGGACCGGTCAGCATTTGCATGTTTTGCGTCAATTGGCCAGCTGTCTCCAGCTGGCGTTATCCTATAAGATTTCAGTGAAAATGGAGAAGGGAGGAGTTCCCATATACGTCAGTATGATGTAATGTCGAAGTGACCGCCTTGAAAGGGAACTCAGCCAGCGCAGCTTCTGAAGAGCGGCTGCTCTGGACTGCACGAGCTCTGATGACGACACAGCTGTTCCACGATTGGCCGGATTCACCGCATGACAACGATCACGTGCGTTTCGTGTTTATTCTCACACCTTTAGTTCCACTAAAGCTCACAAATCAGTTTTTTTTATAACAGTAAACACTCTTTTCATGTAATCGTGATGTTAGGCTATATTGTGTTATGTTTATCAAAATAAAAGTGATTAAAAAACGTCGACTGCACTTCATTGATAGTGGCTATTTTGAACTTTATTCTTGTTCAAACAGATGCAGTATGAAGCAGTACATAAAGTATTGAATGAAAATGTGTCTGAAACATCTGTGCATTTGGCAAATATTGAATTTATTTCACTTCAGCTGTGGTAAAGTATACAAACACCACGTGAGCGGTCACTACGGGAACCAGAAAGTGTCCGACTTCACGTCTCTGTTTGCAGCTCCTCCCCGCCTGCACGCGGCTACTCTCGTCGATCGCTTACATCCAGCCGCAGCCGATGTCGAACACACCTGTGAAGTCGGACACTTTCTGGTTCCCGTAGTGACCTCTCACGTGGTGTTTGCATACTTTACCACAGCTGAAATGAAATAAATGCAATATTTGCCAAATACACAGATTTTTCAGACACATTTTCATTCAACACTTTACTGCTTCATACAGCATCTGAAAGAACTAGAATAAAGTTCAAAATAAGCATATCAATGAAGTGGAGTCAACGTTTTTTAATCAGTTTTATTTTGATGACTCAATATAACATTGCGACTACATGAAAAGACTGTTTACTGTTATAAAAACTGATTTGTGCACTTTAGTGGAACTAAAGGTGTGAGAATAAACACGACACGCACGTGATCGTTGTCATGCGGTGAATCCGGCGAATCGTGGAACAGCTGTGTCGTCATCAGAGCTTGTGCAGCCGCTCTTGAGAAACTGCGCTGGCGCTGGGGGGGCGGTTCAAGATGGCGCTAGGAAGACGTAAGTTGATGTGCTCTGCAAACTCAAATAGTTTTAGTGACTTTTAGTGCAGTCAGAAAAAGAGGTTATTATTTTCCCTACACTATACACCTATTAGTTGGTATTTGTTACCTTACTAGAGAGTATGGGCAAGTCCGAAAAAAGAAAAAACAAGTCGAATGTTTCGCAGAAGAATGCTAATCCTGCTACTGCTAATAATAGTGAAACGCAGCACGTTTCCAGTGTTCCTGGTGCAGTGAATATGCATGACTATGTCAAGACAGACCTGGATGCAGTTTCTGACGATTTCATGTTGTGCGAGGAGGAATTTCCTGCACTTTTAGATACGCCCTGCAAATCCCCTGCAGCCAAACAACGGAAGACGGAGCGTTCTGACATTGCTGATGTCCTCTCTCAACTCGGAGCACTCTCGCAATTGATAAACAGCCGGTCTGACTCCCTGGAAAAATTGATAGGAGAAAATACACGTGCCATTACTAATATGAAAGAGGTGATAAACGAAAACACCAAGCAAATCACTAGTGTCAAGGAAGCCCTCGAATTTATGAGCGAAGAAGTGAACAGTCTGAAACTCAAATATGGAGTGGTGAAGGCCAAGGTGGGCAAAGTGGATCTGGCTACTAATGAGCAAGAAAGAAGACTAGCACACCTGGAAAGTTATTCGCGACGCTGGAATTTAAGAATCCAGAGAAGGAGAGAGAAGATGTGCAACAGATCATCCAGCTGTGTCAGCAACTCATGCCAGAAGACAAAGATAAACTTCCGAATGCTATTGGTGCACCGGCTTGGTCGCAAAGAACCGAATACGACCAGAGGAATTATTTGTCAATTTGCCTCGCGTTTCTTTAGCGAAGGAGTCTGCCTTTCTCAGGGAAAATGGCCTGAAAATATCTGAGGACCTATCTCCAGCAGATAAAGAGAGGAGGAACAAACTTTGGCCGGTAGTGGAAAAGCAAGACAAAATAACAAACGTGCTGCTTACTTTATTGGAGGTAGGGCATTTGTAGAAGGAGTCGAAATATTCCCTCCAGCCTGAATCTTTAAGTTGCTGACATGGTTGAAGCCTTTTTCTAATTTGCACTGATCCTGAGGGCTAACGAAAGTCTGTTGAATCTTGAGATTGTTGCCTGCCTTAAGTTGTATTACTTATTTTTTACAAAAAAGAAAGAAGAAAAAAATAATAGTTCAGACCAATTTGTACTTCTAACGAATATAAAATCACTTGCACTCTAAGTTAATTTATATATGCTTATGTTAATTTAATGCTAATTCAACTTTTTTTGATGTTTTCTTTTGGATTGAAGGCATAATCTCAGGAATTTGTTTTCTTAATCTTGATACTCATGGATGAAAACAAATAAGGAAGCTAGTTAGTTCTAGTATTATAGCATCTGCGCTGAAGAAATAAGATTTGTACTATACGAGTTAAGATTATTCATGTTCTATGAAGATTGAATTCTAAATTCTGATTTGCACTATATATTTGTACTAGTATAGAGTTTGCTGTTCTCATCATTGCTTTGTTTGTATATTTCACACTTTCAGAGACCAGTTCAATCTACATCTATAGCATTTAATAGGCTATAGCTTATATTTTTTCTTATTTATGTCTCTTTCTATAGTTTCTTTTAATACTAGAGGGTTAAGAAACATTACAAAAAGGAAAGCGATTATTCTATTTCTTAAACAGTTTAAATCTGACTTTTGTTTTTTGCGAGAATGCCATTCAATTAAAGAGGATTTTGTTTTCTGGAAATCTCAGTGGGGATCTGATTTATGGATGGCTCATGGAACAAGTAACTCAGCTGGTGTTTGTATTCTTAAAAACCGCTTTAATGGGAAGATATTATGTTCTGTATGTGATCCAGGTGGTCGCTATATTTGCCTTGTTTTGGATATTTCAAATGTAATAGGTATTATTGTCAATGTTTACGGTTTTAATCAACATAAAAGCAACGAAAAACTTTTTGATCAAGTGGAAGAACATGTGTTAAAATTGCTTACTAAATACCCAAATTCTTTTTTAGTTTTTGGAGGGGATTTTAATGTGGTTTTGGATAACATCTTAGACAGATGGCCTCCAAAGTCACCTGATAACTCAAATTTATACTTAAAGTATCACGATAGAAGATGCGGAAGCAAAAGTGCAAGTAAAACTCCTTTAATGTCACACAGGAAAGGTCAGGGAACGCACACAACAAGTAGGTGACGCAGGGACAAGATGGTCAGTAATCCAGAGTGAAGTGCCGTGGTGCAGAGTGACGATATCCAGACGTGAGACGAACCGTGGAACCAGACTGGAAACAGGACAAGACGATGACGGGAACAGGATCACACACGAGGAACAACAAGCAACGATCTGACAATGAAAGGAAAGTTCGGTGAGTATTTAAAGGTGAGAGGATAGGCAGCAGCTGGGGAGATGATTGCGATCAGCTGGATCGCTGATCTTCCTGATCAGATTGGAGCCGCCCACTCACACACACCCACACATTAAACAACAGAAACACGAGACTAGAAGGAGCCAATGAATTTATAAACCGTGACAGTACCCCCTTCCCTAGGAACGCCTCCTGGCGGTCCCAGGCTCCCCTACCTGTCGATTGTAATCATCGATAAGGGAGTGATCCAGGATGTCTCTAGCAGGTACCCAACTTCTCTCCTCCGGACCGTAACCTTCCCAGTCCACCAAGTACTGGAATCCGCGTCCCCTCCGCCTAGAATCCAGAATACGGTTGACCGAATAAGTGGGTTCCCCTTCTACGAGACGCGGCGGTGGAGGAACCGGGACTGGCGGATTAATGTGAGAGTGAAACACGGGTTTAATTTTAGAAACATGAAAGACGGGATGAATCCTCCTGTACACTGGAGGCAAGTTGAGGCGGACTGCCACCGGACTAATGATTTTGGTGACAGTAAACGGGCCAATAAATTTGGGAGCAAGTTTATTCGAGACGGATCGGAAAGGAATGTTCTTAGTAGAAAGCCACACTTTTTGACCGACGACGTATACGGGAGGCTTCGACCGGTGGCGATCGGCCTTGGCCTTGGTGCGCGCCCCCACCTGGAGTAGAGTCTCACGGGCTCTAGTCCATGTGCGGTGACACCTCTGGATGAAAGCGTGAGCGGAGGGAACCGCGACCTCGGACTCCAGACTGGGAAAAATTGGTGGCTGGTACCCTAAACTACATTCAAACGGAGATAGACCCGTGGATGACACTGGTAATGTGTTGTGGGCGTACTCCACCATAGACAGTTGTTGACTCCATGAGGAAGGGTTCTTGGAAACCAAACATCGCAACACCCTTTCCAAATCCTGGTTGGCTCTCTCGGTTTGGCCATTGCTCTGGGGATGAAACCCTGAGGACAGACTAACAGTCGCTCCCAGTAACCTACAAAACTCTCGCCAAAATTTGGACACAAACTGGGGTCCTCTGTCGGAGACCACGTCTATCGGGAGGCCATGTAAGCGAAAGACGTGATCAACGACTGTCAACGCTGTCTCCTTAGCTGAGGGCAATTTGGGTAAGGGAATAAAGTGTGCCGCCTTCGAGAATCGGTCCACCACAGTTAAAACAACCGTGTTACCCTGGGAGGGTGGGAGGGCGGTGATAAAATCTAGCGCGATATGGGACCAGGGTCTCGAAGGGACAGGCAGCGGTTGAAGTAACCCATCTGGGGGTCGATTGGAAGTCTTACCAGTGGCACAAACCGAGCAAGCCAAAACAAAACTGTGAATGTCACGAGCCATAAGTGGCCACCAGAACCGTTGCTTGACTAAAAAACTAGTGCGATTAACTCCTGGATGACAAGCCACGTTGGAGCAATGACCCCACTGAATAACGTCAGACCGTAATCCCTCTGGCACAAATAAACGATTCGGTGGGCCACCGGGCGGAGGCGTTACCCCTTCTAGGGCCGTTCTGACCCTCGATTCGACCTCCCATACGAGTGTGGAGATGAATAGATTCTCCGGCAAAATGCACTCGGGAGTAGACGGGCGTTCGGAGCGATCAAAAATGCGCGACAAAGAATCGGGTTTGATGTTCTTAGAACCCGGGCGGTACGAGAGAGTAAAGTCAAAACGTCCGAAAAAAAGTGCCCACCGAGCCTGCCTGGAGTTCAATCTTTTAGCAGTTCTGATGTATTCCAAATTCTTATGATCAGTCCAGACGATAAAAGGTACCCCTGACCCTTCTAACCAGTGACGCCATTCCTCCAACGCTAACTTGACTGCCAACAACTCTCGGTTACCAATGTCATAATTACGTTCGGCAGGGGATAATCGATGTGAAAAAAACGCGCACGGATGCATCCTGTCGTCTGTGGGAGAACGCTGGGATATCACTGCACCTACCCCCACCTCTGACGCATCGACCTCCACCACAAACTGACGTGATGTATCAGGGGCGATGAGGATGGGAGCCGAAACGAAGCGACTCTTCAGTTTGGCAAACGCTGCCTCAGCAGCGTCTGACCACCTGTACGTAGTTCTGGGGGAGGTCAAGGCGGTCAGAGGAGCGGCTAGTTGGCTAAAATTGCGAATAAACCGCCGGTAAAAATTGGCGAACCCCAGAAACCTCTGTAGGGCCTTACGAGATTCTGGACTTGGCCAATCCACCACAGCCTTAACCTTCTCAGGATCCATGCGAATTCCCTCAGTCGACACAATGAATCCTAAAAACGGAACAGACTGTGCATGAAAAACGCATTTCTCCGCCTTGACAAAAAGCCCATTCTCTAGCAACCTCTGAAGCACTCGTCGGACGTGCTGAACGTGTTCCTGGAGAGAAGATGAAAAAATCAATATGTCATCCAGGTAAACATATATGAACTAGTTAACCATATCTCTCAGCACGTCGTTGACGAGTGCCTGGAAGACTGCTGGGGAGTTGGACAGCCCAAACGGCATGACCAAGTATTCAAAGTGCCCCCTAGGGGTGTTAAAAGCAGTCTTCCATTCATCCCCCTCCCTGATGCGAACCAAATGATAAGCGTTTCTTAAGTCTAATTTAGTGAAGACCGATGCTCCCTGCAACCTCTCGAAAGCTGAAGACATCAACGGCAAAGGATAGGTATTCTTTACCGTGATGCTGTTCAACCCTCGGTAATCAATGCAAGGTCGCAGTGATCCATCCTTCTTCCCCACAAAAAAGAACCCCACCCCCGCTGGAGAAGAGGAAGGGCGGATAAACTTCGTTGCTAGAGAATCAGAAATATATTTCTCCATAGCCTCCCTCTCTGGAACAGAGAGCGAATATAACTTGTCTTTAGGCGGAGACTTACCTGACAATAACTCTATGGCACAGTCATAGGGACGATGCGGAGGGAGAGAAGCAGCGCGAGACTTACTGAACACCTCCTTCAGGTCTAGGTACTCCGCGGGCACGTTAGATAAATCCACTGCCTCCTCCTGAAACGTAGAAACAACAACAGACGAACAAGCAGACACCAGACAGGACTCAGAACATTTACTACTCCACTCCATCACAGATTTCTGCTGCCAGTCAATTCTTGGATTATGTTTGAGGAGCCAGGGGTGTCCTAAGACAACAGGTGCGAGTGGGGAGTCCAATATGTAGAAGGAAAGTGTCTCGGTGTGGTTGCCTGAAGTGGTAAGTGCGACTGGTCCGGTGATGAGGGAGATGGTGGGAAGGTCTTGACCGTTGAGTGCATGTACTGATATCCTACTGGTGAGAGGGAAAAGGGGAATCTGGAATTTACGTGCAAATGAATGGTCCATAAAGTTACCTTCTGCCCCTGAATCCACCAGTGCTTGACAGTCCTGCTTGTGTACTGACCATCTTAGTCTTACCGGGAGGAGCGTAGATGTTGATGAGGTCTTCTCGGCGGAGATCCCACCCGACAGTAGCCTCATGCTTACTGCCGGGCTTGGCCTTTTACCGGGCAACTAAATGCAAAATGTCCCGCGGCCCCGCAGTAAAGGCAAAGGCCTTGGGATCTCCGCCTCTCCTTCTCCTCCCGGGAAAGCCGAGCTCGCCCTACCTGCATGGGCTCGTGATCGTAGGTAGGGCTGACCGCGTTCCCGCCGCTGGACCGCTGGCTCTCAGTACCCTCCGGAACCCGGCTGTGTAGAGTCCGACGTTCGCTTCTGGTCAGTCGTGCGTCTACTCGAAGCGCCAGGTCCACAAGTCCATTCAAAGACGGGGGCAGGTCCAGGACGTAGATCTCCTTTTGAACGCGGTCAGCCAGCCCATGCAGGAACATGTCCCACTGCGCCACCTCGTTCCACTGACACTCCGCCGCCAGGGTCCTGAACTGAATTGAGTAATCGGATACTGATCTCTCCTCCTGCTTCAGCTCAGCGAGCATTCTTGCTGCCTCTCTCCCCGCGACCGCGCGGTCGAATACTCTTCTCATCTCGGCGGAGAGTGTCAGGAACGAGGCGCAGCACGGATCCTGGTTCTCCCACACAGCCGTTCCCCAGAGAGCGGCTTTCCCAGTCAGCAGGGTCAGCACGAATGCCACCTTGGCAGGTTCGTGTGAGAAAGTCCGAGGCTGCAACGAGAAGTGCATAGAACAACGGTTCAGAAATGCTCTACAATAGCTGGGCTCACCGTCATAGGTTTGCGGGACTGGTAGTCGAGGCTCTGACTGGGATGCGCTCTCTGATGGTCCTGGGGGAACGGCTGGTGTGGGTGGCGCAGTGGGAGCTCGTAGCTGTTGTATTTGCTGGGTGAGCTCGGACACCTGCGTCATCAGCGCCTGCACGGCGCGCGCCGTATCATTCAGGTTCCTCTCTTGATTCTCCATACGCTGAAGACTGGACTGGACGAAATCATCCAACGTCGGCGATTCACCTGCTGCTTCCATCGCTGGTCAGATCGTTCTATCGCGATAGAAGATGCGGAAGCAAAAGTGCAAGTAAAACTCCTTTAATGTCACACAGGAAAGGTCAGGGAACGCACACAACAAGTAGGTGACGCAGGGACAAGATGGTCAGTAATCCAGAGTGAAGTGCCGTGGTGCAGAGTGACGATATCCAGACGTGAGACGAACCGTTGGAACCAGACTGGAAACAGGACAAGACGATGACGGGAACAGGATCACACACGAGGAACATCAAGCAACGATCTGACAATGAAAGGAAAGTTCGGTGAGTATTTAAAGGTGAGAGGATAGGCAGCAGCTGGGGAGATGATTGCGATCAGCTGGATCGCTGATCTTCCTGATCAGATTGGAGCCGCCCACTCACACACACCCACACATTAAACAACAGAAACACGAGACTAGAAGGAGCCAATGAATTTATAAACCGTGACATAAAGAGGTTTATGCAACGATTTTCTTTACTCGACAGTTGGAGAGAAACACATCCTTCTCAAAAAACATTTACTTGGAGCAATAATTCTCTATCGAACCAGTCTCGTATTCATATGTGGCTTACCTCTAGAGGTTTAAATCATGTATCCTCTAATATTACTCCATCGCCTCTCTCTGATCACCAATGCATATCCATACTCATTCCTCTTTCAGATACTGCTAATTTGCAAAGATTTACCTCCTATTGGAAGTTGAACAATTCACTGCTTAAATTCAAGGAAGTAAAAGATCAAATTAATTATATAATCACTAGCTATTGGGAAAAAGCAAATAAGGAAAATCATTTTTGCAATAACTGGGAACTAGTGAAATATGAAATTGGTAAATTCATACGTAATTTTGGTAGTAACTTAGCTAAAAAGAAAAACAATGATGAGAGTAATATAATATGTAAAATTTCAAATTTTCTATCTAAAATGGTTCTATCTGATGCTGAAAAGGTTGAGCTTACTCATCTTCAAAAAGCGTTGGATGAGGTTTATAAACAAAAAGCCGAAGGGGCATTTGTTAGATCACGGAAAAAATGGATAGGAAGGTGAGCAGAATTCTTCTTATTTCTTTAGATTGGAAAGACAACAAATGGAAAAAAATCGGATTGGAAAGCTTATGATTGATGGAAATCTTTGTGAAGACCAAAAAGCTATTGCAAATTTTTGTGCCAAATTTTATTGTGAGTTATACACATCTAAATTTAGCAAACAACATGCTCATATCTTTTTTGAGTCCTTATCTTCTGTTAATCAATTAGGGAACGCTGATCAAACCTTTTGTGACTCCCCCATTACCTTAAAAGAAATAGAGGAAGCAATTAAATCTTTAAAAACAAATAAATCCCCTGGTACAGACGGTCTAACGTCAGAATTCTATCATGTATTCAGTGAAAATATTGCTCCTTTTTTATTAAATGTCTTTAAGGAAAGCATAAACAATTCGTCTCTCCCTCCTACTTTATGCCAAGGGTTGATCACTTTAATTCCCAAATCAAATAAAAATATTACTTTCATAGATAATTGGCGTCCAATTACATTATTAAACAATGATTATAAAATAGTTGCTTTAGTATTAGCCAAAAGATTAAAAGGAGTATTCAATTATTGATGAAACACAATCTGGCTTTATGCAAAATAAACACATATCTAACAACATAAGGTTAATATTAGACATTTTAGATTACTCTGATATAATTAAAAACGATAGCTTCATTCTTTTCTTAGACTATTACAAAGCATTTGATACTTTAGAACACAATTTTCTATTTCAAGCACTTAAAAAAATAGGATTTGGTGACTCATTTTGTAAGATGGTGAAAATGTTGTATATAAATGGAAATAGTTCTATTAAACTAAAAAGCGGTACTTCTCCCAGATTTTTCCTTGATCGTGGTGTTCGACAGGGATGTCCAGTGTCTCCTTATTTATTTTTAATTGCAGTACAATTTCTTAATTTGCATATCAAAAGGAGCAATCTAAAAGGCATAACTGTTGGAACTACAAATTTAATCATTAGTCAGTTAGCTGATGACACAGCGCTGTTTTTAGAAGATTCTTCTCAAATCCCTATAGCCCTAAATATCCTTGAGTCATTTTCTAAAGTCTAAGTCTGAATTGTAGTGTTTCCGCAATAAACGGCATAGCTGTTAAAAGCTCTGTTAAATATCTTGGTATAGAAATAACTAAAGATAAAAATAGACGTGCAACAAATTTTACTCCGATTATTGATAAAACAAAGAAAAAACTGAACTGCTGGCTTCAAAGAGATCTGTCTATTAAAGGAAGAATTTTGCTCACCAAGGCTGAGGGGCTTTCACATCTCTCTTATGCTGCCCAATCTCTGTATGTTGATAAGACCACAGCTAAAGTGATTGATAGAGTTCTGACAGATTTTGTCTGGAAAAATAAAATCCACTATATGAAGAAATCGGTGATTCTAAACTATTATAACAAAGGTGGATTAAATTTGATTGATTTTAACTCTTTAAATTATACTTTCAAAATAAATTGGCTTAATCAGTATTTGAAAAATCAAGATATCTTCCCACAGCAAGTGTTTTCATATATTGGGGGGTTGAGATTTTTATTGATGTGCAATTACAACATATCAAAAATTCCTATCAAACTTTCAAATTTCCATCAACAGGTACTTTTGGCATGGGCTTTAATATATAAACACAATTTTTCCCCTCATAATTTTCTTATTTGTAATAATCAATATATCTTATATAAAAATAGATCTTTATTTTATGATAATTGGTTTATTAATGGTTTATTTTTAGTTCGTCAGCTTTTTAACTAACAAGGTTTCTTAATGACATACACAGAGTTTCTTTCAGAATACAATATACCAGTTACTCCCAAAGAATTTGCTATAGTTATGGGAGCTATACCAACAGGGATCTGTATCCTCTTCAAAAATTGTCCTTACTCCCCTACAATAATTAATACTCTCCCTGAGCCAGATAAAACTCCAATTGGTAAAATATGTTTTTCAGGAAAAAAAGATAGAAATAATAAAGTTAGATCCCTTTTTCTTGTAGATATAGTTTCTGTTTCTCCTGTAATTTCATACTGGAGTAGATTATTTAAAAATTTAAATTGGGAAAATATTTGGTCCTTACCACAAAAATATTTTTTAACAAATAAAGTAAAAGAAGTATCCTTCAAAATATTAAATAAATTTTACCCTGCTAAATATTTCATGATTAAATATAAAAGTAATATTGACACAAGATGCTCATTTTGCCAAGTTCACACAGAAACTGTTTATCATTTATTTTGGTCATGTTTCTATACTAAACAACTATGGGAAAGTATTGGCAAGTTTATTAAAGATAATATCCAGCAAGATATATCAGTAACATTTAAAGACATTATTTTTGGATACTTTGACTTTGATCCCGACAAAAAAAAAAGCCAGCTTTGTAAGCAATTTAATTTATTTTATTGGGAAATTCTATATCCATAAATGTAAATTCTCCAACAACAAACCAATTTTTATAGTTTTTTTGAAAGAGTTTGAAATGTACCTTAACACCATCTCATCCTCAGTAAATAAGAAAGCAATAAAAACACTTTTATTTTGTAATGACTTTAATTTGGTTAGACCTACTCTAAATTTTGAATAGAATATCTTGCCCTCTTGACCCTCATTTTATTTATTTTTGTCTCTTTCTTTCTTCTTCTTTGTTTTAGATAGTTACACACTTGTGTTAAGATGACTCTATTGTTGTCATATTTTGTACAGATATGTTTGCAATTTTGTAACATAATTGTATGCTATGATTGTCATCTTTGTTTGTTTGTAAGCATAATAAAAAAAAAAATAATAAAAAAATAAAAAAGAGAAACTGCGCTGGCTGAATCCTCCGGCTACTCTCGAATCGCTCTCGCGGTACTTTGATGGCATACGTCACAGTCACGTGGAGTCAGTGCTGCATCAAGTCGGACAAAATTTCTAACCGGCGTGCACTGCTTCAAGTAGGCCACCGATCGGTCTGCGCAGAGCTGCATGAAGTCGAACAAGCCTAAAGAAATCAACGTGAGTTTCTAAGGTAGGCCTACACCAATGACTGTTCAGAAAATGGCGGGGGGAAGGTTTTCCGGAAGGACAAAAGGAAGAGGGGAGAATTACCTCTGTGGAAAACGGCTCTTAAAACATGTTCACCCACCAGAAAATGACAAAAAAAAACATTCTTATGGTCTTATAAAATAATTATGAGTTACAATTTGCAAATATTTGTACTTTTTTTAAGGGATTTAAAACATTTAAAATTCTTAAATATAACGTTAGAATATAATGCTCACATGAGCAATCGTCGATTAAAATAGTGTATAGACGCTTATACAACAAAGTTATGAACATTAATATGATTATTTTACCAACTTATAGTTGGTAAAGTGTATATGTGTTTTAGATTAGAAATGACGACTCCTTAACTGTCCGAAACACAGTGAGTAGAAATTTTCAGCCGTCCGGAACACCGTGAGTCCTCACGGTAATCCGGACACTGCGTCTCTCGGCAGTTTTTTCAAGATTTCTCCAAAATGATTAGTCCAAAATGTGTCAATCAAACTTTGGAACATGTGGAAGGCATGTCCCCAGAGACAGACGAGCCAATCAGGTTTATCTTTCTGCGGATTGATATCTTACGGGACGTTTTACTGTGCAAAGTGTCCGGAATACAGTGAGTCTACGTTACATCAATACTGCTATGTAGCCTAATGTTAGCAGGCGAGCGGAGGCCAAGCTTTGCCCTTCGTTTACATTATAGCTATCATAGCAACTACATAAAATGTATAATTGGAACCGTTAATAGAAAACACAACACAAATAATACACTTACAAGTTGTGATCCATAAACAACCGATTGTCCCGACTCCAGACAAAATGGGAACAGCTACTTTCAGGAGAAGCTTTTGTGTGTATAACGTTAGCCTGCCTGCAACGTAGCCTACTCTCTTCTGGCTGTTCGCTGTAAAATGTGCAGTGCAGACAAACGTTGAGGTTATGTTCAGGAACATTTAACCATTAGTCAGCCATAGGACAAACTTTTTCCGGGGTGTAAAAAAAGCGACAACACTCTTCATCTTTTCTAGCACACCTCAACCAGGCATCTCCAACATTTTTGCGTATTCCGTGGGCGAGGAGGGATTATTTGAATGAGGAACATTAGGCCCCGTTCACACCGCAAGTTCTAATGCTCAATTCTGATTTTTTGCTCAGATCCGATTTTTTGATTGGCTGTTCACATTACCTTTTAAAATGTGATCTATATCTGATTGCAGTGTGAACTGTTTGAGGTTTCAAACTAACCGGCATGCGCAAAAGAACAATAACACAGACATCAGACGCAGCACACGGTTACACTAAAGTTCGGGAGGTTATGGAGGAAGTAAGCATATTCGTATTTATTTCATAATGTTTGTGTAATGGAAACTTTGGCGGGTTTATGGTTGCAAATTCACTACAGAGATCTGTGTGGATGCGTAGACGAAGCCAGGAGTGGTGGGAAAATGACGTGAATAGTTTCACTGTGACGCTGTTCTCCTGTGTCCCCGTTCTTCCATTTCGTGTGCAATTTTTTCAAAAACGAAGCGGTTACGGTAGGTCCTTCTAGCTTGAATTGAAGTATCTCCCCATATACTACTTAGATCTAACACCTCACTCTCATTGACTCGCTTCATCGCTGTTCTCCATATCTAGTCAAGTTTTTAATGTTAGGCTACTGTCTGTGTCTGTTGTGTCTAGGGCTTCGCCGGCGCATAATTGTGACAATTGTTGATGTAGATTGACGTAAAAGTCGCATCAAATCCGCCTTGATTGTTCACACTGCGGCCGCATTGAAAAAAATCAGATCTGGGTCTGATTCAGGACCACATATGTATGTGGTCTAAATCTGATTTGAAAAAATCAGATCTGGGCTAGATTTGAGTGTTCACACTACCTCTGAAGAAGTCTGACCTGGTCACTTGACCCCAAAAAAATCAGATTTGGGCCACTTTTGCCTGCAGTGTGAACGGGGCACTTCATAAGATCCGGAAAAATCGCGTTGTGTTTTGAAACAATAATGATGTAGAATGAAAATATGTACAACTAGAATGAAAGCATGAGATCTGGTTTTGAAAGAATGACCAGCTATGTGATCAGTTTGGAGATCTGAAAATGTACTCCTTACTTATAAAAATAGTAGGCTACCAAAGCGAATAAAAAAAACTGTAATGTCTCAGTGCTTTTATAGATGAACCCTTGAGACCATGTATAGATATGTTTATTTAAAAGCAGCAAAACAGAAGCAAACATAGCGCATAGCATGTTGTGTGCTCTAAAGCTGGGTTTCCTAATGGGGTTTTGAAGTTCATGAAAAGCTAACAATTATTTAGATCATAAAAATGTAAAATTACAATAAAAAAAATAAAGAAAAATGGAAATTAAACACTTAACTAAAAATAATGAAATGTTTTAATTGTTTACCTGCATGTTGTGTGACTAACATTAGAGAACCGCATGTGTTGTTAAATTATTGAAATAATAACTTCAAGTATATATATGGCTGACAAGAAGTCTGGAAATCTGCCCTAAAGGGAAAGAGTGTGGAACCTTTATCCTCTTTTGCATTTCCCGAGTGTATTCTTATACTGTGCTCTGTTAGCTCCTCATGCTTTCTCTGCCTTTCACATCTGTCTAGCACTTCAGATCTCTTTGCTGCACTCAGGAAAGATATACGTCTGACACATGTAGCCTGTGTGATCTCATCAGTATGTGCTAATATAACAGTGGTATCAAAATTCAGGATAACAAGTAGCACATCCAAAATGGGAAATCGCACCTCTAAGGATTTTAAGTTAAATGGGGAAGATGGGTGAATGGGATTTCACCAAATACAACATGTTCCTGGATCAACATTTCTTTTGATTCATGAACAACATTCCAATCAACCAATCAGATTTGGGGGACAAGTTTGCAGTTTATGTCAAGTTTAAGCTTAAAACCAAGGTTAGTTGCTTCTACTACATCAATGTTATTCATTTATCATTTTCCTCTGTTTTTAGGGAAAGGTTATAGGGTTAGGTTTAGGGGTAGGTATAGGCTTAGGACAAAATTTTCAGACAGAAGTGTTGTTCCAGGATCAACAAAATATGTTGAGGAACATGTCTGTCTTTGCAAAGTCACAGTGACCGGGAAGATGAGTTCCTCCTTTCCAGCTAACTAGATTTACATGCTGGTGTTTAGCATGCGGCCTGATGAAAGCTCTCATACCTGCTCCTGCTCTTTTTTGGGATGCTATGCTATAAACAGCACATGCGAGCTTGTGAGATGCTTTGATACACATATATTGTGTATTTGAATGAAAGTTATGAGTTTAACCAATATTTGTGCATGGGCCCCTTTGAAGAGCACATCTCTGATCACAATGGAACTGATATTGTTTCCTGTGGCAGAGTCAGAAACAGGAGAATATCATCTCTGATTTGAGGCTGTCTGCTGGGCTCCCACTCTTGCTGTCTGTAAGATGTATTGTCTGTATAAAATTCCAGTTGAGATTTGTCTGCTCTTCTCATTCGGTCTCTGTGTGTATTAGGTATTGGGATAATTGGATAGACGTGTTTGCATAGCAGCCAGTCTTTGCAGCTCATCTCAAAACAAACAAGTGACCTGATAAAATACAAACTGAAATAAAGAAAAGCTTTAGAGGGTTTGATCTACCTCAAATGTTATAAAGTATGTTTAAGATGTATTGTTGCTCAGATATACATACTGATAGACAGATGGATGGATGGATGGATGGATGGATGGATGGATGGACGGACGGACGGACGGACGAGCAGACAGATGGATAGATTGATAGTCCCACTTTTTGTCCTGTTTAGCTGCAGAGTAGAGTCATTCTTTAACCTTTTATTTTTTTACATTGTTTAATACAACTTTTTGTCTTGGCACAGGCCTGAAACTATAAAAACTTCACATTGAATTAGATTTTGTAAAGAGCCACTCATTCGAAGGGATCTGGCCCAGAGCATTATAGAAGTCCGATCAGAGCATCTGAGCACTGATAGGGTGAAGCAGCTGGATGTCTCCTACGAGAAACAGTCATAGTACGCGAGCGCTTGCTCGTATATATTATAGATCAGTGCTTAATAATTCATTGGGAGCTTTGTTTCCGAGCGAAAAGGCGGAAAATAGGCTCTATTAAATATGAAGATACGGTAATGAGGGTTCGGTGTCGTGTTGCCGTGGTAACGCGGGTTCGCTGGGGATAAAATCTCTTTGATGTTGTCTGGCGCGCGCTCTCGCAGGACAGGCTGTTTGACTGGTGACTGCACGCGGAGGCGTACAGCTCTTGACCCCGGTCGCAGAGGAACATGATGAAGGAAATACTCCTGTTTTAAGTCTGGCTGCGATTTAATCGGCTACTCCAGGACATAGAAATGGCGATCTCTTTCTCTTTTGGATAGCAATCGAATTCAGTGAACTCATTAATATTTTATCGTGAATAGAATATCATTGATATATGTATAGAAAACAACAAGAACATTTAGCTCATGCCAGTCAAATATAGAAGATAACATGTAAGCTTTAAACGTTTATGTGATGAACGTTACAATTTCTGTCACCAAAGGGGGGCTTTGAATTTATTTTTAATTTTCATTAAAAACATTCTCCTTTTAAATATATTAAACTACATTTAAAGTTTCTGTTTTATCTATTTATTTGGCTTTCCCTCTTCATCGTAAAAAAATAAATAAATAAATAATGGTAACATATTTTTTTATATTGCTTTAACTCATCAAAGTAAGTTAAGCAATGTTCAACTTTTGTTATAAGTCAAACAAGATTCAACTCATTTTTTAAAAGTCAGTTTAATGTAATTTAAGTTTAAATGACTTAAACATCCAAGTTTATTTTTTATTTTTTATTTTACCAGGAAATAGTCCCATTGAGATTCAGAATCTCTTTTTCAAGGGAGTCCTGGTCAAGACCGCAGAATAATAGTTCCATATATAAAAAAAACAAAAAACAAAAAAAAACATACGAACATTAACAAAAACAAACAAGAAAAAAAGTTTAAATTGTTTAAATTGCATTTTAAATTGTATCATTGTCGGTAAACAGTCAGATTTTAGCTGATTTTGCAATTTATACCAGGAAAACGGTGCAAAAACTTTAAAGGCACTTTCACCGAAGACAGTTCGCATTCGTGGGATTTCATACATGGTTTGCCCATATGATCTAAGATTACATTTCCTGGTAGTGACTTTAATAGTCAAAAGAGAGCATAAGTAAGAAGGCAATTTACCAAGTATGGCCTTAAAAAGAAAAATATACCAGTGCTCCAGCCTGCGATTGTGCAGAGATGGCCAACCAACACTCTCATACAAGCAACAATGATGAGTACGGAAACTGGAATTAGTTACAAATCTTAGTGCTGCGTGATATACTGAATCCAGCATTTTCAAAGAAGATTTATTTGCATGCATGAATAAAATATCACCATAATCCAGCATTGACATAAATGTTGTTTGTATAAGTGTTTTTCTCGTACTAAAAGAGAAACAGCATTTGTTTCTATAATAGAAACCCATCTTTACTCTTAGTTCCCTTTCGAGGGAACTTAACACTGCGTCGATAAAATCGACTCTTTGGGGACGCTCCCTAAGCGTGCACCTCTGAAGTATAAATGAAACTATTCCAATCCTGATTGGTGTTGCGTCGTGACGTAACATGTGACGGCATACCTGGAAGTATAAAGGTGACGCTGACACAACACATACCAGCTATCGCTCTTCAGCAAGCGCTCTGTTGAAACTGTGTGTCCTATTTACTGTTGTTTGTCTGAGTAAAAAGTAAATATTATGGCGAGTGAGCAATTTACAAGATGTGTGCACCCCTGCCCCAGAAATATTACAGGTGGGGACACACATTCATTATGTGTAAATTGTTGGGGAGTGCAGCACGCACTCTCGAGGGAGCTGCCTGTGAGCCCTGTACACACTGTGAAGCACTCCCACTAAGAGTGCTGCGCTCCCGCTTGGCTATTTTTTCTGAAGATGGCCAAGCTCGCGATCCTCGCGGTTCAGGTCCCGCGTCCGTTGAGGCGGCGCGGAGGCTTAGATCGTGGGGATCGCAAAAGGATCTCGCAGATGAGAACGAGACTGCCGAGGCACTTTCTCGTTCATCATCTGCAGATTCTCTAACACTCGCTGCAGCCCGCACTGCGGCTTCTTGCGCTGCGGCTTCTTCTGCCCGCGACGAGTGCCCGGTGCTTGAGCTATCCGCTTCCGAGGAAGTGGATGTGTTCAGCATCGGGAGCGCGGAACATGAGTCACACTCGCCAGCTCATGTTCCCGCTTATGAGGAGTTGGTGGAGGTTGTGACGCGTGCGGTGGCCAAACTTAACATCAGCTGGCCACAAGATAAGTAGGATTAAACTCGTCAGAGTAAATTAGACGAGAGATTCCTGCAGCACCGTTCACAACCTCAGCGCCGGGGTTTGCCTTTTTTCACAGATCTCCATAGAGAAATTACGAGATCCTGGAAAAAGCCCCACTCGTCTCGCATACCACACAACACATCATGTGATTACAGTAACGTTGTGGGTGCGAGAGAGGCGGGGTATGGCAGGATGCCGCGGGTGGAGGAAGCTTTAGCGAGCTATCTTTCTCCCGAAGCGGCATCCTCACTTAAAGCCCCGGCGCTGCCCAGCAAACCATGTAGGGACACCTCTGCATTGGTGAGCAGGGCTTATATGGCGGCTGGTCGGGCTGGTGCGTCCCTGCACTCAATGGCTATTTTGCAGGTGTACCAGGCCGATATCCTTAAAGATTTAGACGAGGGGGAGGGGCCAACACCTGAGGATATTGCTGAGCTAAGAAAAGCAGCAGATCTGTCTTTCCGTGCCACTAAGGAGACGGCCCGTGCAATCGGCCGCTCCATGTCAGCTTTGGTGGCCACGGAGAGGCATCTGTGGTTGAATTTGTCGGGTATGAAGGACAAAGACCGTTCCTTTTTATTAGATGCCCCAATTTCGACTTCTGGCCTGTTTGGCGACGCAGTATCTACTGTCGTCGACAGGTTTCAGGAGGCGAAAAAACAATCAGCAGCTTTTCAGCAATATCTCCCTCGACGTTCTAGATCAGGGAAGGCTGGTCCAAGTGGCCAGTCTCAGCTGTCCACCAGCTCCACATATCGCCTGGAGCAGAAGGAGAGCGTTTCCTCTCGAGCCCCTCCGGGAGCTTGGCAACAGAGGAAACGTTCCCATTCTAAATCCTCTGGCCAGAAGGGCGACCTGAGGGCCGTCATTCAGGCTAAGAGGGCTTCAGGGAAGAGGTCCTAGCCGAAATAATAGGACCTCCAAGGGCTGTTCCCCCCGCTGTGAGCCAACTGAGGTTGTTTTCCCAGCAGAGCCCTTTGGAAAAAGATGTCGTCCCGCCGTCACTGACGCTTCGGGTCGCATCAATTTCCAGCGAACGCACACCGTGGCGTTCGCCCCAAGAGCTTGCAAAAGAGCACCACCTATGGTCGAAAAATCGTTCTCATCTGCTTCCTGCCAGGTCGCTGCTTCAGAATGAACAATGCTCAAGAAAAACCCGAGGCCAGCCTCGAGAGGCTGGTTCCCTTAGTACATTTTTTGGAACAGTGGCATCTTCTTCCAAATATTTCGATATGGGTCCTGAATATAATAGAAAAAGGGTACAGACTGCAGTTCGGTCACCGACTTCCCAGGTTTGCGGGGGTGGTGCCGACTACAGTGGTTCCAGAACAGGCTCGGGTTATGGAACAAGAAGTACAGGCTCTTCTGGTCAAAGGGGCCATAGAAAGTTTTCCCCTACCAGACAGAGAGTCAGGGTTTTACAGACGATACTTTATAGTTCCAAAGAAGGATGGCGGGCTCAGCCCAATTTTGGATCTGAGACACTTGAATCGGTCTCTGAGGAGATTCAGGTTCAAGATGTTGACGATTCCCATCATCGTGAATCAAATCAGGTCCGAGGACTGGTTTGTCACGATAGACCTAAAAGACGCCTATTTTCACGTCTCCATCCTTCCATGTCACAGGAGGTACCTAAGGTTTGCTTTCGGGGGCGAAGCATATCAATATCGGGTTCTTCCGTTCGGCCTAGCACTCTTTCCCCGCACGTTCACGAAGTGTATGGATGCAGCTCTGACTCCTCTCAGACTCCAGGGCATTCGTATACTGAATTACATCGACGACTGGCGTATACCGCTTAAGATCCAGGATACAGGCGCCCGAAATTAGCTTTCTCCGCAGGGTGGCTGGGCGATCCCTTAGAGATAGGGTGAGAAGCTCGGTCACTCGGGAGGAGCTCAGAGTAGAGTTGCTGCTCCTCCACATCGAGAGGGGTCAGCTGAGGTGGCTCGGGCATCTGTTCCGGATGCCTCCTGGACGCCTTCCCGGGAAGGTGTTCCGGGCACGTCCCACTGGGAGGAGACCCCGGGGAAGACCCAGGACATGCTGGAGAGACTATGTCTCTCGGCTGGCCTGGGAACGCCTCGGTGTCCCCCCGGAAGAGCTGGAGGAAGTGTCTAGGGAGAGGGAAGTCTGGGCATCTCTGCTTAGACTGCTGCCCCCGCGACCCGGCCTCGGATAAGCGGAAGAAGAAGGATGGACTGGCTTATACTGGCTCAGTCTCAAGAAATGGCGGTTCGGCATCGAGATGTCGTCCTTGGGCACATTCAGAATTTGGGGTTAAGGCTCAACACGAAAAAGAGCGTGTTGGAACCAGCTCAGGAAACAACGTTCCTGGGTGTGGTATGGAATTCGGTTACGATGCGGGCACACATGTCTCCCGCACGTGTCCAGTCCATCCTATCTATGGTTTGAAGAGTAAAGCTAGGTCAGGCCATCACTGTAAAGCAATTTCAAAGAATGCTGGGCCTCATGGCAGCAGCATCCAACATCATTCCTTTAGGCCTTCCACATATGAGACCCCTTCAGTGGTGGCTAAAAGCCAAGGGGTTTTCTCCCAAGGGGAATCTATTTCGTATGATCAGAGTAACGCGCAGATGCCTTCGTTCTCTGCAAATATGGAGGAAACCTTGGTTCAGGTCAAGTCGCCGAAAAATCGGTTCGACAGACGCATCCCTCACTGGCTGGGGCGCGGTCATGGACGGCCGCTTTGCCAGGGGTCTGTGGCAGGACCATCATCTATCTTGGCACATAAACTGTTTAGAGATGATGGCTGTGTTCAGGGCTTTGAGGAGCTTCCTTCCAGACATCAAAGGTTACCATGTCCTGATACGTTCGGACAATACTTCAGTGGTAGCTTATCTGAACCGACAAGGGGGACTCAGATCGCGCCCCCTGTGCAGACTGGCGCATCAGATTATTCTTTGGTCCCAAGGGAAAAGAGCAATGTATATTCCGGGGGCTCAGAATCAGGGAGCAGACATCCTGTCGAGGCAGGGGCTGAGGCCCGGGGAATGGAGACTTCATCCAGATGTGGTGAAGTTGTTATGGGAGAGGTTTGGACCAATGGAAGTGGATCTGTTCGCGTCTCGAGAGACGTCCCACTGCCCACTTTGGTTCTCCCTCTCACATCCAGCCCCACTGGGGTTGGATGCCATGGTACAGGCCTGGCCGAGGCTTCGCCTGTACGCAATTCCCCCGATCGCTCTGCTCCCGGGAGTCCTGGAGAGGGTCCGTCAAGAGGGCATCAGTCTACTTCTGGTTGCCCCAATGTGGCCGACCCGAGTATGGTTTTCAGACATATCACTCCTGATAGCTCCGCCATGGCAGATTCCTCTGAGGAGGGATCTGTTGTCTCAGGCGGAGGGCACAATCTTCCACCCTCGCCCGGAGCTGTGGAAGCTGTGGGTCTGGCCTCTGAGGGGGTTCAGTACCTAAATGCTGGTCTATCAGCCGGGGTGGTTGAAACCATACTTAGCTCTAGGGCTCCATCTACTAGGAGATTATATGGCCTCAAGTGGAATGTGTTTGTCACTTGGTGTAGAGAACATGAGTTCGATCCAGTCAACTGCCTGGGGGCTTCAGTTCTGGAATTTCTTCAAGATCGTTTCTCTGCGGGTCTCTCCCCTTCCACGCTTAAGGTGTATGTGGCTGCCATTGCGGCTTTCCACGCACCTGTAAGTGATGGGCCTCTGGGGAGGCACCAGTTGGTCATTCGTTTTCTCTGTGGTACTTGGAGGATGAGACTGGCAACCAGGTCTAGGGTTCCTGCCTGGGACCTGGCTATTGTTCTTGAAGGGTTATCCCTGGCCCCCTTCGAACCTTTAGAGTCGGCTTCACCTAAGGATTTAACGCTAAAAATGGTATTTCTCTTGGCTATTACCTCACTTAAGAGGGTGGGAGATCTCCAAGCCCTGGCAGTGACACCAGCTTGCTTGAAGTTTGCCCCTGGCAGAGTGAAGGCCTTTTTGCACCCAAGTCCGGGCTACGTGCCTAAAGTACCAACTAATACGGCTCGATCTACAGTCCTTCAGGCATTTCATCCTCCACCTCATGTGTCGGCAGAAGAAGAGAAGCTTCATTTGCTCTGCCCCGTCAGAGCTTTGAGCATGTACCTCGAGAGGTCCTCTTCTTGGAGAAGGTCGGACCAATTATTGGTGTGTTTTGGGTCACCTAAGAAGGGGCTCCTGGCATCAAAGCAAACGATCAGTAATTGGATCGTTCAGGCGATTACTTCAGCTTACAAGGTGCGCGATATGCCTTAACTTTTAGCTGTTAGGGCTCATTTCACTAGAGGTATGGCTTCCTCTAGGGCCCTCCTTTCGGGAGTGCCCCTACAGGAGATCTGTGAGGCAGCCGGTTGGGCTACTCCACACACTTTTATTAGGTTCTACAGTCTTCACCTTCCTAGTACGCCTGGCACACACGTACTTAGTCCTTGCTGAGTGCCTAAAAAAGTTTCACTCCGGGACAGGCCTATTCGGTGCGTGGCCTAGTGGGCACTCGTTCCCCAAAGAGTCGATTTTATCGACGCAGTGTTAAGTTCCCTCGAAAGGGAACGTCTCTGGTTATGACTATAACCCTTGTTCCCTGAGAAGGGAACGAGACACTGCGTCGTTCTGCCACGCCCCTTGAGGCCTTAGAGCGTCTTGCTTCATCGCGAGGCTGGTATGTGTTGTGTCAGCGTCACCTTTATACTTCCAGGTATGCCGTCACATGTTACGTCACGACGCAACACCAATCAGGATTGGAATAGTTTCATTCATACTTCAGAGGCGCACACGCTTAGGGAGCGTCCCCAAAGAGTCGATTTTATCGACGCAGTGTCTCGTTCCCTTCTCAGGGAACAAGGGTTATAGTCATAACCTGAGACGTTTTTTGTTAGACCCTCTATATGCTGTTTGAAGGACAAATTTTCTTCTAAAAGGAAACCAAGATATTTATAGACTGATACTCGTTCAATTACTTTCTCATCTAGTGTAGCAATTGGACAAGCATCCTCTGTTTTCCTTGATTTAGAAAAGCACATCACTTTAGTTTTATCTGAGTTTAGTACAAGTCTCAATTTCTGCAGATTCTTCTGAATAATTTTAAAAGCAGATTGCAGGTCCTCAATAGCACTTGTCAAGGCTGGAGCAGAACAATACAAAACAGTATCGTCGCATAAAAATGACACTTTGCATTTGTTACATTTTGACACAAGTCATTTATATAAATAGTAAATAAAATGGGACCCAAAATGGACCCCTGGGGGACACCATTATGTATAAGTAATGAGTTTGAGGACACACCATCAGCACGAACACTTTGTGTTCTGCCTCTCAAATAATTATCAAACCATTTGACTGCTTTTGGAGACATTCCAATATCCACCAATCTCCGAGACAGGACATAGTGGTCAACTGTGTCAAACGCCTTTGAAAGATCTAAAAACAGTGCAGCACAATATTCTTTAGAATCAATAGCACTTATAAAATCATTTAACAGTTTCATAGTGGCAGTGACAGTGCTATGTTTTTTACGAAAACCCAACTGTGAATCATTTAAAATATTTTTGTTAGTAAATAGTCTTTTAACTGGTCATTTATAAGCTCTTCTAAAACCTTGGCTAAAGCAGATAGCTTAGATATTGGCCTACAATTATTTGGGTTTGATCGGTCACCACCCTTAAATAAAGGAGTGACATATGCTGACTTCAAAACACTTGGTATTAATCCAGTTTCAATAGTCAGGTTGAAAATGTGTGCTAAAGGTTCTGCAATATGTTCAGCAGCAATATTTAAAAAGTATGGGTCCAACCCATCAGGACCAGCGGATTTCTTAGTATTTAACCCTATAAGAGCATCATACACCTCCTTCGTTTCAATAGGAACAAGATCAAAATCGATTGGTAGTTGATTGTACTTAAAAATTTAAGGCAGCAACTTATTTTACTGTGTTTTTTAATGTGACTCTTTACCTTCAAAATATATATTACTTTGCATAATAATGAATTTTAACATTACTTCTGCATTTTAGAGAACATGTTATTGTGAGAGAAAAAAACTATTAAACAGTTTTGGAGAAAAAATATTATTGACAGGAAAGCACTATGAGGAAACATTATAAAATTAATTTAAATATCCTTACACCATGAATGTATGTTTACTTCAGAAACAATCAATGTCATTTCATTTCTAATTTCATCAAGAATTCACTGCCATCTTGTATTCGCAAGTTCAAGGCTTAAAGGTTTCTTCAAAAACTAATATCATCATTAAAATTTACTTGAATGCTGCTTAAGGCCATTATCAGAACTTTATTATAGGACTTTTGACAGATGAAACAATTTGAATATGTGCTATTTTTAAATGTGTCGAAGAATTAAAAGTAGAGATGCACTGATATGAAATTTCTTAGCCGATACCGATGCCGATAGTTTGGATTTTCTTATGGATAAAAATCTCTCTCAAATAATGTTGAAAACTATAAAGAGAACAACAGAGCTATATTTAACTGCTATTTATTTCCAGATATAATATTTACACTCAAATAAATCTGAAATATTTGTATAAAACTCAGTTACACATAGGCTACTATTCATAAGCACTTGTCTTCATGGCAAATTTATTCAAACATACATATAAAATTAACAGTAAATAAGCTCCTCTCTAGTTTTTTAAAGCTAACTAACATATTGTTCACAAGCTGTTTTATTGACATCTTTCCACGGTTGAAACACTGATTGAGTGATTACATGAGATACGGATTTCGGTAAGTTGTAGGCTACTGTATCTTTCAACTTACCATCTTATATTCATGCATATTTTTCTTGATGTAATTTGTTTTAAAGTGGAAGAAAAGACTCGCGCTGCTGCTTGAACTAAGGTGTTACAGTAATCTGTCACATTTAAGAGCGTCAAAACGCCATTTATTGTTTGAATTTTGTGATAAAATGGACAGAATTTAAATGATGACACTGTTTCTTTTTAGAAGTAACAAAGCACAGAGCTATTTGTGATTATTGGATGAGAGGCACACTACAAATAATGTTTAGTATAGGGAAAACGTCTCGGTTACTAACGTAACCTCGGTTTTCTCTAGAAGAGGGAACGAGTGTTGCGTAAGCTAGCTTACGCTACGGGGAAAACCTCTTTTCTCGAGAATACTGAAGCCAAACATTATCCTTATAATTTGTATTAATTTAAAACGCATTTGCTGCAGCGAGCAGACCTAGGCGAGGCAGCTCGCGCGCCTATTGGCTGCTCTGCGGCAACTGCTGCAACCTAACGAGGGACTGCTCGTGACGTAAGCACCAATGAGGGCGCTGGCGCCCTCAGTCGTCACGACCCGCGCGAATGGGCGTGGCTTATGCCTATATACAGGGTACCCGCGGGTCTTAAAAGCCTTGAAAAAGTCTTGAATTTGATCATCTCAAATTAAGGCCTTAAAAGCCTTGAATTTAGTATACAAAGTCTTGGATTTCGTTACAAAGGTCTTATATATTTTTTTTTGCCTTTGCTAGGATTAAGTTCATACCGTAACAAAATTAACTGTTACTAATGTAGGCTAATTCAAAATGTATGCAGCGTTGAGTGCACCTCGCGCTCCACGTCATAGCAGAAAAAGCGATCGCGTGTGCACCCGTTACTATGGTTACTAGGCAAGTGAGGTACAGAACAAGATAGTACCTAGCCTAGTTTAATCCGCTGTGGCCTTAAATGACAGAATTTAAACCCCAAATAAGAGCTTTTCTGTTAAAAGAACATATTTTCTACCCGGCCTTTTCAATAGTATCTGGCAACTAGGCATGTGCCGGTATCAAATTTTCGTGCTGCGATTAATTGAATGAGCTTTTATCACGGTATACGGTATTATCACGATATTTTAATTGCTCAAGAGAAACAGATGGATTGCGGGTATCTAAAAAAACAACTTGCATCACAATGTGTAATTGTGATTTTCAAAACATGGTAACTAAACAGAATTTTATTAAGTTTAGTGACAACGTGTTACAATGTTTACATGGTACAATGACTGGTAGGTTACTGTTTGTATTATTCAAATAAATTCTTGTATTTGATTTTAATCTTAATTCAATATTGACTCATTTGGATAAATATTAGGTAGGCTACAGTCTGCATGTTAATTTTTCTCAAGAAAAAAATATATCTCACATAATGCTGTAAACAGAGATAAATTAAATATAATGCGGTTTTCATTATAATAACAATTATGTAATGACAAGTAAACATATAATTAATATGTAATAAAGTGCACATATTTAGCAAAATTACAATTTTTTCTAGTCAACTAAAGTGCTGGTCATTAAATGGCTTTCCTGAGGTAAATGTAACGTTCTGTGACATAACTGTTCTCCTGCAATTTTATTGACCTCTTTCCGTGAAAAACACTGATTGATCGACATTTTGTATGAGGCATAAACCTTAAGGTAAGTTGTACTGTATCTTTAAATAAAAAGTAACAGATGATCGGTTTACTTGAACTGAGGCGCAGCGATCTGTCACAATGGACAGAACCTTTTTTTTTCATATCAAAAGTATAACCTGCTCTGTCTAGTCTGTCGGCAATGGCGCCACCAGGGGGTGGCCAGGGGTGGCCGTGGCCACCCCTGGCCGACTCCTGGCCACCCCACTGGCCACCCCAATGGCCAGTACAAATTTTAGTAGCATCCAAGGGCGTAGGTTTAGGGGGGGACGCTAGGTACTAGTCCCAATCAATATTTTGAGATGACAAATTTGTCCCCACCAACATTTGTCCCCACCTCAACATTGAGGTGAGGTGATGTCCCCACCAAAGCTGAGACCAAACCTACGCCCATGGTAGCATCAGTTATGCATTTTATAAATAAGTCAAAAATATTCTTTAGTAAAAGAAGACGGGGAATTATGTGTCGTGACGTGCTTTTTAAGTGCCAAACGTTACAGTATAGAGGGTATGCGCATGACGTCACCGTCGGCCGGAGTGAATGCGGTCACGCCCACAAGTGGCAAAAAGACTGAGCGGCAGCATTTGTTTTCAGCGTGAATGCCGTGAAAAACACACAAAACACATCTAAAACTGGAAAGAGCTTTGCGATTGACTGTACAACTAGATTTGACCAAAAATCTGAGGTACTGTATATTTTTACAGACTGCAAAAAGCTACAGAACAGACTATATTCTGCATAATTGGATGTTTTTAAATAAACACTGACAAAAAACTATACAAGTTTTAGGGCTGGACGATATGATGATATACAGTATAACATTAATGTAAGTGATCACTCGGATTTAGACCTATCTATTTATATAAAACGTTTACAGGCAAATTCTCTTAATTTATTTCCCGGGCGTCGAAATCAGGCACATATAAATGTCAGGAAACACGATTCCTGGCTGCATGTCAATATCCATGGATCACTGGATCTTTGATAAGTTGTAAGGAACACTATATCGAGTCCAACTTTTTGTTTAAACTGATAATAGTTTGTTTTACTCGCGTTTTCGCTGTTTCCCCTATTAACTCCAGCCACGCAGCAGCTCTTTTGCCACTCAGTCCGGCTGAGGGGGGCGTGTTCCGGCGGGGAAGTGACGTTAATGCATTCCCTCTATACTGTTTCAGCAGCTTTTTGATGTGTCTTTGCCACGTTTTGACAAGCAGGGATGCAAACAGCGCGCTTTTCGGCGCCTCCCGATTTTCGCACTTCAGTTTGGGTGACAAAGTCATCTGAAGTCATTCCATAGCTTAATGTGAGGGACAGAAGTCTATTTACATCATTAAAGTATACGGAAACTCGCTTTCCCTCCTCTGCGGCTGTCAATCATTCTCCATTCATATTCAAACAGCGCGCGCGCCTCTTGGATGCACGGTAAAACTCTCTCCAATATGATACATTCACATTATAATGCATTATCTGTAGATAAAAGGCTGTAGATTTGCATAAAATTACTTTATTTTGTTGGAGTTTGTTGCTGTTTTTAAACGACTCACTACCGTGTGCTTGCTAGATCACACACATCACAAGGACTATGAATCGGCATCAAATGCACAATAACTGGAATTCAAAACTGTGAAACAAAGGAACAAATCGCACTAGGATTTGTGCGCTCGACATTTCTTCGCTTTGTGACGTGAACTTTTAAATGCACACTTATGCAGCGCAGCACACTGTGACTCCATGTTGCTTTGAGCACATCATTCTGCACCCGCGAATCCCGCGATGCGCATACACGCTGTGTGTGCTCTGTTTTTCATGTTATCATGGGTTTGCGCACTGAAATATTATTAAAAGCCAATATATTTTGTTATACCTAGCCTGCTCAATACATTTAAAATAAGCATAATTTAATTGCATATTATTTCTTTGTAGTGTAGGCTATATATGCACTTCTGAATTCTTGACATTCATATATAAATATAAAATTGTGAAATGTATGATTGCCTGATTGAATTTTATAAGAGAACTAATAGTAATTTGTTTTATTAACATATTTAGATTTTATAAAATTACTGTGCAGATTTTTTTCAAGAATTGCTTTTTGCTGCTGATTTATACACTCATTAAGTTTATTCAAAATTCATAATACATTTATGAAATATTTAAAGGTCTTAACTGTAATCCTACACTGCAAAATAATAACTTAAAAAGGATTAAATTCATCACAATTATGTAAGTATCTGGAAATTTGCCGCGGGGCGAGGGTCCTTATATATATCATATCTATGTAATATATATCATTATATATAATATAATATATACATTAGTAGGGCCCTACTAATATCATTAGTAACATTAAATATAACACAATAAACCAGGAGTTTCCTTAAGTCTTTCTGATAATTTTCTACAGGCCGGTTTACTACAACAGTAGAATACAATTCTGAAATTATGGTTTATAGTTTTGGTGTGCCACCCCAAGATTTTAAGTGGCCCCATCTGGCCACCCCTATGAAAAAATTCTGGAGGCGCCACTGTCTGTCGGTGTCAGTGTCCTCTTTGCTCCGCGATTTTTCTCTGCGTGAGAGCGTGTGAAAAGTGTCAATTCCGTAAAGCGGCTTTCAGACAGAACGCGATTTGCTATTTTGCAAATAAAAAGTTGAACTATTTTTAACTTTGACCCCGGCGTGCTTTGGTCGACGCAGCAACAAAACGTCCCCGCGAGTATTCTGCGTCCTGTCTGAAAGGCGCTTGAGTCTCAAGTTGAATGCGTGAGAGTTGGCAGCCCTGCGGGGGGTAAATCGTCGGCAGCGTTCCTCCTTCCGCCATGCTTCTACTCCATGTAAGGATTGTTTACATTAGACTAGAGTGCGCTCTGCGCCGCGTGCACACAGTGCTTATACATGTGGGGATTGTTTACATCAGAGTGCGCACTTGTTTTGCGGAGCATATACGCAGTGTTTAAGCGGTTGATAGAAAATTAGCTAATGCGTGTTCTAAAAGTCTAAATTCAAATCTATTATTTTTCACGGTATTTTGAAGTGGCCGCGATAACAATATCGTGCATATTCATTACCGCGATTTTTCGCATTACCGAATACCGGCACATGTCTACTGGCAACCATGCGCGCGCACTCTCTCTACGCTGCTGAAGAAGCACGGATGATCTGAAAACACAGACAAGCTGGAGTTCAGCGATCTTTATTTAAGATGTTCTACTTAAATTAAAATGTCATTCAGTCAGTCTGTGTTCTGTCACGAGCCGCTTGCGCTGTTTGTGCGACTAAACCTGCGATCAAAATGCAGGCTGATATATCCACCAGTGTTCATACGAGCAAGAATGCAATGTTTCCCGAATATCCACACGATTTCAAATGTGACATTGATTTTATACAACAGTAAATAAGAAAAGAAAAAAGGGTAACATTAAGTGATGTACTACATTTAAAACAGCATTGTCAGGCTTGCTCTATTTTGCAACGAAATATGTGGCTTTGAACGAATCGTGAGATTCCATAGATATAAACACTAGATGTCGCCTGGCTACGGCAGTTCATTGGAACGAATGCGTCAATAGAGCCGCCATCTTGAAACAGGGGAACCCCTCATCAGCGTCAATGTAGGAAATGCTCTAACGGAAATAAAATCACCATAAATCGTCATGAATGCGATTTTCTAGTTGTTTTGGTTCGTTCCAACGGTCAGACATGTATTTATCATTGAGTCCAGAGATATTTAAAAAAATGTACAAAATTTCACAATCTTGTCAAATGTAATCCCTTGATGTCTGTTTTTTAGATTTCGTTCGTGTGAACATCCATACGCAGCACAAAAGTCCAGCATCATCCATGAATTCAGCGTTACCTAGCTACTTCCCATGACAAGACCCCTGTTCCAAGATGGCGGCGGTTTTGACGCATGTTTAGAACCCCAAGGCGACATCTAGTGTTTATATCTATGGTGAGATTCAATGAATGAATGACTCAAAGATTCACTCATAAAGATAGTGAGTTACTGCCACCTACAGTCTAAGTGGAACAGAGGGCACCAGGGGGTACGGCACTCTAAAAAATTGGAGAACCATAGAACTTAGGAAAAGGGATCATTATCATTACAAGTGCTACTGCTAAAGAGTGCAATGTCAATAATTTCTCATAAGCTTAATTGAATTGGCCTAGAGAGAATAATTATTATGACATTTTCTGTCTAAAGACATAATATATAATATATAAAATATATTATATAGTTATTCAGAATATATAAAATGACTATCAAAAGTAAAGTAACTGCAGTTTGACCAAAAGTTGACAAAAAATGCAAAGACTTTTCGTCAACTACAACTATAAAAAACGGGATGACTCAAATGTGATTAAGACCAATAAGCATTTTCGTCTGAGGACTAAGACTAAACCAAAAATGGCTGCCAAAATTAACACTGGCCTACACACACGTGCGCGCTACAATGCTGTTGCGGATGTATTAAGTATGACTGATAATTTAAGTAAAATGTTTTATTTAATTCAAGTAGCCTCCTTGTACATAATTATTTTCTAGGGTTTAAAATGTATACAGATTTGACATTTTCCCCTCATACTTCTGTCGGAATGGGTACGAAGTTGGCATTGAATTTCATTTGAAATGGTATTAAAAAGTTCTTAAAAAGCCTTGAATTTAAGTTGGAGGATCCTGGGGGTACCCTGTTTTTAAGCCAGAGCCAAAGCTCAGGGCGTGGGTGCCAAATCGTGCCCCCGGCCTGTGAGAGGAAATCTCTCCTCAACGGAACAGGCCATGGAGCCAGGCTCTGAAGCTGCATCAGCTCCGGAAACCAAACTTGGTTCAGCCAGAACGGAGCTACTAGAAGCACAGAGGAACCGTTCTCCCTGATACGCTTGATTACCTGTGGTAACAGCGTGATCGGCGGGAAAGCATAGAGAGGGCGGCTGGGCCAGTGATTGGCCAGGGCGGCCTTGTTCTTCGTGAAGCATATTGGACACCAATGTTCCCTCTAATTTTTTTTCTTGCTGAGCAAAACTTTTTTCTATTGGGCGGACATTTGTCGCCAGCCGAGCAAAAATATTCTTTATACCTGACCTGTACAGCATACGTAGAAACACAATGGTTTCAACAATCAGTTGTAACTTTTAACTTGAATGGGCCATTTCTATTTTATTTGACCCTTGATGTAACTTATTGGTATTAAATCATATTTTTGAAAAACAAGCAGTTAATTAAGAAGTCACCAAATGAAGCACATTTTAGGTTACCTGGTGATTTTTTTACAGTGCTGTTAACTGTACAGTCTTTACCAAGATATCAGTAAATAAATTGTTTTTGTACAGTCAATTAATTGTGCACAGGAAGCATTAAACCATCAAAGTTAAATGATTGTTTATTGCTTATGAATTTCCAATATTTTCTTTAGCAGGGGGTTTCAAACTTTTTAATGGCAATGAGCCCTAAACAATACCCTTGTGAGATTCTTTATTTAGGCTTATAATATAATACAATGTAGGCCTAATATAACCTAAACTATACCGTTGTGAGATTCTTTATTTAGGTTTATAATATAATAACATATAGGCCTAATATAACCTAAACAATACCTTTGTGAGATTCTTTATTTAGGCTTATAATATAATAAAATATAGGTCTAATATAATATAATATAAAAAAAAAAACGAATTGAAGTATTTGAAGTGATATAATATATCAGTTTAAATGCTTCAATTTGTTTACATATTATATTATTATAATATGAAAACAAACTGAAGCATTTAAATAGATCTAATTGCTAAATATTTTCAAGAAAAGTGAATATGTGAACTCTTTTATAGTAATCTAACCATGACTGAAACTCTAACCATGACTGAAAACCCACACACAAGGGATCTATTTAAACTAATGATGTATTTTGAATTTGCACGCGGATGGGTGTGTAATTGTTACCGTTCTGTGTCCATCAACCGTTATTTCCACCACTAATCAAACCACTCTTCTTTAAAACATTATGATGTGATTTTATTTCACATGTCTTAGTGTTTCTCGCTGCCTCTCGTATTGAGCTATTTGGTCCGCACACACGACTCGCTGCCAATCACACGCGCTCACATCATTCTCTTTCTATGAGACCTGTAAACTGCATTCACCAGTTTTCACTCTATAGCGATTGACCAGAGCACTGAAATTATTTCTCACTTAAACTACAATCAAATGGATTTCCCCACACATTTCGCGTCAGTCCTCTGCGTGGGATTTTATTCTTTTCTGCGCGGCCGCGACATCAGAGGTGCGCTCCCGCCGTCCACAGCAGAGAGCGTCGAAGAGACAGATGATCGCAGCCTGGCCGAAAAAGGAGCCTTCCAGGATTTCGACAGCTCCTCGTGCAGTGCGGGATGAAATGGGGCGGGCCTCGTGGGAGGCGCTGCGCGGCGACTCCTGAAGAGAAGGGGCGGGGACCGGAACGGAACCCGACTCCCCGAGCTCCCCGAACCCGAACCCGACTCCCCGAGGCGAGAAGAGAACAGCCGTCCTCTTCGTCGTCCCCTTCCGACTCGTCACGGGAGATGGGAGCGACCGAAGTCGGGCGCTGGCCATCGGTGAGTGACACGGGGCAAAGCGAAGCACGCGGGGATCCCGCCGGCATGCATTTCTCCACCGGAACCTCCTCAGGCGGCCTCTGAGAGCGGCGCTTCTTACGGTGCGGCGCAGAAGAGTGAGGCGGAGGCGCGGAATCCACGTTGAAGATGGCCAGTCGAGCCCGCAGGGTCGACAAGGCCATGGTGTCGCACTCGGGACATCCGCCGTTGGATGGGTCTCGGCCCAAGCAGGAAGTGCACAGGATATGACGGTCCCCGTTGGCGAGAGGGGCTCTGCACGAGCCACAGGAAATACGAGGGATTTGTATGAAGGCCTCGGCTCTTTTAGTCAGGGAAAAACTTGAGTGTCGCGGCGGCGAACGCACACGGAGCGTAAGAAAGGATATGGGCGCCGGATAGTGCAGCAGGAACGGCGACTGAAGGCAGCGAGAAGACGACCGGCTTCCTCAGAGAGCTTGTCCCGCTTAAAAGGCTTTTAATCGGCACTGATCATCGGCTGTCTTTAAACAATCGTAATGAAAATAATTGCTTTTATCGACTGATGCCGATTGTTGGCCGATACATCGGTGCATCTCTTATTAAAAGTGCCTTTTATTGAAGAAGTATACGGTATTTCCCCTTTGCACGGATTTTGTTTGTACCATGAAAAAAAATATAGGGAGAAATAAATAGGGTTTTGGTTACAAGATCCAGTGTTTTTTGGTTTTGTCCTCTTTTTCAATGTTATTCCCAGTAAATTACTTGCATCTGCTTCCTGTTTTGACATAACAGTACATAATCATACTTTCTTTGTGCTTTTAGTTTTTCCAGAAGTGCTTGTTTGGGGTTAACTGTAGTTCTGTAAAATAAATAATCAGGCTTGTTTAGTCCTCTTAGACCTCTGAAGCTTTTTAATGATGGAAAGGGCATATTTGTATAATCAGTCTAAAGTTAGAAATGATGGGAGATCATGAAATAATAATGATACAATGTGTTACTGCAGAAACTATGTATTATAAGACCATTCTGCAAGACTATCAATGATGTTATGCTGTCAGTCTTTAAATAAGAGAACTATCTGCACAAACATATCTGTACAAATGTTTCTCAAGTAAATGAGAACAAATACATAGTATATTATTAAATATTATTTGTCCCTTTTTTCCTATTATTTGATTTTTATGTCATGCTACACAACAGCATAATCCAGCTTATCCTCAAAGGATAACGGAAGTTAATAACTGACTATGATGTCAGGTAGAAAAACAGCAGCATTAAAAGGGAATCCACATTATGCACTTTTATTCGACAGTGAAAGTACAACTTTTTAAATTACACAGCTCCTGGAGAAATGCTAATATTTAGATTTTTTTTTTTCATATTACATGATCAGCTTAAAACTTTGCACTGAAAATAAAATACACCATTTATTGTATTTGCTCTGTTCCCCTGTTGGTTTAATGACACCAGCACTCAAGTTGCATGAACAAATTTGTAGAAAGTTCTCGCACTGTAAAAAAAACAAAAAAACTTTCTACCAGGAGTTTACAGGCATTTTCTTTAACCCTAAAACAAAACGCAATGCGTAATTCAAAATACAATAAAAACACCTGTAATAAAATCTGAATGGGATTATACTTATACACAATTATAATCTGCTGTTTATCAAAATCATAAACTTTATATCTCAAAATTCATTCACATAGTTTCAATGTATGTTTTGCCGTTGCGACTTGTCAAGTGGCTTATAAAAATTCAACTACTATAGCCCTGCAATATCATGTCATTCACATTCAGCAGATCCTGGCAAAGGTGACAGGCCATCATTCTGCTCACACAGATGAACACTCTGCCTCTTCATCACTCTCCATTCCTGTCCCTCTCATTCGAAATAAACAGAAAATTTCTTGATCAGCAAATCAGCATATTAGAATGATTTCTGAATGATCATGTGACACTGAAGACTGGAGTAATGATGCTGAAAATTCAGCTTTGACATATAGGATTAAAAAATCTTACCCTAAACTTTTGAATGATTCTGTTTGTGTAATATATGTGTGTGTGTGTGTGTGTGTGTGTGTGTGTGTGTGTGTGTGTGTGTGTGTGTGTGAAACATTACTTTTTAATGTAATATGTTTTATTACTTATAGGCCTTTTTCATAAAGTTATGAAAAGTTAAGGTTTTTGGCAGTCATGGATTGTGTTTGGGATAATTTAAGTCCTGATTTGGGCTTGCTTGGCCCCTGTAGCACAATACATTCTTGACTGCTTTGCCGTTATGATAATGGTCGCTTAATTTTCTAGAGAGATCTGGCATTCCTAATGCTGCCTTCACGTGCTCTCGGAATTATCGTAACTAATTAGTTTCCTACTAAAAAAGAGTTTCCGAGTTAAACATTGGAGATGAACACCCTCATAAGTCGTATTTACCACTGGGAAGTTCGGGTATAATCTTGATACCCAAGGTCCAAAACAAATAATGTTACAGCTTAAATCTAAATTAGCACACCTGGTGTTGGCAGCACTGAAAACTGTTGGACATAAGGAATATTTGAATCTTCAACATTTATATGAGAATTGCATTCTGAATCAGGAGAAAATCGTGGGGGACCAAACTCACTTTTTGTATTCACAGTATGAAATACTCCCCTCCGGTAGAAGATATAGAGTCCCATTGTGCAAACTAAATCGGTATAAGAATTCCTTTGTTCTTGTATCTGTACGAATTCTGAATAACAGTTTATCTTAATAATTTTAAATTTAAAGTCTTAAATCAACTGTTTCTTCTCTTTTTATATGTATGCAGCAACATGTAGTCCAAAACAAATTTCCTTTCGAGGACAATAAAGTATTCTACTGCTACTACTACTACTTCCCGAGATGGGCGGGCCACAATCTTTAAACATGATGGAGGGGAGAGCAATTGCGGACTGTCACTGGAATTATTTATTATTTTTTTCCCACAACAGCTACATCGCCTTGTCTCGTCGTTGAAGTAGTACATATTTAGCATGTGACGGCAGCATAATTTGCTGCAGTATAGACCTTATGTAGCCCCGCCTCTCTGTAGAGTCAAATGACGTCCAGTGCAGCAGGAACGGCGACTGAAGGCGGCGAGAAGACGACCGGCTTCCTCATAGAGCTTGTCCCGCTGAAAAGGCTTTTTTGACGGCGCAGGCTTCTTCTCCAAGATCCAGCGATGCAAAGGCTTCGCTGAAGAAATGAAAATCAAGGAGCATCCTATAGAGCTCTGGCTTATATAGGCATAAGCCACGCCAATCCGCGCGGGACGTTACGACACCACCTCTCTGGACCTAATGGGTGGAGCTTTTCTAATCCATTTCCATCTCTGTGGACTTAATGTAGGGTTATGGGTTAAGGTGTGGCTGGACCATCTAGCTCCACCCATTACATCCTAACACAAAATTGTAAAGATAGCTGCACATTTGTTTATCTGGCGCATAAGGTCTATAATAGACAGGCAGTAAAGAGGAAAAAGATTAAGTGGCCGTGCAAGATGTAACCTGAGTGCAGTGACTGACAGTAATTAGGCTAAGTCCTATTGCAGTGTGAGCATGTGCATGTGTCCAATTGAACAGTGTGGCTGAACAGTCTAATGGCATTGAGATGTAAGCTGTCCCTGTATTTTGATGTGCATCTGCTGATGGACCTGACTCGCTTTACAGAGGGGAGAAAGCAGAAAAGTGTTCGTGCTGCTGACTAGAATACTCCTCTTAATTCAGCTTTCCCAAGACAGAGTTTAGAATAGATGTCCTGGATTGCTGAGAGCCATGTGCCCATGATCCTTTGAGCTGTTTCAACATCCTCTGCAGAGCAGCAGCTGTACCAGGATGTAATGCCCTGTAGATGGAATCTATAGTGTACATGTAAAAACTGGTCAGGACTGCTGTGGACACACAAGGTTGCCAGGGAAGTGAAGTCATTGGTGGGCTTCAATGGCAGACTTTAAGTACTCTATCTATTAGAGGGTAGAAATGAGAAGGGCTCTTCACTGCTATGGTCGTATTGATTTTTAATGAATCATTTATTGCATTGTATTATATTAATGGCACCAGGGTTGTCTGTTTAGATGAAGGGTGAAATTTGAGTCTTATTTAGTGGGTTGATTCATTCCTGAGTGGGAGCAACTACCCTACATCTTGGAACAGGTACAAAGGTACAATTACATCATATAGCTGAATAACTCAAACACAAGTGAGTGGAAACATACACAAACAGAGCCACTGAATCATACCTCCTTTTATTTTCCAAACACGTACTGTGATATTATAAGACATGGTTAATAATAGGTGTAAAATCAGGCACCACTTATCGCTTCCAAACACATTTTTATATAATGCTGCTGAAAACAACAGCATAGACAAGCCTAAGGAGGTTTGCTGGTCTTAGTTGGAATACATTAACCCAGCTTTGAGACCAGCTTAAACTAAAGTAGTTTAGTTGATTGGCAAGAAGATCTCCTGAAAAAGTGCCCAAAATTGGCCAACAGACCAGCTTGACCAGACTTAAAAGGAATAGTTCACTAAAAATGAAAGTTCTGTTATCATGTACTCACCCTCATGTTGTTCTAAACATAGCCTATATGATTTTCTTTTGTGCAACATAGAAGATATTTTGAAGAAGGTTGGTACCAAACTATTGGTGACCATTGTTATGACCCGGCTCAAAGTCATAACATAAAGAGGACACTTCACAAGATGGGTTTCAATAGAGAAAATATTTATTTTAAAAGTTTATTTTATGGTTAAACAAATAATGTATAGGGTCAAAATATAAGGCAATAATAGTAAATATCAATAAAACATCAAATCAATAAACTGTTGGAAATGAGGTTTGTAGAGTTGTGGAAATCATATGGGAACACAAACTCAAGAACCCACTCTTCAAATAAAGACAAAACAAAAATGAGAGAGAACTAGACAAAATCCAGGAGCTCCTGGATCAAAGGTCACAGGCAGGAACATAGCATGACATTACACACAAGACAGTGGCTGCGTTCGGAATCGCATACTTCCCTACTATATAGTAGGCGAGAAGAGTAGGCGAGCGAAAAAGTACGTTCGAATCCTCAGTATTCATAAAAGAGTAGGCGAGAATTACCTGGTTGACGTACTAATTATCGCGAGATTTGGACGATAGTGCGTTCGAATATGCCTACTTTCCTACTATATAGTAGGCGAAAACAGTACGTGAGGGAAGCAGTACGTTCGAAACATCAGTATTCCTAAAAGAGTAGGCGAGAAGTTCCCGGATGATCTCCTACTTTCGCCCAGACATTTGAGTGTTATTACTGTATTTGCATACATTTTAAACCGTATACATCTGAAATACCATTACTAAATATTTATTCAAAATCTGGCAAGATTACTACGTGTAACTGATATGAAATAGACATCTGAGTGACGTGTGTGTACTATTGTTTAGGAGAATTCACTGTTGTTAACACTGTTTTTATTAGTTTAATGCGTTTTACATAAAGTAACTAAACATAAGTAATCTATTTCATTTATCCATTAGTACTGTTGAAAAATTGTTGAACATTTATGATGGATAAAAAGCTATTTATTAGCAACAACCTCAACATGTAAATGTAGTATTGAGCTCATAAATCACAGAGGTAACGTGAGTCTTGTCTGGATGTTACAGGGACGGATGAGCACACGCGGCTGCTTATCCGGTGGAGAGTGGTTCATGAAGCGCTCTTCACCGGAAAGCGTAAGGCTGCCATCAAAGGCTTTGAGTGAGTATACAGAAATATTTAAAAATCAATTGAATACTTTATTTGCAGTACATTTCAATTATTGTATTTTCAAACAGAGATATAACTTTTTCATTCTTGATTTCTCTCTTGCTGCAGATCTTTTGTGGAGGAGCAGAGCCTGCAAGGCAGGGTGACGGCGGCGTTTGTTAAAAAAAAAATGGGAAAACCTGAAACAAAAATACAAAGTAAGATCATTTTGTTACTTCTAATACATAAATTAAATGATTAAATATTGTGCTGTTAAAATGACTGCTTTTGTATCATGCTTGTGCATTTTTGCAGGATCTGAAATGTCCGCAGAGGGGGGTGAGCACTGAGGATGGAGAGGCCACAGCAGCATCTTGGAAGTGGTACACTGCCATGGATGAGGCAATTGGGGGCAGACCCTCCATCTCTCCTCCTGCCCTCGTTGCCTCATGTGGGCCGGATGCTGCTGTGGTCTCTTCGTCCTCAGTGAGGCCAGAGCCAGCAAGAGCCAGTAAAAGGGCTATAGATGTGGAGGAGCTGATCCGGGACATGGAGGAGCGAGAAGAGGAGAGAGAGCGGAAGGCAGCAGAGAGGGAGGAGAGGCTGTGGAGAGAAATGGAGGAGAAGGAGGACAGAAGAGAACGGGAGAGACGAGAGAGAGAGGAAAGACAAGAAAGAGAAGTAAGAGAAAGAGAAGAGAGATGGCACCGGGAGGCAGTCGAGAGAGAGGAAAGGAGAGAAAGAGAAACCAACGAAAGGGATGAAAGGTTCCTTTCTGTTCTTCAGATGCTCGCCAAAAAATAAATTATTTGACAAAAAACATCTTCTGATCTTTTGCACATTTGGGTTGATGTGAATTAAATTTGTGAATAAAAATGGGAATCTCTCTCTCTCTCTCTCTCTCTCTCTCTCTCTCTCTCTCTCTCTCTCTCTATATATATATATATATATATATATATATATACACAGTACTGTGCAACAACTACAAATGGTGGCCTAAGAATTTTGTACAATAATATGTATATAAAACAAACTATTCCTAGGCATTCACAGTACATTATAGACTTCTAGAAATTTAGTGATACTTTAAGATTGTAATCAAATTCATAAATTAAATATTTATGAAACGTTGATTAATAATTAGTGAATGTATGGTGTAATGTAAGAAGAAAAAACACTTTAAAACACTTGTTTTACTGGAGTGTATTATATGACTTTTAAAGGTTTACAGAGTTCATGCAAGGATCTTAAAGGCAGGTCATGGAGGGTTAAGTTCCAGCACACCTGTCAGTAAATTTCAAGTAGTCAGTTATTAATTGGTTTAAATTGATTCAGGGGTGTATAATTAGGGTTGGAAAAACTCTGCTGGATAATAGCCCTCCATGAACAAAGCTGAACTTGAGACTGTTTACACAAATTACACACAGTAAAATAGTGACTAAAGGGTTACTTAACCCAAGCAAATAAATCATAATAGTAATAATTCAATAGTCATTATTTACTCGCCTTGATGTTGTTTGATCCCTCTGTTTTTTGTTTTCCTGAACACAAAAGGTGATTTTGGTCAGGTTTGTACTGTTTGGTTTAATACAATATCAGTCAATGGTCTTTCAGAAGCTTCAAAAGCGTCATTAAATAATGCCATGAAGCTTCTGAAAGTTGGGCTCCATTGACTGATATTGTATGAAACCAGCAGAACAAACTTGACAAAAATTCCCTTTTGTATTTAAACAATAAAAAACATTAAATAAGTAAATAGTAAACCGTAAATAATTGCTGTATTTATATGTTGAGGTGAACTAACCCTTTAACCCACCAAATATAAATTGTAGTAAATTTATGTATGCATTTTGCATTATAGTAATTCCTTGACAAACTAAGCAGCTTTGACTGTTTATGCCCATGACTGATTCAAAAAATGCTTTACAAATATCAATCACATTTATGCATTTGACATTTTTTATCAAAAGTGATTAACTCCATTTATTTACAGGGACAATGACCCTGGACAAACCTGGAGTAAAGAGCCTTGCTGATTGACCAGCAATCTTCTTCTAGCCAGTTCATTGGTTTATCCCTCTACACTACAAAAGGTTTTAAAGCTCTAACAAATATTTGCATGTAATTGTAAACCTATAAAATGACATTTGTCAAGAAACTGAATGCTGACAACATGAATTTTAAAACATTTTTATCTTTCTTAATGTTTTAAAGGTAGTCATGCTCATGGAAAGCCGGCACAGGGATGTTTGGAGCAGACACTGCAGCAGCCAGATTGTCCCGCACTTGTTCTCCCACTCTTGCTGCAAGGTTGTGGGAATCAGGGGGGCCGTCATCATGGTCTTCCTCATCCTCTGGCTCAACGATGTCCCCATTGGCTAGAGCGAGACTGTGAAGCACAGCGCAGCACGCAACAATCTCAGGCACGAAGGCAGGGCTCACCTCCAAGGCCTTGAAGAAAATGCAGCGCCAGCGTGTCTTCAGCATCCCAAAAGCTCTCTCCACGATGTTGCGGCCACGGGAGTGCTTGCTGTTGAAACGAGCCTGCACAGGGTTCTGTACAGGCTCTCTGTAAGGGGTGATGAGGCAGATGGGTGCACTCAGGCAAGGATAGCCTCCATCCCCGAGGATGCACTTGCCTGCAGGTGGGTAAAGGTTGCCAGCATACACAGGGCTGTTCCTCAGCACCCTGGCATCGTGCACAGACCCAGGATATCCCACAAAGACATCAAGGAATTTCCCCCGGTGATCAGAGATGGCCTGGAGTTGGATGGAGTGAAACAGCTTCCTGTTGAAGTAACAGTGGGAGTTATTTGCTGGAGGTTTGATACAGATATGACATTAAAAACTTATCTCCTCTAAAGTGCCCTTAAAACTTTAAAGACTGACTCTTTAAGTTTATCAGCACTAGTGAGCTCTATATCATAATGAGTAGCAACCAGAAACAGCTACTCTTTAGTGCACTTTTCAAATATTTCCTCAGAAGGTTCTTTCAAAAAATCTTCCACATTAGAAGCCATGGCTAAACTCTACACCTTCAAAACAATAGCTACCTTAGGAGTTCCCTAAAAACACCACAGTATCCTTTCAAAATAGTTCACAGAAAGAAAAAAAAAGTATTTAAACTTATGAACAACTCCATTTCCACAAAGCTACTAAATGGTAATTTAATCTACACCAGTTAACAAGTCAATCACTTACCCGAACTCTAAAAAGGTTGAACAAAACCCTCTCAACAGGTAACATGCTAACAATATAGTACTCCTACAAAAAGAGACCAACTCATAAGTCACAAAATCATGCCTAAATTGCTGTCCACATTCAACAACCTAGCATGCTATCTTAAAACTGCATGCTACCTAAAACTGCATAACATCAACATGCCTAACAACTTTGGTTATTGGTGCGAAATTACTTACCAACTTGAAGAAAGTGGGGATGAGAAAAAAATTCTGCTCTCTCTCAAAAAAAAAAAACATTTCACAAGTTCCCCAAATGTAATCATTGATGCTAAAGACCACACCAATGAACATGGCTATCTTAGACAACAACTCCGGTACACTAAATAAAAAAAAATAAAAAACCTCTTCAATCTTCAAAGGCTTACCAGTCTCGGGGCCACTTTAGACGCTGAACTTCATGTCACCTGGCAAAAACCAGGCCCTGAATAGTGTACCCCCAACAGAGATTAAATCTCCACCCGGGATACCTTCAAAAATAACAAACTAACAAAACAAACTAACAAAACAAACAGTGTGCCGTTGGAAGGATTGACTAGCAACCCAGATGGAACACTCTACCTAACTGGAGACCTCTAATAACCCAATAAACTTTTTAGTCTTACTTTTTAGTAGCGTTTTATGACAGACTAATTGTAAAATAATTGTTTTGCAGCTTAGATTATTTCTGTGAGGTGTCCAGAACAACATACTAAAAGTCCTAAGAAATCCTAGTTGAGGAAATATGTAGGGGTGTAAATATGAATCGATTCGTATCGATCCATCAATTATACAGCCGACGATTAGATTAGATGCATCGATGTGTCCGCAAGAGTATTGATTAATGTGTTTATTTTGCCGCCTATCTGTTCGCCTGTCTATTTTCAGCATCAGCTCTGAGTCCGACATATGCGTACAACCTATTACTAAACTGCGGGTGGCGCTAACCTCATTATTGTCTTCTAGTTCACACGCGTTACTTATGTTTCACAGTCTATGTTCACACACATTGTTGAGTATGACTTTCATGGAACGCACCTTTAATGAACGTCACCTGTGAGACGCACTGGCCTCACATCTCTCATGGAGGAGCGGAAACATAAAACGAGGAGCGAAGACGCTGAAGATCGAGAAACCGGTGCGTCTCACAGGTGACGTTCATTAACACTCACGCCACAGGCCTCACGCCATTCTCTCACATCAGCCGCGTCCTGCTCGCCACAAATGTTGTTTCTGTATTCTCAATAAAAGGCTAATTATTATTTTTTTTGTTGATTTATTTGAAACTAGATATCATGTACAAAAAACATATGGAGTATTGAATCGTATCGAATCGTATCGTGGGAAATTCTGAAGTATCGAAAATAATCGAATCGTTGGCTTAAGAAATCGGTATCGTATGGAATCGTCATTAAGGCTCCGATTTACACCCCTAGAAATATGTTTAATTCTCATCAATCCGAGATGTGTGTCAATAAGGCGAGACAACAATACACCCCAATGGGGCTATTTTTTCCTTTACTCCTATCAAAATGAAACTTTACACAATGAAAGTAATTTACCCATGAAAAGTAATTTTTTTGTATTACAAGTTTCTTTGAAAATGAATTTTAACATGCAAATGAGCTATACACTAATTGAATATACCCAAAATACACCCAAATAGGCTTAATTTTTTCCTTTACTCCTACCACAGTAAAACTTTACAAAGTGAAAGTATACATGAAAGTAACTTTTTTTGTATTACAAGTTTCTTTTGAAATTAATTTGAATATGCCCATGAGCTCCACACTTATTAAATATGTCCTAATTTGCATAGGCAGAAACACCCTTCATATGTATGACACATCTGCCCAATCTTAATCCAATCATCCTGTCAATGGGTGATGGCAATGCTGCTTTTAGACTGGCCTCTAACCTGAAAACTGCCTGGCTTGGTAGTACCTGGCAGGGGTATAACCCCCACTGGTATAGTCTCTCTCAAGTGTCACGCATTGAGCATTTACAGTCACTCATTTCGGTCTTTTGTCATGCACTTCCACCACACATTGTATTTCTCACACTGAAAAACTATTTATAATATATTTAATATGCCGCAGCGCCCCCAAAATAACACAATAGCCAATCAGAAAATAGCACTATTGTATCTGGGTAAGATTCAAGATAAGTCATGATCTCCTGTTTTAATGTTACAAAAAATTCACAACTTGTTTTGGCACAAACAATGACAACTTGACTGCTGTTAGAGAACGTTTCCCAGATAATTAGCGTCTGTAACTGTAAGCCCCCCCTCCCATTCACTCTTGCCCATCTTTAAAACTTGAGAGCCCTGTAGTCTTCAGGGTCACGGAGGCACACAAGCCTCCCCACCACGACAAGGTAGCCACAACAGGGGAGGTTTTTTTTGGTGTTTTTTATTTTATTTATTTTTTTTATTTTTTTTAAATAAATCAAATCATTAAAATTTTTTAAATATCTGATAAATCAGGCAACTGTGAGTTTGTGCAGCTATACCACGACATTCTCTGCAAATGGCAGTGCAAGGGAGTCCATGTTTTTTTGCATGTGCATCTCTTTGTGCAGCAGTCTTTCTTGCAACTACAGCGGACTACATCTAGTTAGTATTTCTGGTGGTGCCGCAGGCTGACCGGTCATTATTGGCATAAATCTCCCATCCAAAACATGGATGAGTTCTGAGTTACTTTATCACAGAATCGCCTGTATATGCATAGGTTAACTTACTGAACGGGCATGAATGTGTTAGTTATTTGGCGCCTGTTTTTTCTACTTGTGACTTTATGGCTTCTTGGCCATAAGTCAATTAGGCCTAGTGTTGAGCTCATTTGCATATTTAAAATAGATTTTTCAAAGAAACTAACTACATAATTTTTTTTTTACAAGAAACTTACTTGTATAACAAAAATGTTACTTTTCATGTATACTTTCACTGTGTGGGGTTTGATTGTGATAGGAGTAAAGGAAAAAATAAGCCCATTAGGGTGTATTTTGGGCATATTCGATTAGTATATTGCTCATTTGCATATTCAAATTCATTTTCAAAGAAACTTGTAATACTAAATGTTTTACTTTTCATGGATACTTTCATTGTATAAAGTTTCATTTTGATAGGAGTAAAGGAAAAAATAGCCCCATTGGGGTGTATTGTTGTCTGGCCTTATTGACACATCTCGGATTGATGAGAATTAAACATATTTCCTCAACTAGGATTTCTTATGACTTTTAGTATGTTGTTCTGGACACCTTATAGAAATGATCAGCCCGTTCTCATCCCAAGGCGTCATATACTGACGCTTTTGACATTTCGTCTACATCCAACGCACATGGCACCCTTTAGTGTCAATATGAGACGCAGATAGATATGGACCAGAAGGCGCCTCCTAGCGGTCTAACCCTAACCCTACCCCAGAACTAAACCTACCCATATCTATCTGCGTCTCATATTGACGCTAAAGGGTGCCATGTGCGTTGGATGTAGACGAAATGTCAAAATATGACGCCCTAGGATGAGAATGCGTTGAAATGATCTGAGCTGAAAAAATTATTTTACAATTAGTTCTATTTTTGGCTACAAAATGAGTTACTTTGCCTGGACTATTTCCACACTCCACTCAAACAAAATCCCCAACTCCAAACCATTATTGATCCCGGACGAGCCCCCAATTTTTGTTATGGCCCGGCTCAAAATCAAGTCAAGTCAAGTCAAATATATTTATATAGCGCTTTTCACAATACAGATTGTATCAAAGCTGCTTCACAGTATCAATCAAAACAACTTAACAATGTTTGTTTATTACTGAAAAAAAAATAAAAAATAAAAAGAGCTAATCAATGGTATGATTGGTTAATTAATTTGAATATCCCCAACTGAGCAAGCCAAAGGCAACAGTGGCAAGGAACCGAAAAACTCCATCCAGTGACCTAAAGGTGTCCTAACACACCATCAGATGACCCTATGGCGAAAAAAAAACCTTGGGAGAACCCAGGCTCAGTCGGGGGCCAGTTCTCCTGTGGCGTTTATGAACTAGAGGCCGAATTTACAGTAACTGTAAGATAAAAAATTCATATGAATGCCTGGCTAAATAGATGCGTCTTCAGTCTAGTTTTAAACTGTGAGAGCGAGTCTGAGCAACGAACAATATCAGGAAGGCTATTCCAGAGCTTCGGAGCTAAATGTGAAAATGCTCTGCCTCCTTTGGTGGATCTGGATATCCTAGGAATGACCAGAAGCCTCGAATTTAGTGATCTTAAAGAGCGCGATGGATTGTAGGGCGATAGAAGATCCGTTAAATAGACTGGAGCTAAACCATTTAGAGCTTTATAAGTCAAAAGCAATACCTTGTAATTAATACGGAACTTTATAGGTAACCAATGAAGTGATGATAAAATCGGTGTTATATGATCATATTTTCTTGATCTAGTAAGAACTCTAGCGGCTGCATTTTGGACTAACTGTAGCTTGTTTATTGAAGATGCAGGACAACCAGCTAATAAAGCATTACAGTAATCTAGTTTCGAGGTCATGAATGCATGAACTAACTTTTCTGCATCAGAGACTGATAGCATGTTACGTAGCTTAGCAATGTTTCTAAGGTGGAAAAAGGCTGTTTTTGTAACATATGAAATATGCTTTTCAAAAGACAAGTTGCAGTCTAATGTAACACCCAGGTCTTTTACTGTAGCGGATAAAGTAACAGGGCATCCTACTATGTTAAAGTCGTGCTGTGAAAGGTTTTGTGGACGGTTTTTACAACCGATAAGTATTACCTCTGTCTTGTCTGGATTTAATAAAAGAAAATTACGCGTCATCCAATCTTTTATATCTTTAACACAATCTGTCAATTTGGATAATTTAGCGTATTCATCTGGCCGTGATGAAATATATATTTGAGTGTCATCAGCATAACAATGGAAACTAATTCCATGTTTCCTTAGAATATTACCAAGTGGCAGCATATATATTGAGAATAATAAAGGGCCTAACACAGATCCCTGCGGCACTCCATAGTTTGCCGAAGTTATGATCGATTTTTCTCCATTTAAGTAGACGAAATGGTAGCGGTCAGATAAGTATGACCTGAACCAGCTTAATGCTTGTCCTTGAACACCAGTGTAATTTTGTAGTCGATCTAAGAATATTGTGTGATCTATAGTGTCGAACGCAGCACTAAGATCAAGTAAAACTAGTACTGAGATACAGCCTTGGTCCGAAGCTAAAAGTAAATCATTTGTGATTCTAACAAGCGCAGTTTCAGTGCTATGATGTGGCCTGAATCCAGACTGAAACTTTTCATAGATGTCGTTTTCTTGCAAAAAAGAGCCGAGTTGACTGGACACAACTTTTTCTAATATTTTTGACATAAATGGAAGATTCGAAATGGGTCTGTAATTTGCTAGGTTATTTGGATCTAAATGTGGTTTCTTAATAAGAGGTTTTATAACAGCCAGCTTGAACGTTCTTGGAACATGACCTAAAGATAAAGATGAGTTAATAATATTGAGAAGAGGCTCTTCCACTATAGGTAACACTTCTTTCAGTAGTTCAGTTGGTATAGGATCTAATAAACACGTTGTTGTTTTAGATGAAGTGATAAGTTTATTTAACTCTTTTTGTTCTATGGTTGTAAAGCATTGTAATTGTTCTTGCGGGGTGATAATTGCGGCTGAATTATAAGGCGCGAGTAAAGATTGAACGTTTACGATTTTGATTCTGATGCTTTCAATTTTCTCGGTGAAGAAGTTCATGAAATCATTACTACTAAACTGTAACGAGGTATTTTGTTCAGACGATGTCTGTTTATTTGTTAGTCTAGCCACGGTATTAAATAAAAACCTTGGATTATTTCGGTTGTTTTCTATTAATTTGCTGAGGTGCTCAGCCCTGGCCGTTTTAAGGGCCTTTTTATAACGTGACATACTGTCTTTCCACGCGATTCTAAAGACCTCTAAATTAGTTTTTTTCCATTTACGCTCTAAATTACGGGTTTCTCTCTTTAAAACATACGTAGTATTATTGTACCATGGTGCTATACTTTTTTCTCTGACCTTTTTTAATTTAATGGGTGCAACAATATCCAATGTTCTAGAGAGAATGGTGCTCATAGTGCTAGTTAGTTCATCTAGTTCATCTGTTTGTTTGGGTTCAGGCAGCAGCTGAGACAGATCAGATAAGCTATTTGAGAAATGATCTATGGTGGATGGAAGAATTGTTCTACCTGGTCGATAACGTGGCGCAGCATGACATATTACAGCAGTACTTAATATGCAAGTTACCATGTAATGGTCAGTGACATCATCACTTTGTGGAATGATATCTATATCGGTTGGATCGGTTCCATATGATATAATTAAATCGAGTGTATGATTAAGACGATGAGTTGGTCCGGTGACGTTTTGCTTGACCCCGAAGGAGTTGAATAAATCTGTAAACGCAGCCCCTAACGCATCATTTAAATTATCTACGTGTATGTTAAAATCTCCAACAATTAATGCTTTATCGACGTTGACCAAAAGATCTGATAGAAAGTCAGCAAACTCTTTTAGGAAATCGGCGTAAGGCCCTGGAGGTCTATATACGGTAGCCAATGCTAGAGATAATAGGGATTTTTTTCTTACATCTAAGAGCGTAACATTTAGCACAAGTACTTCAAACGAATTAAACCTATGACGAGTTTTCTGAGTAACATTAAGGATATCTCTATAGATTGTTGCAACACCGCCGCCACGACCGATCAGACGGGGCTCATGCTTATAACAGTATCCTGGCGGAGTAGACTCATTTAGACCGAAATAATCATTTGGTTTAAGCCAGGTTTCAGTAAGGCACAGAACATCAAAATTATTATCTGTGACCATTTCATTTACAATAACCGCCTTCGGTGTGAGCGATCTAATGTTTAGAAGACCTAGCTTTAGAAATTGTTTTTGTTCACTAATAGCGAGATTATTTGTTTTAATAACAATTAGATTTTTTCTAGATCCCGCAGTAGATTTATTATTTGATCTTAGTAAACGAGGAATAGACACAGTTTCTATGCAATGTTCTACACTAGTATTAATATCAATTAAATTGGTGCAGTAGAGACTGTGATTTGGATTTTTGGATACTAGTCAAACGGTATTTAACATCTTGGAGATGTTATCCGACAGAAGATCTGCCCCGATTCTACTTGGGTGTAAGCCATCAGCGCGGAAGAGCCTTGGTCGCTCCCAAAACAGATTCCAATTATTTACAAAGAGCAGTTTCTGCTCAATGCACCATGACAATAACCATTCATTTAGCGCGAATAATCTACTGAACTTTTCATGCCCTCGTCGGTACGTAGGAAGCGGTCCAGACACAATAATCGATGTTTCAGGCGATGTGCTGCGTACCATATCGATAAGGCTCCTGAAGTCTTTCTACAGAACCTCCGTCTGTCGCAGCCTAGTGTCGTTAGATCCCACGTGCAGCACCACAGCACCGACGCGCTCGTCACCGTTCAAGATCTCAGTTACCCGCGCAGTGATATCGAGAACACGAGCACCAGGAAAGCAGTGACTGTGCACCTTAATTTTACCTAACGTAGCGTGGACGTGTCGGACGGTGCAATCGCCGATGATCACAGCATCGCGTTCCATTTCACGAAGAGGGGAGAAGCGGTTCTGAGTGGAGATCTCGAACACCGGGAGGGGCGAAAAGATTCTTGTCCTGGCTCGCGGCTTCCGCGGAACCACCCAGGCTTCGTGGTGGTGTGTTGGAGCCGGAGTGAATGAAACCATGGCTGATCGTGACCTGGACGCTCGGGACCAATGCTGAGAAACGCACTGAGTAGACGAGGTCGGCGTCAGCGGGTTACTAACGTTAATCACTGATCCGTGTGCATCAGCGCGTGATGTTTCAAGAGCTAAACGCCGGTCTCTCAGCTCAGCTTGTCTCTCTAGAAGGTCACGGATCTGCTTTTCTACAGCTTCTAATTCAGACTGCACCACGAGCAAATCAGATTTGTTCTCATCTGCACCAAAAGGTAGATAACATACACCTGATATATTCGCCATTTTAACAAAACAGAATAAACAGAATAAACAGAATAAAACAGAATAAAAGAAAGAAATACGGAGAAACAGAAAGAAATACGACCTAATACGAGGCTTAGACAGCCACGACGCAAACAAACAAACTCACAGCAGGCAACGAGGCTGACAAAAGCAGTCGATCGCAGGGCGAGCAGCAGTGAAGCGATGTCTCGCTCTACGACCAACAAACGAGGCTGACAAAACCAGTCGATCGCAGGGCGAGCAGCAGTGAAGCGATGTCTCGCTCTATGACCAACAAACGAGGCTGACAAAAGCAGTTGATCGCAGGGCGAGCAGCAGTGAAGCGATGTCTCGCTCTACGACCAACAAACGAGGCTGACAAAAGCAGTCGATCGCAGGGCGAGCAGCAGTGAAGCGATGTCTCGCTCTACGACCAGCAAACAATGTTCCAACCGTATTTGCGGTTCCAGCCGTATAATGGCTTGAGACGCGCCCGGCCAACAGTCCGAGTTGTAATTATGAGTTAAATGATGGTTCAGAACAGAATAAAAGAGAGAAATACGGAAAAACAGAAGGAAATACGAAGCTAATACGAGGCTTAGACAGCCACGACGCAAACAAACTCGCAGCTCACACAGCAGGCAGCGAGGCGGACAAAAGCAATCGAGCAGGTGAAAGCGCAATCGAGCAGGTGAAAGCATAATATAAATCATAATATAAAGAGGACACTTCACAAGATGGGTTTCAATTAGAGATGCACCGATTACAATTTTCTAGGCAGATTCCCGATTCCGATTTTTCCTTGAGTTTGACCTGCCGATACCGATTTTAGCCGATTCCGATTTCATTTTTTCAAACTACTTTACAGCACACACAAATATTTATTTTCTATCTTCTCTTTAATAGAACATTTTGCATAGAACATTTTTTGACCAGATGATCGCTATAAAATAGAACTATATAAATTACTCCTGGTGTGGGAAATTCACACACATCCAAAGTGCAGTGTTATGGAAGAACCATTTCCTTTTCACATCCAATATCCAACTAGAAAAATTTTATATATTTAGCAAACTAAACTTCTGTATGAAAACAGGTAATGGCAATAAAATAATTTATAAATAACAAATAAAAATTAAATAAATATAGCCTTGCAGTATAAAGATATCTCTCTCACACACACACACACACACACACCCACACACACACACACACACACACACACAGAGACCTATTGCAATCACTTGTTGTGCATCAATGGCAAGTTATATTTCTAAACCAGTTCTTCTCTCATCTGACACATGTCCAGCCAGGCTAAAGTTTAAATGGGTAAATTTTCTATAAATATTTTTGAGTCTCCATTTTCTTTCTGACATAGCCTAGCCTACTTCAGTACTTGTTAACCCACTGGGGTCTAAGGTGTTTTTGGGGTCCTTGAGATGTTTTGACATGCCCTGATATTTGTGCTTTTTTCAGTTGCTTATAAACATATTAATGGCACAGGTGAAATTACACTCTATTTAGCACAAACAGGGGCTGCCATAATATGTGAGCAACATGTATGTACATGTTTGTATTTTTGAGAGAATATTGTTTATGCATGGTTATTGAAAAAACTACAAATTAAAGTTTCCGAAATAAGGCCACAAAACACATAATAAATATGTGTCCACAAGACTTTTGACTAATGGATGTTGTCGCCTAGAGTTTTTGCTTCAAAATGATCTGAAAATCATCCTGCCTAATCATTCACATAAAACAATAGATTGTTTTAAATTGTGAAAAACATTTTTTTGTTTGGAAAGGCAATATGCGAATGGGCGTGAACGGCCCAACCCCCTCATGAATAATTAGGTGGTTCACACCTGAGAAGACAAAGACCCGCATAATAAGCCTTTCATTCAGGTGTGTCACACAAGAAAGAATGCAAAGACAATATATTTACATATATGCATACACACACACACACACACACACATATATATATATATATTAGGGCTGTAACGATACACCAAACCCACGATTCGATTCGTATCACGATTTTTGACCCACGATTCGATTCGTATCGCGATTCTATCACGGGGGCGGGGCTTGAGGGGGCGCGGCTTGTGGTGAAAAAAAGAGATTTTGAGAGAAGAAAAAAAATACCGGTATTTTTATTAAATAACATTAGGAAAAACCTGTATAATCTAAACACCAAAGAACAATAATAACTATGCAAATTATTAAACTATTTAGGCATTTATCTTGCCTAAATGTTTACGCTCATTGCATTTTTACAATGGGGTAATATTGTTGTTAAGAATTTACACATCACAAGGAAGCTTGATTTAAATTGTTTAATTAAATTGAAAGAAGTAGCACAAATAAATACAATAGAATAAAGATACAAATAAAGACAATTAAAGAGAAAAGTTTTTGAATAGGTCTAACACTAGTATTCACATACAGAAACTGAATAAAGTAATCAAATGGAAAATAACACTGGGTAGTATTTTAGTCCTGAATAAATTAAATACATGCTATTAATCCTGATTCCTTTAACTTAAAGCCGTCTTTTGTTTTTTTGACAACAAAATTAATGACAGACACATATGGCTTCCGTCACTTTAAGAGCTAGTGCACGGATCCTGTGTTCATTTACTGGCATGCGTTTTATGCCTATTAAAGACAAAACCGACTATGTTTAGAGTATAGCCTACTTACAAAGACCGAAATTGACAATTTTGCGTGTTAAAGCAATATAATCCGCGAAAAATAGTTACTGGCCAGCTGTTTTTGAGGCGGATTTTCTATGAATGTGCGCATAGAAAATAATCTCTCAGAGAGCGCGCGAGCACTGATTAGTTTAAAATTGCTTGAATGTTTAAACTGGTAAGACTTAAAAAGACTTTTACAGTCTATGGTCCCGACTCCAAAACGCGAGTGTGTATTATCGCCGCATGCAGCGCCTGCCTTGCACAACACATTATGAGAGAAGAGATAGAAGACGCGCGCGGCACCGCTGAACACTCAAGCTGTTTGTGAAATTGCGTCTGGAAGATAGTTGTTAAAAGAATGATTTGATTTTATCATCTGTGTGGAATGGATTACGATTGCGTGAATTTCCCGCATTATAAATGGGAGACCTGCGGGAATGATTAGAATTATGCCCAATACCCGCAATCCCGCGCCGAAATTCGAGCCCTGGTTCTGGACAGGAAGGATAACTCTGTTGGAAGGGGTGTGATCGCGATTCTGCCTTCTCACATCGCGATACAGGATCGTGGACCTGAGTATCGCGATTTCGATTTTATATCGCGTATCGTTACAGCCCTAATATATATATATATATATTAGGGGTGTAACGATACACGTATTCGTATTGAACCGTTCGGTACGAGGCTTTCGGTTCAGTTTTCGGTACGCATTTTTGAACCGAACGGTTCGTTGGACCATTTTTCCTGCCGACCAAAATTTTGTTATTTCAAATGTAGGCGCGTGGTAAGCACGCTCATGATGTAAGAGATGCTGGCGTGACCACAACATTGCCCAACATCAAATGGCAAATGTAATGTAAGCGGAACGAAACTGAGCTACTCATTATTGTGTGGTTGACGGGCCGTTTATCAGTTTGGACCAATGCAGCACGAGCCGATCTTGATCATCAGCACTGTTACTACAGCGAAATCCAGTAAAGAAAAAAATTTAATTCACCACTGAAGTAATAACATCGCTGCGAGATCTAGTGAGAAGCATTCACATTTCTCCGTTATTAACGGATCAAACAGCGCAGACGTGGAAACCAGGAAGAAAAATTGTGCCATGAATTAACTATCCACAGATCAGCAACATTCACTATGGATTTACTGTAGTAACACTACTAACTGTAACCATGGAAGTTTGGCAGGAATAGTAGGCTATAATGCTTTCAAGTAACATTACGTCGGTTTTATTTTGACATTATGAATACAATTGCTGCCCTCAAATGTTAATCTGAACTAAAATAAACATTTGTTTATAACTACTACAATATTACATTTCATTTTGTCTAAGGAGCTGTTTTGTTTTATCTATCATAAGAGAGAAAAGAACCTCAACGGGCATAGGCCTGGAGTTGGGACTGCATGGGACACGGTAAACACAGATCTATGCTTTGCATTGGAAAGATTAACTGGTGCAGTTGAAAAGAAGCTAGATAAATTTGGGGACATCATTTACGCATATAGAAGTGAGAGGTTTGGTGTGGAAAAAAGGAAGGAAAAAGTACAGACTACTCCTGGAATGTCTAGACGGCAGCAGAAAATTGAAGGGTTAATTAGAGAAAGGAGACAGCTGAGGAAGCAATGGAAAAGAGCAGAACAAAGTCAGAGGGAGGGACTCAATCTCTTACAAAGGGCCATAAAAGATAAGCTGGCAACATTACGCAGAGCTGAGCGTCTACGGAAACGCTACAAAAAGAAGGTACGTGCGAGGGCTAATTTCTATAAAGACCCATTCAAATTCGTAAAGAAGTTATTCACCAGGGAGAAGAATGGCACTTTAAAAGCATCTAGGGTTGAGCTAGAGAGATATTTGGAGGAAGATATTTTGGCATAAGCCTATGCCAATTCTATCAGACTTACCACCTATCAACCCACCAGAATACCAAATGGAGGTCTGTGCACCTAAGTGGAAAGAGGTAGAGCAGGCTGTGAGAAAGGCAAGGGCTTCATCATCTCCAGGACCTAATGGAGTTCCGTACAGAATGTACAAGAGTGCTTCAGGAGTTCTGCGAATTCTGTGGAAATTGATAAAAGTGGCATGGGAAAAACAGGTTGTACCTAGAACATGGCGCAGAGCAGGTGGATTCTTTATACCTAAAGAAAAAGATGCTACAAGCATCAGTCAGTTTCGTCCTATTTCACTATTAAACGTTGAAGGTAAGATTTTCTTCAGCATTATTGCCCAGAGATTGTCCACCTACCTTTTAAAGAATGGCTTCATTGACACTTCAGTTCAGAAAGCGGGCATTCCAGGGTTCTCAGGATGCTTAGAACACAACAATGTTATCTGGCAACGAATTCAGTCAGCTAAAAAGGAGAGGAAGGAGCTCCATGTGACATTCCTGGATTTGGCTAATGCATATGGTTCAGTGCCATATGAGCTTCTTTGGGCAGCATTTGATTTTTTCAAAGTACCAATGTCAATAACAAATTTAGTGAAAGCCTATTTGGGAGATTTGCAATTTAGTTTCTCAACTCCAAAATTTAGCACCGCATGGCAATGCTTAGAGGTTGGAATAATGGCAGGATGCACCATTTCTCCACTGGCTTTTACCATGGCAATGGAAGTAATCATTAGGGCATCAAGATGGGTAGTAGGAGGAGAGCGCTTGGCCTCTGGGATGCGACTACCACCAATCAGAGCATACATGGATGACATGACAACCATGACTACAACAGTAGCCTGCACTAATCGGTTTTTGGGGAAGTTAACAGATAATATTGAATGGGCATGAATGCAATTTAAGCCCTCTAAATCAAGGAGCATCTCGCTAGTTAAAGGAAAGGTAGTAGATAAAACATTCTTCATTAATGGTGAGGCAATACCAACAGTTTCTGAGAAGCCAGTGAAGAGTCTTGGGAGATGGTACGATAGGAATCTAAAGGACACAGTTCGAGTGGGAGAAGTTAGACGACAAGCAGTGGAAGGGTTGAAGAGTATAAACAGCTGTGCTCTACCAGGCAAACTAAAACTCTGGTGCTTTCAGTTTGGTCTACTGCCAAGGTTGCTGTAGTCACTGGCTGTGTACGAGGTTTCTTTGACAACAGTGGATACGCTGGAAGCGTTAATAAGTTCATACATCAGGAAATAGCTGGGAGTTCCACGCTGCCTCAGCAGAGTGGGACTTTATAGTAAAGGAATATTGCAGCTGCCAGTCTCTGCTTTAACCGAGGAGTTTAAGTGTGCCAAAGTCAGACTGGAAATGACCTCAGTAGAGTCACGCGACAAATGTGTAAGGGAGGCAGCCCCTGTGTTAAAAAAAAAATCTGAAAGAAATCTGTAGTAGAGGCAAAGGCTGACCTTCAAGTTGGGGATATCGCGGGACAGGTAAAGCATGGAAGAGGGGGTTTTGGGCTCAGTTTAGCTCCTCCTAAATGGCACATGGCAGGCCCAGCTCAAAGGAGGAAGCTGGTAGTCAACGAGGTGCGAAAGCAGGAGGAGAGGATGAGGTGCATAAAGGCCATTTCCCAGGCCAAGCAGGGAGAGTGGATGAGATGGGAGAGTGTGGAACAACGCAAAATGGGCTGGCAAGACCTCTGGTCAATGGAAGAGAGTATGATCAGTTTCCTTATTAGGTCAACATATGATGTTCTCCCATCCCCGCAGAACCTAAACCTCTGGGTAGGAGAGGATCCCTCTTGTCCTTTGTGTTCATCACCTGCCACATTAAGGCACATTTTGACAGGATGTAAGGTGGCTCTTAACCAAGGTCGGTTTAGTTGGCGCCATGACCAAGTATTGCGATGTTTGGCTTTAGCATTGGAAGGCAAGCGTAGTATGACCAATAAGTTGCCGCCTGTTCTAGCAAAACATTACACGCAGAAGACAATATTCCTCTGCCCAGGCGAGCAACCACCATGAAAAGGTGCCAACACCAATTCTCGCCCAGGACAACTGGAAGCTGCTAGGGACTGGAAGATGCTGGCTTATTTTTCCACCTGAGATTGCCACCACTAACCTACGACCAGATATTGTTTTGTGGTCTGGATCAGCACGCATTGTTCAACTGATAGAGTTAACAGTGCCATGGGAGGATGCGGTAGATGAGGCATATGAGAGGAAGAAACTGCGGTATGCTCATCTGGCCGCTGAAGTAGAACAGCGACGATGGAGAGTCCAGGTTTATCCAGTGGAAGTGGGTTGTCGAGGTTTTGTGGCACACTCTACAACCCGGTTCCTCAGAGACGTCCGATTCAGTGGCCAAGAGTTGCGTCGCACAGTAAAGAACTTATCTGAAGCAGCAGAAAGGAGCAGCAACTGGCTGTGGTTGAGACGGAAAGATTCTAGCTGGCTGTGTACAGGCCGCCACGCTACGGTTTCGTAGAATTCTTGAAAACTTGAAGAGTCTGTTGGTTTATTTGTATAGGTTGTATAGTATTTACAGTCATTACGTTCCTATATATTGCGTGAATGACAGCCTTAGTCAAACGGGTTGGCGCGTATGGTTGGGTTGCGGAGAGATTGTGAGATTGTGGTTAGGTCTCAGCAGCAGGAGGGATGTAGAGGTCAGTAAGCTGGGCTGAGTTGAGTGGGGGACGGAGGGGGGTGACTCTGGGACGCCAGAGTCACTGTCGAGGCCTCTTGAGGTGTCGTGGGCTAGTCGACGAAACACTGAGGACGGAGGGTGCCCACTTGAAGACCCTAGAGATGTCCCCTACTTGGCTCAATCCAGACGGTTGTCGTGCTGGTCCACTAGGGAGACCACACTGTAGTTGCAGCCGTCGTGTGTGCTGACGCTCCAAGTACACTGCAGTCATTAACGGCAGACAGAAGGGGAGTCACACCACCATATGGAAAGAAGCATAAATGGGTGAAGCATAGTTTACTGTAAAGCTACGTCTTAGTGTTGCTTATCTTGGCGAAAGCCGAGTACAAATCAGCATGAAGTTTTAACATCTACTCTCGTGTAATGGAAATTATATGCTCCAAAGAAAGGTCAAGTATATCTCCATCATTGCTCAAAGTAAAAAAAAATCATACTTTATGATGTTAGTTTTAATAAAAATATAATAAAAAAAATTGAATCATGGAAATTTCTCTGGCATTTCTTTCTTTTTTCTGTATCGAAAACATACCGAACCGTACCGAACCGAATATATATGTATATATGTGTATATATATACATATATATATATATATATATATATATATATATATATATATATATATATATATATATATATATATATATTAGAGGTGGAAAGTAACGAATTACATTTACTCGCGTTACATAATTGAGTAGTTTTTTTTTGTGTACTTTAAGTAGTTTTTTAAATCTGTACTTTTACTTTTACTTAAGTACGTTTTGTTTGAAGTATTTTACTTCGCTACATTTGAAATCATATCCGTTACTGAGTAAAAAATTATAATTCAAGGGAGAAAAAAATCACACTCCGGAAACTACTTCATTGGTTGAAGGGCGGGAGAACAAACGCGCAAGAAAGGTGACGCAAACCCAGCTGAAGCTGAAAGCAAAGCGTCCTCGAATTCTTATGAAGCGGATTATGGCCAGTATGAAAATACTTTGTAGAAAAAAAACGTGTTTGTCCTCGAGGATAAATATCCAATTTGCAAAAAATGTGGACGCAAAGTGGCTGCAAAAGGAGGATACATAGGACACACCATCCCTCCTGCAGATAAAGGTAGGCTATGTCCTGCTGATTATACCTTAAGGCTGATATGAACTAAAATATTAATTTTTTCACAACAAGGCCGAATGACTTAAGTTACGTGATGCAGAGGGAATCCCGGAATCCAGTCATGAAAATGGAATTCACATAACGCAGATGTCACGTAAAACACGCAAAATAATGGATGCATGAATAGATGGAAAGTAGAACTGTGCAATAAATCCAATCGCGACATGGTCTGTGAACATTTGAGCACAAAAATACTGCATGTAAATATATCCCTATTTGTTCTGCTGAGCTGCGCCGCTTTGTCTACTACATACTCAAGTACGCGTGACGTTCATGGTGTTTTCACCGTCCCACAAACAATTTGAGGATATGATACATGAACATTTCCAGAGCTGCTCTGAGAGAACGCCTAATGAGCATTTTCATCATTTTATTTGAGAAAAACAAAACCATTGTCAACTACACTTTGAAACACTTTTCTACATTTTTGGTCTTCACTACAACCCGTCAAAATAAAAGTTCGGTTTTACTAGGAGAAATCATGACAGAAATATATTACTATTCTACTTCTCAAAATAATAATAATAACAACAATAATAATACATTTTATTTAAACATTAAAGGAATATATTTTTGTCCATGGTTTAATTTAGTAAAAACTTTTTTGCATCGCTTCCCCAAAAAATAAAAGGACACAAGTTTAAATTTAAATTTGATTACCACCGTTTTTGATAATATATTTGGATTAAATCATAAAAAGAAACATTAATTTTCTGAATAAATACATTTCATAGGACAATATTATTCTTAAACATTTTAATAAGTTATTAACGTTAAAAATAAGTTGTTAATCTAATTCATTATCAATTATCAAATTTAATTGATTAGACATGTTTTATTGAAATTTTAATTTTTTAATTAACAAAACAAACAAATGGTTTCAAGTTTGTTATAATAAAAAAAAAAAAAAAAAAACTGTTTTCATTCATTTAACTGTCATTTTAACTGATGATAATAATAATAATAACCATAATTTAATAATACAGTTTATTTATTTAATAATTGATTAATACTGTAAACCGTGATATTTTCTTAGACGTTATCATACTGTGAAAATCTCCTACCATTACAACCATACACGGGAGAGTCCCCCACCCCCGCTGTTAAAAAAGTAACTCAGTAACTTTTACTCTGAGTACATTTTAAATGAGCTACTTTTTACTTTTACTTGAGTAGATTTTTTGACCGGTAATTTTACTTGTACTTAAGTAAAATTTCATTGGAGTATAGTAGTACTTTTACTTGAGTAGAATATTTTATTACTCTTTCCACCTCTGATATATATATATATATATATATATATATATATATATATATATATATATATATATATATATATATATATATATATAAAATAAAAGTATAAATGAAATTCAAAAGCACATTTTTAGTCATACCTGGAAACAAATCCTGTTCAAATAGGTTATATGGGCCATTCTATAGAATTGGTTCAAAGTTAGAGTTGGAAACATCTTGAAAAGAAAATTGTCTTTTTCCATAAATCTCTTATAAAGTATTATTTTTTAAAGTAGGCCAATACATTTTATCATAGCCTACATATTTCAAAGTTAAGGATTCATTATTTTGATATAGCCGAGCTTGCATTGGAACAAACACTATAACAGTTGATTAGTTTATTTTTGACAAAACATACTATATATTTAACATATGAGCTGAAACTGTCTAACAAAAGCTTATTTGATGTCTATTTTTGAGTAAAAACTTTATAATCTATTCAAAACTAGGCAACGAAATGTTGTCAGACAGACACTGGTAAATCGCTTGTTAAAACTAAGATCAGAAAACGAAGAAACCATTTTACAATATTTTTTGGGAAGGATCCACTACAAAATCAGCAGCATGTTGTTCATGCATTTTTCAGGAGATACTGATGAGTTGAAAAGCAACTGAAGAAAGAATCATGTCATCCCACCTGATGTCCTACAGATACTTCTGATCTTTGCTGCTAATTCTGTGATCATTTAGCCAAGGAAATGAATTTATGTTGGTCAATTTAATTCAATTTGCTGATAGGCTACTATTTCTATATTGTCCAATAAAGCCAAATGGTCAAACCTCTTTATTCTTTGAATATCCCTCAATTCCGATTTACTTTTCTATCTTTTTGAAGTCGAGTTGGAAGAAAATCTACCATCTATCATCTACCAGCTGGTCTTGTATCCAGTTTGATTGTCAAAGCAACATAGCATCTTTTTAGCAACATAGAGAGGCAACTGTATTCTATTTGCTTTTAAAGTATCTATGAAATGGGGCCAGCTTCATTCTGCAAGAGAAGAGCTGATTTTTTTTTGACGAAATATACACAGGCAATAGAGAAAAACACAGGCGCTCACAGAATCGTCAGTGCTGAGGCACTTTTGATTTGTAACCCAAACAGCCTTTCATCATTTCCCTCTATGACGATACTTTGTATCACCTGAGAGATGTCTGTGGTGGTGAGGCCACAACAAATGTGCTTGGTGTGTGTTGCTGATTGTTTGATCGCAGTCCCAAAAGGCTCACGGTTTCATTCAAAGAGACACTCGTTTGCCTTTTTCCTCAAGCCTAAATAATTCAAAAGACTATTGTTTCCCGTGAAAGCACATAGACTTAGCAAACTGAAATCGTGTTGTATGATAAATTAACTACAGTGTACAGTTTCAACATAGATTCTTCTGGTCAGAGGTAGGTCTGTGGAGACCAGACTAGTGATTAACAATAAGTTTTGGTTTGGACAGAGATTGAAGACCTGACTGTGTAACTCTTTGTACTCCCCTTATGAAAAAGAAGTTTATTCAAGTGTGCTATTAGTATTTAAACTAAAAATAAGAAAGTATTTCAGTCTACTTTTTATGTACTTCTCAGAAATATACTTCAAATTGCACTTAAGTATACTTGAGTTATATTGACAGAAAAGTCTTAAGTATATTTGGCCTATACTTGTTGATGGAGATATACTTAAAAGTATAATTAAGCATTCTGTATACTTGGCTTGTACTTGTGTTTACTATGTTGATTGAGTAGCTTATTAAATACTTTTTTTTAAAACATAATATTACACACTGTCTTATAAACTAACATGTTCAAGTTTATATAGTAACATGTTTTCTGGTGGAATATCTTATAGAGTAAATAAAATAAGCATGGAACTGAACCTGATCTTGTACACGATAATAATTACCCTTGCGAACAATACGTTTATTCAAGTGTTCTATTATAAACTTCTTTTCAACTAAAAATAAGAAAGCATACTTTCAGTCTACATTTTATATACTTCTCAAAAATATACTTAAAATATCACTTAAGTGCACTTGACTTATACTGAGAGAAAATTTTCAAATATATTTGTCCTGTACTTGTACTCAATCTTTTGATCGAGATATACTTAAAAGTATAATTAAGTATTCAAAGTATACTTGGCTTGTACTTGTGTTAACTCTTTTGATCGAGTAGCCTATTAAATATACTTTGAAACTTATGAAACTTACATTGTTTGAAAATATTGATTAAAATATTGATATAAAACAGATGTTTCTAATTCTGCGTATCTGAATGTTTGTGTAGGCTAGTCCACTGGTAGTGTACATAGGAATTCACTTTAATTCTACTTTACTCTTTCCCCATAACTGACTGAATTTTCCAGCTATCCATGTTTTCACTGTTATACGGGAGGGGGCGCTATGACATCTTCTAGTGCAGAATCTCCGGATTAAAAACACAGGAGAAGAAGAAGCTGAAACAAGCGATTGCTCACTCAAATGTAAAATAATGTGATCATCAAACATTAAACAGCGTGTAAATCAAAACTGCTTAATGTTACCAAATGAAATGAAGTGTAACCCATGAAGAGAAAATGACTGTGAAGCTTTGGGGGTGTTGGACTCGATCATCGTTGTGTTTTGATCATCGTTCTGAATCTGATCAAGGCGTAGTCTTTGACAAAAATTAGATTTTCTCAACTTTTTTGTTTAAAATGTTTCCTTTCTTTATGAAACTTACCAACATTCAAGTGTTGATAAAAAAGCATATGAAGCTAATAAAGTGTTTTTTTTTTATTAAAGTACAGTTAAAAGTATTTTTTCAAAATAACATGTCAAGTAGGCCTACTGCAAGTGCAAATATAATATATAAATAGTAAACTATAAGTATAATGTTAAGTTCACTTAAAGAAAACTCAGTAAACTACTAGTTTAGTAGTTTTATACTGCAAGTATACTTGCAAGTTATCTTTTAGTGTACTCTCAGTAAACTAGTTTAGTAGTTTTATACTATGATTATACTTCAAAGTGTACTTTCATAAACTAAAAATGTTCTACAAGTATTAAAAAAGTAAACTACTAGCATACCCATAAGTTCACTTGCAATACAAATGAGAAACGTAATTATGAACTAGTTGTGCACTTAAAGTTTACTACTGTTACACTTCTAGCACACTTAAACATATACTTTTATATACTAAAAGTGGGCCAATTTAGTCCCAAGCAGTATTAAAATAGTACACTTACAAGTTTACAACTAGTACATATTGACATTAGTATACTTACTACATAATGTATACTTAAAAATATACTTGAACATTACTTAAGTATACTTCATAAAATGAACTTGAACTATACTTCTTTTTCGAAAGGGCCTGGTGACGTCATTTCTGCATTGCACGGGACTGACCGTTCTCTTTTCTATCTGCTCATCTTTTATGTCATTAATGCCAAAAACAGAAATTACATCTACGCATCATGATCTCTCTAATTGAAAGCCTGTCCTGCCAACTCATAGTGATGCTGTCATGTATGTAAGTAATAATTATTTTGTTTTAAAATATATGTTTACGTAAAACACCGCATTACAACACAACATAACTGTAACTTGGGTTTACCACAGATATAATTAAAAGAATTTGGACTGCTCCAAAATTGTCATTGAGTATATCTATATTTATTGTTATCCTGCAAGATCAATAAACAAGATATTAATAGCCCTAAATGGTGGGTTAATGATTATGCTTAAATTATTCAACTGACAATTAAAATAGATAATGTAATTTCATTAAGTCAACTTTGAATCTATTTTTAATGCCGGAGTATAGATATTCAGTTTTATTTAAGCTTTATATATATATATATGTTTATATTGGTTCATATTATATAAAATAAATAATATATAATATATTATTAATATTATATATTAAATATATTTATAATTATACAGGCAATGAAGATTTTTCTGAACAAATACAATCCAAGCTAATTTAAAGGTTATTTCCAGCATGTTTTTTCGGCCAAGCCTTTACAAACATCTGTGTTCTAATCATGATTTTGATGTTTAAATGTATGTAAATGTATCATTGTGACATGCATTTCTGCTTTTATTTTGATTTTATATAAGTGATACAAAAATCAAAATCAGTGAACATCCAATATTTATTGATAAACACACTCACAATGTTTGGTGCTCAGAAGTTATTCAGTTTCTTCAACTGTGCGTTTACAGACTTTCGGAAATATTTGTCATAAAATGAGCCTTGCTATTTTGGTCTAAGCTACATTCTTTGCAGCCTGCAATTCTTTATAAAAGTACATAAAGGGCCATTCACCAGTGAAGGTGAACGCCAATGTGATTGACAGCTCCTTTATACTTCACAAGAGAGAGAAAGATGAGCTTTTCTGCAGACAGGAAAGCCCAGACCCAGAAACAAATCAAGAAGTAAGTTGCTGCTCAGTTTTGGATCGATAATATCTAAAGGGAAAAGCCCACTGGGAGGCTCTTGAGAGGAAATAGCCCAGAGGAAGCAGGTAATAAAAAAGACAAGTACTTTACACAATACAGAAAAGTGTGTTCTAATAAAAGCCCCGCCACCATTGGTTTGTACTCTTTAAAAGGGATAGACAATTTCTAATATGAACATATATGAAATGGATTGGTTATGTTGTGATGCACTACAATCGGTGGTCATAATATAATATAATATGCATTTGTGAGTACCATTCTAAATGTGTCCCAAGTGTAAAGGGGAATGGAATTTGTAGGTTATAGAGTGAGATCGTGTGAGAAGTAATCACCAGGTGAGTTGGAGGATCAACTCCAAAGAATTTCCCACGGTCGGTTAACTGTAATTTAAAACTGCCGCTCACCAGCGAAGTGATGTGTACTGAGAAGTCAAACTAACTCTCTATCTCTCATTTGGGCTGCTATTCCATCAAGGAGATATGTTCTCAAGTCCAAGTCAAGTCTGAGATTTTTGTATTTTAAAAGGAATCTATTAAATGTGTCTTTTACATTTAATAAGTTTTAATAAGATTAAAGTCACCATGAAATAAAAATTGACAATTGTTTTTTTTATATAATATATTGCAGTATTTATTATAAACGATTTATATGTGTACATAATTATTTTTACAAAATGTATGTGCCCTTGTAATCTTTAATCAAGGTCTCCTTTTTGTAGACCTACAGATGTTGTCTCAAATTTTGAGTCTAAGTCAAGTCCCAAGTCAGTTGCTCAGTTAAGTCTCAGTTTAATCTCTGTACTCAGGTCTGGCATTATAACCTTTTTCGATGCAACAATTTAAACTCAGCCTCACTTTCAGCAGTAGGGTAAGTCCAAGAGTTTTGATAAAGTTTGAAGATAGTTTTTGGCTACACCATGAGTGGTTGGATTGTCTTTGTGTCTCTGCTGTTTGATGAAATCTTGCTCTGTCTTTCCCAGCCTTGACGGATACGGGTGACCTTGTGGTCCACACATGGCATGCTCAGGATTAACTTCAGGATCAGAACCACACAGGGGACCACCAGAGACAACATGTATGGTTGAGGCATCCACCACCTATATGATGAAGTTTTCAGAAATCTATCCCAGCCATACAGGAATGTGTGAAAGGTGCAGAGCAGCAGGGTCATGTAGCCCAGTTTAGACTGTAAAGGAAATAAGGAAAAAGTATTTTAACAAACATCATTGTCAGTAAAATCTTCTCCAGTGACACTCAAATGTATGCATTTCCACAGACTGTGGATGTAATACCTGTACAAAACTGAACTCCCTCCAGTTTAGGGAGTTGCTGACAGATGGAAGGGATGTAATTCCTAATAGGACAAACAGCCCAAATCCAAGAATTCCCATGGAATAGTAGGAGTCATGACGCCAGGCTGCTGTGTTGTCAAACTCATAGGTTTTATTATCTTTTACCTGCAAAAACAGCATTGAGAAAGTTTATATTTTTAATCACTTTAATTGTTCTGTGATCTTTTTGAGTATTTATTGATGTTTCATCTGGATAGATGTACAAATTTCATGTATTGTAGTTCATTTGCAATGCATTTTACTTTCATAATGTTACATTATTTTTTAGTGCAACATTTGTAGTTAAGTAAGCTAAGTAAATAAACAAATAAAGCACATTTTTTTTTCCACAAAAATAGCCTACTTGGAATGTGCATTTAAGGGATAGTTCACCCAAAAATAAAAATTCTGTCATCACACTCTCATGTCTGCCCAAATCCGTAAGACTTTTGTTCATCTTCGGAACACAAATGAAGATCTTTTTGATGAAATCTGAGATATATAATCTGTTCATAATATAAAGTGATTGTGTCTCTTAAGTTAATTTGGACTAAACCACTAAATTCATATAGATTCCTTTTATGATCTCTTTATGAACTTTTTGAAGGGTCAAAGTGGTAGTTGCGTAGCTGTCAATGGAGGGACAGAAAGCTCTCAGATTTCATCAAAAAGATCTTAATTTGTGTACCGTAGATGAGCAAAAGTTTTACAGGTTTGGAACGACTTGAGGGTGAGTAATTAATGACAGAATTTTCCTTTCTTTAAATTAACCTTTAAGGAATTAAATAGGGTTCATTTAGATTTCATGTTGATTTTAAACAGCTGTTTGGTGATAAAATAAACTAGATGCACATATTAGAATAAGTGAGCCTTAGATTTAAAAGTACTCAACTTACCAATGATATTGTGTAGACATTTATCTTGTAGCGCACATTGTATCTGATGGGAATAACGAAAGTGTAAAGAACATGAAGAAAACCGAAGGCCAGTGCTAACAGGCCCAGTTGCTTCCTGCACAGCATCCAGCGATCCAACCAATCAGGGAAGCGACGGTACTTAGTGCCGTTATAAAGCTGCAGGAATCCAGCCAATGCACCCGGCAGATAACAGAGGGACAGCATCACCAGAGAGACGATGGGAAAGACCTTGTTGGCCAGCGAGACCATAATGCGAAAAGCGTTGTCTTTACCATTGGTAACACGCTCATAGATAACATCTCTTGTGAGCGCGTAGAAGAATATGAAAGCTGTTAAACAAATGGCGATGCGGAAAGGAAGTCTCCAGAGAGGGAAGAGTTGCAATGGCAAGTCTTCTAACTCAGCAGCTGCTCTGATGGAGCCTCTGTCCAAGACAGTGAAACCAAGACTTTGAGCAATATCCACCACTTGCTGTTTAGCATCAGCCCGGTCACCACAGATAAGTACCTAATCAAACGAAGAAGAAAAAAAACAGTCTAACAATATATACAATGTAACATGTAATAGAAAACAATTAATTTAGAAAAGATACATTGTTGCATAAAATTGTGTAAATTTAACATTCTGTATGATAACATTAGTTAATGCATTAGCTAACATGAAATAACAATAAACAAAACATAATTTCACATCATTTAATGTTAATTTTTACATACACAAATTAACTTTGACTCTCTGTCATCATCTGTGGTTGAAGCATAAAATGTCCAGTTTCTTTGATAGTTGGTTGGCCAAATCTGACCCAATCGCCCAAGAACATTATTGTCGTAGTGAATCGGGGTAAGGCAAGAACACAGTTTTGACAATGATGTTTTTATTTAGAAATGAAAATGTGGGATTTTAAGGCCAAACATATTCAGTATAGTGCACATTATCTTGGTCAAATATTATTCTTATTTTTTACTTCTATTAATACATTTTTAAGATTTCAAGTTCAAATTGACATTGATGTATTATGAATTAATAATGAACAATAGTATATTTATTAATGACAAACTGTAACCAGTATAAATAAAATAAAAAGTTGTATGCATTAAATAATGTTACTGAATAGAACCCTATTGTAAAATGCTACCACAAAAACTACTCGTGTGACAAATTATCTTCAAGTGGTTTGATTGTTTTTGACTTATTCTAACAAGCTGCCATTCTGTTGACCTACAAAACCCTTGAAACAAAATGCAACTTTAATAGTTTTAGACAGCAGTGAAATATCCTCTGGGAATTAAATTTAGTTCACAGCAATGTGCAGTCTGAGCCTGAACAATACAATATGTTGTCACAGTTGGCCTTCAGAAAATAGAACAAGAAATTATAATCAAAACGAGAAATAATAACTGCTTGGCCGGGTGTGACTATTCATTTTTATTGATAAACACACAAACAGGTGTCAAAGAACATACGCACTAACATAGTGATAATAATAGTTTGCCAGAGCTCAGATTCCATCTGGCCAGTTTCTCATCCACCAACTGCTGATGTGAATATGACTTTCCTACAAAAAGACACTGCTTTCATATCAGGAAGAAGCTTGCCTCATTTCATGAACTGTGAACAGCTCTAATGCCATGGACACAGACATTTATAAATGCACTAGTTTTTGTTTTATGATACGTGTCATTTATCTGCCTTAGAGTAGAGATGGAGCAGAGGAAATATGAAGTGCAGCTGTATGCATTTGTCATGTGTGATTTGTCTTTTTGTTCGTACTATTATAACAAAAGCTCATGCAAACACCCAGGCCTGTGTGTCTTCATTATGGCTGTTTTGACAGTCCGTTAAGCTGGATTCAATAAATTTGAAACAACTCTGTTCAAAACAGCTTTTCTGTGTTTTGCCCCTTTGTTGCTTAAATGATTAACAACATTAGGAAGGTTTGATGCATGAGAATTTGCTAGCTATGTGCTTTCTGTGTCTTAATCATCATTTTCTCTCACTAACCTTACAACTATTTAATTGCTTTAAACAAAATTAGTTTATTTTGTGCATTTACATGTCTTTACCCGTTTACACTTATTTATGTATTTTACCTGCCTGGGTTACACTTTATTTTGATGGCCCCTTTAGACATTATGTTGACTAAGGGTGTATTCACACCTGCCTTGTTTGGTTCGATTGAATCGAACGTTTCCCCCCTTGGTGCGGACCTTTTGGGCAGGTGTGAATGCAGCAATCGAACTCGGGTGCGGACCAAACAACCGAACCGAGACCCAGCTGAAGAGGTGGTCTCGGTACGGTTCCAAACGAACTCTGGTACGGTTCGAATTTCTGTCCAATGAATGAATGACCTTAAGCACACATGTGGTTTTGCTTACAAATTTTGGTTCACTTGTGAAAGAGAACCATACCAAAAAAAAAAAAAAAAAAAATCTTATTTGGTCCGGACCAAAGCAAGTAAACTATCGGACTTTCCTGGTGTGAATACACCCTAAGTAATGTTACTAAGGGTGTATTCACACCAGGAAAGTCCGATAGTTCACTTGCTTTGGTCCGGACCAAATAATTGTTTTTTTGTTTTTTTGGTATGGTTCGCTTTCACAAGTGAACCAAAATTTGTAAGCAAAACCACACGTGTGCTTAAGGTCATTAATTCATTGGACAGAAATTCGAACCATACCAGAGTTCGTTTGGAACCGTACCGAGACCACCTCTTCAGCTGGGTCTCGGTTCGGTTGTTTGGTCCGCACCCGAGTTCGATTGCTGTATTCACACCTGCCCAAAAGGTCCGCACCAAGGGGGGAAACGAACTAGAGTTCGATTCAATCGAACCAAACAAGGCAGGTGTGAATACACCCTAAGTAACGATAAGTTACTATAACTTTGCAAGTACATGTTGATGTATTCTGCAAACCCCTAACAGTCTACTAATACTCAATAGTCAGTAGAATGTCTGTTGTGGAGCATCACAATAAAGTGTTTGCAGATATTAATACTCTAATGAGAGTTAGAGAGGATGTGGGTGCAACTGAATGAAAAGGGACGTTCAAAATAAAGTGTTCCCACTTCCTGTTAGTATTCCGTCCACCTGACTGGATAGACACTGTGTGTTTGTATGTTTTACCTGTCTGTTGGCATCTAGTCCTCCAGACTGCAGTGCCCAGGCAGATATGGTGTTGAAGGCTTTGACTACCGTCACCCCTGGAACCAGCCCGCTCAGGTATTCTGCATTGGATTCTGGGTAGAGACCCCTCCTGAGATTATTGCTGACGTCTATCAGCACCTTTCCCTCAAGATCTGAAGCCAGGGAGCTCAAAAATCCATAGTGCTCCCTCTGCACAGCAACAAAAATCACATGTGCTTCACTAGCTGCTGCTGCATGAGCCATTACCTTTGACCCCTTAGGCAGCAACAAAGAGTTTTTAGGGTCTCGGGATCCATAAACAACGTTGTACCCTGACTGGAGCAAACGGAGCCCCAACGAACGTCCGAAATCACCCGTTCCAAAGATGCACACTGTCTCCTGTTTATGCATCTTTCCATGCAGCTCTGCCATTGCGATCGAGTCTGACTTCATTTCTAAAATTTAAGAGAAAAAACCATACACCATAATGGAAGTAAAGTTCTATTAAATGCTCAAGTAATGGCTAGTACAAAGTGCATTAAAAACACCAATTACACTTTTCATTTCAGATTTGGTACAAGTGCGGTGGCTAGAGATTATATTTCTGCTTGAGTGATTTATATATTTGTTTTTTTGGGGGCGATAATGGTGTAATTAAATAATGGTCTGCAATACATTTGGATGCACCAGTTAATTTATTTTGCTCCTTTAAAAGTATATAGTTTGATATATTGCAAAATACAGTTTACAACCTAAGGGCAAAAAACCTCAAACCTAAAAACGTGCTTTATTAAAAAAAATTATTAAACTGCCTTTTAAAATGATGCTCAAAAAGAATCAACAAATACTCACGGATAAAGATTTTGTGCACCAGTCCCTACGCAGATCTTCTCTTGTAGAATGAGAACCTGACAGTTGAAATTACTGACTAACAACTTGATTTTATTGCACAATTTCTGAATTCTCTGAGCCAATAACTGTCGTCATATCCCCAAAAGCCGTTTAGCAATGCAGTGTGATCGTCAAAACCAGCTTTTACTTTTCTTTATTTCTTCTGCAATTTATCTTGTCCACAGGCATTTCTTCAGAGGACTGAGGCTTTTTCTTGCCTGTATGGGTCTGTTTATAAGCACGTGTGTGTGAGAGGCATTTATTCATGAGCCTCTGACCTGCCTACAGCTCAGTGGGGGTTTGGGAAAAGAGAGGGAGGTTGTTTAGGCAATGGATAAAGTCCAATGTGGAAATTCCAGATCAATCCTCTCTCCCTCTCTCTCTCGGTGTGTCTGTCTGTCGAAAGGCACATTATGTTTTCTTTTACTCCTGTGTGTTTTGAGGCCAAGGCCTGCCTGGAAGTAAGTTGCGCAACAGTGGAATAACTGCAGCGGGCTGGCCAAGAATCTCAAAGCTTCAGAAACACTTTGTTTTTACTGAATCAGCACTGTTCTGCCATAAATAAAAAAAATACTCATTTCTGTTGTTTGTAAATTCACCAAGAGGACTTTCCATAAACTTTTTTTCCTTTCTATGCTCCCTCCCACCTCCCAGAATAATGTGCATTATCTGCTGCACACCTCCACCCATCTGCAAAACCCACTGGACTTGTCGTCCACTAATAATAAGTACATGGAAATTATTTATGATCACATAATAGATCAACGGACCCCTCGCCCCCACATTAAGGGCTACCTTACCAGGGTTAAGACTTGAGGGGCGCAGTCACAGCATGACTCCTGAATGATCATCAATACATCACATAGCTCCTCATTATTCCTGCTCGACTGGCTGAGAGACTTCGTACTTTGTCATATATAATTATAACTGCATGTGACTACTTGCAGTCTGTACCACCCTCAACGTGCCTCTCCTGAATAGGAGTGCGTGTGTAATGCTACACATGCATGAAAAATGTAATCCAGAAGATTGTTTTCTGAAGGATGTTTTGAATGAAATGCCTACCCATGCCAAAAAAAGGACACATGGTTCAGGTATGCATGGGATTGCGTTGTTACAGATGTACAGGTCTTCATGTATAGATCTTAAAATTTGTGACAGAACTTTTGTGGGTTTAAAGGAATGTTCCAGAATCAGTACAAGTTAAGCTCAATATATAGCATAATGGGATAATGTTGATTACCACATTATTTTTGACTCACCAGTTCTTTTACTTATAAAAAAACACGGGAATCTTGGCAGTGAGCCACTTATAAGTGAATGAGGCCAATTTGTAAAAGTTAAAATACTCATTGTTTCAATAGAATAGCCACAAGACGTAAACAATAAATATGTTAATATAATTTTAGTGTAGGGGGGAAAAAAATCACTTACCATCTCTGTGCAAAGTTCTATGCAATTTTACACCTAACCCCTAAAAATCATCATAAAATTAACAATAACTCAATAAGAATAAGCTTTAAGATAATGTGGGTGCTTTTATAAAACCACAATCTTCTCACACTTTTGATTGAGCTTATGTATTGAACCCAAAAAATTGACAGTTGCTCAGTGTGGATTTTTTTGTTGTTGTATTAAATTCTGATTAATTATCATGTGTGATTGTGTTTCCATGAGGCTGGACTGTGATACAAAGTTTATTTGTGAGAGGTGGTTTTGCATTCAGTCATAGTTGCATTGTTTAGCACATTTGGGATAATTGTTAGAGAGAGGGCATGGGTGGTGAGAATCATGCGGAAAACCTTCTGAAAAGAACACATCTGAAATTCATTATTGCAAACTCTAAATTTGGAACATGGTCTGCCTACGTGAACTCAAATTAAATACAATCTCAGCCTCCCAGCTCTCCCATGAATAGATTTTATCATTTGCATTTGGTATCGTAAGGAAATGAGACCAAAATTTTTGTGTTTTCCCAGATGTCAACAGGAAATGTGGAAGCACAGCATTGATGGTAACTAATGAAGAAATAAATGTTTGCTATGGTCCTTGGCTAAATACCAAGGACAGATATGGAAGGCTAATACTGTCAGGGCTCACAGAAGGAACAGACTGAATGGTAAGTTATAATGTTTATTTGTTGCAGATGGATACTCAGTCGGAGATAACAGGTAAGGATCAAATGACTTTGAAACATAAACAAGCTTAGCTGAATGGATAATGCCCTTTTCTTTCTTGCAGGTGGATTGGAAGCAGGCACACAGAAGATGGAAAGGTTCAGAAGGATCGGGAAGCAGATAAGTTGAAAGTTGGTTGACGGAGAGTCTGTGAGTCTTGCATATCAAGACCAGGCAATGACTGCAGTGAAGGTGAGTGCTTTATAGTGCATGTGGGTGATGGGACACAGGTGACGGAGATGATGATGAGCAGGTGCAGGTGATGAAGACTGAATGCTGGGGAGTGTAGTGAAGATACAGATGATGAAGGAGGTGAATGTGACAAATACTCTGTAATAATTACATTCCCAGAAGAAAAAAGTTTTTCAAGAAGAGTTTGTGACAATTTTTTATCACGACCAGAAGTCATTTGTTTATATAAATATATACATATTATATATATATATAAAACATTTGTTTCAGAGTTAGAAATGAACTGCCTGATAGCATTTACAACTAATTTTTTATACATTTATAATCTGAAATTCTGAACGTATTGACAGCATTTAAAATGTAAAGCTTTAGATACTTTATATAAACTCCACCTATATTTGCTCACATTTAAGATGCTGTCAGTATGTTTCATTGTACAAAAATAAATGTGCTGGATCCCCATACCTGTGGATATGATTCAAGATTTTGTTAGTCAATTGTTTCATCCTCTTTTTTGTATTTTTCTAAACTTATTTGATAAAGTATTTCATCTGATCACTTATTCAAAGGCATTAAATCACATTTTAAACGGAAATTTCTTGTAATGTTTTTGTTTTTCCTCTTTCCTCTTTCTCTCTCTCTCTCTCTCTCTCTCTCTCTCTCTCTCTCTCTCTCTCTCTCTCTCTCTCTCTCTCTCTCTCTCTCTCTCTCTCTCTCTCTCTCTCTCTCTCTCTCTCTCTCTCTCTCTCTCTCTCTCTCTCTCTCTCTCTCTCTCTCTCTCTCTCTCTCTCTCTTTCACACAAACACAGATGTATTTGGCTGTGAAAAGCTGGAATATTTAAGGTCATGTCCCTTTTCCCCAAGAGTGTTTCCTGCTCTCCCTCCTGTGTTGAAATCTGGGGTTTATTGGGTTTGTTAAGTGCAGAATATGACATTATTGCTCTTGCTAAACAGTGTATGATGGCAGTATTGCATATGAGGATTAATCACATGGATGATATTTACTCATATAGAGGGAGTGACAACGTGATGAGACAGATTTACATAAAAAGAATGACAAGAAACATGGTGGCGTGTTTCTCTCTCTGATTCTCTGACAGCTTGATGAACATGAGAGTTCATTTGCACATATCATCATGTTTTTGAAGGAGGTATCGGGAGAATACAGTGTGTGTTGTGTGAAGTGTTTACTGACTGTTATCTTCTTACATAATTGAAATGAAGAGCTGGAATTGCTTCCTCTGTACTGATACAGTTTTGACTCAGATACAAACACCAGAACACAACAGATTTTGGTCAGAATATGTTCTTCCTGGCTTCTGTTGCTGAGCAATTCCACCTCATAAATTCCCATTTTTGTTTTGTATGAGCAGAGAATGTTTGAGAGAACACAGATGTCATCTGCCAAGGAAAATCTGAAGCACACCAATTTTGGCTGTATCTGGGTGTATTTTGAACTCATACAATTGTCAGGGTTTCTTTTTCTACTGCTGTGGGAGACCACAGAAACTTCTGATAGGGGTTTGGAGAATTTAAGTTCATTTGTTTTTTCTCAGAAAATTAATTTCTTTAATTTTGTCTTTAAGTAGTAGGCCTACTGTTACGTGCTGGCAGGAATGAAGCAGAGAGTGAATCCAATAGCAAGCACTACTTAATTAAACAAACAGGTAAATTCAAGGGAAGACTCAGACAGGAATAGGAAACATAACAACATCAAGAACTCACAAAGACTGACCTAAAACACAGGGCTTAAATACAAAGGAACGGGTGAGTGAAACAAGACACAGCTGGGCAATTTAACTAAGAACACAGGTGGAAAACACAAACGAGGACCGGGAAAACTGGACAGGACAAAACCAAATACACAATAATGGGGGGAACACAAGACAGGAACAAGACATGAACCCAAGTACAGACACTCACACATTCTATATGTAATAAATATTTTTTTTTCTCTGGCACTCACTCTGTCAGTCAGATTAACTTGTAGGGTGGATTTGTCCTAGAACTATAGAGATAAAAAGATAATGAAGGGAGAGAGCATAGAAATAATTTTTAAAGATTTTTTAAATTGCGTCTTAGACAACAACAGGATTAAATGGAGACCAAATGGATACTTTGCCTTGTGCTTCTCTGATTTTGGGTCTGGAGACCCCCCCCCCCCAAGCAATAGTTTTAGTTTAATAGCAGTGTCAAACTATGCATCAATATGTGGGTCTGTGTATTGTGAATGTATTTGTCTGCATGTGCTTTAAAATACTACTACTACTACTACTACTACTACTACTACAATTACTACTACTAATAGTGGTGTCAACAATAATCGATTCGGCGATGCATCGTAATGCGGGAAATGTACGATTCAGCATCGATGCGGCAAAGTGCCATAATCGATTATGTCACTGTTTATTTTCTGGCCTTGGACAATAAAGTTTTGAAGTTTCAATTACTTCCGGGGGCATAATAACAACAATAAAGATGGCTGAGGCGGAGGGAGATGACCGCGATATTGCGCCATTCACAATAGCGCCTAAAAACGCTAGGCGCGCCGCGTTCTCCTTTTTCCAAAGCGCTAGGGCGGTTGCGCTCTGGAGGCGTCTGTCGTTGCGAAGCAACCATCAGCTGCGCTCTCAGTTACAGCAAACCGTTCTTGTCACGTGACCTACGGTGCGCTTGTGGCATTCTGAAAAGTTGAGATGTTTTTATCTCGATGCGGCGCGGACGCGCTTGGAAAAAACGAGCGCGTCGCACCGCGACCGCCTCGCTTCCATTATGAGCGCGCATACCCCGCGCCTACATTTGAAATAACGAACTTGAGCGCGCAAAAGACGCGATATGTGAACAGGCCCATAGACGGGAAATCAAAAACGCACCCAAAGCTTGGATTTAATTTGTATTTTATTTAATGGCATTTATGTTAAAGATACAGGAGAGTTATAATACACACATAGCAGCCAATAAATCTGGTGTTCGATATCTGACTGCTTGTATTGCCTCGTGACTGATGAAAAATTTGCCTTGTTGTGTGCAGTAGAATTGTGATGCATCGCAATGCATCGTAGAATCGAATTGAATCGAATCTTTACCTGGTGAATCATAATCGAATCGAATTGTGAGGGCAGTGCCAATGCACACCCCTACTAATAATAATCAAGCTATAGTTCTGGCAGGTCACATTAGTCTCAGCTGATCCACATCCACCTATAGGAATATGACGCCAATCACAGCATCCATATATAAGCTCCTTCAGTATTATCAGCAGGATACAATTACCCTCTTCCATCCCCAGCTCCTTCTCTCGTTCAGTAAGGATTTGGCATTCTGATTCCCCTTTGATTCAGACTAAATTCTCGAATTGAGTTGTACATTAAAATGTTGACATTAATGATATCTGCAATTTATGTTGGTTCTGTTCTGTTAACCCTAAGGGGGGGGTTATTGTTGCTCTCCCTGCTCTATTCATGCTAGGCTACATGGATGCGCAAGGAGTTCCACGTATTCACGTAGTATAACAGCGCAGCTGTTTACACTTACATTTTCTGTGTAAATGACAAAATTATTACAAATAAAAATAACTGTTTTCTATTTTAATACATTTATATAAAATGTAAAAAATGTATTTATTCCTGTGATGGCAAAGCAGAATTTTTAGCATCTATTACTCCAGTCTTCATTGTCACACGATCCTTCAGAAATGCTGATTTGGTGTTTAAGAAACATTTTTGTGGAAACACGGACACCGGCATGGACACCAGCACGGACACAGGCACACCGGCACGAACACACGTACACGACGTCACAGACACACCATCTCGGACACAACGTCACGGACACGCTGACACCGGCACGGCCACGGATACTGGCACGGACACAACTACACACCAGCAGGACACCGGCACGGACACAGGCATCGGAACAGACACCGGCACGGACACATCGGCACCGGCATGAACACACTGGCACGGACACAGGCACACGGACACACCGCCACAGGCACCGGCATGGACAACAACACGGACACACCGCCACGGACACTGGCACCAACACAGGCACACCGGCACGGACACCAATAAACACACCGGCATCGACACCGGCACACCGACACGGACACCCGCACCGGAACGGACACCGGCACAGGCATCGGAACGGACACCAACACGGACACCAGCACGGACACACCGGCATCGGAATGGACACTGGCACGGACACACCGGCATGGACACCAACACGGACACCGACACCAGCACGGGCACCGACACAGACACCAACACGGGCACGGACACTGGCACGGACACTGGCACAGACAGACGGACACACCGACACTGGCACGGACACAGCGGCATGGACACGGACACACCGAAATGGACACCGAAACGGACACACCGACACGGACACGCCAACACCGTCTTGGACAGCGGCACCGACACACCGGCATAGACACACCGGCACGGGCATGGGCACCGACGGACACCAACACGGACCCCAAAATGGACACCGACACACCGACACCGGCAGCGGCACCGACACACCGACCAGCATGGACATGGACACACCGGCACGGACACCAACACACGGGCACGGGCACCGACCGGCATGGACACCGGCACTGAAATGGTCACACCGAAACGGACACACCGAAACAGACACACCGACATGGACACCGACACAGACACACCGACACGGACACCAGCACAGGCACGGACACCGGCACGGACACCAACATACCGGCACGGACACCAGCACGGAAGAAGAAGGCGGGAACCAGTGAACTTTCACCAATTTTAATAAATAAATAAACAGAAAATGAAAGTAAAGGCAGCAACCCCTCATGGACGACTGAAATTCAGGCCTGATCCTCTCTCGTCCTTCACTGTCGTCACTCCTCCTTTTATGCTTCTGTAGCTCCTTCGTGAGATACGAGGCCGGTACGGAATTAGAATTACCTTTCATTTATGCATTAATAAAAAAAAATGTTTTAAAAGCCATTGTTTGATTAAAATGTTTTATGATGTTTTATTAACAAAGTTCGGGAGGAGCACGTTCAGTTAATTAACACAAGTGGAGTGCACTCAGCAATTAATGATAAGAGGTGTATATTCAGCAATCTCACCTCACTCCATTGATAGTTTAGCAGCATCCCTCCACCACCCCTTCTCCACACTTCCAGTCCTAAACACTTACATAGGGGGGAGTACTCTGGGTTTGGGCCAAACTCCGAGCTCGGAGCCCTCCCCCCGGACAGCACGCCAAATACGCATTAAATCTTATCCACTCTAATAAGCGTGAACTCGTGAAGTTATATAGGCTATTTTTGCTACAGAAAGTAGGTGTACTGACAATAAGTTCAATCGATTTTGAAGGTCTGTTCATTTTGAAGAAGCCGTATATATAACCAGTGCTTTTCTTAAATTATCACGCATGCCAGTAAATATTAATTGAGTTGAACTGATCGAAAGAAAGGGAGTCGAAGCATGCCAGGTGTACAAAGATTATTCATGTTTACAAGGTATCACAGATGTGGGCAAGAAAAACATCTGACTGTTCCTGCTGGGACTTAATGAGTGTGTGTGTGTGTGTGTGTGTGTGTGTGTGTGGCAGAGGAAAGAAACAATAGAACAATGTATGAGACAGACAATAGCAGACAAGAATAAGGGCGGCGGAATTCAGCCAATATGGAGCAATGCCGTTGAAAAATACAGCAACCTACACTCACAGCCACCTAAAATACGTTCCCAGCTCACACTATTAAATAAACACAACATCACAAAATCTTTTTATATTTATTCTGGCAATAATGTTTCATTTGTTTGTGGGCGGAATTTGGCAACAAGTTATACAACAAAACCCAAAGAAAGGATAGATATACGGAGGAGAGGAAGAGATATATAATTATAGATTATAACGCCAATCGCTCTATTTTATTGTTTTCTGTTATTGTGTAATTAATGAAATAAGCCAAAGATTTAAGTTCTTTCTAGGAAAAGAGATGCACCACAACAGCAGAAGTGAAGTTTCAACCACATTGATTAATTTGGGAGAAGAAGGTTAAATTATCCATGGCAAATCCATTTAACGAGCAAATAGGTAGAATGCAAGAGGAATTATTCAAAACCCGGTTAATTCAATTACTCAGCTTTCTCCAATAAATGCTACTGATCTAATTCCTCTCCATTAGCGTAATTATTTCTCTCTTTTTACCCCCCCCCCCCCCCCCCCCCCCACTCACTCTCTGTGTATCACTCTTCATTTCTCCCTGCACAATGTTAATTGCACACTTCAAGTGTTTTAACCTGTGACCCCTCTCTGACCTTGTTGGGACTGACCTTTGCAGAAAGCTGGCAGCTTAATTGGTCATGCAAATATTGCTACGTGCGTTAGATTCAGCAGATCTATCAACTACAATAGCATACAAAGTTACGCAATATATGATAATGAACTTTGGAACAAGTTTTTTAAGGATGGCTGTTTGAAGCAGGGATAAATATGGCTTCCTTCAAAGACAAGACCTTACAGAGTGCAATAATATCTCAGATTTTCCCTTCAAAATAGTTTCACAGACAGGCTTTATATTAGAAATTAATGTCAGAAATGTTCAGTATTCTTCATTCCTTATGCTGAGGTATGTTTCTTGTATAATAGACATTCAGAACAGAACTATGACTTTACTGGTCAAATTTCAGGTTTTTCTGTTCTTGTGTGGGGAAAACCCCCCACACGCAACATTTTGAACAGCATCTCAGTGTTTTTAGGTGCGCTACCTTTATGCAATCTGTTCTGCTTGACATTCACAGACCGTTCTCGTCTATGCTTTGATTGGTCAATTCTACCGTGGCCATTCTCCAAGGATGTCTTGTTGTGCTTATCGAATACATCACACATAATTAGATTATCATGTCATGCACAAATGTTAACATTAATGTCAGGCAGACGTGAACTTCTCACGGTCCATACAAACATAAAGCTGTTAACTTTTAGACTTCTGAAGAATATGTGTGGTTTGTTATTGCTTTGACATATTTTCTGTGGAAAATATGTAAATAATTTCTGGGTAACACTTTACAATAAGGTCCCATTAGTTATTGTTAGTTTATGCATTAATAACTAACAAGCAGGGCCGGAGTGGGACTCATTTTCAGCCCTGGAGTTTCATGCCTTAGACCGGCCCACTTTAGTTCCCGTCTGACTATATTAAAATAATGTAATTGAAACCTCAGCATATAAGTCTGCAATAGTGCAGTGTTCTGTACAGCCTTGTTATTCATTGTATTTTAAAAATATATAAATTTCTATTCAGTGCAATAGCCGTATACAGGGTTTTATAAATACAGAGGTCCGAAAAGTGATCTTGGGGGTTCGGGGGCATATGCCCACCCAGACAAGTGAAGTAATACAAACAGTGAAAAGTCCCAGTGCTGATACTGGGGAAATATAAACTCATTCGAGGTATACACATATGTATACAATAACAATGGCAATATATTATATAGGTGCTTGCGTTGGTAAATTGAGCTTATTTTTACACTGATGATCATCATTGGCAAAGAACATATGTATGTCTGTGTTAAATAGGAATCTATTGTAATAAAGTTATTCTCAATCTGGGCACAGTATGCAATAGGCTATTCCTCTGCTCTCATTTCTCATCTCCATCTTCCCTCATTCTTCTTTTCTCAGTCTCTTTATCTTTAGGTTACCTGTAAATCTCCCCTTCCCGAAGCTGAGTTTTGATTGATACAGTCTTTTACATACTGATTATTTCTTTCGGTCGTTTAAAACTTCTGTCGTAATTAAAACAGCTGTTTACGTAGTTTAGCCACTTGCATCTTATCTCGTGAAACGTCGCGTTGGGATTCGCGCGCGGCCGCGGCTCGCGCTTCTGTGAACATAGGCCTACATCCCGCTTGCTTTGATCGGTCATCTCAAACATTTTGCCATTGCCGACGAGCGGTGTTTTAATACTGAAGCAGCTCAGATTATGAGGTCGGTTATCCTCGCGATATGCAAATCATTGCAGCACCAAATTAGAGTTAATATTAGGCAATTATTTCACAACGTTCATTATACACTCTGAAAAATATACACTCAGAAAGCTGTGACTGGAGCCTATGTAAAGCATTCAACCCAGTGCCATGACAACACCGGCCCTCCTGGCCAATAAAACAGACCGGCCCACCGGGATTTCTCCCGGTGCTCCCGATTAGCCAATCCGGGCCTGCTAACAAGGATCATACAATTGTTACTGTAGCTATTTATTAATGTTCGTTAAGTTTATAAAAATACAACTGTTCATTGTTAATGTTTGCTCATGTAAAGTCCAGAGATACAACTTTTGATTTTAATAATGTATCTGTAAATGTTTTAATTAACATATATTATTTTTCATTGATGGCTAATGTCAACTAATGTAATTAACTAATGTTAATGTAGCTCTCTTCACAACAAGACAGACTCAGGTCGGTTCCTTAAAACGGGCGTTTTAATTCGTTGGCTCGTCTTGTTTACGGCGTGAGAACTGTCTGCATTCATAAATTAACATAGTAGGCTACAAACACATCAGCCTATTATACAATGCAGTCATAAAGGAAACAAGATGCAAAAAAAAAAAATGATGCTTTCAATACATCAAACAAATATACATGTGAAACAAATACCGTTGGCTGCTAAAGTGACGCCTTACATTTAAAGAGCCAAAAAATGAATTTACATTGCATTCCCAGCGGGCACCATGATATCAATTTGACGTCAAAAGTTGGTCAAGACTTGATCAAGATATTGTATATAATTTTAAGGTCAGTTTGAAAAGAAAATGTCTTCCAGTGGTAATTAGATGAAAAGAGAAAGTTAATACCCACACTGAAATTGGTTTATGTATATGCAGGTCAATATGTTTGACATTCAGTTTACATCAAATCAATGTCAAGGATGGGTTTTGACGTCAATTTGATTTGCATATTTGACCTGTTCCTTGACGTTGATTTTGACATCAATTTGATGTCTTTTCAACATCAATTGCCCACTGGGTTAGGCTACATCAAATTCACATTTTTACATTGTAGCCTCTAATAGATGAATGAATGAAATGATGGATTTAATTATTAATTATTAAAGAAATACATAGAACATCTGCATAACAGCAATGTATGCATATTACCAATTCCGGTCTCAACAAGCATGCTTCGTGCTGCTCCCCCTACTGGATTGCAGGTCAATATTTTCATAAATAAAGTGGTAAATTATTATTATATTTTGTGCAAACAACGCGTCGCTTTTCATAAAATTGAGTTTAAACCACTGGAGTCACATGAATGATGTCTTTCCTATTGTTCTGGACCCGAATGTGTAAATTGCATTGCTCTCAATGAAGGGACTGAAAGCTCTCGGATTTCATCAAAAATATCTTCATTTGTTTTCCGAAGATGAACGAAGGTCTTACGGGTTTGGTACGACATGAGGGTGAGTAGCCTTATTCATTTTTGAGTGAACTAACCCTTTAAGCATGTTCTGTGCAAACAGCTTTTACTATCTTTAACATAACTAAATCCATTTGTTTTTACTTGACATGTTATTTGATGTGCATTATTAAATAATGAAAGCCTGACAATATATTTGCCTTATGCAAGTAGCCTACCACAATGGTTGATATGTCGTCTTTGTGCTGGTTAATGAGCCCTTTTAATAGTTAAATCAAAGCTCTTCCTCTTTTTCAAATCCAGAAGTAGGCCCTATCTGTTTCTCATAATGGAAAGTAGTCAGTTTATTTCATTATTTGCGCTATTATTTGGTTTCACAAGTTCATAATTGTTAAGTGTGAAATAGTTAAACTGATTTGATGTTCTGTCCATTCGGGAGGGACTCTAGCATGAAACACTATTTTAGAATTAGTTTTTTTCTAAATTAAAATGCATGTAGTTAAGGAATTAGTCACTTACTGAACATGTCCTTGACAGCTCCTTCAAACAACTTCATATAAATAACAGAATAGTGATTAATAGTGGCATTTGTTAGCAAGACACATTGTATCCTTGTTCATGTTACCTATCTCTCCTGTCATTCAAAATACAATTAATCACAGCATCCCCTCTAAATTCACCCCATCTCCCCCCTGCTTGCTACTCTGCAGGCTTATACTTTGCAGCTGTGCTGGGTTTGTGTCCAGATGGGAAATTCCTAATGGACAGCTGAAATGCTTCCACTTCAATCTCTCTTGAGTCCCAGAATTCTCATAATCATGATAGCAGCCCTGAGGGGATTTGCCTACTTGGCCCTCTTTGTTAGGTGAGCAATTCATGGTAGAAAATATACTCATTTCTTGGCGCAAAAATTCAGATGTTTTTTTCCGCCTCCAGTATTGATATGGTAATACGTTGCACCCAACACAGAAAGAAAGATGGAGCAAATAGACCTCATTTTGGAAGAGGATAAATCTGGATTATGCTGTTACAAATCGCCATGAAATGGATATGTTTTGATTTTTAGCGCATGATAGTGCACAGGTAAAGGGAGACATTTAAAGAGACAGCTCACCCTAAAATGAACATTTTGTTTCATGACGTTCCAAACCTTTATGACTTTTTCTTCTGTGTAACTTAAAAATTAGAATAAAAAAAAAACATCCTTGCCATTCTTGCGCATATAAAGTAAAGAAAGTGAATAAAGGCTGAGGATGTTACGGTCATTTAGATAAATTGGTTGATCAGTTCACAAAACTGGTGTCCATGATTCTTTCACAAATCTGACTGATCTATATCTTTAGTTCAATGAACCCGCAGCTGAATCATATAATTCTCTGGAGATTTAAAAAGTTCCTGATGTTCGGTTCTTGGTGTTTTGGTTTCTAGGTTCTTTAAAGCACCAATACATGTATGTTTTCAACTGTTAACAGCTCGCCAGAGGTGAGGGGAGGATGTCAATGTTATGCACAGGGACAGTTACCTGGACTTTTATATTACTTTTTGTCATTTTGGAGATTCCAGTCATAATTCACTATTATTATGGAAAAGGGTGGCCGGAACATTAACCTACAAAAACATCTTCCACAGGAGAAATTCAAACAAGTTTGAAACTTGAGTAAATAATGACACATATTTACTTGTTCTATTTGACATGCCTTCTTTATCTTTTTCTCTCACCTAGTATTTCTTTTGTATAACCTTCTTTATCTCTCTCAGACACTCTTTCCAACTCTTATTGCTGATTTTACTGACACAGAGAGAAAAAGAGTGCAAAAGAAATCATCACAGTTAGCTTGATTTGAGTCGTCATCCGAAATTCATCTTAAAAGTTCCTTTGATAGAAAATAGAGTGTGAATGAACAATGAGTATGTGTGTGTGTGAAAGAGAAAATGTTAAATCTGCTGTGTATTATAGATGAGTCTGTCACTTTGGAGGAGAATAGTGTATTACGGGTTAGTGCGAACAAGGGCTGACATTTACTTTCCCTTTCTATCGCCTCCTGTCACATTAGGCCTCAATGCTCTTCTAATATTAATACATCTTAACAGCCTTTCTCCCAAACGCATGCATAGTACCAACCACCGTGTTCATTTAACACACACAAACATTAATTTTTGCACACACAAACTAAAATTTTCATCCATTATGTCAAGGTAAGAAGAGAGATAACGCAATGTCAATGAAATCTACAGAAGCACGCTGCAGTTTTGTGCCAGGAAGCTGAGCTAGAGATGTGCCAGAGAGATTTGAGTGTGTATGAATCAGTGTATGAGAAATTAGCTTTGTCTCTTGCCTGGCTCTGGAAGGATGTCTCTCGTTAAGACCGCCTCGCACACGAACATTGATTTACTCACACACATACTCCCTCAGTTTAAGTCTTAGCCGATCATCTATGTCTTTTGTTATTGAAATCACTCGCAGTACATTTTGTTTTGTGGCGTTCTGTGAAAGTTGCTAGTGTTGAGCTAAGCCGTTTCATTTTCCCCCTTTGTTAAAAATGTTCTGCACACAACAGCCCTTCCATTTAATGTCTCCTATCCATAGCTGATACGATTACTGAACAAAATTGCTTAGAATGGCTTGTTTCTAATTATTTTTTATAATGTCTTTAGCTGATTTTTTTCTCTTCATTCTTTGTGTTCAGGTTGTTAAAGTCTTCTATTTTTCTTATCTTTTTCTCTTTTCTGATCCACATAAGTTATTTAGTCCATCACAGTGGACTAGAGAAACAGGTTTGGCAACCAACTTTATGACCTACATCAAAATAAATAATTTCAACATGAGATAAATCATATACACTACCATTCTAAAGTTTGAGGTCAGTAAGATTGGACTTTTATTCAGAAAGCATGCATTAAACTGATTAAAAGTGACAGCACATTGAAAGACTTTTACATTGTAACAAAAATAATTATATTTCAAATAAATGCTGTTCACTTGAACTTTCTGTTCATCAAAGAATCTTTTTTTTAATAGTTTTCACCAAAATATTAAAGGGGTCATGACATGGTTTTTTGTTTTGTTTTATTATGTTCCCTTATGTGCAATTATAGTATTACTATCATTTTTTGTACAAAAAACTAAAACAATTTAGTGATTTATGACCTTTTCCCACCCTGTTTCTCCCCCTCTGATTCAAACAGTCTGTTTTGGAGGTGTTTCCACTTTAAGAGTTCAGTGTTAGCGCCCATTGTTATGATTGGCTAACGTCAGTGCTGCTTATGCATAAATTATTAACGTTAATCATCACATGTAGGCTACACAATTCTCCGCCACGTGAAACTTCGGTCTCCCGATCTTTTACCATCGTGTCAATTATCAAATGATTTTGATTCATATGCGCGAGGGAGAGCAAGAGAGTTTGAGGGCGCGCGCGCGGCCGGGGCTCTCTCTCTCTCTCTCTCTCTCTCTCTCTCTCTCTCTCTCTCTCTCTCTCTCTCTCTCTCTCTCTCTCTCTCTCTCTCTCTCTTGTCGTTCTTTCAGTAACATGCGCCCTGTCACACTCATCTACATCACTCACCGAACAAATAAGGCTTTGGCAGGCTGCTTATGCTGCAAATAAACTGCATCCAACTGCTTTCCCTGACGTCTAGATTGTTCAGCAGCATTCAAACATGTTGTTTGTCCACAGCCAGGAACAGCACATCTGCGTGGCGTAGTTGTCTTGCGCTGGAGGCGGTCATATGCAAACGACTGGTACGTCACTTCGTACCGTGACGTCACTAAGTTCAAAGGATCTAGAACGAGCTGTATTTAGAGCTTGATTAAATAAATGGTTTGTTTATAATGGGGAGGACGTCTTAAGCTATGAAACTTGCAGGAGGTTTTAATTGTACAAAGACCTCTTAAATACCAAAAGATCAAGGCAAATTTGGTTTTTCATGCATGACCCCTTTAAGCAGCACAACCATTTCAACATTGGTAATACTAAGAAATGTTTTTGAGCACCAAATCAGAATATAAGAATGATTTCTGAAAAATTATGTGACACTGAATGATAGAGTAATGGCAGCTGGAAATTCAGCTTTGCCATCACAGAAATAAATTATATTTATATAAAATAGTTTATAAAATAGTTAATATAAAAACATTTCTTAATATTACTGGGGTTTTTTTATCAAATAAATGCACCCTTGCTGCAGATATCAACTTTTTTATTTACCCTATAGTATATTTTTCTTTGGAGATTTAAAATTCTTGATGTTCAATTATAGTTTTTTTAGATATGTATTTTGGTTTCTGGGTTCTTTAAAGCACCAAAACAAGCATGTTTTCTTAACAATTAGAGAATAAAAAGTTCTGTGGTATTTAAAAAAGGTTCTGCCAGTAGAAAAACTTCATTTCTAAGAGTGAAAATTACTAGGTTAGGGTAATAATTGAAGGGGTCAAGACACTCTCAAACCAGCCTTTTTTAAATTATAATGATTGTAATGATTATTGTACAAACATCAGGGATTCTGCTTCATTGTAATTGTGTTAAAAACAAGTTCAGAGCCAAAATTAATCAATAGCTTTTTTTCTTTAAACAATTATTTATGGATCTAAGTCTAGTCATTGCAATATTAATTAAAGCAATAATTATTTGTACTATCAAAATGTGTAAATCGTGATAAATGCCTGGAGACTTCACTTCAGACTCCCTTCAAAAAGACATCTGATTAGACATGAATTCTAGCAATCATTTGAGCTCATTATCTCTGGTGGCAGTGGGTGTAATAGTATAGCGGTACCAATTTATGTGACTCTGAGAACACGTGGCCAAGAAGAGATTAGGAAAGATTAAAAAGATAATGGAGTCCCTCTTCGGTATAAATGAGCTTTAATTCAGATCGACTATAACTTTTGCTTTCATTTTGCTCGCTTTTACACCTAATTTGTTTAATTTACACAGACAGTCTTTCTGCACTATCGTTGCCTCATTCCTGTAAACCAGCACAAACTCTTATATGTTTCCTGCAAAACTACATTAGGGCGATGCTCTAGATACTAATAAACCGCTGCAAGGCAGTAATTCATTAGTGATTTGCTTCATATTCAATGCGCACTCTGATGAGCCAAGTAAAAGTGCCTAAACATGACAGAAACGCACACAAACACATTCTCTTTGTAGCTGCACATTCGGTCCCGTAAGACTAAGAACAACTTTATATTAGCCTAATAATAAACAGTGGAATGGATGTTGCCATGTTCATTCCCAGTTTATATTGAAGGAGTGAGAGTGAGCTTGAGTCTGACCTGCAGTGTGATTATGTAGGCCTACTGTTGCAAAATTCATATTCACTCCTGAAGTAATTGAAAGATAAATGTGATTTGAATGGGGAATTTATGTTTCGGTCTGACTCTGCAATACCCCTGGCTGTTTGGTGAGTAATAATATAAGATGAGATTCTTTGAACTTGTTCCTACCTTTCACATCCATGTAGGCGATTTCTCTGCGTGATTTTAAGCTGTCAAGTGCTTGGCCTTGTCATAGTGCTTTTAGTATTCTTAAAAAAACACCCCAAAATTAAACCTCTCTTTGCAGAGAAAAATAAAATAAAAATCGCCTTTTAGCCAGTCAAAAGGTGATTGGTTTGAATGAGTTGGGGTCTGCTTTAACAAAGATGCACATTTTCAGAGCCCTGTTCTACTTGATAATATTATTGTTTTAATATTAAGAATGAAGATTTTAAGATTTGATTCTGTTTTGTTGTGCTTTTCCTGTAATATGAGGGAGAGTAAAAGTGTGACTTGTTAGGAGAGACTTAAAGGGATAGTTCACCGAAAAATGAAAATAACCCCATGATTTACACACCCTTAAGCCATCCTAAGTGTATATGACATTCTTCTTTCAGACGAATACAATTATATTAAAAAATGTCCTGGCTCTTCCAAGCTTTATGGCAGTGAATTGCCGTTTCTGTTTTGAAGTACATAAAAGTGCATCCATTCATGATAAAAGTGCTCCACGCGTCTCCGGGGGGTTAATAAAGGCCTTCTGAAGTGAAGCGATGCGTTCATGTAAGAAAAATATTATTGACTAAAATAACTAGCTTCCGGCAGACTGCCTACAAAAGTCGACTTGCGCCAAAAGAGTAACACTTGACGATGTATGACGTAGGATGTAGGAGTAGCGTAAGCTTTTATGATGGATAGATGCACTTTTATGGACTTCAAAACATAAACGGCCATTCACTGCCATTATAAAGCTTGGAAGAGCCTGGACATTTTTTAATATAACTCGATTGTATTCGTCTGAAAGAAGAATGTCATATACACCTAAGATGACTTGAGGGTGAGTAAATCATGGGGTAATTTAAATTTTTGGGTGAACTATCCCTTTTAAGCTTTATGCTAGTTTGCCGAAGGGTTTCTGTAATGTTGCACCACAGAAAATAATCCTATGCACTAATGTAATCAGTTATTTCAAAAAGGCAAACAGATGATAACAGAGGTGATTTTTGGTTGGTGTGTCCTCTTCTTGCCATCCTTTGTGAAAAAAGTTTAACTTTCAGTCTACTTTTTATTTACTTCGCAGATATATATTTTAAATTTCACTTAAACGTACAGTATGTAATTTTTGGCCACCAGGGGTCACTCAATCAAAATAATAACAAAAGATGTACTTTGATGACATCGGGAAAGAGCGTGGGCTCACAGGAGTTGTTGTCGCTGTCAATGACAACCAGCCCTCTGAGGGAGAGAGAGAGAGCGCGAGCGAACCAGCGATACGATGTTCATTGGAACACACGCGCTCTGTCATTCCCCACATTCCTCACTCATTCTAACTAAGTATTTTGACAATCACGTCTTTTCGAACAGAGAGATATGAATTATCAGACCCCTTTTAAATCAATATTCCATCTAGCTAGTATTAATAGATGTTTAAAAAACGGTCACCTTTCGTTAATAATTATAATTATGGTTATACTATGATATCAAACAAGATAACGTTAGTGAACTGCATATGAAGCTACTTTCTTCTTTATTATACTATACATGAAAGCTAGTCCGTCTGCGTTTTACACATGACATCGTTTCACAAAATATACGGATAGATATAGTTAGCTGAATGGGTGCTTAGCTGTTTATTAGAATGCAAGCGAGATCGGCATCTCTCTGTAGATTTAGCTTGTCACGAAGGTCTCTCTATTTTTTAAAATGCAACCCCAATGTTTACTCGTGTCATGCTTCTTCTCCTGTCCCAAACCCTTCTTGGGTCATATTTTTCACCCGTACGTTTGCGCTTTACTGAGCTGGCTCCAGCAGCAGAACGTGCAGGCAAAGCGTAATCGTGGTCCATAACTATATAATACAGACTAATATAAATATTACATATAATAGTCTTGGTCAAGTTTGCTGCAGTTGCAAAATCATACTAGCTACTACTTTTTTTTTCTTCATCATTTTCTTTGCTTTTATTGGCGGTAGTCCGGTGTTTCCCTTTGTGTTTGGCGGTTTCGCCGGGTTCCGCAGGAAGTTAGAGAAAATAGAGGAGTCAAAGGTTATATGACGCCATAGACGGGGGACAAAACGAAAATAAAGAAACGGCCCGTGTCTTCGAATTAAACTATAAATTTCTCCAGATTTGAAAGCTGGTGGAAACTGTCGGCATAATGTAAGTACATATCTAATAGAAATATATAACATAGATACAGTTATTTTTGCTATTTTTATAGCAGAAAAAATACATATTGTGCCTTTAAGTACACCTGACTTATACTGACAGAAACGTCTAAATATATTTGGCCTTTACTTTTGATCGTTGATTAATGAATCATTCTAAGTATTCTAAGCATACTTGTGTTTACTCTTTTGATTGAGTAGCCTATAAACTACTTTTTCACATAGTTTTACACACTGTCTTATAAACTTACAATGTTTTAAAATATTGATTTATAAAGAAAACTAATTCTGAGTACCGTATCTGATTTTTTTTTAAAAATCAGTTTTGATCATTGGTCTGAAAAAAATGCGATTTTATCAGCTTTTTGTTTAAAATGTTGCTTTTTTTAATGAAACTTACCCACATTCAAGTGTTTATAAAAAAGGATTTGAAGCTAGAATAACATACTTTTAAAATGGAAAAAGTAAAAGTACAATTAAAGTTGTATTTCAAGTAGGCCTATATATAACAATTTGTTTTACTTAAATAGGAACATAGTATAGGCCTACTTAATAATAGGTAACACTTTATTTTAAGGTGCTTGTAATAAGCAGTAATTAACAGTTAATAAGACACTTATAAGACCTTATACGATGCATATAAGATGCATATAAGCATTAACTAATGATAATAAATAAATTAAATTAAATAATAAATTTCTCAAGTATCAATACATTGGTGCACTTTTAGAACAGCCGAACAAACATAAATGGTAACACAAACTCCCAGTCACTTAAAAATGTACCTTCCCAAGAGGGAGTAGTTTCCCTGATCTCTTCAGGGCCTGGACCTTTAATTAACCCTTATTTGAAGTAGTTAATGCTTATATGCATCTTATAAGGTCTTATAAGTGTCTTATTAACTGTTAATTACTGCTTATTACAAGCACCTTAAAATAAAGTGTTACCAAATAATATATAAATCATAAACTAGATTAATAAATATAAGTAGATTAGTACACAAGTATACTTCTAGTACATTGAGATTAGTATAATTACTACATAAAGTATACTTAGAAATTTACTTAAGTATACTTAATAAAATGAACTTGAAGTATACTTATTTTTTTGTAAGGGATTGAACATTGTTACATAAGAATATGATGTCTTGCATGTGTCATACATTCTAAAATTATTTACTTGGAAGTTTACTTTATTTGTAACCCTTAAACATTGTTTTTTAAAAAGACAAAATATTTATGGATGCACAGTATAATTGTGGTAATTTAATGGTAAATGTTTATATACATTTTATGTTGGATATATAATTGTGCATGCTCATTTCCCATATTTTTACATTTGGAGTACAGTACTTTAGCTGGAATTTAGCCCTCACTTAAAGTTAATCTTTAAAAACATTAACACGTTACATGTAATAATATTTAGCAAATCACAAACAAAGTGAATATCCAATTTTTATGCTGTACATTATAATATTGTGTTTAGTGACTTATTTGTATTTTATGTAGACAAAATGGAATTTTAATATAGCCATTTATTGTTTATTTATCTTATTCATTTAGTCATTTATCAGTTAAAACAGGTATCGGTCATAATTATCCACTTATATTATCTTTCATGGCAGTGGTTTGTGTTGAATGCAGAGGTTAAAGGGAACAGCCAAAAACTGCCATTAATCATGAAGAATCATAACCTAACTTGGTATTATTCCTCTGAGCAGATAAATAATATATTTTAGGATGAGGCAATATGCTCCTCTGGATAAAGTCCAAAATTGTTCGTATGCAGGGTTCCGCTCTGTGGGGAATTGACATGGGATGAGAAACTTCTTCTGGATGGATTATATGGGCTGTTTCAGAGCAATAGGTCAGAAGAGCACAGGGGGATAATGCAAACCATTGATTTAATATGTGTGGGCAATACTTTATTTCAGAGGTACTAAGATGTGGAAGGAGGACTATATTCTGCTTACTCAGCCCTCATGCATACAGCACACCTGCCAGACTTGATTAGACGTCCCTCTGCTCTTCTTCTGGTGTGTGTGTGTGTGTGTGTGTGTGTTTGTGTGTGTGTGTGCGCGCGTGTGTGTGTGTGTGTGTGTGTGTGTGCGTGCGTGCGTGCGTGCGTGTGTGTGTGTGTGTGTGTGTGTGTGTGTGTGTGTGTGTGAAAATGGGACTGCATATTTGTCTTTTTATAGAACAAATTAAAATGGCACATCTCTGAATTAGCACATTATCACATTAACTGTTTTTGTGCCATGATTTAATTTGTATGTGTACGTCTGTGCACACTTGTATTTGTGGTGTGTAAAATGATGTGTGTTTGTATAACCTATCAATTTGGTCCTTATTCGACCCGTTTACTGAAGGTCAGACCATTGCCACTGATTATTCTGTTGTTTGTGCCAGTGATTGTGTTTGCCACAGTGTAAAAGAGGAAAGGGGAGAAAGAAGAGGGTCACGTTTCCTTCCATCTTAAAGGGATAGTTCACCCATAAATAAATCCATTCACTCTGATGTATGACTTTTTTTTCAGTAACACAAAAGAAAAGAGTTTTCACTTTGCTCTTTATCATACTATGAATGTGGATGGGGATCCAGGGCTGTCAGACTTTATAGCATTATAAATGTAGTTCATACAACAGCTATTTTATATTCAATGTGTTCTGAAGCCATATGATAAACTGACAGAAATGTAAGTAATTATTTACTGAAATTTTTGGTAGTCATTTACTTTCAGTGTACTTTCGGACAATACTATACTTTTTTTGTTTTTGTTTAAATAAATTAAAAATAAAACACCAAATACTAAATCAGATCATAGAAATGCTACAAGTGAGTGCATTTAGGGATCACAACACTACACAATGTGCAGTATGAAAAATGGATATTCATTTTGACATTTGCTAAAAGATTAACAGTGTTAAGTTATTGCTGTTTTTAAAGATCTTTAAGGGGTGCGTTAGATGATACAAAGGTCAACTAAATGTACAAATTGAAGAAATTAGCATGTATAAACAATACTTATTAAATAATCTCTAATATGTCAACAACTGATATGGTACTGTTAATAAATAAATAAATAAATAAATAAATAAATACTGTATCTTATTTTGTGGTTCTCTCAAGAAAGTAAGCCATACAGGATTTGAATTTAGTTATGAATATTAGTAAATGACAGATTTTCATTTCAAACTATTCCTTTGAACATCAGTAAGTGTAGGAAATATTCAAAATATGTTTTCTTGTACTCTTCGCAATTTCAGAAAGGCCAAATTGAAAGACAACGTGTGTGCCGCTTCATACTATACACTAGAAAACTGCCTTTGCACAGGCCTGTGAGCTGAGGGGTCCGCTGTCTTCTGACCTTCACTTTATGTATTTTTACTGAGTGTCACTGGAACTGCAATAAACACACACATGCACAAATTCTCACATCCACACACTCACCTTATTGGATGTATAACCTGGGGTTGTCTCTCACAGTGGTTTTCTGTAATGAAATTCCCAGTTGGAGTCAGGGCACATAAAGCCAGCCGGAATGAAATTCATCCACTGGAATCCTTGCCTTTCATCTGCAGCTTCACTTTTCTCTCCTGTTTTTGTGTGTGTCTGTATTTAATGGTCGTGTGTCTGTGAGTATGTGTGCATGTGGTCTGATTTTTGGGAGGTCTGTAGGTGTTATTTTATTAGCTTCTGATGGATGGTAGTTCAGTATGTCTCTTGGTGTTTGCATAGCTGAATTCAATATGAGACTTGTTTAAGGAGAAGCACAGAATCATTCACCAACTTAATATTATGTTATTCTGATGGGTCGTGGGATTGTTTTGATAGTTTATAAACAATCGTATTATTTTGATGCAAATAATAAAATGCAACTAACCATGTAATTGTGCATATTTAGGATTATAAAATAAATATAGGCTTATCGATTAGAAGAGAGGAGAGAAGACTTCCCAACATGATTTGTGCTAAACACAATGGTCTTTGTGTGGTAATTTATAGGCTGCTGAGAGCATCCAAATACAAGAGACATTTGGAAAACAAACTGTAATATAAAACTAAAAAGTAAATATTTTAATATGTTATATTTGCATATTGTTCAACTTATATATGCAGTTCATGGAATTATTAACATTTAATTTTTTATGGATATTTTGTTTACTTTTTCTTTTTTTTTTACAATTAACATTTTGTTACATAGTTTACAGTCAATATTTAGTAATATAACATCTGGAAAACAAAACATGTCGTCATGTGCTCGTGTCTTCTGTCAAACACAAAAGATGATGTTCTTACAACCAAATTGTATGGTGATATTATACTGCCAAGCTACTGCAACAGAACTGCAAAAGCAGTGCATATGACTCTTGCTTCTTCCTGACATGACCTTTTGTGTTTCCACAGAAGAAAATGTTAGCTTGAAATTGCATATGGATGAGCAAATTACAACATTTTCATCTTTGCCTGAACTATTCCTTTAAGTTCCAACTTGTATGTGAATGTGAAATGAAGTTCTGAGAGCTTGGCTGTAATGTAATTTAGTGCAGTGGGTCCCAACTGGGGTTTCTTTAGGACCCATTGAACCACAAGGGTGACCGCCACAACAGGGTAATGAAGGTGGAAGGAGGTCCCTGTATGACCCACCAGTTGAGAACCACTGATTTATAGAAATAGATCAACAGAATGTGTTCCAAAGTAATGGAATGTGTGGCCGGTTTATATAAAGTAACCAAAATATATTATGTCAACAGATTCATGTCATGCTTTCATTGCGGCTCGTCTCTTGCCCTTACTCAAGTTAGCTCTCATATCAGCAGGAACAGCCAATAAATTTAGCATTCTGTAATTGTGCAGAAAAGCCAACAATAAATTTATCTTACATTTACATTTAGATTGCTGAATATTTCATTTCTCTCAGTCTCCACTGGCTGAGAAAGTTCCAGTGATTGCTTCAGTATGTTTGAATCCAAATATATTGTTTGTGACCTCTAGAATTCACACTTTATTTATGTGTGTGTGTATGTTCATGTTTCATTGTGTTTGTGTCATGACATGCCAGTCTCCTTTTTGCCTCGCAGTGAGAAACACACAAGACAGGAATATGGACTAAAAAAGTCTGTTTAATATTTCATAATTCCATCAGGATATATGAAAAAGTGACAGGAAAAAGAGAGCAGAGTGAAGGGGTTGATGAGAATGAAAGAATAAGAGACGAAAACCCAGCTGGGGGCAAAACTTAGAAAGATTAGATATAACTCCTGAATAAAATTCAAAGAGCCTTTTTTTCTTTTAAATGACAGTCAAGTCTTTGCTTCATAATGATTGCATGGGCATCTTTTCATGATGAGAAATTGGTATTTGGTATTTCTTCTTCTTGAAATATTCACAAAAGAATTTTCACCCTGGAGATAATGGCACATCAGCAGGTCAGAGTGCTGCTAAACTACAGCAACTTCAGTGACTCCTGCATGTGCATGATGATAACACATTTGTGTTGTATACTTGCTCAAAATTTTGTTTTATTGGAAAGAGAGTGAGCAAGAGAGAAATAAATAGTGTTGCATTTACATTTAAAGTGTTTAGCAGATGCTCTTATCCACAGTGACTTGTGAAGTTCACAAATAAGACTGTTGTGATCAACAGATGGTAAGCATGTAATTTAGAATGTAATCTGCAAGAAAAATAAATGCTTCCTGTGCAAATACAAACAAGTGCAGTCTGGTAGATGTAAACCTTATTCAGATACGATAAAACCTTGTTTAACTAAGCCAATGCAAAATTTGCTTTTTTGAGGGGTATTCCAAGTATTGTTGAATGAGAGAGTCTTGAGTCTGCATGCTAAAAAACATCACCTCCACAAAAGCTCATTATGATCGATTGAACCAATTTTAAGGGAACGTAATGAGCTATTATCCTTGCCTGATGGCACAGTATATATTGAAGTCAAGACTTGCTGACTTGCATCTACATTCCAGACCTCCGGCCAAAAAAAAGGTATAGCTTTCATTACCCCTAAGTACAATGAATCGTTTCAGGATTTCTCTCATCCTGAGGAGATTCTCTGATTTCAGTACCAGTCAGCTCTCCCTGTGGCCGCCATTACACTTCTTATTAGGTTTTCCAATGGTTTTAAATGACTTTAAATTTCTACTGTAGCAAATCCAAGAGAGTATTCATTTTAAATGGCAGTTTATTGTAGTGCAGTTGCTCATTATGTGCTGAGTAGGTCTAAACAGGACTTCGTTGCCAAATAACCTAAAAATGTGCTTCCTGTGGTAACGTCATATTTAAAAGGTTTTATTCGAACCAAAAATAGTAGGCCTATTTTTTATGACTGAATCAGCCTGGGTGGATGCATTAGGTTACACCAACAAAAGTCATTTTTAAGGGTCTGATCAGGCAGTGTGCAGTTTATACAATGACATTCAGGAGGACTGACATTTTTAAATGGAATTTAATAATGATTTTTCAGCATGCTATCTGTTGAAGGTCATCCTAAATGGTCTTTTTAGCATAACGCATAACTAGGCTGTCATTACAATTTTTAAATGAAACCCTGATAATTTTATAATATATTTTATGAAAATTTGAAGTGATAAAGTGAAAATGATACTGTTTTTTCTGTGTTCCTTCTGATAATGATCGAGTGGTGTACTGTTGCTATGGTTATCTCTTCAGGCAAATACACTGTAAAAATGATGAAACGATGAAATAAAATTGAGGTAATAATATGCACTCAATCTGCTTGGGTAGATTTTATCCCATGTGTTGAGCAAAGGCTAAATTTAACAGCTATGACACTAAAATAAATTAGTCTACCCAACATTTGTCAAATTCATTACACAACTAATTAGTGAGTAACATGAACATTTGATTGTTAATGTACTTTTTAAAGTGCCCCTATTATGCTTTTCAGATAATCAGATATTGTAATATAGCTGTTTGTGAATGTAAGTTTCAAAGATCAAAGTGCTGTTGTAGGAGACCTCCAAAACAAAATTAAGAACCTTTAAAATCGCATAATAGGGGCACTTTAAATAGTTTCTGTAGCTTGCATAGCTGACGTTTGCAATGAACAAGAAGTTCCCTATCAGTCGGTCACTTTGACCAAGGGGGTAATCCGCCAGCCGGAAACTGAAGTCTCCCCGGGGGCCACCATTGTCTAACAAGCCTTCACCTGCTGTTAGCATTCCATTGATTCCCATTCATTTTGGCGTCACTTTGACAGCGAATAACTTTACATCTGAGGCGTTTAAAGACTCTATTTGTCCATTGTTTATTTCTAAAGAAACACGACAATGTACAAAAGGCCCCATTACCTTTTATCTTACGTTATGGCCCCATAGAAGCAGTTTTTGTAAAAATAGGCTAACGATTGTGTCATAACACGCGACTCTCTGTCGCACAGTACAGAAATTACCGTAGACAGAAGTAGAAGATTGCGCGTAATCGGGGGGACGTGGAGGCATAAAGTCAAGGGAGAAGCCCATAGAGAGCTGTAAAGTTGCTCCTGCTGCTGCTCATGGACAGCTAATACTCACGATCTCCGGCTCTGCAAGATTCGGAAGGGAATGATTCAGATTCCGCTTGGCACAGCTACTAGAAGACGTACAACTGTGAGACAGGCTGCTCACGTCACATCTACGTCATCAAGCTCAGTGTGAGCCTGCGCAGTGCGCTTGGCAATCAGGAAGTGAGTGCTTCTAATTGATTTCACTTTTCTCTGTTGAAGTCTACGGGGTCGCTGTGTCCATTTCTTTTACTGTCTATGACTATGACGTACATAGCCTAGTGACCAGTGTTGGGGGTAGCTAACGAGTTACAAACAGATTACAGTAACGATATTACTTTTTTAAGTAACGAAGTAAAGTAACGCATTACACTAAAAATATCGGTAACTACACTTCTTTACTATACTATAGGAACGCGCTTTCCTACGTTACCCAAGCCGTGTTTGCCTGTGTGTAAAGTTCTGTCTAGTGCTGAGTGCGCACCGTTGCCATAGAAATCGATTTGAGTGATATAGCTGCCGGTGCAAAGGAGAGAGAGACAGGGGGGTTCGGCCAGTGGCGATATTCACATTACTTTTAGTTTATTGCTCGAAAGGACAAACATATTCGTGTGAAATGCACTCTAGTAAACCCTAGATTATTACTTGTGTGACATTAGAACAAAATATGTGGATATAAAAACGGCTATAGAACTCTCTTAAATATTTTCTAATTTCACTAAACATTTCATTAAGTTTCGTGGACATTTTATAAAACATGGATCATAGGCTCATTTTGTAAACATAAGCAACTGATTTAGACGCGCAAACTGTGTGCCGGCCCGGTGCGGTGAGACGTACATGCTCGGGCAGATTCGGCTTGAAGTCGTTCATCCTCGGATGCGGCGCCGCGCGCGCTGTTACAAAAAAAGCCGTGATCTTCGCCAAGCGAAATGGGGTCTTGCGCACCCGACGCGCACGACCGCCCACACCACAATGACATCATTTTTGCCGCTCGCACCTTCGCGCTCGTGCGGACGCGTCGAGTATAAACAAGGCTCGCTTTTCTCAAGTCTTGGGTAACACAAAACGAAATGAACAGGCTTGTTGCAGGGTTCATTGTAGAAGACATGCTTCCCCTGTCGACTAATAATCGCCCAGGTTTAGAAAAATGCATTTTAAATTAAGATTAAGAATTTTATGGGATAAAGTGACCTTTATTTTATTATTTTTCATTGACCACTTCATTTTTTTTGTTTTTATTGCCATGAGTCGAATAAAAGCTGGTTTTGTTCTCAGGAGAAGTGTTTTATTCGTTCATTCTCATGGTTCCCAAAGCCTGTGTTTTGAAACTTTGTGCAGACAGGGATATTGTTCTTTCATGCCAATTTGTATAGATTTATACATTAAACACTGCAGACAGGCTAAGTGATGATAGGGCTATGATGTTTGTCCATGTATCACGGTAAATTGAGAAACGGGAAAGTAAAGTAAAAAGTGAAGTTACTTTTCAAACGCAGTAACTAGTAAAGTAATCTCATTACAATTTATAGAAGTAACTAGTAACTAATTAGCCTTTCGCCGAGCCCCGCCCCCCTTAGTTACTGTTGCTACGTCCGACAAACAAATGGTCAAACACGACCAGCGCGACAGATTGCAATGACGGGAAGAGGTGTACCCGTGCGTGTCAGTGACCTTTTTTGGGCAAATACCTCCGCGATATCCTCCAGATCGAGGCAAAATGGGTTACAGTACGCAGTGGAGGGATATATTCAACATATAAAAATACGGAATGAAGGAGACACGAAGCTAATGCTTACCGGTCTCAAGCGAAATCGGAGAAACCCCATGACCTGTACATCAAATGCAACCAGCACAGCACTCCTCTAAACTGTAGTCTACGGGTGCTACACTGCTAGTTGACTGCTGCTCATTTTCCCCCGAGAATATCATGTTAACAACAACCCTTAAGAAAACGTAATTCCTTTGTGGATCCTCTTGATCTGCTTTCTCCATGTTTCTTTGACTAATCTCAGTGTCTCAGTCTCACGCACACTGCATGCGAGTTAACCATGTTCGACACATTTAACTGGGAGTGGGGCCGTCCACACTGTTTGATCCATTGTAGGCACCGCTCACGTTGTGTTTTCGGCTTTGGAAACGGAAAGAACACAACTCCTTCAGACAATCTCTCGGGGTACCTAGTGTCCGATTTACAAACGCCGTGGGCGCACCGCTTCACCATCTTGCTTGGAGTCAATGTTTGACGGACCTGCTCACATAGTAACGGTTGCTATGATGTGTGATTGGACAATGGCCGTTTTGGGGGAGGGGCCGGCGAAAGGTCAATTACTTTTTTTGAGTAACTACCCCAACACCAAGCGTGCCGCACAACCCCTGAAAAGTGAAGCCAAAACGTCTCGATCGCCCCCCCCCCGGTGGCCGGTCCTAGTATAGGTCATAAACCCCGCCTCCCCATGTTATTCAACGGCACGTGAGACCAACTAAACAATTAAATTACACTTCAAATATCGTTTTTTCAAATATGGTTTCTGTCATTTACTGTAGTTTTTATCACGCTGATGTAATTTCAAGTGTTTGTTTTTAAAATAAGTTTGTTTTTAGTTAGTAATTGTCACGGTTGGTAAATCCTATGTCTTCTTCTTGTCTGGTGTTTCTGTTGTTGTGTGTGTGTGCACTGATCAGAGGGGCGTGGCCGCTCATCAGCGCTCGTTCAGCAATCACTCATTACCTCATCACCAGCTGCAGTCTATCTATTCCTGTGTATATAATCTCATCAACTTCTCATCTCCATTGTCAAATCGTTGTTTGTTGGTGTCCGGTGTCTGATCCCCTCTACATTCCAGTTATCCATCATTGTTCCTGTCTGTTTCCTGTGGATGTTCTGGATTCGTCTCATTGATCGTCACTTCTCATCACTTCCTGCATCTGTTACATCTGACCATCGAGTCCTTGCACTGCTAGCCTGTTAACCTTGGACTGTGTCTACTATCTTTCAATAAACTGAGTAACTTGCACTTGCTTCCGAAGTTTATTTGTTACAGTAATTTGATGCGGTGGTGGTGACATCATGATTGACAGCTGTGATTGACAGGTTCTCTGAGCAAAGTAGTCACTGAATCACCGGGATTTTTTTGGGATCTTCGGAGGACTGAGGAGATTGGAGCTTTAAATTTAATATCTAAATTTCTATAATTAATTTTAAAAAAGTGCAGGAGCGTGTTCTTGCGATTGATTCTGCGAGAGTGAGGGCGGGGCCTTGATTTCGCAGTTTTACTTCATGCTCACTACTGCGCATGTCTGGTCCCGAAATCGCTTCTGCGCAGACTCAAGTTCCAAGATGTCAGTGCCATATCGGGATACTGGCGGCTTCACTTCTGACCAATGGAAGAGAGCGAAGGGGCGTCATCTATCTTTTTTTACAGTCTATGGTAGTGACCAACGAATAGGAATCTTGCTAGAGAGGCCAATCTACTTCGAGTGAAACTAAAACAGCCTCTCAGCTGATGCAAATGATTGCATGCCAATGTGTATTGGCTTGTTTTAGTTTCATTCAAAGTAAATTGGCCTCTCTAGCAAGATTCCTATTCACTATTTAAAGTGCCCCTATTATGCTATCTTAAAGGTTCCTAATTTTGTTTTGGAGGTTTCCCACAACAGGTTAACATGCATCAAAAGTCAAAAAACACTTTCATTTTCTCATAATATACTGTACATTGCACATCACCTAATTTTTCAAAGACTCTAAACAACTTGTCCGAAGTGCTCCAAAGATTCAGTCTCCTTAAATCCCTCCTTTCAGCCTCGCAGCGTGGGTATATAATGAGGAGCAGGTGCGATTGCACTTCAGCTTTTTGCTTCGGAGCCAAGCACTTCGATGCCTCTACAGAGTGTGACTTCAACGAGCCTTTCTGGACCTCTCCTTCCCGGTGCGGGTGTTACAGCACAGCAGCACGAGCAGTCTTTTTTTTCTCTCTCTCTTTTCTGTCTTTTTAGTTTTTTTCTGGTTTTGAGCAAAACTAAAAATCTGTTATAACAGCTGGTAAGGTGTGCCCTCAGTGCGCGCAAAAGCTGTTTTTACAGCTGGTAAGACCTGCCAATGAGAGAGAGAGACAGCGCACAGACAGGTGCACATTCCTGTCTGTGTTTGTAGTGACTGTTCCCCTGCGTGCTTCAGCACCAGTGAGAGCAGTCCCTAAAAGAGCTTACACAGATAGAACGCGTCTTTTTAAAGATGACTTTCTATCTGTGTGTTTCTGGATGCGATCGTTACCTGGGATCACGGGATGGTCACGATCGTTGCCTCATGTGTCTGGGCCTCGAACCCACACCGCAGCAGTAGCCTCCACCTAAACGTCGCCGTGGAGCCAATCGCAGGCAAGCCTCCCGGAGATGGATGGGACTGCTCTCCAGGAGACAGTGATCGCACTGCTCCCTTCCCCGGAAGAGGGCCGGGTAGAAAATCTTTTGTTCCATTTTATTTGTGTTCCGCCACTGGCCTTAAAACCAGGGGTACCCAAATTTTCAATAAAAGAGCAGTTTCTTTCATCTATGGGTCCGAAGAGGGCAATGGGGGATTCGAGGATGCAACCAAGCCGCCTCCTGCACCTCCTGCCCCGTGGAACCAGGTAAGTGTTGCACAGCACACTCAGACCCCGCTACGGGCCGCCTCCTAGAGAGAGCCTCCCGAGCCGCGTCCCTGTGTTCCACCTCTCTGCCCAACTCCGGGTACGCCTACGGTCCCTTTGGTCCAGCTTATACGGTCTCTGTGAGCCTGGTTAGCGCTCTCCAGTCCGTCTCGCTGGCTCATTCGGACCATCAGGCTCGGCTATGCGATTCAGTTCACCCGTCGTCCCCCCAAGTTTTGGACCATCCACTCCACTACAGTGAGAGCAGCCGATGCCCATGTCTTGCGTGCGGAGATCGCAGTCCAACTGGCGAAGGACGCGAAAGAGCTGGTCCCTCCTGCTGATATGAGGTCAGGGTACTACAGTCCCTACTTCATTGTACCCAAGAAAGGAGGTGGGTTACGACTGATTTTGGACCTGGGAGTTTTGAATCGGAGTCTTCACAAGCTACCGTTCAAAATGCTCATGCAGAAATGCATTTTCGAATGCATCCGTCCCAGAGATTGGTTTTCAGCGATCGACCTGAAGGACCCGTATTTTCATGTCTCGATTGTTCCTCAACACAGGCCGTTTCTGCGCTTTGCGTTCGAGGGTCGAGCATATCAGTACAAGGATATGCTCCCATGAGAGACCAGCGCGTGCGCATCCTCAACTATCTCGACGACTGGCTCATACTAGCACACTTTCGAGATCAGTTATGCGAACACAGGGACCTCGTGCTCAGGCACCTCAGCCAGCTGGGTCTTCAGGTCAAATGGGTAAAGAGCAAACTCTCCCCTGTGCAGAGGATCTCTTTCCTCTGTATGGAGTTGGATTCGGTCGCGCAGACAGCACACCTCACAGAGGAACGCGCTCAGTCTGCTTGAACAGGTTCAAAGGCAGGACGGCGGTCCGACTGAAATTCTTTCAGAGGCTCCTGGGGCATATGGCAGCGGCAGCAGCGGTAACCCTGCACGGCCTGCTTCATATGAGACCGCTTCAGCACTGGCTTCACGGCCGAGTCCCGAGATGGGTGTGGCATCGCCTTCAGCCCGTGGTCAGACTCCTCGTTCCTGCGGGCAGGAGTCCCCTTGGATCAGGTGTCCAGGGATGCTGTGGTATTCACAGATGCCTCTGCCACCGGCTGGGGTGCCACGTACAACAGGCATGCAGTGTCAGGGGTGTGGACTGCATTGGCACATCAACTGCCTCGAGTTGCTAGCAGTACGTCTCGTTCTGAGCCGCTTGAAAAGGCCACTACAGGGCATGGACGTGCTGGTCCGTACAGACAACACTGCGACTGTTGCGTACATCAACCGACAAGGTGGTCTACGCTCCCGTCGCATGTGACAACTCGCCCGGCATCTCCTTCTCTGGAGTCAGAAGCATCTGAGGTTGCTTCAAGCCATGTATGTCCCTGGGGTGCTCAACTGTGTAGCCGACGAGCTATCACGAGCTGTGCTCCCCGGGGGAATGGCGACTCCACCCCCAGGCGGTTCAGCTGATCTGGAGAGAGTTCGGGGAGGCTCAGGTAGACCTGTTTGCTTCCTCAGAGACCTCCCACTGCCAGCTGTTTTACTCCCTGACCGAGGGAACACTCAGCATGGACGCACTGGCACACAGCAGGCCCCGGGGCCTCCGCAAATATGCGTTTCCCCCAGTGAGCCTACTTGCGCAGACACTGTGCAAAGTCAAGGAGGACGAGGAGCAGGTCCTTCTGGTGGCTCCCTATTGGCACACCTGGACTTGGTTCCCAGAACTCATGCTCCTCGTGACAGTCCCTCCCTGGCCCATTCCTCTGAGGAAGGATCTTCTGACTCAGAGACAGGGCACCCTATGGCACCCACGTCCGGACCTCTGGAAACTCAATGTCTGGTCCCTGGACGGGACGCAAAGGTTCTAAGTGACTTACCCCCAGAGGTACTTAACACCATCACTTCTGCATGGGCGCCGTCCACGAGACGTGTGTATGCCTTGAAGTGGAACTTGTTCGTCGAGTGGTGTTCTTCTCGCCGAGAAGACTCCCGAAGATGTTTGATAGGGTCCGTGCTTTCCTTCTTGCAGCAAGGGTTGGAGCGAAGGCTGTCTCCCTCTACCCTTAAAGTACATGCTGCAGCTATTTCAGGATATCATGACCACATAGATGGCAAAACAGCAGGAAAGCATGACCTGGTCGTCAGGTTTCTTAGGGGGGGCAAGACGATTAAATCCTCCTCGACCCCCCTCCATACCCTGTTGGGACCTTTCCCTGGTGCTTCGAGCAGTTCATGATGCTCCCTTTGAGCCTTTGTAATCAGAAGACTTAAAGCTTCTTTCCTTGAAGACTTTGCGGCTGGTTGCACTGGCCTCTGTCAAGAGGGTAGGGGACCTGCAGGCATTTTCTGTCGACGAATCGTGCCTAGAGTTCGGCCGGGTGATAACCACGTAGTACTGAGACCCCGGCCTGGCTATGTGCCCAAGGTTCCTACCACTCCCTTCAGGGACCAGGTAGTGAACCTGCAAGCGCTGCCCCTGGAGGAGGCAGACCCAGCCCTGGCTTTGCTCTGTCCCGTTCGCACTCTGAGTATGTACGTGGACAAAACTCAAAGCGTCCTCAGACCAGCTCTTTGTCTGTTAAGGAGGCCAGCAGAAGGGAAAGGCTGTCTCCAAGCAGAGGATGGCCCACTGGATAGTGGATGCCATCGCCTTGGCTTACAAAGCACAAGGTGTGCCCTACCCGCTCATTTTGCATGCACACTACACGAGAGGCATTGCATCCTCCTGGGCGTTGGCACGTGGCTCCTCGCCAACAGATATCTGTAGAGCTATGGGCTGGGTGACACCTAACACGTTCGCTAGATATTATAGCCTACGTGTAGAGCCGGTCTCCTCCCGTGTTCTCACCCTAAACCCTGCTCAACCCTGCTCTGTCGGCTTGCTGCACCCTACTGTGAATATTGCTCCAGAGTGAAAAAGCGCAGAAACGGCCTGTGTTGAGGAACAATCGTTCCCTGAAGGAGGGAATGGAGACATACGTCCAGTCGCCACATCTGCTGCCGCCCGCTGGGGCGGCCAGCTTATCAGGCTTGGCTCCTCAGCAAAAAACTGAAGTGCAATCGCACCTGCTGCTGCAAAATGTATTTACTCACCCAAAACATTCAATTTATGCTTCAAAACCTAGTTAATGTGTCAGTAAATTGCCCAATGCCACCAAAATAAAAAGTGTTTTTTTTTCATTGTGTGAGCCACACTGGTCAAAATGTTTAGATTGTTTTTTTTTTCACCATGGAAATATATAAAAATTTTCATGTGTTTTCTACTTTTTAGTTGACACTATATACAATAATGTCAGTTTTGTCTGGTTGAATGCTCTTGTATATCAGACTGAATTTTTAGATACAGATTTCAGAAATAAACATTTAAAAATCTGTACTCAATCATATTATATTGCAAAACAAATGTGCTGTTATTAGGGTGGGACAAGGATAAGGTCAGGGACAGGTTTAGTATGGGTAGGTGGGTTAAGTTGTAAGTGAAGGGTCAACAGTGTAAGTAATTATAGATTTAAGTACAGCTGTAATTGCAGCCATCTTTTTTTATAAGTACAATGTACAGACAATATGTACACAATAACAATAAGTGCGTTGTATCAAATGATTTATTTAAATGTTAGTACATAGTTAAAGACACCCTATATAAAATGTATATAAGGTATATTGAGACTCATTCGAGAATTGAGACAAAATGATATGGGGAAAAACTGTAATTCTTGTAGCCATCCACAGCCTAATCAGTGTACAGTATCTGTATGTTAACGATAGATAGATAGATAGATAGATAGATAGATAGATAGATAGATAGATAGATAGATAGATAGATAGATAGATAGATCAAATCCCTCCTTAGCAGAGAGAGAGAGAGAGAGAGAGAGAGAGAGAGAGAGAGAGAGAGAGAGAGAGAGAGAGAGAGAGAGAGAGAGAGAGAGAGAGACGGGGCGCGCGAGATAGAGAGAGAAACAGAGGGAACCTCTGCTTTACACAGTTGGACTCAGCTAAGAGCGCGGTTCGTTTCGGCGCAGGGAAGCATATGCGATCGGACATCCAGCAGAGCAAATCCGTGAGAGAGTTGACCGGTCAACTGGGCAATTGAAATCACGCGAAACATTACTCAGATTTAAAAGTAGGCTACCACATTACTGAATTAGCAATAGAATGTTTATTTTTTACATCACTCTACAGACGTGACTTTTTGGAGGGTGTTTGAGAGGACATGACCTAATTTGAAGTGTTTCTTGTATTGGATATAGCCTAAACAATGCTAAACGTTTGAGTCTGTGTGACTAAACAATCCTGGCAACTCCAGAGCAAAATCCAGTAACATCCGTCTGTGCTGGAGAGCAGGTGCCTGTCTCTTCTTGAAGAGGAAAACAGACAGAGGATGTGACTGACGTGTGGGACAGTGTTTCCGATTTGCAGATTCGTATTTTTTATCGGCGTGTTCTCGTAACGACGTCCAGTACTGACTGAAGCGATCGGACCGGCGCTCACAGACCGTCCTCTGCCGCTACTTCCACTCGGTGTAACCCCTGCGAGATCTTCTCCAAAGTAACTTGCTTGCCTGGCCGTCCCTGGAGCCCGCTCATGGGTGACGCTGGACCGGATGGCGTGCTACTACCTTGTGATCAGCTCCACGCACCTAAGCAATGGACACTACCGGAGCATCAAAGGAGTTTTCCGTGGTCCGCTATGCAAAAGCACCGGAGGCGAATCACCGGTAATATAGCCTACTGCTCAAATGGTCGTTTTTGTTTATTAACGATATTACCACAATGCGCTATTAGCAACTCATTTAGAATGTTCTGTTCGTTTGGATTGTTTTTTTGTTGTTGTTTGTTTTAGTTTCCAGGTCTCCTAGTCAAAAAGTAGCCAATGTTTATAAAACGCAGGTGAAAGCAAAATCTGGACATAGGCTATACTTTATTGTTGGCCATATAAGTGGGAACACCTTTGAATGAAATATAAATATCATTGCACAGGTAACGAGAGGATTTGATGATCTGAAACTCGCCATCAACATGACCTTCACTTGTAAACTGCATTAGAATTCAAAATCCCAAAAGCATTTTGTTTTATGTTGCAGGGATGAGGGATTTTATGTATGTAATGTGTAAAGCATCACTGCATATCTCAAATGTCAGGCTTGTGAGTCTACAAGGCATTGGTGGCTTTATTTGTGCTTTGGCCAATAGTGCATAACAGACTGATGGCAAGTCTTGCATTGTTGGGCTCAGACAATTGAGCTGTAAAAATGTTAAACTTCAGATCTCAAGCACTATTCTGGTGCTATAGGTTAACCCTCCTGTGGGTGTTTACAAGCTGCAGCAACTGAAATCCATTGATGGCCTAATCCATCTAAAACAGATAAAACTGTGTTTCCTGAGATTTCTGTCAGATTTGAAGTTGTAGGCCTACTTTATCCCGAACTGCAGGTGAATCCAGATCATACGTAAGTATGTGGAATTCTTTGCAGGAACTCTTCCACATGTGATTTTATAGTTGTATAGAGTTTGAAAATGTCATTTTGTTGTTTGTTGCTTCAAATAGAGCATGCAGCTAATAAGCAGTTATATAATTAGGTAAATTAAGGATATATCAGGACATGTGCTTAAAGCAATAATGGAGCAGATAGAAACAAGAGAGCAGAGTTTCACCTGCTGCCATTTCCCTCTCAGCCAGTATTATTCCAGCTCCATTCACATGCTTAATTTGGGCTATACTGGGTTATGTGCCTAAACTTTGCAACCGGTCCAGACTTTTTCAAGAAAATGATGTATGTTTATGAAGACTTGTACACATCAAAGGCCAACATAAATACGCAAATTGAGACTTGTACCTGATGTACCTTGAGAAAGGGAAGTGTGTGTGTGTGTGTGTTTTCCACTTTGGCCCGCCCCACAGGATGGACAGACAGTGAGGGCTGATTGGAAAGAAGCTGGGCTCAGTGGTGATGGTTTTGATGGGTAATTTCAGAGCAGCTGTTGTGAAGGGTGCATTTGCTCCAGCTTAAATCAGAGTGCCATGTTCACTCTAACTCAAAGCATGAGGAGGATACACACACACACACACACACACACACACACACACACACACACACACACACACACACACACACACACACACACACACACACACACAAACACACCCTCTTAGACACATCCAGGCATGCACACAGACTGCAGAATGACATGCTCAAGTTTCTCAGCCGCTCTGACAGCCCCATTGTCTTGCATCACATACAGATTAATAATCATTTGCATATGTTGCAGTGATGTGCTCTTAAAAAGTCAGATATGCAATAAATCATTTCAGCTGTGCTTAATGCCTTTAACATGTTCATTTTGACGTTCTCTGACGTGGTGATTTGTGTAAGAAAATTAGGTGCTGTTATGGCCAAAATAAATATGTATGGAAACTGCTCTCATTTAACAAAAGATATGCTTTGGTTTAGTAATAGGAAGTGCTGTCTGTTACACTGGTGGTAATTATATACACTGTATACACACATTCAAAACAAGCATGTCATGCTCCAGTTGTTCTCTATCCCAGCACCAGAGGGCACCTCACTGGTGCAAAGTTGGCAGGTTGTTTGTTTTAATGACATACAGTATGATGTTGTCTGCAATAAAGAAAAGAAAAAAAAATAGTTAAACCCGATGTGCCAGGTTATTAGAAATGTACTCTTATTTATTGTGGCTTCATATGTTTCCAAAAAACTTTTATAGGCCTACCATTTTCAAAGAAAAGTTTCTGATAAAAATGTCATGAGTTGTAACCATCAAGTATGAAGTACAAAAATGTATTTTTGAAATGTTTTGAAATGATTTTTACTTAAACAATATCAATGGAAATTAATCACTAATTATTCATTCATAAATATCATTTTTAAACATTCATAAACATCATTTTTTTGGTGAGTTTCACCGCTTAACGTTTATAACTAACCTTGCCCTATAAGAACAGTTGTATCATCCTGAAATTTTTTACTTTATGCCTAAAAAAATATTAAAATGAATTTAATTTAGAAATGAAAACATGCTCATCAGAAATATTCACACATAGTCATTGTTTGTTATGAATATCATTTTTATGTATTCCTTGATCATTTTTTTAATCCAATTTCTCTCCCCTCCAGCCTAGGCATAAATAAGTGATTCTACAGATGTTGCTCTTTAGAACAGCAAAACAGCTGAAACTTCCTTAGTTTCCTGTGGTCTAGCCTTAAGACCAAAACTAAACCTTACCGAAATGTTCCCCATCATTGAGTCTCTTGTTTAACTCATTGAACTGGAATGTCTCAGTCTCAGTGAGATGTCCCAGACTAGTACTTATGTGGATCAGCTTTCTGCTACAGCAGTCAACACCTGTTCGTATGCACTGTGGTTCACCCAGTACCATCAAGCTCATCTTATGGGGCTCCATCTCCACTTTATGTGGAGAGGCTCCAAGTAGATCTTAAGCTGAACTCGCTCAGTATCTGGGTTATTCCCTCTCACTCCGCCCATGACGTGGTGTGGATGTTTGATGTCGAGCTGCAACAGGGACCCAGTTTGCATTCCAAACTGCCATCTCCCACCACATTTTTAAAACATGCATACTACTGAAGAGGCATATGTTGATAGCTCTGCCTGCATGAGTGAGACACAAATGCACAATTTATGTGCAGAAGGCAGTGAGTTGAATTAGTTCTAAAACATTGCAGCTATTGCATTAGGTAAGGGGCTTGTCGGTTTGCATTGGCTGCAGCTGAGATAAAGTGGCATTTATTCATGGATTTGTGTGCTTTGAATATGGGGGGTTCGGGAGCTTAAAGTGATGCTTATTTTGTCCTATCTATTAATTTATTCAAAATTAACAAATTCACACAAACATTGTCTTCTATGATGAGCATGTTTTTAGATTTAAATTTTTGTATTACAATTCAATTGGATTTTTGCTATTAATTCCGTAGCTTTTTTTGGGGGGGTTAAAAATTATCCAAAATACATATTTGAGAAAATACATAACCAGCCAGTGTTCAAAACTCTCTGCTTGCCTTAGCTCGATTCAAAGCGGTAAGCTTGTAATAATGTTTTTAATTCCAGTGGTACTGGTGGATTTCCGCGGGAGATTCGAGCATGTCTTTGCGTCATTACGTCACATCTGTACACATAAAGAAGGAGTCTCGGCTAGTAGGCTATATTGCGTGTGAAGATGTTGGAGGTGGAGATTTATAGCCTTTTCTCACAGCACTTGATATAATTAAACTTATCAATTTGATGGTGGATCCAGAAAGGTTCAAACGACAATCACCAGTGACAACAGATTCACCCGCTGTAAAATGCAAAAGACTTTGTTTGGACTTCGGAGTGGTTACAGAAAAAAAGAGACTGCAACCGGCCTATGCGAAAACAAGGATACATATCGGAAGGACATTACATGTAGTCACGCAATGCTTGCTTACGTTGTTAACATTAACAATTTGAGAACAAAGTATAATTCGCACGGTTTTGCCTGATATTATAACTTATAAGCGATTGTTAGATTTACTCAGCGCGATTTACTGCAATGTCAGAACCAGAACAAAGGTGGATGTTTCTTACTTGTTCAGATGACATTTTCCGGTGAAAATTCTTATGTTGGTCATACTTCCAAAAAGAATAATCTGTGATTCTGAATGCCAGTATCCACACCGGCGCGTTGACTGACAGTTGCACAGCACACTCTCCTCAAACATTGTGTTCTTCCGCGCTGTGCCGTGTCGAGGGTGTTGAAGTACAACTCACGTAAAGTTGATAATTCCGCAAATGACTGCAATTGCAGATTTCGAACAAAGATGGCGACAAAGAGAAAAAATTTCGGACTGCAGCTTTAAGCTTTTTCTTCATAATGAAGAACGAAAAATTATTGAAGAGGTAGGCCTATAATTTTTTATTATTTGCTCAGTGGTGGACGAAGTACACATACCATGTACTTGAGTAAAAGTAAAGATACTCAAGGTAAAATATTACTCAAGTAAAAGTAGAAGTGCTGCCTTTAAACATTCACTTGAGTAAAAGTACAAAAGTATTTGCCTTCAAATGTACTTAAGTATCCAAGTACTTTGATTTTTTTTATAGCTATAATGTCCTATTATAATTTGTCACAAGACTCTTGCTTAACTCAGTCTAAGTGAAGACTAATGTCACTCCTGGCACACCAATTTGCTTTAGGTTGGTTCAATTTTAAATTAAGTCTCTATGATTGCATTTTATAAATTTATTTGATGGAAATATTGTGGAATATTATTACAATTTAACATAACTTTTCTTTTTAACTATATCTTAAAATGTAATTTATTTCATCGCTTCATGTTTTACCTGTCTAGTCAGACGACCTTTAATGACTCATGAGCCTTCTGATCAGGAAATGTCAGGCTGTTTTGAAAACCACCGGCTACCTAATGCCTTCTAAGTTAACAAGGATATTTCATTGCTAGTCTATAGTTATGGTCTTATGGATTATTGAGTTTACTATTCCTGCTACTTGCATATTAGATTTTTAATTCTTTTGAACCGGTGCCAGTCGACTTATATAATTCCACTCTGTGCTTTCTAATTAAGAGCTGCCAAAGAAACTGTTATCTGTGATGCCACAACTTGCATTTTGACACTCTACCAAATAAAAAAATTAATTAACAAAAACGAGCAGGTGCTCATAAGTTTCTTTTGGCCTCGTAGGGCTGTCATGTGGAGAGGCAGTTGTCCAAGTGCACACTATATAAACACACACTAATGAGTGTATACTCTAGTAGTTTCTAGTTTAAATGTGCCTGAGTTAAGGCACACATACACACGTTGGGTTTCCATATTTTATGGGGACTTTCCATAGACATAATGATTTTCATACTGTAAAAACTGTACATTCTATCCACTTACACTAACCATATCCCTAAATCACAGAACTTTCTGCATGTATACTTTTTCAAAAAACGTCACTTAAAGGATTAGTTCACCTCAAAATGAAAATTTCCTGATAATTTACTCACCCCAATGCCATCGAAGATGTTCATGTCTTTCTTTCTTCAGTGTAAAAGAAATTAAGTTTTTTGAGGAAAACATTTCAGGATTTTTCTCCACACAATTGCAACCAACGTTTTGTGACCCAAATCAATGCAGTTTCAAAGGGCTATGAAGTGTTTCAACCGGCTCTGCACGTTCCCAACAGAAGGAATAGGGTCTTATCTAGCGAAACGATCGTTAATTTTCTAAAAAAATAAACATTTATATACTTTTTAACCACAATTGTTCGTCTTGTGCTGGTCTGCGATGCGCCAGGGATTACGTCATCACGTTGGAAACGTCACGCATCACGTCATCTATCTATTTGTCTGTGTACTCCGGTTAAAAAAGGCAGGGAAGGGCGAAAAAATCCATCTCATTTTCTCCGCCAACTTCAAAATCGTCTGACATCTTTGTTTTAATTTATTATTATTATAAAAAAATCGTGACGTTTCCAACGTGATGACGTAATCCCTGGCGCGTCGCAGACCAGCACAAGATGAACAATTGTGGTTAAAAAGTATATAAATGTTTATTTTCTTCTCAACCACAACCAATGTGCAGCAATTACCTGGATGATACAATGGAAGCCAAATTGTTGAAGCCAATATGGGGACGAATAGGAAGCCATGATGATGGACAAAGGCCAAATGGTCAAATTTGGCCAGGATGCTGGGGTTACACCCCTACTCTTTTTCGAAGGACATGGGATTTTTTATTACCACAGAGAGTCCTCGGACGGTGCTTTTTGACAGTATCGTGTCTTCATCATACTAAGGCGTTCAGACCCACACAGACTGCAGGTTAAGCACCCCCTACTGGCCACACTAACACCATTTCCAGCAGCAACCTAGTTTTCCCAGGAGGTCCCACATCCAGGTACTGACCAGGCTACAGTCTTTAGTTACAGGGAGATAGATGCTGGTCAAAGATTTGTGGTATTGCCTTCCTTGTCCCTATATTTGTCCCCATAACATAGGGGATACCTGAACCAACCACACACACACACACACACAGATAGATGTATCTTATGTATTTATGTACTTACATAAATGCTCCTTCTCAATGCACAAGCAAATCAACTCGTCCCGAATATAGGCTACTCAGTCTGGAAGCTTTGATATCTCATTTGGCATGTGATTATGTGGTTCAGTGCTACAGTATATATGTTATGTTACACCTATTGCTATTATTTTTCTTAATAATATGTTATTTTGAAAGTTTAAAGGTTAATTCGATACTTTATTTGTTATTTTTCTCACTGTCTGTCAGTGTAAATGGCTTACTAATGATTCCGGCTGTTGTGGTAATGAGTGGCTACTGCTGTACTTAGCTCAGCTCTTTTTGAGGAGCGTTAGCGCTGTTGCTGTGCTAATGGAGTGTAGCAGGCGGCGTTTAATATTCAGCCCCAGGCCTGGCCACAGCCGTCCTCTGAGTTTGCCTGTCTGAAACTGTCTGTTGGCTTGTCCTGGCGTTAACACGGCCGGGGAACTCTAATCACACGGGAAGGCTAATGAATCACTCTCTCCTTTCGGCTTACTGTGCAGAAAAATACAAACAAACGTGTGCACAAGTGCACAGACTTTACTTAACACACAATGATGGACCCTTTTTACTTAAACACATTTGTGGGTCATTTCTGCAATGCTAATTTGCCCGATTAACTGATTAAATGCTTCATGAGAGTCTAATTAATCAAATAGGTCATCCTACATTTGCAGGCACACAGCGGCACATAGCAGCGGTCTCCTGTGCCTCCAGTCTTTCTGCTTTTAATCCGAAAAAAATCCTGACATAGCGTGGGAGGAAGTAACAGTAGACAAGAATCCACATTGTTTTCAAACCGTAGGCAGAATTGGATGTTCATTAATGGCCCTCACTTACTGTAATTATGCAATGAATTAAAAGAAAGGTGAGGTGAGAGAGAGAGAGAGAGAGAGAGAGAGAGAGAGAGAGAGAGAGAGAGAGAGAGAGAGAGAGAGAGAGAGAGAGAGAGAGAGAGAGAGAGAGAGAGAGAGAGAGAGAGTGCTTGAGGCTGACGCAGCCCAAAGTATCTCAGCCTTACACTGTTTTAACAAGGTTGGTGAGAATGACAGAATGGGTCTTGCTGGGTACCGGCAAACACAATCTAAATGGCTTGAGGATTTTCTAACATGTTTGAAAGCAATTTGTCCAGGCACTCAAAGGCCATTCTAATCAGAGGAAATGATTGTTAATGGCCTGTAAGTGTTTCTAAATGGGTCTAGAGGAGAGAAAGAGAGGGGGAGAGAGGAACACGTTTACATCTGTCTCTAAGGTGCCTTGTTCCCTCTCTATCTTTCTAAGAACAATCTTTTCTAAGAACAATGGTTAATGATGAGCTTAATTTGAGGAATAAATGCAAAGCTGATAAACAAGAAAATCATTAAAAATTATCATCTCAATCCACTGATACATCTCAGTCAGAAAACCTTATACAAATGCCTTGCTGTCAAGGAGTTAACACGCTCCTTTCCTGGTAGAATTAGAGTCGTATGTTAAAAATTCTCCTCTGAACCATATTTTAGGTGCCATTTTTAATTTTCTCCCACCTCCAAAACACAAATGCAGCATAACTGTTTTTAACATTGATAATAATAAAAAATGTTTCTTGAGCACCAAATCAGCATATTAGAATGATTTCTGAAGGAACATGTGACTCTTAAGACTGGAGTAATGATGCTGAAAATTCAGCTTTGCCGTCGCATAAGAGACCTTGTTTCAAAAACATAACAAAAAATCAACCAGCAGCCACAAACATTTGAATGATAGTGTATGTTTATGAGACAAATCCCACATTTTTCACTTTTCTTGTGCTGATATGATTGAGGTTGTGTGCTCTTGTGTTGTGTAAAAAGATTTTCTTGGAGTAAGTGAAGTTGGGAGGCTGGCTACTACAGTCATTTTAACAGTGAGTTGCTACAGTCGGTCTGTTGTCATGGGGATAACATTGTCAGAGGTGAAGGTGGAGGTTGTGCAATTTTTTGTTGTATCAAACGATTGGGTAAGAATGAGAGAAGGAGTCCTTTTGAGGCTGGAGCTGGACTCTGTGTCAGGTTTGTAAGGACCATTGTGAGGACCAAATGTGGCCAGAAAGAAACAAACATTAGCCGTTTCCACTGCCGGGCCAGGGCCGAGCCGTGCTAGTGCGTGCCAGGGCCCGTCGCGTTTCCACTGTCACTTCCGGGGCTTGATGGGGGCTTACTCAGGGCCAACGGCCAGGATTTCTGGCCCGTCGAATATCTTGGGCCAAAACGGGCCAGCTCGGGCTAGAGGCGTGCTCAAGGTAAAAGGCGGAGTTTATCGGTGTTATGGAACATTATGATCTGAAGCAAGATGCACATTTCACTTTTTTATATCGCGCAAAATAATCGCTGCAAAGCTCTTCTGAGCATTTGGACAGAAGAAAGGCTACAACGTCAGTTTAACGGCGTGTGAAGAAACGAGGACGTTATAAAATACATTGATGCAGAACTTTCTAAGCTAAGCATGCACCGATCAACGCTTCAAGTTCAGGAAAAAATTTAAAAGTTGCGGGCGCAGTATTGTTCAAGGCGATTAAAACGCACAACGGACAAAGCGGAGCTCAGTAAAGGAACTTTCCATGGTTCGACTTGATGGACGTGTGGGTCACGTCCCTCTGTTAGAGACAATCGGGACACTATTGCAGCCACGGCCGGTGAGTTAAAATGCATGCTATCTTCCTAACTTAAAAAATAAATAAATTCATAATATCCGCTGAAATGGGTTGGGTTGTATGTATGACGTTTGATCCAGAAAGGCGTGTTAGGGGCGGGGTTAAGGGCAGCGCTGCGGGGCTACTGGCCCGGCAGTGGAAACGCAAGCCCGGTGCTTAAGGCCCGAGGCCACCGGCTCGGCTCGGCTCGCTGTTAGCCCTGGCCCGGCCCTAGCCCGGCAGTGGAAACGCGGCTATTGTGTGAGCCATAATAACCGTAACCAACAGGGATGAGTTTTCCAGAATGCAGTGCACTGACCCCCTTGAACAAGGTAAACAGCATAACCACTTCAGAATTGTTGTAGTGTGTGCTGACAAAGCTGCAGACAGCGCTTACTGAACTACCGGCTCATTTACGTTAATTGGCTCTCCACTTTCATTCGTATTAAAGCCAAAATGTTCCCACACCGGAACTGTGTATCGCGGCTTTGAATCCAAGTCCATTTACACTTATTCTTCCAACCTAGCTGTAGTCTTTAAGAAAACCATAACGCCTCAGATGAGATCAATCAGCCAAAATGTTGATGACATTCATTTTTATGTAAACATGGGCAATATATCGTGCCACCAGGTCATGGCCTACTGGTATACAATATATTAAAGGAGTCATAATGTAGTATTAACTTTGATACCCACACTCTATTATAGTCATTTCATGCCCTTCTAAAAAAGAAAAATTGGAAAAAAATAAACACAGAGATCGTTTGACCCTTATTTCTGAATACATTATTGTCTCGCGAGATCTGATGCGAGGTTTTGGCTGTCGTGGACGGTCATTTTAATAATGCAAATGAGGGGCGCGTTGATTGGTGGCAGGAAGGAGGGGGCTTGACACCGCAGGTAACTTCAGCATATCATTCCAAATAGAGATCATGGCCGCGACCTACGGGATTCAACCGTATATGTTTGAGCCAGACTCTGAACCAGAGCTGGAAAGGGAAGATGAACAACAGTCAATGGAAGGACGTCTACATCAACATGTCTCTGAATGGTAAAGATAATTTTTTTGACTGAGACATACATTAACATCAGTAACGAGCTAAAACGTTTTTTTGGTATTTTCTCCCACATAAATTTAGCTTTAATTTAATGTAGATTACATTAACGGAGATGTAGTCTACTTTATTTTCAGTTTACAGTGGTTATAGAGATTAATCTATATGATTTGCTATAATGTGTTGTTTTTGCCTTTTTTGACGTTGTGGTTTTTTAGATATTTAATAATTTTCATCTACAGACATGTAACGTTATGTTTTTCTTTATGTTTATTATTTCTTGACTGTTTTTTAAACGTATCTATCCTTATCTATTATATAAAAAAGTGGAAAGATGTGGCTAGCATTCGTAGAGTCCATTCCCCGTGTTTACATCACATACATTAACCGCATTAGTAGTTAGCTGCTGTTTGTTACACAAAATATAGTAATAAAAACACAGTTTTACCGTTTCAAATTCAGGCAAGTCCCTGATTGTTGGAATGGCACCTTTTTCTAAACGTAGCTTCGATGCCAACTTCGCCTGATATTGCCCCAAATTTGTAAAAGATTATTTTGTGAAATGTTTAGCGCAGACACCTAACGTTGAGCAAGTTGAGATGGTTGTTGGAACAGCGTCATTAAAAATAAATTTCATCCACTTGTCCCTTGTAGTTTGGTCAGTTTTGGGTAAATAAAAAACATTAGAATGTGGATTATGACAGTCAACCACAGAGCAACTCACGTGTGCACTACGTTTCTGCATCTTTCTTGACTGAATATGATGGGGAGAGGGGCAGGGCGGGCCTCCTCTGCGGTGTCCATATATGGTATATCCGGCCCCGTCTTGAAGTCAAGTCGGGGGAGAAATTGAAATATCGTATTTGAGTGCGCGTGCACGTTGGCTAGTTTAAGAACCCTGGGGTAAACAAACGCTTCACTTTTGAATATCGGCATCCCGGCCAATGTATAATCGTTAGTCAATCATAACATACATTGATTCTCATGGAAAAGTGAAAATTGCACATTATGACTCATTTAAAATTCTACACTATTTCATCTAAATAAATATTTTAAAAAATCAGTTGTTTTAAATATTACTGGTGAATTTAGGCATCACAACAAGACAGTATGAAACATTTATATTCATTTTGAGATTTACTTTAGATTACGTTTAACAACTTTATGAATTATTATTAGTGTTTTTAAAGATTAACTTTAAAGGTGCATTGCGCAACTTTTCATGTTAAAAATACCTGTTTTTCTTCCTATACATGCTTAAACAACTGCCTGATGGGCTGATTGAGCCCTTCTCTGCTCACTGAGATTGCCTCTATAATCCTGTACGGAGGGATTCGGGCTCGAATTTGAGAGTGGGCGTGTCGTCATGCGCGTTCACGCTCACCAGGCTGTCTCGCAAGTTTGTGTATTCGCCGGCGCCGCCATTCTCCGCATCAGCGGTCAACTCTGCGTCAAAAATAGAAGATGGATTCAAAGAGACCGGCTTGTAGTCCATTCCAAACCCCAACGCAAACTCCACGTAAAGTTAAAAAAGAAAATGTTTGTCTAGTGCCACCAAAAGGGCCAAATTGGAGTCAGACAAGCGTCGGAGTAAGACGAGAAGCAACCAAGGCATTCAACAAATGGAGAGATCTCCGGTCTGCTCTTGGTCTCAAACGGGATTTCTCAGTTGGCTTTTTTCTTGATAAAACGGTAAGATATAGCCCAGTCTCTAATGTTTGATACGGCCAATCAAAGTTATGTATGACAACAAATGATGATGCGTAAAATGTGTAATGCTTTAGCGTAAGCTAGATACATGTACTTTCAGAATTGATTTTACTAACATTGTTAGTGAACAGTTTCATAAACTAGGAATTGTGTTCGGAAGAATAGTACAACATGAAACATAAAACATATCTAATAAAAGATGCTAACGCATTACAATTCTGAAACAGTAATATTGTAAGGTAAAGTTAATGAATTACTTTTAAATAACAGTAATAAGTAATATATAATGTATTACAGTTTGGAAGTAACTTGCACAACACTGATTGTTATTGGAATATTCTACTTAACAGATCAATACAACAGACTGAACCGCGCAAGTCTTCGGCGGATTAGCCTGTTTGGCTTTTTTGAAAACGTCATGGTGACATTTGATTGTTTATTAAGTTACCTTAAGACATTTGAGTGAACGTTGTTGACCAACCGTGTACGGTGTGATTATTATTTTGAACTATTGCGAAGTAATCAATTATATTGTTCATGAACGTGTTTTCATAACAATACAATCATAGGTGGATACAGTAAACACATAAACAAAAATTTCTACTACCCCCGTTTTCCCCTCACACAAGAGTAATTTACTCAAATGTCTTTCCTTCCATATATTTGAAATGACTTGCAGATTTATAACTTTATTACCTCTGAAGACATTTTGGCTGTACAGCAAAGATCTGTGCGGCAGATGCTCCTTTAGTTATGAACAGCTCATGCTCGTGCATGCGTGCGTGTGGTCTATGAGCGTGCACAACTCTGGTTGCAGTATCGCTTGTCGCCAGAGGGGGCGTAGTTCTGCAAAAACTCAGAAACCTGCGTTCCCTTTCGAGAGGTCTCTCCTATTGCGTAAGTAGCTTACGCTATGGGAAAACTCCTTTTCTCGAGAAATATTGAAGTCTTTATGTAAAACGCATTGCAGCTGCACAGCATACAGCAGTGAGCGAGGCAGCTCGGTCATTGGCTGTACTGCGGCAACTGCACGAACCTATGACGGGGCGACTCTGAACCCGCTTCCAATGAGCGTGCTTCGCGCCCGCGCGCGTCAGAGCCCGCCACGATGGGCGTGGCTAAGGGCTATATATTGGGCGCCCCGTCATCTGAGTCCTTTAGATTTAATCTCCTTCAGCAAAGACCTTCTCTTCGCTGGATCCTCCGGATTTTTGGAGTCTTTTCGCCGCCGCCGTCGACAAGCCTACAGCAGGACTGCTACGAGGACGCCGGCGCCTTCAGCCGCCTTCGAACGCCTTCTGCTAAGCCATCCGGCGCGCATCATATCCTTTTAAAGCTATCATTCTAGTGTTCGCCCCCGCGACACTTTTTCAAAGCTAAAAGAGCAAATTTAAAGGCGTTGTTCCAAATGCCTTCCTGCGCATCGTGTCGAGGCCTCCTTCCGGACGGGGATCGTCACATCATCTGCTCTCGCTGCCTGGGCCCGGACCATGCAGAAGCTGCCCTTACTCGAGGCGGATGCCCCGAGTGTGACCAGCGCCGCCGCTCCCACCACGCGCATCACGCGCTGTGCGTAGGACACCAATGCTGAGGGGGCACCAAAAATAGCCTAATGAAAAATCAATCATCATATCGCGTAGTCATGATAATTATAATGCCGATATTATTTCAGTATATAAATATTATTAGGCACTTTTTAGGGATGTATATAACAAAACAGGTGGAACAAGAGTATTTAATTGCTCTAGAAAGTAACGATGGCGCCGCCGCCTCAGTGATCCGTTGGATTGCGCGTTAAAAAGTTAAACTGGCAAAAATAAACTTTTTTTTTTCTCGGGGGGGGGGGATCATAAAGGAATTATGCTTAGGGCACCAAAATGGCTAGCAGCGGTACTGAGTGTGACACCCTGGGCCTCACCGAACTGCGCGCTCGCTTCGCCGCTTTCGCCGCGAGAGAGCCCACCACCACCGTGCTACCATCCCCTCTAGCTGAGCCGCGCAAGAAGAAGCGCCGCTCGCAGAGGCCGCCAGAGCACGCGGATTGTAGTGACGTCACGCCGGGCCAATCCCCGCGTGCTTCACCGCCACCCGAGGATTCCCCGCCGCCAGTTCAGTTCACACAGGCGGACCAGCACCCCTCCAGCAGAGCGATGGGTCTCGTCTCGTTTGGCGCGTCAGGGGATGACGAAAAGGATGACAGCCTTTCCCTTGATGCTGCATCCGACGACTGGCCGGGCTCTTCCTTCGACCCCGCGCCATCGACGCTAGCGGACACGAGTGTGGGCTCCAGCATGGATTCGGAGATCGTCCGCATCCTGTCTAAGGCCGTGGAAGACCTCGGGCTCGATTGGTCTTCCCCGGAAGAACCCGCCCGCAGCCGACTGGACGAGTGGTTCCTGCAGGGGCGCCGGCAGGCCCCCCGACAAAGGCCCTCCCCGTTCTTCCCGGAGGTTCATGACGAACTTACTAAGTCGTGGAAAGCCCCTCACTCCGCCCGCCTGAAGCCTTCTTTCTCTTCGTCACTCTCCTCTGTGGACGGCGCGAAAGAAAGAGGCTACGAGGGAACCCCGCCCCTCGAGGAGGCTGTGGCCAACCACCTGTGTCCACCCTCCAGCGCGGGTTGGAAAGCCAAAGCTTCTCACCCCTCGAAGCCCTGCCGATCTACCTCAGCTCTCGCCGGTCGCGCATACGCCGCCGCCGGCCAAGCTGCGACAGCGCTTCACTCCATGGCTGTCCTCCAAGTTTATCAGGCCAAACTTCTCCGCACCATGGACGAGTCTGGACCTGATCCTGAAGCGTTCAAGGACCTGCGCAGCGCCACCGACATAGCCCTGCGAGCCACGAAAGCCACCGCGCAATCCATTGGCCGTGCTATGGCGAACTTGACTGTCCTTGAGCGCCATCTGTGGCTGACGCTAACAGAGATGAAGGATGCGGATAAGGCGGCGTTCCTTGACGCGCCTATCTCCCAAAGCGGCCTGTTCGGACCAGCGGTGAGAGAGTTCGCTGAGCGCTTTACCGAAGCCCGGAAGGATTCGCAGGCTATGCGTCACTTCCTGCCCAAGCGCTCCAGCTCGTCGCAGAGCCGCCAAAAACCGCCGCAGCAGCAGCGAGTCAGGGCGGCGCCTCCCATCTCTCAGCCCAGACCGGAATCTGACTTCCGACGCCGCTCGCGCTCTGCCAACAAGAAGCAACCGCCCGAGCGACGGGGACCTCGGCCCAAGATTGTGCTGAACCCGGAGCCTCGTAAGTCTTCCTAGCTATAGGGAGAAAAAGAGAGAGCGCGCGTCTCGCAGAAGCCGGACCACTCTCTCCAAAACGTCTAAAACATTACCCAGTCCCCTTACAGGCGGCTGGAAATGTCTGTACAGCAGCCAATGGGCCAGCCGCACAGCTCGCTCACCTGCAAACAAACGCCGTTTTAACGGCGACACACAGAAATCACATAAAGAGTCATTTTCTGCCTGTGTCACTAAAGGGTCACGTGTCCACACTAAAGTGCGCATTCCCACATTTCAAAACTGTCAAAACAGTGCCAAATGCTTCCCCGGCTCAGGCTGGACGCCCCATAAATGTAGATCGTGTGCCCACTGTCATGTATGCACCACTACACATAAGCACTGTCCCCACAGTTATAAACACTTCCCCAGTAAAAGCGGGAAATCCTGTCAAAGTAGCGCGTGTGCCCGCTGTAATGCACGCACCCCTACTCACAAACACTGTTTACATGGCCAAAAACCGACCGCCACGAGCGGGGGGTTTTATGAAAGTGGCGCGCGTGCCTACCACAGTTTATGCACCCCCACCCATAAGCACTGCCCATACAGTCACAAAATTTTCTCCAGCCCGCGCTGCGAGCGTTACAGATGCGGCGAGCGTGCCTGTAATCTCACACGCACCCCTGCACTCGGCATTTAACAAAGCTGCTCAGCGCGCGCCCGCGCCTCTGAGAGCCGTAAGCTCGGTGTTAGCACAGAGCGATTCGCCGGCGGGAGCCATACGTCACTACGACACGCCCCCAACCAGCATTCAGCCCATATCTGTGCGAGCGAAAGCTTGGGAAAATATCCCCGACATGCCGAAATGGGTTCTGAACATAATAAAACACGGTTACTCGCTTCAATTCGCTCGCAGACCACCCCGCTTCTCAGCGGTGGTCGAGACGAAAGTGAGAAAAGATGTTTCACATGTTCTACGCACCGAGGTGCTCAAACTGATAGAGAAGGGCGCTATAGAAACTGTTCCTCCCTCTATGAGCGAGGCGGGTTTTTACAGCCGCTATTTTCTCGTCCCGAAGAAGGATGGCGGTCTCCGCCCCATCCTAGATCTCAGACGTCTGAACAAAGCTTTAATGATTCGCTCGTTCAGAATGTTAACAACCAAAAACATCCTCGCGCAAGTTCGCCCAGGGGATTGGTTTCTATCAGTGGATCTGAAAGACGCTTACTTTCACATTCCGATAGCGCCTCATCACAGGCCATTTCTGAGATTCGCTTTCGAGGGACAGTCATACTAGTACACAGTACTACCATTCGGCCTATCACTGGCACCCCGTACATTCACGAAATGTATGGATGCAGCACTTTCCCCCCTGAGACAACGGGGTGTGCGAATACTGAATTATCTCGACGATTGGCTAGTCCTAGCACAATCAGAGAGTCAGTTAATGACGCACAGGTCTTGGATTACCAGCCATCTAGAATGCTTGGGGCTAAGAATCAATTTTGCAAAAAGCACGCTATCTCCCAGCCAGAATATTTCTTTTCTGGGAATAGTGCTAGACTCAGTGCAGATGACGGCGCGCCTCTCATCAGAGCGCGCGCTCACTATCCAGCGCCTTGCAACATCGTTCAGAGCGGGCGCGCGCGCCCCCGTCAAGCGTTTTCAAAGGATGCTCGGTCTCATGGCCTCGGCATCAGCTGTACTCCAGCTAGGATTGTTGCACATGCGTCCTCTCCAGCGCTGGCTCAAGAGCCGTGTCCCCACTCACGCGTGGCGCTCGGGCCATTTTTTAATCAGAGCAAATCACGGCTGCATAAAAGCCCTGACGCCCTGGAAAGCTGCCGACTGGTATCAGTCCGGTGTGAGTTTGGGTGTGAACACAAGGAGAAAAATGATCACGACAGATGCCTCCAAAATAGGTTGGGGGGCCCTTTACGAGGGCAGGCCCGTCTCCGGCTTGTGGTCAAACCCGGAGAAGCGCCTACATATAAACTGTCTAGAACTGAAAGCGGTCGCTTTGGCTCTCAGAGCCCTGCTTCCGTACCTAAAAGACGAGCACGTCCTGGTCCGTACGGACAACATGACGGTAGTCTCATATATAAATCGCCAGGGTGGACTCAGATCGAGCTCCCTTCACTCGATGGCCAGGGAACTCATCTTATGGTCCCAGAGCAACCTGCGCTCGCTGAGGGCAGCGCATGTGCCGGGTGCCCTGAACCAGGGAGCGGACATGCTGTCCAGAGACAAAGTTCTCCCAGGGGAATGGTCTCTCCACCCCCTGACGATCCAGTGGCTATGGCAGACCTTTGGCAGAGCAGAGGTCGACCTCTTTGCCTCCAAGGAAAATGCGCACTGCCCCCTCTTCTTCTCAAAGAGCACAGACACGCTCGCCCAAATCTGTCCGGACCGCCCGCTGTATGCCTTCCCCCCGATCGCGATGCTACCTCAGGTCATCAGTCGGGTCAAGGAAGAGAAATGTGCAGTGCTCCTAGTAGCCCCACTCTGGAAGAACCAGACGTGGTTTCCGGAGCTGATGCAGATGATGCAATCTGCCCCATGGCCGATTCCGCTGAGGCTAGACCTCCTCAGGCAGGCCAACGGGATGATCCTCCATCCCCGCCCTGATCTCTGGGCCCTCCACGCATGGCCCCTCAACGGGTTCCCGGGGACCTCCCCAGTGGAGTGTTGAGAACCATCACGGAGGCACGGGCGCCCTCTACGAGGCGCTTATATGCCCAGAAATGGACGGTGTTTAGCGACTGGTGTAAGACCAGGAACCTGAACCCTGAGACATGCGAGGTACCGAGCGTGCTCGCCTTCTTACAAGAGCTGTTGGAGGCAGGCCGCACCCCCTCCACGCTTAAAGTATATGTGGCTGCCATAGCGGCGTCACATGATCCTGTGGCAGGACGCACACTAGGGAAAAACCACCTAGTTGTTCGTTTCCTGAGAGGCGCCAGGAGGATGAATCCCCCACGCCCCCCCTCAGTGCCGATCTGGGACCTGGCCACGGTCCTGGACGCACTCAAAAGTGCCCCTTTCGAACCTCTACGAACTGTGCACCTTAAACAGCTCTCGCTCAAAACCGCTCTCTTGCTGGCTCTTGCCTCAATCAAAAGAGTGGGCGACCTGCATGCGCTGTCATCAAGCGCTGCCTGCCTGGAATTTGGACCTAACGACAGTAGAGTTGTCCTTAGACCAAAACACGGGTATATTCCTAAAGTGCTCTCCACACCCTTCAGAGCACAGGTGATATCTCTGGCTGCGCTATCGTCTCCAGCAGACGAAAGTGACGCTAATTTACTCTGCCCAGTCAGGGCGCTCAGAGTATATTTGGAACGTTCTGCCCTGTTCAGACAGACAGAGCAATTATTCGTATGCTTTGGCGGCCGCACCAAAGGTCACGCTGTTTCAAAGCAAAGAATATCGCGCTGGATAGTTGATGCTATAGCGCTGGCTTATGAAGCCAAGGGCCTTCAGTGCCCCTTGGGCATCAGAGCTCACTCTACGAGAGGCATGGCCTCCTCGTGGGCGTGGTCGAGTGGGATACCCATTCAGGATATTTGTGCGGCAGCAGGCTGGGCCTCGCCGTCAACATTTATCAGGTTTTATAACCTACAGGTCCCCTCATTACATTCCAACATACTGTCGGTCTAAATATAAAAAAGTATAGACTGGAGTGTGTACATGCTGAGCATTATCTCCTCCCTTACAGGGTCCGTCTCTGACTGACTTAGAGGGTTTTTTATGCATATCAGTACATAAAGGTGCTTGTGTGTTTTTCCACTGGACGGCCATTGGGCCGTTCTACATTGTCCCGTATAAAGCCCGCCTTCGGCCGGCTCGTTGGATAATTACTTTGCTTAAAGGCTCAGGCATCTGCCTCTGGCTATAATAGAGCGAAGTCAGCATGCACGGCGTTTTACATGGTGTTCCCATAGCGTAAGCTACTTACGCAATAGGAGAGACCTCTCGAAAGGGAACGACTCGGTTACTAACGTAACCTCGGTTCCCTGAGAGGAGGGAACGAGTATTGCGTAAGCTGCCGTGCTTGTGCTTGGTCAGTTCGCTTCAGTCGATTGAACCTAAAGGACTCAGATGACGGGGCGCCCAATATATAGCCCTTAGCCACGCCCATCGTGGCGGGCTCTGACGCGCGCGGGCGCGAAGCACGCTCTTTGGAAGCGGGTTCAGAGTCGCCCCGTCATAGGTTCGTGCAGTTGCCGCAGCACAGCCAATGACCGAGCTGCCTCGCTCATTGCTGTATGCTGTGCAGCTGCAATGCGTTTTACATAAAGACTTCAATATTTCTCGAGAAAAGGAGTTTTCCCATAGCGTAAGCTACTTACGCAATACTCGTTCCCTCCTCCCAGGGAACCGAGGTTACGTTAGTAACCGAGTCGTTTTGCACCTTTAAGTGAGCGTTAGATGACATTTTTCTAAAAGTAATCTAATGCAGAAATGAGAATGCAGAATTAAATAACCAATATCAACTGATTCCAATTTATTTAAAACATCCCTTAGAAGAAAAGGTTCTATATAGAAATGTAAATGTTTTTTTCAGGCGCTTCATATATATATAATTTCATTATGGAATCATTTGATGGATTTAGTTTGAATTTTAATTACATTTTAAATTTAATTGCATTTTAATTAAATGTGATGTATTAAACAGCTTTCAAACATACTTTATCACTAGAAAAATTTGAAATAACCATTGAACATGATGGTATTATGTAATCATTTAAGACATTTCTCATTGTATGGAACCTTTTTTTGGCATAAAGAGATCCTTTAAAATTGTGTCAAGAACCCTACTAGGGTTCTAAGAGTGGTAATGTATATGGTACCAATATATTGTGTATCCCTATATGCTTACATCTTAACTTACTCTTTTTCTTCCAAATCTATGCGTTTTTATTCTTGATTTGCGTGTCAAGATAAATGATTGTATTGTGAATCACAGATGTGCGTGTTGTTGTTGTGACTGTATGCATGAAGTTGTTGTGTGGAGCTCTAATTTTGAGTACAAAGCTGAGGAGGAGAAGCCATCCGTTGAGAGTACTAATTAAAGCCTGGAGATTTTTCAGGCAGGGTGTACTGACATTTAGCCACACAGTAACCTGCAATAAACAAACTTAAAGAGAGAGGTTTTCATACGAGTTATGCTACCTGTCACTGTCAATACAGCTGCTGATGTACTCGATGAACGAGAGAGTCTCTCTCTCTCTCTCTCTCTCTCTCTCTCTCTCTCTCTCTCTTTCTGTGTGTGTACTTTAGTGGGCGATGAAGAAAGAAAAGTGAGAAGCTGAAGAATACAGTGATGGTACAACAAGGAAGCTAATTTTATTCAGCTGATAAGGCTGTAACGGGCTAAATTTAATACAGCGGAAACAAAATAATATTCCTCTGACATTTTGAGAGTGGAGGGAGGCTCATTCTCTGTGTTTTTCACCACTTAAGGAGAGCTAGTGCTGCTTAATAGCAGAAATATGCATGCTTTTCCTTTCCTCTTCCTTCTTGCAGACACCAAAATAAACTACACTTCAATTTATTGGGCCAATCCAAAACATTCCCTGCTCCTGCAAAACCGCTTTGTCTCCCTGGACACTTCACAGCAGCTGTTTTTAAAATCTCTCTTACGCACACGTTTCTGAGGAAACCCTTTTTCCTCAGTAGATATTTCAGTGATTATTAGTACATGTAGGGAACAGTAATTGCATTGTCACAGCGAGCACCACAAAATCATAGTCTCACTAATCATCAATTTAACTACTTCATCAATCACCATTTCTCTGCTCTGTTATCCATTAAGCATCCTGACTAACTGTGCTTGGTAATTCGTAGGCGGAAGTCTGGCTACAAAATTCATTCTAATTCTAAAATCGGCTTTTACGAGTAAATAAAATGGAATTACTTGCCAGTTGGCTGGTAACCAGTTTAATATTTACTGACACTACAAAAATGCAAAACATATAAGATATTACCAACCCCAAATGTTTTAACTAATGTGTAATATATGCAGGGGAGAGTAAACTAAACACAAAATTGCTTCTTTTTCTTTCTTTTTTATATTAACTGTGTTTTTTTTAACAAATATTGATATGTGTTTATATAAATTCTAGTAATTCAAAAAATTCTTAAGGATAAAAAAAATCTATCTTAGCTAATGCTGTAAACTACATAGGGAACCCTTAATTAAACATTACTATACTATTAAAGGTTACAATTAACAACAGAGCTCCAATTATTAGATTCATACATAACCAGGACGTTGCTATTTATTTTTAGACATAGCCTAATACTAACACTCAAAAAAAAAAAAAAAAATACATGTAACTTACTATAAATTGCTTAAAAGGCAGGTTTTGCATTAAAGGGTTAGTTCACCCAAAAATGAAAATTAAGTCATTAATTACTCACCCCCATGCTGTACCAACCCCGTAAGACCTTCGTTCGTCTTCGGAACACAAATGAAGATATTTATGATTAAATCTGAGAGGTTTATGACTGCTACATAGGCTCCCTAAGGGATTGAAACCTGACGGCCCAGAAAGTCAATGAAGAAAATGTTTAAATAGTCCATGTCACAACAGTGGCTCAACTATAAGTTTATCAAGCGACGAGAATACTTTTTGTGCGGAAATAAAACAAAAATAACGACTTTATTCGACTATTCCTTTTCTTCCTTAGGCCTGAAACGAGACTTCAAGAGATTTCCACGACGATTTCCAAAACCGTGCAAATTATACTTTGTTCTCAAATTGTTAATGTTAACGGCGTCAGCATTGCGTGACAACATGTAATGTCCTTCCGATATGTATCCTTGTTTTCGCATGGCCCGGTTTAATCATATCAAGTGCTGTGAGAAAAGGCTATAAATCTCCACCTCCAACATCCTCACACGCAATATAGCCTACTAGCCGAGACTCCTTCTTTATGTGTACAGATGTGACGTAATGACGCAAAGACATGCTCGAATCTCCCGCGGAAATCCACCAGTACCACTGGAATTAAAAACATTATTACAAGCTTACCGCTTTGAATCGAGCTAAGGCAAGCAGAGAGTTTTGAACACTAGCTGGTTACGGTATGTATTTTCTCAAATATGTATTTTGGATAATTTTTAACCCAAAAAAAGCTACGGACTGCAGCTTTAACTTCTTGAAATATAATAATTTACACAGTGGTTGTCATAACTTTTCATGACAAATGTATTTAAGCATACATTATATAATCAAGACATTACTAGAGGAAAGAGAGAGTGATAGAGCCAATTAATCAAACTATTCCGATTTGAAGCTTGTGACATATAAATGTAGACATCAACCCGATCACTTTATTTAGTAGCCTATTCATGTGAACACTACGTTCGGATTCATCAATCGGAATGAATTCAGTCTGGTTGAAAGGTGTGCATGTAAACAGATCGTTTGAATGGATTGGCCGAAAATTCTGCTGAGCACCAAATCTGTCGCAAATTGGATTACTCCAAGAGTAATCTTCGCAGCAGCCAAAGCAAGAAAGGTCCTCTTTTAAATTGTGAGTCGACTAATTCATTACACCTGTGATATTGGCATTTTTTCTCTTAAAAATTTGAACGTAGGGGGCGGCATATTCCTGTTTTGCCCAGAGCGCTGGATTGTCTTCCCCTGGCCTTGCCCATATTATATAAAGAAAAATGTGACTGGAAAAGATTAAGCAAACTCTCCTGATGCCATGCAGCTAAATGAGAGTCTCTATTAATCTAATCAAAACACACTCAAGCAGTCTCTTAGGAAATCTCCTGTTTGTGTTAATTGCATAAGTGAACAGGGTTGCCCTCAAATGAACTGCAGTGACACAAGTTTCGGCAGTAGCTTCAACGTGTGCAGTCTGTTTGTTGATTATAAACTATATGATTAGAAGTGCTGCTCATTACCCACTTCACACTGTGTTATTAAGCTCCTTCATTCATCATAACTTGGATTTATGATCTCCTGCAGAGATTGAATGCACCATCGCAGGTTTTATATAGCTGTCCCGTTTGCCGCTCAACATACTTAGCACTCTGATTCCATTTCTATCTCATTTTTCTCATCTCAAAGCTTATTGTGTGTGTGTGTGTGTGTGTGTGTGTGTGTGTGTGTGTGTGTGTGTGTGTGTGTGTGTGTGTGTGTGTGTGTGTGTGTGTGTGTGTGTGTGTGAGTGTGTGTGTGTGTGTGTGTGTGACATGCCCTAAATCACAATCCTGTCTGAACAGCATGATGAAGAAAGAATTCTATTAAAATATATAAAGGTAAACACAGATAATTAATTTCTTTGGCCTCTTATTAACCCCTCTTTAATCCTTTACCCCAAGGCGTGCATTTTGTGGCAGAACATTGTTTTGGTTGTGCTTCGGCTCTGTGTGACTGTGCACCTAATATAAAGTGGGTCCATATTGTTAAATTTACTGAATTGAATTGAAAGTTTAATGACATTTGTAAGCATATCAATTTCCATTAAATAATTATCTGTTAATAATTATGTAATATTTAATAAGTTCATAGTAAACATTAACAATCACATTATCTCATATTTATTTGTGAATATAAATGAACTAATGATCTGTTAAGCATTATATAATGTTTGTTAATGATTTAATAATGAAAGTTATTACAAGGTGTTACTTTATTTTGAACGTTAGCAAAACATTTTTAGAACATATTTTTCTCTGTTTTGTAATATATCTGTAACAGTCAGATTTTTCCTCAGTAGATATTTCAGTGATTATTAGTACATGTGGGGAACAGTAATTGCATTGTCACAGCAAGCACCATTTGAACGTATGGCAATGATTTTGTTAATGATTTAATAATGAAAGTTATTACAAAGTGTTACTTTAATTTGAACCTTAGCAAAACATTTTTAGAACATATTTTTCTCTGCTTTGTAATATATCTGTAACAGTCAGATTTTTTTTTGAGAGCCACCAGAGGGCACTCCACATCAGACTATTGTCATTCCCTCACTAACTACATCTCCCATAACTCTTTATCACATTCACCTGTGTCTCATTATCTTGTTTAGCTCACCCCATATAAGCCTGGTTTTCTCATTCATTATCTGCGAAGTCTTGTTTAGTGTTACACTGCAATTCCGAGCATTCTCCCTGGTTTCATGTCTCTTGGTTTTGGATTTCTTGCCTGTTCCGTGGATTACTGTGTTCCCTGCCTTGTTGTGTTTGTTTGTGTGGACTGCCTGCCTGTGTTTGACCTTGCCTGTACTTTGGATTATGTATTTGGATTACCCTGTTCAATAAATACTGCATTTGGATCCTCAACCTTCTTGTCTCGGAGCAGTTCGTGAAAATATCATTTTGAAGAAATGTCTCCACGGGCATGTTTTTTTTTCCAGTGCTCCTGTGTTTATATCACACTTAATATTTTTCTCACACAACATTTGTGTGTTTTAATCACAGCTTTTTTAATTATACCTGCCTTTATATATTTGAGAAAGGGGCTCCCTTGCAAGGAACTTGCCATATTTGGAAGTCTTGGCATCAAAAAGATTAAAAACTACTTCTTAAATATACAATACAGAGTTTCTAAATTTTATTAATATGTGCATCATATTCAAAATAGATCGAAACAAACCTTGTCCAAGTGTTTTTGTTTTTAGTAGTTTCCGAGACCCAGATTGACAAAGCTAACTCACTCTGCTGCAAGTGTGAGCTAATTCAACTAGCAACAGTTCCTAAATTGGGCCAATATTCATATATTTTATATATTTTTATCCTCATTAGATGATGTTGTTTTATTACATGTTGCTGATTCCCTCCAGCTTTCATTAGGCAGTATAATACATTAGCAGTTTGCAGCGATACGAGAATGACTTTGTCCATGCTGACTTGGAGGCATCCACTAGACCACAATGCACTGCTTCGGGCATAGTCAAACTCATGGGGTCAAGGTTATGGTGACAGCAGGATCCTGGAGGGTGTGATATTCTCTCTTTTGCATGTCATGTTTTGTCTGTGTGTTATATATTCAGTTCTGTCCTCATTTCTAAGTCAGTTTAATTATTTATTTACATTCTATGTTTTTGGACTGAGGTCAGTCGACAAGTGCAAACAGAAAGTGGCAGCGTCTGACCATGAGAATAAACAGTGGTCTGTTTAGGATGCGCACACCTGTGGTAACTCTCCTCTGAATGGAATCAGGAAGCAAAGAGGAAAGCGTGTAAGTTTTGTTTTGACATGCATTTGTGTGTCTGTTGACACGGTACATGCTTGAAGTAAGAAGGTCGGAAGAGTTGCTATCTTCTGCACGCCACAGAAATGTTCAGGGTCCAGACGAAGTTTGTATCTGAATGGCATTTGGGCTTTGGGGCAATAGATTTTCTCTTGTTTACAGCTTAAATGGATTTAGGCGACATCCTGTTTGTGCAAATGTCTTATGCTTAAGTGTGAAAGTGAATAGATTTATGTGTTTGTTTATTTGTGTGTGTGTGTGGGGGGGGGGGGGGGTGGATCTGAGCAGCATGAATAACCGAAATAATGAGGCAAAATAATTCGTATGTGGCCAGAAGCCAGCTCTTGACAATCCGCCAGACTTGCTGCTTTGATAATATCCGTGTACAAAATATTTTACCATACAGCTCCCATTTAGCCCTTTCCACATCTACAGGTGCAGTATAGACTGAAGCACTAAGCCTTGACTATTTGACTGTTTGCAATAATCATATTTACTGAAAAATTGGTAAATTATATTTACAGTATATGTATTTTTAAAAATGCATCTCTATCATTATTAAAATCTAATTTATTTTCACTATAACAATGCACTTATTATATTATATTTTCATGATTATTATGTCATTTATGTTATGAAATAATATAAACACATGCAAACCTTTTTTGTTAAATGTTCAATAGACAGATCAATTTAAAAAAATATATTTTTTTTTAAAACACCTATTATTTCATACATGCTTTAAGTCCTTATGAGCTCAAAAATGCTTCCGTTCTATCCAAATTAGGTCTTATTCACAAACTCTGCTATTTGGTTGGCACAATTAACATTGCACAATTACTACCCATGGAAAGCAGATGGTAAACAGAAAAAGGTTCAAGAAAGATGTTTGTTTACATTTTCTATTGATCATGGCAGGAGTTATTTATAAAATGATGAAACAAATTATGAGGAAGAGTATTATAACTGGGCACGTATCCAGACGTGTAGTGTAGTGAACACACTTTCGGCATTTTAAACAGTCAGATGCCTGAAACGCATTGGTGGAGGGATGCTGTACATTCTCCACACAGTAGCACAGAACCGGACAAAATGTTGAAGTGCACCATGCAAATGGCGTTCAGCACTGATTTGTGGATGTGTTTGCATTGTCGCCTAATTTGTAAAGTCCCCTGTGACTCCAGTCCACTTCTAAGGCTGCCTCTCTTAATGCAGCTGCTATTTTTATGTATGTTTAATCGATATGATTTAAATTCTTTTAATTATTAATGTTTATGAATACCTTTGAGAGTTATGTTTTAATTGATTAACTTAATTTAGAGAGGAAAGTGCTTTAGGCAAGGCATACATATTTAATCAGATATACACTTACATGCGTGTATACATCTCCCTCTCTGTGTGTGTGTGTGTGTGTGAGTGGGCGAGTCTGAGCATTTAAGCAAGTTAGAGAATCTTTGAGCACTCTTCAGTCTAAAGAACGCGAGTATCACCCTTTTTTGTCTGTGCCCGTGTTGATTGGATCTCTTCATGTGGATGTGTGTGTCGTTGCGTACATTTCCTCCCTCTGATGAGCTATTCAGTTATTCACAATACACTCATCAGGCTCACACAGATAAACCCAAACACAGTCATTACAACCAAATGTGTGTGATTTGAGTGTGTGTTTGTAGACCAGCTGCTTTCTCTCTGTTTTTAATTTTTTTAAGACCAAGCAAGAGGAGTCCAACTTCCTTGCACGCACACTGCCCTCGGCAAAATCACTCCATTTCCGGAAAAACAGCAAAATCCACTCCCAGCCCTGGCTTTCACTCTGAGACATACAAACATGCACCACCAATATATTCACTCATGGTAGCAGCAGTGGGTATTCAGCCTGAAAAAGCATAAAACAGCATTTTTGGTGAAACTACCTATAATGCATCAGTGCCTCAGCATTTCAGGCATCTGATAAGTCTCTGTGCTGTTCTCAAATGCACCACTCATTAAGATAAATAACCTGGCAAGAAAAAAACACTAGCCGTCATCTAGACTTTCAGTTTTAAATCATTCTCTCTCTCACACATCTGACCTTATTTACGAAACACAAGCAGAATGCATTTCTGTGTAAATTACACAGAAAATTACTTCAAGAGATTTCCACGACGCGCACGCGTGAGAACTTAACTGAAGTACCGTATATACCCGAATATAAGACGACCCTGAATATAAGACGACCCCCCCATTTTCCAGACTTATTTTTGTGGAAAAATAGATTTTTGTGGAAAAAATCTGGTTTTCAACAGAAAATAATTTTAAGAGCAAATTTCCGAGGCGTTGTTCCAAATGCCTCGCATCACCTGTGCCTCCTGCAGAGGCCCGCTCGTCGGCGGAGACCGGCACATATGCGGTTCCTGATTGGCCATGACTGCGGCTGGCTGCCCTGAGTGCGACGGGATGGATTTAACCCTGCGGGGTCGTCTGGCCGTTTTCGACGACGATCCGGCTCCCGCTCTCTCTCTCTCTCTGCTCGAGCCGCGCAAGAAAAAGCGCCGTTCAGAGAGGATGCCAGAGCGGATGGAGACAAGCGAGCAGAGACCCCCCCCCGCCCGTTCACATATCGCGTCTTTTGCGCGCTCAAGTTCGTTATTTCAAATGTAGGCGCGCGCTCATAATGAAAGCGACGCGCTCGTTTTTTCCAAGCCGCGCCGCATCGAGATCCTCGGCGCTCTCGTCAGTCGACGGCGCGGGAGAAAAAGGCTATCAATCGATTCCTCCACTCGAATATAAGATGACCCTGAATATAAGACGACCCCCCATTTTTCAGCCTATTTTTAGGACAAAAACCTCGTCTTATATTCGGGTATATACGGTAGTTGAAGGAGATCGCAATTCTCGCGCATGCGTCGTGGAAATCTCTTGAAGTCTCGTTTCAGGCCTACAAGGAAGAAAAGGAATAGTCGAATAAAGTCGTTATTTTTGTTTGTTTTTTCGCACAAAAAAGTATTCTCGTCGCTTGATAAACTTATAGTTGAGCCACTGTTGCAGACATGGAATATTTAAACATTTTCTTTAATGACTTTCTGGACCGTCAAGTTTCATTCCCTTAGGGAGCCTATGGAGGAGTGATCAACCTCTAAGATTTAATCATAAATATCTTCATTTGTGTTCCGAAGACGAACGAAGGCCTTACGGGGTTGGTACAGCATGGGGGTGAGTAATTAATGACTTAATTTTCATTTTTGGGTGAACTAACCCTTTAAGTAGAAATTTTGGGTATCTATACTTTACTTGAGTAATTATATTTCAGCCGACTTTTTACTTCTACTCCTTACATTTTCACCCAATTATCTGTACTTTCTATTCCTTACATTTTAAAAATAGCCTCGTTACTCCTATTTCATTTCGGCTTGTTTTCATTTCGGCTTGTCATCGTTCAAAAAATTACCAATTACACGTTTTATATATCTGAGTCCCGCCTCCTGAACATCGCTAAACTGATTGGCTTTGTGTTTTCTTTCTAACTTGTGAGAGGCTGTTACTTTTGGCATGTGAAGCTGCATAACTCATCCGAAGGAATTAGGAACAGTTTTCTACTCAAGAATACGGGGCAAATCGCGGCAAATATTGAGTTGGAGACAGCCGTTTTTACAATATAGTAGGCTACTGTAAGACAATCGCGGGATAAGTGGCAAACATAATCGAGAGTAGGCTATGTGTGTGAGTGAGAGTGTGTGTGAGAGAGAGAGAGAGAGAGAGAGAGAGAGAGATATTGCCATCTTTATCCCCTTAAAGATGGCAATATCCGAAATCCTTGTTGGGATTTTTTTTAATTTTTTTTTTAAATGCAGAGTTATCTGTGATAGGGTTACTGTAGGGGGGTAGAATACATAGTTTGTACAGTATAAAAATCATTATGTCTATGGAAAGGCCTCATAAAACATGAAAAAATAACATTGCTTGGTCTGTTGAAATGAGAGGCCTGTTTGATCAAGTTTAAACCTTGTCATCCCAGTCTCATCAGCTGGACTGAAAGAAGTTTCAGTGCACTTAGGACGCTGAAAACATGTCTCAATGCAATGGTCACAAGTGACACTTGACAGTATTGCTGTGTGTCGTGTCCAACAGGACAAACTTCACAGTATTGATGCAAAACATATGCCAACAGTTAATTTCTGTTAAAGGGATAGTTCACTTATTTAAAAATGAAAATTCTGTCATTTACTCACTCTCAAGTTGTTTCAAACCAGATTCTTTCTTCTGCTGAACACAAAAGAAGATATTTTGAAGAATGTCGATAACCAAACAGTTGATGGTAGCCATTGACTTCCATAGTATTTCTTTTTTTCCTACAATGGAAGTCAATGGCTATAATCAACTGTTTGGTTATTGACATTCTTCAAAATGTCTTCTTTTGTGTTCAGCAGAAGAAAGAAAGTGGTTTGAAACAACTTGAGATGAGTAGCCTAAATGATTTTCGTTTTTGGGTGAACTATATCTTTTTAATGAAAGATGCAGACGTGTTTGGCTTCTTCAAGAAGTAAGGAACAAGACAAAATTGCACTATTGCATTGCACTATGAACGGAGTAAGGTTAAGTCTCTTTTAAACTGCCTCCTTGTCTTTATTAGTTACCTGTAACATTACAGAATTAATGAATTAACGTATTGTTAAGGTCAATATAGACTAAAAACCTTAATACATTATCCTTTTAATTTCCTGATTACTCCGTTCTGTGAATGTCCCCAGTCCCCACCAATCTCAAAATCAAACCTACGCCTTTAAAGAGAAGTATAAACATACTATTCCGAGATAACATGTCTCTGAAGTTTGACTTTTTGCACCATTACAATACTGATAGGCAACTAGTCATCATATGTTCTGCTCCATGAAACACATGTTAATGCTCAGTAGTACACACATATGGTTCTTTAATGTATTTCCATTTTACTAAAATGGAAATTGGACTGAAATTCATTTTCTATGGGCATATATGCGGCTGAAACAGGTAGTGCATCCCAAATTTTTCAACATTAACATTTTAATATAACTTTATAGTGATGGCCTTTAGAAAAATGTTTTTGAGGAGGTGGTAGTGCACTATCGGCCCCTGTGGCACGGCCTAAGCTTTTGTCCTTAATGGCATTTTTTTTCCTTGCATTACTTTTCCTTTTATACTTTAAGTAGTTTTGAAACCAGTTACTTTTACACTTTTACTTGAGTAAAAAGCTTGAGTTGATACTTCAACTTCTACAGAAGTCTTTTTAAACCCTAGTATCTATACTTCTACTTGAGTAACGAATGTGAATACTTTTGACACCTCTGGTTATTATTATTATTATTATTATTATTATCATGAAGTCCCAATAAGAACTATCAGGCCTATGGAATCTCAGACAGCAGAGTTTCAGTTAATAAGAAAATACTTTGACTATGTTCAAAAGAAAATTAACTTTACTGTTTATATTTGATGCTCTCAATGTTGTGGCGATTTTTCCTCATGGTATCAAAAATTTGATTGAATTTCTTTTTCATGGTATTTTATCGAGGTTAGAAATTCCAGTATTGTGACAACACTGTTGTAAAAGTTTGTGCTGGTAAAAAGGTTTATAGTGCATTTTGGACATTTTCTGCTGAGTTCAGTTCATGATGTGTGGCAAAAATGGGCTGAACGCTAAAGCTCTACTTGCACCTACGCTTCTGCTTGTGCACTTGTGCAGTGTTAATATGAGAGTTGAAATAAATGCATGCTGCTATCATGAGCAAAACAGAACCCATGGTTTTTAGAATGTACACACACACACACACACACACACAATGACGTTTTGTTAACAAAGTTCGGGTGGAGCACGTTCAGATAACTTAACCTAAGTAAACACATGTGGAGCACATTCAGACAATCAAACCTAATTAGACACAAGTGGAGCACACTCTGTAAATCAACCCAATCAACAAGTTAAGAGGTGTATATATACAGGAAACTTACCTCCGTTCGTTGACAGTTTAACAGCATCCCTCCACCACCCCATCTCCTCACTTCTAGTCCTAAATACTCTTACAACAACGGGGGGAGTACTCTGGGTTCGGGTAAAAATTCCGAGCTCGGAGCCCTCCCGCCGGATAGCACGCCAAATATGCATAATCTTTACTCTGTTTAATTGATGTGTGAACTCGTGAACATAAAAAGCTGTTGGTTCTCCCCGTGCTGCCAAAACACAAACAGTGCCGACCCAACGAGGCATGGACTCCTGAAAATGTCCTTTGGTATCTGGCAACAAGACGTTAGCAGCAGATGCTGTAGGTTGTCCTATAGGCTGCGAGGTGCAGAGCCATCATGGATCGAACTTGTTGGTCCAGCACATCCCACAAATGCCTAATTGGATTGAGATCTGGGGAATTTGGGAATTTCATCATGTTCTTCAAACCATTCCTGAACAATGTGAGCTGTGTGGCAGGGTGCATTATCCTGCTGGAAGAGGCCTATTCCACCAAGGAACACCATTGTCATGAAGGGGTGGTCTGGTCTGCAACAGTTATTAGGTAGGTGGCACGTGTCAAATTTACGTCCACATGAATGGCCGGACCCAGGGTTTCTCAGCAGAACATTGTACAGAGCATCACACTCCCTCCAACGGCTTGTCATCATCCCACAGGCCATCCTGGCGCCATCACGTCCCCAGGTAAATGGTGCACACGCACACGGTCGGCCACATGATATAAAAGAAATTCATCGAACCAGGCGACCTTCTTCCACTGCTCCAAGGTCCAGTTCCGACGCTCACGTGTCCATTGTAGGCGGTTTCGACGGTGGACGGGTTATCATAGATTAGTCTACGGAACCCTATACGCAACAGAGTGCAATGTTTTGTGACACATTCCTCTCATATCCATCATTAAAACTTTGTGTGAATTGTGCCACAGTAGACCTTCTGTTGGATCGGACCAGATAGGACCAGGATAGCCTTCATTACCCTCATGCATCGATAAGAGTTGGGCGCCCAACACTCTGTTTGTGGTTTGTCCTTCCTCGAACCACTGTTGGTAAATTTCCACCACTGCTGACCGAGAGCAAACCGTTGCCATTGGCCCTCCCTGACCCAGTCGCCTTGCCATAACAATTTGGCCCTTGTCAAAGTTGCTCAGATGTTTATTTTTGCCCATTTCTCCTGCATCCAATACGTTGATTACGAGAACTGATTGTTTGCTTCTTCTTACATTTACATTTGATCTACCTAGACCTTAATATGGCCTTTTTAGGAGTTGATCAACGATATTCGCTTCACCTGTGACTGGTCATAATGTGTGTGTGTATATATATATATATATATATATATATATATAACAACTGAAGACTCACAAACATTTTGTGCCTTAACTTAATTAGTGTATTTTTAGCTCCAGTTACATCATGTTGTTCTTTAAAGTGCATCAGAACTTTATTACAAGTTAATCACTTTTTTTTTCTTCTTCAAACAGGAATTTATGAGTGTTTTCATCTCATCCATCATTGATCCCTATACAAATGAGGAGGAAGATTTCTGATCGCACATCACTCTAAAGTATTGCACTTATAATCATTCTGGTGTGACTCTCTGCCCCCTCACATCCATTAGTAATGCCTGAGCATCCTGACTGATGAGAAGCTCTGTTCGTCAGGCCTGGGAACACTCCATCACACAGGGTGGGTGGCTGTCATTACCATAGATTACACGCTCCCATTCCCCTTAAGATTACCTATGTGTGTGTGCGCGCATATGTGGAGGTGTTTGTATTCAGAGCTGTGGGTTTGTTTACTCATCAGCCCTCTGTGTGGATTCTATGCTGATGTTCTCTGCGAGGAAGGTTGTGTCAGTAATGTGGCTGCACTCTGCGCTGAAAACGTGGCATTTTCCAAAACAGCTCACATGACAATATCGCTCTGACTCATCAGGGCAGGTGTCAGTAATATGATATAATTTGTATTGTAAAGTCACATCATGATGATGTGACTACCTATCACCCACCTCCCACGTTCATCTGTGGCCGCATAATAACCAGGGCGACAGTAAAAACCACCTGCTCTGACACATTCAGGCATTCTGTATGTCAAAATATTCGCATAGAATGATTATATGTTATGTCACATTATAAGCAGTTTATGGCACTCATTGATTCAAATCAGCACAAGAAAAGAACCCGGGGCAGTGCTAATTTGATATCATCAGCACCAGTGTCACAGTCACATATTGAGGCTGTAATTTGAATTCTGTCCTGCATTGCTGTCAGATAACTTCTTTACAGTAGTGTTTGTGTCGCAGTTTATACTGCAAGGTACTCCATATGCCTGTCAAGCTTGCGAATTGCTTTAAAATTCAGTGGAATGTGTGTGTGTGTGTGTATGGATGTGTATGCACTGTTAAAATACTGATGTATCTAAAAAATGACTGGTTGCATCAAAAATTTCTATTTGCCCTTATAAAAGTTCTTCAAATTAACTATTTAAGTTTACTATTATGTGGCCTCAAATAGCAACACATATTTGTTTCTACATATTTGAAAAGGATAAAAAGAAGGGATGCACCGATATTAAAACTGTCCAATAACGCTGATAAAACTGATAATTTTCTAATATAATTATGTAAATACCAATAAATGGGTAATTCAACATGACATCATGACTTTTGCGTAAACAGACACGCCACTTTCAAGTCAAGTGGCGTGTTATCTATACGCATTTTAAGATATCCGCGTGTATGCGTGTATGTCTACGCCATTAATGTCCAAGTGATTCCGCGTATATGTACACGCCATTAAATTTCCGAGCGAAACGAAGCAAAATGTAGATCTACATCTGGGGAGCGATATTTTTTTTCCCTAGGATGGCAGGGGAAGACTCATAAATGCTATTAACCCCAGTGACGGGTAGGTTTAGGGACGGGGTGGAGGTAGGTCATATATTTATATATACAGTAATAACGTTAAGTCAACTGCGTTCATAAACACGCTGAAAAGCGATTGTGCGTGTTGATAGCACGCCAAAAATGGAAATACGAATTGGCGTGTCATACACACGCAATTTTATGAGATCAGTCTGGGTAATTTTAAAATTCTGAACTCTTTGGACTAAATAAATAAAAATGACATAAGCAAAGCAAAGCAGACTTGCATTATGCCACTGTCATATTATACATAAAAAAAATGCTAATGGGAGTTGTCTATTGTGAAACAAATAGAAACATATCTAGATGCTACTGTTATTAAATTCTAAGTGTTTTTTAAAGATGAGTTCTATAAAGTTATTTAAACTTAAGATTCATTTTAAATGAAGGACTCTCTGATTGCTGTTCATTTGGCTTTGCTGAGTGAGTGAATATGTAAAAAGTTTTGCCATGTTCCTGTCCTCTTGGCACATGCTGATGAGATTCAGCATGTCCACTGCTCAGCAAATACATGTTTGTGTGCTGAATTCTTGATTGGAACTGAATGTAACCTTATTTGTTGAGTGCCCAAACTTTCAAAATGAGTGATAGAAGCCATTTTCCTATTTTCTTTATTTTTAAACCAGTATGTCGGTCTTGTTTTTCCAAACATTCCTTTTTTCTTTTCTTTTTTTTACAGTGTTTTGGCATAGTCATGCCTTTCTAGCATTCACTTATTCTTTATTCCTCCACTGTGAACATTCATTCCCTGCAAGGGCAGCCGGTAGATTCTAATTTGGTTTGTATTCATTGGTCTTGTTTTAAAAATGTAAGAGCTGCCATTAGTCATTTTGAAAGAGGAAAATGAAGGTGACAATGTCAAGACACCAATTTTAAAGTGAACAGCCGAACAAATAATGTAACAAAGTTGTAACAAAATAAAATAACAAAGTTGCATGGCCTGAGGCTCCTCTTATAAATACTTTGATTACAGTTGATCACATCCTGCATATTAGGCCTATTATCTATATATGGAGGACATTTATATTTACAGCTGATTCTCTACTGTAGGTTGTTTTAATCAGTCGGGCCCCTGTGCTATACGGTTCTTTAAAGACCCGCTTGGTATAAGAATTCTCTCAAGGCAAGGGTAAACTGATTTAGTTATTTCTCATTTTAATCAGAGAGACACATAATCCTCAGACACGGTCTCATAAAAATGTCTGTCAGTCAGGTGAGTTTATGAAGGGGAATTTCAGGCACGAAAAATGCTGGTGAGGCAGTTTATGACGCTGACAAGCATAAAAGCTCTGATGATGAAATAGAATCACTAATCATCACGCTTGTGTGTGTGTGTGTGTTTGTTTGTGAAGGACGGTTGTGTGTACTTGCATGAATTTAGCTTTGGCTATTTTAGCGTAATATTTGTAATTCATGTTGTTAGTGGGTGGTAAAGAGATGTTATGCTGTTTAATTTTCCAATTATTACCAACCCCACATGGGATGCAGATAGGGTCATGGGAGAATACGGTGATTTTTTTTATTTATATTTTTAGCTGTTGGTTAGCTTCTCTTGCTCTTGTGTAAATGTAGGTAACAACGTAGTCTGAATGCAAAGGTGAACTCAACTTAATGAGCAATCTAACCAAAGATTTCTAGTTTGCCTTTTAAAAATTCAGCAAATTTGAGTTGTGGTGTTATGTTACAGATGTAATTGTGTGTTCAAGATGCAGAAGTGTCATTAACTGAGTACCTGAAAACTGCTGGTACTGTTTGCTAACACTTGTATGAAGTAAGAGTCAGCACTCTTTTTTGAATTATTACAACCAATAACCAATTCAAGCTAGATCTTACCGTCAAGATGAGATTCACACTTTATAAGAACTGTATTGCTGGACTTTGACAAGCTAGTGCGAAACATGCACCTTATTGACAACAACTTGACCTCAGTTTAGTTTAATTGTGGGATGGTGGTGGAACCTAAAATTATTTCCACACCAAAAGGTTTGAGAACTGATGCCATAGAACCTTAAGAAGTTCAACAAAAAAGCTTCTATCTTGCTCTTTAGAGAACTACATGATGCATTGAGAATGTTCTGTAGAACCTACAATGTAACTCACTACACTGGATTAAAAACAACCTGAAGTGGGTATGTTTTAAACCTATACACTGTATAAATGTAGGACTAAACTTGCTTACCCAGCAAGTTGGGTTGCTTATGTACGGTGGTGCATTGCTGCCACATACATATTATGTCGTCATAACATGTTATGTCGTTTAAGCAATTATTTTCTTGTAATAACGAAATGTTATGTAACTTAAACTATGCATTTTCTCGTCATTAGATACTATGTTGTTAAAACTAAAATTAAAATCAACCATTTCTGGGTTATTTGGCAACCCAGTGCTGTGTAAATATTGGACAGAACACATGCTGAGTTATTTTGGCCCAACTTATTGGATTTTATACATTAACCCATATGCTGGGTTGTTTTTTCACAGTGCCGGGTCAGTCAACCTGATATTGAAGGTTTTTCATTTTAAATAATAAAAATTAAATAGCATAACAACACAAAATGACAGTTGACAAACGTATCCAGCTTTAACCGGTTTGGCACAGACTACCCAACATTACATTTACCCAGCGCTGGGTAGGTATGTGAGGGGAGTTCATCATTTGTATTGACAGTAGAAATGACACAGCAGCTGGGTAAAAAATATATAAAAAAAATATTCAAATATATTAACAAGCTGAACCCAGCATTGGGTTAAAAAAATAACCCATCATTTTTACAGATTGACCCAGCACATGGGTAAAAATAGTAATAATAACCCAATAAAATGACCGTTCATCACAGATACTTCATCAAAACACATCAACCACAGCTTATAATCATTATATGATGAGAAAAATGTTGTCATGCTATTCCGCGCACAAGCCTGTACAATACATGAGAGTCTGACCCTCTTCTTCATTAAAGAAATGCAAGAATGGAATTCAAACAACATCACATTGCGCAGCATTAGAATTAGCCATGGTTATGCATTCCATAAAACATTAATTGTGAGTAAAGACTGTACAAATTACATTTAGAATGCTTATTGCTTTCATGCACTTAGCTACTTTACTTTCCGATACAATCATCAAGTGTTAAATCAAACTGAAGTCGTTCAAATAAAGAAATATTTCCAGCCCAGAGTCGATTATTAAAAAATAACTGGTTTAATCATCTTAAACGAGTTAAATCCTCCGGGTCTGAGTGCAATGATTGGATAGCATTATATTGTAGACAGATTGGAGATTGGAGATTGGAGAAACATGCCGCAATAAAATAAAAACAATAACATAAAAAATTAAATTAGAAGAGTGAATTCCAATTATTCCTTCGGGAGTAACTCAAGCAGTGTGCAGATAGATGATAGATGTGGTGACAGGCATCGCTGGTAATCGCCTCATTCACATAATGTTGCGCATTAAAATAGAAGATTACGCACATGTTAAGGTATTGTGTATATGTTGAAATATACCGTTTGAAATTCTGATGTTTATTGTCAAGTTCAACCAAATTAGTTTATTTAATTTTTTTTAATTAGCAACCGTCCATTTATTGTAGGCGCTACAAATCAAAGCCAAGTGATAAAGGCCCATGTAAAATATTTAGTTTTTACTATATAATATCTCGCTATAACATATAGTTTGTATGACATAATATGCCATTATCACAAGAAAATATGTATTGTTTTAACAACATTATCTTATTACAAAAAAACAAACATTTTAATGACGTTAACATCTCGTTATTACGAGAAAATTACTTTTAGTTTTTATAAGAATGCTAGTGTATTTTGTAAAATACACTATACAAACATTGTGTTTAAACATGTATACAATATTAAACTCGTTTAACAAACATACATTTAAACTCCTTTAACAAAAGTTTACCAACTGCAGGATCTTTTATCTGTTTTCTTCCATAATTGTGCTGGTTCTCATGCTGGAGCTGGGCTGGTATTTGGTGTGGGAACGGCGAACCTCAGACCTTGTTTTTACTGATAGGACTGTACTTTATTGAAAACTAGCATGCTACATAGAACCACTGAATGTTTAATTATGCTGTGAGTATAAGATGCTCCTCAACCAACCACAAAAACAAGGAAATGTCTACACGTGTGTGTGTGTGTGTGTGTGTGTAAACACCAATTCAGTACGTGCTTGTCAGTCTATATCAGTTTGTATTTGTTGTTAGTGTGGGAGGGCGATTTTAGTGCCCGGCATCATGCCAACTCTTGATGTTCTTTCTCTGTCTCTCTCTCATACGGTCTTCTTATCTATCTATCACTGTGTCTTTCTCTCTTTAATACATTTGTGATGTTTCCTTGGAGCTCAAAGGAGGAATTGACACCTTTGATGCATTAGCAGGCAGAGCGTTCTGAAGCCCCAGATGAATGTCTAAAAGCTTGAGTACGAGTCTGAGGTGTACAAGCGCATTATCAGTACACAGGAGACCCTGCTCTGCGTCATGCCTCATTCACAGCTCTCCTGACCTCACTAAACCTGCAATTTCACTGGCCTCACCACTGCTGTTTTTTTCTCTAATTCTCTGCATCAGACCAACAACTGGTCTAAGCCCACAGCATTTCCAAACATTCACTTATTGGAGAACGAATGACTGGAAATGACAAAACAGTTTAAAATGTAACTGAGTGCATACAGTAGCGCTAAAAACGTGTGTGCATGTTCACACAGCTATGTGTGAGTGCAATTCTTTGTGGTTTTAATAGGTGTGTGAGTTGACATTAAGGAAAGAAACCCCGATAGACTGGAATGATTGACAGTTTCATGGCTAAACAAAAGAGAGAAATGCTATCTATACAGACAATGGCCCTTGTCAGCCTTGCATATACAGTATTTATTTGATTAGTTGATTTATTTTATTTTCTCACTTGTAGAGACTGGAGAGACAGAACACAAGCACAACTATGTAAGAAACACACATCAAAAGTTTTGGGTCTGTAAGATCTTTTTTAAATTTAATTGATAAAAAGTGACAGTAACAACTTCTACATTATTAATAAATTATTTTTTATTTACAAATAAATTATTTTTCACGCTGTTCTCTTGAACTTTCTATTCAACAAAAAAATCCTGAAAAAAATGTATCGCAGTTTCTGCAAAAATATTGAATTCTAAACTATTTTCAACATTGGTAATAATAAGCCATGTTTATTGAGCATCAATCAGCATATGTGTAATGAGTAATGATGCTGAAAATTCAGTGTTGCCATCACAGGAATAAATTAAATGTGAAAATATATTAAAATATTCATATGTATAAATTCAAATATTCATACAATTATTTTTAACAAGACTTAACACTATATAGAATCATAGGGTTCTTGACTCAGTTTTAAAGAACCTTTATGCCAAAAAGGTTCTAGATAAGGAGAAATGTCTTAATGATTGCATTATACCTTCATGTTTAGCAGGTTATTGATTTTTTTTCTATAGTAATAAGTATGTTTACGAGCTATTTAATTTATAAAATTAATAAAAAAAAAATAAAAAAAAAAATTAATTATAGGAAACGAAAACCATAAAATGATCCCATGATGGGAACCCCTAAAAGGTTCTGTATATGAAACATCTGACAGAACTCTTTAAGGTTCTATATAGTTTCCCAGATGAGTTTCAGATGAGCTATCCATTATATAAAGTTGCCATGCCATTATTCAGAAATATTTGACTGTTAAATGCTACGATGGATCTCTGTATTACCTGTTCTTTTTTTTTAGCTAAAAACGTTCCTCCTCTGCTGTCAATGCAGAGTGAGCTGAGAGAGTGATTCAGGATGGAAAGGTCATTTAAGGTTTGATATGTTGAAAGCAACTAGGTTTAGTGCTTTACTTCAAGGCTCTACAGCATTGTCCTTCAAGAGGATATCACATTCAAAGAAACTACCAATTTATGTCATTAGAATTAAACCTTCACTGTATGTTAATGTTCAAGAAACTCTGAAAGGTTTCGTTTCAAGTAGATGAGGTTTTACATTTAAAAGAGTTTGTCAGTCAAGTTCATTATGCTTTTTGAAAACTTTGCAGTGCAGTTGTAATGATAGCAAAATGTCAGTAGCAAATAGTCGATTCAATACCAGTGAAATTTCACAGTTATTTTTGTTATTTTGCTACAAAAACCAAGGTTGTTTGAACACTTTCCTTCTTTCTAAGGTTAAATATTGTTATGAATATTAATAACAAATTAAAACTCTGGCATGTAGTTTTCAAATATTTCTCAGTAAAGGACATACAGTATCTTCACGGTTTCAAGTAATTGTTTAAGTACAGAAGAACGTCTCGGTTATTTATGTAACCCTTGTTCCCTGAAGGAGGGAACGGAGACGTAGTCGGACGTACCATACTGATTGGGATTACGCTTAGGGAGCCTGTCATCTTCGAGTATTGAAAAAACGAGCCAATGCACATTGGCAGTGCGGGTATAAATATGGAAGCGGATGCACGCACCTCTTGTTTTTCACTGAGGATCCGAGCGGAGCCTGGGGTCAGGGGTGATCTAGCACTAGTGGCGACGGGACTACGTCTCGGTTCCCTCCTTCAGGGAAAGAGGGTTACATATGTAACCGAGACATGCCCTTTCAGTTCGGTACTGTACTGATTGGGATCCCAATTAAAACGCTACCTAGTGCTGCCACCTTCCAGGGCCTAGCGGAAGCCTCCTGAACCTGAATTGAGGCGGCGATGGGACAGGGCTTAGGCCAGGGAAGTACACTTCTGTTCCACATGACCCACTCAGACAGACTTGGATAACACTGGGAAAGCGTGCCCTTTCTGTGGAAAGGGAGATGCTGCGGAAGCCACATCCTCCCCTTAGGGAGGTATCATGTGGAGGTTACACACATGAACTGGGCGTTTCCTGGGCGTTCAACATATGGAATGTCACTGAGGTGCCAGCGCGAAGGGTAGGACTTTGTACTGATATGCTCGACTCTCGAACGCAACGCGCAGGAATGGCCTGTGTCGCGGGAGGATGGAGACATGAAATTACGCGTCCTTCAGGTCGATCGCTGCAAACCAATCTCGGGGACTGGATTCGGATTCGCGGAGAGAATCGTGGAATTGCCAAATTAACGCGGAATATATGTGTTAACACGGAATTTCGCATAATTTTTATTTTACTGGACAGTTTAAAGCTCATAACCATTAATATTTTGTTGTTACTTGAAGTACTTAGAGTGCAGTGTTATCTTGCATCATGCAGTATTTGTCCTGAAAATAAATGTGTAAATGTAAATGTGATGTTTGTTACCTCAATAAATTTAAGGTCATTCCTATTTTATTTGTGTACATTTTAATCATTAACATTAAAAGCTCACTCTTGTTACGACTAAAATAACAGTAAAGGGTAAAAAAAAAGAAAAGAAATTCAAACAGAAAAAAAGGAGTTTCAAAAATTTTAATGGAAAAAACAGAATTTGGGAAAAAATAAAAAACGGATTTTATAGGGACCCTGATTGAATGCTTACTGTATTTAAGTGGTTTTTACTGGTTTTACAAAATTACTTTTCTTTTTTTAATATTGACTTGGTACCACAGGATTTTTGCCATATGCTTTGCAGTATTGTTTTTTGCAAGAAAAGAGGCAAGTCGATGTTCTTGTCGTAAGATTGAAGGTATGCCATTGGAAATCCAGTAAGACAGGGCTGCTGTTTTATATTGGCTCAGACAAATACCCTTGATGACAGTTCCTTGGCAAGGCCATAAAAATGTGGGTCGAGAGCAAAGCAGAGATGAATAACAGGAAGCTAAGGAACCCACCATGTGCATTGTTCAACATTTGTTTATATCAGAACCAGAACCGAGGAGACACTATGGCAGAAAAGATGGCAGCAGACAGATTGGTTTTAGACAGCAAGGATTTTAGTGCTATAATGTATTTCGACATCATGTCAATCAATTTACAGGGGCCTACGTGAGAGATGTGTCCATGGACCAACCGTGCGCCGTTTGTCTCTGATTAGAGGCTTCGGCTGTCACTCGATTGGTCAGAATGGCTTTCCTGACAGGCTGAGGAAGACAAACACTGCCATGAATCCAGCGCATTTGTCAGTCATGTGAGAAATTGGCATCGAAGCTGCAAGATAAGACATTCATCCTACCATCCCTTTTCTCTGAAGCTCATACCTTCATCCTGCACATACATCCACCCACTCTGTTTTTTTTTTTCTCCTCGGCATATCACTAATGTCGCACTGATTTTTTTTTTTTAGTCGAGGCATAAATTGAAAATAGCAATGCATTCATTGTAAAGATCCTGTGGAACACAACAGGAGATCTTTGATGGAATGTTGATAGCCTCAGTCAGCATTTACCATTGCATTTTCTATAATGAAATAACGATCGACCGAGATTGGTCATTCTGCCAAATGTTTCCTTTTGTGTTCACACAGAAGAAAGACGGGTTTGGAATAACATGAGGGTGAACTTTCCATTTAAATGTTCTACAGGCATGTCTAAAAGTCAAAATAGATTAAAAAATTTCTAAAATTCATTTAAAATTTTTAAAATCTTAAATTTCCTTCGGGATGAATAAAAGTGTCTGTCTGTCTGTCTGTCTGTCTGTCTGTCTGTCTATCTGTCTATCTGTCTATTTATCTATCTATCTATCTATCAAAACCAAGATTGTTATCTATCTATCACATATCAAAACCAAGATTGTTATCTATCTACCACATATCAAAACCAAGATTGTTATCTATCTATCACATATCAAAACCAAGATTGTTATCTATCTATCACATATCAAAACCAAGATTGTTATCTATCTATCACACATCAAAACCAAGATTGTTATCTATCTATCACACATCAAAACCAAGATTGTTATCTATCTATCACACATCAAAACCAAGATTGTTATCTATCTATCACACATCAAAACCAAGATTGTTATCTATCTATCACACATCAAAACCAAGATTGTTATCTATCTATCACACATCAAAACCAAGATTGTTATCTATCTATCACACATCAAAACCAAGATTGTTATCTATCTATCACATATCAAAACCAAGATTGTTATTTATAGAAAAAATATGACATAATTCAGATTCTGCCCACAATTATTGCAAAAGCACAGGCAATTAAAGACATTTTATATAATCATATACACACATTACTTATCTTCAAGCTCAGGAGATTATTCAGTGCCATCTAGAGCCGGAATGGTTTCCTTATTTAATTTGATCCTTTTTTACTCCCTCTTACCCACATCAGATTCACGTAATCTGTGTTCTGCTTTCCAGTCTGCTCAAATCCTCACTCTCAAAGGTGATAATTACACCTCGATGTTTATTAAATACCACAAAAGCATTTACTTGTAGATAAGACATAGCTAAAGATTGATTGGATGACAAGAGTTTATGCAAAGTCATAAACTTGATTATTACTCCTCTGCAGTTGCCTTAACTAGAAATCTTTATTAAATCACTCTCGTAAATGTTCAAATTCATTGGTTTCTTGTAGCTTTTGCCAATCTGAGTATACTGTTATTTCCTCTTGTAGAGCTTAGCAAGGCATTGACTTGATGAAATGATAATGCCTTAAATATATGTCTGTTACATGCACAAAGCTGTTAACTTAGCCATAACTTAACCTTTATCTGGCCAAAATTGTATCATTTTTGTGCATCTCTAGTCACATTTTTACCATGAGATCAGGTTTGGTAATTAAAAAACAATTCCTAAATGACCGTCACCGAACCACCAACTTAGTGAACTTTCTTGGCTTTTTTTGTCAATTTGAGTGGTCTTGCTTATAAAATTGTATTGTACAAAGTGCCATAACGAAATGTAAACTATAGTAAGTAGTAGGAGGCCATGGACAGTAGTGAACCTGTTGTAAACGTGAGGTTTTGCTCTGGCAGATCCGATCTGTCAGTCTCAGCTTGTAGTGTTATTCTGTGTCAGCACCATGGCTTCTGTTTGAGTCGGAGACACTGATATGAATTACCCCTGATGAGCTGTCTATGGCATTTGGAGGCAAACTCTGATTGTTATTTTGTGTTTGGTAACAGATGTTCGGACATCGTGGCCATTAGAACACAGGGGTGTATCAGCTTTCAGCAGCTGTTAGCGTTGTTGGTGTTATAATATTGTGCGCGTCTGTTTGGTACTTCTTGCCCATACAAGGTTAAATGTTGATTGAAATTGTGAATTTGGAAAGGCTGCTTTCTATGTGACGCCTAATTCAAGTTAATATTAATAAACATTTAATTTAAAGAAAATGTTGTTTATTTTTGTAAGCAAGTTTGGGTACATGGTAATTAAAAATTGTATTTAATTGTATGGACTTTTTTTTCTTTAGTATAATAAGCAATATGGCCACGAGATAATAATATTAAATGTAAATGTTTAATTTTAAGGCCATTTTTTTATGTTGTTGGGCTTATACAGTTAATGGTAATATTAAGACATTTAAATCTTAAAATTTTAAGGACATTTTTTTATTTACTTTAAGCACTTTTATTTACTTTGTTTACTAAGAAGTTTAGGTACACTGTAATATTAAATGTAAAAGTTAAAATTTTAGGGCATTTTTATATACTTTTTTGTACTAGAAGCAGTTTAGGTACACTGTAATATTGTTAAATTTAATAGTTCAGTTTTAAGGACATTTTGTTTGATTTTGTATCATAAGCAATTTGGGTACATAGTGATATTATTTAAATTTTTGCATATTGTTGGGCCAATGCAGTTCTTGGTAATAGTAATAAATTAAAATATTTAATTTTAAAGGGGTCATATAATGCCATTTTTTGTACAAGTTAATATGAATCTTTAGGGTCTAAATGAAAACTTTGTAATATACTTTTATTAAAAATTCTCATTAGTGTTGTAAGAAAACACTAATTTTACCTGGTCAAAAACAGCTCTGTTTTCAGCACGCCGTTTCAGTGCATATGTCTTTAAATGATAATGAGCTTTGCTCAATCCCTCCCCTCTGTTCTTTGAGGCGTTTTGACCAAAGCACAAGGAGTGTTGCCTTGACAACAGTTGAGGGTATGTTTTGGAAAAAAAAATGGCAGCGGGAGTCTCTGAGGACACATCTGTGCAATCGTATCAGTTTGGACCCGGAACAAGATGACGGCCGCAAAGAAGTTCGACAATTAAGGCTCGAACAGGGCGTTTCTGAATGGTTTGTTAACGTAATGTCACTTTGATTTATTTTTGTATGTACTAGCAGGGTAGAGTAGTGAGATACGAACGCTATGTGTTTACTGATGTAACGTTATACGTTAGTTCATTGACAGATTGATGTTACAGCTAATGGTCAACAACTTTTTTTCGCGATTTGCAAAGATTAATATAAAGGTTAATAAAACTTTACACTCACTTCTTCTGGAGGTGCAGCAGGGACATGAATAGTTGGTACCGATTATTTTTTCAGGTGCAGCTTCTTAGCAAAACCAGCTTTATACTGACCCTCACTTATAAAGCAGTCTGGTGAAACATGATTCACGCAAACATGAAAGCAGTGACGTTGATCGTGGGGAATATTCCCTTCGAAAACAAAACTCAGCCACTGCGTCTTCAGCGGTTCGTATAGGAACATCAAAATGACTGCTGTGTTCGTTATTACACCCAAGAACAGAACAACACAATCGCTTAGACCCCATTCTGCTCCAGCGTATCAACAATGGCGGACTATGATGACAGCTCGTTCAGGGCGGGGGTATGTTGAAACGCTGCTGTCAATCAACAATCGTGGGAGGGGCGTCTGATTTAGTGACGTCACAAAATCGAAAGGCTCAATTTGAGGCAGGGAAAAACATATAAGGAGATTAAAACAAAAACACTTGATGGATTTTTATCATTATATGGTGATTGTGTACAGGCACTGCCAACACACATTTCAGTACAATCAACTTGAAAAAGTGCATGTACCATTATATGACCCCTTTAAGGACATTTTTAGTTCCTTTTATGCAATAAGCTAATTGGGCACATAGTAATAATAATACTTTTAAGAACATTTTTTTTTACTTTTTTTTTCTGAGCTTTTTGGGTACATGATGATTATATATTTAAATGAATTTTAAGAACATTTTGGTTTGCTTTTGTACAATAAGCACTTTTGGTATATGATAATATAGTTACATTTAAATGATTTAAGGACATTTTAATGGACTTTTACAATAAACTAAATACACTTTTAGTTCTGTTTTGGGTTGCTGCTTGAAATTCGATTTACAATCTGGGCGTTAAGTACCTGCTTTAGGGAGAGTATGTCATTTGTTCTCATTTGAATATATGGACACCCCGTTCTCTCATTTCTTGTTTTATTCATGCTGTTGGTCGCTGATAATAATGTGTGAAATTACAGTTCTATTGAACCTAATGCTGATCTTGCTGATCTTATGTCTTGCGTATGCCTCTTGTCTTGTCTTGAAACAGGAACATTAAGCAGTCTGATCAGCTGTATATAAAGCTTTTATTCTGTATAGTCTGTGGAGATCTAGGTGTGTGTGCTCTCAAGCGTGCTCCAATAAACTGCCAATCTTCACTGATCCTTGTACATGTGTAGTCACCTGTAGAAAGTCCTGCCCCTAGCCACAGGGAATACCATTAGAGAATTATACCATGTCCCATTACTGACCTCTGACTCCTGACCTAACGGATAAGGTCATTGAAATGAAGGAGAGAGTTGTGTTCTAATCTAAATCAAGGGGCAGTAAAAGGTTAGGGAATAAAGGAGTGAAATCAGGGGAGAAAGGTAGTCATGGGTGCTGAGATGGAGAACATTACTACTCATTTGCAGGGAGAGATGGAAAAAAGGAGCACTATTTGTCAGCGCTAGACAGGCATCACAAAAGCATGTTGTTCACGGGTGCACTCTCCTTTAATGCGTCTCCCCAGTGCCATCACACTTACATGCTAACATATCATAAAAAGAGTGTATAGATGAAATGAAGGACAAATGATGGCTTTCACAGCTCATTCAGACAGAGGATAGTGAAGAGGTGATTTACTTAGTTTAGTGATCTCCCTTTTCCACTCCCTATTGCAATTATTTTCAGATTCATACAGTCTTTTTTTCCTATCTCACTGTTTGTAAACTCAGTTGATCAGTATTTATCTGTATTTATAATGATGTCAAAAGTGTGAATTTAGTTGGCTCTCCTGGAGTTCACCTCATTAATGACATGTTGATTCAGTTCCTCAACATAACATGTAATAAAAGAGATGGAAGTTAAATATAAGAACATGAAAGGAGCAAAATAAGCTTGTGAATTCTAGGATAATGAAAGGTTTGGTTTGAACCAACTTAAAACAGGATAAGAGACCAAAAGACTAGCTGTTCCCTTACTGAACACAAAAGGAGGTCGAAACACTCTTTAACCTCATGCTGTAACTACTATACAAAAATAATTACCATTCATTATTTACCATTCTTCAAATCACCAGGGAATTCTTTTTATAATAAGTCCAATATCTCCTAGGTTAAACTTCAGGAAGTCACAAAGCAAAATTGACCAGCAATGTATGAATATATATATATATAGCGCACTTTAGGTGTGAGTACAAAATCTTTAGCATCGAGATTTTTACTACATTGAACTTAGTTTATTATTTCAGATGCCTTTTTAAAAGACTAAACTTGAAAAATATATTAATTATAAAAAAAATAATAATAATTTTACACGCCACTGCTGAAATCCACCCGCATTTGGTCCAAAATCAGTTTTAATTAATGCTATACAGTATACAGTATATTCTAGTTTTGTTTTGGTTCAAAGTCAAACCATTCTGTATATACTAACAAACTCAAGTTTATATATAACACACACACACACACGCACACACACGCACACACACAAACAAACTCCAGGTAAACATATTTATATATGTATTTATATGTATGTGTGTTCCTGTCTGCATCGGCTGATCGATTGCTCCTGTCTGCCTCGCTGCCTGCTGTGTGTTTGTTTGCTTCGAGGCTGTAAGCTCCGCCTGAGCCTCGTATTTCTTTATGTTTTGAGCCATCATTTACTATCTAGTTGTTTATACTACTAAATACAGCTTACCCAACATCTCAGATTAACCTTACATCTCTAGCTTCCGTTATTGTTAACACAGCACGCTAGTAACTCGCTAACGTTAGCCTGCTAACGCGCCACCCGTGCGCTCATTTATTTATTTATTTTCTCTCCCGCGCCTTTGAGTTCATAAAGTCCAGGTAAGTAAGAATCAGTCAACAAACACGGTGAGTAATGTCTTCTTGTCCTGTTATTGTCACCTATGTCACATGTCATATGTTTAGTATAGCCTTCTCCGATGGCAATATAGGATTTAAATGTGATAAATGCAAGGAGACAGTCAGGCTGACGGAAAAGATTTCAGAACTAGAGACACGCATCCAAACTTTAATTGAGGATGGTAAGAATGCTAGATCTTTAGATACTGTTTTGGATGCGCCTAGCATAGTGAAATCTTTACATGATTCGGTTCTGGCTGAAGTAGAGCCCGTGCAGCAGGGCAGATGGGTGACAGTGAGAGATCGTTCTAGTCATGGATCAAAGAACCACTCTTCCGTTCCGATTCCCATAACAAACCGATTTGCCCCACTCAGTGAAACACCCACTGAGAATTCTGTTGATTGTGCCCTGGTAATTGGTGATTCGATCACACGGAACGTGAAAATAGAGACACCAGCCACCATAGTCACATGTTTGCCGGGAGCCAGAGCGCCTGACATCAAAGAAAATGTAAAAGTGCTGGCTAATGCAAATCGTAAATTCTCTAAGATCATTATTCATGTCGGCACTAATGATGTTCGACTCCGCCAGTCGGAGATCACCAAAATTAATATTAAAGAGGTGTGTGAACTCGCAAGTACGATGTCAGGCACTGTAATTTGCTCTGGCCCCCTTCCTGTACGCAGGAGTGATGAGATAGTTAGCAGATTGGCCTCACTCAATGGTTGGCTGTCGAAGTGGTGTCCGCAGAATAATATAGAATTCATAGACAATTGGAAAAGTTTTTGGGGCAAGCCTGACCTGTTGAAAAGAGATGGTATCCATCCCTCCTGGGCTGGTGCTGCTCTTCTCTCTAGTAATTTGGCTCATAGTCTTAGAGATAAAACATGACAATCTGGGGCTCAGGTCAGGAAGCAGACAGACTGGCTCAGGGCTTAAAGTATTCCGGCACAGTGCCGGATCTCCGGCGTGCGGCCGTGAGGAAAAAGTTAGCGTCCAGCTTTAGCGTGTTAAAATATTTAACGCAGCATCCGTTCTTTCTGTCATCCTTTAGCTCGGGTTATGATCATACTCTTATTTACGCAAATGCTTTAACCCTCTGAGGTCGGCTATCGCGCCGGCGCGATAGTCTCACTTTTTTCTTATCAGTGCAAAAGAAACTCAAAATACTCTGTTGATTTTGATCTTACATATTAAGTGTTGTACATCATTAGATCCTGATAAGTGTCTATTTTTTTGTGGATACTCACAATAAAAACAAAGTGTTGTGCTTTTCGCCAAATAAAGAAAAACAAACATGATGCGCGTTCTGCCTTCTCTCTGTCAGTGAAGTCCATTCTGAAACGCGTCCTAAGATTAACTTTAATTCCGCGAATACTTGTCATACAGGCACGAGTGTTTTTCCATAATGAAGCTTGAACTCTCTTCTTTTAAATGAATTAATTTATATAAAAAAAACAAATATTCTCACCTTATGTAATCTGGATGAAAAGAGAGTGATGTCAGTATTTTTCTTTCCAGCTCATTATACCTAATTACGCGTTAATGTGCCACGCCCACGGAGAGCGCGCGCTATTCAAACGCAAATGATCTAAGGCAAGCCGTTCAAACATGCTAACGCCCACCAGCTGGATTATAAAACACATCGTGTTTAGTAAGTATCTTGTACAGCTGTGTACACAGCGTATCCTTTCGCTGTGAGGAATAATACTATCTAACCCTGGAAAATGTACCAGAAGTGCTGGTAGTTTCATTTCGAGGAGCAACGGATCCAGCTGATGTAGTAAGTCATTTATTCTAGTGCTTTGTTCTAATCGTGATATTGAATAGTGTCGGACTGTAAACTGCAAAAAGACTGTTTAAATATGAATTGCGTGTCTGTGTGTAGGCTAAATGATGAGTGAACGGCACAGGCGCGCGCGCTTTGTTTACTACAGTTATACAGCGCGTGTCTGTGCCTTGTTCATTCACTCTCGCACCTACATTAGTAAACGTTATGTTTACATGAACACATACAAACTATATTGCTATAGCCTACTAAGATGAGTAAAAATAGACTGAAATATGTTAAAATAAAATGTCTGTATAAGCAACAAGCTGCAAATTCACATGTATATACTAATATATCATACACAATATATTACAGACTAAATATGAATGTTTAGACACGATTTTGTGATTAGTTTTGGATAGATTATAACGTTTTGACTGTAAAAAAAGACTACTGTCACATTAAATAGGTACGCTTTTGTTCAGCAATTTCTGCTCATAGTTAAATATACTGTAGTATGATGTTTTGTCAAAAATAAAGTAGGTATATTGAATTATCAACTAAGATGTTATTATAGTGTTTGTTCCAATATTCAAACTAATGAATCCTTACCTTTTTTAATACGTATGATAAAATGTATACTTTTTACAAAGAAATACACTTTAAATATTGTTAAAATTGTAATTGTTGTTGTAATTGTAACCTATTTGTAATTGGTTACAATTTCTAATTGTAAAATATGTATAGGCTATATAAATAATTTCTTTTGTCCTTGCATTCTTTGGGATCCTGTGACACACCTGTGTGAAAGGGCTAATTAATATGCAGCCCATTATGCGGCACATTATCCAGCCTTTGTCTTCTCAGGTGTGAACACGCCTCCACGCATATTGCCTTTCCAAACAAAAGGTGTCTAATAAAATTTAAATCAGTGTATGTGTTTGTGTAAATGATTAGGCAGTATGATTTTCAGATCATTTTGAAGCAAAAATTCTAGGCAACAACACTCATTAGTCAAAAGTCTTGTGCACACATATTTAGTATGTGTTTTGTGGCCTTATTTCAGATACTTTAAGTTTTAGTTTTTTCAATAACCATGCATAAGCAATATTCTCTCAAAAATACAAACATGTTTCATAATTGTTGCTCAGAAATTACGGTAGCCCAGTTTGTGCTATATTGAGTGAATTTACACCTTTGCCATTAACATGTTTATAAATAACTGAAAAAAGCACAAATGTCAGAGCATGTCAGAACACCTCAAGGACCCCTAAAACCCTTAGACCTCAGAGGGTTAAACCACTCATGCGCGACAAGACAAAAGAGAACGCGCTTTCAGTGAATGTCCTCCTGACACGCGCGCAGGCGCACACACACACACACATTTGAACGAACAATAACACACACATTTATGCCAAAATGTCAGTTTTGTCGAGCATCCTCACAAGAACAGTCTTAAATGAGTTAAATAAAATCTTAAATCGAACTAAATAGTAGTGAGAGAATGAGATACGTGAGATCCTGTTAGCAGCGACAGATCTTAAAGTGACAGGAGCCATTAATTCTGTCTGTCAGTAAAGTTAACCTAAAGAACAGAGGGAACAGAGAAAATGACTCGCTGCTCTTGACTAAAGAACGCTTGTAGCTTTGATAAGGATTAATCTATATTTAATTTATAATTTATGCAGTGCGAAATGTTTTATAACCTTATTCAATTTCTGTATGGTACAGGCAAATGACATTTATTATGGGTTTAAGTGAGGATTGTTTTACGTTCACTTAAATTAAAGTTTTTTATATTTTTTTGAAGGCTAATGTTTAAAATTTGGGGGGAAATCATTTTCATCGAGACATCAGTAGCTATAATATTAGTGATACTGGCTTTCATTCATAAAAAGATGGCATTAAGATACAGCTGTAATACTTGAAAATAAATGGTGCCATTGAAGTCCGTCAGCCCTCCCGCTGCCCCCGCCCAAAAAAAGTTCAGGCTCAGGAATTTTTTTCACTTTAACCCCTGCTGGCTAAACCGACCGTCTGCTAGCAGGCTCACGTCACCAAGGTCAGATAAATCCCATCACATAGAGCCTCTTTCACCTAGATATCATCATATAGAGACTGTGTCTGTTCCCCGAATTTGGAAATCCAAAAAACGTCAAGTTAAAAATTTTAATTGATGTTCAACAAATAAAAAACAGATATAATACAGATGAGCAAATGATAAAGCGTGGGTTGCTGAATATTCGATCCCTTACTTCAAAATCTCTCATAGTTAATGATATGATTTCAGATTATAATCTTGATATGCTGTGTTTGACAGAAACCTGGCTAAAACCAAACGATTACATTATTTTAAATGAGTCAACCCCACAAGATTACAGTTATAAACATGAACCTCGTCTGAAAGGCAAAGGGGGAGGTGTTGCTGTAATTTATAGTAATATTTTCAAAACCACTAAGAAATCTAGTTTTAAATATACTTCTTTTGAAGTATTGGTGCTTAATGTAAAAATATATAGTGTAAACGATAAATCACATTTGAGAATTATGCTGGCTACTGTATACAGGCCACCAGGGCACCATAAAGATTTTATCAAAGAATTTGGAAATTAGTATTGGCTGCAGATAAAGTACTAATTGTTGGTGATTTTAATATACATGTAGATAATGAAAAAGATGCATTGGGATTGGCATTTAAAGACAGTGTAAACTCAATTGGAGTTAGACAACACGTGTCAGGACCTACTCATTGTCGTAATCATACTCTAGATCTAATATTATCAAATGGAATAGATGTTGATGCCGTTGAAATTCTGCAGCAGAGCGATGACATCTCAGATCATTATCTAGTCTCATGTAAATTACATTTAGCCAAGGCTGCAAAGCCGACTCCGTGTTATAAATACGTTAGACCTATAACTTCTGCCACTAAAGATTGCTTTATCAATAATCTTCCTAATCAGTTTCATCATCTCAGCATCCCGGATAGCTTAGAAGAACTTGATATTGCAACAGAAACGTTTAACTCTCTCTTTTCCAGCACTTTAGACGCAGTTGCTCCGTTGCACTTAAAGAAGATTAAAGAAAATAGTCCAACGCCGTGGTACAGCGAGCACACCCGGGCCCTTAAGAGAGCAGCCAGAAAAATGGAGCGCAACTGGAAGAAAACTAAACTAGAGGTATTTCGGATTTCGTGGAAAGAGAGCTCGATTGCTTACAGAGAGGCTTTAAAAGCTGCTAGATCTGCTTATTTTTCAACCCTATTAGAAGAAAATAAACATAATCCAAGGTATTTATTTGAAACAGTGGCTAAACTAACGAAAAAGAAAGCTTCAAGCTCAGAAGTGTCCAAGCAACACAGCAGTGATGACTTTATGAACTTCTTAACTTAAAAGATTGATAATATCAGGGACAAAATTATAACTATGCAACCGTCTACCACAGTATCGCATCAGGGAGTGGATTGTAGTCTCCCTGAGGAAAAATTTTATTTATTTGTTGCTATAGGAGAGGAAGAATTCTGCAAACTCGTTAATTCATCTAAATCGACAACTTGTATGTTAAATCCTATACCGACTAAGCTACTGAAAGAGATGTTTCCAGAGGTCATATATCCTCTTCTTAATATCATTAATTCATCTTTGTCTCTAGGATACGTACCAAAAGCCTTTAAACTGGCTATGATAAAACCGCTTGTTAAAAAAACCACAACTTGTTCCTACAGAATTAGTCAATTACAGGCCGATCTCGAATCTGCCTTTACTGTCAAAGATATTAGAAAAAGCAGTATCTTCACAACTATGTTCCTTTCTAGAAAGAAATGATATCTGCGAGGATTTTCAGTCCGGATTTAGACCGTACCATAGTACTGAGACTGCTCTCATTAGAGTCACAAATGATTTGCTCTTATCATCCGATCGTGGTTGTATCTCTCTATTAGTGTTACTCGATCTTAGTACTGCATTTGACACCATTGACCACAACATTCTTTTAAATAGACTAGAAAACTATGTTGGCATTAGTGGAATTGCACTGGCATGGTTTAAATCATACTTAACTGACCGTTATCAGTTTGTAGCAGTAAATGAAGAGATGTCTTATCGATCACAAGTTCAGTATGGCGTACCACAAGGCTCAGTTCTAGGACCGTTGCTGTTCACTCTGTACATGGTACCATTAGGAGATATCATTAGGAAACGAGTTAGCTTTCACTGTTATGCCGATGATACTCAGCTGTATATTTCTTCAAAACCCAACGAAACTTACCAATTCACAAAATTAATGGAATGCATAGCTGATATAAAAAATTGGATGACTAGTAATTTCCTACTACTAAATTCTGAAAAGACAGAGATTCTAATTATTGGACAGAAAACTTCCACACGTAATAACCTAGAATACTGTCTAACACTTGATGGCTGCTCCGTCAAGTCTTCGTCGTCGGTTAGGAACCTGGGTGTGCTCTTTGATACCAACCTTTCTTTTGAAAGCCACGTGTCTAGTATCTGTAAAACTGCATTTTTCCATCTTAAAAATATATCTATCTAAAATACGCCATATGCTCTCATTGGGAAATGCGGAACAATTAGTTCATGCGTTCATGACCTTAAGGCTAGACTATTGTAATGCTCCACTGGGTGGTTGCCCTGCACGCTTAATAAATAAACTACAGCTAGTTCAAAATGCCGCAGCTCGAGTTCTTACCAGAACCTGGAATATGACCATATTAGCCCGGTTCTGTCAACACTGCATTGGCTGCCTATTAAACATCGTATAAATTTTAAAATATTGTTGATTACTTACAAAGCACTAAATGGTTTAGCTCCGCAGTACTTGAGCGAGTTCTTAACGCAGTATATTCCTTCACGTCTATTGCGATCTCAAAATTCCGGCCAGTTGATAATACCTAGAATATCTAAATCGACTGCTGGCGGTAGATCTTTTTCCTATTTAGCACCAAAACTTTGGAACAGTCTTCCTACCATTGTCCGGGAAGCAGACACATTCTGTCAGTTCAAAGCTAGACTAAAAACACATCTCTTTGACCTAGCATACACATAATACATTATAGACTTCTATAATTCAATGTTAGGCTGCATAGATTAGGTCAGCCGGAACTGGGAACACTTCCCTTAAATCTTGATGTACTCGTTACATCATAAGTTGAATAGCATCTACGCTAATATTAGTGTCTTTGTTTATCCCGAGGTTTTCCCGCAGCCTGCCGGATCTAGGCCGTATCCAGATCTGACGAGGGAGATCCGCCTGGACCCGATGACAATGCAGTGCTGAAGTGTCAACTATCCTCTCCCTATGGAGGATCCCTTTCCCACTCTACAGATAAAGCGTTGTGACTTTCGGTTCGCATACCCCGAAGTGATAAAATAAAACAAAATTCTGTATAAAAAATTTTTAGGCAAGACAAGTAGTTTGTTTAGGCATGGGTTGTATGGAATTACAAACCTGCGCACATATTTTCAAAAGCACATAACTATAGAATCAATTCTGAATGAGCATGTGAACGCCGTCAGCGTTAATCACAGGTTCGCGTTTAAAGTCTGATCATTTCGACGGAGGTGAATCAATCAAAATTAACTTTAGCTGGAAATAACTATACAAGAACCGCTATAAAGCCAAAACAATCTCTGTTACCTTAAATTATATGTTTATCTCTGTAAAGCTGCTTTGAAACAATCCATTGTTAAAAGCGCTATATAAATGAAGATGACTCGACTTGACTTGACTTCTGTTTAATAATGCTTTGACCACTTCAGTAAATCTAGTTGAGTCTGAATCTGTGAGAAGACAAGGCCGAAAGGAGAGTGGAACAGCTCCCCAGTGGTCTTTGGCATGTACACATACAACTTTTCTGTAGGCCTTAAATATTTAGGCACACACACTGAGAAGACATGCCACAGCCTTTGCATTTACATTCACTTTCACACAGATGGATGAGTCTGTGGAAGCAAAGTGGCAACTGAGTGACACAACACAGAATGGAGTGGAACAGATTAAACCCTCTGTGCTCCTCCTCCACACCTAGCTTTCCTTTTCTCGTTCCTGTCTCCCAATCCTTCTTCCTTCAGTTTTATTTCACCTCTGGTTGTGCTGGAGCTTTACTGTGCTGGAGCAGATTGTGCAGTTTCTCTACTCTCTGATTAAAGATCTAATCAGATCAGATTCTGAGGTAAATTCAACACTTGTACTACATTTTAACCACGCTATCCAGTTTAACCAGGCATTAAACGTGTATTTAAGTCGAGAGTTTACTTTCACATATCTTTATGCAATTTTTTTAATATTTCACAAAAAAGCTTGATTGAAACAATACTATATTTATATATAATCAGCATGGTTATCTGGTGTTTTCTCCTAAATAAAAGCTCAAGGGTTTATTTCTTGCAAGTAAAGAAATTAGGACAAAAGTGTTTTTTTATTTTCCTATATTATAGTGTAATGTAGGCTAAAATATACTTTTGAAATATTCATTTTCATTTATATAGTACATTTATAGGCTATATGGATTTTACGTCATAGAAATAATTATATAAATCATTATTACATTATTATAATAATTTTTTGGCATCCTAAAACACCATTGATAATGTAATGTAATGTGTGAAGAGTTCCTAAACTTTTTTATTGGTAAGGTTGATGGAATTAGATCTCAGATTTCATCTGTTGGCAACAATTTTATTGCTTTGGTTGACCCTACAAACCAATTAAACAGTTTTATACCTGTTTCTTTGCAGCAGCTTAATGATATAACTGCTCATATGAAGCCCACCAGGTCTCCTGGTGATGTGCTCCCTTCTTCTCTGTTTAAGAAGGTACTTGATTCAATTGGCCCAAGTATTCTGTCTATTATGAATACTAGTCTGTCATCTGGTGTTGTTCCGGTTAGTTTTAAGCATGCGGTCATTGAGCCCCTTTTAAAAAAAACGGCTTAGACCCCTTTGAAATGAGTAGTTTTCGTCCGATTTCAAAATTGCCTTTTATTTCTAAGATACTGGAAAAAATTGTGAATGCACAACTTAATGACTTTTTAATGAGAAATAACATTTTCGATAGATTCCAGTCAGGTTTTAGAGCTGGTCATAGTACAGAATCTGCTCTTCTGAGGGTCTCTAATGATATCCTACGGGGTGTTGATTCTGGAAATCGTGTTGTTTTGCTTTTGTTAGATCTTACAGCGGCATTTGATACAGTTGATCATAACATTCTCATTGATCGTCTTAGAGATCAGGTTGGTATTCAGGGCTTAGCCCTGAAATGGTTCTCTTCCTATTTAAAGGATAGGACTTTTTCAGTCAGTTTAGGGAATTATTTTTCTTCCGTTGCCCCTCTTGTGTGTGGGGTTCCACAGGGCTCTATACTGGGGCCAATTTTATTTTCCCTTTATATGCTCCCTCTTGGTTCGATTTTTGAGAAATTTGGGATTCAGTATCATCTGTATGCAGATGATTCTCAAATTTATTTACCACTGAAATATGGCCATAATTGTGCCATTCAGTCTCTTCATGCATGTTTGGCTGAAGTTAAGTGTTGGCTTGCGAATAACTTTCTCCAATTAAACGAGGATAAGACAGAGATGATTTTATTTGGAAATAAGGGGTGTGGGGATGATGACTGCCTGGGGTTGTTTCCCGGGAAAAAACTGTCTAGCGTGAGGAACCTTGGTGTCATTTTTGACTCTGAGCTTAAATTCGATCGTCAAATCAATGCTGTCGTTAAGAATAGTTTTTTACATCTTAGATCAATATCTAAATTGAAATCTATCCTTTATTTTGACGATATGGAGAAGGTTGTTCATGCCTTTGTGTCATCTCGTTTGGATTATTGTAATGTGTTGTATCTGGGTCTGAGTCAGGCCTCTCTCTCCCGTTTGCAGCTCGTTCAGAACTCAGCTGCCAGGCTTTTAACGGGTACTAAGAAGAGAGAGCACATTACTCCAGTGTTAATTAAACTACATTGGTTACCCATACGATACAGAGTTCAATACAAAGCGTTGTTGTATGTTTTTAAGTCTCTGCATGGCCTAGCACCTGAGTATGTCACTGATTTAATCAGCCGCTGTCAATCCAGTAGATCTCTGCGCTCAAATGATCAATTGCTTCTCATGGTTCCGCGATCCCGTTTAAAATGTAAAGGTGATCGGGCTTTCTCTGTTGCAGCTCCTAGGCTCTGGAATGAGCTTCCTCTGTCTGTAAAAACTTGTTCTTCATTGGGTGTTTTTCAGAGTGCGCTTAAAAGTTATCTGTTCTCTTTAGCATTTGATAATGCTTTGTAAGTTGGGTATGTCATGTTTGTATTGTTTTTATGTCTTTGTTTTTATTTTATTTTTTATACCTTCTGTACAGCACTTTGGTTCCACTTGTGGTGTTGAAAGTGCTATATAAATAAAGTTGAGTTGAGTTAAGTTGAGTAATGTAGACTGAGACTCTCATAACTATAAAAAGATGTTTGAGCCCTCTTTATTGTCCTGGTACAAATCAATGTTTTTTCTTTGGTCAAGGAGCAGTTCATGGGTTGAAACTCTTAATTTTGATCTCTCAAAAAGCACGAGATTGATGCATTTAACCTTAAAATGTACAAAATTGTCTTGCGGGGGAGCATGCCCCCGAACCCCCCTAGAGGCACAGAGGTCCACCCAACATAGTTGTACAAATTCCTATGGGAAAGAACGACCATTTATGAACTTTACTTCAGCATAGTACAACAAAGTTCCCTTTAAGTCAGTAAAACTGTAAATGCCATATTAAAATGTCCTTGGACAAATTATACATTTGGCCTGCCTAAGAGGGGGCCTACAAGACATTGTGCCCAGGGGCCTCTGAACTCTTAATCCGACCCTGCATGCAAAGTACCTCAACAACACACAGTCATACTCGGAACAAGATATAAAAAAAAAATCATTACTAATAAAAAAAATATGTTCTTGTTTAGATTCTCTGGGAAAGGTCAGGTACCTTTAGAAAAAAAGACTATAAAATAAAATAATGGTGGAGAAACAGATCTGGGTCACTTCATACTACCTGTCTAAATGTAGCATTATATCCCAAGTGGGGGTTAGAGGACAGGCTGATAGAGTGATGAAAGGAAAAGGGAAATGAAGGGAGTGTATTCTTGTAGAACTAGCTGTCCAAGAGCATGTCAGGGCTCCTTAAAGCAAACCATTTGTTGCAATGAATAGAGTAGACCATTTTAGCGCTTGATATAAAAGACACGCAAAAATAAAGCTAAGTTATGTGCATATAATGTACATACATGTTTATGTTTTCTGTGTGTGTGGTACACTTGCAGACATTGAGCACCATAAACTGTGCCACTTTATCCAAGCTTTTAGACCGTGTTTAGACAGTGGCGGGTCATAGATCTTTGTTATCAAACGCTTTCTGCATGACACTAATCACGCTCCGCTGGTTCCAAAGGAGCAGTCATGTTTCCTGGGCCTACACTGTGTCATAAGAGAGAGTCTCTTGTGTCCTGGACTATATAACTTGCGCCTATCATCTGTTTGTTCACAGCTCATTTCCCAATCTCCTAGGGGCTCTGCTTTTAGCGTAAGTGCCTCTGTTTACAGGCTATATGTTTTGCGCTGTTTTTGCTACACTTTTATTTGCTGACAGAGTGAGTTATTGGACAGTCCTGTTCATTGTAACAGGTTTGTATTTGATAAGTATGTGGAACAATGTTTTTTTGCTCTGGAAATTTCATTTTTGTATTACCATTTGGCTGACGGAATAAGTTAAGACAGCGAGTTCTTGGTGTGTGTGTGTGTGTGTGTGTGTGTGGATGGATGAATTAATTTTTTAGAGTCACTTGGGATTGTTAATGGGAGCTAGAATAATCCATCAGACACAGAATTCAAGTCAGCATGTTGATATTAATTTGGAAATTATCTTAGAAAGTGTGTGTGTCTATAGATGTCTGTGATTAGTGATATACAGTCAGATATTATTATTTAATTATGTATTGGCTTTTTTGATAGCTTGTAATAGGTTTTAGATAAATTAACTTTCTTCTCAAAGCCACTATATGTGTGTTTGTGTAGGTGACGTTTGTATATGCAAGACTGATGCAATACATGCAGTACCTTGTTTTAGCAAAGGACGAGGGAAAGAAGAAACTGGTACAAAACTTCTCCTGAAAAATATCTTTCAGTTTCTTTTGTACTCTAGCTCTTCGCATCAAAAGAGACTCTACATTTAGACAGCAAAGTTGTTTAGTTGCTCATACAGTGCGTGTGGGTGGAGCAATGTGTATGTCCATGCAATTATAAGAGACTGCAGGAGTAGAAGGAGACAATGTTCGCTAAATGCATCTCTTTCTCATTCCATTTTGCTGTCTGTTCATATAATCTCTATTTTTCTCTAAAGTTGTCCAGAGGAATCAAAAAGTTTTTCTGTTATGCCAGTTTTGCAACCTTTAAAATTGTAACTTGTCAAGCTACATGTATAAGCTAAACTTCTGTCAAGCTAATAACAAAAAACAACTTAATTGAAACAAAATTTTAACAGAATGAATCAGTATTTATCAGACAGCATTTATTAATCTGAAAGCATTTGAAGAGATTAGTTTATTTATATGTTATATTATATATGTTTCTTTGTTTTTCTATGAGTTGGGGCTACACATTTATTGGATGGAAATCCTGCCCTCAATTAAATTGAGTTTGTCCAATGAGTTATTTTTTTAGTGTAGACCGAAAATTCAAAGAATGCACAAAAAGTAATTATGCCTTTATATTTTCTGTTAAACTGATCTGTGCCATTTGTTCAGAGATTGTAGTGCTTGTAAATGTAATGAAAATATTATTAGACCCTTTTTAAATGTTCATTTTCATATAGACCAATATCTTTTGCAAAGTTATAATGCTCCACTTATTGATATTTCCAAGAAATTTTTTTCAAACATATTTGATTTGATAAGATGTTTGTAAATCTGATGTCATAGGGTTATAGTTTTAAAATACATTAAGGTGCCCCCAATTTTTTGTTGTTTGTTTTTCTTTATTCATATGTCTTTATAATGAGTGTGTTGTAGTGATGTCACAGATTCCGCAATATCAAAACGAGCCGTTTTTCGGAGCTAGATTAAATAAATGCTTTGTTTATAATGAGGAGGATATTTTAAAAATAAAAATTGCAGGTACAAAGTCCTCTTATATGTCAAAAGATCAAGGCAAATTTGATTTCTCATGTCGTGATCGCTTTAAAAATATATTTTATGTTCCACAGAAGAAAGGAAGGCATATGCGGGTTTGCGATGAGAGTGTGAATAAATGATGAAAGTTTTTGGGTGAACTATCTCTTTAATATCAGACATACTAACTGCACCAACCCCACTGTTACTGATTTCACACACACGGCAAAAGACCTAATTCCAACAAATCCACACACATGATTGTAATCCCATCAGTATCAGCCTTGCTTCCTCTAACATCCGAGCTGCAGTGTCCACCATTTTCCATATTTCACCATGCGTGCCTCTCGCTGCATATTTATGAGTTAATTTGTCCTGTTGATGACATTAAACATTTATTGTAATGAATGTGCGAGGGGAGGAAGCAATCGTTCTCTCGGGTACCAGTGTTTGGGGTCTTTTCATCATTCTCGATACAGCCTGGCTTGCATCATCACATGACGTTTTACATGCAGTTGCAACGTTTTCTTTTTTCCTTCTCTCCTGAATATCCGAACCAGCCACGGGACGTGAATCTGAACAAGCTGTCATGAATATTTAGATGTGAGGAGGTATCAGAGTGGTGTCTGTTTTAATTAAGGTGGATCACATTCATTCACAACCTCGGAGCTCCGTGTGGGAACGGGATCAAACCTCATATACTCCATCTGACTCATTCGTACCATTTGCTGTGACATTAGGCATAAAGACTGCCACTTCAGTGTGTTGATGCAGATCTTTGCTGTCTGATAGTGATGGCACTGTAATGATTTATCTGTGTTCTGATCGTTAAGCTGATTGACTTACAATAGGAAAGTTAATCTAATGGGATCTTGGATGTAATTGCAAGCGTGTCAAAAGAGACTGGCAAAATCTGTCTTTGACACTGTTCTTGTTGAGTAACAGCATGTCGTAACATGCTGAATTATTGTCGTCTTTACCACTTTACCACCAGTCTCTATTACGTTAGTCAACCTAAAAAGGATTTGTTTCACCTCTCATGCACCGAAAAACAATTTGACCATCTTGCAGAATATGTTTGAACTTTCTGTGTGAATTGTCCATCCTACACATTCTGGCACCTGTCTTTCAAAGCTGCCCATAATATCAGCCCACCTGTCTGTCATATACCAGCTGCTTTGCAGTAATCTAAAACAGGCCGACTCCATCCTTTTCTTTTCCTCCTCTCATCCTCTCCCACTCCTCTCCCTCCTGCCTCTCACATAGTCCCAGACCTGCAAATAACACCCAAACTGCTTCCATATTCCCACCATTACAAAACATGCAGCTGGGAGCCGCTCCAGGGCAGGGAGCGATCAGTTCCGGAGGGGATCACCTCAGAGCTTTACTCCGCTCTGGAACCCCCCGAAGCCTTTGAGCCCCACAGCAAAACACCATCCTACTCTCACAGGCCCACACATTAGGCCCAGGCCCACACAATACACACATCATTGTGCTGTCAAGCCAGAATGGGAATGAATATAAGTTCTTTGAGCCAAAAAGCTGATGCCTTTTCTCTCAACTAAACTTTACGAGTCATTTTTGCCTTTTTTTTTTTTTTTTTTTTACCAACCAGGGTCATTTTTGGTGAATGTATCCTCTGATGTTCAGACAGGTGTCCTGACTGAGTAGCCACAAGAGTAGTTTCTTACATTATCAACTGCCATGTCATCAATCCTACGGCACACTGTGTTATTGGACAATGGTACCGTTTTCAGTGCATCAGCTGCTTTCTTATCAATCATTGTTTCTGCAAGAATTACAGCAGCAGGCAAAATTAGCTCCTCAGCAACAGTAAATGGCTTTTTGGATTTAGCCACAAGTAGCGACACAGCATATGAGGCCTCCAATGCTCTGGTTGACACTGCAGTCGCTTTCTTTAATTTGTCTTGACTTCCCTTAAACTCCGATAGTTTTCTTTGAAAAAACTCTGCTGTCTTACCTACACAGGAAAAATGCTTGGTACTTAGGTGTCGTTGTAAATGCGCTGGTTTCATGCTATTATTAGAGAGCACATCCCCGCAGAGGAAACACAGCGGCTGAGGCGGTTCAGTAGGTGTGGACGTGAAACCGAAAACGACGTACTGTTCATGAAGCTTGAGCATGAGCTTGAGCATGAGCTTTTTTTTTTTTCTTTTTTTCATGGGTTCACTTGAGCTGCCGCTAGCACTACTGCTGTTTGGAACGGCGCGTTTTTTTAGCCATTGATCCATAGCTAGCTACGGTAGTGTTATACTCAAAACTAGCCTCTCTGCCTGTTGCTATGGTCACTCTACGCACGGCCACACAGCGCGCGGCCACGGACAAGCACATTTGGCGGGAAGGACAGGGTGACCATATTATAACACAATTATAATGTTATATAATATATATTTATATATTATATAATTATATTATATAATATTTTGAGAATAGTCAATGACTTAAAAAAATTTGCCGTTTTAGTCTTTTGAGAATCATCCCACGTACCCCCTGGGGACTGCTCACGTACCCCTAGGGGTACACGTACCCCCGGTTGGGAAACACTGCTTTAGATCATTGCTTCCATGCTAATGTGTGCCTGACTGCACCTCGCTTGCCTTGGGAGGAGGCCAAACACACTGTGATGTATAATTTGAATAATTTAAGGTAGTTCCTCAAAATAATTTGAGGAACTGGAGTAGATGGTTGTGTGTAATCATTGAGAAGGATTTTAACACAGGCCCTGTACACAACTTAGTAGTTTGCTAACACTGTGCTAAAAAATTTTGGAATGTTTCCAACAAACATTGACAGATAATGATAAGTCAGTTACCAATCAAAACTAGATTACCACCAGGCCAGTGACCAAAAACAACAAACCAGCCCAATTTCAAAGCTAAAATTATGCCACTGATTGGAGTCTTTGTAATGAATCTTGTTTTAAAAGATCAAGTCAAGCACAATTGAAATATGTTGTGTATTATTTATAGCAAAAAAGCAACAAAATGCAATACGTGATCAAAAATAATAATAATAATAATAACAATATTACCCACTGAATTGAAGGTTGACTCTTAATGGCTGTTTGTGTTCAAATCTTACTTATGTGGAATATCAAACCCTCAAAACTTATCAACAAAATCAACAGTTGTAAACAGCATTTTAAAAGTAGTTAAAAAGCAAAACAACATTTTATACTAATAGTAATACTACTTTAGTACTACTGTTGTATCAGTACTTAGTTATTGCTGTGGGTCTTTATTTCTTAAAGTGATGGTTTACAAAATTCTGTCATCATATATGATGTACTTTAGTTGTTCCAAACCTGTATGAATTTCTTTTTTTTTCTGCTGAACATAAAATAAGATATTTTGAAGAATATGGGAAACCAAACAGTTGATGGGCCCTACTGACTTCCATAGTATGGGAAAAAAAATATCCAATGGGGTCCATCAACTATTTGGTTTCCAACATTTTTCAAAATATCTTCTTTTGTGTTCTGCAGAAAAAAGAAATTCATACAGGTTTGGAACAACTTAAGGGTGAGTAAATGATGACATAATTTACATTTTTGGGTGAACTATCCCTTTAACAAACTAGATTCTCTTTCAATTGTAAATAAGGCTGTTTCCACAGCAACACACATTTCAGCAATTAACAAGCTGACAATGCTATGCTTAATATCCTATTCTTAATGTGACAGTTGCCCCCTCATCCAGACTAGCCTGCCCCCTCTGTCGAGATGAAAGTGAAAATGGATTTTAATGATGAAATAGAATAGACTATTTTTAAAAAATCACAATTGCCAAATTACTATAGCAACATTTTATCTAAGTAAAGTGTTTTGCTAACACTTTAGCGACACATTAACCTATGAACTTCCTGCACCTGGAAGAAAGCAGCTCTACTCAGTAGGCTAAAGGTATTAGAGGGCTAGATAACTGGTCGTAGTTCGGTGATTTTTTTCACTGTATTGTTATTGTTTGTCACCGGTTGCAGTTTAGGCTGTTCTTACTCAGGCATCTGTTAAACAGGTCGCAACGAGTGTGTTACATTTTAGTGAAGCTGTTGCAATGAGCATGTGTTTTATAGTAAAGCAGACACAATTTTTGGTGGTGGTGGTATCATGATAACTTGTCTGTATTCATGGTAAAGCCACTGAAATTGTGTATCTAAGACGTATTTATATCTGGTGGTCTAAAACATGTTTATTTCATGGATATCGATGTGTCACATTTTTTAATATGTTGGCCTAGGCAATTTTCCTTTTTTTATGTAGTAATATTATTCAATGCTCTGCCATATTCTCAGTAGCTTTTAGTTTCGTAGTTGTAGTAGCGACAGGTTTGTTTACAGTCTGACAAATACATCAATGGGCCCCATCTAAGTTGATGGAATAAAAAATAAAAACATTCTCATTATTGGAAGTCAGACCTGGAGTCATCATCTGACCCAGCGCGGGCGAAGCTATTGGCTGATGCAGAAATGTAATCAACTCCTTCAACAGTGTGTCAATAGAGAGTTCTGATAAAGAGAGAGGCTGACGAATTGACAGTGAAGTGCCCTGGAAATTCATTATCATTCCTTCAGAAGGTAAATAAACAGCATATGGTGGGGAGGCAGAAAACATGTGTGAGGGGTAAATTAGCTTGTAATGATTCCCGTGGTGGAGGAAACCTCTACTCGTCTGAAATGCCAGCCAAGCCTCCTTTCTCAACCAGCCGAATTAAATCGAACAAAAGGATTGTGGTGGCCTGCCACCGCTTTTGACTCTGTGGAGGAGAGAGAGCGAGCGAGGCAGAGATGTTTGTAGGTAAATTGATGCGTTATTGTCTGTTTCTACATTTCTGAGTGATCATTCAGACATACCTAATCCTCACAAACCACGCCATCTGGTCGTGCTTACAGGAGTGGAGTATGACAAATGATTTTTTGCCATCAGAGACTGACATTGAAGTGATTTTACAAACTCTGACAACAGTAACTCATTAAAACCCCATCAATGGTGAAAGGTAATTAACCAATCCTCACAATTCTTATAAGTATGAATCACTTTTTAACTTTAAGACTGTGTTAGCTCTTACAAGGGCACCTTGTCACTAGTTTAAATGCAATGTGATTTCCATTTTACTTGCACTTTAACACTAACAAATGGACATTTATCAGATGCTTTTATCCAAAGCGACTCACAAAAGAGGAACAAGCAATTTGTCACAGAGGTTTATTAGAAAGCCATATATGCGATTAAAATGGTTTTGTCTTTACATAATAATTTCAGTTTCTTTGTACTAATGATGTTACACCAGCAACAAGAACTTAATGTTAACTAAATAATTAAATTTGACATGAGGTGAAATTGATTATGCAAGGTTTTTTTTTTTTTTACTTACTAACTAATTACTTACTAATCATGAGACAATTAATGGTGACTTGTTTGGGCTTATTGTGCAAGTAATATGGCAATACACTTTAACAATAATATGGCTAAATACAATATAAGCAAGGCAAGGTTTATGCTTATACAATATAAGCATAAGCAATCACTTACTCTTCAATTAACATCATAAGTGTGTTGGCAATAAGAAAATAAATACGTTTTCTTCAAATCTTATATTGTTACTAACAATCTTTTTTCAAACATGTTGTATAGACTACATATGCATTGGCGAGAACTAATAATGACATGTTTTTTATATATGTGTACATGGCTGCATATAAGTACATTATTTTACCAACATAGCACATCAGGGTTTGCAATGTTGGTCTGTATCTGATTTAAGCCAGACATTGAATCATACGAATCTGCCTATTATATGCCTGCTCTTTTTCTTGATGTCTTCATTCAATATTTTTTTCATCAGATTTATCTTTTAAGGATGGCTTGGCAGTATAAGCTTGTACGGCTGTCCACCCCATGTAAACATTTCACACGTCAGTGGAAGATTGTTGGTGAACGTTTGACACAGCTCTGATCTCAGGCCGGTACTGTCCTCCGCTTTGTGGGCTGCTACTATGAGCCTGTCACTCACATGATTAATTGCATAGTAATGACTTCCCATCATGCAAAAACAGCACTCAGGAATAGACTGGCGGTTCGGTTCTTTTTGCGCAGTGCCAGATGAAATTCACCAGAATGCAGAGCAGACACGACCTGGCTTTGCTTATTTCCTCTCTCTCTCTCTCTCTCTCTCTCTCTCTCTCTCTCTCTCTCTCTCTCTCTCTCTCTCTCTCTCTCTCTCTCTCTCTCTCTCTCTCTCTCTCTCTCTCTCTTTCCCACTCAGGAACATGCTTTTCTCTGCCTCCACTGATCGATACTCATCCATCCATCTCCCTAACGCTTTCTATGTCTTTCATGGTTCCTCCCTAGCTCTAAATTATTGAAACCAAGGTTGACCCTTCTCCTGTGGGACATCAATTATAAAAGGCACAGCAAGCCTGAGAGAGGCTCTAAAAAAAACTGAAGTGATTGATTATGAATCGCAACTCATGAGACTTTAAGGAAGAATTACTACAGACTTTTCACTTCCAAGAAGAGGCGAAGACTTTATGAAGTGTGGACATGGGAATAAAGAACAAAAACACACAGCAAAACAGACACACATTAGTGAACGAGGTGATGAATTGTAAAAAAAAAAATAAGTGAGATTGAGGTTGCATCCTATTTTTATTTATTTCTTTAATTTTACAAAGTACCATCAACAATTTACAGTATTCACAAGTCTGTGTTTGCGAACAACACAGTGTGGACAAGTGGAGTTTTGGTGCTGAGCCTATTTTTTCAGTATTTTGCTCTGAACTCGGCAGAGAATATTTGGGCTAATATATGTTTCTTTCGATTGATACACATTCTGGCTACCCCTAAACTTTGTTCAATGCAAGACGCTGTGTGCTCTAATATGACCAGTCATTTACACCGACATCAACCGGGTGTTGATAGCATGCAAGCGCAGATGAGACCTGTGATGCTCTCTGTGGTTAAACTAAACTCATTTAAGCCGGGCCAATTTAAACATTAAAGCACAAGAAGATGCTAAAGAGAACTTGCGCACGCGCACACTGTAAGAAGATTTGTGTGTGCACTCATCTGAACTCAAATATCGAGTTCTCTTTCAAGTCTTGCACTTGAACAGACAATTTCACACAAAAATTATTTCAAGATGCCCATCTTGGTGAGTATCCTAGCAAATAGTAGGTTATGTCTTAAGTGAATGTAAACAGTTGATAACCAATGCATGTGTATCAGTATCAGGATTTTGGATCCATGCATTATGTCTTAAAGTGACAGCAGTCTAATATTCCTGCTGTCTGTGTTTTTAGTGTTAATCAAACAAAAGACAAGGAAATCAATTACTGCTCTTGACTGAACAGCTTTTGTAACTTTAATAATGTAATATATATATATATATATATATATATATATATATATATATATATATATATATATATATATATATATATATATATATATATATTACTGTATAATGTACTGTAATAATCTAATGACTTCAATGTATGTGGAGATTATATGCAATGTTGTTTTACATTTAATTACTTTATTTAATTTCTGTACCTAAATCTACTGTTAGATACCTAACTAACCTGAAAAGCACTGTTTATTTTATTTGTATCTTTGTATTTATTTGTGCTGTTGCTTGTAGTTTGATAATGTCTTATTTTCTTTATTTTTATTTGACAGTGATCCTTTTTCCCCCTGAACATACATAGCACATACCGAATCATAACGAAACTTGACCTTTGAACCGTTACACCCCTAATATGTATGTACACCACTCTAAACCGATGGATCAGAGTCAACCTTCTTTGGTTCCAATGCCCTCACTATGTGATTTAGTTCAGATCAGATCAGTTCAGTTTCATTTTAATTAACCAGTATTGAGGTGCAGATGAATCATTGCCATTCAGCAAAACACCTTTACAGTGCTCAAGAAGGCTATTACATATCATTAAATGAACACTTGTGGTTGAAAGGCGTCATGTATTATTGCTATTGAGTGTTGAACTTCAAGCCTGTGAAGTGTGACTCTCTACCTCCAGCCTACTCATATAGCATTTACTTGCATTGATCTACATCAATGATTTTACAACTCTTGATTCTACAGTGTTGTGCAGCAAAAGACACGTTCATACTAAACCAAAAGACGCCGACCAAAGACAACAGACACACTGGGTTTTGTAAGATCAGTCCCTGTTGCCGTTGTGTGAATATGTGAGAAGTGACATACTGTAATCTGGTTATTGTCCACATTGGTGCAGTGTGTATTGGCCTTCAGTGGTAAAAAAAAAACATGTACAGTCTGGTATCAAAAAGCTGTAGGTTTGAACCCTGCAAGGAGCGATTCTGAAATGATCACAACTGTGTCCTTGGGCCATTTAAGCAACCCCAGGCTGCGCCATGGGAATGTAACATGATGACATTGCTTGAAAGTTTGCTAAAACAAATTCCACAGTCTATGTTGTTTGGCTTTTCTTTCTTCCATTGCTCTGCTTACTCCTACTCACTTATGTTCTGCTGTTCTCTTCTTTAGCTTATTTCTTCTGTGATGGATTGTGCATGGGGAGCAGTAGAGAAAATGGTCCTGTTATAGGGCTATAATAAACCTGACAAATGGTGCACACAAGTGCCCTGCTCACAGAACTGGGTTTTTTCCCCTCTCTTGTGTTTTTTTTCATTGTATGCAATTAAAAGCAAGTTTACTGATGGTGTTGTACTGCAATATAGCTCTAAAACAAAATGTCTAGAATTGCAAGTACTTGCGTTCAGCACAGAGATAGTTTATCACCGACCAACAACACTTGCGACAGTATATTACTGAAGTTGTGAAAATCTTTGGCTTCGCTGTTGAAGGGAAAAAAAATCTCTTTGTTTGGTGCAAAGTGAGAAATTGCTTGTAGAAAATTGCTTTTTTCTTTCTTCTGTTTCTTTTAATAAATATAATTTAGCCCTCATTACTTCATTACACAATACTACACTACAGTATATGCATCTCCCATGGATTGTTAGCTATTGTTGAAGATGATGTTTTCTTGAATCCCAGAGGAATAACAGGTGATCACTTTAAATAACAGTAGTGACAATTGTTGCATGACATGTTTGTAAATGTGATAGATGCCCCTTTACCTTTAAATCAAGGGGTCTTCTGCCATTCAGTGAAAACACATCGTACGACACATAGGATCATGCTGAACCTCTCTTATGCCAGCTGAAAATATTGTAGCGACCATATAAAATCTTTGGTTGCAAATGTTTTGAGGAGCTAACCATTCATATGCAGATGTAGTCATTGCTTAGAGATGACAGCTGTTTTCTGCTTGCTAAATAAATCCTTTCTATATTTGTTTTGCTCAGCACTTAGCAGTTCGGAATGGCATAGCAGAAGAAAAAAGTAGACTATAATCATAATGTAAATGAATAATCTGTTTCTTTCTACCATGCAACCACATTTAACATGAGCAATCCAAGTAAACAGCACTCGCTACTATAAAATGTGGCATTTTTATGTCTTAATGTAGCCATTCAGCACTTTTGCTATGGAACTCCATAATTTAAATTACATACTTCATTACATTTAATTTAGCAGGTGATGAAATCCAAAACTGAAATGCCTTTTTCCACTTGCTAATACTGCAAAAAATGCGAGATAATTTATTTAGAGGCCAAAACTAATTTCAAAGGCAAGTATCCCTATTAATTTTCAGAATTAATCTATGGACCTCTGTGACAGGTTTGTTATGCTGAAAACTAGATAACCAATTTACAGTAGTTTGCTTTTTTTCCCCAGTTATCACCACTGAGCTTTGACGTTTTGGTAAGGGAAGACCCAACCACAGGGAGTTGACAGCAACATTTTATATATTTGTCAATTAAACTATTTCCTATCCGAGCCCTGTGCCAAATAGAGTATGTTGTGTGGGAAACCTGAGTGATGATAGGGAATGGCGGTGAAGAATTGTGATGTACAGCCTAGCCCTCCCTGGGACTTAATGTGTCATTATCACAGCTTGTAGAAAAATCCTTCCAATCTGTTGGGGCTAAGAAGATGATGTTAGAGCAACGCACGGAAAGAATGCCTTAAAACTGCATGTTTTAAGCACCGGGCCATTTTAAATCACTACCAGCCCTTAATAATTGCCTGAACCATCTGTCGTTATGCCCCTTTGACTGAGAGTGTTCACTCTAAAACATAAACAGTTACTTTTTTTGATAGAGAGGGTTACTTGAGGACAAAGAGCTGTTACCAAATGATATAAAAAGAGCTTTTTCATCATACAACAGCAAAACAGCCTTTCCATGACCTCTTTCATGAGTGTTTTGATGTTGTTTGTGGATGGAATGGAATTTTCCATCTTTTTCCCCCACTATTCCAATATTCTTCAGAGAATCGTCTGTCTGAATGGATTTTAAGCACCATAACTCTGCAAAATGATTGTTTTGAAATAAAATGTTGAGATTTTGAAGCATTATGAAGACTAGTTATGAATATCGCAGCCGAGAGCGATGGCCGCCTACAGCTCAGATTATTTTAAATGAATCATCCATTTATTGGGCTCCTCTTACCTTGGAAGTGGCCATTTCGTTGTGTAAAAATGTCAGAGACTTAAGATAACACATGTGTGTGACTTTGAATGAACCTTGTATGTCAGTGAAAGTATTTGAAAATATTTCATTGTATTGATGGAGAATGGATGGTATTTCAAAGAGAAAAACCCCAAAACAGCGTCTGCAGAATGGCCTCCTGAGGGCAATGTTCTAGGCCATTTATATGAGCTGTAGTACACATTGATAGCATTGATAGAGTGCATACATATCTTTTTAAAAGCGACCCTCCATTTAACAGAATGATGTTTATGGATTTAATGTTGAGTTCAGATATATATATTATTTTGGTGGAAACTGTTTTACACTACCATTTTTAGGTAGGCTCTTTGAAAAAAATGTAATTCATACTTTTATTCAACATGGACACATTAAATTGATTCAAGTTACCGTAAAGACCTTTACAGTATACAATGTTACAAAATATTTATATTTCAGATAAATGCTGTTCCCTTTCGAAAGGGAACTCGCACTGTGTCGAATGACGCTTTGGGGAACGCTTTGGTGTGACAGGTGTCTGAAATCACTATCAAATCATGGCAATCACATTGATCGGCGACAGCCCGTGAATCATTAACGTGAATGATTACCGTGAATGATTAACGTGCGACCTGCTAGTATATAAGGGCGCCTTGCAAACATGAAAAATCATCTTTTCGTCTTCAGGGACAGTCTGTTTGTGAACGCTACTAGGAAACGGTAAGAAAAATAAATTAAAATGAAACGTACAGCGAAGGCCGATTGCTTTCAGAAGTGTGCCGACCCGTGCCCAAGGTTCTTGACGCCGGGTGACACACACGAGCTGTGTGTTTTTTGTCTGGGTGAAGAGCACGCACGGGAAGTTCTCGAGGGAGCCCTCTGTGCGAACTGTGAGCGTTTTTCCTTTGAAAACGCTCCGTTCTCGTCTGGCCCTCTTCTCGAGTGAAGAGGGCTCAGCATCTGGTCCTCGTGGTTCAGGTCCCGCTCGTGCCGAGGCAGAGCGGCGACTTGCATCATGGGGCTTCCAGATGGAGCTCATCGATCACCTCGAGAGGGCTGTAAACCTCTCGGATGATCTGGCGACTGACGAGGGCGATCTGCAGGTCGATGATGATGATTATTTGCCGACTGTTCCTGCAGATATTGCTCTTCGGGACGAGCAGGAGATGGCTGAGGAGGTTGATTATCAGGTAGATCCTGAACCCCCTCAGCCACCCTGCCCCGTGTATGCGGAGCTGGTGGATGTTATGGGGCGCGCCACCGACAGGTTGCAGCTGCCATGGCAACGCGCTAGAGGAGAGACGATCGGCTTCTCCCCGGCCATAGACCGCCAGCTCAGGTGAGCCTTCCATTCCTTCCTGACCTTCATACTGAGGTCGAGAGGGCATGGAAGAACCCATTCTCCGCTCGTATCCACCAACATCAGCGGGCTAGTTTCTCTGATGTTGAGGGGATCGAAGAGCATGGGTACGTGTCGATGCCGCCCAATGACGAGACGTTTGCGAACTATCTCGTGTCTGGGTGGGCGTCGACACTGAGAGCTCCAAACCTGCCATCCAAACCGCTGAAAACAACGGCGCGTCTGAATGGCAGAGCATACACGGCAGCGGGTCAGGCCGGTGCTGCCCTGCACACCATGGCGGTGCTGCAGGCATACCAGGCCGACCTGCTGGGGGATCTCGACCAGGGGGCAACAATGTCCCCTGAGGCGGTGGCTGATCTGCGCCGCACCACAGATCTTGCTCTCCGGGCCACCAACCAAACCACTGCCGCGATCGGTCGGTCGATGGCGGCGATGGTGGCCACGGAGAGACATCTGTGGCTAAACCTGGCCGACATCGGGGATAAAGAGAAGTCCTTTCTCCTAGAATCGCCGGGTTTCGCCCTCTGAACTCTTCGGCACCTCCGTAGAGGAGGTGGTGGGGAAATTCAGAGAGGCGAAGGCGCGCTCAGCAGCCTTTAAGACATGTATACCGCTGAGATCCAGTTCCACGCCCAGACAGGCGGGAGGACTTGGCCCTTCACGGTCTGAGGACTATAGGCAGGGCCAGCGAGCTAGCGTCTTCTCTCGTGCGCCCCCCTCCCGGAGGAGCAGGGCACAGAAGAGGCGTGACTCCCTCAACAGGAGAGATTTGAGAGAGGTTATCCAGAACAAACACACTCAGCGTCGGTAGTGGATAACCTCCCCGGAGGGTCATGAAATCTGCCCTCTTCTCTCCTCCGACTCCCCAGCGTTCATTACATCAGGCCTGGGGCTGGGCCTATAATGAGAACAATGTTCTGATGGCCCGCCTAGGCTTGGTTAGTGAGAGCACCTCTTTTAGGCATGTAAAGTGGTGGACCCCAGGTTCATAAGGAATTGTCTGGTGAGTCTGCACTCCGCACGCCACAGGTGAGCTGACGGGTCTTCTCAAAGGTAATTTTTTGTGGATAAATTACTGAATTGTATCTATCTATATACCTCGTTCCCTGTATAGAACTATGGGGATGTCAAAGTATTAAGGTAATTGCATTTTGGATTTTTGGGCCCTGAAGTTCCCCTTTTAAGTTGGCAGAACAATAGTGAGAAGTGGTATGACTTCCCTTATGATGTGAAAACTGTTAGCCTTCGGGCATTTAGCCACCTCAGGGTAGAGTAGTTGGTCTCTCTCATAGGAATTTTTTACTTGGAGGTTGACTGACGCTAGAGCTTCAGATAGATCTTATGTCCGGCCCACGGGACCGTCTGACTACTTCCTGAGTACATCGCCCCTCTGAGCTCTGTTTTGGGTTTTCAGTGGGCTGAGCGATTCTGCAGCCCCCTGTGAAATAATAATAACTATTTTTCTAGTAAGGCTGTGGCTCCTCTGAGCCCTCAGGTAGATCTATGCTTACAGGCTGGCCCTCACCAGGGCCGCCTCTGTAGCTGGCCTAGGCTGTGCCAGGGATAGTGGAGGCACTCTGCTTAAGCATTGCTACCTCTGACCCTTCACTTTGTGAATGTAGGTTTCTAGGAAACATCCCTGTATGACAGCCTCATCCCATGGGAGTCGTTAGGCCAAGGCCCGCCTCCTTCTCTGCATTCTGGGGTGACGAGTAATGCAGCATGGTGCAGAGGCATGGTTTATAAAGATCCTGGGTTAGGCCTTAAATAGGCTTCCCCGGTACAATGTGTCTTTATTGAGCAGGGCTGTTTATAGGCTGTCTTTCGCCTCATGAAGAGACTGGGTTGTCTGCCCGACCCTGCCGTGCAGAACTAGAAATACGGATCTGGGCCGCCAGTTTAGGCTTCTCCTACCTCGCTGAGCTAATGCTCGGGGGCTGGGTTGTAGGTGGTTTGGCTCACAAACAAGCCCCACTCCCCTAGGTTGGGCACAGATACATTTTCTGTCACCCCTAGAGCCGCTGGCAGGCCCATACCCTGGTAAAACTCAGGGTGAGGTGGGAGTATTCCCCTGTGATACAGGGCAGGCTGAGCACTTCACTTTCAGTTCTGTATTATCCTACCTCGCACTACTATGGCTCGGGTAGAGCGGGAAGCTGTAGCTTCACTTCTTCTTTTGTCGAAGTACGCTCCCCTGAAGCCAGAGCATGTCCATGAGCTGACGCCCATGTGTACAGATGGTAGGCCCCTGGCTCTGGGGCCTCCATTGAAGCAGAGTGGCGTATGTTGTACTCCCCTTGTTTAACCTGTTAAGCTTCACCAGAGCGCGGGCGCACTGAAGCGTTTTTTTTTTTAAATAGTTCAAAGTTACTATCAGATTTAATGTTATTACCTTGACAAACTATACATCATTAAAAAGATATAAGACTCAAGTTTCAGTATTTGACCACTATTGTATTCTGATAAACTTATAGTGACAGTTATGTCTTAATTTGTGTCAGGAGTTATGTAATTAAAAAATGAGTCGTTACCTTTAATATGAATTATGAGCGTCAGCCGCTTCCATTCAGAAAAAAACTCCTGTGCGATCGTCATGACAGAGCTTGACAAAACAACGTCCCTCAGGGCTTTTAGCTCAAACATGTGCAGATTTGGAGAAATATTGATATATTCTCATAGGTTTACATCAGATATCTATAGACAGGAATAATATTTATTGAATTTATACCCAAATGCGTCGATGTAATCATGAGCGCTGGATACTCTGATGTACTGTGTTTTCAATCCATACTGGCCGCCTGAGAGCGCCGGCGCTCTATGCACAGTAATAGTCCATATATGGAACACACGAAGAAGAGCCATAATCATGTGACATTCCAGGAAGTCCCTGACACAAACAAAGCTTCCAGAGATCGCTGTAACATGCAGATAAAGATGTTTTGAAGACAATAAACATGATTGCAATGATATTTGATTTACCTGTGTTCTTCGAGCCATGTCAGGTATTTTCATAATAATAGATAATATATATAATGTAATGCTAATCGATATAGAGTTTATCATTGCAGAATACTATAAATTAATATATTTTCTGTCTTATTTTTTCATCTGAAGCCAAATCAGATCACAGAAGGTTATTTAAAACACTCGACTTGCGTTATAAAGTAAGTTTGGAGCACAAACATGGTTTTAATCACATAAATTGTCGTGTATTGATGTGCTAAGCTAACATGCTAGCTAACTCTGTGCACCTGCCAGCACATTAGCTGTTATTTTTATGAATTTTTCTAAATAGGAATGCTTACTGAAATTTTTCGTTTTTCAAAAAGGGCATTTGATACAGTTTCAAATGTGAAGTGAGAACTTTGATAAAAGAAAAAGGGATTGAAACAGCGTGAATAGCCAGTCGTTAGTGATTATAATGCAGACAAAAGAAAAGCATATTTAGACCCATAACCAGGCTGGAGAGGTGTGAATGTGTACAGGGGAGACTGACACTGAATGGGGCTCGTTTGCACCACAAAACAATAGAGAAAATAGTCTAAATAGATGCTAGAAGATGACAATAAACACCAGTTTGCATTTTAGAGTCTAATCAAAATAAATTCATATGACATGATCTTGAAAAACATTTAACTAAATGCAGAGTTTTAAACTTATCTTCTTCAATTTTTAAATATAACATGGTCAGACATGTGGCTTTAGCTGCAGTGCATTTCTAGATTGATACAATGCCAACTTCAATTTTATTTTCATGAAGATGTTTCATAAAAATACATTTCTAATAACTTTACAAAACTTTGAAGACATTTTTCATAAATTTTTTTCAGTATCACTAATTAATTCCACATTTACAATAAACTGCCAGGTGTTAGCTTTCAAATGAGATCTTACTTGTGCTTTTAGTACAAAGGGTTCATGAACTGTATCTGTTTCAGTTTGGGTATGCCATTTCTGGGGATTTTTCAAAAGTGGGGTTGAAGCTTAACAGGTTAAGGGCATTAGCTCTCTTGCGGAGTACACTGCCATGGGCAATGTGATTGGGCACCAGGAATGCTGTAGGCGCTGTGTAAAAAGCTTATCTGCCAATGAAGGCCACACCATTTGGTAGTAGGCCTCAGCAGGCCTCCTTGAATGGGCAGCCCTCAAGAGGGCGCTGTAGGCCAGCTTACTTTATGTGGTTGGCCTTGGTGGTTCGGGCAGTCGACTCACTGATGGGTAGTAGGCCTTAAACAGGCTTCCTCAGAAGTGAGTCCCAACATTGTGGGACGTACGTTAAAGCCGCTACCAGGTAGCTAGTATTAAGCAGCATGTGGATGGACCCAATAGTGATGTTGGGGTAGTATGGTTCCCAACAGTGTACCTTTGTAGCAGAATTGACTTGCTATCAGCTAGTAGGCCCAACCAGGCCTCCCTGATAGGCGAGCCCCCAGCTGGCTGGCCTTAGCAGGCCGCCTCTGAACTATCCCCCGGACCCAGGGCTAATAGTTACTAGTTGCTATCAGGAAGTAGGCTTCTCAGACCTCCCTGAAGGCGAATTCACACTTGAGATGGTAGTAGGCCCCCCCAGGCCTCCCTGAAGGTGAATTCCCACTTATGCTGGCTATCAGGTAGTAGGCCTCACCAGGCCGCCCTGGAGGCAAGCCCAAGAACAGGCAACTGGACAGCTAGCCTGACTTACTATCGGGTATTTGGCCTCACCAGGCCTTCCTGAAGGTAAGTTCCCACATGCTGTGACTCTCAGGTAGTAGGCCTCACCAGGCCTCCCTGAATGTAAGCTCCCAGATATTGTGGCTGTCAGGTTGTAGGCCTCACCAGGCCTCCCTGAAGGTGATTTCCCTCAGGCGGTGATTATCAGGTAGTAGGCCCCTCCAGGGCTCCCTGAATGGAAACTGCCAGGTAGTAGGCCTCACCAGGCCTTCCTGAAGGCGAACTCCCACGTACTGTGGTTACCAGGTAGTAGGCCTCACCAAGCCTATTTGAAGGTGAGTTCCCCACATACTGTGGTTATCAGGTAGTAGGCCCCTCCAGGCCTCCCTGAATGGGAACTGTCAGGTAGTAGGCCTCACCAGGCCTCCCTGAGGGTAAGTTCCCACATGCTGTGACTCTCAGGTAGTAGGCCTCACCAGGCCTCCCTGAATGTAAGCTCCCAGATATTGTGGCTGTCAGGTTGTAGGCCTCACCAGGCCTCCCTGAAGGTGATTTCCCTCAGGCGGTGATTATCAGGTAGTAGGCCCCTCCAGGGCTCCCTGAATGGAAACTGCCAGGTAGTAGGCCTCACCAGGCCTCCCTGAAGGCGAACTCCCGCGTACTGTGGTTACCAGGTAGAAGGCCTCACCAAGCCTCTTTGAAGGTGAGTTCCCCACATACTGTGGTTATCAGGTAGTAGGCCCCTCCAGGCCTCCCTGAATGGGAACTGTCAGGTAGTAGGCCTCACCAGGCCTCCCTGAGGGTAAGTTCCCACATGCTGTGACTCTCAGGTAGTAGGTCTCACCAGGCCTCCCTGAATGTAAGCTCCCAGATATTGTGGATGTCAGATTGTAGGCCTCTTCAGGCCTCCCTGAAGATGATTTCCCTCACACGGTGATTATCAGGTAGTAGGCCCCTCCAGGGCTCCTTGAATGGAAACTGCCAGGTAGTAATCCCCACCAGGCCTCCCTGAAGGCAAACTCACACATACTGTGGTTACCAGGTAGTAGGCCTCACCAGGCCTCTCTGAATGTCTCTGAATGCCTCTCTGCTACTGGTTCCCTCCTGGGACCTTTTTCCTGCCTACAGCCTGGTTTGCCCACCAGGTGGACCATGTGCTCCCCTCACCGAGGGTCACTTTGAGCATGCGGACTCCTGAGTCTGGTCAGACGGTCGTAGGCCTCTCGTGAGGCCTCCCAGTTATATCAGCCCTTAGGCCTTCACAGGCCTCCTCAGTGTTTTGAAACACAAACACTGGGTAGATCCATGGATCAAGTAGAGAAACTTCCCTTGCTGGTAAGGGTTGGAAAGCACTTGCTGAGTCATACTCTCCGGGATATACCGTCTCTGAGATCCGGGCCGAGCGGTTCACTACCAGCTTCGCAGTCCCTCGGGTTGGATGCCTTACCTAAAGGCATATGTCCAGAGGCTCCGTCTTCGGACAGACAGGAAGTGGCCAGACAAGTGTCTATGTAACTGACGCCAGGTCAGGCCGTCCTGGTGGCATTTCGGGGTGAGTACGTTCCCCTGAATAGTGATTGGCTGGGGTTCCTTCGGGTTTCCTAGCCACATTCCCTAGAAGGGACCCCTTCTAATTGAAGTTGTGGTCCTAGGCCTTTGAGCAGGCCCAGGTAGGCCTTTCATTTAACCATGTTTATGGAGGTTTTCCTGTGAGGCTTATAGCTTGGGCTATGACCGTAGGGAATGCTGTCACTGACAGCCCAGTGTGACCTGAGGGTGAGTGGTTCTAGCGTTTCATTTGAATTTGCTGGTTCGGACAGTTGTCACTGCCTTTGGGCATGCACTCCCCTTAGCATGGCGGCGTGGGTATATCGTTCCCCAAAGTGTCATTCGTCGCAGTTCGAGTTCCCTTTCGAAAGGGAACGTCTCAGGTTACGACTGTAGCCTATGTTCCCTGAGAACAGGGAATGAGACACTGCGTCTCCTTGCCATACCTCGGGGCCTGCTTACAGAACAGTCCCTTCAGACGATAAGGTGATTTGTCATGTTTGCAAGGCGCCCTTATATACTAGCAGGTCGCACGTTAATCATTCACGTTAATTATTCACGGGCTGTCTCGCCGGTCAATGTGATTGCCGTGATTTGATAGTGATTTCAGACACCTGTCACGCCTGAGGCGTTCCCCAAAGCGTCATTTGACGCAGTGTCTCGTTCCCTGTTCTCAGGGAACATAGGTTACAGTCGTAATCTAAGACGTTTTTTTTAACTTTCTATTAATCATAGAATCCTGAAAAAATTATACAAAATATTAAGCAGCAAAAAAAATTCTGCATTGATAATAATAAGAACCATTATTAATAATTGAGCACTATTTTTAATAACTGATGATAACTAAGCAGCAAATCAGCATATTAGAATGATACAGAATTTCGATCAAATAATTTCAGGTGAGCATAATAGGCTTCTTTTAAAAACTTTAAACATCATTATTATTCCAAACCAGGAATATGTGTGTGTGTGTGTGTGTGTGTGTGTGTGTATTATATATGCTCATTTAAAGTTAATATTTTAAAACAACAATAATTGAATAATACAACTGTAATTTTCAGTAAATCTTAAAATGAATATCCATGTTGTGATTCCTAAATGTTTTTACTTTTAAATGTATTTAGACAAGTTAGTATCATTTTAATATTGGCTATTAATCGGTTATCAACCATAAGTTGAAAATAATAATTGTTGCTTTCTAATTGACCAGAAATATCCCTAATTTTCATATGCTGATTACTGTTATGATGACTGACTAACAACTGATAAATTAAAGTGGTTTTATTTGTTTTAAAGCTTACACTTGAGTAAGCAAACTGTACTTTTTATGTAATCTATTTAATAAAAGGGAACCTTATTGTAAAGTGTTACCGATTAGTTAAACGTACCGTGAGTTCAGTGTTGGAAAGGTCAGTTGTTTTAACCATCCATTAAAACGAATCGGTTCAAATGAGTCATTAGTTCGCGAATTGGACGTGTCATTATCGGACGTGTGCCGGTGTGTGCTGCCTTGTCGAAAAATGCTACAGTAGCGCGAATCGATCACAGAATGTCGATTAATATTATATGAAATACAATTATAATACAATTCTAAGTTATAAGTAGCTAATGTATAGCCTACTGTAGACTAGGCTACTGTTTTTATTTTTAAAACGGTGTGAAAAGTAAAAATTATCATGAAATATTCATATTTGACTTGTCAAAGCACACTTTCCTTAGTAACTGAAACTTTCAGTTATTCTTGTTCAGCTGGCTGACCGTACAAATATTCATATGGTAGTTAGCATTTTTTAAAGGGAAATTAAATAACACATAAAAATTTACCTTTTGTTAAAAAAAACTGTGAGTCTGCACATGCGCATAACCAGTAAGTAGCAAATCTCGATGGGTAGCATGAATCGTCAGAACACCGGCGGTTGGGACATCCCACAAGATGTGTCATTACAGAAAACATTTCATCACTGGATAGTTTTTTTTTTCGTTTATTTAAAGTGTGGTTTATGTCAGCTGAATGCGGAACGCTTTTCAGAGAAGATAAGACAACGTATTTTAGCACAATTCACACCCAGCGGTAGCCTAATTCAGGAAAAACAAATCTCCCAATGCTCCACATGAAACTTTAGTCTCCCGACCTTACCATCGTGTCGTTTATTTTGATTTATATGTGCGAGGGAGAGAGCAAGACAGCGCTTAGTTTTGAGACGGTGAAGCCGCCTTGCTCCGAAGAGAGAGAGAGTGCGCGCGCGCGACCGGGGCTCTCTCTCTCTCTCTGCTCGTTCAGTTAAACGTGCGCCCTGTCACAAGCGCAGCAGTTCATCTACATTACTCACCGATCAAATAGGACTTTGGCGGTACAAAAATTCGCTTTGGACGCCGTGCTATGGTGCTTGATAAAGGACAAAAGGGACAGTTGTGAGTTCACGGTCTGTAGCCTACATACTATGGCTGAGTCAGAGCAGGAGCATCGATAAGAGGACTCGTTAACGTCGAGGGCATACAATATCGATGGATCGTAAAACTTAGAACCGGTTCTCGAGTGGAACCGGTTTTCAATTCCCATCCCTACTCGTGGGAACGTGATATTAACGTGATTATAAGTCGTGGCCACGAGATCATTTTGTTGAGGTGACGACATACTTATGTCGTGGCCATGCGATGCAAAGTCGTAGCCTCGAGATCATATTTGTCGTGGCCACGAGTTATGTTGAGGAAGCCACAGCTGCCAATACTGTAACCGTACCATAGCATAGACTGGGCTACAGCAGAGATGGAGATGACAGAAGAAATAACATTTTACTTTAAATTAGGAATGTCATATAAATATATAGTGCGGTCTTTGGCATTAAGACATGGGTACGTTATAAGTGAAAGACACCTGAGGCGCATTCTTAAATTGAATGGGCAGTTGTTTTGTCGCAGTTTTGCACTGGCATGAAGTTGGTTTGATGTTGGACGTTCGATATTCGCATTTTAGGGACTTTCTCAAAATTACATGCGACATTGGCATAAACGTTTCCAACTTCAATAGCATTTGAAGACAATGACTTACAGTCATAAAACCAACGGTACATTGTTCACCCAGGTCTCATGTATGATGCACACCTTTTAGATTTTTTAGATTTATGACAACAAACTGTTAAATCATATGCAAATAATGCTATGTATTTCACTACTGTATGGGATCATATACAAAATATATTACAATATTTAAAGCTCAATAGCATTTTAAGACAATGACTTACAGTCATAAAACCAACTGTACATTGTTCACCCAGGTCTCATGTATGATGCACACCTTTTAGATTTTTGATATTTATGACAATAAACTGTTAAATCATATGCAAATATTATTATGTATTTCACTACTGTATGGGATCATACACAAAATATGACAATATTTAAAGCTCAATAGCATTTGAAGACAATGACTTAGTCATAAAACGACCTGTACATTGTTCACCCAGGTCTCATGTATGATGCACACCTTTTAGATTTTTGATATTTATGACAATAAACTGCTAAATCATATGCAAATATTGCTATGTATTGCACTACTGTATGGAATTATATACAGAATAAGACAATATTTAAAGCTCAATAGCATTTGAAGACAATGACTTACAGTCATAAAACCAACTGTACATTGTTCATCTAGGTGTCAGGTATGTGACAGTAGTGAAATACATGGCAATATTTGCATATGATTTAACAGTTTATTGTCATAAATATAAAAAATATAAAAGGTGTGCATCATAGGCTACATGAAACCTGGGCGAACAATGTACAGTTGGTTTTATGACTGTAAGTCATTGTCTTCAAATGCTATTGAAGTTGGAAACGTTTATGCCAATGTCGCATGTAATTTGGAGACAGTCCCTAAAATACGAATATCGAACGTCCAACGTCAAACCAACTTCATGCCAGTGCAAAAGTGCGACAGAAAAGCCCATTCAATTTAAGAATGCGCTTCAGGTGTCTTTCACTTATAACGTACCCATGTCTTAATGCCAAAGACCGCACTATATATTTATATGACATTCCTAATTTAAAGTAAAATGTTATTTCTTCTGTCATCTCCATCTCTGCTGTAGCCCAGTCTATGCTATGGTACGGTTACAGTATTGGCCGCTGTGGCTTCCTCAACATAACTGGTGGACACGACAATTAGATGTCGTTCTCTCAAAATATGAAGTCGTGGCCACGAGAAAAATATATCGTTCCCTCAACATATGATCTCGAGGCTACGACTTTGCATCGCGTGGCCACGACATAATTATGTCGTCACCTCAACAAAATGATCTCGTGGCCACGACTTATAATCACGTTCCCACGACTTAATATCACGTTCCCACGAGATATTATCACGTTCCCGCGACTTATCACGTTCCCACGAGTTTATAAGGCCCTGTCCCAAATGGCACACTCCGGACTTGTGGACTTCCTCAGAGTCCACATTTCGGTGACATCATGTACTGCAGACCTATAGGGCCCTTAGCCTTGAGTCCGCGAGGGCGCATTGAGAGGTATTTTTGGGACAGACTCGATCGTCAGGCCGGAAACAGGAAGACGGTCTGATTGTTGCTATGGACAGGAGCTACAGGTTCGGGGAAATATGCTGCCCTTTTGTTGTTGTGTTTACATATGACTCAGTAAAGCCCTGACATTCTGTTCTATTTATTTAATGAATCCTAGTGCGATCGTATTATTCAGCTCGCTATTATTAGCCTATGTTTGAGACATCAACCACTGGTCAATGATCATAATGTTTGTATAAACTTGTCATAAAAACCGTAATGATAATTACACTTAAATGTTTTCTTCTCAGCCATGTTAACAATTGTCCGTGAGCGAAATCTCCTCCCATCCGTCGTCTGATTGGCCTTTCGCAAGGATTCCTGGGTAGTTAAAGTGCGTGGAGCCTGCATCTATGCGGGCTTCACGGAAGACCGCTTCAAGGGTACAAAGGGGGCGCTGCTGAGCACACTTCAGAGCGTTAACATGCTAAATGGGACGGCCTACGGACTCGTAGACTCGGCGAGCACGCGCAATTTAAGTCCACGAGACCGAAAGTCTGCATGAAGTGCGCCATTTGGGACAGGGCCTATGTTGTGGCTACGACAAAAATAAGTGAACCGAACATGTCCCCTCCCGGTCACCGTAATTTACTAAAAAGTTGCATGTAGCAAGAAGGATGTAGCAGTGCCAACTGTCCGTGATCCAGCTACACATCTAGAAGTAAGTATTACGTGTTTGTTTTCCAAATTGCCTTTGAATTTGTCAAGCTCATAATAACATGTTAGACTTATAAAGTTTGTGATAGCATGTCATAGCACCATAAGTCCATCCAGCTATGTTGTTATTTTTTTATCGCGCTGAGAGTGGAATCTTTATTTGTAAAGGACAGCACATCAGAACAGAGCAGCCAAACAAGAGATATTGCTTGTCAGACAGACGCAAAACCGCTGACCTAGTCTGTCGGTACTCAGTAATCAATGAAGACGTTTCATGTTCGCTACAGGAGTTCAGGTATGTTAAAGGGTTAGTTCACCCAAAAATGAAAATTAAGTCATTAATTACTCACCCCCATGCTGTACCAACCCCGTGAGGCCTTCGTTCGTCTTCGGAACACAAATGAAGATATTTATGATTAAATCTGAGAGGTGGATCACTGCTACATAGGCTGCCTAAGGGAATGAAACTTGACGGCCCAGAAAGTCATTAAAGAAAATGTTTAAATATTCCATGTCGCAACAGTGGCTCAACTATAAGTTTATCAAGCGACGAGAATACTTTTTGTGCGAAAAAACAAACAAAAATAACGACTTTATTCGACTATTCCTTTTCTTCCTTGTAGGCCTGAAACGAGACTTCAAGAGATTTCCACGACGCATGCGCGAGAATTGCGATCTCCTTCAACTACTTCAGTTAAGTTCTCGCGCGTGCGTCGTGGAAATCTCTTGAAGTCTCGTTTCAGGCCTACAAGCTGTTAACCTTATAAAACCCCGCCGCCACACTCGCCAGTTTTTTAACGCTGCGGTAAATCAGACACGTCGGTAGAAAAACATTCTTGTCTCCAATTTTTGTTCAACGGGTCTGGTAGTGTCACATTTCAGTTTGGCCAAGTAGCTGCTAAATTTCTTTTCTTTGACTGGCAAGAAATACCAGCTAATACTAAGGTTATTTACTTGTTATGGATTGTCTGCGGAAGTCTGCCGGAAGTTAAGTTTGGGCCAGAGTAATGCACATGCGCAGTACCGTTTGTTTATGTTGTTACTGCTGAAAGCGTCTATACAGAGGACCTCTCTCGTCGGAAAAGTTGGGTGGGAGCAGCAGCTCATTAGCATTTCAAGGGAAACACTAAAACGGTGCGTTTTTGCACAAGCCCAAATTTGGCTATTTTAAAATGCTATAAAAAAATATTTGTGGGGTATTTTGAGCTAAGACTTCACATACACACTCTGGGGACATCAAATATTTGTTTTACATCTTGTGAAAAGGGACATGATAGGTCCCCTTTAAATAACCCTCTTTTTAAAAAACTCACACATGCAGAGTACAGATAATTTCATTTGCTCCATATGGTGAATACGGGATCATCGCGAAAATATTTCTACATTGAGCTCTGAACAAGAGTTCACACAGGGCCAATTGCTCTGGCTGATTATTTGTCTTTTATCTCTTAATTATCATCTTCAGGACCTTGGGCGGCTTTAGTGTACATGACCACCCAGAATTCATGCATACAGTACACGCCTTCACACAAACATGCTCACACATTTTAATATGCCGTGGTGCCATCGGTGCAGCAATGATTCAGAATGCCGTAAAAACCCAGGGTAAGTGGACTCCCGGGCGGGGAGATTGTCTTTCCCTGGCTTCACACAGGCCTTGTTTTCTCAGTGTATAATAATATCTAATGATGATGAGCCTTGATTACCGCTGCAGAGAGTAGCAGGCTACTGGAGCATGGAGGAAAAAAGCAATTTAGCCCAGTACAAAACGTGTCTCCCGCAGAGACCATCACCAGAGTAGACTGCGCTGGGCAAGAATCATTAAAGTTCTTACAGGGTCTGAATTCTAATAAAACTCACTCCACCACCTGTGTGTGTGTGTGTGTGTGTGTGTGTGTGTGTGTGTGTGTGTGTGTGTGTGTGTGTGTGTGTGTGTGTGTGTGTGTGTGTGTGCGTGTGTGTGTGTGTGTGTGCGCATGCTCCGACCTGATTGGACACATTTAATCTAAAATCAGACATGCAGGTCAGATTGTCCTCGTTTGTCTGGTTCCTGCTCTGTGTCAGATGGCATCAGTTAATCGCACAGCCATTTTTTAAATCCTATAGCTGCTGTTTGAGAGCACGTTTACTCCTCCTGACAAACCATGATAACTGAGACAGCCCGAAGTATTCTGAATAGATATAGATGTGGTATTATTACTCAGTCTAAAGAGGTCATTTTGTGTTATGTCATGTGTCTAGTTACTCTCCAGTCTCTAAAGGGGCATTAAGACTAACAGCAATTTACAGAGCAACCGAAAATCATACATATTCAATGAAAATTGCTTATTTGGGGCAGCAGGAGTGATCATTACAGATGCGATGTGGGTGTGAATGGCAATGTGGAGTTCAAATTTAAGCAACATTTTTGTATTTGTTGTTATAAATATTTTAATATTGGCCAATGTTAGATATATGTATTGTTAATAGTATATGTCAATAGTATATGTAAATATGGATATAGTATGTTACAATTACCAATACCTCCTCTTACTCTGTTATATAGACAGAGATATTCCATTTTATTTGTCACCAGAAGTCCGCCGGATGAAAAATGCATTAAGGTCTTTCATGAATATTCCACATTTTTGTATCCCCACCCACGGACAGTCAGATTGACAGAGGGTTATTAACAAAAAAGATATTGTAAGAGTAGGTTTATTACTGAAAATTGTATCGTACTTAGTCTAATCTTTAAACAGAATTATGGTAAAACTGGAACACTATGGCAACAGCTTTCTGGGCATGTAACCCTCACTTAGCTCACTTTGGTCCGTTTTGTGTGCATATTTCATTCGAACCGATTGTTTAGTGCGGACCAGGGTTCGGATGGCAGAGTTCAAACTAATTCAAATGAACCGCACTAACAGAGCAATCGCGCCAGGGTTCGTTTTAATCGAGCCAAACATGCCAAGTGTGAACACCCTTAAAGTTTATCTTTTAAAACACTAATAATGTTCAATGTAATCTTTAGCAGATCTCAAAACGAGTATCCATTATTTATTACAATGTGATGCCTAAATAAAATGATTAATTTTACTTTTTTTAAAAAAATTTAAATTTATGTAGACAAAATACTATCTTTTTTTTAAATCAGCAGCTAATATAGACAGTGATCCACCTCCTATAAGATATTCCAGTCAAGTTGTAGTAGTAACTCTTAGCTTGTTCTTTGTTCTATATGATTTATCTCTGCCCCCGTACAGGAACATTAAAATAAAAAATTATGCATGGTGTCAGAAGTTGTGGGAATTGCGGGAGAGTCTGATTCATGCATTGATAATCATTAATCTTCATGATATAATGCATTGTGCTCTGCGATTTATATACATTAGTTTTTGCCTCCCAGAAAGTTTTTTAGTGTTTGAATGTAATTTTTAGTGCCTAATTCATGCACTAAATGAATGCATTCCATTTGAGCTCAGGCATCCAATAGTTATGGCTAGACCACTAATAGCATCTACTGTGAACAACAATGCAGTTATTAGACGAGCTCCAGCGCTGAAATCGCTGTCAGTCCGAATGCCCCTTGAAAGAGTGCTTAGGAATAATGGAGCTGTCCATGGTGCTGACCTGTTTTACTAGGTCTTCTAGGGTGCTGAAAGGACAGTGTTCATAAACAGGAACAGAAAACCAAGACCAAAACTCTCCTGGCAATAAGCGTAATAAAAACCTACTGGGGAATATTTTAAGAAATAATGTTTAAAGATGTGAAAGAACAATGACTCAGGTCAAGTTCAATCTGCCTACCTTTGACAAGTTCAAAGGTAGCCCAACAGAGATAATTGTGCAGTATAGTTTTATATAGGCTACAGAAAATATCAAGAGTCTCAATGGCAAATTAATGTTAAGGGGAAGCATCAGACTGAGCACATGCTTGGCATGAGAAGGTTTGTACAACACTTCTCTCTGTCAGGTTTCATGCCTCGTCCAGTCGTGCGTGTATTATGCTAAAGCACTTAAAGAGCCAAATGTGTTTGGTGTAAGAGTGCATATGACAGCTCCAGCATGCAAATTACCATTTAACTTCAATCAAAGTAATTAGATGTGAAAGATTCCATTTGCACAGGCACTCTCACTCAAACATCTTGATACATCTTCAAACAAACATTCACAGGAGTACAATGAGCAGAGATGCTGATATTCAAACATAACAGGGCTGTCAAGAGGAACAAACACACTCATATGCCTGCACATCCACTGAACTGATGTAATTGTCATTAATCAGAAAGAAGCAGTCTATATGTTGACCTTAATTAGTATTATTTGTTTAAATACTTAAACTGATTGTTTAATTATGTTATCCTTCAACGGCAGCCTATTTAACAAATGCACCAAAATAGTCCAACATGTAAAATTTTTCATACCGGCGATTTAGGGGACGGATATTTGAAAGAGAGTGAATAATCATGTTCCATACAGCTGAACCTTTAATGATTGGTCATCAAATGGTTAATGGTAGACAAGTGTAAGGTTTCTGAAAGGCACTCACACATCTATATTGCATCACAGCATGTAAATACAAATTGGACTGAATACTTTCCTATAGCCATCTGCTTTGTATATCAGCTCTCTTTCTGCTTTCTTGGTCGTTCTGATTTTTACGTTTCTTGCCAACAATGCTCACTGGCCCCACTACCAAAAATGTTTATGGTAAGGTATTTTACAGTTAACCAATTAACATGTTATATATATGCTAAAGAATTTTTTAGTTAACCAATTAGCGTGGTTTTAATGAAGCCTTTTAAACATTTTTTTTTTCTGTAAAAATTACAACTTTTTTACGGTGTATGGTGCAATAATATATGAAATACCAAACCTATGTATATTCCTATGGTTTAAAGGAGTCTTTGAATTGGGTGAGGGGTTGGTGCTCCTTACATAGCCACAGCCGTCAAAGAGATCAGAAGACAACTGGGGATTTACAGAAATCCTCCAAAACCAAGTCCGAGGATAACTAAGGCTTTACACAATTCTGAGTAATGAGGATAAAATGTCCCCAGAGCGATATTTTGGTGATGCACAGATAAATGTCGCTTGTGTAACTTGTCACAGAGTCTATGAAAATTGCTGTATGCTGCAAACATTTTCAATTGGTCTCAATATGTGTATATAGAAAGCAGAGCCCTCTCATGTGTTTAATTGATTGTTTCTTTGTTTTCAGTGAAATTCTGAAAGAAACATTTCCAATTGATTCAATGCCCAGAGTAATGAGTAGATTGCAGAACATTTGAGCTTCACTTCTGAAGATATGGGATAGTTATTCGCCCACTAAAAGCTAAAGCAATAGATGCTTTTAAAAAATTCATGGTGATTCTAAGCTCTGTGATTTGTTTTGACAGGAAAAGGGGGGCACTAAAAAGGTTAACCCAGATTTGGCTCCTCTCCTTTGGGGCAGCATTTGCCCGAGGCTTGGCTCTTCAAGTTCTCACAGTGGAGAAACCAAGAGATATCTGACAGCTCAGATACCAAGGATGATTAAACAAATGCATTTGTTGCGCATTTGCCATTGTATCATTTATGCAGTGAATCTTTTCTTTTCTTCTTGAAATTCATAATTTCTGAGCCCCATATTCTTTTCTCTATGTAATTCTCAATCTTTTTCTACACAGCAGATGCAAGAGATTAATCAAAAAACCTATTAATTAGGTCCACATATTGTGGCTCTATAAAAAGAGGAGAGAATGAAAGAGAAAGTAAGAAATACAGCTGATTATATTCTAGATTAGTAATAACCTTTGATTAACAGGAGGATCCTAACAGCTGCATCCTAACTTAATCATTTGGACCAGATTAAGTCCGATGGACTGATCTCTGTCATTATTGTTTGGCTTGATTATCTCCTTATTTACAAAACAGCCATAAGCAGGGCAGCAGATACAGCAATTCACATTATAAATGATCCAATGCGATCCACTCTAATTCATAATGCACGCTGGCAGACAGGAAGTGCTTTACTGTGTCTGCTTTATTTTGCTGTTAAAATGTCCCCCGTTTCTTTATTCGTTTTATTAGCAATGTGAAGATCAGCCACGGAAAGGTCAACAATAAGACCTCCAGGCACAGAGGGATCTGTATTAGGATTATTGCCCAGAGAAAGATAAGCAATACGAATGTCAGCCAGAGAAAGCTACATTTCATCAGCAGAAACCGAGTATCAGCACTGGAGGAATTAGTAGTAGGAGGTTCAATGACACGACCCTCAATGTCAACTAAAAAAAAAAAACATAAAAGTTTGGCATAATCTTTTATTATTGTGTCTCAAAAAAATTAATCGAATGTAAATCATTAAAGGGGTCATGAACTGCATTGTTTTATTGTTTTATAATGTTTCCTGGGGTACACTTATAACGTTAGTATGATTTTTACATAAAAATTGTAATTTAAAAATTATTTTTCATACCCTGATTTTAGCCCTCTGATTTGAACGCTCTGTTTGAAGGGGCGTGTCTGCTGTGAGACTTCAGTGTAAATCACTGCTGTGATTGGCTGACATGTTTGCATATGAAATAGCTAAGTATTACATGGAACTCTATTGAAAACATTTAACACTTTTTTACTGTTACAGCTGTCAAGGTTAACTAATCCTGAAAATTGTTAATTATAGCATTATATTTAGATCTATGGCATTATATTTAGATTATATTAGATTATAACAGATTATTTTTATCCTACAAAGAGAAACAATGTAAAGTTGACCATTTAGTCACTTGTTTGATTTACTGACACATAGACAAAGAACATTTGACTGCTACATGAATCATTAGCTACATATCAGAAATCACTGGTCACAGATCAGGCATTAGAATGAACACAGTTACTTACATGTTGTGGCAATAAAGTCCATATCGTAAAAGTCTGTTTGCAAAGCCTTCGCAGAAATTGCGACTGATTTACCAAAAAAAATCCACAGTGAAATGTACCAAATACAAATAAATAATGCTCAACTGAAACATTCACACTTTTAAAAATACATGACCACACTATAGCATTAGGATCCTTTGAAAGGTAATGTTATTTTTAGTCCAGTGATCATGTATCGCTCCTCTCCTCGTCATCTCAACACGCCAGAGGGCAGGGGCAAATTTGCAATGATGAAGTAGACGTTGATTTTATTCTGCAGAGGTGGTCTTTCACCTATCTATCATAACGAGTCGTTCTCTGGGCTTAGTTGCAATAATAGCTGTTTTTGGACTAACAATGGAGTTTTCAGTTATGAAACTTGCAGGATATTCTTATAGAATGATGACTTTTTATATGTCAAAAGGGTTCTCAATTCATGACTCCTTTAAAGGTGGGGTATGTGATTTTCTTTTTTGACCATTTTTTCAAAATCACTTGAAATCCTATTCCTAACCCACTAACAGCCACTGAGTTAGAAGCACTGAAATAAAAATTAAGCAATTTAATAATATGTGGAACGGGCAAGACTCGAAAAACTCCAGCCAATCATTTCCAAAACTACAAGAATCATTGGACAGTCAGTGCGTCAATCAAGCGGTCCTACCATACCCCCCGAACCCCCACCCCCCTCGCGCATGTCCCCTTCGTGCGCATACTCAAAGCTCGTGACCCAATCAGTGCAAGTCTCCCCGGTACAGAGAGAGAGAGAGAGTAAGTGCGCATCTGAATCTCGCGCATCTGAGTTTTGCAGATGCATGATTGCGCGGCCATGCTCTTCGAATGGGTGGAGTCAGGGCCAGCGTTGGAGGAAAGAAGGTAGGACCTTTTGAGTTGTGTATTTTCCAAATCTGCTGGCCGTTTTGCAAATCCCATACCCTACCTTTAAGCATAGTGAATTAGTAAAAAAAGTAAAGTGAACTGACTTAGTTTTGTTAAAATAATATTAATATATAGAATTTTTTTAATTCATAATTCATGATTCATGATAAAAAAAAAATACTTTTTACATTATTTTTTGTAAAGGTTACACCACTTTTTTTTCTTTAAATGTATTTTCTTTTTCTTTTTCTTTTTTTACATTTTAAACTATGCCCATATTTAAAAAAAATGTTTTATACATGTTGGGTTTTTTTCTTAAGATTTTTTTCTTTTCCTATCTTGGGCATGCTTATTGTCCACAAAGAACATCGAGCATTTTAGCTACCTTTTCATCTTTATCAGACAGTTAATGCTTGACAAATAGACATTACGTATAACATATGCCAGAGTTTGTATTTGACCCTTCTGGGTGTGTCTGTAATCTCACTGTTTACACTCTGATATTGATTTCCACTGTTTATTCTCATTTCTGAATGTGAATATTTATCTGAAGACCACTGACAGAATAGAACTTCAGACAAAATGTCCTCTATAGAGACCCCTCTTCCCCTCAACTTTCTGTCTCTCTTTGTTATTCGTATTCATTTCTTTGCAGCTGTACAACTACATACTATATTCCAGGGTATATTGTGTAGTTTAGCATTACAGTCTTGATCTTTTTTAAGGACCCTCATCGTCCCCTGGACTGTTTTAACTACAGTATTAACAGCAGGCTCCCATAAACCTGAACATGCACAAAACTCTATATCGTCTCTGCCGCAAACTGTAGGATAGACTGTGTATAGCAGGTCATGTGATTAGCTCAAATGAGCTGAAGCCATCTGGCTTCTCTTACTGATGCTTATGAAGCTTCCATCTCATGTGCCAGTTGTGATGAACTCTAGCCAAATGCACGAGTTTGCTTTCGTGGTAAATTGCTGATCTGATCTGTGCATGCATATGTGTGTTTGTGTACACTATTATTATTTCGATGTGATCAGGAACAGAGAAGGTCAAACTCGAGCACGCTTGCTGCACGCACATTTGGAGACACGCACACATGCTGTGCCACCCCTGTGAGGTATATTAAGCTGGTTAATAATTGCCTCATTTCCTGCATCTTGGGGTTTTCTCAGCAATCAATCGCCTCAAACACATTGACGATGCACACTCTCAGCTATAGTTAGACACATCAGGGGGCTCAGAATGTGTGTGCGTGTGAGTATCCCTCTTTTATGTCTTTATGCTATTTTTTATGTGTTCTGTATACACTGCCATTCAAAAGTTTGGGATCGGTAAGATTTTTTATGTTTTTAAAGGAAGTCTCTTATGCTCACAAAGGCTGCATTTATTTGATTAAAAAAGTAATATTGTGAAAAATTATGACAATTTACTTTTAGTTTTTTTCTATTTGAATATATTTTAAAATGTAATTTATTCATGTGCAGTGCTGAATTTTCAGCATCATTACTCCAGTCTTCAGTGTCACATGATCCTTTGGAAATCATTCTAATATTTTTCTATTATGCTGATATATTTTTTTTTTTATCAAATAAATGCAGCCTTAGTGAGCATAAGAGACTTCTTTTAAAAAACATAAAAAACCTTACAGATCCCAAACTTTTGAACAGCAGTGTATACGAGTGTGCTCCTGTGCAGGCTGCGTGAAGCCCATCTGGGTGTATGTTAGTGCAGTTGTCATCAGTCTGCCTGTAGCCTAGGCCAGATGGTCGTGCCTCTGCAAGCCACTCAGTAAGTACAGCACAGATCCGGGCATGTGGGCCAACCACTCCACTACATCTCACTTAAATAGTCCCTCTCTCTTACTCTCTGGCTTCCTCTGTTCCCCCATCTCTCTTTCTATGCACAGTATATATCAATGTGATACTGATAGCGTACATTAGGGGAAGCATTTGTTACTCATGATGCAAACACATCACACTTACACACTTACTGCACAGTAAGCACCATTCTCATCTCTCATCACCTTCTGTCTTTGTAGTGTTCAGTGGGGTACTAAAGTTTGAGACTGAAACCACACTGAAATTCTCTCATTTTAATCTGGAAATAATATTTAAAACCAAAATGCTATGATGCTAGAGGAATAAGAATGATTTCAGATTCGGCACTATTTCTAGGTATCTGTGACAGAAAAAGGGGACAAAGAGACAACTAAGACTTGTATAAATTTTTTTAAAGCAAATTGTTATACTAAATTAGAAAAAAAGTCAAACTTAAACATTTTCAGTAGTTTTGGAGAGATTTTGCCTCTTTTTATAGACACTGTTGTTCAGAAGTTTGGGGACGAAAATAAATTGTATGTAGTGTAGAAGTAGATTGCATTTAAATTATCAAAAAATACAGTAAAAACAGCAATATTGTGGAATATTATTTAAATTTCAAATGTAACCTATTCCTGTGATGGTAAAGCTGATTTTTCAGCATCATTACTCCAGTCTTCAGTGTCACATGATCCTTCAAAAATCATTCTGATATGCTTATTTGGTGCTCAAGAAACATGTCTTATTAGTATCAATCAAAATAGTTGTGCTATTTAAACTGTAATACATTTGATGAATAAAAAGTTCAAAAGAGCAGCATTTGTCTCAAATAGAAATAGTTTCTAACAATGTAATAGTCTTTACTGATCATTTTGATCCTTGCTGAATAAAAGTGTTAATTTCTCTAAAAAAAAAATCTTACTGACCCCAAACTTTTGAATGGTATAGAAATATGTGCAATATCGGTGTATTGTAAGCCAGAGTCACACATTCATTTCCCATTTGAGCACATCAGTGCACGACAGCTCTGGCCTATTTCTCTTTATGTTTTCCTGGTTTCATCACCATCTCTATATCTTTCTTACTCATGCTCATGCTGTTCAGTGTCTTCTTTTTGCAAAGCTCTGTCATAGATGGCGGCACAAATCTGCCTCTCTCATCCGCCGTCTAAGCTTTCAGGATGAGATTAGATCAGGTTTTGAAGAAATGACAGAAAACAAGTCCAGTCAAGGTAGAACCGGCCACTGTGCCTATTGCTTTGATCCGGTCTGAGATAATGGCTTGGTTTTTTTGTTTAATGCATTGAAGAGGATGATAATGTTATATGATTTTGGCAAGAGAGGCCATTGCCGTTTGGGAGATTCAGCTGGCTGACACACACACACACACACACTGCAAAACACAAACACACAGAGAGGCAAATTACCAGGGAAATTAGGGGCAATTCTGGGCCCTAACCACTTAACCCAAAGCCAATGAAAGAGAGGGAGTGAGAGATGAAGAGAGGGAGGCCTGAACCTGCTGTCCATGATGAAACAAGCCAGTGGAATTTAATTTCCCTCCGGTCAAGAGATGCCAATAAACACTATTGAATCCTGTTCCTGCCCTGACATGATAGGAATTTAATTTGAGACCCACAGGGATCTCTCTCTCTCTCTCTGTCTGCTTTGGAACACTGCCCCTCTCTCTGTTCTGGATGTTTGCACGGGCAGAGAAAGAAGGAGAGAAAATGATTGAAATTCCTAGTCCGCATCCGGGAACACACTCACACGCACACACACACAGGTTGGAAGGCATCTCACAACACTTCCCTGCAGACACGTGCACGCTTGCATAGAAACTTCAGTGATGCAGCCTTCAAAGTTGCGAAGAATGTTTTGCCCTGGTATGATCTTGCGGCAAAAGTACAGGGTAAAAAGAAGAAGCCCTGCACAAGATATCAAACAAAGCGACCACCTACATTTTTATTTGTTTTTAAAGAGGACACAGAGGCAGTCCTGGCTCACTCTGTGCCCTAGTTGAGTTATGACTAAAGGAAAAAAGCAAGGACGCACTGTAATCATTGCTAAAGTTCTAACATTTTGTTTAAAATAAATCATTTTAAAGTGAATTTAAACATAATGTACTGTATGAAAAATGTATATTCATTTTGAGTTCGTATATGCTAACCAAGGGTGATTTTTTTTTAATAATAAAAAATAACAGTAATATTGTGTAATGTTATTACAATTTCTTAAATAAGTTTTCTATTTGAATTTATTTTTTACAATGTAATTGATGTCACATTCTTCAGATATCATTCTATTATGCTGATTTCTAATTATTATCAATGTTGAAAACAGTTGCTTAAAGGGTTAGTTCACCCAAAAATGAAAATAAAGTCATTAATTACTCACCCCCATGCTGTACCAACCCCGTAAGACCTTCGTTCGTCTTCGGAACACAAATGAAGATATTTTTGATTAAATGTGACAGCTGGATCACTCCTCCATATCCCTAAGGGATTGAAACCTGACGGCCCAGAAAGTCAATGAATCATCAAAAATATCTTCATTTGTGTTCCGAAGACGAACAAAGGTCTTACGGGGTTGGTACAGCATGGGGGTGAGTAATTAATGACTTTATTTTCATTTTTGGGTGAACTAACCCTTTAATATTGTTTTGGAATCTGTCATACATTATTTTAGGATTCTTTGATGAATAGAAAGTTCAAAAGAACATTTATTATAAATATAAATCTTTTGTAACATTATGAATGTCTTTACTGTCACTATTGGTCAATTTAATGTGTCTTTGCTGAATAAAACTTGGGGATAGTTATATTTAATTAAACATTTCCTTCACACGTGTTAGGCTAGTGGTATATATTTAGTTTCAGCTGGGTTTGAAAGGGCATTATTATCCTGAGAGCGCCCAAATCTGGAAGAAGATGCCGATGGGGGATCGCTGTGAACCAGGGGAGAGTGTTTAATCGGAATGGAGTTCCTGCTGTTTAACAGTAGGAGAGCTGCAGACTGGACGTCCATTAGACACAGGACATTTCCCTTGATCTAGACACACAGGCCTGTCCGTCTGTGAATAACCAATCTGGCCTTGTGAAAGATATTGTAAAGTATTATTCATTATCTGGGACTTTGCTCACACTGAAGAATTCTTTTCACATATTCTTTGAAAAGCAAAACTGTAACAGATTTTAAAAACGCTTTTTGATTAGGCTATCTCTTATTTCTGAACGCTTAACATTAGAGTAAAGATAAAACTTAATGGCTTAAGAAAAATTTTCTTTTTTTTAATACACATTGAAAACATGAAACATTTCAAATGGCACAAGCTATCGGTGCCAGAAACAGATAGGAGAGGTAGGAGAAAAAGAGCGAGAGACATTATTGTTTAATTACAACGGAACTGACATGGAAAACAGAACAAATTTAAAAAGTGCTCAGTAATATTTCTGTCCGGGTGTTTGTACTTGGGTCTGAGGGAGAGAAAGCGAACCTGTTTTAGGCTAATGGGTGAACAGCGAAACCTGGCGCTCTGTTCGCTGTCAACCTGTGTGTTAATGTGCTGAATGTGAGAGCTGTTAAGGTCAGTGAGCAGGCAGAGAAAAGCTTCTTTCTGTAACAGAGGATTAAAGTTGTTTTATGGATGTGTGTCACCTTGCTCTCTTCTCCTCTACAAAGGTTGAACATTAAAGCTTTGAACCTCCCCTTCTCCGTCCGTTCAACCCACGACACCTCTAATTAGACCTGCAGCTCCGCCTCTGTCCGCCCTCACATCTCTCCACACGTGTTCCTATTCCATATTCACTTATTTAGAAGTGGCTTTTATCGCACTTTTATTATGGGCTCTTAGCGATCAATGCAGTTGGCAACTGTGAATGGCATTCTGGGAAGTGCTCAAAAAAGAGGCACATTTATAGCAATGTGAGATCTCCCGCTGTAGCATTGTGTTTACTCCGGGCACTGATTAATGAAGTAATGTTATTATAGGGCTTTTTAAGTTGGAGAGCAGAAATAATGTTTTTAAAGCCAAGCGGGCAAGTTCACAGATCTGAGAGCAGGCACACAGAGTCAGACGCTTAAGGAGAATTCTGAGAATGAGCGAGGCAGCATGAGTTCAGTCTGTCTCACACATCTACACGCGGGCATCTCTGCAGGGGTTACATGCTTATGAGAGCCGCAGTCATCCAACAGCTGGCATCATACAATGCTATATTACTATTGAATATTATTGTTCTGTGCATGTAAAGCCTGGTTCAAAAATGTTCAGGCAGAATTGGGTTTAATAAAATAAAACTTTTCTGACTTATAATTTTTTTTAAATAAATTGCAAATAGATCTTTGCACCTTTTAAAAAATATATATAAATCAATAGAAAATGGTTTAACTTTTTTTTGTCTTTCATTGTCAGCTCCAGAACTATAGCAACATTTTTTGCCATCCAGCTACCAAGTAATAAGATTACGATCAAAATCTAACCACATTTGGGGGACGAGTTTGTAACTGAGTGAGCTAAATCTGACAAAACCTTGTGGAAGGTCCTCATTTGTAAAAACGCAGATAGTTTTTGTTAGGGTTAGTGTGGGTTAGGTTATAGTATTTATAACTAGCTGTTTATAAAAATGACTATGGAATGTCCCCATTTATATAGCTTAGGAAATGTGTGTGTTGTGTGTGGTTAACCCTACGTCATGGGGACCAAAAATCAAAAACCAAAAAATCAATGTCCCCACAATGATGGCAATATCCGAAATCCTTCGCCTTGTGGAGATATTTTTGGTCTCCATGAGGAAAACAGCTCATAAATCAAGTTGTTTTTTTGTTTTTTTTTTATGTAAAAATGCAGAAAGTTGTATAGTGTTGCTATGTCGGGGGATAGAATATACAGTTTGTACAGTATAAAATTCATTATGTCTATGGAATGTCCCTATCACACATGAAAGCCCAACGTGTGTGTGTGTGTGTCACTTGTTTAAGGCAGAGTTCTACAAACATTACTTCTCTGTGTCTCCAGTTGCCTGGCCTTTAATGTAATTCTTTAAAACATAAAGTCGGTTGTTTGTCAATTGAAAAAGGCATAATTAGCTTCCAAACAAGTAAAATAATAGATCACATTCCTTTTTAAAACTGTGGTATGAATGAAATGAGAGTGAAACCGAGTATCAAAAAAAAATGAGAGACTAAATGACTGAGATTGCACATTTAAATTGCTTACATTTGTAAGGGAGAGTGTTTTGTAGCTCCCCAGACAGCAGCATTTAGAAGATAACCTACAAATGCTCCATCAATTTATTTGCATGTGCTGTTACAAAACACTTGCTTTTGCAATGGTAGATTCAACAGTAAAACAGACACATTTAGTGTTATGGCATACATGGACACTTATAACATATATCATACTACTACTGATACATACTGGGTGCTACTTTCAAACATTTTACAGAACAGTGTGGATTCTGAGGTATATCGCAATGTCTTTTGGGATCAGGATCAAGGTGTACGGATTAGGATTAAGATATTGACTGCAAAATGAAACTTGAGGCAACTTTACACTTTGATTTTATTTTTTTCACCCTTGCTGTTGAAAGTAAGTAATGTCATTGAACTTGTTTGAGGCAGAGGTCCGGTGATTGCCAGATCACTCAGCCAATGTTCTGCCTTTTGTGGGTGGTGAGTAAGTACAAAACGTGTGTAACTAATTCTGATGCAAAACGCATCCAAAAGCAATTAAGAGTTAACATCTGTTGTTTTGAGTCTCAGGGTCGGGGCGCATTTTAAAATAACAGATGTACAGAGTGGCTCTTCCCAGCTCTCACGCTGTATCGTTTCACTCCGCCACGCATCTGTGAGACTAAATTTAGGGTTACGTTTTAAAGGGGGGTTGTGGGGGTGATGAATTTTGGAAATGAGTTGTAAAGCCCTGGGGGGCCATATCATTTGTAGGGATGTAAAACAAAACAACATATTTTAAAAATCGACTTGTTGGTGTGTTGCCTGCATGACTAGTTAACTGCAAGCTGGTTCACCAAACCACAACTGGACATATTTTTAGGGGGGGTTTATGTAAGACACATTTGTTTAAAACAGCTCCGTGGAACACAACAGAATGCAGGATACATTTTCTAAAGTTAACCTGTTAAGCTGCAACCCCACTTTTGAAAAATCCCCAGAAATGGCATACCCAAACTGAAACAGATGCAGTTCATGAACCCTTTGTACTAAAAGCACAAGTAAGATCTAATTTGAAAGCTGACACCTGGCAGTTTATTGTAAATGTGGAATTAATTAGTCATAATGAAAACATTTTTTTTTTAAATGTCTTTAAAATTTTGTAAAGTTATTAGAAATGTATTTTTATTAAACATCTTCATGAAAATAAAATTGAGGTTGGCATTGTATCAATCTAGAAATGCACTGAAACTAAAGCCACATGTCTGACCATGTTATATTTAAAATTTGAAGTAAGATAAGTCTAAAACTCTGCATTTAGTTAAATGTTTTTCAAGATCATGTCATATGACTTTATTTTGATTAGACTCTAAAATGCAAACTGATATTTATTGTCATCTTCTAGCATCTATTCAGTCTATTGTCTCTATTGTTTTGTGGTGCAAACGAGCCTCATTCAGTGTCAGTCTCCCCTGCACACATTCACACCTCTCCGGCCTGATTATGGCTCTAAATATGCTTTTCTTTTGTCTGCATTACAATCACTAACGACTGGCTATTCACACTGTTTCAATCCCTTTTTTCTTTTATCAAAGTTCTCACTTCACATTTGAAACTGTATCAAATGCCCTTTTTGAAAAATAAAACATTTCAGTAAGCATTCCTATTTAGAAAATTTCATAAAAATAACAGCTAATGTGCTGGCAGGTGCACCTAGAGCTAGCTAGCATGTTAGCTTAGCACACCATCAATACACGACAATTTATGAGATTAAAACCATGTTTGTGCTCCAAACTTACTTTATAACGCAAGTCGAGTGTTTTAAATAACCTTCTGTGATCTGATTTGGCTTCAGATGAAAAAATAAGACAGAAAATATATAATTTTATAGTATACTGCACAATGATAAAGTCTATATCGATTAGCATTACATTATAAATATAATCTATTATTATGAAAATACCTGACATGGCTCGAAGAACATAGGTAAATCAAATATCATTGCAATCATGTTTATTGTCTTCAAAACATCTTTATCTGCATGTTACAGCGATCTCTGGAAGCTTTGTTTGTGTCAGGGACTTCCTGGAATGTCACATGGTTATAGCACTTCTTCGTGTGTTCCATATATGGACTAGGGGAGAGCGGGGCACAACCTAACACATTTTGGTTTTGGCTCAATTATTTAAAAAATAATTAAGTTAGATTCATCTTTTTTTTTACACAAGCAACATACACATCTCTGCTACATATGAACACTTAAAGTTTTTTTCTAGGAGCTTCCATTTTCGTACAGTTGCACTGAAAGTGACAGAAGTGCAAATGTTACAACCTACCCCATATGTGGGGTTAATTGTAACAGACAGAGGGGTTAGTTGTAACACTTGTGTGTAACACACATAATTCAGTACTATTTTATCTGTATAGTTTGATATTGTTTGTGCATCTGTATAGATAGATATCCATACATCCATCCTTCATCCAATCATCCTTCTATTATGGATCAATATCATGGATAGAGACATAGAAAAGGGCTGCACAGTTTTGCAAGCAATACATAAATAAATAAATAAAATCATCAAATATTGTAATTGCAATTGAATTACATTTATGTGTGGCAGCTGCATGTAAAATTATTATTATTGATAATAATAAAAGTAATAATAATAAAAACTTAATAAAAAATTTTAATAAAAAAATTAAAGGGTTTATTGCATTAAAACCAGGCTATATTTAAAAAAAAAAGAAACAAGTGATCAATGCATAGTAAACTAAATAAAAAAAAATAAAAAATTCCAACATTGTTTGTGAAAGTCCAACAAAGTTAAATATATAAATAAATACTCAAACCTAGAAGTTGTGTGGCTCCCTGTTTTCATTTGATTATCATTGTACACTTGGCGGCTTGTTTGTAACACTGTGCTACATCTAACCCCGCTGTGTAAAACATATTTTAAGCCTAGCTAACAGTTGCTAGGAGTTGCTGACATGTTTCAAAACGGTGCTATGTTTTAGCCAACAAGACAGTTATTAAGGCAATATAAAGTTAGATTTGGTGACGTACACACCCAACTCAGAAACCGAAAAAAACCTATGATGAAAAAATGTACTTGCATGGTGTCAAAACACTCTTTGTCCAGCATCTTCATGAAATCTTATCAAAACTTTCCGCAAATTCGCGGGAGACCGTCTTCTGGCAGCGCGAGAAAAAGAGTGGAAACACAACCGGCTTGATCCCGACTAACTATGTAAAAGGTCCGTGTTACATTTAACCCCGCGTTAGGTTGTGCCCCGCGCTCCCCTATATAGACCTTATGCACCAGAGAAACGAGGGCGCCGCCATCTTTAGAATATTGTCTTTGAACTTCCGTTTTTGCGGTCGCTCTGTATATTTCTATGGCATCGCTGTCCAGGAGTAATTAGCTGGTGAAGTTGATTTACTTATTGTAGAGTTAACGAAAGTTATCATGAGCATTGTAATGTTTATGATAAGCATTGTAAAGCATATGTCTTAACAAATGGACCTTGGGAATTTTTTTTAACGAGCCGTTCATTCATAACTAGGCAAGATCGCTGTGATAATACAGACCGGAAGTCAAAAGACAAATGAGCTCAGCGCGGAAAAGGGGCGTGGCTACATAAGGTATATACTGTGCATAGGGCGCCGGCGCCCTCAAGCTGCCAGTATGGATTGAAAACACAGTACATCAGAGTATCCAGTGCTCATAATGTTTACATCGACGCATTTGGGTATAAATTCAATAAACATTATTCCTGTCTATAGAAATATGATGTAAACCTATGAGAATCTATCAATATTTCTCCACATCTGCACATTGTTGAGCTAAAAGCCCTGAGGGACGTTGTTTTGTCAAGCGCTGTCATGACGACAGCACAGGAGTTTTTTTCTGAATGGAAGCGGCTGACGCTCATAATTCATATTAAAGGTATCGACTAATTTTTTAATTACATAACTCCTGGCACAAATTAAGACATAACTGTCATTACAAGTTTCTCAGAATACAATAGTGGTCAAATACTGAAACTTGAGTATTATATCTTTTTAATGATGTATAGTTTGTCAAGGTAATAATAACATTAAATATGACAGTAACTTTGAACTATTTAAAAAAAAAACGCTTCAGTGCGCCGGCGCTCTGGCAACGGTTAAAGGGTTAGTTCACCCAAAAATGAAAATTAAGTCATTAATTACTCACCCCCATGCTGTACCAACCCCGTAAGGCCTTCGTTCGTCTTCGGAACACAAATGAAGATATTTATGATTAAATCTTAGAGATTGATCACTCCTCCATAGGCTCCCTAAGGGAATGAAACTTGACGGCCCAGAAAGTCATTAAAGAAAATGTTTAAATATTCCATGTCACAACAGTGGCTCAACTATAAGTTTATCAAGCGACGAGAATACTTTTTGTGCGAAAAACCAAACAAAAATAACGACTTTATTCGACTATTCCTTTTCTTCCTTGTAGGCCTGAAACGAAACTTCAAGAGATTTCCATGACGCGCACGCGCGAGAACTTAACTGAAGTAGTTGAAGGAGATCGCAATTCTCGCGCATGCGTCGTGGAAATCTCTTGAAGTCTCGTTTCAGGCCTACAAGGAAGAAAAGGAATAGTCGAATAAAGTCGTTATTTTTGTTTGTTTTTTCGCACAAAAAGTATTCTCGTCGCTTGATAAACTTATAGTTGAGCAACTGTTGTGACATGGAATATTTAAACATTTTCTTTAATGACTTTCTGGGCCGTCCGGTGTCATTCCCTTAGGGAGCCTATGTAGCAGTCATAAACCTCTCAGATTTAATCATAAATATCTTCATTTGTGTTCCGAAGACGATCGAAGGCCTTACGGGGTTGGTACAGCATGGGGGTGAGTAATTAATGACTTAATTTTCATTTTGGGGTGAACTAACCCTTTAAGAGGTTGGAGTTGACACACCATCTCAAAAACATGGCGGAAAGCTTAGAGATTCAACATGAGACATGCAGCAATGGCCAACGATGTCAGTGTTTTTTTATAATGGCAAAGCTGAATTTTCAGCAGCCATTACTCTTACTATTTCTCAATTTCTGTCACATGATCCTTGAAAAATCAATCTAATATGCTGATTTGGTGATCCATTTCCTATTATTATCAATGTTGAAATTGTAATCATGCACTTTCTGTAAAGCTGCTTTAAAATGATGTGTATTGTGAAAAGCGCTATACAAATAAACGTGAATTGAATTGAATTGAAAAACAGTTGTGGAAACCAAAATACATTTTCAGGATCCTTTGATGAAATGAAAGTTCAAAAGAACCGCATTTATTTTAAATAGATTTTTTGTAACTTTGTACAGGTCTTTACTCTCACTTTTTATTTTATTTTTTTTATTAGATTTTACTTTACTGTCACTTTTGATAAATTTACTGCATCCAAAATGAATAATGTCTAATTTCTAAAAAGTGACCCCAAACCTCTAAAAAGTGACCCCAAACTTGTGAAAGGTATTATTTTAGTGCCTGTGTTTTTATTGCTGTGTTGTGCTTTATCCGTTAGAGTTTGTACATAAGGATGTATACTGCAAGGTGTTCGATACTCATTTATTGATTTATTTACCTCAAATTCTCTTTAAGATACTAAGTGTGAGTGTCAGTAGTCCACCATGATGTTCTTTTACTTTGACATCTCACACTGTCTCTGCCCACGGATGAAAACTATAGGAAAGACTGCCTCAAAGCCCCCGATGGCCTATTAACTGTCACACATCCACCTCATTCATGATCTGCTCCCACACGCTGCAGGGCCGTGTGATGCAGAGACCCCCTGGCCAATAACTAAGGCACATAATCAGTATTATTGTCACAATTACTTCAACTTTCTCTATGTAGAAACTTGTTAACGAGCTTTATAAAATTGTTCAAGCGCTATATGCTTCACGGGAACTATCCTTTTATAAGAGCGTCCTTGATCAGACACAGTGACCTTTTCCCACCTTTTCTGTAGTCAATGTTGAGCTGTGCTGTCTGTGTCATAATGGGAAAGCTCTGGTAATGATGCTCCAGAGAGATCGACTTTCCTTATGGGCGTCTATGTGTGCCGGAGCAGTCTGCACAGTGTGTTTGTATGGTTGATGTCGGTCCCTGAGGTCTGTATAAGCAGAGTTTTGATACTGAATTAATCGCAGGAGCCTTTGAAGTTACCAGGTAGCTGAATCTCATGTGAAGTTCGCAACAAAGAAAGAGATGCCATCCCTAGAGGAAGAGTTTAGGCCTGTACGGTGTATGTGTGGTCCTGGTAAACCCTGTGTTATGGGGACAAAATTCCCCCACAAAGATGCCAATATACAAAATCCTTGTGGGGACATTTTTTGGTCCCCATGAGTAAAACAGCTTATAAATCATGTTCAGGACTGTAAATCAATGCTATGTTCAGACTTCCAGCTAACATTTGGATATCCACCCATTTTTGCATATCAAGATTTTATTCAGATGGGTTTTTGAAAATCTGGACCACAAAAAACTAAAACAATCACTATGTATGTGTGTTTGCACTCCTCCTGAGCATGTTATTAGTGAATGTTATGATGATCTATCAATCTTATATCTGAACCAATAATTGCAGAAACTGGAGAGTTAAAGGTTAGTTTGTGTGTGTAAATGTGAATGTGTTGTATATTAAGTTGTATATTGAGACATTAATGTTACATATTTCTGGACATATTTGATATAAAAAATAATAGAAGAGAGTGACATTCACAGAAAATGATGGATAAATGTGTAATATAAAAAATATATGAATACGTATGTAAATTCGGCCATTATATTGTTGATATAATGTATATAATTTGTTTATTTTTTTATATTAACTTTCATAATTTAGAATTTAATTGTGTTTGTTATTTATACATTAGGCCTACTTATTTTATTATAAGTTGCAGTACCTTTATTTCGAAGGATTGGTTCAAGTTTATGCGCAAATGCGGATTTCACGTCAGATTCATTAGTTCATGCAAGCAAGCGGCAAGCACATAGCCTACTTTATGTATTCTCAGATAAAGATTTATTCTCGTCACAAAGGACGTTCGTAAGGAAGATTCAAAGACTATTTCCCTTTCTCGCAGCATGCAGCCAACGAGGTATTTTGTTTTATTTGTCTGTATTTTGTCAGTGAAATGTCATTAGTTGCACGCTCTTTTGCGCATAGCTTTCGCTTTGTGTCAAGCTGATGTCATTTCTGTATTTTTTTGTTTATACCGTTTAGTTTTCACGGTGGATTTGGAGAAAAGTCTTCAATTAAACCTGTAGCAAGATAACCACTTGTGTCTGCGTATGCTTTGGAGGGAGTTAAAACGTACAAGGCTCACACTGTGTTTCTCCTGTGTTAAAATGACTTTTAAGTGGTTAAGAACAGTTAGTTCTAGTTCTAATCATTATCACAGCAAGCCGTTCAGTTTGTTAATTCGTCCTGCACAGGACCGGATTAACCATTAGGGCAACTGGGCACTTGCCCAGGGGCCCACGGGGCGCGATATTTTTTTTCACAGGATGGTAGGGGAAGATCCATGAATATTCATTAGGGAACTCATCCCTGATTAGTCTGATGACCTACCCCCTAACCCCGCCCCTAAACCTACCCGTCACTGGGGGTCTGATGACCTACCTCTAACCCCGCCCCTAAACCTACCAGTCACTGGGGTTAAGACCAATCAGGGATGAGTTCCCTAATGAATATTCATGAGTCTTCCCCTACCATCCTGTGAAAAAAAATATCGCCCACGGGGCGGAGTGGCAATCGGGAGAGTCGGGAGTTTCCCCGGTGGGCCGGTAGTGTTTCGAAAAAACTGTGAGTCTGCACATGCGCATAACCAGTAAGTAGCAAATCTCGATGTGTAACATGAATCGTCAGAACACCTGTCTGATCAAATGTATTCATTGCAAGTTCGCCATGCGCACTTGGGGAAGAAAAAAAAATTTTTTTTTACATTTTTGATAGTGGAGCGTATATTTGCACTAAGTGCCTGTGTTTTTAGCAAAAAGACGGTCGTCGCGGAATAGCTACAATGGCGTAGGGCGTGAAGAGCTTGATAGCTGTTTTTGATGCGCTCGACTCGAGTTCGAATCCGCCTTTTGCTGAACTCTCTCTTCTCCCTTTTCCCAACACAACACATATGAGATGTAAAATGTATAACCTAACATAAAGGTCTCTAGCGTTATATTTTGCCAACGAACTAAAATCGAAACCATGATATGGCTTTGTGCCTTTATAAAACAGCACAAGACTTTAAGAATAGGCATCCTGTTTGTGCTGGGTGATTTAAAGAGAAGTGTGCACTTTGCTCACGCGATCAGCATGGTTATCTGGTGTTTTCTCCTAAATAAAAGCTCAAGGGTTTATTTCTTGCAAGTGAAGAAATTAGGACAAGTGTGTTTTTTTATTTTCCTATATTATAGTGTAATGTAGGCTAAAATATACTTTTGAAATATTCATTTTCATTTATATAGTAGTACATTTATAGGCTATATGGATTTTACGTCATAGGAATAATTATATAAATCATTATTACATTATTATAATAATTGTTTGGCATCCTAAAACACCATTGATAATGTAATGTAGACTGAGACTCTCATAACTAAAAAGAAGTTTGAGCCCTCTTTATTGTCCTGGTACAAATCAATGTTTTTTCTTTGGTCAAGGAGCAGTTCATGGGTTGAAGCTCTTAATTTTGATCTCTCAAAAAGCACGAGATTGATGCATTTAACCTTAAAATGTACAAAATTGTCTTGCGGGGGAGCATGCCCCCGAACCCCCCTAGAGGCACAGAGGTCCACCCAACATAGTTTTACAAATTCCTATGGGAAAGAACGACCATTTATAAACTTTAATCCAGCATAGTACAACAAAGTTCCCTTTAAGTCAGTAAAACTGTAAATGCCGTATTACAAAATACTTGTAATTACGCCTATTCAAACTATTCTGTGATGGCTGGGTTGTTTGGTTTCATCAGGTAATTTTAGCCTATAATGGACAGTCTTGATATTTAAATTCAGCTAAGCTAAGACAATCTGTAAAACAAATGTCAAAATGATTTTATGTACCATTCATATGCAATTACTTTCTTTGTGGAAAGGACCGTATGATTGTCAAGTGTAGTTGTCTAATTAAATTATAGCATCTACATGCCTAACCAACTAACCAATCTCTCTCTCTCTCTCTCTCTCTGTTTTAGGACTATGCTAAGAAAGAGAAAGCCATTGCAAAAGCCCTAGGGGATTCCAGGGCAAACTTCTATTGTGAACTATGCGACAAGCAGTACCATAAACATCAGGAGTTTGACAACCACATCAACTCGTATGACCACGCACATAAACAGGTAAACTCGAACAGCAGGTGGTTGAGCTCATTAGATGGAGAAGCAGGAAAGAATACAGAAATGAAAAAATATTTGGAACAGTGATTCAAATTTTTCCCTACAGTATATAAAGCCATTACTACCTTAAGCAAAGTGTCGCTGTATATGCATAGAAACTTGCTTGGTTAAACATTGCTTGACCATTGTTTGTTTTTGTTAAAGTAGTTGAAGTTTTTGTTTTCCCAAATAGTCAGATTATTCTTAGCATATATCGTACGAATTCGTACGAGTGAGTACGAGACGGCTAATTTGTACGAATTGGTACGACCTCATTTGTACAAATTCTTACGATTTGTCTTAACCCCAGTGAAGGGTAGGTTTAGGGGCGGGGTCAGGGGTAGGTCATTCATGCGAATACATATGAATTGGGCAACTCGTAAAAAATATACGATTTAGCAAAAATCGTTCAAATTCGTACAAGTGAGGTCATAAAATATGTATGAATTGCTGTGAGATCGTGTTAAAAAATATATAAACAACCCCAAACTTTGAATGGTTGTAATTTTTAGAGGTATATACTGTGCGTCTCAGACAGCACATCATGAATCACATAATACTGAACAACGTAAAAGTTTGATTGTTAATCAAATCTGCCATCATTATAACATATGACATATTACCTGTTACTGAGAAAATAATATTATCCTAAGAGTGGTCTATGGAATTTAAAAGTTAAAACATCTTGATACTTTATTTAGTCAGGACTTTCATTAAAAATAATTAAGCAAAAAAGAAAAGGGAGAAGAGATCAGATCAGATCAGATCAATCAAGAGAAACCAAAAATCTGCTAAGTAAATAGCAGGGTAGATTGATAGGAGGAGTAGATGAAGTAAGGAGGAGGAGAGAGCTGAGGATGTGCTGACTGGTGCCAGGATCTCAGACTGGAGTCTGGTGCCCATCTGTGTGGCATCTGAGATTAAACATGTTCCCTGGCATTTCGAGCAGCAGAAAACACTAAACATGTGCAGCGCTAATTCTGGGCCATCATCATCCTGGGTGCTTCTAACAAACTGAGCTTCTAACAATGAACAGCCCACAGACTGATTAAACTGTCTTCATCCAACAACTTCAAATGTCTTAACCATCATAAGCCAAATACTGCATCTTTAGAACTCTAAACTTTAAACGTACAAAACTACACTCTAATGAAACATTTCATATGTACAATTACATGAAAGCCAATGCAAAACAGAGGGAGAGAGATACAGAAAGAGGGAAAGAGAGATGTGACTCACTCTCAAATCTCTGCTGAGTGACAGTTATACCAAAAGCATTCAGAGAGAGAGGGAGGAAAGTAATTACACATGTTGTTGCGATGGATTTCATCTCTGTGCAAACATGGCTCCGATCAAACCACAGATGACTGCACACTTGTTCATCGTGCAGATGTGTCTGTTCCTGTTAGTCAAAGTCAATGAGTCAGAGATGAATGATGCCAGCTCAGCACGAACATCCATAATATTCCATAATCAATCATGAGATTTTCAGCCGAGTGTTTCACATCAGTACATTGTCACAGAGAAATTAGCATGGCATTCTTGTTTCTGTTTAATTAATTGTGACCAAACGTTTTTTTTTTCTTGTGTAAAATGTTGAGATTACTCATCTTTGTGTCAAATGTAATAAATACTGCTATTTTATGACAGATACCACAGTAATACAGCATTATGTCTGAATTGTAATAGATTCATTTGTAAATATGAGCTGTGTCCTAATAGTTAGACAAACTAACTGTGTATAGTCAATGGTGTAAAATATGCTGAGTTGTGAGTTTGACGGTTTTAGGCAGTTGGGTGTTACCCCAAGCCAGCCGGTTCACATATGGCACTAGAAACACGCAGCCTGGCCGTGCTCCCTGGTCCTGAGGAACAATCCTGTATATTTTACAACCCACATAATCCCCAGTCACTTAGTGCGTGTGTGTGTGTGTACTGTGTGCATTGACGTGCACCAAACATGGATGAGAGGTTTGATTTTATTAATCTTTAAGAGCCACAAAACCTTTCCTACAGAGCTATTTCCTCACTTCAATAAAAAGAGGAGGGAAAGGAAGAGGTGAGGCATGAGACGGCATTTACAGCCAGCGTAAAGAACGAGAGAAGAAAAGACATGGAGTTACCCTCATGTTGTGTTTAGGGGTCTAAAAGATCCTAAGGCAATTTAATAGCTTGAGAGAAAAACCATTGAAGTGTTTTGAAGAAATTGAAGAAATTTTACATTACTTTTCATTTGGGTTTGTAGGGTAAGAGCCTATATATAAAACATGAATACGTTCAAGGAATTTTAAATGCTAAGATTCTGTGAGATATTCTCAACTTCATACTCAATATTTAATTTAGTATTTTTTTTCTGTTTTTGTGTGAATTCTTTCTATCTGTCTGTCTGCTTCAAATTTGTTTTTGAACATGGTTTTGTCAAGCAAAAACTTAAAGTTTGTACTGATAAATGTTGCTTTTTTTAGTTAAAATGTGTTATATGAAATCTTTTTAATTCTTCTTCCTAGCATTGAAACTCAAATTCAAGACCTGAATTGGAATTTACATTTTCTCAGTCGCTTTGGTGCATTTCTCAAATCACAACTGAAACTCTCAAAACTAGTTGTTCAACCTCCATATCATTTAGTCACTTGTGCACATCATAAACAATTTCTCATTCTTTTGAACAAATTGCAAATGTTTTAATACTTTCATACAATTGATTATGAACAATTGTCTTTTATTTCCTACATTATCAATTGCTAATGTCATGCTGATCAAAATGTACTGGTTCTTTGTTAAATAGTCTTACCCATCAAAACAGGCATTAGTTCCTTGCATAAGTCATTAAATGCAAAATGGTTGAATTAGTTGTCACCTGAATTGATGAATTGCAGAGGTGAATTTTGAGTTTTACTAATGAAGGGAAATGTAAAGTGTTAGAATAGATCAACTAATGATCAACCAGTTCTGTAAAATAACTCATAGGAGCATTTCATGAAGCTTCATTTGGCAAGCATATATAGACCGAGTACAACTAGTGTTGCAAATGCTAACAATAGAAGAACAACAAGGAAAGGAACAGAGGAAAAACAGTGAAAGAGATAGAAGAGGCCAGGATTGTAGACATGTTTCTAATGAAAAAAGGGCCACTATTGTGGATTATGTTCTCAAACATGACCTAACAATGGCCGAGGGTGGTCGAGAGGTACAGTCGAATGTTGGGAGGACAACCGTGTCCTCAGTCATTCAAACGTTTGTTGACAGAACAGGTATGTAATCAGAAAATGTTCACTATACTGTAATATTGTATAATGCTCATTTTGCAATATACAGTAAATATACATAATGTGTGTATATATATATATATATATATATATATATACAAAAAAAGACAATGTAACACAAACATACACGTACATATATAGTGTGTGTGTGTGTATATATATATATATATATATATATTTATATATATTTATACTCCTGTCTTTTTCTTTATATCGCACAAATTGTTTTAAGAAATACACTTACTGGTTTGCAAATCTTATGCAAAAACAATTGTAAAAGACATTCTCAATTGATTTCTGAATGATGGCAATCCTGTGACACATACATCACACAGAGAGAGAGAGAGAGGCAGGCAAATATTAGCGGGAAGTGTCAAGAACTTTTTTGAACAGTTCCACTAGAGACTAAGAGAAGAATCTGGAGGGAATCCCCTGCTTGACTCCCATGGCTGAGTTGGATTTCAGGCTAGAGACACACAGATATGAACTTTGGAGATAATCTATATTTCATAACCCATAGTCACTGGGGGGTGCTGAGGAAGGATTCAATCGGATCTGAAGGAGTCCAAGCCTAGTCATGTCTGTGTTTCTATAAAAAGCGCAGCAGGCTGCTTAATGTTTAAAAAATAGCTGAGGGACGTGTGTGAGTGTAAGGTCTATCCTCAGGGCATTTAGGTGTGTGGGTGGGGGGCAGCTCTGGGAGAAGATAAAGAGATTGTATTTTTAACGCTGCTCAAACAGTTCATTTGTCCTTCTATGAACCATTCCTGTGTGGCTTCACACTCAGAAAGTGTTTTGAAAAAAAAAATGGAAAAGGAAAAAGTGGTGTCTGCTTTCTCAGCCAAAAGCGGTGAGTCAGCAGCCTGAAATAAATGAATGGATAACAGTTGTAAAGGGAAAAGGGGATAAAATCAGACAAATAATTGCACAAAACTTCATTTGCAGCAGATGGAGGAATTTGTACGATTCTTCGTGAACTTTTAAAAGCCTGAGGGTAGTGAGAGCGGTTCTGTTATGTAAACAGCCACTTTAGATGTTCCAGTCATTACTCGAAGCCGCATTGCGAGTATCTGATAAGACAATAATAGAATATTTGCTAGAGGCTCTCTGTATCTACCAGCAAGTCAATATCCATTTTTGATAAAAAAAAAAAAAAAAACTGCTTAGAAATACAGCGCTTATACAACCGATGTGTTCTATTACTAGATATATTGACATCACACACACACACACACACACACAGTGAGATCGGGAGTGATGCGTAAAAATCTGTTTAACCAATTAAAAATTAGCTAACCCTGTAAGAAAAAATAATCTGTTGAAAAACGGCAAAGGCACTGGCAATTTTCTGACAGGACATTATCCTTTAAGTTTTCGGATATTTCCTTTAATCCTAAAACATGCACATAACTTAATGCGTAATTCAAAATACAGATAAAACCCCTGTGGAAAGTAAATATGGAAAATTTCTTTATATTAACACAGTATATTGGGTCCTATTACAGACTTTTCTGAAAGTGTGCCTACATATCATGACATACAAGCAACACCAAAAATTTACAAGCATTAAAATTATGTAATAAATGATAAAAAATCAATAAATAGTGTACATATATATAGTAGGCCTATATATTCGTTTGTATCACTCCGTTTGCTGCGGCTGTTAGCCCGGATTTTATATCTAATTAACAAATTAATTACAGCATACTTAAATTATTTAATTTTGAATGTATTACTATAAAAATGTAAGTGAATTCTACTACTTTTGTAGACATATTTGAATGTGTGGAAAACTTTAAGTTCAATGGATTAAAATTGTAAAGTTTGTGTACTGACCACGCCCCTTCCCCCCACACACGTGATGCACGCGCACACAGTTAGCTGTTGCAACTAGTCAGGCAAGCAACGCCATTTTCTCTCGTGGTTGAAAGTAAATGGGAATTCGTAGAGATGTTCGTAAGTACTTAAAAGCAAATGTTTTAGCCAGTCTTGTTATTTCTATTTTTCAACGATTTTTGTTTGTGAGTAGTGAAACCGTTGTTTTAAGTAATTTTGGAGTTTTTTTTCACTGGTCCCGCTTGAACTTGAAACAGGCGAATTTAGCAGACATAGTTTCGTCTGTTCATTTGTTGTTTTTTTCTCTCTCTCCTTCAAAATTATGTTTGTTAGTAGTCTAAAACATAGTTAAAACCGTTTGGGACAAAAATATGCCCAAAACCCTTTTCACTCGCGTGCACCGAACAAGATCCCGCTCGATCTTCTGACGAATTAATCTGACTTTTTTCGTCCGTTTATTGTTTTAAAGGGTTAGTTCACCCAAAAATGAAAATTAAGTCATTAATTGCTCACCCCCATGCTGTACCAACCCCGTAAGACCTTCGTTCGTCTTCGGAACACAAATGAAGATATTTATGATTAAATCTGAGAGGTTTATGACTGCTACATAGGCTCCCTAAGGGATTGAATCCTGACGGCCCAGAGAGTCATTAAAGAAAATGTTTAAATATTCCATGTCACAACAGTGGCTCAACTATAAGTTTATCAAGCGACGAGGATACTTTTTGTGCAAAAAAACAAACAAAAATAACGACTTTATTCGACTATTCCTTTTCTTCCTTGTAGGCCTGAAACGAGACTTCAAGAGATTTCCACGACGCATGCGCGAGAACTTAACTGAAGTAGTTGAAGGAGATCGCAATTCTCGCGCATGCGTCTGGGAAATCTCTCGAAGTCTCGTTTCAGGCCTACAAGGAAGAAAAGGAATAGTCGAATAAAGTCGTTATTTTTGTTTTCGCAATAAGCCAATGTAAATCATGGCTTCACGGGGCTTATTGCTTTATTTGAATCTGTAGCGGAAGGAAGTAGTTCTGCACAAAAGAGGGTTATATACACTCACCTAAAGGATTATTAGGAACACCAGTTCAATTTCTCATTAATGCAATTATCTAATCAACCAATCACATGGCAGTTGCTTCAGTGCATTTAGGGGTGTGGTCCTGGTCAAGACAATCTCCTGAACTCCAAACTGAATGTCAGAATGGGAAAGAAATGTGATTTAAGCAATTTTGAGCGTGGCATGGTTGTTGGTGCCAGACGGGCCGGTCTGAGTATTTCACAATCTGCTCAGTTACTGGGATTTTCACGCACAACCATTTCTAGGGTTTACAAACAATGGTGTGAAAAGGGAAAAACATCCAGTATGCGGCAGTCCTGTGGGCGAAAATGCCTTGTTGATGCTAGAGGTCAGAGGAGAATGGGCCAACTGATTCAAGCTGATAGAAGAGCAACTTTGACTGAAATAACCACTCGTTACAACTGAGGTATGCAGCAAAGCATTTGTGAAGCCACAACACGCACAACCTTGAGGCGGATGGGCTACAACAGCAGAAGACCCCAAGAAGGCTACAATTTGCAAGAGCTCACCAAAATTGGACAGTTGAAGACTGGAAAAATGTTGCCTGGTCTCGATTTCTGTTGAGACATTCAGATGGTTTGGTGTAAACAGAATGAGAACATGGATCCATCATGCCTTGTTACCACTGTGCAGGCTGGTGGTGGTGGTGTAATGGTGTGGGGGATGTTTTCTTGGCACACTTTAGGCCCCTTAGTGCCAATTGGGCATCGTTTAAATGCCACGGCCTACCTGAGCATTTTTTCTGACCATGTCCATCCCTTTATGGCCACCATGTACCCATCCTCTGATGGCTACTTCCAGCAGGATAATGCACCATGTCACAAAGCTTAAATCATTTCAAATTGTTTTCTTGAACATGACAATGAGTTCACTGTACTAAAATGGCCACACAGTCACCAGATCTCAACCCAATAGAGCATCTTTGGGATGTGGTGGAACGGGAGCTTCGTGCCCTGGATGTGCATCCCACAAATCTCCATCAACTGCAAGATGCTATCCTATCAATATGGGCCAACATTTCTAAAGAATGCTTTCAGCACCTTGTTGAATCAATGCCACGTAGAATTAAGGCACTTCTGAAGGCGAAAGGGGGTCAAACACAGTATTAGTATGGTGTTCCTAATCCTTTAGGTGAGTGTATATATATATGTGTGTATGTATATATTACTGTAAAAATTATCATTTTGGAGTAGCCTAATTTAATTTAAAAATCAAGAATTATTTGTTGACTACATTTTACAAGAAAATACTATTTTCTACTTGAAAATTTCTTTGTAATTGTGAAAATAACTAGCTATTTCTGAGTGAGAATTGTTTATACACTATTTTATTCTGTGTATATTAGGCTACTGGTTATTTTAAATATATTTTTTTATGGATTTATATATTTGAATACTATTAAAATGATTAACAAAATTTAAACTGATGTCCATGTTTTTTTATTATTATTGTTGCAACCCATTCTGGTGATGGGGTAGGTTTTAACAGCACTCGTTGTATTTGACATTGATTTGCAGTTTAAAAGTTGGACATTTCTAAACTACTATAATTTGAAGTTTAAGACAGAGCGCAAAAACACTAGGGAACAGATGTTGAAACAAAATATGTTACAACACTCCCCAGTCTCCCGTATAAAAAAAGTATCTTTTAGCCTGTGTTTATGTGTGTACAGCAGGAGAAACAGCTTCTGTGTGGATGAAAGCTTCCCCCGAAAGCTCCTTACTGCACCTTCCTGCAATATCCGGTTCCAAATCTCCTCTCCTCCCCTCCCTCTCACTCGCATCCTCTAGGCTTCAAAGGGTCTCCTTTCCTGATCCTCTCAGGCACCTTACACACATACTCATTACAGCATTCAAACATATACGCAACACACAAATGTTACAGATCACCTAACCTGACAGCCTGTCATTTTTGGAGCTGCTGAAGAGGGTCTAAAAGAGTTTTAGCAGACATCTTTTTGCCTGCAGCCCAACGCTAACACTCAACACATGAGCCCTGTGCGCAGTGTGCATCAGACGGCAGAGGATATTGGAAGTGTCTTTGGTGGATTATCTGCCTGTGAACGTGCAGATTGGGGTGAGGATAATCCACATGTTGATGTTTTCCTCCTGGGGTGAATGAGAGTGACAGTTTATAATCAACGTTAAGTAGAAACACCAGCATCCAAATCTCGGCCGAGGATTACATGTAGTTCCTTCGCTCGCGGCTGTCAGGAAAAGGTTTGCGGAAGATACATTGTTTCAGCTGGTAGTCTGTAATCTTTAGTTTGAGTTCCAAATTGCTAGATAGGTGCTTCTCATGTGTGGGGTTTTATCATATTTCCAGGAATTTTATTAAATGTCCTTCTGAGCAAAATGCTCTCGCTCGGCACGAAACTGTCCATAGAGATGGTTCGCGCTGAGAGAAGGGAGAAAGAGGGAGTTTTTCATATTCTTTTCAAGTAAATGCCTGAGGCTTATCACTGCCTCTCTGCACCAACTGCAGTTGGCCACAGAATAAGCAGTGATGAGATTAGGCTGAGTGTGATTGGCGCAGACTGCCAACAGAGAGGGTTTGTACTGAAGGTGGTGTAATATAGGTGGCTCTTTTTTTCTTTTTTTTTTATCCGGCAGCCATGGATTTGGAGATGTGAGAACGTGCTGAATTGATGCCACACAGTAGAGCAGAGGTAATGCACAGCCATTAGTAATGTTTAATGGGCAAAGTGGCATGGTATCTGTCTTTGTTACATGGTACCCTTTACTAAATCACACTGAATGCTGAGTAAAATCTTTTCTACTATAGCAAACAGCACTACTAGTGCACATACTCAAAAGAAGGGTCTTTGACATTGATTTCTTTATGCTCATTGTGATTTACACAAGCAGGACACGTTCTTGGATCAGCTTTCTTTGTTGTTGCTGGAACAACATTCCTACCAAGCAATCAGAGCCCACTGATTTGAAAGGTTGGGGAATGTTGCTCCTGGAACAACAAAGCTTGTTGAATGCGGAACTTGTCCTGCGACCTTGCAAATCACAACGTGGAGTTTGTTTATCCAGACAGGAATAATAAAATGAGCCATATGTAATAATAATATATTTTTGGAAAAGTGATGGCCATATCAAAACATATAAAAAATGTGATATATATTTACATTACATTTCAAAAGTTGTGGGTCAGTAAGATTATTTTCTTTTTGAAAGATTTTTTTTTTCAGCAAGGATGCATTAAATTGATAAAATATATATATTTTTTTTTAAATAAATGCTGTTTTTTTTTTACTTTTTACAAAAATACTAAATAGTAAATCAACATTTTCAATATAATAATAAATGTTTATTGGGCTCCAAATCAGCATATTAGAATGATTTCTGAAGGATCATGTGACATTCAATACTGCAGTAATTCAGATTTGTTCCATCAGAAGACTAAATTACATTAAATAAATATTGAAATAGAAAACAATTGTTTTAAATTGTATTAATACTTCACAATATTACAGCTTTTACTGTATTTTTGATTAAAAAAAAATGTAGCCTTGGTGAGCAAAAATCTTACTGACCCCAAACTTTTCAGCTGTTGTGAATATCTTTTAATTTGATATAAAATCACATTACTAGGGCTATCTATTAATTTTAACCAATTACATGATATGATAATATGTAGGCATTACGTCTCTATACCATTGAACATTACCTAAAGTGGCTTCAGTAGAATGTATTGAACAAGGCCCGGTTCCCCGATAACGCTCACTCTTAGCGCGCTAAGAAGATTCAAAAGATATATCTTACCAAAGTTGTTTATGTTCCTAAGTGTGTTCCCCGAAGTGTCCCTTAGGAAGCTTCTTAACACCCTGCCTCTTACGTTCGACGTTACAAAGGCGCTGTCCCAAGTGAAGGTGCTGAATTAGTTGGCATCGATTGCTCAGGAATCGATTTTCCACTTCACGCGAAGGTGCATTACGGCGTTAAGAAAGACAACACGTTCTATGCAAATGAAACATTCCTCAAATTATTCCAGTAACATTTATTTTAACATAGTTTAAGTCATCAGTAAAATATAGACTATTAATTAAATGATCAAATTGTCAGTAATATGTTCACACGATATGTTGTGACGGGTAGACGAACCAGGTATCCCTCGCTAATCATCCACCTTCCTTATCCCGTTGTGCCACTTGTGCCGCTTCTTGACATGGGTTTAACGACTTCTAAAAATTATGTAATACACTTTTATATTAATGGTAAGGTACTTTACAATCAGAATTGATTGGCAAGCAGCTGCAGTTACTTCTGTTTAATGCGGTATTGATTGCTATTGGTTAAAGGCTTAAGGGCTTAAAGCAAAATTCTGCCGCGTTAGCTTAGCAAGCGCAGGTCTGAGAAGGTCCAGCAGCTCCATAATGAGTTGTCTTGGGAGGCGAATTTTTTTTAATATAGCCACGTCAGGCAAAATGTCAAAAGGGCTTAAGTTTTGCCGAATAAAAAAATTGACATGGACTAAACGGCTCCGCGGTCGGCGCCGTCTTTGATTTAATACAAGGACACGTTGGATCGCTACCATAGTTGGTCGCTTACTGGACACCACCATGCTTACCCATTTATAGATCTTAGCCATTTAGAGCCAAATTGTTTGCCAGATTTTAATTATCAAAAGTGATTACCAATTTAAACGCTTTAATGACATTACGAAATAGCCTAGGCTAATTACCACCATATTAGTTCTGATACCAAATAAAGTCAACTTCATTAATAGGCCTGTATCCATTGCGAACATATTTTATTATTAGTCTTAAAATGTCCATAACATAAAATCATTGTTGAGCCACAACATTGTCAACACACCATAGTTTGACTTGTCCTGCGCTGCGCTGATTTCTAAAGACTGCTGCACAGTGGCGGCGACTAGCGTCTTGAGCTCAACCAACGCTAAGAGAGAGCTTACGAATGGTCCAGACCAACCTTACGAAAGTGTGGCTTACAGAAGCAGTGTTGGGTGTAACTAATTACTAAGTAATTAGTTACTGTAATTTAATTACTTTTCTCTTAAAAAGTAAAGTAAGGGATTACTCTTAATTTTTCTGTAATTTAATTACAGTTACTTCTGATGTAATTGAGCTAAATACTGTGTATAGACCAATCCGAACTCACGGCAATTCGAATGCTTTTTATGAGGTGTCTAAATCGTATAACCTCACTAGTACAAATTCGTACGAATTAGCCATCTTGTAAAATAAGTATGAAATGTCACGAGAACAGACTGGTATCAACTAGAACAATTCTATATAAAACAATTGTGGGTTTAACATCAAAATGTATTGTCTGATGTTAAAAAGTATGTTTATAATGTAACCTCCTCCCTTTAAATTGTTTGGTCAGTTTAAGGATAATTCATGCAATTTTATAGTATTTATTTGAAAGAATCAAAACAGTTTCATGTCTATCCTTGTATTATTCAGCTGGTTGAGGTTGATATGGCATTTAGAAAGTAATTAGTAATTAAAAGTAATTAAATACTTTTTAGAGAGAGTAATTAGTACAGTAATCTAATTACACTGCTGAAGAGGTAATTAGTAACTAGTAATTAAATACTTTTTTAGAGTAACTTACCCAACACTGTACAGAAGATATACTTAGCGTACGAACGTGTCGGGAATCGTGCTGTTTAAGAGAGAGGTTAAGGAATAGGTTAAGAACTACTTAGCGATAAGAACGTTTTGGGGAACCGGGCCCATAACGATATGACAATCCATCCTGCAATCAAGTTTGTTTGTCTGTCTTAAGGCTGGAATACACAACTTGAACAGATTTTAAAAACACTAGGCATCATACAGTGGCTGACTTTGTAAATAGTTACATAGAAAAACTAGGCATCATACACTAAACGACTGAGGATCACACACTACCAGACTTTTCAAATTATTACGAACACAACAAACTCACGCAGAAACACGTGTCTTGCTGCTTCTGTAGGAGACGCGTGACAATTGAAAACAATGTGTTCTAAAATCAGCTCAAAATATCAAACATTTTCCTCCAACTGTATCTAACTTTGAAGCTAAAAAGTCGGAGTTTGTGACCATCATACACTACATGATTTTCTGTGAAATCTGCCAACTCAAATCTCCAGAGTGGCTCTGACTTTTGGCAGTTAGCATCAACTTGTCCAGACTGTAAATCAGGGCAAAAATCTGGTAGTGTAGTCATGTAGTGTATTCCAGCCTTTAAATTGGGGTCTGTTCACACAGGACCTGTTATTGCATTCTGTCTGGACTAAATTTTAATAGTACAGGCATATTTTTTTGAGTATTTTAAGATGCAGTGCAAACAGCAGCTACACTTTTTAAAACGACACAAGTGTTGTCACACTAAAAGTGATCAGTTGACTTAACTTAAAAAAGTGAGGAAACCCATTGCCTTAAACTTTGTGTAATTGGAAAAAAAAATAAGTTATGTGAACTTTACAATTCCACATAACTTAATTTATTCAATTATGCATGAAGTTTATTTACCTAATAATTTTCAAGCAACGGGTTTCCTCACTTTTTTAAGTTAAGTCAACTGATCACTTTTTACAGTGCTCACTCTTTCAATGATTCTGTTTTCTGTTGACAGCCCTTCGAAAATGGCTTACACTGTCTCTCATGGTCTTGGTCTCTCCATATTCCCCAGGAGGAGGAGGAGGAGGAGGAGGAGGAGGAGGACAGTGTTAGCAAACTGACCCTGCTCAATGACAAAGACAAAGTAAAAAAGTAGTTTCGTGGGCTGCAGGAAGATCGAGGGAAGGGGACTGCCTGTTTCACAGTGCAGTGCACTATATGGGATGAGTGGGAGAACGAGAAAGCGGTGCGCTGCTCTCTCTGTAGACTGCCATGATGAGTAGGCTCTTATTGTCTTCTGCCCTTGTCAAACGCCTGGAGCTCTCCAGGGTCTCCGCAGTCCAGCTGAGGCTCTATTCATCTCCACCTGCCACATCCCGATAAAGGTACAAGAGAGCACAGTGTTAAAAAAAGAAACCGAGTTAGAAAGGGAGAGGGGAAGATATGACTCATTTTGAAAGCATCAGAGGACCAGCTATACCTGAGGGGAAGAACAGACAGATGGAACGGTGTTAGACAACTCACACACATATACGCAGACACACACAGACTCAGGTGCGCAGTCTATTCCGTTTCAATGCTTCATTATGCAGAGAATATTCTCTCTGTTTCTTAGTGCCGCTTGATGCTTTTTCTTGTGTGTAAAAGAGAGAGAGGCATTCCCACCTGTTTGTTGTGTCAGGTTTTAGACTGGGAGGCAGGCTGACTAATGTTGCTCACATGTGCTCAGGAGGTCCAGAGAGACCTGTCACAATACGGCAGATTTAACTAGGGAAACTGGAGCAAGGAGAAGGACCTCACACACACACATACCCTCGCAGTCGTATGGATACGCAGGTGTTTCCGGTTAACTCGACAAACAGGACAAACAGTAAAGGGTGTTGTAGCAGATATGCTTTTTGTAAATTGGCACACAAAAAAAGCTTCTTTTAAAAATTTTTTTTTACAAAATTATAATGCAAGATATTAAAACTTTTTTCAGATGCCGATACTAATTTTGATATTAACCCTTTCATGCATGAATTATGATAACCTCAGTCAGGATTTTTTTCCTATATGTTTTTATTGCTCTTAAGGCATGAAAAACAAGATTTGATTAGATTTTTTTTTTTAAACAAAATTTTCAAATAGATTTTCAGATGTCCACTTGAGTGGACAGCATGCATTTATGGTTTAAACTGAAGAGATACGTTATTACACATAATACAATAATCAAACCGATAAAGTATGTGTTTTTAACAAACTAATCAATACAATTATATCAAATCATGTGAAAACTATAAAATATATTAAAAAAATATAAATCCGAAATATTGCAAAGGCAATTGACCTTCATACAAGTTGGACTTCGTGTATCTTTGATATCAGAACATGAGGACGTGATTCCATCAGAATTTTCTACAGCCTGTCAAGGGACAACAGTGGAAACCACTCTGATGCTCCCTCCATTGTGCCAGAGTATGTCAATTTACCCTTATTAGCTGATAATTCTGATTATGTTCAAGATGGACACATTTCTAGCATAGCCCTCTTTGAGAAAACCTAGCGATACATTTTTTTCAATCTCATCTGAAATGAGCAGTGTTGGGGCTGGCATAACGCATTCAGATTACTTTTTTGATGTTAAGTAATGTGTTACAAGTAACATGCATTACATAAACAGATTTGTTTTAATGTTACAAGTAAAGTAATGTATTACAAGTAAAATGTATTAACTAATCAGATTACTTTTTGATGTTACGAGTAAAGAAACGTATTACAATAAAGTGCATTACATAATCAGATTACTTTTTGATGTTACGAGTAAAGAAACGCATTTCACGTAACATGCATTACGTAATCAGATTACTTTTTGATGTTACGAGTAAATAAACGCATTACAAGCAACACTCATTACGTAAACAGATAACTTTTTGATCTAAGAAGAAATGCATTACGTAATTAGATTACTTTTTTGATGAAATGAGTAAAGCAATGCATGACAAGTCACATAAATTATGTTATTACATAACTTTTTTCGATGTCAGTGAAAATTACATTCTAATAATACAAATACATTTATTTACAGTCAAAAAAAGTCACTGCAGATTAAGTATTTTCAAAAACAATATTCACAGTTAAGTATGAATTGTAGCTGAAATATAGCCATTGATGCATGAGGTCCACTATAGTGGACAGGTGATTAATCTGATTTATCTCCCAATCTAAAATCAAAACTTGGAAAATTTTACTGTGATATGACTCATTAGATATTGCTTGATGCTGCAATATTTTTTTTACCTACAAGAGTCTCCTAGGATAAAAGGATTGGGTGGATATTCCGGAGCAACTTGGCATGTCTGACTGACCATTGGCCATCTTGGTTTGGAGGGGGAAAGAATAAAAACACAATGGCTTACAACTTGGTTGCAATGTATAGGATGATGCACCAGGGTCCACTGAAGAGATTGATGTGCAACTTTGCCATCAAAACCCTTGCAAATTCAAGAAAATGCTTTTTAAATAGCTGTCCACTGTAGTGACCACAATGCGTGAAAGGGTTAATACCGATATTGATAAATGGCTGGTTCTATACTATTTCTTTGTACAAAAAAAATGAATAAATTAACACCCTTAGAATAAAATAAATGAATTTCAGCATTACACTGTTATAATGTACAGTATGAAAAATATTCATTTTGAGATTTGCTAAAGATTACATTTGTGTTATGAAATGTATTAGTGTTCAAGCAGACTAAAATTAGCCATTTAGATAGTAATAATGGATTTTGGTGGCCTCATCAAAACAATTATTATAATAACAACAACTGAAAAGCATATGCATATTATTTTATTAATAATTGTATGATAAATATGATCGTGTGACACTGAAGACTGGAGTAATTGCTGCTGAAAATTAATCTGAATGGATATTCATTTTGAGATTCTAGCTAAAGATTATATTTTTCAGTGTTATGAAATGTATTCATGTTTATATTAAAATGTGCTTCCAAATTCCAAAATTCCAGTTAATTAAATACTTGACAAATAATGCCATTTGACTATTTTCTTTTATTTATTGGAACTGTATGGATAAAAACAAAAGATAGGATTATTCATAATACATAAATCCGGTTTCAGTTGGATGAGCCACATGTAAAGACACTGAAAACAGCCAAAATATGAATACCTGTGACACTGTGAACACACATCAACTGAATTCTGAATTAATATGGCAATTTGCGATGTTGTCTGGCCATCGTTTTCCAAAGTAATCAATATAATCAACAAAGCCTGCTCAACTGAACTGAAAAGTAAACGATAGTTTTCTGCTTGGTGATTATAAAAATCATGTCACAGATATTCTGCAGTATATAATATAGCAGAATCGTTTGTTGTTGTCCAAGAGTGTGAACAATGAATTTAACTATCCCTTTTGTAGGAAGATCTGCATTTAATGTTACATGATTGAACAAGGCAGCCATGATTGGCACTGAAGCTTGTAAAGATGACAGCTGTCTGCGTGACCCAAACTGAAGGGAGCAGATGAACCACAATGACTTTCAAATTTGTGCAAAAAAAAGTATAGCAGACAGAAATCCAGCTCTTTGAAGGCCTGTTCCTGGTGAAATGTTACAAGGTGACACCTCCATGTCTGGGCTCTGCGAGGTGGACAGAGATGTTTCAGCCAATTAGGGAACAGCCTGCTCTTGTCCCAGTGCTAAAATGGCAAATCTGCTAATATCTACAGTGAGGCCGAGTTCACAGTCAGTGTCAGCTGTCAGACCAGATTTCACACTACCATTGCACCTGCGTTTGTGTATGAATCACTGGTTAGTGTTATGAGTAATGTGCATGTATTAAATGTGTTTGTAATAGAAGATTACAGTTTGATACTCATGTCATATGTTGTTTTTGTATAGATTTACTATTTTATTTGGCGAAGTAAAGGGGGAACGTGTGATCATGACTCAATTCTCTTTTTTTTCATGAGAATTGTTTTTTCTCACTGTTTTTCATGAGTGTGTTTGCTCAAGGTTGTGATATAATGTGGAAGTTGCCAGAAACTCTAGACAGGAGAGTATATTAAGTCATATACCTGGCCTGGAGATTTGTTGCTTAATATAAGAGTGAGGAAGAGACAGATAAATGGAAAGAGAAAGGCTTCTAGCAGCCGATTCACTAAAGGAATCGTGAAAACAATGCCAAAATGGCAACAAATGATCTGCTAAACAGCATTTTCATTGCGCTATTCTCCAATTTGCAGGTCATATTTTACTGTGTACCACTGGAACCCTTCACCACTGTGATTCAGATACTTGAACCGACTGCTAAAAATGTGCTTGACTTCATGGGACGTCTCCATTCGATCATCATTTCATGAATTACTGCTGCGATGATCAATAGAAAACATCCCTTTTAAATTAACCTCCGTTTACCACTTGTGGATGCTATGTAAATTGTGGCAGAGAAATAGTTGCAAATTATAAAACAATCATTTGGTAACAAAAAGTCTCATTTACATGAAGTATATAATTTATGTATATTACAAATTACATTCAAATATGAAGTGTGTTTGTGCTGAAAAGAATGACATTCACTTAATTGGAATACTTTTTTTTAGTGCATTTAGCATCTAGTTAAAAACTTGATCACGGTTGGTTAGTGAGTAAGATGCAGGATTTTGCACTAAAATAATGTGAGCAGAAGTGGTGCAACTTAAAAGCTCATAGAGAATGAGAGTAAAGGAGGAGCAGCATGGTTAACAGGGCGTGTTTTTTTATTTATTTTTTACTTCTTTGTTTGTTCAATCGCTCATTTGGTGTGATCCCACCAGGCCAGCACCAATAAACACGTCCAGTTTTAGATTTTTTACAGAGGCTTAACCATGAAAAAGAGAACTAATGAAAACCTTATGCTGTGTGCAGTTCACAGCATTTTATTGTCTTTAAAATGCCATGCACATCGGCCTTAGTTTCCACTATAGTGCCTTTATATCCTCTGATATAGGCTCTTTACCCTGCACACATTGATGGGATTCCTTTAAGGTCTATTAACATTAGGATTTTTAGTAGCAACGTAAAACCCTTTGAGGTCTGTTATCTCAGCTGGTGAATCTCAGAGTAGTTGAGATGCAGATATCAAAGGGACCGGCGCTATAGAAGATGCAAGATGCTGCATTACTCATGAATTAAGATTCAGAATAGCTACCTCTGCTAAAGGTTGATAAAAAAGTATCTTAATGGGCTTTTTTATATCCTAGTGAAAAGACAATTGGTCAATAATACGCTAAAGGGTCTATCCTTACACATCACATGCAGACAAACCTCTGTTCTTCCACATTGATTAATCCGTCAGTGTTTGATCATCAGCCCACAACAGAATTGATTTAATTTACTGGAGGTTGGAGGTCAATTAGAGCATCGCATCACCTCCAATTCTCATTAATCCCAACACAACTCAGGGTTAAAGTGTGTGTTTGTGCGTTGCAGTTCATGCCACATGAGAAACTGTACTTAATACAACAAGGACTGAACAACAAAAATTAGGTTTTAAAAATCAGAGAATCCTTTTGCATCTCTATACTAAATGTTTTTGATTCTTGCCCAGTCAGTGTGATCAGAGGACATGAGTTCTTTTTGACAGTTTAAAATATAGTTTCCATTGGATGGTTCAAATATTCTTTTGTTCTTTCTTATCTGTCAATTATTCATGAGACAGATGTTTCATTGAAAGTGAAAATAATCTTCTGAAGGGCAAAATCTAAGGCATCATGGATATGAGGATATCCAAAGCTAATTATGAGTAGAGCATTTAGACATATACTTTAATGTGCCTTATCAATCATATCAGTCATGGAATGGTTTTATACCATAAACATCTCATTCTGTCAAAACCATCATTGTGTTTCCAGGCTGTAAAAGAGAAAGAGAGAGAGAGCAGTGATTTCTGGAGTAGCACTTAATTAGAAAATGAGGCTGACCTGATGGATTTTTATTTTAAAACATGGAATTTAGCATATTTCTATGAGACTTGAATGTCTAATAGTAAGCTTAGTGGAAAATAAATCCAAGATGGCAAGGCAGAGATAAATGATTTTAAATAATGAATTTCATTCTCTGAAAAGTATAGATAAATAGTGCAGCGCATACTTAAAATGATATTTCTTTAAATTAAATTATATATTGCTGTGAATTTTTATACTTTTTAGAGAGGTTCATTGTTAGCTTAGCAACATGCAAGCTTCAAATACTATTGAAATTATTTCACTCTGTATCGGTGTGTATTTCACTTTGGATCAGTGTATTGTAGTGCTTTCCAAAGTTCCATAACTGGTAGATGCTGCCTTCGTTTTTGCCTTCCACTACACTGCTTTTCCATTATTTGTCCATGTAAGCCTGCGCCAGATAGACGTGTTTGACCATTGTGCTTTTAAAAAAATTTAACTTTTCAAAAAACGCACCTCAAGACCTTGCATTTTTTCCATTCCACTAGTCTGTGTGTCATATTTTTAAATGCAACAACCCACACTTAGAAGGCAGTTTCTTATGTAGCCAGTCTGCAGCGAGGCAGCTCTCTACGTAGTTTTTGTAACAGATCAGTGGTATTATTATGCTTTTTTAGAATGAAACAGCAATCATATTCTGTCGGAATCTGAAGACAAGGCAAATTGTGTCTATTTTTTTTTTTACTTCATTCTCTCTAAGTGCCTTTTTCTCTCTTATTTGCAGTACATTTTATATGTATGAAAATTTGTGATGTCGCCACAAAATTCATCTCAACTATTCTGTTTAGAATCTCTCTTCATGATAATGAATTGACAAACTATGTGCTAATATCATATCAGCAATCTGTTTATGAATTGAAGTAGTATTTACTGAATTAACAGTTTTTAAATGAATTTGCATGTTTGTTCATTGAAATCTGAGTTTGATCATTTGTCATATCAATGTTGTTTTTGGAAGGTGAAGGTTTTTATGTGAGTATGCTGACATTTTTGTGGTTCCTCTAGTGTGTGTATATACTCTGAAAAGCTCTCTTCTGTGAGGCTCCCTTGAAGCAGGTATCATTAGTGTGTTTTGCTGTGTAAAGTCAGCAACCTCTGTTGGGAGTTAGCTTGCTAACGTCTCACAGATACAGTTTTTTTCCCTGTCAGTGCTTGTCACTATGCAGCAGAGGGGAACTGTCCTCGTCTTGGCACTCCCTTCACACCACCAACAAAATCTTGGTATAGGATGTGCATGCATGTGATCACAAAAATAAAAGAGTTTTGGAAAAACCTAAGGTGCTTTGAGTTTGTGACACACCATGTGATAGCCCATTTCCATATTTTGGCTAATACCAATTAAAGACAGCAGTGTGTTTTTTCCTTACTTTTATGTGTGATTGTATTTTATTACCAGACCAAATTAAACACCTATGTCACCTGTGTACTGTGGAGAGAGGGGTGCAGTGAGTTACATATTCATTGCCTTTCATGAGTCAAGAAAAAATATGGCTTTCTCTTAAATTCCCATGCTGAGTAAAGTCAAAAGTGTTTGGCTGTGATCATGTGACTTTCCGTTCATGTCTGCTGAACAAATTCAGACGCCACTGACACTTTTATTGTTTTGTGATTGTCTTTTGACTTGACTTGCTGATTTTGTTTACTTTGTTTCGATTTTTTTCTCCTCTGCCCTAAATGGATGAAGTTATATATAACATCCATATATCATCCATCGATGTGGTCTATGCCTTTTCCAAGGAGCCTTTTATGTGGGAAATTGATTGACTGTACAGTCTCTATTAACAGAAGCATTAGAAAGAGATATTTTTGTGTCTTTTTTTTTTTTTAATCAAATGTGTCGTAAGGCTGTTTCGGATTGTTCTGCCCCAATTGAAGCCCAGGTTAGAACTGGATTGATGTTTATTTTTTCCTCCTGGATAAGCCTTCTTTATGGTCTTTATCCAAGCCAAACAAATGCTGTTTTCATGGAAAGCCTTAGGTTTTCAGAACTTCTTATCTCTCATTATCATCTGCCTGTTTTGTCTTACAGAGGCTGAAAGAGTTGAAGCAGAGAGAATTTGCACGCAATGTCTCCTCCAAGTCCTGGAAAGATGAGAAAAAGCAGAAAAGAGCCCTGAAACGACTGCACCAGCTTGCACAACTCAAACAGCAAAGAGATAGGTAAATCATAATATATTTAATCTCAATGTGATAATGTGCTGTAAATGCATTCTTTAAATAACGCATGCACTATATATTAGATTTAAAAAGATTTGAGATCTTTCAGCACTCCCTAATTATAACACTGTCTTCTATTCTTGGCAACAGTGATGACAGGAAAGGTCCAAAGTTAAGGTCTACAAACAAGGATAAGGATCCCGTTCAAATCCTCTCTGCTGGCAGTAGCAAGTTTGACACAAAACCAACAGCATCCTTGGTTCAAAACTCAAATCCTATCTCTACAAACACCTCATTTAAGGGCTTGTCCTCCACTCGTATGCCCACACATCAGCAGCCATGCCATGAAAAACACCCCTTACCGACAAAATCCTCTGCAGGACACCGGAGCCCTAGGGCAGGAGTCTCATTCTGTTTCTCTAGACGAGCTCAACTAAAGCTTGACTCCTGTGCATCTGTGTTTAGTGATGGACTTGAGGAGGCCAGTGACTATCAAGAGCTCCAGCGCCACAAGCACAGACTCGCCCTGGAAGCCCTTTGGTCTGGCTCATGCTCACCCAGAACCCCAAATAATGATGGCCATGATCTGTCCCATGATCCACTGACTCTGGGCTGGGTGGATGAAGATTCTCAAACACCTCAAACGGAAGCACAAGCAAAACATGTGGAGAGCCCTGAAATTCAGGCAAACTACAGCACAAGTCAGCCAGAGAAGCTGGGGTGTCCTGACACACACAGTCCTGGAGCAAACTGGAAGCCAGCTGGTTCAGAGGACAGATTGCATGATGGGGGGCAGAGGCCCAGGGCAGAGGGGGCTTATGCGGGATCAGAGGGGAGAGAATGCCTCAAGTGCCCCGGCCCTACTGTTTACACAGATGGACAGGGTACCATGGCCCAAAGCCAACTCCAAATACTCAAAGGCTCACACCACCATACACAGAAAATCTGTGAACAGGGTACTATGCAGAATGGGAAGGACTGTATATCAGAAAAAGAGACAGAGTATAAAATACACAAAGTGTGCAAGGATGAAAATATAGGTTCTTTCCTTAATGTAGTCAGCCAGGACGGAAGTGTGACAAAATGGCCTTTTGAGCTGGTGCAGTACACTTCCAACAAGCCACATGTATCTTACAGCTGTAACCCTCTCTACTATTATTTAAAACACAAGGAGGGCAGAGACAAAAGCACAAAAGGGACAGATCTTGCTGTTGTTGACAAGCTCACAGGTCAGAATGACAGAGCTAGGCCACAAACACAGGATGTTCCAGGAGATAAATTAGGCATTTTAAAACCAAAGAAACCGAAACACAGGAGAAAGGGGAAAAATCGTAGGCATAAATTAGATGCTGTCAAGATCCGGCAAGCGGGATGTGCATTCAAAACCTGCTCGCAGACAGAAGCTGGAGGACACTTTGAATTCCAATGCACTCCAACCGACATGTCACAATACAAGCAAGAATGCACTGAGAGGAGGCACAAGCTGGGGAAGAGGAAAAGATCAGTGAAAGATGAGACTTCAAATGAAAGTGACACCCCAGCGCACAGCCTCAAAAGCATCGTTGTAAGCTCACTTTCCGCCCCGGCACGTAAAAGGAAGAAATGTCAAACGATGAGGGGGCTTGTGTCAGCGCTGCGCTTGGTAAGGCGGAGGCCTTTGTCATATTCAGTTCACAACACGACAGGAAGAGAGGATAATTATCGCTGGTATGACAACACCTATGAGTCAAAGAGGGATGCTGCCTCAACTCCCAACAGTGACAAATCTGGGTCGTGGAGTGCCCTGTCAGACTTGACCTCGGATGGAGAATGGCCTGTGTACCACATGGGCAGACGCTCCACCTCACCAAGATCAAACTATCTATACCCTTTGAGAAAGGAGCACAGTCAGCCCAGGTCTTGCATTAGAAGTTCCTCTTACATTGGTCCTCACTACAGTTATAGCCCATGCAGAGATTTCAGACATACAGGAGACAGTTGGGATTACGCAGACTCTTACATCTACAATAAACGGAAATATTCAACGGTTTATAACAGCCCAGATCAGCATGAGAGATACAGCATCAGAAGACACAAAAAAATTGTTGAGGAGCATAAACAGAGAGAGCATAGAACTCAACATACAGGCAGGCAGTTGTTTTATAGAGTCTATGACCGTCCTGAATCTCAAGAGGATGTCAGGGATTGGTGGTATGAAAGACTTAGCCCTGTAGGTAGGAGGTACCGGGAGAGGGAAGAATGTCCTTGGTCAAGTCCAGAAAGAAGTGAAGACAGGTGGTATAACAAGCCAGTGTCCATTCGTAGCCCCAGTTCCTCTAGTAGCATTAGCATCTCTGATCTTAATGGGGACTGGTTGTCTAATTCCCATATTAGGCCATCCCCAACTGGACAGAGCCAGAAACATTGCAGTCATTCTGGGTGGCCGTCCGAGAGATTGGTCAAGACCAAATCATCTCCTCTTAGAAAGAGGAGTCACTCACCCTCATTAGCTACAAGTAACAATGTAGCTCAGCCTAATTCCTTACAATCAGGTATAGGGAAGGAAGATGATACTCATAAATCTAACCCAATGCCAAAAGACCAGTTGGTTGAGAAGGATCCTAAAGTAAAGAAAGCAAATGTCACCCTCTCACTTCCGCTAATTGGTAAATTACCCTCTATTAAGAAAGGGGCAAGAAAAATAGGGATAAATAAAGATGCAAGTGCCAGTATTAGTAACCAGGTTACAACATCTTCACCTGTCCCATCAAATCAACAAGTTATACCTCAAATTGACAGTAAGACTTCAGAACACTTACAACAAACACATGGGCAAAATTACAGCGCATCCCATGCCTGTCTTGAAATTGCCAAGGAGGATAGATCAACAGAAATCTGTTCTGCTTTAGCTCTGGGTCCAGACAAGACTTTGCCGCAAAAACTTAACATCAGAGACCAAGTAGACAATGCAGAAATTGCAGGGATTCACTGTCCAAAATGCACCACCCCTCCCCTTTCTGAGCAACCAATCACCTTCACCAATGATGAGATTGAGAAATACAAATTGCTTCAGCTCCAGGCCCAGCAGCACATGCAGCAGCAGCACCACCTTCAAGAGCATGTATCTGTGGACATGAGCCATTTACCAGTACCAACTGCAGAGCCACCTGACCAGACTACACTTTCAGCCTGTCTACCATACAACATACTCCAGCCCTCTTCTCCAGCCTCTTCTATTGCTCCTCACTCTTCACCTGTTGCCCTGCTATCACCCCTTCATCCCACCCTCTCTCAGCCCCAATTTGCCCGTCCAATTCCTGCTGCCTTCTTTTCAGTGCCGCCAGCTACTATGTTGGCAGCTCAAACCCTCCACCTGATCCCAGCCTCATCTTTCCACCCAGTTCACCCTCACCATCATGTTCCTGGGTTGACTCTCCACCCCCTGCCTCCCACTTCTCTGCTCCCAACGATGCTCAGTCCAATGCCCATGGCTGCCGCTGCTGCTGCTGCTGTTGCTGCTGCTGCCAGCACTCTGCAGATCCACCCCCTACTACACCCTCTGTTCCACAGCCAGGACCTTCAGTGCCACCCTGGACCAACCAGCTAGTTCTGGTCAGAATGAGAGGGGAAATGAGAATAAGAAAGAATATAGTTCTGACATGAAATATCCTGCAAGACCCCTCCAATTGTGCTGTGAACTTTCTGATGTTTAGGTTCTCCTCTCAGCCAAAGTTCTTGTTGAGTAGTGATTTATTTTTGTTTAATCTCTGTGTTGCAGTGTCAACTCAAAGATAGCAAGACTTTTTACTTTGTTGTTTACCATTCCATTCTTTATACAGCCATCGTCTCCCCGCATTAACACACAGATGAACCTCTCCTGCCCCACCGTACTGTGATTTATCAGCAGTTGAGCCCATGCAGCAGTTGGCTGAAATTAAGCATAACCTGAAGTCAAATTAGAATGTTAATGCCTTTTTCAATTAGTAATAAGTATAATTAGCATATTTTTATAGTTACCCAGCAAGTATTCAAAGGGTTTTATTTATGAAGAACTAGGGGAAATATCCTTGAGCAAAGTTAAACTGACTAAGCAAAATGTACATGAAACTTCAGAATGATTCAGAATAAAATTCAGATTTTGTTTTCATTAAAATGTTTTTTTTTTTTAAATATGCAAATTGCCATGATTATTTGGTGCAGAAATACAGCATGTGTTTGAGCTATTGCATCTCTTAATGGATTTAGCAGTGTTCACTACTTTGGGTGAAGACATCCCTGTTTTATTTGATTTCATTTTTCTGTGTTGTTAGTAGGGTAGAGTGAGTTTGGACTTGCTCAGCTGTAGTGTGGACATGCAATAATGTTTTTTTTTTTCAATCTATTTAAAGTGTAAAATCTTGAATTGTATTTATGTATTCATACTTTGTAATGTAAGTAATAACAAATAACAGGCACTTGATTGTTCATACATGTTTAAGATGCTTTTTATTCACTCTTATTTTGGTAGAGCCAAACATACTTTCATCTGTAAGATAATGGCATGGGAATAATAATAAATTAAATGTAATCCCAAGAAATGACAGCTTTGTCATTACTAGTGTCTTTGAGGTCTAGATTTTGACTTTAGGCTTTTAAAACTCAGGACTTTTTAGACTTTGGAAGACAGGGAGCAGCGATTGGCATTTTGCCTGGAGGAGGATTGTGGCTGAACTGGTATTTACCCACCTCAACAAAAAAAAAGAAAAATGGCATAATACATGTCAAATTCAGTAAATGTTAACACACCTTCATTTCAAATGAGCAGTGCTTCACTGCTCAGATCTGAGGGACTGGGATTTTGTGTTAATGATGCTTCTCATTGCCAGCAGTGGCCCAATAACACAACTGCGCATTTGCACTAATTAACTCTCTCAGGTACAAGTTGTCTGCACTGGCAAGGAGGAGCTCTGCTCTGGAGTCTCTCACTGGCACTAAACGGATTGGTGATGCATATCTCTAAACTCAAACTGTGTTGGGCCTGTTTTTTTAATAAATACAGAATGATGACAGCAAATTTGTGTCCTGCTAGATAGGTATCTTGAGTGCAAATGCAGTAAATTCTTGTGTAAAATGATTCTGAGAAGCTGACTAGATGTGTTGTATTCGATAACATTCATTGTTTATTGAGTGGAATGGTTTTCTCTTTTTGAGTGCACTTCATGTTGGAAATGCAGGGTGATAACAAAAGGTTCCAGATGATGGTCTAAAGTTGATTATAAAAGACAAAGTATCCTATAGAATTCATAGAATTGCAACCTTCATGTCTCTAGCAAGCACGTCTGGTTGCTTCTAATGCAACTGGAAAGTAAAAACATAAAAATAAAAAGATCATAGGAAGGATGGATGGAAGAGGGTAACAGTTTGTCTGCTGCCTCTTTGACAGCCTGGTTTGTGCCTTACTGGATCAGAGGTGAGTTGACAGCCTCCTAAAGATTTTGAGAGGTTCAAATTTATATTTTTTTATTTATTTTTTTTGGTGACAATCTTGACGAGGATCCATGCAGATATCCAGTAAGCCAGGCTACCTTTAGGGAGAGCCATAAGGGGAAGCAGTGTGTGCAATGGTTGACCTCCCATGCCCAAAATACAGCCTCTCTGCAGGCAGACCTGTTGCCAAGTGCTCATACTCCACAGGACAGCAGATCAAACAGACTATGAACTAGAGAGTGGGGATAATTAGCAGATGTTACAGAATAAACTCACTCTTCAGCCGCTTTCTCTACACAACCAACCAAACTTCCTGATTAATACAAAATGTTCACACTAAAAAGAAAGAGATATGATAAACAGGGAGTGATGACACATGAAAAAAAAAGATAAGATGCACTGATCAGAGATATAGTTAAAAACAAGAGGAATCGAGAAGCTTCAAGCATTTACATCGAAGTGGAGTGTATTTGATGTAAGCCATGACATGCACTATATTAGTTCTTCTGATATGACCAAAAAAATCCATATTCCGTATCACTAAGCCTTGGAGCCAATTATAATAACAGACAAGTTATGTAATGTAAAACTTTTTTTGCACTTTTTCTGGAGCTAATGGAGCCAAACTTCTGCCCCATTATTCATTTCTTCTACAGTAACTATGAGGCATTAAGACAGAAAACACTATACCCCTCATAGTCTAGTGCCCTGCCAGCCCCTTATTTAATATGCCACTGAAGTAGGGAGCCTCTGTTTGCCGCTCATCGCCTGTGGGGGCCACTCAGAGTCTGTTTAACATGTATCCAAGCTGTAGGACATCACTATCTCCGCTGCTAAATGCCCAGTATGGAGCAGACAGTGTACATATCTTCCTTGCTCATTCTTCCATTCCTAGCTTGCACCCTCTGGTGATGGTGTCTCACTGACACCACCCACCACAATCACTGAGAAATATTATCTATTCAGAGCAGCATTAAGCCACATTCTTATCATTACGAATTATTTTTGAGCTATTTATATGATTCATTGATTTAATTTTTTTAAAGAACATTTAGACATGTCCTCATCATATCCAGACAGACTAAAAGATATGACCAATGAAGTGGACTCCCTGCAGGTTTTAGAGGGGTAATAAGCAAATTGTTTTCTCTGCTGTTATTGCTCACATTGTAATTGTGCACTGAGGGTGGGAATGAATTCACCAAGAATGAATTGCACATGCTGATAGCACTATTTATTGGCACGTGCTGTCTGCAATATTTAGTTCTGAGAGCTAGATTTGGGAAAATGCAGTCGAAGAGTTATGAAAAAAAAAACACAAATTAAATATTTCACAGCACATTTAGTGCCTGGTGAAACTGCACTGTAAAAATTACATGAGCAATAAGTTATGACAACATTTGTATTAATAAGTTAAGCAATATTCAACTTTTTTATACGTTAAGATTCAACTCATTTTTAATGTCAGTTTAATTTAATTTAAGTTGGAATGACTTAAACATCCAAATTAATTGCGGAGTACCGGTACTTTTTTTACAGTACGGTTATTCATCAGTCATGACTTAATTTGTTGTATGTTTTTTTTCAGAAATGAATTGTTCTTAGAATAGCAGTTTTTTGTTTAAGAGTAAAATAAAGTTTGTGGAGACTTAAAAAAAAATTCTCTCTGATTCTTTTAAGTGAATCGGTTTGTCATAAACAGACCGATTGTAGATATGTAGAGTTGGAAAATTTTATTATTTTAAGTAAATCAGTTCATCCTATACATTCCTCTCGCACATAGCCTATGTAGCATTGGAAGATGTGATTCATTGTGAATAGGTTCCTTCAGATAAACAGATCAGAGAAAAGAGTTTAGATCTTTCGTTAAAGATGCATATTTATCTAAAGAAGTTTATTCAAGTGTGCTATTAGTATATTTCGTATAAACTAAAAATAAGAAAGTATACTTTCATTAAAGTTTACTTTACTTAATGAACTTGAAGTATACTTGTTGTTTGTAAGGAGTGTCTTACCACACAATGCTACTCTACAGATTCATACCTAACTCAAAAAAACATAAATATGAAAACAAAAAATCTAAATTAAAGCCAAAGCCCATCTGTTATAGGCTCAGAATAACCCAGTCAAAACCCATAATGCTAGCCTTACAGCAAAACGGTGGAGAGATTCTACAGCCTCGGTGTGGGTAATCATCTTCTTCGCTGGCATATTTAAAGTTAGATCAGGTAGAGCCTGTTTTTGATCCAGTTAAATGGCTTCACCCACCTGTGGAGCAGCACTCATCTGATTATTCCTCTTTTCCTTTACGTAAACCGTTTCTTCTGGCTCCCTCTTCATCATCCCTCAGGTGCTTGACTGAGCCGGTGACAAAGAGTGAAATAAGCGTGTGTGTGTGTGTGTGTGTGTGTGTGTATTCATGCGTAGTTGTCTAGTATTTCTGCTCCAATCCCTTTGATTTGAAGTCCCTTCCTTTTCATTTCAAATACAATCCATGGCTCTATTGGGCCAAAACTAATTTCATATTGATTCAAGTTGTGCATGTAAATCTGAGCACATCGTGTATATTTTTAATTTCTTGAGGTTGATGTAAGGTCCGACCTCAGTAATGCCATTGATAAAGCTTTTTTTTTTTCCAGATCAAATTACTCACATTTTGATTCTGTTGTCCTCGCCCCCTCCTTGTCTGTTACTGTCTCTCTCTCTCTCTCTCTCTCTCTCTCTCTCTCTCTCTCTCTCTCTCTCTCTCTCTCTCTCTCTCTCTCTCTCTCTCTCTCTCTCTCGCTCTCTCGCTCTCTCGCTCTCTCTCTCTCGCTCTCTTGCTCTCTCTCTGTCTGTCTTTCCTCAGCTAGGAAAACATTAAATTAATTTGTATACTTTTGAAAAGCTTAATTTGATTGCTTCCTACAAAGTGAATGCTGCAGTCAAGAGTCATTTCTAGATTCACAAAAGATGATTAATTGATACAGAGTAAGCTGTGTGATTTCACTCCAGCACTTTTATGCACTACCTCCTTTTATGTTCCAGTCTCGTTCCCAGACTCATATACATTGTTTCTACAAAATGATGATGCTTTTCAATAAATGTAGGCCTATACCTATTTTATCTCAAGGTTGTTAGCATGAATGAATAATAATTAAATATTTGTCATGGCTGTGAGGTCAGATGTAAAATGAAATCAAATGAAATGCAGAACAAAATGAAATAAATATGTGTATAGAGCATTATTTAATCAAACTATCTAGATCATAATCCGCTATATCAATTTGATTTAGTGAAAAATATTTGTGTGTGTGTGGGGGGGTGGTTGGTTGTCTCTCGCTCTCTCTGTCTTGCTCGCTACACGGTTTGGAGCTCGCGAGCTCTAGATTCCGGGAGATTTGAACTAATTTGGGAGCCATCAGGGAGCCGAGCATCAATATAAGGGAGACTTCGGATGTCTGCAAACGTTCGCCGGGCGCTGCGTCCATTGGCCAAAGAAGATCGCCTGTTTGGGCCTCATGTTATTTTAGACCAAATATATATTTTAAAATGATTATTATAAAAATGACATTTCTTGGGGGTGCTGGGCGGGTGCTATGGCTATTATAGGGGGAGCTACAGCACCACCTAGCTCCCCCCTGGCGCCGCCACTGCTCCCGAATCATCTCCAGCAGTAGCAGCCTCCGAAGCACCACTAACTCCGCCTCCGTTTCCCTCGTAAGCTGATATTAGTATTTAAACATTCTCTATGATAAAAAATGTTTGTGAAAAAAATATTTTAATAACATGGTTTTGCCGGTTATAGAGTTCTAATGACGGTGTTCAACTATAACCGTCGTCACACCCCTAGTTCCGTCGCTGTGCTGTCGTCATCGTGTAAAGCCCGCGACAACGTTTCTGATTGGTGCCGCGATTTCGACGGATTAGAAATGGGCTTGAATGAGCTCTTTGCCAGACTAACTTGCAGAGCAAATCTAAATTTCCCGGAAGTTGTCTGGGTTTTCCCAGGCTAATGTGTTGATCCATTTTGATTTTACTCTTGCATCTTTATACACTAACTTTTTATGTTCCACTCTCATTCTCATTTCCAGAATGAGCCGAAAAGATAGAATGCCAAAACTCATTTTAATAAAATTTGTATTCCTAAGGGTTGGCGTAAGCTTTGCCCTGAAGCGATCATAACCACTTAGTCCGCAGCTCCTCTTGTGGCTCTGTGGTTCTGAAAGAGACCCTCTGCTGTGTTCTATAAAAGCCATAAAGGTCTGTGAAATCAAGTCTAAATGCTCCGAAGACATGCTTGCACTGAAACTAAATAGACTAAAACAAACTAATTTTTAAAGAATAATATCTCCATGAATTGAAGGTCAGTGTGGTTCAATGTTGTTTTGGACCCCATTGACTTTCATTGACTGGACAAACACAGTTGAAACAATCTTCGAAATATCTTTTGTGTTCCACAGAAGAAAGAAAGTTATACAGGTTTGGAATGACATGATTTTAGAATACTTTGACCTAACACTTTTATAATATTGATTTGAATAGGACTATATCTTATTGATACCATATTGACATAAAAATACAAAGAGAAAGAAAATATATAATATGAAGGGCATTAAACATTATGTCAGGGTTTCCCAAACTGTGGTTTGTGAAGGAACTGCAGGAAGTTAGTGAGTTCATGAAAATCTAATAATTAATTTGTAAAAATGTCAAATTAAAATAAAAACAAAACAAAACAAATCAACACATTCTAAAAATGATTAAATATTTTAGCTGTTTACCTGCATGGCATGACCATTAATCGACATCAGAGAACCATAAATATGTGAAAGTGTTGTTACAGTAAATTATTGACTTACGTATTAAACATATAAGGTCAAAATAGATTCAGCTGTCTAAAAAGTTTGGAAATAACTGGATAAAATGAAATTACATAAATTTGTGCATTTTAATGTGTTTGTAAGACAAAAGCCTTCCAAATATATAGTACTCACTGAGTGATCATTCAAATAATAATTCAAATGTGTTTATCAGCAGTTGACTATATATGCAATATTGAGAAAACACACCTTAAAAGTTAAATGATTTCTGTAAATTTAGTGGTCAAGTGCTGTTGCCTCTCAATTTTCCATGTTATTATAAACACTTGACTAGTGGCTAATGTGAGCAAATCCACAAATCAAGAAGACTTTACGAACATGTATCTCACATGTAGGCTCACTATTAGCCGACGCTGGTCATGTGTGTGATGCGTGTGACGTACAACCCAGAAGCACTGCGCAGTTACACTACGTGAACTAACTCGAGGCCCACAGAGAAGGAAATGAATAGTTGAATAAAGTCGTTATTTTTGTTTCGTCTCTTGATAAACTTAAGATTGAGCCACTGTAGTCACTTGGACTATTTTAACGATGTCTTTAACTTTTCTGGGCCGGCAAGTTTCGATCCCTTAGAAGCCTATGGAGGAGTGATCCAGCTCTCAGATTTAATCAAAAAATATCTTAATTTGTGTTCCGAAGCTGAACGAAAGTCTTACGGGGTTGGATTCTTGACCTCGCCCCATTAAGTTGAAATGACTTAAACGTCCAAGTCGATACTTAAAAATTTAAGGCTGCAACTTTTTTTTTACAGTTCACCTAAAATTCAAAAAAATTAGAAAGATAGAAAAAACACTAAATATTTGAGGTTCCTACATCAGATTTAACTGTTACAACACAAGTTATTTATCTCTGGGCCATGTTTCCCCTCTCCTTTCTCTGACATTTTGGGGAAACTCAAGCAGTAAGACCCTTATCTCAAGCCGCCATGCATAAAAACGAACCATCTCTCACCATGCAAGAGCACTATATCATGAAAAAAGCTGCTCTGTAGTTAGCACACGACCACAGCCTGGGGTTCGAGCCAGCTGGCTACACCAGGCGGTATTAGGGATGTTCGGTTTAGTTATTCAGTGCTAGCGTTGATGATTAAAGAGACCCAGGCAATGGGCAAGACTTACTCTGTGTGCGAGCGTTAAAGAGAGCGAGCATTGAAAGGGGGCTAAGGGAAAGTAGGAAAAACGAGTACGAATATAAGAGAAAATGAAGCGCTCACTAGAAACTTCCTCCTTAGGATTGTCTGGTACAAGCTGTGTCGCTGTAGATATGCTTTTGAAGTTTTTTTCTTTTCTCTGCTCTGAGATCTTGGAGCCAGAGCTGTGTTCGTGCTGCTGCAAGCAAGGCTTTCTTAGGCCAACTAAAGAAACTGCACGTCTGCCATCTTGCTGATACATATTCATACCTGTGAGATCCTCTCATGAGAGAACGGGCTTTTGAACCCGCGTCTCACTGATCTGCTCTCAAGTCTCAGACAACCTGAAACTATGACACACTACAAAACTTCCAGGAAAAAAAAAGAGAAAGTCTAGAAAAATGGCTGACTATCTTCATACCTCAAATGAATCGAAGACTCTTGCGTCCGACGAAGGGAGATGATCAGTATTCCTGCTGGCAGATGATCATAGTGGGTCGAAAGGTGTGGGGTGATGTTCTCACTGATCAAATTGAATTAGCGGTTCTGACGGTGAGGCTCTGACAGCCTCTCGCTCAAAGATACCACTCATCTGTTCTTGCGATGGAAAGACTGAGAAATAAGATTGAGGGCCATCTGTGATGGGAGCGAAATAAGGTACATCAAAAATGAATTACTGAAAGTTAGAAAATTCATTATTTGGCTAGTTGTGAGTTTAAAGTTCATGTTCAAATTTGAAGGTGTGTAAATCTGTGCAATAGAGACCTGCAGGGATGATGTATTTTTGTAGACCAGTAAAGAGAAGGACCTTTCAAAGCAAGGGGGCTGCAAGGACAGCAGAAGAGCACAGCAGAGACTTTACATTGTCAAAAGCGACCGGACGACCGGACTAATTTTACCTTGGTTTTCAAAATATCAGTAAGTGGTGCAACAACAGAGGAGAAGTTACTACAAAAAAAAAGATAGAAATTCACTAACCCTAAAAAGCGTATAAGATCTATTTTCGCAGTAGGTGCAGGATAATCATGAATGGCCTGAATTTTGGCATTTACTGGGTGAACCTCACCATTCCCTACCACTTAAGTTATTGTAGCCCGAGCGAAGTCAGATTTTGCCAGGTTTACCGTCAGTCCTGCCTCTGTCAAACGCATCAGAACTGCACTCAAACGTTTTAGATCTATAGCTATCGCGGAACACTACAAGATCATCTAAATACACTGCACACCCTTCAAGGCCTGAAACCACCCGGTTCATCAGACGTTGAAAGGTGACAGGCGCCTTTCTCAGCCCGAAACTCATAACGCTTTAGGAATAAAGGCAAGACATTTCTTTAGCACTCTTACTCAAAGGCACTTGCCAATAGCCTCTCAACAAATCAAGTTTGGTTACAAACTTTGCAGAACCTATCTGGTTTTGTCACACCATTGAGTTTGCGAAAATCTGTACATAAAAAAACTGTGCCATAAAATTCATATCCAGCATTACTTATCCCACAGCATTTAATCACATTGTCATCCTATCTGACCTCTGACTAAAGAAGCTGCTGGTTGGTGGATTTGGTTTGAACCACTAATCAGAGGCATTTACTGAGTTATATGAAAAAAGGGCTGTAAGCAGGTGTTGGTCCGTGTGTGTGTGTGTGTGTGTGCATGCATCCGCCTCTGATTAGAGTCTGATGGAGACCCCGGGGAGCTAATCAAAATGAAAGAGAAACTGAATGAGGGAGTGTGTGTGTGAGAGAGAATGTTGTAATCAGAGTTTTTATTTGGGTTGATGGTGTGTGTAAATCATGCCCTGGCCTGGCTCTCGGAGCATCAGTGAAGTCCTGGTGATCGGAGCTGTGAATGAATGCCTTAAGTGGGTATTTTTGCTGAGGGGAGTGTGTGTGGGGGGTGTCCTGCTTCGTGGTTATGGGACATTAGGCACAGAGCCTGAACAAACAAAGCCCGTGGTCTGCTGAGGTTTGTGTTGTCCTGCTTTCATGGACACCTGCTTCAGAACAAACACAGCCCAAAGTCCTGGCTCTTAAAGACTCACACACAACAAAACTAAATGCTTGCTTTTTCTACTTTTCTGGTAATTCAAATGTGTATTTTTTTAAACCCTTTTATTCATTTAGTAGCATTTTGCATAAATAGGAAGAATGGTTTTCTGTACTTCAGACATCAACAACCCTCAAATCAGGTGGTTCAAGGCAAGCATAATTTGATGGTGTATACCTTAAAAAAAAGTTCATTCAGATGAATATAATCGAAGGGTCAATTTATGTTATGTCCTTCAATGTACACATATTTTCCCCACAAAAAGCTGATATTTTTTCCCATAAGAGCCTGCAGGCAGATCAGTGGGTAAAACTCTGTAAAGCTTTGCAAATCTGCATTTCCACTGACAAATGAAAACAGGGAATCAATTCTGAGAATAACATGTTTGACAGTATTTAGTTAAAAGCGAAAGAAAAGTGATCAAAGTTTTCAACCTGAAGCGTTTTTGAGAAATGAAAGACTAATCAATATCCATAACGCTGTGATGTGTGTCAACGGCTAGTGCTGGCTTTGTACCTAAGACCTGCAGGACTGCGTTTGTGAGGTCCTTTGTGTGCTGCTGTTCCAAAGGTAATTGCTTAGCTTTACGTTATTACTTGACAGGAATGTGCTGCTGTATCCACAGAATTCAATTAGGAAGCCAGAGCAATTCCACAATCACTATATTGGCCTTTTCACCCCTTCTCTCCCTCTCATTAGTTCCTATACATGTTTCTGGTTGGTTCTGTTGCTCTCATTTGCTTCTTAATTAGCTAACACACACACACACACACAGACACACACATACTAATGTTGCGGCAGGTTACGCACCCGCCCCCCCTGCTGATCCCTCCCATGTCATATTAGCTCCTTTTGTTTATGTGTCATTTCCCCTGTAATGTCGTTGGGTTCAGATCCATTTGTGGCATCACAAATTGTTTTCTTAATGCAATTTTGATCTGACAAACAAAATCATGCAAATTTTACAATTTTTCAGAGCGAGCGAGAACGATAAGAAACAGGCAAAGGGAAAAAGAGAGGAATGCCTTGAGTCTAAAGCTTTCCTCTATTTTCAGCTCTCTCTGACAAAGTGCCACGTACCCAACTTTCAGTTCTGCATCATTAAACCTCAGAACCAATTTACTGCTGAAAGTGCCTAATCACAAGGATAGGCCTTTCACTGCTACATAAATCACATGTCAGGGGGTGCTTTTCATTTTTCATCAGTCCTACTTTCTTTTTCTCCTTCATTCAAACCCTGCCTCAACATTCCTGCCCTTGTGCTTTTCCTCTCCAGACTGAAAATATAGTGTGTTGTTATTTTTTTTTACTTCAATCAATTCAATTACACAGACTGAAATGAGAAAAACACAACCGCATTTAATCATGTTCGGCCATTTTTTCAAGTTTACCACAACAAAATGGTTAAATTAATATTGTGTGTATATTATGTACATTTCATGTACAATGGTTTTTCCGAGATAGACGCGTGCCTGGGTCAACATACACAGAACAAAATTATAAACGCAACACTTTTGTTTTTGCCCCCATTTTTCATGAGCTGACCGCCATGAGCTGAGGTTTAAAATGAGCTGAGTTCGGCCGCCGGCAGGAAACATGGCGGTTATGGATCCATCAGAGATCACTTATTGTGCATCTGTTTTACAAAATGTGCCTGGTCTTAATTTAATTCATGAACATATCCTACATAAACTTGTAATGTAATGCATTTATGTGTTTGTTAGTCTGCAGTCGAAACAGTATTATTATAAATATAATATAGTATGTTATATAATTCATTTTCAATCTGTACAAAACCACTTTAATGTTTGTGTTGGCTGTTTTAAGACAGTTGTGTTTGTGATTATTTTTTTATTCATTGTCACCAAAATGGGGCCACTCAAAGCCTTTATAAAGTCCCTCTTCTTCTGGAAACGGTCTCCTAATGGCTGACATACACAACACACGCAGGTAAGGGTCTAAATACTAGCTTTGCTATTGCCTGATACATGAAAATAATCTGTACAATACTGTGATCTGAGCATAGTGTTATACATATGCTATCATCGGCATATGTGGATATATCTATAAGCTAACACTGGTCTCTCACCAAGACACCTGCCCTGTTCTCCTCACACCACAACTCAATGTGTCCCCTGACCGTTGTTTTGTCTAATTCTGGCCAGTCCCTGCTCTCTTGGCCGCTTAGCAGGCTCATAATTATATGACTGAGGTCTGTCATACGAGTAAACATTTAGGCTACAATTTCCTCAGCATCCGAACTGTCATTGTGATCCATTGCTTTCCTATTGTTTACTTTGACCGCACTCCCTCCCGTTACGTAACTTCCGGTTTGGCAGTTTTCAAATGCGGAAGTAAAATCTTAAATAGCGTTTTTTAAGTATATGTTTATATTTAAATCTAGTACATTATTTTTCTATACATTGGCTCACTGGGTACTCTAACCTGCAATATGCCCTTTAATCCTAATCATCCCTACCCCTAAACCTAAGTTATCCCTAATATCAGAGGGAAATGATAAGCGAAGAACACTGATGTAGAAGCACCTAACCCTGATTTTAAGCCTAAACTTGACATAAACTGTAAACTTGTCCCTTAAATCTGATTGGTTGATTGGAATGTTGTTTCAGTATCAACAAAGATGCTGGTAAAATCAGGTTCTGGGTACAATATTGCATATTACACTTTTATTATACAATGTACATGCTGATAATGTTGCTTTTATATCACACATGCACAAGGAAAAAAACAATGTGCACTGTAAAGTAAACTTGTTTCATTTAAGGAAACTGATTGCCTTAAACCAAATAAGCAACATTTAACAACCTAACTGAATTAAGTAAAAATAATAATAATAATAATAACTACATTAGCTCAGCTTTTTTTGCAGTAAACAAATAGCTAGCTAGCAAATACATACACAGTACACCAGCTCTACTCTTCAGCACATACCATTCAAATCTCCAACATAAAATAAACTCCATTTAAATCTCAAAATAATCTAATATTAAGCATTAACAGATATATTATAATGCTTAATTCCAACATTTTGTTCTCCTTAAACAGGCTAAAGCAAAGCAAGATGGAAATGTGCTGTTCTTTCAGTTGGGTTTTTCATCAAGGTTTGCCGATCTCACGGCAATTCGTACGAATTCTACGAGGTGGCTAATTCGTACGAATTCATACGACCTCACTCGTACGAATTAGTACGATTTGGGCTAAATCATACATATTTTACGAGTTGGCCAATTCGTATGAATTCGTACGAATGACCTAACCCTGACCCCGCCCCTAAACCTACCCATCACATGGGTTTAGACAAATCGTACGAATTCGTACGAGTGAGGTCGTACGAATTCGTACGAATTAGCCACTTTTTAATCACTCGTACGAATTCGTACGAATTGGTCGTGAGATAGCGTTGGAAAGTTAGATGGAACACTATTCTCAGTGATGGTGACTTTATAAAACATCACAATTCAAGACTAAACATCCTAGGTAACACTAACCAGAACGTTTGACACAACTATAAACCCAAAACCTACAGTAATATTGGATGGATGGTGTATAAAGAACGTTTATTATAAATTAAATTGAATATATTTATGAAAATATATATTAAAAATGAGTTATAACTAACCTCAAATTTACTTTTCTTTTCTAAGTATCATTCTCCTGTCTTCTTTTTCCACACTTGTCTCTTTCACCCACGTGTTGTCTGCCTAATATTCTTCATCCTCTCTTCTCCTGCCTTCTTTCGTCTTTTTAAAGTCTTTCTTCATGCATTCTCTCTGCTTTGCTTCACATCTATCTGTATTCTCTAATTACAAGGAATTTTTCCCTCAACCCTCAGTCGGCAGAGATTTTGTTTGTGGAAGATATATTAAGTTTTATCCTCTACAACTCTCAAACAGTTTATGCTTTTTATGGAATGGAAGCAAGTTTGTTACACAACAATGACACACGTGATCTACTTGACTGTGACTGTGGCTAAATGAAACAAAACACTTTTAAGCAGATTTTATCTCGAAAAACATCTCAAAATAATATTCCTTCCTGTTTGAGGGTAAACAAAGAGAGAGATGTCTCTCCATTTTTCATGCTGTTTTTCATCTTTCACTCCAGTGCACAGGCTTTTATCATCATCATCATTATTAATATAACTATTATTATTTTAAACCTTTATTTTCCCCAAGTTAATTCCTTTTAAAATAATTTTTAATTAATATCTTATGTTGTTGACATCAAAGGTTTTACATCCAATTAAACCAATCAATAATATTTTGGTGCAAATTCAACTGTCACCTAGTAGAAACAGCCAAATTAGGCAGATGTCAATAGGTTGCATGACAAGCCCTTATCCTCAACCTCAACTATAAAAATAAATAAAAGTAAAATTTAACAAGAAAAATACTTCCCTGGCTACATTTTACTACATAAAACAAAAGTGATTGCTATCTAAAGCAATCAATAAGTCACTCAATAATAATAATTGATTTATTCTTGTTGTCATTATGTAGTTTAAATGGCAAACTGATATCTGGAATAATGTATAGATACTTAAAAGTGGGCACCATTTCAGTTTTACTACCTGTTTTAGTAGAGGATTACTTATCCTGAAACATTTTTAAATGATTATTTTAGCTTCCTCTAGAAATGAGTTAAGTTTGTGTTAAAAAAGCTATTACTTCTTTTCTACAGCAGTTTTCTCTTTGCTCATTTCCTCTTGTTATCTTCTCACATCTCCTTCTCTTCATTCTCTCTTGTGCTTTTATTCCCACTAAAGAAATGAGCTGATAGGTAGAGGTGAGGAGAGGAGACGCAGAACAAGGGGTGTGCAATTGAGGGAGAGAGGGGGCAAAGTGATGGAGGAGAAAGGGGGACAGGCGAAGGAGTGAAGAAAGAAAGGAATGAGATATAAATCACATTGTCACAGAGTTTCCTGCTGTCTGCAGATGACTGATTAAGTCATTCTCAGAACCACAGCATTGGGGCCCTCAGCATGAGCACCATCTTTCCCCTGCATTCTTATTATCCTCTCCATAATTTACTGCTTATTCGCGTGTGCGTGTGTGTGTGTGTGTGTGTGTGTGTGTGTGTGTGTGTGTGTGTGTGTGTGTGTGTGTGTGTTTTTGTTTTCTGTGCCACACCAATTGATTGCTTCGCCCCTTGCCTAGCAGAGGGAAATAAAAGATTTTTTCTGAAATCATATTTGCACAGTTTACCTGGTCGCTGATGCTGATCAGTGATCAGCTTCCACGCTGGAGGAGACTTTTGAAGCCTGTAGTCCAGGTTTCCAGGTTTCAAAACCTAAAAAAAATCATTTTCACAAGCAAAGGTGAAGCTTTGTGGTTGAGCCTTGGCATATTGCCCTTTCTGCTCTGGCCTGGTTTTAAGCTGAATTGGCAATATAATTCAAACAGCACTAAAAGCTCTACTCTCCTTAACACCTTTCAATGGAGTCATTGGTCATCATCTGGGCTTCAACTGAGAGCAGACAACATTGGTCCTGTGGTCAGCTAAGACATGTCTATAATAGCCTGTCTGGACTGGATGCATCATCACAAAGAGACAAAGCATTTCCGAGTGAGAGATGATGCTTCAAATGCAACGATGGGGAATTAGATTACTGAGGCATCAATGTAAATTTAAACTTTCAATTTAATACATTTACTCAAGAGATTTAAGTTGGTTATGTCAGTTAGACATTTACAGTCATTTAACGAGTTTGTTTGCCCATAAAATCTTTAAGATATTAGGTTAAACTTATTTGGCTTGCTGTCCACTGGAGAGGGGCTCGATGAAGCAGCTTCAACTCGAGCTCTGATATACCCCAAGTCAAATTAAACGTAGCATAAAAGCAAATAAACGAACCACGTCAAATTGACTTAAATTAAAATTAAATTCTTTTCTTTTTTTTGTATAGCAGTTTTCACATTGAAAATCATTCCATGCAACTTTAAAATCAATAGTACATTAAGCCCCAGTAGCAGGCCAGAGGCGACAGTGGGGGAAAACTCCTTAAGATGGTTATAGGCAGGATGAGGAAGAAATCTTGAAGGATCCAAAACTCAAGTGGGACGTTTAAACTACTCATTCTGACACTTTTAAACAAATGTAGATAAAAATACAGCTGGTCATAGAAAACATGTAGGGGCTAGTTCTCACTCCAGTGCATATTTCTCAGTGTAAAAAATAACTTTCCTACTGTTGCCAGGGAAAAACTGAATGAAGCTGTCACAGTTTATTACTAGCATTAAACATTACTTTGTCACTGGCATTAAACTTCATATTATAGATAGGCTATTTAATGGATTGTAAGCGTAATTTAAACAGTAATCATTTTAGTAATCATTTTAATAATTGTGATTTTAGTTTGGAGGATAGTATTTATATAAATTTAGACAGTTTTGAACTTGATGTTTAAAATACAAAGTTCTGTTATGAAACTCTAGATGGCACAGGCTAATAGCTCCATAAGTCAACCTGCTTGCAATCACAACATTCACAATAGGGCACAGCTGATCTGTTCCTGATGAATCAGTGGCCAATGAGCTCACTGCTCAACCTTCAAATACTTGGTTAGCATTTAACAGTGCAGCATGCTTTCAGAAACCCTCCACCTTCCCCAGCTCCACCTCTATACTGTACTGCCTTATTATATATTGTATGGAGCAGCATGTCTTACTTGCTCACAGCAGCGTGTCATGTATGTATTGCCAGTAGCAAGTCCTGTACTTGCTCTGCAGCAGCAATAACCAACAGCAGCAGCGTAGCAGATCTATTCCACCAAGACCAATTGTCATACCCATTACCATGTCAAACACTCAAAGAGTTTCCATGACAGGAATTAATATGCCAATTTTTAAGTACAAAAGCTGTCACTAGGGTGGTACTTTTAAAAAAGCTACACCTTTACCTAAAGAGTGCATTTTAGTACTTCAAAGGATCATATCGGGGCAAAAATTATTAGTACCTAATCAGTACATATTAGAACCTTTTTAAAGGGGCCAGCTTTTGTACCATTTTTTATCAGATGAATGAACAAGACATTTGGTGATGGACAATGTATCTGTCATCGGGGTATTGACACACACACACACACACACACACACACACACACACACACACATAGACAGAGACAGACAGAGACACCTTTGAAACTTCAGCTGCTGTGTGTGGCCTGATTGTCTGCCATTTGACACACTATATGCTGCTTTTCAGTGCCAAAACCTTTTCATCTCTTCCATTCACTCATTCTTCATCTCTCTCTCTTTCATTCTGCATTTCTTTTTCCTTATATTCAAAAGACTAAAAAAATTTATAATTTCACAGAGATTTGGCTGACCCTGTCAGCCTTTAGGGAGGCAAGAGCCAATGTTCTATGGCGGATATTGAATTTAGACATGTGGAGCTCCACAGACTGTGAGGGGGAAATAGCTCCCCACATCTCATTAGGCACCGCGATCCGGATCCAAACACTGAGCTGAGAGAGCCAGTGAACGCATCAGCACCCTATCACCATGCAACAAAGGGTTTCCTTGATGCCAACGTTTTTTTCACTGAGGTATCAGGATCATCTCACGGCATGTGAGGACCGAAAAAACGGTACCATTTATAAAAAATACCAGAAGCAAATTACATTCTTCTTCATACTGAAATACTCTAGCAGAATGTACTCTACGAACGGTTGCTTCTGCATCTACACTTGGCTGATCGCTGATCGATTGCTCCTGTCTGCCTCGCTGCCTGCTGTGTTTGTTTGCTTCGAGGCTGTAAGCTCCGCCTGAGCCTCATATTTCTTTATTTTTTGAGCCATCATTTACTATCTAGTTGTTTATACTACTAAATACAGCTTACCCAACATCTCAGATTAACCTTACATCTCTAGCTTCCGTTATTGTTAACACAGCACGCTAGTAACTCGCTAACGTTAGCCTGCTAACGCGCCACCCGTGCGCTCATTTATATATTTATTTTCTCTCGCGCGCCCGCGCCTTTGAGTTCATAAAGCCCAGGTAAGTAAGAAATCAGCCAACAAACACAGTGAGTAATGTCTTCTTGTCCTGTTATTGTCACCTGTGTCACATGTCATATGTTTAGTATAGCCTTCTCCGATGGCAATATAGGATTTATATGTGATAAATGCAAGGAGACAGTCAGGCTGACGGAGAAGATTTCAGAACTAGAGACACGCATCCAAACTTTAATTGAGGATGGTAAGAATGCTAGATCTTTAGATAGTGTTTTGGATGCGCCTAGCATAGTGAACTCTTCACATGATTCAGTTCCGGCTGAAGTAGAGCCCGTGCAGCAGGGCAGATGGGTGACAGTGAGAGATCGTTCTAGTCGCGGATCAAAGAACCACTCTTCCGTTCCGATTCCCATAACAAACCGATTTGCCCCACTCAGTGAAACACCCACTGAGAATTCTGTTGATTGTGCCCTGGTAATTGGTGATTCGATCACACGGAACGTGAAAATAGAGACACCAGCCACCATAGTCACATGTTTGCCGGGAGCCAGAGCGCCTGACATCAAAGCAAATTAAAAAGTGCTGGCTAATGCTAATCGTAAATTCTCTAAGATCATTATTCATGCCGGCACTAATGATGTTCGACTCCGCCAGTCGGAGATCACCAAAATTAATATTAAAGAGGTGTGTGAACTCGCAAGTACGATGTCAGGCACTGTAATTTGCTCTGGCCCCCTTCCTGTATGTAGGAGTGATGAGATAGTTAGCCGATTGGCCTCACTCAATGCTTGGCTGTCGATGTGGTGTCCGCAGAATAATATAAAATTCATAGACAATTGGAAAAGTTTTTGAGGCAAGCCTGATCTGTTGAAAAGAGATGGTATCCATCCCTCCTGGGCTGGTGCTGCTCTTCTCTCTAGTAATTTGGCTCATAGTCTTAGAGATAAAACATGACAATCTGGGGCTCAGGTCAGGAAGCAGACAGACTGGCAAAACTGACCGTCTGCTAGCGGCCTCACGTCACCAAGGTCAGATAAATCCCATCACATAGAGCCTCTTTCACCTAGATATCATCATATAGAGACTGTGTCTGTTCCCCGAATTTGGAAATCCAAAAAACGTCAGGTTAAAAATTGTATTGATGTTCAACAAATAAAAAACAGATATAATACAGATGAGCAAATGATAAAGCTTGGGTTGCTGAATATTCGATCCCTTACTTCAAAATCTCTCAAAGTTAATGATATGATTTCAGATTATAATCTTGATATGCTGTGTTTGACAGAAACCTAGCTAAAACCAAACGATTACATTATTTTAAATGAGTCAACCCCACAAGATTACAGTTATAAACATGAACCTCGTCTGAAAGGCAAAGGGGGAGGTGTTGCTGTAATTTATAGTAATATTTTCAAAACCACTAGGAAATCTAGCTTTAAATATACGTCTTTTGAAGTATTGGTGCTTAATGTAAAAATATATAGTGTAAACGATAAATCACATTTGAGAATTATGCTGGCTACTGTATACATGCCACCAGGGCACCATAAAGATTTGATCAAAGAATTCGCAGACTTTCTATCAGAATTAGTATTGGCTGCAGATAAAGTACTAATTATTGGTGATTTTAATATACATGTAGATAATGAAAAAGATGCATTGGGATTGAAATTTAAAGACATTGTAAACTCAATTGGAGTTAGACAACACGTGTCAGGACCTACTCACTGTCGTAATCATACTCTAATATTATCACATGGAATAGATGTTGATGCCGTTGAAATTCTGCAGCAGAGCGATGACATCTCAGATCATTATCTAGTCTCATGTAAATTACATTTAGCCAAGGCTGCAAAGCCGACTCCGTGTTATAAATACGTTAGACCTATAACTTCTGCCACTAAAGATTGCTTTATCAATAATCTTCCTAATCAGTTTCATCATCTCAGCATCCCGGATAGCTTAGAAGAACTTGATATTGCAACAGAAACGTTTAACTCTCTCTTTTCCAGTACTTTAGACGCAGTTGCTCCGTTGCGCTTCAAGAAGATTAAAGAAAATAGTCCAACGCCGTGGTACAGCGAGCAAACCCGGGCCCTCAAGAGAGCAGCCAGAAAAATGGAGCGCAACTGGAAAAAAACTAAACTAGATGTGGCATGAGAAGAAACAGAACGTGACAGGCACAAAAGCCTAACTACTAAATAATTGCAGTTTTCAGAAACCCGACTACGCCACTCTGATAAATACACAGAGAATGATTGATACACTATATAAAGGCACACAAGTTGGTTGCACTAGTGAGGAACAGAGACATGAGTGTCATACAAAAGAATTCTTTATTACAAAAACATTAAAAGACAAAACATACCAGGCAAGACACTGCAGCAATTAACGATAAACCAAGTATGTTGTCAGAAGAGATGCAGTCATTCGAAAGTCAATACAGCAACACTAATCCAATAAAACATTACACTCAAAGGGTTTTGGCTGAGGGCTAGAGACAAGGAATCGTACCACACCCTTGAGTACACTCTAATCACTCACACAAAGTCCGTGCATCTCACTGCACCCAACACCCAGTGTTCAAACCACCACAACACACGTAGGAAACTGGGGTGGATTCCTGGCTGCAGCCCCCAGCATCTAGCAAAAAGTGCAACACTCTCTCGCACACACACACACACACACACACACACACACACACCGCAAAAGAAAAATTAGACACATCACAGTTGGGTTATAAATCAAAGCAAAACAAATAATGATAAAGCAGAAGACACTAGAATTTCAAAGCAAATAATTTCAAAGCAAGATAATAACATTCATTCAGCTCGCATATAATAAACCATGCATATTAACTAAATAACGCACACACAGTAGGTAGTAGGACAACGGCGATTCCTCGCATTAAATTCCGATGACAACAGGCAAAGAAAAAGAATGAGCTCAAACTCCTTTAGAGGGGAAACACGATGGTTAATCACCCGCACAAAAACCCAATGCTCTCAACCCAAAAAGGGAGAAACTTACCCGATGATAGAAATCGCGTCGATTTCAGTCACAAACTCCTTTGTGAATTCGTTTTAGTCCTGCCGCGCCGCACTGAACTGGTTTGCCTATGCCTGAAACGAGCTACAAATAACACGCACTCTCCTAATCAATGCCTACAAACACAGTACCCGTCTCTTTCCATGATAAACTTACCCGACTATAGACTCAGTCAGTCACTCGGAACAAACTCTTAGATCGCTTGGTTTCGTTTTGATCCTGCAGCGCCGCACGCTGATTCACCCTTGCCTGAAACAAGCTAAAATGATACCGGCTCATCAGACTAATACTTAGCAGTTTCAACCTGTTACTGAGGTAACAGCTTACCAGAAGAAAGAGAGCGTCGTTTCAGAAGCGGGAAAAACTGGCATACAGCCGCAGTCACCATGCAAGTATGCTGGGAGCAAAGGGGAACCCCCGGGTCAATCGGAAATTACGTGCATCAACAAGAGTGATGATAGGCTATTTATGGCAGATCAAAATGATACGTCATTAATTAAAGAAAATTTATAGGCGGCGAGCTCGAGTTAACTTAAACAACATGGGAGGGGAACACCCGGTCACAATCTACCCCCGGCATTTTTAACGTCGGCCCGACGATACACACTTTTTATACGCTTTGAGTTTAATGCCAGGGACGAAACCAGGCAACCACAGCACTGGATACTGGCCTATTGCCTGTACCCACTTCGTACCTTGGTCTTCCTACAGGTCGCGGGAGGTGATGTAGGTTTGAATGGCGTCCTGCCACCAACCTCCTGGTACGTCTGACGCCCATATCCTCCTCAACCGGAGTAAGCTCTGATGACCCCACTCCCCTCAATAGAGCATCTGGGGTGGGTCCTTCTACTCCCACATCCACACTCTCCTCTGGAAGACCATCCGCAGAGGCTTGATTCCCCCCAGAGTCTCCCAATGGAACCTCGACTAGCGGCGCTGACATCCGCCCCTCCTGAGAGGTCCCGGGTACCATTACAAACCAGTCTCCCCTCTCCTCTTCTTCTTCTGAGGGTGTTATTGGCCCCAACATACTACACCTAGGGGGGTCCACCGAAGGACTTTTACCAACCCAAGGCTTTATTGCCGAGCGATGTACATGTCTCACTTGGCCCAGGTTGTCCACTGGGGCAATAGAATATACCTGCTCACCTGCTTTCACAATCTGGTATACTACTGGGCCCCAGAGGTCCTGTATCTTATGTCTGCCTCTCACATTAAAAGCTCGAAGAAGCACCAACTGGCTCTCCCTTAGAGGTTCCTCCCGGACCTGTCCATCATGCCGGGCCTTGCGACGTTCTGCCGCAGTTCTTAACTGCTCTTTCACTCCCTCAAAAGCTACTTTGAGCCTATTCTGATGTTCCCAGACCCACCTCTGCACACAGCCAGCCTCTGGCTCCTCGACTCTCCCAAGCAGAAAATCAACTGGGAGCCGTGGCTCCTGGCCAAACATCAACAAGTGCGGGGATTCCCCAGTACTCTGATGAGGGGTACTATTATATGAAAACAGCACCTGGGGAAGACACAGCGGCCACTCACCCTTCTGAGAGTCGGACAGAGAACGCAGCAAATCGTGCAAAGTCCTATTAAACCGCTCGCACTGTCCGTTACCCGCCGGATGGTACGGAGTAGTGCGCGATTTCTCAATGCCATACAGCCGGCAAAGCTGTTGGATAAGGGTAGCCTCAAAGTTCCGACCCTGATCTGAATGGATACGACTCGGAACACCGAGTCGACAAAACCATTCAGATACCAGAACCTGTGCCACAGTCTCAGCCCGCTGATCTCTGGTAGCCACACCCCACGTGTATTTAGAGAACACATCAGTCATGACCATCACGTTCTCAGTGCCAGACCGGGAAGGCTCCAGAACTGTAAAATCGATGGCCAGAACTTCATTTGGCCGAGAAGCCATCAAGTGTCCCATATAACTGCTGTGTGTTGAGGGAAAGCCTTTTGCACGCTGGCACCTCTCGCATTGCTGGCACCAAAGTGCAATCTCAGAGGACATATCTGGCCAGTAGCACCTTTGACGCACCAGCTGGGTAGTCCTTTCCACACCCTGGTGCCCATGCTGCTGATGTAACTGCGTCAAAACCTCCTCCTTCATGGCCACCGGCAATAAAACCTGCAGGATTTCTTCCCCACCGTCCGGACGACTTACCCGACGGTACATTACACCTTCCTGCTCCACCAAGCGGTCCCACTGCCTAAGAATCGTGACCACCGGTTTTGGCAACTGCTTACGCTCCTCCGATGTTGGGAGTGCCTGTCGTCGCCAGAACCTTAAAAGTTTCCCAATGTGTGGGTCAGCGCTCTGACCTGAACGCATATCTCCCAAGGGTGGATCTGGGAACACCGTCACCTGACTCACCTGGGCCACCGGTCCCCCTTTGGCTATCTGAGCTATCCTTTCTGGGATGGCCTGCCCTGGAACTAGACTTTGAATATCCTCCCTTATGGGTGGATTCTGTCTAGACAAGGCATCCGCATTCCTATTGCAGCGACCGGACCTATACTTGATCTCAAAATTGAAAGCAGCCAACTGGGCAGCCCAACGCTGTTCGGTGGCACCCAGCTTGGCTGTAAAAACATAGCTGAGAGGGTTGTTGTCTGTAAATACAATGCATCTGTGGCCCAACAGGTACTCCCTAAATTTTTCAGTCATGGCCCACTTGAGCGCCAAAAACTCCAATTTCATAGAGCTATAATTGTCCATATGGCGCTCAGTGGGCCGAAGACCACGACTAGCATATGCTATCGGCCTCACCCTTCCCCCCTGCTCTTGGGACAGGACTGCCCCTAGGCCCCCATAGCTGGCATCAACCTCCAGGACAAAAGGCAAGGAGAAATCAGCATATGCCAGCACCGGGGCCACAGACAAGTGCCGCTTCAACTCCTCAAAGCTCTGTTGACACTGTATAGACCAGGCGTCGGCAAAGTCCTGCTCTGAACAACGCCGATGTTTTGGATTTGCCAGCTTTGCTACCAGCCCATGCAGCGGGGCAGCTATTTTAGCAAATCCCTCTACAAACCGACGGTAATAGCTGGCAAATCCCAGAAAGGAACGCACTTCACCTACGGTAGTGGGACAACGCCATTGGGTCACTGCCTCAATCTTACTTGGGTCTGTAGCGACCCCTTCTGACGAGACCACATGACCCAAGTACTTAACCTCCCTCTGGAAAAATGAACACTTCCCCAATTTAGCCTTCAATCCCTCTCTCTGCAGACGACTCAGGACCACCTCCATCCGAGAGAGATGTTGATGCACCGAGGCCGAAAACACCACTATGTCATCAAGGTACAAAAGAAGGGACTGTCCCTGTTGATCACCGAACAGCCTTTGCATCAACCGCTGAAAGGTGCTAGGAGCATTACAAAGGCCAAAGGGCATCCTGTTCCACTCAAACAAGCCAAAAGGGGTACAGAAGGCTGTTTTGTATCTGTCCCCCTCCGTCACCGGTACCTGGTTATACCCACTGGCGAGATCCATGGTAGAAAACCATTGGGCCCCCGTCAGTGAGTCCAAGGTCTCCTCGATACGCGGTAACGGAAAAGCATCCTTCCTGGTGCTCGTGTTCAGCCTGCGGTAGTCTACACACAAGCGTAGACTACCATCCTTCTTTCTCACGAGCACGATAGGTGACGCATAGGGGCTACTGCTCTCCCTAATTATTTGTGCCTCAAGAAGCTGATTTATGTGCGCCTTCACAACCTCATACTCGGACGGAGGTATCCGTCGATGTCGCTGCCTAATGGGAGTATGGTCTACAAGGGGTATGTCGTGAGAGATAAGACCCGTGCACCCAAGGTCCCCCTCATGTGTAGAAAACACAGACTCATAACTTAACAGCAAGGCCCGAACTTTCGCTTGATCGGCCATTGGCAGTACAGACAGATCAAGAGAATTAATCTGGTCCCGTACTGGAGTAACACGGGCTGCCTGTACGCTTGCTGATACGGCTACCGGCTGAACCTCACTAACCCCCGAAGGCAAACTTACCACATCCACGCCTCTTAAAGTGCCAATAATAACTCGTGGATAAAGAACAATATCAGTCGTGCCGACATTTACCACCGGTATATATACTGTTCCCCGGACCACTCTCACCAAGGCAGAAGATGCCAACAAGCCGGCTGGGAGCCCGGCCTCTGGTGGCTCAAATAAAACTGCCCCACTGGAATACTGGGTTGAACAGGTAGCAGCTACTAGCTTTAATGTCCCCCCGGGAATACGGCTTACACGGTGACCCCGCACCCTAACTTGACCCTCAACGATTCCAACCGACTTAAAGCCTCCCTGATGACAGTGTTGCAAGGCCTGCGTAATGAATGAGGGGGCTTGTGACACAGCCGGTAACTCAAAGAGAGCGGAGCCATGCTGGACAAAGAGCTCCCGGTAGCAGCGGCCTAAAACATTCATCCCTAAAACTCCAGGGACCTGGCCAGCCAACCCACCAGGAGGATCTCGCACCACCAGGACACCGCACCCCGAGAGCAACCGACCGCAAAGTTCGATATCTAACTCCAGGTATCCTATATACGGAATTGACAAACCATTCGCTGCTCGCAATTGCAACCACTGGCAGGAAAGGAGACGTTCTGGTCCCCAAGGCTTGAAATACGCAGAAAAACAACTTTCTGTGACAGTTGTCACCATGGAGCCAGTGTCCACTAAGCAAGACACAGGAACACCTCCCATGTGAACAACGAGCTGCGGACAAGCCGACACCAGACGAGCAAGTGAGCCTGGGCTAATCAAGTGATTTGAGCCCCTCCCTTCCCCAACCGAGCAGTGACTCACCAGCTCGGTGGGGATTAGTTTTCCGACGGCTGGTCTGACGGAGCCAGTCCACCCCCCCGTGGAGGGACCGCCGGCCTGGTAGACTGAAACCGGGTAGCTCTACGCTCCCCCTCACACTCTCTTGCGAAATGACCTGGTTGTCTACACCGCCTACAAATAATGTGACTAAATCGCTGTACTCCACCCCCCGGTTGGGTTCTCTGAATATGGGCTAAACTTTGAGTAAGCTGATTTAACTGTTGTTGCTGCAATTTCATCATCTCCTTTAATTCACGCAACTCAGATGACCCTTCTAGAGTACCAGCACCAGGCTGCGACTGTCCATGCACCCCATATTGTATGCAGTGTGCCGTTGGAACAGAATGGCTACGTCCTCTTGCACCCCCAGGGGTCCCCTCTCGCTCCCAACGAATTGCCTCACTACGCACTTCAAGTAATGTACTATTGGGGCTACGCCGAACTAACTGTTTTAACTCGCGTCTAAGTGTATTGTCGCTCACGTTTTCAACGAACTGATCGCGCAATAAGGCGCCAGCATTAGACATTTCATGTGGAGCCTGTTCTTTAACTTTCTCCCACAGGCTCATCAGGGCCAGGGAGAATTCCACAAGGGTCTCCCCCTCCTGCTGCCGCCTGGAGAAAAACAGTTCTTGTAACGCTACATATGATCGCGTACAACCATACAATTCGCGCAATGCTGCGATAATTTGGTCTGGGTCGCGCCGCTCAACCCCTGAACGATAACGAAGCTCTTCACGCGCCTCACCCTCTAAATGATCGATTAAAAAGAAGGCTTGGTCAACGGTAGACATATGGCGTGCCCTCATACAAGCACGTGCCTCCTCCACCCATTCATTTACGTCTATACCAGTCCTGCCATTAAATTTTGGGCACTTATGCTCCCTCGGAATAAACACAAATCGCTCGGTGCAGCCGGTATCAGGGAGTAAGGGACTAACCGCTGGAGTCGGCGCAACGATAGGCGGATCAGCACCAGGAGCTGGCAGCACCGCTGGTGGCCCCTGGCGCAACCGCTCATTATCGGTCTGCAACTGAGCAACCAATGCCCGAAGCTCCTGCAATTCCTCCTCCATACCCCTTTATTTATTTATTTATTTATTTATTTATTTTACCTGAGAGGGTGAAGGCCAAATCGAAGAAAGTGGGTACACCGCCCGAGCACTACTGGCCGCACAGGGTCGCCGTTGTCCTATTCCTACTAAAAAAATAAAGGAAACACACCCTTCACACAACCAAAACTGGAAAAAGAAAATATATATCAAAAGCAAACAAAATATTATTCACATCTCTGTCCTACACCAGTGCAACACCCTGCCGACTACGCCACAATGTGGCATGAGAAGAAACAGAACGTGACAGGCACAAAAGCCTAACTACTAAATAATTGCAGTTTTCAGAAACCCGACTACGCCACTCTGATAAATACACAGAGAATGATTGATACACTATATAAAGGCACACAAGTTGGTTGCACTAGTGAGGAACAGAGACATGAGTGTCATACAAAAGAATTCTTTATTACAAAAACATTAAAAGACAAAACATACCAGGCAAGACACTGCAGCAATTAACGATAAACCAAGTATGTTGTCAGAAGAGATGCAGTCATTCGAAAGTCAATACAGCAACACTAATCCAATAAAACATTACACTCAAAGGGTTTTGGCTGAGGGCTAGAGACAAGGAATCGTACCACACCCTTGAGTACACTCTAATCACTCACACAAAGTCCGTGCATCTCACTGCACACAACACCCAGTGTTCAAACCACCACAACACACGTAGGAAACTGGGGTGGATTCCTGGCTGCAGCCCCCAGCATCTAGCAAAAAGTGCAACACTCTCTCGCACACACACACACACACACACACACACACCGCAAAAGAAAAATTAGACACATCACAGTTGGGTTATAAATCAAAGCAAAACAAATAATGATAAAGCAGAAGACACTAGAATTTCAAAGCAAATAATTTCAAAGCAAGATAATAACATTCATTCAGCTCGCATATAATAAACCATGCATATTAACTAAATAACGCACACACAGTAGGTAGTAGGACAACGGCGATTCCTCGCATTAAATTCCGATGACAACAGGCAAAGAAAAAGAATGAGCTCAAACTCCTTTAGAGGGGAAACACGATGGTTAATCACCCGCACAAAAACCCAATGCTCTCAACCCAAAAAGGGAGAAACTTACCCGATGATAGAAATCGCGTCGATTTCAGTCACAAACTCCTTTGTGAATTCGTTTTAGTCCTGCCGCGCCGCACTGAACTGGTTTGCCTATGCCTGAAACGAGCTACAAATAACACGCACTCTCCTAATCAATGCCTACAAACACAGTACCCGTCTCTTTCCATGATAAACTTACCCGACTATAGACTCAGTCAGTCACTCGGAACAAACTCTTAGATCGCTTGGTTTCGTTTTGATCCTGCAGCGCCGCACGCTGATTCACCCTTGCCTGAAACAAGCTAAAATGATACCGGCTCATCAGACTAATACTTAGCAGTTTCAACCTGTTACTGAGGTAACAGCTTACCAGAAGAAAGAGAGCGTCGTTTCAGAAGCGGGAAAAACTGGCATACAGCCGCAGTCACCATGCAAGTATGCTGGGAGCAAAGGGGAACCCCCGGGTCAATCGGAAATTACGTGCATCAACAAGAGTGATGATAGGCTATTTATGGCAGATCAAAATGATACGTCATTAATTAAAGAAAATTTATAGGCGGCGAGCTCGAGTTAACTTAAACAACATGGGAGGGGAACACCCGGTCACATAGAGGTATTTCGGATTTCGTGAAAAGAGAGCTCGATTGCTTACAGAGAGGCTTTAAAAGCTGCTAGATCTGCTTATTTTTCGAACCTCTTAGAAGAAAATAAACATAATCCAAGGTATTTATTTGAAACAGTGGCTAAACTAACGAAAAAGAAAGCTTCAAGCTCAGAAGTGTCCAAGCAACACAGCAGTGATGACTTTATGAACTTCTTCACTTATAAGATTGATAATATCAGGGACAAAATTATAACTATGCAACCGTCTACCACAGTATCGCATCAGGAACTGCATTGTAGTCTCCCTGAGGAAAAATTTGATGCATTTTTTGCTATAGGAGAGGAAGAATTCTGCAAACTCGTTAATTCATCTAAATCGACAACTTGTATGTTAGATCCTATACCGACTAAGCTACTGAAAGAGATGTTTCCAGAGGTCATATATCCTCTTCTTAATATCATTAATTCATCTTTGTCTCTAGGATACGTACCAAAAACCTTTTAAACTGGCTATGATAAAACCGCTTGTTAAAAAACCACAACTTGATCCTACAGAATTAGTCAATTACAGGCCGATCTCGAATCTGCCTTTTCTGTCAAAGATATTAGAAAAAGCAGTATCTTCACAACTGTGTTCATTTCTAGAAAGAAATGATATCTGCGAGGATTTTCAGTCCGGATTTAGACCGTACCATAGTACTGAGACCGCTCTCATTAGAGTCACAAATGATTTGCTCTTATCATCCGATCGTGGTTGTATCTCTCTATTAGTGTTACTCGATCTTAGTGCTGCATTTGACACAATTGACCACAACATTCTTTTAAATAGACTAGAAAACTATGTGGGCATTAGTGGAATTGCACTAGCATGGTTTAAATCATACTTAACTGACCGTTATCAGTTTGTAGCAGTAAATGAAGAGATGTCTTATCAATCACAAGTTCAGTATGGCGTACCACAAGGCTCAGTACTAGGACCGCTGCTGTTCACTCTGTACATGCTACCATTAGGAGATATCATTAGGAAACATGGAGTTAGCTTTCACTGGTATGCCGATGATACTCAGCTGTATATTTCTTCAAAACCCAACGAAACTTACCAATTCACAAAATTAACGGAATGCATAGCTGATATAAAAAATTGGATGACTAGTAATTTCCTACTACTAAATTCTGAAAAGACAGAGATTCTAATTATTGGACAAAAAACTTCCACACGTAATAACCCAGAATACTGTCTAACACTTGATGGCTGCTCTGTCAGGTCTTCGTCGTCGGTTAGGAACCTGGGTGTGCTCTTTGATACCAACCTTTCTTTTGAAAGCCACGTGTCTAGTATCTGTAAAATTGCATTTTTTCATCTTAAAAATATATCTAAAATACGCCATATGCTCTCATTGGGAAATGCGGAACAATTAGTTCATGCGTTCATGACCTCAAGGCTAGATTATTGTAATGCTCTACTGGGTGGTTGCCCTGCACGCTTAATAAATAAACTAGAGCTAGTTCAAAACGCCGCAGCTCGAGTACTTACCAGAACCAGGAAATATGACCATATTAGCCCGGTTCTGTCAACACTGCATTGGCTCCCTATTAAACATGGTATAAATTTTAAAATATTGTTGATTACTTACAAAGCACTAAATGGTTTAGCTCCGTAGTACTTGAGCGAGCTCTTAACGCATTATAGTCCTTCACGTCTATTGCGATCTCAAAATTGTATTTTTGTAAAACAATTTAATGTTTTTTTTTTATTGTTTATTTATTTGAAAAAATATTTTTACAGTGTATTAATGAATTAAATATTATTTTAAGTTTGCTTAGTACTGAAGAATTGGTTTAAATTTATTTATCACAGAAATTAGCACATCATTTGGCTATGGAATTGCACTTTGCTCTTTTTGCCTATTTATTCATTAAAAGCCCAAATATGTTAATAGAACTGAAATTAAAATTTAATTCTTTACACAATTTCCATCCAAAGCTATGACATACTCTCTTTATCCTCACAAGCCTAAGACACTGCATGCACAGTTAGATTTATTAAACTAGATTGTTCTGAAATCTAATTTACATGTAGAGGGGGATGAACCCCCCAAAAACAAGTGTAGCTTTAAACCTTTTTAATAATTTTGAGTCAGCCGGATTTACTAAGAGTGCTTGTGCAGATTGAACTTGCATCTAGTTAGACATCTGTTTTCAAACAATACACATTGCACTCTATTATGGCACTTTATAAGTCCCTATTGCAAAATATTGTGTCAATAAATAGGTTTATTGTCCATTTTCAACATGTTTGCTGCTAAGTTTACAGTAGTGTGCTATATATCCATGGTACAAATAGGCTTAGGCGGACAGTATGAATATTGTAACCTGTATGAATTGCCTTTGAGTGCGATGTGAAACAGTGTAGGACAGTTCAGTTCACTTACACACACAGCTGTGACTTCAAATGACATGGTTTATTACATTAGCCTCTTTGAACCTGCTAATGTGTCATTTTGACATGATAATAGCTGGCAGATATGACATTGCTTGAGCAGCTATTAGTTTCATTGTGCCGCAGGTATTTGTGTCTAATAACTGTAGTTTATTTGTGGTACACTGTCTGAATGCATTTTTTTGTCCTAACTTATCCATGCAATCATCTCCCTGTCAGCCATTTCTATGCGCACTTGTGATTTAAATACCATTTCGCTGCAAGTTGAATTGAATTGAACGGAAAATCACATTAAGCTTGGTGTCTAGCTTCACACATACACACGCTTTTGAATGTCAGTTTCTTTTCTGGTCAATACTTACTCTGCCACCATCACATCTCAGTTACTCCATACTACAATACATCATGGCAGTTGTCAGGTTAAAAAAAATACTTCTCTTTTTCCACTCTGCTACCCAGCGACATTTGCAAAGACCAGGCCGAATGGCCCGTTCAATAGCGTTATTTATTGAGATCAATCAAGTTCATTTAAGCTTCACTCAGAGCCACAAAACTCATTTAACTTTCCATTGGTTCTCTGAATGTCAAAGTGAACAACAACCATGCCCCTCTCTCTGCTGCTTTGCTCATAGTCTAAAAGACTTCGAAAGCGTTTAAGGCATTAGACGTCGGCATTCAGACAGTGCATGCCGATGAAGAACGTCAAACACGCTTTGAAAAATATAAATATGATCTGTGATTTTTTTTTCAATCTCCTGATGAAACCCTCATGAATGTGCATTGACAGACCCATATTTGTTTTCACTGGTGATTCATTTTGTCTGTAATTTATGAGACAGAGGAATCGTAAATTTTTGTTTATTGTTCTAATTAAGTAATGATTCAGGCTTTTTTTATCCATTTGATTTTTCTGTCATGAGTATCCAGCAAACTTTTTTTGTATTTTCTTTCAAAGTAACAGTGCGCTAAAGTGTTCTCTTCTAAGACTGCAAAACAAATATATAGGCAGCTGAAATATTCCACTTCATCATTTTAGTCTGGCAGAATTAATTAATTTGCAAATGTATTTTCCTCTAATTAAATGCTTCATCTCCTCTTTCAGCCCCTGACACACATATGTCCTTCTTCCAAGATTCCAGATGGAAGAAGAAAGGCAAGATGTTGACAGCCTTGAGGAGGCAATAGTATTCATTTTTTAAGGACACGCGCTCAGATCACTCTGTTATTTTGAACATAAAGCAGTTACGAAGAGATACAAAAACGCCCATGACAGCTTAGTAACCATGAACTCAAAATAAGCCATTCTTATTTTTTAAATGGAATATTGCAGTGTTTATTATAAAAGATTTTTCCATGCACATCATCATTATTATTTTTGATCCATGTGCCTTTATAATATTTAATCAAGCACATGTGTACAGGCGTGAGGGCAGGACAACATGTCACTGACATGAGATCACAGCAATAGCAAACCACAAACATCCAATCAATTTGTGATGGAAAAACTCATGTTCCGCTCAACGTTTTTTCTTGTTTGTGAATTCGTTTCACTCGAATACAGCTGTAATCAAAATTACTTTTTTGCAGCACTAGGACGAGAGCGCCCGGGACCCTGGTGTAGAGTCCAAGTCCAGAGAATAAAACCTGACGAACGTGTGTGGTGAGGACCACCCTTCCGCATCACAGACGCCCTGTAGAGGAACTCCTGACAATAAGGCCTTAGAGGCCACCCTACTCCTAGTTGAGTGGGACCCAACAGCCACAGGAGAAGGCTGTCCGGTCGACTCATAAGCAAGTGAGATAGCCTCGACCACCCACTTGCTCATTCTTTGCTTAGACGCTGGGGACCCTTTGTTAGGGGGTCCAAAACAGATAAACAGCTGTTCGGTTTTACGCCACAGGGCAGCTCTGTGGACGTAAGCATCCAGTGCCCTAACTGGGCATAGCAAATTGTTGTTCTCCTGGTCCAAATCCTGAAAAGGGGGAGGACAAAAGGCCTGCTGCACAATAGATCGGGCCACATTAGTGGGGACCTTGGGAACATAACCTGGTCTAGGATGAAGGAACGCTTTAACCATGCCAGGTGCAAATTCCAAGCACGAGGGTGCAACCGACAAAGGATGAAGATCTCCTATTCTTTTTAGAGAAGAAATAGCGAAGAGGAACAGAGTTTTTAAAGTGAGAAACCAAGCTGGTACCTCCTCCAAAGGTTCAAAGGGAGCCTGGGAAAGGGCTTGGAGGACAATTGCCAGGTCCCAAGTCGGAACTCTCGTGCGCGCAGCAGGCCTCAGCCTTAAAGTACAACAGAGGAAACGAGACACCAAGGGGTCTTTACCCAAAGACATTCCACCCAAAGGGATGTGGTAAGCACCTAAGGCCGCCACATAAACCTTTAAAGTGGACGGGGATAGACCTGCAGTGAACCGATCCTGCAGAAACTCCAGCACTGTACCAACCGGGCAGTTAACTGGGTCCAGCTGACGTCACTACACCATGAAGTGAAAACCTTCCACTTCAGGGCATAAAATTTCCTCGTGGAGGGAGCTCTGGATTGTAGAATGGTCTCCACAACCTCGGTTGAGAGACCTGACCCTATGAGCTGGTCCCCCTCAGAGGCCAAGCCCACAGGTTCCACAGTTCGGGACGAGGGTGAAATATAGAGCCCTCTGCTTGGGACAGAAGGTCCCTCCTGACGGGGAGCTCCATAGGAGGCCCGTTGAGGAGAGACACTAGATCTGGGAACCATACTCTGCCCGGCCACCGCGGGGCTATAAGAAGTAGGTGCAGATGGTCCCTGCAAACTCTTTCCAAAACTTCTGGGAGCAGAGCGATCGGGGGAAAAGCATACAAACGTAGCCTCTGTACCATCGCATCCTGTCCGAGAGGAGCTGGATGCGTGAGGGAGAACCAGAGTGGAAAGTGAGACGTCTCTCGAGACGCAAACAGATCCACTTGAGCCTGGCCAAACTCCCTCCATATCTGCTCCACCACCTCGGGGTGAAGCCTCCATTCCCCGGGCTCGGCCCCTGCCTCGACAGGATGTCTGCTCCTATGTTCTGGGCCCCAAGGATATAAGCTGCTCTGAGCGAGAGCAACTTCCCTTGAGACCACAGGAGGATTTGGTGTGCCAGCTTGCATAGCGGGCGAGACCGCAACCCCCCTGATGATTTATATAAGCGACCACTGACTTATTGTCCGTGTGGACCAACACATGGTGGCCCCTGAGGTCTGGGATGAAATTCTTAAGAGCAAGATCTCTAGGCAATTGATATGCCAGGAAAGATGATGGTCCCCCCATAGACCCTAAGCCGAGCGTCCTTCCAGGATCGCTCCCCAGTCCGTGAGGGAAGCATCTGTCGTTAGCATTCTGCAACGACAAGAAGCTCCCAACACGGGGCCCTGGGACAGGAACCAAGGTTTCTTCCACATAACCAGGGCGCGAAGGCATCGCCACGTAACCCTGATCATGCGAAAGGGGTTGCCCCTCGGGGAAAATCCTTTGGTCCTGAGCCACTACTGCAAGGGTCTCATGTACAGCAGGCCAAAAGGTATCACGTTGGACGCTGCTGCCATCAAACCCAACAGTCTCTGAAACTGTTTGACAGTGAGTGACTGGCCTAGCTTTATTCTTTTCACAGCTGACAGGATGGACTCTATGCGTGCCGGGGAAAGGCATGCCCGCAATAACATAGAATCCCAAACCACACCTAGAAAAGTGGTCCTCTGTAGTGGAGAAAGTACACTCTTTTGGCGTTTAGCCATAACCCCAGCTCTTTCATGTGGGCGAGAACGACATCTCGATGCCGAACCACCAACTGATGCAACTGAGCTAAAATCAACCAATCGTCGATGTAGTTCATGATGCGAATACCCTGAAGACGCAGTGGCGCCAGAGCTGCATCTACGCATTTTGTAAAAGTGCGGGGTGATAGTGCTAGGCCGAACGGAAGAACACAATATTGGTATGCTCTGCCCCCGAAAGCAAACCTCAGGAACTTCCTGTGATATGGAAGGATGGAAATGTGGAAGTATGCGTCCTTGAGATCTATCGTGACAAACCAGTCCTCGGATCTGATCTGTGGCATGATTTGTCTCAAGGTTAACATTTTTAATTTTAGTTGCATGACTGACTCGTTCAGAACTCTTAGATCCAAATTGGGACGCAACCCCCCATCCTTCTTTGGAACGATGAAATACCGACTGTAAAACCCGGTGTCCCTGCTGGCTGGAGGTACATATTCTATGGCCCCCTTGTCCAACAGGGTTCTCACTTCTTGTTCCATTACCAGAACCTGCTCGGGGCCAACCACGGTGGATAGTGAAGGGTTGGTCAAAATCCCTTGCCTCTTCAAATACATCTATAATCATAAATCCTTTTGAATGCTTATATACTTCCTTTATAAAAATCAATAATCAAATATATTCATTATCACATACTCATTTTTATATTCTTTGTGCTTGTGAAATTATATTTTCTTAAATGCATGTGATGGAAGTAAACAAAACTTTAATTGTTGTATTAAAATGTATTCTTTCCAGTATATTTCCTTCCTTGGGAGTAAATGCCAGTTATCTGTTTTTCTCCCAAACGAGTGAATGTTTTAGCATTATGTTTTGGTATACTTAACTGATAATAAGGAGCTCAGACTCTCTTCAGCCTTGATGGGAGCTGTTAGTTGCTAGTGTTATTTGTGTGTGTGCGTATGACATTCTATGAAGGTTCTGGACGTTCGGACCAGACAACCCGGCGCCCTTCTCTAACCTGCGAGGCCACCACAGATCTAAATCTATTGAGTGGACGACAACTATCTTTACTAATGGCGATAGGCACCCCTATCTCCTCACATGTGTTAAATTGTTTAGGCTCTTAATGTTTCTTAGCCAATGAGAATCATTCAACCTGTAAGCAATGACGTAGCTTAGACCTTGGAAATGGTATAACTGCTGTGTTCTTTGTAACTGTAAGCGAGGCGGCCTACGAACTCCTGTGTGAGTCTTGAAGCTGACTTCTGCTGATGAAACTGCAAACTATCTTCAGTAAAACTTTTCTTAAATTTTTTATAATCCTGACTCCGGGTCTTCATTCTTCATATCTGGTTCTGGGTCTTTGACTGTATACCCCTTACAATAGGACCCCATAAATCGGGGCGGGCGAGACCCGAACTGTATTTGATAACCCTTTTCTATGGTCTGCAGGACCCAACGAGAAATATTTGGCAGTAGCTTCCACGCTGTAAAAAATTCTACTAGAGGTAGCAGCCTCTCGATTCTGATTTTTGGATTTAGTTGTTGTTGAGCAATCAGCTCGTCGCCCTGTAACGGCGAACCGGCAGGGAACAACTGAACTGGCTGCTCTAGGGGGAGCACGGGAAGCCACCCTCACTTTCTGTGTGGCACGGTGTGAGGAGCTGGCTTTAGGTGTTTGGGGCTGCTCCTGCTCAGCAGCCCCGGAGACATGAGTTCGGCGGGGGTGGAGTTTTTGGAAGGCAGCCTCTTGTTTGGCTGACTCCTGGAACCTCTCGACGACCGGATTTACTGCGTCGCCGAAGAGGCCCGTGGAAGAGACCGGTGCATCCATTAAAAATTCTTCTCTTTCTTCTTTATGTTGCTTAGATTAAGCCAGAGATGTCTCTCAGTGGCCACCACGGCTGCCATAGAATGGGAGATAGATTTAGCCGTCTCCTTGGCGGCCCTGAGAGACAAATCTGTGGCCAGGCGCAGTTCGCAAACAGTGTTCGGGCCAATACCCCGACCTTCATCGAGGTCCCCTAGCACTTCCGCCTGGTAAGCCTGTAGCAGTGTCATGGTGTGGAGACACGCTGCAGCCTGACCAGCCACTGAATAAGCCTTACCCACCAAAGCTGATGTTGTTCTAACTGGCTTGGTGGGTAAGTGAAGATGCAGACTCTGGGGAGAGATAGCTCGCAAGCGCCTCTTCCACCTTTGGCATCTCCCCATAACCGTGCTCTTTATACTGTGAGATGGAGGAATAGTGTGATGTGTTTGCACTGTAAACTCTATAAGACACAGGTTTCTCCCACGATCTCGACACCTCGGTGTGGAGATCAGGGAAAAACGGAAGACCCCGGCGTTGAGGCTGTGAGCGAGAGAGCAGGAAGCGTTCGTCAAGCTTGCTTTTTGAGCAAACGTCCTGCTTATCTGCCGGCCAATCGATGTTTAATCTCTCGACCGCTCTCGTCACAACCTCAACGGCAACGCGAGCCTGGGCGTCCTCGCTAAAAAACGCCAGGAGGGATCGGAGTGTCCGCAAGGGAAGCACTTCACAGTTCTCACAGCCATCACCCTCGAGCGCTGACCGTGTATGCTCCTCTCCCAAAGAAACAACACATAAAGCGTGTGTGTCCCTACCCGTTAAATAACGCGGGCAGGGGTGCACACACACTCTAAACTGCTGCTTGCTCGCCATAGCTGAATATATATATATATATATATATATATATATATATATATATATATATATATATATATATATAAATATATAAATATATAAATATATATATATATATATATATATATATATTAGTGCTGTCAAACGATTAAAATATTTATTCGCGATTAATCGCATTAATGTCATAGTTAACTCACGATTAATTGCAATTAATCGCACATTTTTATCTGTTCTAAATGTCTCTTGATTTCTTTTTGTCCCATTATTTTTTCTAATTTGAATGCTCTTATCAACATGAAAAAGTGGATCGGCTTGCTTTGTGCAAATGTTTTTTATTGAAAACAACATTGACAATACTGTGTTCAATTTCACACTAAAACATTCTCACTTGGAGCAAATAATCTCTCACACAATGTAACACTGTCCATCAATAAAAGGGTGAAAGAAATCCTGACCTGATATTGACGAGGGGGCGGAGAATTCACATCAGCTGTGTGTGTGCTTGGCCATCAATGATGGCTCAGTTCACAACGACAAAAAAAAATCATTTGCCAACTTTTTAAAAGTAAACTTTCGCATAAGTACATACATAGTGCATAAGTACATACATAGTGCATAAGTACTGTGTACGTTTCGGCGTCTCGCACTCGTCATCCACTCAAAACGTAACGTTAAATTATGTTTTATTAAGGTTCGGGAGGAGCAGGTGCAGATAATTAACCCAATCCGCACAAGTGGAGATCAATCAGTAATCAACTCAGGACAGATAAATAACAGCAGAACCCACTTTTGTTCCTTGACAGTTTATCAGCATTTGGCCCCGCACCTTCCTAACATGTCCGAATCGAGCTTCCCGTTTGATGAAGAATCTTTCGTCCGTCATGAATCTTTGCCGCAATCCTCTGGTGTTATCTCGCGGGCGTCAGGCCAAACAAACGGGTCCTCGCCACCGCGGGCGAAACATCTGCAATCTACTTCCGCGTATTTCTTCAAACCGGACCATTCAATAATTCCTGTCATAGAGAAATGGACAATAAGGCAATGCCGCCCTCTTCACGTGAAGGAACGGGCTTTGCTCCAGCATCAGGCCGCCGCAGCAGGCCCTAAGTAAGCCGCGCTGCTGATTCAGTCCCGACTAGTCCACACTCTCAACGTCTGCCCGGGTCAACTCCGTGAGTGCTCAGCTCAAAACCTTTTCGTTTTCTGTCCCTGAGTGAACTTCGCATCACTTCAGTTGTTGAATCACGAGCCAGTTATGCTATCTGGATACTAATTTTTTGATCAGGGGAACACTTCATTTCTGTTCAAATGATTTGCCGTCATTAACGCGATGCTTCCTCGTGGCATAAACTCACACGTAAACAGTAGGTCGCACATTACGTGCAGATTGCACACAGAATCATTAAGGACCTATCGTTAACACTGTCCTGCAATGTAGGCTATCTACAAAAATCGCTTAGAAACTTAAAGTTATAGCGTAAATGTATTTTTATTTAAAGCTGCAGTCCGGCTTTTTTCCTTTGTCGCCATCTCTGTTCAAAATCTGCAATTGCAGTCATTCGCGGAATTATCAACTTTACGTGAGTTGTACTTCAACACCCTCGACACGGCACAGCACGGATGAACACAATGTTTGAGGAGTGTGTGCAGCTGTCAATCACCGCGCCGGTGTGGATGCTGGCATTCAGAATCACAGATTATTCTTTTTGGAAGTATGACCAACATAAGAATTTTTACCGGAAATGTCATCTGAACAAGTAAGAAACATCCACCTTTGTTCTGGTTCTGACATTGAAGTACATCGCGCTGAGTAAATCTAACAATCGCTTATAAGTTATAATATCAGGCAAAACCGTGCGAATTATACTTTGTTCTCAAATTGTTAATGTTAACAACGTCAGCATTGCGTGACTACATGTAATGCCCTTCTGATATGTATCCTTGTTTTCGCATGGGTCCGGTTGCAGTCTCTTTTTTTCTGTAGCCACTCTGAAGTCCGAACGAAGTCTTTTGCATTTTACAGCGGGTGAGTCTCCAGTTGTCACTGGTGATTGTCGTTTGAACCTTTCTGGATCCGCCATCAAATTGATAAGTTTAACTATATCAAGTGCTGTGAGAAAAGGCTATAAATCTCCACCTCCATCATCCTCACACGCAATATAGCCTATACTACCCGAAACTCGGTGTACAAATGTGACGTAATTACGCAAAGACATGCTCGAATCTCCCGCGGAAATCCACCAGTACCACTGGAATTAAAAATATTATTACAAGCTTACCGCTTTGAATCGAGCTAGGCAAGCAGATAGCGTTGAACACTGGCTGGTTATGTATTTTCTCAAATATAAATTTTTTGAAGAAATTTAAACCCACAGCTTCACTATTGTTTTTTCTGATTCAGAACGAACAAATCTGCAGGGAATGTGTGACCCATAGTCATAGAAATAATTAAAATAAGCCGTCATGTTGAGGATTCCTACACAACTTAGAAAGTAATTTTTTTTTTTTTTAATTACTTAACGACTAAATGAATATGCGTGTGCCACTAAAATCAGCAACGGATTGAACAAACAATCTAATTCAGACTGTACTTGTTTGATGATCATCCAACATCAAACAATTATTACTGAATCAAACCGATGTGTCAGAGGTGAATATACGCAGGTTCTAAAACATTTTAGTCTTCTCATGTAAGCGCATGTTATCACTTTGATAAACCAGTGACTAAAACTTTGAATAAACCAGTGATAAACTTTAATCAAACGTTTAATAATCGCTAGGATATTTCTGATCTCGTCCACCTTCCCAGACAGTCTAAACTGTTCTAAACGAGAACTGCTATCTTTGTTCGGCCACTTACCGTACGTTCACACTGCCAATTCGCTCTCGCCGCCATGCCAGCGACGCCGTGGAAAGATTCGTGGACGATCTGATGCTCTGACGTAGATCGAATCCGTGTTCTTTTTTAAAACTGTATTTAAAGGGCCCGCAAAGCAAACAAGCATGTCGATTGTTATTTTTGCAGAAAATTGATCGATGGAAAGAACTTAACAATTATAGTGACATGTTTGCTAATGAAATAAACAAATTAAAAGTCATTTGTGTGGTGTGGCGTGAGAACGCGAGAGTACGCAGAAGTCACTAGCCATAGACAAGACAGTGACCAGTATGAACTGCTGTATGAAAGTCAATTTACACATCAGAGTGATAGGGGCTTCCATAAGATGATTTCACCAGCAACACAATCCTTTGCTGGATACGCTAGCTAAGAAGCCTGGTGGGGACACCAAGCAGACCAGCATCCAAAACACAACATATGCTTGCAGCTTGTGTCCAGCAGGCTCTTTTTCAGCAGTTAATGTACATCATTTTGCACATTTTTCAGTTCAAAATACCTCTGAGGCTCCTCTTTATAGAACAAATTCAACTGCAATCTTTGTGACAGCAATCCTTTCAGCAACAAAGATGAGAAACACAGCCCCTGAACATTGCTGCACACAGGTGCAAAAGAAAATGACAAATATGTCCTTGTTAATGCCCTTGTAGAGTCAAGAATGCCAAATCTCCACACTAATTACGTGTCAAACTATAAGACTGACAACTCTATTAGCCTGTTTTTGTATAGCCAGAGAGTGTATGGAGTTGTCTTGTACAGATGAATGGGCTGATTATAAATGCTTGTCACATATACATGCATGATTCAAGCCTTATGCTTTCTTTGAAATTTCTTAGGAGCCAGTAAAAATATGCTTATTAACAAAGCATATTTGTTTTCACAGTGACCATTCTTTATAACCTACCCATGTTTGGGTTTAATGTTCTTATGGTCTCTTTTTGTGGTGTATTGGGATGAATAATTTTCAGGGTGTAGTAAGTATCGCATTACTGTATGTAACGTTTTACTTTTTATGTTTTCAGAGGCATTGCCAATACCTTAGAGCAAAGAACCAGACGCTTACTGCAGAGAGCTACACAAACACCAATTTAAACGGGGTTTTAATTAGGCTTCTCTTTATTCAACCTCTTCATTCCAATAATAGTCCTTGAGGGATACCATTAAATTGACTTTTAATGTGTGTGTTTAAAAGAGCAAAGCTAAGTAAATCTTTTATGAACAGCACTGCACTGGAGAAGGAGATAGTGACAGATATTGAGTAAAACGGATATTTTAAAAGTTCAACTGTGAAACAGATTCATTACCCTATCACATATTATAATCACAGTTATTAGTATTACTTAGAGGCTTTTATAACTACTAATTTCATCTGATGTGTAAAAATAATGGCAAACTGAAATGAGAACGAATCCCAAGAGCTTTCATTTGGCCTGAGGACACTGAGGACATTGAAATCTATCAACCCTCAAGAAACCAATCAGCATCCATGAAGACAGTTCAAACAATGGCGATAACCAAGAACATTAAAATTTTAACACAGTAATTGAAAGAGGAAAAGCAACAACACGACCGTAGAATCTGATGTTTGACGCTACTATACAATATAATAGAGCCAGACTCAAAGGCACTGACATAAAAACAAGAACATAGTATTTCCAAGAATTTCCATTTTCCTCATCAGAAAAAATATTTTCATAAAGTGTTTTGGGGGGGATTAAGTAGGGGACTAAGTAAAATACAATGCACAGAAAATTCGAACTTTTTCATTTCAGAATATTTTGTCAAGTAGGAATTTAGCAAAAGATTTATTGAAATGCATCCACTTGAGTAAATAAATGCTTAATTCCGTTTGTTACGGAAAAATGCACCATAAAATGACAATGGAAAAATATTTTCCAAACTCCCACTGGCAATGTTAAGAAGCAAATCTGAAATTAAAGGTGTGAAGTGAAGGGGCCGGATTCTGGAATCTACTGCTGCTTCAATGTATATCTAATGAGTGATTATTGTCAAGGTATCAATCAACATTTTTCCTTCTAAATATCAAACGAGTTGAATGACTTCTCTAAGCTTATGGGATTTTACTTGGCTATAGAAGTTACCAGTGTGATTACTGAAATTTTCCTTTCATGTATTCTTCATGTTTCATGTAATGTCTGTATTTGATATCTGAGGTGACTGAGGGTCTGGCCCATGCCATGAATGCAGTTATAGTGTTTGCTTATTTAGCAATGACGTAGCTTAGACCTTGGTGCAGGGTATAATTGCTGTGATCTTTGTAACTGTAAGAGGGGTGGCCATATGATCTCCGTGTGGGTCTTGAAGACTTCTGCCTGATGAAACTGCAAACTATCTTCAGTAAAACTTTTCTTTTATTTATTATAATTCAGACTCTTGTCTTAAATTGACTGCACTTCTAACTCTTGGTCTTAATATATCATATCTGGTCCTTGGGTCGTTAACTGTAAATTCTTTATAACTGTAAATTATAAAACATATTTCATTTGTTATTAGAGGACAATTTCGCTTCAAGAAAATGGTAATTGAAATACATCAATGACAAACGTCATTTACTGTATATGTCTTTAAAATGTTTATATATATATATATATATATATATATATATATATATATATATATATATATATATATATGTGTGTGTGTGTGTGTGTGTGTATTTAATTTTGGATCCTTTCTAAAAAGTGAATAAAAGTTCTGAAATATTGGATAGAGTCAAATATTTCTATTAAAAATTCCCTCTCTAGTAACTACCAACCATGTTGCCAACTGAAAACACACTAACAAATTTGTTACTGACTCTCCTACAGGGCCAACCAACTAATTTCCTTGTTTCTTCAGCCCTGCTGGCGTTAATAGATATTTACTGTGAGCTGATGAGTGACCAATCAGTGTTTCATCGATTAGAGGTGTAGAGAAGACATGTGAAGATCTGATAATGAGACAGCCAGACAGAAAAAAAATACTGTTTGTTTGAGACAGAATAACACTGGAAATACGTAAGCATTCCGACACACAGTCTATTAGTATACTCCTGTATAATAACATTTCAAGTTAATAAATTAAACAAAAAAAGAAAGAGTTTTCACTCTATTTTTCATTTAGCAGGTATTGGATTTTAATTTAAAATAAGATTTACGATTAGGTTTTCTAATCCTTTTGGGAGCTGCCATGATTAGCTTGGTAATTAACTCTTTGATGCAGTTTCCGCCTTGAGATAGCACTACTGCCTGCTTAATACACTTTGTCGATTTAGTTATCCGGTTGTTGTGATGACACCCGCGTCGTAATCCTTTAATCCTTAAAATATTCATTCTTCCCCCAGTTCTAATTAAACACTAATATTTTGATTAATTGGAGGTTGTCTGGGTCTCTGCGGAGATAAAAAGGGAGCTGTGTGGGGCCTGAAGCTGAATATGTGCGGTCACACTATAGGCCTATATTTTATTATATTTGAGCGGCTGCAAAAATTATTCAATTGCGGGTTCTACGGACTGTGGTGTGTTTGCTGGTGACTTTATTCCCATAGGGATTGGTCATGTCATTGTCCTGTAATGCACTTATTGGTTGAATGTCAAAAAACACATTACATAAAGAATATCGAGTTTACGCAAATTATATTTTAAAGTCTTATTTTCATATTCTGTCTTGGAGAGATACAGACATACAATTTCATGCTGTCACAAAATGTGAAAGGTGAGAGATGTTTATTGTATCTGTCAATTTCAACCTACCATTGGATTCCGATTTCCATCAAATATGCATTGGCTCGGAATGAGAGCATAAAACAAATATGACACATTCATGTGAAGGGCCACTGTCATCAACTGTCAAAGCAGAATATAAAATTTACTGCAAAAACATCCTTCAGTGCATTTTCCTTTATATTTTATTGAAGCGTGTGTGTGTGTTTGTGTGTGTGTGTGTGTGTGTGTGTGTGTGTGTGTGTGTGTGTGCGTGTGTGTGTGTGTGTGTGTGTGTGTGTGTGTGTGTGTGTGTGTGTTTGGACACTTTGTCTAGGCTGAATATTCAGCTCGTTCCTGATGTAATTTAAAGGCTGTTACATCCAAACAAATGGAAAATACATTGAGTATTGTGGTGCATGGCTTTATAAATAGAGAGAGCTACACCATTCCCTGTCTGTAAAAACAAATCTCCAATAACCAGAAAACATTACAGTTATAACACACCGCCACACTGTCTTTGGATTAAAATGGTTGTGTATGTGCCTTTATTTTAAATTGTTTATAGTACATTGCATTGTAATTTCACATCTAACATTTTGCGAGAAATTGGTCCATTTTACTTGGCTTGTGATGGATGACTGGTTGATAATAATTGGTTTCAAAACTGCACTGACCACACACATGAAAGAATCAGTGGTTGTTTTTTTTGGGTTGTTTTTTAGGTATATCTGTGACAGAGATTCTCCAAAGGGCTGGAGTCAAACCAACGACTTGTCAGTAAAGTTCTCCGAGCATCAGCTCTCCTGCACTCCTCACATGCTGCTGCTGGTTACTAAGAAGAGCTTTCCTGTGGAGAGGAGAGACGGAGCAAATTCCCCATGTCAGAGCTGCGATGTTTGACACAGTTTCATTTCAGAATGCAGCACGGAACACAAACAGTCTTACTCATTTACACAGAAATGTTGCTAAAAGCTTTCAAATTTGGCCTCAAACATTTTTACATGTTAGCAGACATACTCGTGTCAGTTAAATATAGCTTATAATTCAAGTCAGATTCAACTAGAAGTAAGACTGCTGTTACATTTATAATACCTTTGCTGTTTTCCATAATTTTAATGTGATAAATAAAACAGTATATGATACAACTCTAATGTATTATATGTACACAAGTCAATTCTCTAGACATGGTAAGATTATGAAGGATGTGCATTATGGAATTATATATGTAAATACACACCAAGCGAAACAAACAAGCTATTTTGGAAAAGTTATTTAAACTTCAAAACACTGATATTTGATTGGCTAGCAGGTGCTGACAAGTCACCGTCTGCATATGCATACAGTGGGCAAAAAAACAGGCAAAAAGAAGAAGCAATTTAACACTTCAGGCGAGATTCTGAAGTATAGGCACTTTTGAGGCCGGGGGAGATTATTTGTAAATAGCAGTGAAACAACACAACTGATGCTGGTAGGTCACATGGCAATGACAACATCACGAATGTAGAATATTATATTAATACCACACATATTCATGCTATATAGAACGCACATTTGAACAGTTTCTTGAACAATTTCACTTCCTGACAGTTCTCTATGCCATCTAAATAAAGGCACAAAAAAAAACATGACGGAAAAAAGTCATGAAGTAATTATTTATTCAAAAAAAGTTCCTACTCAGTGTACCATTTTGGGTAACACTTTAGAATAATGGTCCGTCATTAATAGGTAACTATGCATGAAATAATGCAGCACAAATGAGTACTAGCCTACTACATTAACACTTCAGCTACTACTAATAGCTAATATAAAACAAGTGTAACTATTTAGTAAATAATATCAAATACTGAGATTATTACAAATTATAAAGCATTACTAATTAATTACTAATCACAACACTCAAATAATTAGTGATGCATTTTATGACTATATTCAGAGTAAAGACGATGATTGATAACGTCTCAGACACACGTTAATGTTGTGGTTAATTAAAGCTGCAATATGTACGATTTTTGTAATAAAAAATCCCCAAATCACTTGCACAGTGTGATATATTTCCTGCAGTTGTGTACTTACAATAGCGCAAAAGTTCCCAAAGATTTTTAATTTCAGAGAAATTCCAATTTTAAATAATGGCTCGTCCATGTTCACTTGTCGCCTGTCAAGGTTTCCGATCGTACTGCCATAGTAACCATGGCGACAGAGGTGGACAACTGCTTTACGTCTAGCGGCACGCTCACGCTGTTGTTGTTTCGTTCAAACATTATGGACCATGGTAAGCAGACTTTGAGACAACAGGAGATCTAAAACAAGGATCAATATCAGCGTGGCGTTTTCGAGATGCCGAGAGCTTCACATCCGTGACAAACTTCGACTTGACAGAGGCACCACTCTTGCATGTACTTTATTAGACAGGTGAGCAAATGTACATAAAACTAATCAATGTTATATACACTAACCTAAAGGATTATTAGGAACACCATACTAATACTTTCTTTGACCCCCTTTCGCCTTCAGAACTGCCTTAATTCTACGTGGCATTGATTCAACAAGGTGCTGAAAGCATTCTTTAGAAATGTTGGCCCATATTGATAGGATAGCATCTTGCAGTTGATGGAGATTTGTGGGATGCACATCCAGGGCACGAAGCTCCCGTTCCACCACATCCCAAAGATGCTCTATTGGGTTGAGACCTGGTGACTATGGGGGCAATTTTAGTACAATGAACTCATTATCATGTTCAAGAAACCAATTTGAAATGATTCGAGCTTTGTGACATGGTGCATTATCCTGCTGGAAGTAGCCATCAGAGGATGGGTACATGGTGGCCATAAAGGGATGGACATGGTCAGAAACAATGCCCAGGTAGGCCGTGGCATTTAAACGATGCCCAATTGGCACTAAGGGGCCTAGAGTGTGCCCAGAAAACATCCCCCACACCATTACACCACCACCACCAGCCTGCACAGTGGAAACAAGGCATGATGGATCCATCTTCTCATTCTGTTTACGCTGAATTCTGACTCTTCCACCTGAACGTCTCAACAGAAATCGAGACTCATCAAACCAGGCAACATTTTTCCAGTCTTCAACTGTCCAATTTTGGTGAGCTCTTGCAAATTGTAGACTCTTTTTCCTATTTGTAGTGGAGATGAGTGGTACCCGGTGGGGTCTTTTGCTGTTGTAGCCCATCTGCCTCAAGGTTGTGCGTGTTGTGGCTTCACAAATGCTTTGCTGCATACCTCGGTTGTAACGAGTGGTTATTTCAGTCAAAGTTGCTCTTCTATCAGCTTGAATCAGTCGGCTCATTCTCCTCTGACACCATTTTCACCCTTTTCACACCATTCTTTGTAAACCCTAGAAATGGTTGTGCGTGAAAATCACAGTAACTGAGCAGATTGTGAAATACTCAGACCGGCCCGTCTGGCACCAACAACCATGCTACGCTCAAAATTGCTTAAATCACCTTTCTTTCCCATTCTGACATTCAGTTTGGAGTTCAGGAGATTGTCTTGACCAGGACCACACCCCTAAATGCATTAAAGCAACTGCCATGTGATTGGTTGATTGGATAATTGCATTAATGAGAAATTGAACAGGTGTTCCTAATAATCCTTTAGGTGAGTGTAGCTCAACATGATGAAATGTTAGAATATGATCAGTGTGTTATTCTAATGTTGATCTAGCTTACTGCTAGTTTTATACAGACAAACCAACTCATTATAACTTTCAACACACTCAAATCCAGTTTCGTGTGATAGTGTAGACCAAGTGAAACAGCGCTGCGTTACCTCACAAGTTTAATTTGTCTAATAAACTGACCTGTGTGAGTAATTCAGCACTTGAGGGTTGTTCGGTAGAATGAAATGTCCTTATTCCTTAATATCCGCGGGACTCGCGTGTGATATCTGTCTCTCATTAGCAATCGCGACCTGCTTCATACCACAGTCATGTTAAAAACATCAATGTATTCACTCATCCATAAACATTATTAGATCCATCAGCATGACGACAAGTTTCATAATTCCGCTTATGCGTCATCAACCTACGCCTTTGTTATTGTAAGAGGTTAGCGACCCCTAGCAGCGGAAAAAAATACATATTGTAGCTTTAATTGTTAATTCTTTATAATTTGTCATAGTTATTTAATAGTTATTAATGAGGCTAATCTATTTCTGTAATTATTGATTACCTAATAAGGAACTATTTTAGTCCTAAATTTTATATTACTTACTGCTTAGTTAAGCTTGTTTCCATTTTAGTAAAAAGTAGCTGAAGTGTTAATGTCGTACTACTCATTTGTAGTGCATTACTTCCTGGGGTGCGTTTCCCGAGAGCATCGTTAGCCAACTACGGCCGCAAGTTCCGTCGTTACCAATAGAGTTCAATGGAAATTGCGACAAACTTGCGACCATAGTTGGCTAACGATGATTTCGGGAAACGCACCCCTGCATAGTTACCAATTATTGATGGACCATTATTCTAAAGCTTTACCCCATTTTTTACGTATAGTGTTTATGAGTGTCATTGAATAATTCACTCAGCCGTTTTATTCTACGAGACACGTGGAGCATTTATTAAATTTAAATTTTGCTTTGATTTTCATATAGAAATATATTCATTGTCAGATGAAAAATCGAAAAATAAAGTGGCAAAATTGTTTAAAATGTAGGTTGTTTAATATTAGCTTCTTGTTTGTTAAACTGTTTTGTTGTAGCCATAATATCACACTCAGCAACACTTAGTGTTGATTGTTATTGAAAATGTCTAAAATTGATAAATGATGAGTTACATTACAATTATCGCTCCCCTTTCTCCTAGTTTCCATGTAGAACAGATGTACATTTATGTACGTCACATTTTTACCCCCTTTATTTCACTAGTTTATTTTATCTATTCAGCCCTTTGTGCTGCCATTTTTAAGGAGACAAGAAAACGTCTCGGTTACGGATGTAACCCTCGTTCCCTGAGTAGGGAACGGAGACGTTCCGTCGGATGACGACGAATAGGGGTTTCGCTTAGAAAGCCTATCCGCTTCGAGTAATACAAAACGAGCCAATGGCAAAGAAATGCCATGGGTCTGCAGAATTTGCATGGAGCAGCTCCGCCCCACCTCGTGGGTATAAAGGGCGGAAATTCCAGCAAAGCAGTATGTTTCCTCGCTGAGGAGCCAAGACTGAGCTCAGGCAATCCCCGCGGTACAGCGGAAAGTGGCAGGAAGACGGAACGTCTCCATTCCCTACTCAGGGAACGAGGGTTACATACGTAACCGAGACGTTCCCTTTCGTTGTCACTCCGAGTTCCGTCGGATGACGACGAATGGGGATACCAGTCTAATCACGCCACCTTCTCAGCTGTCTTCCAGTGCCCTGCGTAATCTGAGATACCTGTCGTGAGATAGCACGGACGAAGGACTCCTTTTAGCACAGGAATACCAAGGTACACTGGGGAGCATATCCTAAGGTCTTTAAGGGAAATATGCAATTACTGCCAACCCAGAGGGGGGGGGGGGGGACTTAGAGAATACACATATGACCCGAGGGATGCATATGGGGAATCACTGGGGTGTCCAGCCGCAGGTGGAATATTTCAACCCCAGGGGTGGCAAGGTGGCTTGCCAAGGGAAAGACACATGCTCAAAGAGGCTTACAGTGGAAATACACATGTGGGGGTAGCTCAGAGCAGGTACCATGCACACGGGAGGCACCTAGCCGACGCGCAGGCAAAAGACACTGGCGCCAGCATCAGGGGTGCTGGAGGAACTCAGGGCTTTCGGGGAAGCTCGCCTGAGGGGAATATCGCACGTATCCAGTCCGTGGAGGGGAATGGCGAGCAAGCGAAGACACCTGAGCGGGTCCGGTACTAGCTGGTTGAAGCGAGTACATGAGAGGACACTGGTTCCACTCGGAGATTGTAGAATCTGGCGAATGTGTTGGGTGTCGCCCAGCCTGCAGCTCTGCAGATGTCTGTTAGCGAGGCGCCATGCACTAGAGCCCAAGAGGACGCCACACTCCGGGTGGAGTGGGCAGTCACACTAAGGGGGCACGGTCGACCTTGCTGTTGGTAAGCCAAAGCAATGGCGTCCACTATCCAGTGAGACAACCTTTGCTTGGAGAGAGCCTTTCCCTTCAGTCTCCCACCATAACAGACAAAGAGCTGGTCTGAGGTCCTGAAACACTGCGTTCTGTCTACATAGATGCGGAGAGCACGTACTGGACAGAGCAGTGCCAAAGGCTGGGTCTGCCTCCTCCGGGGGCAGCGCTTGCAGGTTCACCACCTGGTCCCGGAAGGGAGTGGTAGGAACCTTGGGCACATATCCAGGCCGGGGTCTCAGGGTCACGTGAGAGTAAGCCGGCCCGAATTCCAGGCATGCTTCGTCAACGGAGAATGCGTGCAGGTCCCCTACCCTCTTGATGGAGGCCAATGCAGTCAGAAGCGCTGTCTTCATTGACAGGAAGTTAAGCTCAACTGACTGCAAAGGCTCGAAGGGAGCACTCCGCAGGGCAGTTAGCACCACTGCGGGGTCCCAAGAGGGTACGAGAGAAGAACGAGGAGGATTCAGTCTCCTCGCTCCTCTCAGGAACCTGACGATCAGGTCGTGCTTCCCTACGGACTTACCTTCTATAAGGTCGTGCTGTGCGGCAATAGCGGCGACATAGACCTTGAGGGTGGAGGGAGACAGCCTTCGCTCCAACCCATCTTGAAGAAAGGAAAGCACGACACCGATCGAACATCTCCGGGGGTCTTCTTGGTGAGAAGAACACCAGTTGACGAAGAGGTTCCACTTCAACGCGTAGAGGTGTCTCGTGGATGAAGCTCTAGCGGAAGTGATGGTAGCCACCACCGCTGGTGGTAGGGTACTCAAACCTGCCTCGTCCCGTCCAGGAGCCACACGTGGAGGTTCCAAAGATCGGGACGAGGGTGCCATAGGGTGCCCCGTCCCTGAGAAAGGAGGTCCTTCCTCAGAGGAATCGGCCAAGGAGGTGCTGTCGCGAGGAGTACAAGTTCGGGGAACCAGGTCCTGGCGGGCCAGTACGGCGCGACCAAAATGACCTGCTCCTCGTCCTCCCTGACCTTGCGCAGGGTCTGCGCGAGAAGGCTCACTGGGGGAAACGCATATTTGCGGCCCCGCGGCCAGCTGTGCGCCAGAGCATCCGTGCCGAGCGTGCCCTCGGTCAGGGAATAATACTGGGCGCAATGGGTCGAGTCGTGAGAGGCAAACAGATCTATCTGTGCGTCCCCGAACTGGTCCCAAATCAGCTGGACCGACTGGGGATGGAGTCACCATTCTCCAGGGAGGGGCTGAAACCGTGAGAGCTCGTCGGCTGCACAGTTCAGGGCTCCGGGGATATAAATGGCACGAAGCGACCTCAGATGCTTCTGACTCCATAAGAGGAGGTGGCGGGCGAGTTGCGACATACGGCGGGAGCGCAGACCACCTTGATGGTTGATGTAAACTACAGTCGCGGTATTGTCTGAACGGACTAGTACGTGCTGGCCCTAGAGCACGGCTCGGAAGCGGCGTAGGGCGAGCTGTACTGCCAGCGACTCGAGGCAATTGACGTGCCATAAGCGGTGGGGTCCTGTCCAGGAGCCCGCGGCAGCACGTCCGTTGCACATGGCGCCCCAGCCCGTGGCAGAGGCATCTGTCGTTACAACAACATGCCGCGAAGCTCGTTCCAGGGGCACTCCGGCCCGTAGAAAACTGAGGTTCGACCACGGGGTGAAGGTCTGACGGCAGGTCGGAGTAACTGGTACTCACAAGGTGCCGTGATGCCATGCCCACCTCGGGACTCGGTCGCGAAGCCACAGCTGAAGCGGTCTCATATGAAGCAATCCGAGCGGTGTTGCCACGGCTGCAGATGCCATATGCCCCAGGAGCCTCTGAAAAAGTTTCATTGGAACCGCACTCTTGCCCTTGAACTGTCTCAGGCAAGTCAGCAGTGATTGTGCGCGCTCGCTCGTAAGCTGCACGGACATGGCGACCGAGTCGATCTCCATACCGAGAAAAGAGATCCTCTGCACGGGGCAAAGTTTGCTCTTCTCCCAGTTGACCCGAAGGCCCAGACGAGCTATATGGCGGAGTACCAAGTCCCTGTATTCGCAAAGCTGAACTCGAGAGTGAGCTAGAATCAGCCAGTCGTCGATATAGTTCAGGATGCGAACCCCGTGTTCCCAGAGGGGAACAAGGGCTGCCTCGACGACCCTTCGTGAAGACGCGAGGAGACAGGGCTAGCCCGAAAGGGAGAACTGCGTACTGATATGCCTGCCCCTCGAAAGCAAACCGAAGAAACGGTCTGTGTCGAGGGAGAATGGAGATATGAAAGTAGGCGTCCTTCAGGTCGATCGCTGCAAACCAATCCTGGTGCCGCACACATTCGAAAACGCGTTTGGCGGTGAGCATCTTGAACGGCAGCCTGTGAAGGGAGCGGTTCAGCATGCGCAGATCCAGGATTGGCCGTAACCCACCAGTTTTCTTGGGGACAATGAGGTACGGGCTGTAGAAGCCGGACCTCATTTCGGCTGGAGGGACAGTCTCGATCGCACCCTTCGCCAGCAAGGTAGCAACCTCCGCTCTCATGATAGGGGCATTGCCACCGACCATAGTGGAGCGGACTCCCCTGAAGCGGGGAGGAGACCGCGCGAACTGAATCGCCTGACTGTTCGATCGACCCAGCGGGACAGGTTTGGAAGCTCTTGCCAAGCTCCCAACGACTGTACCAGCGGGATCAAACGAACTACAGACTTCCCACCGGTGGTGCAGCGAGGCGGAATGACTGGCCCAGACGTGGACGGCATAGCGGCCCGGTGTGGGGGCACAGTCATTAACCGCGTCCTGACAGAGCAGACCAGGGAAGGACGAACGTTCCACGGGGGTCTGCTCTGCCAGGGGTCTGGCGTCAGAGGAGGATGAGAGTGGTACGGTCCGGGGACGGCGCGCACTGTCATCCGGCTCTGGGACAGAGGAGGACGAGGGGTGCACGGCCCGGGGGCGGCGCACCGTGTCGTCCGAGAACTCTGTGTGCTCAGAAACGGGAGAGTCTGTTCTTTCTGAATAAGGATTCTTCCCCGGCCCTCCACCAGGGAAAGGAGTGGCCCTGCTACCAGCTCCTGGAAAGAACTGAGTCCCATCTCTGAAGAGCCCATCTCAAGAGTGCCGCTTAACCCGGCGTATAGCGGGGGGCGGGGCTGGAGAGGGCTGTGGCGTCCCCCTGCGGCTTCCAGAGCCAGCCCGGGTGAACGGGCGGGGTGGGAGCCGCAGGAGGGCGCCTTCGGCGGTGGGCAGACTGAGGGATCAGCTCGGACGGCGGGGCCGTCGGGGCAGAATAAGCCTCAGTCTGCTCGTGGGCGGTTGAGAACTGTTGGGCAAAGCCCTCAACCGCACCGCCGAAGAGGCCGACCTGGGATATGGGGGTGTCAAGCAGATGGGTCCGCCCGACATCCTGCACATCGGACAGGTTCAGCCACGGAATGGTGTACATCACCTGACCCAGGGAACGTACGGCCACTTTCGTCGCTCGGAGAGCAAGGTCAGTGGCGGCGCGCAGCTCATTGAAGAGCCCTGGGTCAGTCCCGCCCTCGTGCATGTCCGTGAGCATCTGGGTCTGGTAGACCAGCAGAATGGCCATGGCATGCAGTGAGGCGGCTGCCTCTCCTGTAGCGCTATAGGAATTCGCCACAAGTGTAGACGAAAAACTACAGGCTTAGGACGGGTGCTTAGGATCGCGCCGAGAGGAAGCAACATTTTGAGGACACAGTAGCATCGCAACAGAGCGTTCAACCGGGGGACCCCAGTGTACCCATGGGCAGCGGCCCCGTCGAGGGAAGGAAGGGCGAAGGAGATCAACGAGGGATCGCTGGAAGACATGGGGGTCTTCGAGGATTTCGAGATCTCCTGATGCACATCCGGGAAAAAAGGTATTGGAGTGGACAGGAGTCAGCGGCCACACCCAAAAACCAATCGCCCGGGAAAGCATGGCCGTCATCTCAGGATCTGACTCGACAAATGCCATATGCACACCCGACAGTGGCAGCACTGTCAAATCTTCACTTCCTGAAAATTCTAGCCCACCCTGTGATGCTGCGATGGACAACAGATCCGATTCTGGAGCGTCAAGGGAAACCCGCGGGGCATCCGAAAAGAGACCCGGGGAATCCCCTGAACACTCGCGGGTTGCGTCACTGAAGAGGGGGGCGTGGTCCACGGACAAACAGTCGGCGGATTTGTTCCACACACACACCCTCAGGTCACCCTGGCCACCAGTCGAAGTAGCACCTCACGTGGAGAGTGTTAGATCGGGGTGTGGATGAGGGGACTCTCTCTCTAACGAGATCATTGAGTCTCGACCGTAATGACGCGATGATCACGTTCCCGCGGGGAGAACGTGAGTCATCCACAAACGCTGCTCTAGCGTGATGAAGCCCAAGCACGCAGAGCAGAGAATGTGCCCATCAAAATCGGAAATGAGTCGACCGCAACCAGAAATGCACGGGCGAGCCGTCTTTAAAAAGACGTGCCGCGTGCGAGCTCTTTTGTGAGAGGAGGAAGAAACTCCGCGATGTTGAAGCGAGCAGGGAGAAACACACTCATTGGCAGATCACTGCACAGATCAGCAGGCAATGTGAACTCGCTGCAGATCGCCGTCACACCAACACCGGAGAGAGTGGCTCGTCTCGTAGAGTGAAGTCAGAAATGGCTGTGGAGTGAAGAGATACTCTTGGCTCCGATGCGAAAACATACTGCTTTGCTGGAATTTACGCCCTTTATACCCACGAGGTGGGGCGGAGCTGCTCCATTCAAATTCTGCAGACCCATGGCATTTCTTTGCCATTGGCTCGTTTTGTATTACTCGAAGCGGATAGGCTTTCTAAGCGAAACCCCTATTCGTCGTCATCCGACGGAACTCGGAGTGACAACGAAAGGGAACTATTGGTTCAAACCCCACTAAAGTCCTTAATACCAGCATCATGACTAATGCTAAAAATCTCAAACTTCTTACTGTCTCTCAGCTCTTCTCTTCCCAATTCCTCCCACCAGGTGCCTCCTTTTTAAGAGCAGCTTTGAGAGGAAGTCTTTACAGGATTAGTGTTCTCTGTTCAAACAGCCGAACACTTGCTGAGTAGTTTCCTGAATCTCTGTTTTGAGAATGTTCTAGAAAATTCACAGCGCTGACTACAGGATTACACAGAGACCCGTTCCAGCCAGGAGGAAGCGCACAGGTAAGCCATTCATGAGCACCACTGCACTGACAGTGTAAATGTCACTGGAAAAGAGGTGCATTATTTTTAGCAGCATGAATATTTTAAAAAAGGTTTCAAAAGATGTAAAACAAAAGGTTAAAACAAAAGGTTTCTCAAGCACTACAGCTGTGCTTTATATCTTTATAAATTATTTAATTCTTAAGCTGTTCCTTCAATGACAATGGCAAACTTTGATCTCTGCAATGACAGTAAAAGTTACTGCCTAATGCACATATTTACTGCAGGAATTACCCTTATGAAGAGATTTAATGCAAATTAAGCTATAGAAAGGGAATAGTACTCCCTCTTCTGTGTGAAATGACCCATATAGCAACTATTTTTATTTTAACTGCAAGGTCAAACCATTCTGAACATTTCAAACTGTCATTATATAACATAAGTTAAATCACTCAGTTCTTCCCTCATTTCTCAGAAACATATGGCTCTATTTTCAAAAGATGAATGAGAGAACAACCTCCTTTTATCATAAAGTCGCATGAACCCCAAAATCAATCCAATATCTATCCGAAAGGGATGAATACCGTATCTGAGTTTTTAAAAAGAAGGCCACGGCAACTCATTTTAACAGGCCATTTTGAAAGAGGTCATACGAGAAATAAATTAGCCACATTTATAACGCTGACAAGTTTATTCACACAATTGTGTCTCCAATACAAAGACACCATGTTCTGAATAACTGCATGAAAAATATAATGCACATGAGGCCACCCAGACATGTTTTTTCTTTCTGCCGAACGCTTTATTTCAGAGAATGATTGCAGATTGTAATTTTTTTATTTGAAATAACATTCATGTGGATTTATATATGATTTATGGCATCATTAACTGCTAGAAATATTTAAGTTTCTTTACTGAAGGCAGCAGTCTGAATCCTTTATACTCGTATATGTCTTGAATTCCATAGCAAATAAAACAGATTTCAACAGATATAGACAAAATGTGTTTAATTCACATTCAGAGCAGATGCCAGATTATTTTAAGCATACATTTTTTTTGCAATACACTGACATGAAACAAAGTGAATACTGAGTAAATAAGTTGGTAGAATAATATGCATATTTATTAAAAGAGAGTATACATGAAAGCTGACAATTTTGAAAATGCATAAACAACCACAGAAGTGTGATCTACCAGCCACACAAGCAAGGATCAAGCAAGGAGCCAAATATTATCAAGTGATGGAAGAACTATACACTAAAGTACTATATGTTTGATTAGAAGAACATCCTTTGACTTAATAATAATTTGAAAAGATACAGGAAGCATTTTCTCCACATAGGACATTGATTTCATGACCACTTAGTGCCGCCATTCATGATTATGGTATTAAGCATGCCCTATCTCATGGCTTTCCCATTTTAAACAATCCCTCCTAAATTCCAGTCCCCTGTAAAAGAAGCCTCAATTAATTATACAGTCTTAGTTGGCCTGAGTAAAGATGAAAACATGAATTATTCATGTGTAATTTCTTGAAACGCTGTGTGTGAGTGTGAGGAAGAGAATGGATACATTTTGAAGGGCCAACTCAGCGTAAGACCAACTCCGTCGTCTTTCGAGGCTTCATTCAGTCTCATTCTGTAACCTCGCTTTGTTCCCCTTTCATCTTCATCCTCTGCCTTGACATTTCTCAGCTTTGCCCTTTTCAGTTTCTCCATTTTTCAAACTTTTCCTTGTCATCATTTCTGTTACCTCTCTGTTCATCCTTTAGCATGAGCATCTCTTTAGCATCTCTGTAACCAGTCCTTTTGTTTTATTAGATTGTCAAGTCTTCTGAGCTGCACAGGTCCCCCACTTGAAAGGGGCTTCTTACTTCTGAATTGAACACTGGATTCCACTCACAAGAATGAGACGTAATTTGCCTTTTCTCAATTTATTGTAGAATTTCAGTAGGTGAAAAACCTTTAAAACCACACAAACCAGTGTAAATATTTACAACAAAGCTCAAGTAAACAGCAATGCACATAAATTTAATCACCAAAATTTCACACTGTACACACACTGTTTATACTGATTTTAATCTGGTAAGCATTAGCACCATACCATTTCTTTTTACTATTTTACACTACAGCAAATACGCTTAAAAAGAAAATAGCTTTTATCACCAGATTTGCATTTTCAGTAAAGGAAGAATTTAACTACGTGTACCATAATAAATATTTTAGTGAATTTTAGACAGAATTAATTTAAACAGATTGACTATATGAATTTCTTAACATACCTTTTTAAAATTACCGTAACCACTACTGCACGTTTAGACTCAGACTTAATCAGATAACAATTATAAACAACCCGGTAACCCAAGTCCATCACATGCACATTTACATGAAGCCACCACACGCAGGTGTTAGTGCATAGATTGCGCAACACATAGACGAATTTCCTCTTACCGGCAGTCTCTTCAGATGCAAAGCAATCCCGTGCAGTTTAACCCTCTGAGGTCTAAGGATTTTTGGGGTCCTTGAGGTGTTCTGACATGCTCTGACATTTGTGCTTTTTTCAGTTATTTATAAACATGTTAATGGCAAAGGTGTAAATTCACTCAATAAAGCACAAACTGGACTACCGTAATTTCTCAGCAACAATTATGAAACATGTTTGTATTTTTGAGAGAATATTGCTTATGCATGGTTATTGAAAAAACTAAAACTTAAAGTGTCTGAAATAAGGCCACAAAACACATACTAAATATGTGTCCACAAGACTTGTGACTAATCAGTGTTGTTGCCTAGAATTTTTGCTTCAAAATGATCTGAAAATCATCCTGCCTAATCATTTACACAAACACATACACTGATTTAAATTTTATTAGACACCTTTTGTTTGGAAAGGCAATATGCGTGGAGGCGTGTTCACACCTGAGAAGACAAAGGCCGGATAATGTGCCGCATAATGAGCTGCATATTAATTAGCCCTTTCACACAGGTGTGTCACAGGATCCCAAAGAATGCAAGGACAAAAGAAATGATCTATATAGCCTATACATATTTTACAATTAGAAATTGCAACCAATTACAAATAGGTTACAATTACAACAACAATTACAATTTTAACAATATTTCAAGTGTATTTCTTTGTAAAAACTATACATTTTATCATACGTATTAAAAAAGGTAAGGATTCATTAGTTTGAATATTGGAACAAACACTATAATAACATCTTAGTTGATAATTCAATATACCTACTTTATTTTTGACAAAACATCATACTATAGTATATTTAACTATGAGCAGAAATTGGTGAACAAAAGCGTACCTATTTAATGTGACAGTAGTCTTTTTTTAGTCAAAACTTTATAAGCTATCCAAAACTAATCACAAAATCGTGTCTAAACATTCATATTTAGTCTGTAATATATTGTGTATGATATATTAGTATATACATGTGAATTTGCAGCTTGTTGCTTATACAGACATTTTATTTCAACATATTTCAGCCTATTTTTACTCATACAAACTATATTGCTATAGCCTACTAAGATGTGTTTATGTAAACATAACGTTTACTAATGTAGGTGCGAGAGTGAATGAACGGCACAGACACGCGCTGTATAACTGTAAACAAAGCGCGCGCGCCTTTGCCGTTCACTCATCATTTAGCCTACACACATACACGCAATTCATATTTAAACAGTCTTTTTGCGGTTTACAGTCCGACACTTCAATATCACGATTAGAACAAAGCACTAGAATAAATGACTTACTACATCAGCTGGATCCGTTGCTCCTCGAAATGAAACTACCAGCACTTCTGGTACATTTTCCAGGGTTAGATATTCCTCACAGTGAAAGGATACGCTGTGTACACAGCTGTACAAGATAGCCTACTTACTAAACACGATGTGTTTTATAATCCAGCTGGTGGGCGTTGGCATGTTTGAACGGCTTGTCTAAAATCATTTGCGTTTGAATAGCGCGCGCTCTCCGTGGGCGTGGCACATTAACGCGTAATTAGGTATAATGAGCTGGAAAGAAAAATACTGACATCTCTCTCTTTTCATACAGATTACATAAGCTAAGAATATTTGTTTTTTTATATAAATTAACTCATTTAAAAGAAGAGAGTTCAAGCTTCATTATGGAAAAACACTCGTGCCTGTATGACAAGTATTCGCGGAATTAAAAATAATCTTAGGACGCGTTTCAGAATGGACTTCACTGACAGAGAGAAGGCAGAACGCGCATCATGTTTGTTTTTCTTTATTTGGCGAAAAGCACAACACTTTGTTTTTATTGTGAGTATCCACAAAAAAAATAGACACTTATCAGGATCTAATGATGTACAACACTTAATATGTAAGATCAAAATCAACAGAGTATTTTGAGTTTCTTTTGCACTGATAAGAAAAAAGCGAGACTATCGCGCCGGCGCGATAGCCGACCTCAGAGGGTTAAAATCAAAGTTTGTTATCCAACGTTTCCACTGCCCCCACGCTGCTCACAGTACACAATGAAATGAGCAGCGCGAGCACTATTTCAAACCCAAGGCGCGTGCCACGCTGATTGAAACCAGCTTCACCTGGCGTTCATTACCGTGTGACGAGAGGCGTGACAGCAGACAATTTGCCGCAACACCTCCCACTCGAGCATTCCGATTAACCAAGGAAAGGTCGCCAAACTTTCAGGCAAACCTGATCAGGGAGTCTGCTCCTCGACAGGAAGGAGAACAACGAGGCGCCTGATGTCCCTCCGCAGCACAGTGTTATTGGAGTTCCCTCTCTTGTCACGGGATGTAAAGCTCAGAGCCACCGACTTTGGACAATGGACTGGAACACAGTGGCCCACAGTGACTAGGACGTCGACATCCCTTACGACTCCCTTGGAGTCTGGAGCAACAGCGACAACCATGCCGAGCCTAAACTGGCCCGCAGTGCGTTCTGATCACAAAGCCAAACGATATCCCCTACAGCCACGTTCCTCTCTGCAGTATGCCACTTGCTTCTGATAAAGAGATTTGGTCCGGCAAGCTGGCACCAGGCTCTCCAGAAGCTGTTGACTTGGGCCTGGATTTCTTGAAGACGCTTGTAGGGGTAATTGGCAAAACTAAAGGTCTTGAAGTCTCCATCTTGAGATGCACGCCCAAGAAGTAGTGCGTTTGGCGTCACATACTGGATGCGGTCCTCTCGACTCTGAATCCTTGCGTCGATTGGGCGCTCATTTGCCAAATTTGCTGCCAACTGAAGCGCTGTGAGGAACTCACTGAAGGTAAGACCAACCGACTTTCCTAGACTTTGAAGAGCCCTCTTCACAATCCGCACTGCAGCTTCAGCAGCTCCGTTGCGGTATGATGAATCGGCAGGGAACACCTTCCAAGCCCAGCATGTACCACTCTTTACAGCATACTCTTCCAGACTTGCTATCTCTTGGGCTCGCAGAAAGGCATACAGTTCATCCAGTACGGGCCTTACGCCAACAAAGTTGATCCCAGGATCTGACCAAACTTTAAGGGGATGCCCCCTGATAGCTGCAAATCTCTGGTAGGCCATCAAGAAGCTTTCCGTAGACATACTGTTGGCCAGCTCCACATGAATAGCCCTGCTCGCCATACAGCAGAAGAGTACTCCCCAGACCTTCATGGACACCCTCCTTTTAATATCGTCTCTCACCATGTACGGCCCAAACAGATCAACGGCAGTGAACTGGAATGGTGCAGCAGGCCTTGATCTTTCCACAGGTAGGTCACCCATCACTTGTCCATATACTCGAGCCCTTGCTTTCTTGCAGATGATGCACTGGTTGACAACTTTCTGAGCGAGTCTTCTCCCTCGCACGATCCAAACCTTGCGCCGCATTCTCAACAGGGTTCCAGCAACTCCTTCATGCCCCTCCTGATGACTCTTGCGTGCCACCAAAGTCCCAAGCCAGGTATCCAAAGGCATCAATGGCACAGCCACGTGATCTTTTTTGAAGTACGGAACTCTACCCCCACACACCAGCAGCCCACTAGCTCTATCTCTATACACAACAAGCCGGTTCAACGTGGTGATTGGAAAGGTTACCCCCTCTTGAGCCGCAAGGCAGAGATCTCGGAAGGCATCCTCTCTCTCTATCACGGTGACGATGCCAGTCGACTGGACTGCCTCCCACTTTGGTCTTCCGTCTGCCTTGACCCAAAGAAACTTCTTTGCCGCTATCCAGACAAGTGCTATTACCTTTGTAAGCCATCTTAGGTTGCTAAACGGCTCGACATTGACAAGTATAGTAACCGCAGTGCCTGCAGGTGGTCTATGCAGTTCTGTTGGAGTTTGACTCTGGTACTGCTTCGGCTCCTGCTTTGCGCTGGCCCGGGTAAGTGTAGCTACAAATGCCTTCTTCTGAATTCTTACTATGTTTTCTCTGGCTGCAACAGCAACATCCTTAGCGGACCTCACAGGCCACTCGCCCTCTGGGAGACTCAAAAACTTGGGGCCCGTCTGCCACTCAGAGTCTTCATTCAAATCCTTGGGGCCAGCCCCTCTTGAGATAATGTCTGCTATATTAAGTGGCCCGGGGATCCACCACCAGTCCTGGACATTTGTACTGCCTTGAATTTCCCCTATTCTATTGGCAAAAAACGTCTGATAGCCGTAACTCTCCCGTTGGACTGCCCCCAGGACTGTCTGACTGTCGCCCAGGTGATGCCACTTCTCCACACGAATCCGGGTGTGCCTCTGAAAGTACTTTTTCAGCCGGGCCGCATAGACCGCTCCACAAACCTCTGCTTTCACAGCATCTCCCCTCTGGTCCAGTGGTGTCAGCTTGGCCTTGGACTCAACTAGCTGCATGGTAACATCTTGTCTGCAACTCCAACGCAGGTATAACACAGCTCCATAAGAGTGCTCACTGCCGTCAGAGAACATGATGCCACAAAGTTCACCACGTGGGTCAGGAGGTGTTAGGGGACTGGTAAACCTTAACTTGCTCAGCTCAGCATAATCTTGCAAGAGGCAAATAGCATCTTGCCGAAGTCCCTCAGACAAAGCTGCGTCCCAGGTATCTTTTGTTGGGCTGTACTTTACTCTCGCTTCCTGAAACGCCCTCCTCACAAGAATGGCTCCCCTCTGTTTAACAGGAGTCACAAGACCGAGGGGATCGTATAATCCGGAGACTTGACTTAATAGCTCTCTACGAGTAAGTGGGTCGAGTGTCTGCTCTCTTACTTCCTCCCTCGACAGATCTTCCCCCAGCCTCATCTTCCTTTTCTTCTTAGAAAAGTTCACAGCCACCATCAAGTGGAGCTTGTCATCCTCAGGGGTATAGCCAAGGCCAAGTGCTTTGTTATCTTCCTCGGTAAGTTGATTCGGGAGGATCAACGTCGTGGGCCCTCTCTTTTCTTGGCCCTTAGGTTCCCTCCTCCCACTTTGGCCAGAGTAGACCCACGGGTTCATATGAAACCCACCGGCCTCAAGGATCCGCTCAACGTTGGACGTCATTTGCTTAAGTTGACCCTGATCATTATGGGAGGTGAGAACATCGTCCACATAGGTGTCTTCCTCCAGTATTCTACGCTCTTTTTGAGGTGGCTGAACTTACGCAGATTAGCAGTCTCCCGTATAGCAACTTGAGCAATGCAACCAGCTGGTTTATCACCGATATTAACTCTTGTGATTGCATATTCATCAATGTTTCCACCCTCAAAGTCTCTCCAGAGAAAGCGATGAAGATGCACCTCCCGGTCTTCGAGCCAGACCGAATTATACATCTTCTTAATATCACCGAGTGCAGCAAAGACACCCTCTCTGAAGCGCAGAAGGACCGCCTGGATGTTATTGAGGACGTCTGGACCCTTGATGAGAAGGTCATTTAAACTCTGGCCCCTGAACTTTTGGCTGCTATTCCAAACAAGGCGGACTGGAGTAGAAACAGAGTGGGGATTTGGTGCGATCAAATGGCTGATATACCACACTGGCCCAGTCCAGCTCTCTAACACCTCTCTTGGCAGCTTAATTGCGGCTTTCCTTTGAACCATCTCATGGACTTGCACGCCGTAGGCCACCTTCCATTCCGGTTCCTTAGCCAATTGCCTCTCAGTCCTTATAAACGTTGCCTCAACAGCCTTCTTATTATTTGGCAAAGAGGCTGGATCCTCTGTCCACGGGTACTTAGTGTGCCAGTGAGGCCCTTCACAGTGGTGATCTCCATCTACATAAGTCAGCCCACTTTTCACCAGCTCCAGTTCCCGCTCCTCTGAGAGAGTCATCTCCTTCCCCCCAGGCTGGCACTTTCCACAACGGCAGCCTCCACACCGAGGCTCACAGGCAGCACCGATGCTGTCCCATCTCCACCATTCCAGGAAGTCCTGACAGACAGCTGAAGTGGAAGCCTGGATGGCTTGGGGGATATAAGCTTGGGTTTTGCAGGTGAGCTCGTTGTACCTTGTTGCTGCTGCCCGCATAGAGCATGCGAAATGCGTCCTGGACGCATGGGCTGTGACAGTAACTTTTTCTAGTAGGTCCGGGTGCGAACCTGCTACAGTCTTGCCCAGAGGACCATCCCACATGACAAGGTCCCCAACGGAACGTACTTTCTGAGGTACAAGTTGGCCTTCCTTGTGACTGATAAGGAGCTTGATTTGTGAGGGTCTAACCAAGTCTTGGAGGTGGACGTCAGGAAAAAACTTCTGCAGCTTCTTAGGCGACACGTGACGATGGACCTCCGCAATCCTATCAAGCCCATAGCACACAAGTTGATGGGATCTTAATCCTCTGGGGACCAGAAACGCGCCGGCGCGTTTTGCTCGTTTTTTTTCACATAGCAGAACAATAGACTTAAAGTACTACCATCATTTCTGTTCATATAGAGTTAAGAAATATGAGAAAATAATCTGTTAAATGTCTACTTTTTTATGTGCCCACATACAATCGAAATAAAATATTGTGCTTTTGTAAAATAAAGAATATAAACAGGGTGTGCGTTCTGCCTCTCAGTCACCGTGAACTTTTTTCCTGGAGCACGTCTCTAATCTTCAACAAAACTCAGCAAATACTATTCACCCAGACATGAGCAATATATCTTTTAAATCATTTGAGTTTGTACTTTTAAATGATCCGATTCAAAACTAAAATAAATATTCTCCGTTTATGTAATCTATATAAAAAGAGAGACGTGACAGCCTTTCTAATTATCTTTCTCTCAGCTCATTATCTCCGGTAATGTGACACGCCCACGGAGAGCACGCGCTATTCAAACGCAAATACGTGAAGCACCACATTGAGACGCGTTAACGCCCATAAACTCTGAAAACACACTATATTTTTTAGTCAGATTAATCTACTGTCATCTTGAGCGGCTATGAGGAACAATCCTGGGACATTTACCTACCTCAGAACAAGTGCTGGTTTATTTTCACCACGAGGAGGAGCAACAGATTCAGCTGAGAAGTGTGTAAGATGCTTGTGCTTTGTTCTAATCGCGATATAGAATAACGTTAGTGTCTGTAAACGGAAAAATAGCATACTGTTTAAATGTGAATCATGTTTCTCTGTGTGTGTGTGTGTGTGTGTGTGTGTGTGTGTGTGTGTGTGTGTGTGTGTGTATGAATGAATGCACAGATACGCACTGTTATAGACGAAATAAAAGACATTTTGTTGACTAGTTTTGGATAGAGTATAAAGCTTTTACTCTAAAATAGACATCAAATAAGCTTTGTTAGGAGTTTCTGCTCATATGTTAAATATATAGTATGTTTTGTCAATAAACTAATCAACTAAGATGTTATAGTCTAGTGTTTGTTCCAATCCAAGCTAAATCAAAATAATGAATTCTCAACTTTGAAATATGTATGATCAAACTAAGACATTTATGGAAAAGACAATTTTCTTTTCAAGATTTTTCCAACTCTAACTTTGAACTGAAATAAAACCTTGTCTATATGGTGAAGGGTGTGTGATAGATGTGTCCAGACGTATGCACCCTGTATTTTAAAGAAGAACATTTAATTATTTTATTACAAAGAATTCAAGGACATTATTCATGTCCCTAAAGGTTGGAGTTTTCCTCATTTTTTTAATTAAGGCATTACGATTTTTTATTCCTCTTTTTAGTATAAAGCTTTCTCAAACAAAACACGTCATACACATTCTAAAAGACTTTATTGACTTATCTGAATGAGTAGTCAGGATGTTTCTCACATAGTTTTGGAGCAAATATTCTAGACTATGTGATACAATTTTCAAAAGTCTTGTGAAGAAATAATCAATATGTGTTTTGTGGCCTTATTTCAGAAACTTTTATTTTTAGTTTTTTCAATAACCACGCATAAATAATATTCTCTCAAAAATACAAACATGTACATGCATGTTGCTAACATATTATGGTAGCCCCGTGTGTGCTATATAGAGTGAATTTACACCTTTGCCATTAACCTGTTTATAAATAACTGAAAAAAGCACAAATGTCAGTGCATGTCAAAACATCCCAAAGGCCCCAAAAAACCTTTGGTCCCCAGAGGGTTAAGGTGCCTTATGGTGTACCAACCCGGATCTTCAAGAGGCATCTCTTCGTTTTCACCGTGACTTGCATCCCTCCGACTCCATGAACAATCAACGTCACGTTTTCACTCCTCAGGTTCAACTCATCTGCAGCATCATGAGTGATGTAATTAGTGTCCGATGCCAGATCTATCAAGGTCCCGATCTTCTGCCCGGCATTCGCAGTGACGTCAAGGATCATCATTATAACCGTGAACTCTTGAAGACCACTCTCTGCCAACAAACCACACTCGGTTGCTGCCGAGTTGAATGTCCTTGATACTGAATTGCAGAAGACATTTCGGCATTGTTGGGCTAACTCTGGGGACAGCTTAGTCAGGAAACCACCGTCATCCGGAATGCAGAATCCCTGACAGCATTCAAAAGGCAACTAAAAACTCATCTCTTCCGGGAGCACTTAACATAAAAAAAAATAAAAATAAAATAAAAAAAAATCCATTCCTTTATATCCTGGCTTGCTTGGCTTATGCTACTCCGAGCAATGTCTGAACTTTGTATTTTGAACACTTCTTGCGTTGTTTTTGCCTCTTCACGATGACTCGCTTGGTTTAGTCCTCAATTGTAAGTCGCTTTGGATAAAAGCGTCTGCTAAATGACTAAATGTAAATGTAAATGTAAATCTTCCTGGGCATCGGTACCCTTTCTGCTTCCTCCTTCTGGACTAGGCTTTGGCCTCCTCTGGGATGGGCCCTTGTTTCCAGACCTGGAGCACAGGTAGTAGTGATGACCTGGACCTTGTTTGTCTTTACAGCCTTCACTCCTGCACAGGTAAGTGGTCTTTCACTCCTCCTCATCCGTATGGACCTCAAGACACCTTCCACAGGCCCCAATCCTACTCGCCGCATCTTTCCTTTCCATAGGGTTTAGGGCTTTAAACTTCCTGCAGTAGTACAACTTCCTTCTATGGCCGCTCTCTCCACAGACGATACAGCCCATTTGAGGACCCATGGACTTAGCGGCCCTCGTCCGGCCATGTTTTGGTGGAATCTTTAATTCCCTCCTGTTGGGCTCATCATCCCTTAATTGCTCCAGTTGCTCATAAATCTCTTCTTAGTTTCTCAAAAATGTGAGGAGCTTGTCAAACCTATCTATAGGTCCAGCCTAGTCCTTTTTCTCTGCTGCGTAAACCAACCACTCCTTTTTCAAGACCTCTGGCAGCTTACTCTCCAGTGACTTCGTGACAAGGGGATTTTTTAGAGCTCCCATATCTCCCAGCACGCTCAAGTCGTGTAGAGCCTTCTCGACCATCTGTGTTAAATCCACAATCTTCCTGGGCTGGTGGCTCTTTACTGGAAGTAACGATTGTAACTCATCAATGATCTCCAGAGCTATTCTGGTCTTATTTCCAAAGCGGTTTTCTAGAATCTGGAAGATCTCATCTGCTGTCCCATAGTTTGAGAGGCGAAGATCTGCCACCACTTTCTCCTCAAGACTGTCCAGCAGCTGAAACTTCCTAACCTCTTTGGAACCAGTAGGCTCTCCTTGCTTCTGGAGCGCCTCCCAATCCTTTCTCCAGCGGTGGAAGTTCCGCTTGTTTCCATCAAATTTTGGGAGCGCCGTCGGCCTCAATTTGATGCTAGCTACTTGGGGATAGTGGGTGGTGACAGGTTGCCCCTCTTGTTCACTCTTTGCCTGCATTAGGACAGCCCTCCCTGAGATCAATCTAGGCACGCAGATCTCCAGCTCCCTCATTCAACGCTGAAAACCCTTCTGCTCCCCGGGAGGTGCCCACCGGCTCCACTGGCAACTAGATTCCTTCGCAGCTTTAACTCGTCCTTCCAGGTGTCTGAGCATAAAGTCATACACGTCTAGCTTTACATCAGGCTGGACAGCTGAAAGGCGCTTACATTCCTCTTCAGCCACTTCTATCGCCAAACCTTCCCCAAAGGGCTTTGTGTATAATACCCTCCACCTCCTCCAGCTTCTGTTCACACTCTTGTGTTGTCCTTTTGATGTCTGCCCTTTGCTCGTCCACTACAGTGGACTCTTCCTCTCTATTCCACACCTCAACGTAGGCAGCTTCCAACTCCTCGTTTACTTCAATTACCTTGTCTGATTCCAGTGTAAACTTACTTAAGGCCTCCCTGAGTTCTTCCGCCGACATACTCTTACATGATCTGACAATCGTGTTAGCCAGTCGAGAAAACAGTCTTTTAGCGGTTGTTCTCTCAGTTTTCAATTGCTGCAGAGTCCTTGATTCCGCCATGATTCCGTTGGGGCCTGGAGCGTTTGGAGCCTGGAGCGTTTGGAGCGTTGGGGCCTGGAGCGTTTGGGTCTGGACCGTTGGGGACGGAACCTCAAGGCGTTTTTTCCCTGTCAAGTCTTCTGAGCTGCACAGGTCCCCCACTTGAAAGGGGCTTCTTACTTCTGAATTGAACACTGGATTCCACTCACAAGAATGAGACGTAATTTGCCTTTTCTCAATTTATTGTAGAATTTCAGTAGGTGAAAAACCTTTAAAACCACACAAACCAGTGTAAATATTTACAACAAAGCTCAAGTAAACAGCAATGCACATAAATTTAAAATCACCAAAATTTCCATACCAAAATTACCATACCATTTACTATTTTACACTACAGCAAATACGCTTAAAAAGAAAATAGCTTTTATCACCAGATTTGCATTTTCAGTAAAGGAGAATTTAACTACGTTTACCATAATAAATATTTTAACAAATGAATTACACATTTTAAGACAGTGAATTTTAGACAGAATTAATTTAAACAGATTGACTATATGAATTTCTTAACATACCTTTTTAAAATTACCGTAACCACTACTGCACGTTTAGACTCAGACTTAATCAGATAACAATTATAAACAACCCGGTAACCCAAGTCCATCACATCCACATTTACATGAAGCCACCACACGCAGGTGTTAGTGCATAGATTGCGCAACACATAAACGAATTTCATCTTACCGGCAGTCTCTTCAGATGCAAAGCAATCCCGTGCAGTTTAAAATCAAAGTTTGTTATCCAACGTTTCCACTGCGCCCACGCTGCTCACAGTACACAATGAAATGAGCAGCGCGAGCACTATTTCAAACCCAAGGCGCGTGCCACGCTGATTGAAACCAGCTTCACCTGGCGTTCATTCCCGTGTGACGAGAGGCGTGACAGCAGACAATTTGCCGCAACATAGATACATTGGGATTAAAAGAAAATTAGGTCATTCCAAGGCCAGCCTGAATACAGTTACAGTACAGAAAATGCTCCAACTTATGCTCTTTGCTGTCATTAATAGAATTGTTTACCTAAAAATGAAAATTCTGGCATTATTTGTTTATGTCATTTCAAACATCTATGCTTTTATTTTCTCTTTGGAATACAAAAGGTGAAATAAAATAGTAAAAATAACGCCATAAAATTAGTCCAATTCAATAGCAATACAACAAAACACAAAACTTATTTTAAGGTCCAGAAATACCAATGAAGATGGACTGAGTTGTCCGTGGATGAATAGTCCAGAGAGTTCACAGTCCTTGAGCAAAAAATATACCTTAGAGTGAAAATAGCTACTTCTGGGAGTTTAGATGACAAAAGATGAAAACAACTCACACTGACTGTATCTGTACGGGTGAATATGAGTCAAAAACAAACATCCTTCCAGTGGTGAATGATGAACTACAGTATCAAAGTCTTTGGCTGTAAGAGGTGTTGTTGTCTAAAATCTGCCTCATCTGATGACATTCACTTCATCTGCAGAAACAAGAGCCTTACAGTGATTAAAGCGTCATTGTTAGAAACAGTAACTTGCATTAGCATTGCTTTCTCTTGCCGGGCTTCCCCTTGGATGTTGTTTGTCATTTATTTATTTGTTTGTTTGTTTGTTTGTTTGTTTAAAAAAAATTGTGTTGAGGCATCTCGTTTGCATATTCCTCCTGAATGTGTGCCACTTTGCTCAAAGCAATGTGTTGTGCAAATGCATCAAATTTGAATATTCTTGACACCAAGGGGTCCGTGCATTATGATAGTAAAGATATGGCAACGGATTTCCTGATGAATACATTTCCACATTTCTATATTTTTTAAAAACAGAACCTAGTGCCCTCTACATATTTCAGATATATATTGCACGCTTGAAAAATGTTAAATAGAAATGTCACCATATGTTTCATTGTAAAAAGAATACATTGCAAAATATTACTTTTGCACAAGTCTTTGTGAAATATAAATGCAAGAAAACTGAAAATATTTGAAAATTTAAAAAAATCAAGTATACTCTGAAAATAATAACAATAATAATAACTTGTTTTATGGATGTTTTGATATTTCTACTGAAAAACAAAACCATTGATTATGAAAATGATTTCCACAATTTTGTAACTTCCCCTCCCAAATTCACACCTGTTGCTGTTGTCCATCTCCAAGCTGTCGACTTAAAGACTTCATTTTCTTCACTGTCATCAAATTCATCTTCCTCTCCTCGTCCCTGCATCTTCAGTCTGGTGTTTGCTCTGTCTTCCTCCTCCTCCACCTGCACCTGCACCTGCATGTCCATGTCATCACACCCTCTGTTTGCTGCAATCATCTCCTGGATCTTTTCCAGCAGCTCTCTGACCTGGTGGCTCTCACCCCTGGCCTTATTATTAAAAACATGATACCTGTTTCCACATCTGTCAACAAGCCACTGCAGGGCTGTCCCTTCACATTCAATGTGCTGCTCAATGGCTCTGTCTCCAAGCAGGTCTCCAAAAGTGAACAGAACTATACTGAGATCCCAAAACGTGGAGCCCAAAAGCCTCAAATGGTCCTCCATCGCCTTCCGCTCCTGCTCTTTAAAGGAACAGTCGACGCGAACGACCAAAATGAAAGCTACCGGACCAGAAGTGGATAGAGATACACTCTGTGTGATTTCGTCTTTATTCAGTTCAGGAGTTTGTTCTATGGGCAGATGTTTCCACCAGCCAGGGGTGTCTATGATGTTGACCTGCTGTCCTCCAACCTCTCCATGTCTCTGAACACACCGGGCTGTTCTTCTTGATCCAAACACCTGCTGGCCGAGGATAGTGTTCCCTGTTGAACTCTTCCCAGATTCTCCATAACCCAGAAGCACAAGACACAATTCTGAGAAATTCTTTCCAATATCTAGAAAAAGACATGGAAATCAACTGATTACGAATTGATCTTCAATAAAAGCAATAAAATGGTTGGTTGACGTTTGACTATTCGTGGCTATTGTCTCGCTCTGAGACATTGAGCTGTGGTGCTCATGTGAGTGATATGGGTTTGAACTCGGCCTACAACATTTACCAATCCAATTCCTCCTCTTGTTTCCTGTCAATTCATGTCTGTACAATACAAGATTCAAACATAATAAAGTAAAAAAAATATTAATTCAAGGACTTTTCAGAATTTTGTTTTGATAACAAATATTTCCTTGAGGAATATGATTGTAATGTCAAGTGTTTTGTAAAATGAGTTTTTCCCCAACAAGGTTTGGCTCTGTGCTAATATAAACAAAACTATGTACATTACTTATAACTTATAACTTATAACAAAACTATATACAGACTGAACTTTAAAAGCTCTGCAGAATAAATAATGCATCTGGAATGACACAGCGCTTCTTTGATGCACACTGAGCAGACACGGTGACGCCAAAAACATTCTCATCACAATTAAACATGGTTTTTCAAAGATAAACTGAGACCATAAAAAAAGCCACAAAAGAATAAACTCAATTTGCAATTTGAACTCCTCCTCCTCCACCACCACCACAATATGTTACGTAATGAAATACTTTCAACCTGAGTAGCTCTTATCTTCCTCTGAATCCTCCCTTTGTCTTTTTCCTTTTTCAGATGTATTTTGCTGTCAGTTGTGCAGAAAGATGCATGCGCTAGATGTACCTAAAGGTGTGTGTAGAGTTCCACTGCAAATGCAGTGGAAACATCAACAATTACTTGTGTTTATGCAATAAAAATGTTTATAGTGGTTTCATTTTTTTTCCCTTTCATTTGACTTTTCTCCCTTATCTTTTTTTGTTTGATTTTTTTTGTTTGCAGCACTTTAGGTCCATTTCTGTTGCTTTTAAATGTACTGCTCTATGAAGTAAACTTTGACTTACCTCGACTACAGCATTCAGTAAAATCAAATGGTCAAAAGTTTTCCATAATCAAAAGTATTCCCTTTATAAAATGTGTTCAGAAGTATGACTGCGAACAAATTCCTGATGCAAGATTAAATTTTTTATTTGTAAACAATCACAATGTAATGACAACTGTAACTGCAATTTTCCCTCGCAAAACTTTTGCGTTCCCTCGCAAAGATATTTGCGTTCCCACCGAAAAACGTTTTGCGAGGGAACGCAAAGTTTCTCGGGGGAACGCAAAAGATTTAAAAAAAAATTCTCCCATCCCAAATATTTTCCACCACCACGTCCCTTTAGGGGCTCCGTACATCTGTGCATGTTATTTTTTCCATTGTAATTACTTAGTCTTCATGCGCTATTTGTTGATGATGTATGAGCTATTTTGTCTTATTGGATATTGCGTTTTACTCTGAAATGTCACATTACGGAAGTAAAATGGTTTGAGAACTTCATGTTGACTTTAACAACATGCATTCAAAAGTGCAAAACTAGTATCTTACCCTTCATTGCAGTCTTCATCTTCCTCATCTGTCTTTGTTTCTTTGCTCGTGCTTTTGCTTTCTTTTCTGCTGCTTTCCATTTCTGCTTCACTTCCTTTAGAGTCTTAGAGTCAATTTCATAATAATGGCCCCTATTTTGTGCCACCATCTTTTCTATCCTCTCCAGCAGGTTTGTGACCTGACTGCCGTCATCCCAGTTCTCATTGTTGAGGACATGATATCTGTTCCCACATTTCTCAATTAGCCACTGTAGAGCCTCCCCTTCGCTCTCAATGAACTCCTCTACAGTCACGTCCCCCAGACAATCTCCATGGGTGAACAGCACTACGGTATGAGCCCACACTCTCTCTCCAAGAAGCTCCATGTGCTCCGCCACTGATTCCTTCTCTTCTGGTGTGAATGACATGTCTACACGTAGGGTCAGCAGAAGGACGTGTGGTCCTGGTGGACATAGAGACACACTGAATAAAAGTTCCTCTTTATCCAGTTCAGGAGTATCAATCACAGGGAGAGACTTCCACCATCCCGGGGTGTCCACTACAGTCACATTTCTCCCGTTCACATCGCCTTGTCTTCTCACACAAGTGGTGGTTCTTTTAGAGATGAACGATGCCACACTCAAAATGGTGTTTCCAGCTGAACTCTTCCCAGCTCTTCGGAAACCTAACACTATCATCCTCATCTTAGAAATGTGGACATGCTTGTGACCTGGTTAAAAAACAAGATCAACCACAAATATCAACATTTTCTGTGTAAACTGAGATTAAAGGGATAGTTCACCCAAAAATTACAATTCTGTTATCATTTACTCACCCTCAAGTCATTCCAAACACAAAAGAAAGACAAAAGGAGAATTTTACCATTCACTGTAGCTCCCAAATCAAACATGGTGTCATTAGACAAGTTGCATCAATAGAAGTGAGAACAAAAAGATATTGTTCTTATTTCTTTTTTTTTATCGCATAATGTATGCAGAATTTGAAAACTATACACAAAGTTTGAGTACTGTAATTTGAATCATTTGACTTCGGACACAAATCACATTGAACATTTTCAAGATGATGTGTTTTTGTAATTTTTGAGCTTGACAGGCCCAGGTCTCATTCACTTTCATTAAATGGGGGAAAAAACAACCAGGATACTAAAATTTAATAGCCTGGTTAAAACCAGACCATTCTCAGTTGTAACTGAGTTATGGTCTGGCAAAGCGTCATAGACAAATCATTTCCAGAGGGGGCGTCACCAACGGACGTCGCGGATAGACCTAAAACCAACCAGAGCGATGAAGGAGATGACGTATGCAGAGCGGGGGGGGGGAGAATCTCCGTGTGTTGTTCTTAGCTCGGTTTTTAGCAAAAAGGAAAAGTTCAAATCGCTTAAAACAGACGCGATAGCTGATTCGAACGAGTGATGTTCGACTGCGGCATCCATTGTAATGTAGGCTACAAAATCTGCTTCAAAATCCCAGCGCTGTCGTCATCGTGTAAAGCCCGCCCCAACATTTCTGATTGGTGCCTCGATTTCGACGGATTGGAAATGGGTTTTAATGAGCTCTTTGCCAGACTAACTTTCAGAGCAAATCTAAATTTAAGGATTAAGGATTTAAAATTGATCCTTTTGTGTTGCATGGTGGGAAAAAAATATCACACAGATTTGGCTCAACATGAGGATGAGTAAATAATGACAGAATTGTAATTTTTGAGAGAATTGTCCCTTTAAAAATGGTTCAGATTCATGAAACATTTTTAAGAATAAATTTCTGTTTAACTGCTTATTTTCTAACTTAAGGTGAGACACTTCAGGTGAATAGGGTAAAATTTTAAAATAATAGATATCACCATGAAACTTCCTCAGTTGATTAATTACACAAGTATATAAAAAAATGTATTACAAGTTTTTGAAATTTGTATGTTTAATTATGCAAATTATGCATTATCTCATTAAATATGCGTGATTTTACATATATTTTCGGTAGATAGATCTGAACATATGATAAAGCCAGGTGCAAAATTCTTTTTTCATTTTGTTTACACACAAGATGAAAAAAAAAGTTCAGAGGGATTTCAGGATATATGCTTTCATTACCTAGGAAATCAAAACATACTGTCCATAGCCTTAAAAAATCGATTTTCGCCATATTTTTTTTATTATTAAAATGTCACATAAATCAGGCCAGGAATGATTTATCAACAAATCCCTCTGAAAATATCTTCAGAATACTGCAGTGTATACTAAAGTGTGTACTAAAGTGAATAACTGGAACGTTTGGTGTACATAGGTGCTACATAGGCTCCATTGATGTTTGTATACTGGAGAATGACAAAAAACTAATTTTAAGAAAAAGGCATTTAAAGATTTAAGTTGGGAATTTAATACATTTCTATTGGAAAACATTGCTCAAAATCAGAATAAATGCTCAGACCCTTAGTAATAATAATATATAATATTTCAAGCTCATGAAAACTGATTATTTAATAACATGGCAGGTATATAATGCCTACAACTGCAGTAACTCAATGAATTAACATTGGCAGAGTACACCACATGCTAACTTTGTAAATTCGGGAGAAACTTACTGCCGCAAGTAAACAAAATGTAATAAAATAAACATCTTAATGTATATTTTCAACGTTTTCTTTATAGCAGCTTGAAAGAACACAATTGAAGGCCAAAAATCTCAAAACTGATCACTGGATGAAAAATCAATGTTTTTGCCTGCCGTGTCTCGCCTTAATAAGAAAAGTTAAGAATATTTTCTATTGCCAAAAATTCTATTCTTAAGACAAAGCTTTATGTTCTTAAGAAAAATTTGAGAACAAGAATTGCACCTCTGTCATTTATCCAGAAAAAAATCTGTCATTATTTACTCACAAAAAGTATTCTCGTCACTTCATAACATTACATTTGAACCACTGTAGTCGCATGGACAATTTTAACAATGTCTTTTGCTGTCTATGGAGGGATCAGAAAGCTCTCTGATTTCATCAAAAATATCTCAATTTGTGTTCTGAAGATGAACTTACGGGTCTTACAGGTTTGGATCGAAATGAGGGTGAATAATTAATGACAGAAATTTCATTTTTGGGTGAACTAACCCTGAATGTTAACCCTGAACCCTAAATGTTTTAACTTTCTTTTCGGGAATCTGGCCCCTGGTTCTTACCCTGCCGTACAAGCGGAGTCCCCCATTGTTCTTGTACCATCTTCCTCCTCTGGTTTGCTCTCATGTATCTCTTCGTCATCATTCCTTCTACCTCATGCAACCTGTCCATTTCAAAAAGACAGCTGCCGTTTCCCACGACCATCGCGTCTATTTTCTCCAGAAGCCCTGTAAGCTGCGTGCCAGTAGCTCTCTCAGTGTTAAGAACATGATATCTGTGTCCACATTTCTCCACTAGCCAGAGCAGAAGAGACTCCCCTTCACTTCCAATGTGCTTTCCTAGAACTTGTTCCTGTAGCTGGTCTCTATACGTGAACACAACTATAGTGTGATTCCAGACTCTCTCGCTCAGAAGCTCCAGGTGTTCCTGCGCCGACCTCCTGTGTTTTTCTTTGAATAAAGCGTCGACACGTATGACCAGCAGAACCGCATGGGGCCCAGGAGGACAATGAGCCACGCTAAGCACAATCTCTTGTTTCTGAAATTCAGGGGTTTCTTTGACAAGGTAGTTCTTCCACCAGCCTGGCGTATCAACTACAATGACCTGTCTTCCGGCAAAATCTCCATGCATCTTCACACACTGGGCCGTTCTCCTTAGATGGGGCTCTGCATGACCTGTTATTAGGTTTGCCAAAGAGGTTTTCCCTGCTGCTCTGTTTCCCAATAGCACAATCCTCAAATCAAAGAGAAACTGGACTCCTGCCAATAAGAGACAATACCTTCCTAATATCAAAAACATGATTTCTTGTTCCCTGCTGTCTATTAGAGATCGATTGTACTTAGATTTGAATCTTTCTCAAATATGAAATCAGAAAAGCACCAAGAATTTAAATATGTGAATCAGGGAACTTACCAAAGTCACTTGCTTCAGATGTAGCCATTGCTGCACTTTCTTATTCATTACCCTCCCTAAAATATTTAGAAATAATGTCACTTTTGGTTTGAATTAGTTACCGCACCATTTACATGATACAAGAAGTTTAATAAAATGACTTCTGTCTTCAACTTTGTATTAATGTGTTTTTTGTGGCACCAAGATCAAGCTAATGGATTATGCTTTTAAAATGACAAGATTACCACCCCATACATTTACAGCACTTTTCAACAAGCTTTTAGAAGCCATTAGCTATCTGTGAAAAAAAAAACGAATAAGTGAGGTGAAAGGAAAAAGGGTTTTACCTTTGTTCTGATCACAGCAGAAGAGCTGACAGTGAAATGAAGAATATTATTCTTGTGTCCACAACAAATATGAACAAAACTGGTTAGTCTGGCTGAACAAGTGACTCAAGACTTTTATAGATTCTTATCAGAAGGGGCTGTCTCCATTACATTGAACAATTTAGGTCTTTCTATTAAAAGTCCATTGTACATATCCATCCTGCCTATTGTACTGCATTTGTGATCATAATGGCCAGAGCATGTATGAGTGAAATGTTTGGATTATTTGACAAGTGACAAGGAAATAGAGTAGAATCATAAATTAATATAATTAATTTCAACGTGTCTTTTTGTTTTACATTTTGAGCTCTAGATTTTCAATTAAATATGAAATTGAAATATCTAGTGTTACCACATCGAAAACCTGGAATTAAAAAATGCTTTTTGAAATGATTTTGAAAACATTTGAAATTATTTTAAAGAAACATTAATTCAATGAATATATTCACATATATGCACATGTATTATGCTCATTTAGATGGATTCATCTATCCTGGCCATTTTAATGAATTTGTGATGGCCAATACAATATGTACAATGTGTACAGTGTGAACAGTGGGGTGCAAAAGTCTGAGTGAATTATTTTGATAATTTGATTAGTGACATGGAAATAGAGTAGAATCTGAAATGTATCTTATTTATTTTCTTAAAAGTATCTTATACAAGTGTCTTTTAAACCACTTTTATTAGGTACACCTTGTTAGTACCAGGTTAGAACCACTTTTGCCTTCAGAACTACCTTAATGCTTCATGGCATAGATTTAACAAGGTGCTGGAAACATTCATAATAGATTTGAGTCCATAATGACATGATAGCATCTGCAGTTGCTGCATATTTGTCGGCTGCACATCCATGATGTGAATCTCCCGTTCCACTACATCCCAAAGGTGCTCTATAGGATTGAGATCTGGTGAGTGTGGAGGCCATTTGAGTAAAGTGAACTCATTGTCATGTTCAAGAAATCAGTTTGAGATGATTTGAGCTTTGTGACATGGCAGGTTATCCTGCTGGAAGTAGCTATCGGAAGATAGGTATGGTCACTGTGGTCATATAGGGATAGACATGGACAGCAACAATACTCAGGTAGGCTGTGGCATTTAAACAACTAGTGCAATGCCTGTGCAAAATCAGTTTTTGTGTGTTTTTAGTAATTGTTGGTTTGGTATGTTTGAGTTGCTTAGTAGCCTAGGCTACTATTACACAGGAGCCTAAACTCTGAGAAAATGATAATGTTAAGCGCACCAGAATAAAATATAATATTCAGAATTAAACAGTGACTTACAGATTAAGTTAAATCGCTACTTGTTCAAAAATGAATCGCTACGTTTTCAAAAGTGAATCGCTACTTTTTGAAAGTAGTAAATCGCTACTTTTTCAAAAATTAATCGCTACTTTTTCAAAAAGAATCGATATTTTTTTTCAAAAAAAGAATCGCTACTTTTTCAAAAAAGAATCGCTACTTTTTCAAAAAAGAATCGCTACTTTTTCAAAAAGAATCGCTGCTTTTTCAAAAATTAATCGCTACTTTTTCAAAAGTGAATCGCTTCTTTTTCAAAAAGAATCGATATTTTTTTTCAAAAAAGAATCGCTACTTTTTCAAAAAAGAATCGCTACTTTTTCAAAAGTGAATCGCTATTTTTTCAAAATTGAATCGCTACTTTTTCAAAAAGAATCGCTACTTTTTTCAAAAAGAATCGCTACTTTTCAAAAAGAACAATGTAACAAAATAATGTAACAAATGTATAATAATAATAATGTAGCAAATGTATAATAACACTGTAATAAATGTATAATTACATTGTAATAAATGTATAATTACATTGTAGTTAACCCTTAAAGACCTAGACCATTTTTGGAGCACCTGCACCGCTTGTTATTAGGGCCCAAGCCTTGAAAAGGCGAAGGCCCTATTGTTTTCCTAAGGATTATTATTTATTATTATTATTAGGGCCCAAGCCTTGAAAAGGCGAAGGCCCTATTGTTTTCCTAAGGATTATTATTTATTATTATTAGGGCCCAAGCCTTGAAAAGGCGAAGGCCCTATTGTTTTCCTAAGGATTATTAGGGCCCAAGCCTTGAAAAGGCGAAGGCCCTATTGTTTTCCTTAGGATTATTATTTATTATTATTAGGGCCCAAGCCTTGAAAAGGCGAAGGCCCTATTGTTTTCCTTAGGATTATTAGGGCCCAAGCCTTGAAAAGGCGAAGGCCCTATTGTTTTCCTTAGGATTATTATTTATTAGGGCCCAAGCCTTGAAAAGGCGAAGGCCCTATTGTTTTCCTAAGGATTATTATTTATTATTATTATTATTATTAGGGCCCAAGCCTTGAAAAGGCGAAGGCCCTATTGTTTTCCTTAGGATTATTATTTATTATTAGGGCCCAAGCCTTGAAAAGGCGAAGGCCCTATTGTTTTCCTAAGGATTATTAGGGCCCAAGCCTTGAAAAGGCGAAGGCCCTATTGTTTTCCTAAGGATTATTATTAGGGCCCAAGCCTTGAAAAGGCGAAGGCCCTATTGTTTTCCTAAGGATTATTAGGGCCCAAGCCCTGAAAGGGCGAAGGCCCTATTGTTTTCCTTAGGATTATTTTTTTTTTTTTTCTCTTTTATTTTTCTTACGACTATTCGGGCACTTTTGGGGCTCTTAACGTGCACGAAAACTCTTGAAACTTTGCACACGGGTCAGAACCCGCGGCCATCAGGGCCGGGCTGAAGATGGTACCCGGGCGTGGCAGGGGGGCTCGACAGCGCCCCCTGGAACGGGGTCCGAAAACTTGGTCCATAAATCAAACACGCTTGCATGTAAGAATATGAAACTCAGTACACATATAGATCTCATCGGTTCATATATACTTCATGCTCTTACTTTTTACCCCAGCCCAACAGGAAGTCGGCTATTTAGGGTTGTTTGTAAAACGCATGCAATGGAATTTAAAGTACTTCTCCTAGAGAATTCAAAGAAATGCCACGAAACTCGGTCAGCATGAAGTCAAGACATAGAGGATGAAAAATTGCCAGCGGATTTTTGATATCTCGAACGGTTTGGCCGTGGCGAGGAAATGAAATTATGGCGAGAAACGTGAAACAGGAAGTGTGTTATAACTTCAGCATACATTAACTGATCTTAATGAAACTTCAGCAGTGTGTTCGTTGTAAGAGGACGATCACATGGATGTGACTATTGTGAGTCAAAGTTATAGCGCCACCAACTGGCAGCAGGAAGTGTGTCACTTTCAAAATGCTGTGAAATCACCCTCTTATTTGAACCCAATTTGCTTCAAACTTCATCTGTATAATGTAAACATACGGCAGATGTAGACCTGTGAATGGATTCTTGATATCTTTGATACTGTTGCCGTGGCAACGCATCATACTTTAAAATTCTTTTAGGATGCTTTTGAGACTCTTAGCATGCTTGAAATTGCATGAAACTCGACAGACATGTCACATTTATTAGCCAGTAGACATGTGCAAAGTTTCAGGAACGGACGTGGTGCAGGGGCTCAGTAGCGCCACCTTTTGACAAAAGTGAGAGGGTTAGTTTCATAGTTTTACCTGCAATCATAAAACTCGGTAGGAATATTGTTCAGATCAAGCCGGACAACTTTCTAATTTACAGATTTTGGCTCCGAACAAAAGAAAGTCAGATATTTTGGTTTGAATGTGGATGTTTCGGAGTAATCTCTGTCACTCTCTCCCTCTCTCTGCGTACCTCTGTGTCTGTGGGGGGAGGGGGATGTGTCTGTTTGAGTGAGAATGCTTTTAATTATTGTTGTTCAAGGTTTCGGGGGCTTTTGGGGCCCTTAACATCCTCAAAAACTCTTGAAACTTTGCACACGGGTCAGAACCCGCGGCCATCAGGGCCGGGCTGAAGCTGGTACCCGGGCGTGGCAGGGGGGCTCGACAGCGCCCCCTGGAACGGGGTTTGAACACTTGTCCATATATCAAACACGCTTGCATGTAATAATCTGAAACTCGGTACACTTATAGATCTCATCGGGCCAAACAACTTTCGTGCTCTAAGTTTTACGTCAGCCCAACAGGAAGTCGGTTATTATGGGTTGTTTGGAAACTCATTTTCTATATTTTTCTTACGACTATTCGGGCACTTTTGGGGCCCTTAACGTGCTCGAAAACTCTTGAAACTTTGCACACGGGTCACAACCCGCGGCCATCAGGGCCGGGCTGAAGATGGTACCCGGGCGTGGCAGGGGGGCTCGACAGCGCCCCCTGGAACGGGGTCCGAAAACTTGGTCCATAAATCAAACACGCTTGCATGTAATAATATGAAACTCGGTACACATATAGATCTCATCGGTTCATATATACTTCATGCTCTTACTTTTTACCCCATCCCAACAGGAAGTCGGCTATTTAGGGTTGTTTGTTAAACGCATGCAATGGAATTTAAAGTACTTCTCCTAGAGAATTCAAAGAAATGCCACGAAACTCGGTCAGCATGAAGTCAAGACATTGAGGATGAAAAATTGCCAGGGGATTTTTGATATCTCGAACGGTTTGGCCGTGGCGAGGAAACGAATTTATGGCGAGAAACGTGAAACAGGAAGTGTGTTATAACTTCAGCATACATTAACTGATCTTAACGAAACTTCACCAGTGTGTTCGCTTTAAGAGGCCGATCACATGGATGTGACTATTGTGAGTCAAAGTTATAGCGCCACCAACTGGCAGCAGGAAGTGTGTCACTTTCAAAATGCTTTGAAATCACCCTCTTATTTTAACCCGATTTGCTTCAAACTTCATCTGTATAATGTAAATACACGGCAGATGTAGACCTGTGAAAGGATTATTGATATATTAGATACTGTTGCCGTGGCAACGCATCAAACTTTAATATTCTTTGTTGATGCTTTTGAGACTCTTAACATACTTGAAATAACATGAAACTCGACAGACACATCACATTTATTAGCCAGTAGACATGTGCAAAGTTTCAGAAACGGGCGTGGTGCAGGGGCTCAGTAGCGCCACCTTTTGACAAAAGTGGGGGTGTTAGTTCTATAGTTTTACCTACAATCATAAAACTCGGTACGCATATTGTTCAGATCAAGCCGGACAACTTTCTAATTTACTGTCATTAGCTCAGACCAAGAGGGAGTCAGATATTTTAGTTTGAATGTGGATGTTTCTGAGAATTTTCTCTCCCTCTCTTTCCGTCTCTGTGTGTGAGGGATTTGTCTATTGATTTTAATGCATTTCAAGGTTTCAGGGGATTTTGGGACTCTTAACGTGCTCAAAAACTTTTGAAATTTTGCACACAGGTCAGAACCCACGGCCATCAGGGCCGGGCTGAAGCTGGTACCCGGGCGTGGCAGGGGGGCTCAACAGCGCCCCCTTGAACGGGGTCCGACAATTTGGTCCATATATTCAACACGCTTGCATGAATTAATATGAAACTCAGTACACATATAGATCTCATCGGGCCAAACATTTTACCCCTGGTCAAGTTTTACGCCAGCCCAACAGGAAGTCGGCTATTATGGGTTGTTTGGAAAACGCTTGCTGTGGAATTTGAAGTACTACTCCTAGGCAATTCATTCAATCATCGCCAAACTAGGCGTGCATGAAGTCAAGACATTGAGGATGCTAAATTGCTGACGGATTTTTGATATCTCGAACGGTTTGGCCGTGGCGAGGAAATGAATTTTCATGACTAAAAAAGGACATATAAAGTGTGTTATAACTTAGTTAGATTTACCTACAGTTACAAAACTCAGCTTGTATATTCTTCTCCTCAAGCCAAACAACTTTCTAATTTACAGTCAATAGCTCCAACCCTCAGAAAGTCAGATATTGTGGTTTGAATGTGGATTTCATGAAATGGTATCTCTCTCTGTCACTCTTTGACAGAGAGAGGGCCCCCTCCCATTCTATGTGTGTGTGTGTGTGTGGCTGTCTGTGTGGGGAGGGAGGGGGAGGGAGGGCTGGTGTCTGTGTTTATATGTGTGTGTGTGGCTGGCTGGCTGTTACAGTGACATGATATTAAGCCTTTCATTGCTGTGTGATTTTTCCTGCATTAAAGGATAAAGAAATCTCTAAGGCCTTGTCTTTTTGCATAACAATTTTGTATTTTTTTTTAAATTACAAAATATGCACAGAACCAAGATCTTTTAAATGTATAGTTTGCTTTAAATAAAATTAAGATTGTATTGGTAATTGAAGCTGAATGAATTTAAAATGAATGTGCTATATTTCAGAACAATATATTTGTTTTCCTTTAAATTGTAAAACACTAACTTTATTCTCATCTGAATTATAAATAATTTATTCCTGTATAAAATAAAAACACATTTGAATTTTTCTTTTTTAATCAATGTAGAATGTGTAATTGAAAAATAAACAGATTAGGGCTCTGAGGACAATAAATGAAAATCAATGCGATGTGGTGAATGTCCAAAAGATGGCACCCACAGACTGTTTTAAATGGGGTTGGATAAATATTTTTTGCTTTTAGACAGTGTGTGCGTGTGATTTTAGTTTGGTGACAGTTGTAGGTTACAGTTTGACAAGAGTTTATAGTTTGAAAAAAGCACTTTGTTGTGTTTTATTGGACGGAGTATGTTTTTATGTGTAACAGTTCAATCGCACCCGCACCTCACACACACACACACACACACACATATTGAAACCTGAGTGAAGTACAAAGCCCATAATAAAGAATAGTTTAGCATCCAAATACATCGCAAATGTTGAAACAGTTTGATTCTAATGAGAGAGTTACGTGAGCCAAACACCACTTACTTTCACTTTCGCTTTCAATTATTTCGGTTAATTCTTAATTATAGTTTTTTTGAATTCTTGTTCTGTTCTGAATATCATTAAATTTAAAGAATTGCTTGTGTAATATTTTGAGTGTATCATCAAAACAGAATAATTCTCTCGGTTTAGTGATTCCCTAGTTTTTTTTATTGTTTTCATTGTTCTCAGGTAAGGCAAGTGAGATATATATATATATATATATATATATATGTATTTTTTATATATATATATATATATATATATATATATATATATATATAAATATAGCTGCAAGCAGCGATGAAGGGCCAAAGCCGGCGGCACCGCCACCCCGGTGCCTTTAGGTAACTAAAGGAACCAGGGTTGCGGTGCCACCGGCTTGGGCCCGTAATCGCTGCTCGCAGCTATATTTATTTATTATTATTATTATTATTTTACTACCTTTTGGGCACTTTTGGGGGCCTTAACGTGCTCGAAAACTCTTGAAACTTTGCACACATCTCAGAACCCGCGGCCATCAGGGCCGGGCTGAAGCTGGTACCCGGGCGTGGCAGGGGGGCTCGACAGCGCCCCCTGGAACGGGGTTTGAACACTTGGTCCATAAATCAAACACGCTTGCATGTAATAATATGAAACTCAGTACACATATAGATCTCATCGGTTCATATATACTTCATGCTCTTACTTTTTACCCCAGCCCAACAGGAAGTCGGCTATTAAGGGTTGTTTGGAAAACACATGCAATGGAATGTGAAATACTCCTCCTAGAGAATTCAAACACACGGCACGAAACTCGGTCAGCATGAAGTCAAGACACTGAGGATGAAAAATTGCCAGGGGATTTTTGATATCTCGAACGGTTTGGCCGTGGCGAGTAAACGAAATTATGGCGAGAAACGTGAAACAGGAAGTGTGTTATAACTACTGCATACATTAACTAATCTTGATGAAACTTCAGCAGTGTGTTCGTTGTAAGAGCCCGATCACATGGATGTGACTATTGTGAGTCAAAGTTATAGCGCCACCAACTGGAAGCAGGAAGTGTGTCACTTTCAAAATGCTTTTAAATCACCCTCTTATTTTTACCCGATTTGCTTCAAACTTCATGTGCATAATGTAGACACACGCCAGATGTAGACCTGTGAAAGGATTATTGATATCTTAGATACTGTTGCCATGGCAATGCATCAAACATTAATATTCCTTTTTTTAAGCTTTTTCATGCTTTTTTATGCTTTCGGGCACTTTTGGGGTTCTTAACGTGCTCAAAAACTCTTGAAACTTTGCACACGGGACAAAACCCGCGGCCATCAGGGCCAGGCTGAAGCTGGTACCCGGGCGTGGCAGGGGGGCTCGACAGCGCCCCCTTGAACGGGTCAGACAATTTGGTCCATATATCCAACACGCTTTACCCTATTTGCTTCAAACTTGATGTGTATAATGTAGACACAAGCCAGATGTAGACCTGTGAAAGGATTGTTGATATCTTAGATGCTGTTGCCGTGACAACGCATCAAACTTTAATATTCTTTTTGGATACTTTTGAGATTCTTAGCGCACTTTTGGGGCCCTTAACATGCTCAAAAACTCTTGAAACTTTGCACACGGGTCAGAAACCGCGGCCATCAGGGCCGGGCTGAAGCTGGTACCCGGGCGTGGCAGGGGGGCTCGACAGCGCCCCCTGGAATGGGGTCCGAAAACTTGGTCCATAAATCAAACAGGCTTTACCCGATTTGCTTCAAACTTGATGTGTATAATGTAGACACACGCCAGATTTAGACCTGTGAAAGGATTGTTGATATCTTAGATGCTGTTGCCGTGACAACGCATCAAACTTTAATATTCTTTTTGGATACTTTTGAGACTCTCAGCGCACTTTGGGGGCCCTTAACGTGCTCAAAAACTCTTGAAACTTTGCACACGGGTCAGAACCCGTGGCCATCAGGGCCGGGCTGAAGCTGGTACCCGGGCGTGGCAGGGGGGCTCGACAGTGCCCCCTGGAACGGGGTCCGAAAACTTGGTCCATAAATCAAACACGCTTGAATGTAATAATATGAAACTCGGTACACATATAGATCTCATCGATTCATATATCCTTTGTACTTTTACTTTTTACCCCAGCCCAACAGGAAGTCGGCTATTATGGTTTGTTTGGAAGCGTATGCCCCTGGAATTCGATATACTCCTCCTAGAGAATTCAACCAATCGCAACGAAACTCGGTCAGCATGATGTCAAGACATTGAGGATGAAAAATTGCCAGGGGATTTCTGATATCTCGAACGGTTTGGCCGTGACGAGGAAACGAATTTATGGCGAATAATGGAAACAGGAAGTGTGTTATAACTTCTGCATACATTAACTGATCTTGATGAAACTTCAACAGTGTGTTCGCTGTGAGAGGCCGATCACATGGATGTGACTATTGTGAGTCAAAGTTATAGCGCCACCAACTGGCAGCATGAAGTGTGTCACTTTCAAAATACTTTGAAATCACCCTCTTATTTTTACCCGATTTGCTTCAAACTTGATGTGTATAATGTAAATACACGGCAGATGTAGACCTGTGAAAGGATTATTGATATCTTAGATACTGTTGCCATGGCAACGCATCAAACTTTAATATTCTTTTTGGATGCTTTTGAGACTCTTAGCATGCCTGAAATTGCTTAAAATTGCATGAAACTTGACAGACAGATCACATTTATTAGCCAGTAGACATGTGCAAAGTTTCAGAAACGGGCGTGGTGCAGGGGCTCAGTAGCGCCACCTTTTGTGGCAAAAGTGTGTGTGGGGGGGGGGTTAGTTTCATCTACAGTTACAAAACTTTTTCAACTTGATGAAAATACATTAAAGATGCTAAATTGTGAACGGATATTGAATATCTCAAACGGTTTTGCTATGGCGAGGGATTATGTCAAAAAAAGAATCAGGAAATGTCTCATATCTTTCTAAAATGTAATTATACACCATTTATTTTTCTATAAAATTATACTAATATTAGAAGTAAACCCATTGTATTCCTTTTTTTCAATTTAAGATTTATGTTTAAGTTTAAAAACAGCCAGAATGGTTGTTTAGCCAAAAAAATAAAAAAAAATAAAAATCATTCATAGTGCTTTACTGCCCTCTTGTGTTCAAAATCAGGTAGGCCAATTGATGCTACTATGGGAATATTTTCCCACCGTGACTCCGCTGGGGGCTTTAAAATCGCTAACTTGAAAGCGAAAGTAACGGACGTCTCCACAAGACGTGCAGCTGTGAGCATTTTTGTTTCATTTTAAAAGAAGCCCCATTTCGGGGGCGGATTTCTTGAATGTATTTTACAAAATCACAATGTTGTGTTTGATTGCGAGTATCCAAAAATAAGTAAACACTTTGCAGTTTGAATGATCTTCTTGAATAAAATGACGGAGTAGCCAATGTTTCCACTGTTCGATCGCGGACGTCCACACGGACATTGATAATGGTGGCGCGTGCAGAGCGCGTGCTTGAATTGTGAGTTCAATAGTCTATTATTTTTCACGGAAAACACAACAACAAAAGAGTATAATGATAGATTCGCTTAAATAGGCGCTTTTACATAAAATGCCTATTCCGTCATCATCTTTTCAGTCAGCTCTTCACTCTCGTGATTAATGAAATTTGACTCCTGTTGCTGATATTTGCTGCAACTTTCGTTCAGCTCACAATTTAGTAAGCAAACACGCTTCAAATGTGTTTATTTTATTTTTGTGTATATATGTGTATATATATATATATATATATATATATATATATATATATATAGCTTATGTTTCAAATATGAGTTAATTAACAATCGTTGGAAAGAATGATACTTTTAAACATATCACTAAACCGTCATTAGGTGTCGCCAGGCGACCGTCTTAATGAGCGAGTCATTGATTCATTCGTTCAAACGATTCGTTCGAACGGCTGAGTCATTCATGAATGAGACAGATTATGGATTGGTCGTTGAATCTTTGAGTCAACCGATTTGTTCAAAATGCTGAATCATTCAGTAATGAGAACGCGTTGCTGTGAGATGCTCGATGGTTCTGCTGTGATCTTTGTTGAACTATTTTCGCTGCTGAAACAGAAAAAAAGTCAATATTGCATCTAAAATGTAAGTGATTTGACGTGTGTGTGTGTGTGTGTGTGTGTGTGTGTGTGTGATTGTGTCTGTTACAGTGATTGTTTAACCCTTGTTAAAGTTTAGGCTTTGTATTTTTGGATATATATCTTTTTATATATAAAAAAATTGCATACAACCCATATATTTTAAATGTATTGTTTGCTTTAAATTACATTGAGATTTGTATGTTTGGTAATTGAACCTGAATGAATTTTAAATGAATGTGCGATATTTCAGATCATATTTTTGTTTTCCTTAAAATTTTAACTAACACTAACTTTACTCTCATCTGAATGATAGATTATTTATTTATGTCTAAAATAAAAGCACATTTGATTTTTCTTTTTTAATCAATGTAGAATGTGTAACTGAAAAAATAAACAGATTAGGGCTCTGTTCGAGAACAAGAAATGAAAACCAATGCAATATGATGAATGTCCAAAAGATTTTTTTGCTTTTAAACTATGTGTGTGTGTGTGTGTGTGTGTGTAAGAGATTTTGGTTGGGTGACAGTTGTAGTTTACAGTTTGACAAAAGCACAATGTTGTGTTTTATTGCGATTGTACACAAATATAAGTAAACACTTTGTAGTTTGAATAATGTCCTGTATGAACAAAAGGACGGAGTATGTTTTTATGTCTACATTGTTCAATCACGCCTCACACACACACACAAAAACTATTTTTCTAATCAGATCAGGCAAATATTCTGTCTTGGCACACTTCATATAACTTTCAAACTTGTGTACTTATTTCATGTGTCCATTAAGTCCATGAGACCGTAGGGTGTCTCATTTTTCATTTTAGGTTTCAGAAGGTTGCTCACGCATACTTTGTGGTTGATATGTGCCCTCAATGCACACTTTTGCAGAGCCCACACTGATGCAAGCTCTACAGCACACATCTTCTCAAAGGTCAAAGCGGGGTTACGTTATTGCCCGTCACGCACAGTAACCCTAAAGGCACCGGGGTGGCGGTGCCACCGGCTTGTTTATATATATATATATATATATATATATATATATATATATATATATATATATATATATATATAAATATAGCTGCGAGCAGCGATGAAGGGCCAAAGCCGGCGGCACCGCCACTCCGGTGCCTTTAGGTAATTAAAGGCACCGGGGTTGCGGTGCCACCGGCTTGGGCCCGTAATCGCTGCTCGCAGCTATATTTTATTATTATTATTATTATTTTACTACCTTTTGGGCACTTTTGGGGGCCTTAACGTGCTCAAAAACTCTTGAAACTTTGCACACGGGTCAGAACCCGCGGCCATCAGGGCCGGGCTGAAGCTGGTACCCGGGCATGGCAGGGGGGCTCGACAGCGCCCCCTGGAACGGGGTTTGAACACTTGGTCCATAAATCAAACACGCTTGCATGTAATAATATGAAACTCAGTACACATATAGATCTCATCGGTTCATATATACTTCATGCTCTTACTTTTTACCCCAGCCCAACAGGAAGTCGGCTATTAAGGGTTGTTTGGAAAACACATGCAATGGAATGTGAAATACTCCTCCTAGAGAATTCAAACACACGGCACGAAACTCGGTCAGCATGAAGTCAAGACACTGAGGATGAAAAATTGCCAGGGGATTTTTGATATCTCGAACGGTTTGGCCGTGGCGAGTAAACGAAATTATGGCGAGAAACGTGAAACAGGAAGTGTGTTATAACTACTGCATACATTAACTAATCTTGATGAAACTTCAGCAGTGTGTTCGTTGTAAGAGCCCGATCACATGGATGTGACTATTGTGAGTCAAAGTTATAGCGCCACCAACTGGAAGCAGGAAGTGTGTCACTTTCAAAATGCTTTTAAATCACCCTCTTATTTTTACCCGATTTGCTTCAAACTTCATGTGCATAATGTAGACACACGCCAGATGTAGACCTGTGAAAGGATTATTGATATCTTAGATACTGTTGCCATGGCAATGCATCAAACATTAATATTCCTTTTTTTAAGCTTTTTCATGCTTTTTTATGCTTTCGGGCACTTTTGGGGTTCTTAACGTGCTCGAAAACTCTTGAAACTTTGCACACGGGACAAAACCCGCGGCCATCAGGGCCAGGCTGAAGCTGGTACCCGGGCGTGGCAGGGGGGCTCGACAGCGCCCCCTTGAACGGGTCAGACAATTTGGTCCATATATCCAACACGCTTTACCCTATTTGCTTCAAACTTGATGTGTATAATGTAGACACAAGCCAGATGTAGACCTGTGAAAGGATTGTTGATATCTTAGATGCTGTTGCCGTGACAACGCATCAAACTTTAATATTCTTTTTGGATACTTTTGAGATTCTTAGCGCACTTTTGGGGCCCTTAACGTGCTCAAAAACTCTTGAAACTTTGCACACGGGTCAGAAACCGCGGCCATCAGGGCCGGGCTGAAGCTGGTACCCGGGCGTGGCAGGGGGGCTCGACAGCGCCCCCTGGAATGGGGTCCGAAAACTTGGTCCATAAATCAAACAGGCTTTACCCGATTTGCTTCAAACTTGATGTGTATAATGTAGACACACGCCAGATTTAGACCTGTGAAAGGATTGTTGATATCTTAGATGCTGTTGCCGTGACAACGCATCAAACTTTAATATTCTTTTTGGATACTTTTGAGACTCTCAGCGCACTTTGGGGGCCCTTAACGTGCTCAAAAACTCTTGAAACTTTGCACACGGGTCAGAACCCGTGGCCATCAGGGCCGGGCTGAAGCTGGTACCCGGGCGTGGCAGGGGGGCTCGACAGTGCCCCCTGGAACGGGGTCCGAAAACTTGGTCCATAAATCAAACACGCTTGAATGTAATAATATGAAACTCGGTACACATATAGATCTCATCGATTCATATATCCTTTGTACTTTTACTTTTTACCCCAGCCCAACAGGAAGTCGGCTATTATGGTTTGTTTGGAAGCGTATGCCCCTGGAATTCGATATACTCCTCCTAGAGAATTCAACCAATCGCCACGAAACTCGGTCAGCATGAAGTCAAGACATTGAGGATGAAAAGTTGCCAGGGGATTTTTGATATCTCGAACGGTTTGGCTGTGGCGAGGAAACGAATTTATGGCGAATAAAGGAAACAGGAAGTGTGTTATAACTTCTGCATACATTAACTGATCTTGATGAAACTTCAGCAGTGTGTTCGCTGTAAGAGTCCGATCACATGGATGTGACTATTGTGAGTCAAAGTTATAGCGCCACCAACTGGCAGCAGGAAGTGTGTCACTTCCTAAAGGCTTTGAAATCACCCTCTTATTTTTACCCAATTTGCTTCAAACTTTATGTGTATAATGTAGACACACGGCAGATGTAGACCTAAGAAAGGATTATTGATATCTTAGATACTGTTGCCGTGGCAACGCATCAAACTTTATTATTCTTTGTTGATGCTTTTGAGACTCTTAACATACTTGAAATTGCATGAAACCCGACAGACACATCACATTTATTAGACAGTAGACATGTGCAGAGTTTCAGAAACGGGCATGGTGAGAGCAATTAGAGAATAATGTTTAAGTTTAAAAACAGCCAGAATGGTTGTTTAGTCAAAAAAAATTTTTTTCCAAATCATACATAGTGTTATACTGCCCTCTTGTGTTCAAAATCAGGTAAAAAGCGAAAGTAAAATAAGGACGTCTGCACAATTCATTAATAATGGTGCAGAGTAGAGTGAGCTTTTTCAATTAATTCCTATGGAAGTAGGAATGAACTAAACAACGTTCGCTCTGTTCTGCTCGTCCCTCACCGTGGGCGCGCAGAGTTATGAATGCCCGTGCAGCCGTGAGCATTTTAGTTTCATTTTAAAATTAGCGCCATTTCGGGGGACATATTACTTTAATTTATTTAACAAAAACACAATGTTGTGTTTAATTGCGAGTGTACACAAATATAAGTAAACACTTTGACGTTTGAATGATGTCCTGTATGAAGAAAATGACGGAGTATGTTTCACTGTTCAATCGCGCTGAGCCACCCAGACCCCCACACACACACTGACACACACACACACACACACACACACACACACACACACACACACACACACACACACACACACACAACACACACACACACACACACACAATAATAAAACATTCAACCTAACATATACAAATTACACTGCTATGTTGAAATAGTCAGTAGTACAATTTGTATCATTCACAGTAAGCACCGCTCCACTGTGATTTTTCCAAGTACATTTTTGCACAAGTGAAGAGGATGATTTTTTCCGTCGATATTGGAACGTGAGTGAAGTACAAAGCCTGTAATAAAGAATAGTTTAGCATCCAAATACATCGCAAATGTTGCAACATTTAGATTCTAAAGAGAGATTTACGTGAGCCTAACACCACTTACTTTTACTTTTGTTTTAAATTATTTCGTTTTGGCTTTATTATAGTTATTTTTTTATTTGTGTTCTGTTCTGAATATCATTAAATTTAAAGGATTTGTTGTGGAATATTTTGAGTGTATAATCAAATAACACTAAACCGTCACTAGGTGTCGCCAGGCGACCGTCTTAATGAGCGGGTCATTGATTCATTCGTTCAAACGATTCGTTTGAACGACTGAGTCATTCATGAATGAGACAGATGTTTATGGATTGGTCATTGAATCTTTGAGTCAACCAATTTGTTCAAAATGCTGAATCATTCAGTAATGAGAAAACACGTTGCTGTGAGATGCAATGGTTCTGCTGTGATCTTTGTTTAACTATTTTCGCTGCTGAAACAGAAGAACAGTCAATATTGCATCTAAAATGTAAGTGACTTGACACGTGTGTGTGTGTGTGTGTGTGTGTGTGCGTGTGAGTGCGTGCGTGCGTGTGTGTGTGTGTGTGTGTGTGTGTGTGCAATCAATCCCAGGTAAGAGGCATGAATAATGAGAATTGGACTTCTAGGAGTGAGGTTAATATTCCGGAGATGGTTCCCTCGGATTGTGAAAAGGAGGCGGCGCGGGAGTGGCCAGGCATTGCGCTACTTCTGTTTCAAAGTTTAAAACAATGCTAATATCATTTTTTTGAACGATTTCATTACAAATGTTTATTTTATATATTTATAAAATATTATAAAATATAATAACTATGTTTTGTCCTATTAACAAAAGACAGGCAATGTACTATTAACAAATGTTAATAGTTTTTTAAAAGTTAAAATGATACTTTATGCATTTGTTTTGTGTCAGATGATTAACAATATAAATTAAACAAAGCTTAAAACAAACAAAATAATAAAACGAAAACAAAGCTTGAACATTTTATTTAATTGAAAAGCCTTTTTGAAATAAAATGTGTTTTTTTCCCTCTGAAATAGCAAAAGCATCGCACACTTAGCTGTACCTGCTCTAAATAAATAATAGTATTTAAATAAAAATACAAAATCGAAATAAATAAATTATATAAAACAAAATCAAATCAAAGAAAATAAATCTTATTAAAGTTATGCAGGCACACATTTAACAATAATTTTCAAGTGACAAATAAAATCAATCAAAATTCCTTACACATGGAGTTAATCCTGACGATTCCTGAGGCGCCTTTCCTCATGACACTCGCTTTTTTTTTCGAAGATATATTTTCTTTGGTTTGATTTTGTTTTTGTAATAATTTATTTTATTTAGTTCGATTTTGTATTTTTATTGAATTACTCTTTTTTATTTAGAGCAGGTACAGCTAGTGTGTGATGCTTTTGCTATTTCAGAGGAAAACAATAATTTTATTTAATTAATAATTTTTGTTTCAGTCCACCATATAATTATGTTGTGTTTGATCTATGGAAAAAAGTTAGTTGTGAAATGGTTGAATATTAACAAAAGTTAATAGTTTTTTACAAGTTAGAATAATACGATATATATATATATATAAACAAGCCGGTGGCACCGCCACCCCCGGTGCCTTTACGGTTACTGTGCATGACGGGCAATATCGTAACTCCGCTTTGACCTTTGAGAAGATGTGTGCTATAGAGCTTGCATTGGTGTGGGCTCTGCAAAAGTGTGTGTGTGTGTGTGAGGCGTGATTGAACAATGTAGACATATATATATATATATATATAAAGGCACCGGGGTGGCGGTGCCACCGGCTTGTTTATATATATATATATATATATATATATATATATATATATATATATATATATATGAATATAGCTGCGAGCAGCGATGAAGGGCCAAAGCCGGCGGCACCGCCACTCCGGTGCCTTTAGGTAACTAAAGGCACCGGGGTTGCGGTGCCACCGGCTTGGGCCCGTAATCGCTGCTCGCAGCTATATTTATTTATTATTATTATTATTTTACTACCTTTTGGGCACTTTTGGGGGCCTTAACGTGCTCGAAAACTCTTGAAACTTTGCACACATCTCAGAACCCGCGGCCATCAGGGCCGGGCTGAAGCTGGTACCCGGGCGTGGCAGGGGGGCTCGACAGCGCCCCCTGGAACGGGGTTTGAACACTTGGTCCATAAATCAAACACGCTTGCATGTAATAATATGAAACTCAGTACACATATAGATCTCATCGGTTCATATATACTTCATGCTCTTACTTTTTACCCCAGCCCAACAGGAAGTCGGCTATTAAGGGTTGTTTGGAAAACACATGCAATGGAATGTGAAATACTCCTCCTAGAGAATTCAAACACACGGCACGAAACTCGGTCAGCATGAAGTCAAGACACTGAGGATGAAAAATTGCCAGGGGATTTTTGATATCTCGAACGGTTTGGCCGTGGCGAGTAAACGAAATTATGGCGAGAAACGTGAAACAGGAAGTGTGTTATAACTACTGCATACATTAACTAATCTCGATGAAACTTCAGCAGTGTGTTCGTTGTAAGAGCCCGATCACATGGATGTGACTATTGTGAGTCAAAGTTATAGCGCCACCAACTGGAAGCAGGAAGTGTGTCACTTTCAAAATGCTTTTAAATCACCCTCTTATTTTTACCCGATTTGCTTCAAACTTCATGTGCATAATGTAGACACACGCCAGATGTAGACCTGTGAAAGGATTATTGATATCTTAGATACTGTTGCCATGGCAATGCATCAAACATTAATATTCCTTTTTTTAAGCTTTTTCATGCTTTTTTATGCTTTCGGGCACTTTTGGGGTTCTTAACGTGCTCAAAAACTCTTGAAACTTTGCACACGGGACAAAACCCGCGGCCATCAGGGCCAGGCTGAAGCTGGTACCCGGGCGTGGCAGGGGGGCTCGACAGCGCCCCCTTGAACGGGTCAGACAATTTGGTCCATATATCCAACACGCTTTACCCTATTTGCTTCAAACTTGATGTGTATAATGTAGACACAAGCCAGATGTAGACCTGTGAAAGGATTGTTGATATCTTAGATGCTGTTGCCGTGACAACGCATCAAACTTTAATATTCTTTTTGGATACTTTTGAGATTCTTAGCGCACTTTTGGGGCCCTTAACATGCTCAAAAACTCTTGAAACTTTGCACACGGGTCAGAAACCGCGGCCATCAGGGCCGGGCTGAAGCTGGTACCCGGGCGTGGCAGGGGGGCTCGACAGCGCCCCCTGGAATGGGGTCCGAAAACTTGGTCCATAAATCAAACAGGCTTTACCCGATTTGCTTCAAACTTGATGTGTATAATGTAGACACACGCCAGATTTAGACCTGTGAAAGGATTGTTGATATCTTAGATGCTGTTGCCGTGACAACGCATCAAACTTTAATATTCTTTTTGGATACTTTTGAGACTCTCAGCGCACTTTGGGGGCCCTTAACGTGCTCAAAAACTCTTGAAACTTTGCACACGGGTCAGAACCCGTGGCCATCAGGGCCGGGCTGAAGCTGGTACCCGGGCGTGGCAGGGGGGCTCGACAGTGCCCCCTGGAACGGGGTCCGAAAACTTGGTCCATAAATCAAACACGCTTGAATGTAATAATATGAAACTCGGTACACATATAGATCTCATCGATTCATATATCCTTTGTACTTTTACTTTTTACCCCAGCCCAACAGGAAGTCGGCTATTATGGTTTGTTTGGAAGCGTATGCCCCTGGAATTCGATATACTCCTCCTAGAGAATTCAACCAATCGCCACGAAACTCGGTCAGCATGAAGTCAAGACATTGAGCATGAAAAATTGCCAGGGGATTTTTGATATCTCGAACGGTTTGGCCGTGGCGAGGAAACGAATTTATGGCGAGAAACGTGAAACAGGAAGTGTGTTATAACTTCAGCATACAGTAACTGATCTTGATGAAACTTTAGCAGTGTGTTCGCTGTAAGAGGCCGATCACATGGATGTGACTATTGTGAGTCAAAGTTATAGCGCCACCAACTGGCAGCAGGAAGTGTGTAACTTTCAAAATGCTTTTAAATCACCCTCTTATTTTTACCCGATTTGCTTCAAACTTTATGTGTATAATGTAGACACACGCCAGATGTAGACCTGTGAAAGGATTATTGATATCTTAGATACTGTTGCCGTGACAACGCATCAAACTTTAATATTCTTTTTGGATGCTTTTGAGACTCTTAGCATGCCTGAAATTGCTTAAAATTGCATGAAACTTGACAGACAGATCACATTTATTAGCCAGTAGACATGTGCAAAGTTTCAGAAACGGGCGTGGTGCAGGGGCTCAGTAGCGCCACCTTTTGTGACAAAAGTGTGTGTGTGGGGGGGGGTTAGTTTCATCTACAGTTACAAAACTTTTTCAACTTGATGAAAATACTTTAAAGATGCTAAATTGTGAACGGATATTGAATATCTCAAACGGTTTTGCTATGGCGAGGGATTATGTCAAAAAAAGAATCAGGAAATGTCTCATATCTTTCTAAAATGTAATTATACACCATTTATTTTTCTATAAAATTATACTAATATTAGAACTAAACCCATTGTCTTCCTTTTTTTCAATTTAAGATTTATGTTTAAGTTTAAAAACAGCCAGAATGGTTGTTTAGCCAAAAAAATTAAAAAAATTAAAATCATTCATAGTGCTTTACTGCCCTCTTGTGTTCAAAATCAGGTAGGCCAATTGATGCTACTATGGGAATATTTTCCCACCGTGACTCCGCTGGGGGCTTTAAAATCGCTAACTTGAAAGCGAAAGTAACGGACGTCTCCACAAGACGTGCAGCTGTGAGCATTTTCGTTTCATTTTAAAAGAAGCCCCATTTCGGGGGCGGATTTCTTGAATGTATTTTACAAAATCACAATGTTGTGTTTGATTGCGAGTATCCAAAAATTAGTAAACACTTTGCAGTTTGAATGATCTTCTTGAATAAAATGACGGAGTAGCCAATGTTTCCACTGTTCGATCGCGGACGTCCACACGGACATTGATAATGGTGGCGCGTGCAGAGCGCGTGCTTGAATTGTGAGTTCAATAGTCTATTATTTTTCACGGAAAACACAACAACAAAAGAGTATAATGATAGATTCGCTTAAATAGGCGCTTTTACATAAAATAGCCTATTCCGTCATAATCTTTTCAGTCAGCTCTTCACTCTCGTGATTAATGAAATTTGACTCCTGTTGCTGATATTTGCTGCAACTTTCGTTCAGCTCACAATTTAGTAAGCAAACACGCTTCAAATGTGTTTATTTTATTTTTGTGTATATATATGTGTGTATATATATATATATATATATATATATTATATATATATATATATATAGCTTATGTTTCAAATATGAGTTAATTAACAATCGTTGGAAAGAATGATACTTTTAAACATATCACTAAACCGTCATTAGGTGTCGCCAGGCGACCGTCTTAATGAGCGAGTCATTGATTCATTCGTTCAAACGATTCGTTCGAACGGCTGAGTCATTCATGAATGAGACAGATTATGGATTGGTCGTTGAATCTTTGAGTCAACCGATTTGTTCAAAATGCTGAATCATTCAGTAATGAGAACGCGTTGCTGTGAGATGCTCGATGGTTCTGCTGTGATCTTTGTCGAACTATTTTCGCTGCTGAAACAGAAAAAAAGTCAATATTGCATCTAAAATGTAAGTGATTTGACGTGTGTGTGTGTGTGTGTGTGTGATTGTGTCTGTTACAGTGATTGTTTAACCCTTGTTAAAGTTTAGGCTTTGTATTTTTGGATATATATCTTTTTATATATAAAAAAATTGCATACAACCCATATATTTTAAATGTATTGTTTGCTTTAAATTACATTGAGATTTGTATGTTTGGTAATTGAACCTGAATGAATTTTAAATGAATGTGCGATATTTCAGATCATATTTTTGTTTTCCTTAAAATTTGAACTAACACTAACTTTACTCTCATCTGAATGATAGATTATTTATTTATGTCTAAAATAAAAGCACATTTGATTTTTCTTTTTTAATCAATGTAGAATGTGTAACTGAAAAAATAAACAGATTAGGGCTCTGTTCGAGAACAAGAAATGAAAACCAATGCAATATGATGAATGTCCAAAAGATTTTTTTGCTTTTAAACTATGTGTGTCTGTGTGTGTGTGTGTGTGTGTGTGTGTGTGTGTGTGTGTGTGTGTGTGTGTGTGTGTGTGTGTGTGTAAGAGATTTTGGTTGGGTGACAGTTGTAGTTTACAGTTTGACAAAAGCACAATGTTGTGTTTTATTGCGATTGTACACAAATATAAGTAAACACTTTGTAGTTTGAATAATGTCCTGTATGAACAAAAGGACGGAGTATGTTTTTATGTCTACATTGTTCAATCACGCCTCACACACACACACACACACACAAAAACTATTTTTCTAATCAGATCAGGCAAATATTCTGTCTTGGCACACTTCATATAACTTTCAAACTTGTGTACTTATTTCATGTTTCCATTAAGTCCATGAGACCGTAGGGTGTCTCATTTTTCATTTTAGGTTTCAGAAGGTTGCTCACGCATACTTTGTGGTTGATATGTGCCCTCAATGCACACTTTTGCAGAGCCCACACTGATGCAAGCTCTACAGCACACATCTTCTCAAAGGTCAAAGCGGGGTTACGTTATTGCCCGTCACGCACAGTAACCCTAAAGGCACCGGGGTGGCGGTGCCACCGGCTTGTTTATATATATATATATATATAAACAAGCCGGTGGCACCGCCACCCCGGTGTGCAAAAGTGTGCATATAAATATAGCTGCGAGCAGCGATGAAGGGCCAAAGCCGGCGGCACCGCCACTCCGGTGCCTTTAGGTAATTAAAGGCACCGGGGTTGCGGTGCCACCGGCTTGGGCCCGTAATCGCTGCTCGCAGCTATATTTATTATTATTATTTTACTACCTTTTGGGCACTTTTGGGGCCCTTAACGTGCTCGAAAACTCTTGAAACTTTGCACACATCTCAGAACCCGCGGCCATCAGGGCCGGGCTGAAGCTGGTACCCGGGCGTGGCAGGGGGGCTCGACAGCGCCCCCTGGAACGGGGTTTGAACACTTGGTCCATAAATCAAACACGCTTGCATGTAATAATATGAAACTCAGTACACATATAGATCTCATCGGTTCATATATACTTCATGCTCTTACTTTTTACCCCAGCCCAACAGGAAGTCGGCTATTAAGGGTTGTTTGGAAAACACATGCAATGGAATGTGAAATACTCCTCCTAGAGAATTCAAACACACGGCACGAAACTCGGTCAGCATGAAGTCAAGACACTGAGGATGAAAAATTGCCAGGGGATTTTTGATATCTCGAACGGTTTGGCCGTGGCGAGTAAACGAAATTATGGCGAGAAACGTGAAACAGGAAGTGTGTTATAACTACTGCATACATTAACTAATCTTGATGAAACTTCAGCAGTGTGTTCGTTGTAAGAGCCCGATCACATGGATGTGACTATTGTGAGTCAAAGTTATAGCGCCACCAACTGGAAGCAGGAAGTGTGTCACTTTCAAAATGCTTTTAAATCACCCTCTTATTTTTACCCGATTTGCTTCAAACTTCATGTGCATAATGTAGACACACGCCAGATGTAGACCTGTGAAAGGATTATTGATATCTTAGATACTGTTGCCATGGCAATGCATCAAACATTAATATTCCTTTTTTTAAGCTTTTTCATGCTTTTTTATGCTTTCGGGCACTTTTGGGGTTCTTAACGTGCTCGAAAACTCTTGAAACTTTGCACACGGGACAAAACCCGCGGCCATCAGGGCCAGGCTGAAGCTGGTACCCGGGCGTGGCAGGGGGGCTCGACAGCGCCCCCTTGAACGGGTCAGACAATTTGGTCCATATATCCAACACGCTTTACCCTATTTGCTTCAAACTTGATGTGTATAATGTAGACACAAGCCAGATGTAGACCTGTGAAAGGATTGTTGATATCTTAGATGCTGTTGCCGTGACAACGCATCAAACTTTAATATTCTTTTTGGATACTTTTGAGATTCTTAGCGCACTTTTGGGGCCCTTAACGTGCTCAAAAACTCTTGAAACTTTGCACACGGGTCAGAAACCGCGGCCATCAGGGCCGGGCTGAAGCTGGTACCCGGGCGTGGCAGGGGGGCTCGACAGCGCCCCCTGGAATGGGGTCCGAAAACTTGGTCCATAAATCAAACAGGCTTTACCCGATTTGCTTCAAACTTGATGTGTATAATGTAGACACACGCCAGATTTAGACCTGTGAAAGGATTGTTGATATCTTAGATGCTGTTGCCGTGACAACGCATCAAACTTTAATATTCTTTTTGGATACTTTTGAGACTCTCAGCGCACTTTGGGGGCCCTTAACGTGCTCAAAAACTCTTGAAACTTTGCACACGGGTCAGAACCCGTGGCCATCAGGGCCGGGCTGAAGCTGGTACCCGGGCGTGGCAGGGGGGCTCGACAGTGCCCCCTGGAACGGGGTCCGAAAACTTGGTCCATAAATCAAACACGCTTGAATGTAATAATATGAAACTCGGTACACATATAGATCTCATCGATTCATATATCCTTTGTACTTTTACTTTTTACCCCAGCCCAACAGGAAGTCGGCTATTATGGTTTGTTTGGAAGCGTATGCCCCTGGAATTCGATATACTCCTCCTAGAGAATTCAACCAATCGCCACGAAACTCGGTCAGCATGAAGTCAAGACATTGAGGATGAAAAGTTGCCAGGGGATTTTTGATATCTCGAACGGTTTGGCCGTGGCGAGGAAACGAATTTATGGCGAATAAAGGAAACAGGAAGTGTGTTATAACTTCTGCATACATTAACTGATCTTGATGAAACTTCAGCAGTGTGTTCGCTGTAAGAGTCCGATCACATGGATGTGACTATTGTGAGTCAAAGTTATAGCGCCACCAACTGGCAGCAGGAAGTGTGTCACTTCCTAAAGGCTTTGAAATCACCCTCTTATTTTTACCCAATTTGCTTCAAACTTTATGTGTATAATGTAGACACACGGCAGATGTAGACCTGAGAAAGGATTATTGATATCTTAGATACTGTTGCCGTGGCAACGCATCAAACTTTATTATTCTTTGTTGATGCTTTTGAGACTCTTAACATACTTGAAATTGCATGAAACCCGACAGACACATCACATTTATTAGACAGTAGACATGTGCAGAGTTTCAGAAACGGGCATGGTGAGAGCAATTAGAGAATAATGTTTAAGTTTAAAAACAGCCAGAATGGTTGTTTAGTCAAAAAAATTTTTTTTCCAAATCATACATAGTGTTATACTGCCCTCTTGTGTTCAAAATCAGGTAAAAAGCGAAAGTAAAATAAGGACGTCTGCACAATTCATTAATAATGGTGCAGAGTAGAGTGAGCTTTTTCAATTAATTCCTATGGAAGTAGGAATGAACTAAACAACGTTCGCTCTGTTCTGCTCGTCCCTCACCGTGGGCGCGCAGAGTTATGAATGCCCGTGCAGCCGTGAGCATTTTAGTTTCATTTTAAAATTAGCGCCATTTCGGGGGACGTATTACTTTAATTTATTTAACAAAAACACAATGTTGTGTTTAATTGCGAGTGTACACAAATATAAGTAAACACTTTGACGTTTGAATGATGTCCTGTATGAAGAAAATGACGGAGTATGTTTCACTGTTCAATCGCGCTGAGCCACCCAGACCCCCACACACACACTGACACACACACACACACACACACACACACACACACACACACACACACACAAACACACACACACACACACACACAATAATAAAACATTCAACCTAACATATACAAATTACACTGCTATGTTGAAATAGTCAGTAGTACAATTTGTATCATTCACAGTAAGCACCGCTCCACTGTGATTTTTCCAAGCACATTTTTGCACAAGTGAAGAGGATGATTTTTTCCGTCGATATTGGAACGTGAGTGAAGTACAAAGCCTGTAATAAAGAATAGTTTAGCATCCAAATACATCGCAAATGTTGCAACATTTAGATTCTAAAGAGAGATTTACGTGAGCCTAACACCACTTACTTTTACTTTTGTTTTAAATTATTTCGTTTTGGCTTTATTATAGTTATTTTTTTATTTGTGTTCTGTTCTGAATATCATTAAATTTAAAGGATTTGTTGTGGAATATTTTGAGTGTATAATCAAATAACACTAAACCGTCACTAGGTGTCGCCAGGCGACCGTCTTAATGAGCGGGTCATTGATTCATTCGTTCAAACGATTCGTTTGAACGACTGAGTCATTCATGAATGAGACAGATGTTTATGGATTGGTCATTGAATCTTTGAGTCAACCAATTTGTTGAAAATGCTGAATCATTCAGTAATGAGAAAACACGTTGCTGTGAGATGCAATGGTTCTGCTGTGATCTTTGTTTAACTATTTTCGCTGCTGAAACAGAAGAACAGTCAATATTGCATCTAAAATGTAAGTGACTTGACACGTGTGTGTGCGTGTGAGTGCGTGCGTGCGTGTGTGTGTGTGTGTGTGTGTGTGTGTGCAATCAATCCCAGGTAAGAGGCATGAATAATGAGAATTGGACTTCTAGGAGTGAGGTTAATATTCCGGAGATGGTTCCCTCGGATTGTGAAAAGGAGGCGGCGCGGGAGTGGCCAGGCATTGCGCTACTTCTGTTTCAAAGTTTAAAACAATGCTAATATCATTTTTTTGAACGATTTCATTACAAATGTTTATTTTATATATTTATAAAATATTATAAAATATAATAACTATGTTTTGTCCTATTAACAAAAGACAGGCAATGTACTATTAACAAATGTTAATAGTTTTTTAAAAGTTAAAATGATACTTTATGCATTTGTTTTGTGTCAGATGATTAACAATATAAATTAAACAAAGCTTAAAACAAACAAAATAATAAAACGAAAACAAAGCTTGAACATTTTATTTAATTGAAAAGCCTTTTTGAAATAAAATGTGTTTTTTTCCCTCTGAAATAGCAAAAGCATCGCACACTTAGCTGTACCTGCTCTAAATAAATAATAGTATTTAAATAAAAATACAAAATCGAAATAAATAAATTATATAAAACAAAATCAAATCAAAGAAAATAAATCTTATTAAAGTTATGCAGGCACACATTTAACAATAATTTTCAAGTGACAAATAAAATCAATCAAAATTCCTTACACATGGAGTTAATCCTGACGATTCCTGAGGCGCCTTTCCTCATGACACTCGCTTTTTTTTTCGAAGATATATTTTCTTTGGTTTGATTTTGTTTTTGTAATAATTTATTTTATTTAGTTCGATTTTGTATTTTTATTGAATTACTCTTTTTTATTTAGAGCAGGTACAGCTAGTGTGTGATGCTTTTGCTATTTCAGAGGAAAACAATAATTTTATTTAATTAATAATTTTTGTTTCAGTCCACCATATAATTATGTTGTGTTTGATCTATGGAAAAAAGTTAGTTGTGAAATGGTTGAATATTAACAAAAGTTAATAGTTTTTTACAAGTTAGAATAATACGATATATATATATATATAAACAAGCCGGTGGCACCGCCACCCCGGTGCCTTTACGGTTACTGTGCATGACGGGCAATATCGTAACTCCGCTTTGACCTTTGAGAAGATGTGTGCTATAGAGCTTGCATTGGTGTGGGCTCTGCAAAAGTGTGTGTGTGTGTGTGTGTGAGGCGTGATTGAACAATGTAGACATATATATATATATATATATAAAGGCACCGGGGTGGCGGTGCCACCGGCTTGTTTATATATATATATATATATATATATATATATATATATGAATATAGCTGCGAGCAGCGATGAAGGGCCAAAGCCGGCGGCACCGCCACTCCGGTGCCTTTAGGTAACTAAAGGCACCGGGGTTGCGGTGCCACCGGCTTGGGCCCGTAATCGCTGCTCGCAGCTATATTTATTATTATTATTATTATTATTATTATTATTTTACTACCTTTTGGGCACTTTTGGGGGCCTTAACGTGCTCGAAAACTCTTGAAACTTTGCACACATCTCAGAACCCGCGGCCATCAGGGCCGGGCTGAAGCTGGTACCCGGGCGTGGCAGGGGGGCTCGACAGCGCCCCCTGGAACGGGGTTTGAACACTTGGTCCATAAATCAAACACGCTTGCATGTAATAATATGAAACTCAGTACACATATAGATCTCATCGGTTCATATATACTTCATGCTCTTACTTTTTACCCCAGCCCAACAGGAAGTCGGCTATTAAGGGTTGTTTGGAAAACACATGCAATGGAATGTGAAATACTCCTCCTAGAGAATTCAAACACACGGCACGAAACTCGGTCAGCATGAAGTCAAGACACTGAGGATGAAAAATTGCCAGGGGATTTTTGATATCTCGAACGGTTTGGCCGTGGCGAGTAAACGAAATTATGGCGAGAAACGTGAAACAGGAAGTGTGTTATAACTACTGCATACATTAACTAATCTTGATGAAACTTCAGCAGTGTGTTCGTTGTAAGAGCCCGATCACATGGATGTGACTATTGTGAGTCAAAGTTATAGCGCCACCAACTGGAAGCAGGAAGTGTGTCACTTTCAAAATGCTTTTAAATCACCCTCTTATTTTTACCCGATTTGCTTCAAACTTCATGTGCATAATGTAGACACACGCCAGATGTAGACCTGTGAAAGGATTATTGATATCTTAGATACTGTTGCCATGGCAATGCATCAAACATTAATATTCCTTTTTTTAAGCTTTTTCATGCTTTTTTATGCTTTCGGGCACTTTTGGGGTTCTTAACGTGCTCGAAAACTCTTGAAACTTTGCACACGGGACAAAACCCGCGGCCATCAGGGCCAGGCTGAAGCTGGTACCCGGGCGTGGCAGGGGGGCTCGACAGCGCCCCCTTGAACGGGTCAGACAATTTGGTCCATATATCCAACACGCTTTACCCTATTTGCTTCAAACTTGATGTGTATAATGTAGACACAAGCCAGATGTAGACCTGTGAAAGGATTGTTGATATCTTAGATGCTGTTGCCGTGACAACGCATCAAACTTTAATATTCTTTTTGGATACTTTTGAGATTCTTAGCGCACTTTTGGGGCCCTTAACGTGCTCAAAAACTCTTGAAACTTTGCACACGGGTCAGAAACCGCGGCCATCAGGGCCGGGCTGAAGCTGGTACCCGGGCGTGGCAGGGGGGCTCGACAGCGCCCCCTGGAATGGGGTCCGAAAACTTGGTCCATAAATCAAACAGGCTTTACCCGATTTGCTTCAAACTTGATGTGTATAATGTAGACACACGCCAGATTTAGACTTGTGAAAGGATTGTTGATATCTTAGATGCTGTTGCCGTGACAACGCATCAAACTTTAATATTCTTTTTGGATACTTTTGAGACTCTCAGCGCACTTTGGGGGCCCTTAACGTGCTCAAAAACTCTTGAAACTTTGCACACGGGTCAGAACCCGTGGCCATCAGGGCCGGGCTGAAGCTGGTACCCGGGCGTGGCAGGGGGGCTCGACAGTGCCCCCTGGAACGGGGTCCGAAAACTTGGTCCATAAATCAAACACGCTTGAATGTAATAATATGAAACTCGGTACACATATAGATCTCATCGATTCATATATCCTTTGTACTTTTACTTTTTACCCCAGCCCAACAGGAAGTCGGCTATTATGGTTTGTTTGAAAGCGTATGCCCCTGGAATTCGATATACTCCTCCTAGAGAATTCAACCAATCGCAACGAAACTCGGTCAGCATGATGTCAAGACATTGAGGATGAAAAATTGCCAGGGGATTTCTGATATCTCGAACGGTTTGGCCGTGACGAGGAAACGAATTTATGGCGAATAATGGAAACAGGAAGTGTGTTATAACTTCTGCATACATTAACTGATCTTGATGAAACTTCAACAGTGTGTTCGCTGTAAGAGGCCGATCACATGGATGTGACTATTGTGAGTCAAAGTTATAGCGCCACCAACTGGCAGCAGGAAGTGTGTCACTTTCAAAATACTTTGAAATCACCCTCTTATTTTTACCCGATTTGCTTCAAACTTGATGTGTATAATGTAAATACACGGCAGATGTAGACCTGTGAAAGGATTATTGATATCTTAGATACTGTTGCCATGGCAACGCATCAAACTTTAATATTCTTTTTGGATGCTTTTGAGACTCTTAGCATGCCTGAAATTGCTTAAAATTGCATGAAACTTGACAGACAGATCACATTTATTAGCCAGTAGACATGTGCAAAGTTTCAGAAACGGGCGTAGTGCAGGGGCTCAGTAGCGCCACCTTTTGTGACAAAAGTGTGTGTGTGTGTGTGGGGGGGGGGGGGGTTAGTTTCATCTACAGTTACAAAACTTTTTCAACTTGATGAAAATACATTAAAGATGCTAAATTGTGAACGGATATTGAATATCTCAAACGTTTTTTCTATGGCGAGGGATTATGTCAAAAAAAGAATCAGGAAATGTCTCATATCTTTCTAAAATGTAATTATACACCATTTATTTTTCTATAAAATTATACTAATATTAGAACTAAACCCATTGTATTCCTTTTTTTCAATTTAAGATTTATGTTTAAGTTTAAAAACAGCCAGAATGGTTGTTTAGCCAAAAAAATAAAAAAATACAAATCATTCATAGTGCTTTACTGCCCTCTTGTGTTCAAAATCAGGTAGGCCAATTGATGCTACTATGGGAATATTTTCCCACCGTGACTCCGCTGGGGGCTTTAAAATCGCTAACTTGAAAGCGAAAGTAACGGACGTCTCCACAAGACGTGCAGCTGTAAGCATTTTCGTTTCATTTTAAAAGAAGCCCCATTTCGGGGGCGGATTTCTTGAATGTATTTTACAAAATCACAATGTTGTGTTTGATTGCGAGTATCCAAAAATAAGTAAACACTTTGCAGTTTGAATGATCTTCTTGAATAAAATGACGGAGTAGCCAATGTTTCCACTGTTCGATCGCGGACGTCCACACGGACATTGATAATGGTGGCGCGTGCAGAGCGCTCGAGGGAATTCCTATATGGAAGTAGGAATGAACTAAAAAACGTTCACTCTGTTCTGCTCGCTCATCGTCGTGGACGCGCAGCGTTATGAATGCCCGTGTGATGCAGCATAACACAGCAGAGAGAGACGCTCACTCTCGACTCGTGATTAATGAAATTCGAATGAATTTCTATGGAAGTAGAAATGAAAAAACGTTCGCTCTGTTTTGCTTGCTCGTCGCCATGGACGCGCACCATTATGAATGTCAGTGCAGCCGCATACTTTTTAGTGTCACTTTAAAATTAGCGCCATATCGGGGGCGATTGCTTCCGGTTTTCAGGGAAAACACAACAACAAAAGAGTAAATGACAGATTCGCTTAAATAGGCACTTTTACACAAAATATTCCGTCATCATTTTTTTCAGTCAGCTCTTCACTCTCGTGATTAATGAATTTTGACTCCTGTTGCTGATCTTTGCTGCAACTTTCGTTTTGCTCACAATTTAGTAAGCAAACACGTTCAAGTTATAATTGAAGTGACTAAATGATTTTATTATACACACACACATCAAATTGACGGTGGTATATTTAAATCTGCATATTGTAATGCAAGGCACCCCTAGTCTAGTCTTATTAAATGTATGCTTCATCTTTCATTTTCAATTTGTAAATTTGATCAATATATTCAATTATTTAGAATAATAAGACACTATATAGCTGTCCAGAGTGCGCCCCCCACTGAATCTCAAGATGGAAAGCACTGCGTTCGTACTTCGTACTTTTCGTGAACGTATGAGGAGATGACACCTTCGAACACGAATACAGGCTACTATAAACCAGTCCCCAGGCCGAATGTGCGCGAGCACCTGTTTTATCGTGATCATTTTGAACGCGCGTTTATCAAGTCTTATGCCACTCGGTACCAATTGAAGATACTCTGTTTACCGCTATGAAGGTATTTTGTCATATCTAATGTACTATTAATAATTCCACCAGAATGCAACCAAAGCAGTAATTGTAAATCATATTTTTTTTTTCATCCACATGCAGGCGCCCCTGCATGTGGATATTGTTTTTCTCTATATAAACATGAAACAATATAAACACGATAATCATATGCTGACTCGAGTGTGTGTACGTTCTGTACGATATCTGGCGCAACCGCTTTATTAGGCGTTTTTTTCCCGTTCGCGCTGCTTGAGCATTCTTTTATTAATGCTTTTATTTTTTATATTTTTTGTTTACACATAGGCCTAATGTTTAATGTTTTCAACTAAAAGAAATGGTGACAAAAACGTAAAAAAAAAAAAAACTTAAAAAATAACATCTTTTTCGTTAAATGTCATTTAAATAAACGAATATTTGATTTTTATGAGCCCGAATATTCGAATGCAATATTTTTGAAAAATGCCCATCCCTAATTAACATACAGACTTCCAGTGTTGGGAAGGATACTTTCAAAACATATTTCGTTGCAGAATACATGACTGGCAAAACCAGCAAAAGTAATGATTATGAATATGTAAAATATAGCAAGGAGATATTTTAATTGTTTATTAATAAATAAGTGTTTTCTTTGTCATTGTCGGCTAAGATGAAGTTGACGATGCTGACTCGCGATCTTCAGTAGCCTAGTGAACGCGCCAGAGAGAAATGCACATTTCATAAGGATTACATAAGCAGAGAGCAGTCTGTAGTCTGTTTTCTTTCGTTTTGAATTGTTCAGTTTAAAAGTAGACATGTGAGGCAAGTAGGCTACTTTATATGCTGAGTTTCGGTTCATTTATGAGACGAGCTCCAGTTCACGCGCCGGCGTGATTATCTCATTATTAATGTTTCGTGATTATCTCTATATTGTCTGCTATATTTACTTCTTATTGATTAAATACAGGCAATTGGTTGATGAAACATTGATTAAAATTAAGATACAATTAATACAAAACGAAATTCACTTCAAAGAAAGGTTTTGTGCTTTGTTTTGTGCTTTCTGTTTGATGTCTTTGTGAAAGTTTTAAAGCATCTTTTAGTGCCGCTTTCAGAGCGCTCACGTCCGTAACGGAGAACACGTCTGTAACATTGTTTTTCCTCATAAATGCGAACACGAAAAATAAAATAAAATGAATATTTTATGTTATGTGGAGACAGAGACAACCCTTCATCCGGTGGGTAGTATTAATTTTGGTTTGCGCAGTGTAATTCACAGAATTACTAAAACATATTTGCCACCTAAGTTAAAGATTGTTTTGTGTCACGCATGTTTATTTCGGCGTGTGTTTCATCCAAATTGCGATCGCATCGCGGGGGCCGGATTGAAGCGCTATGCGGGCCGGATCCGGCCCCGGCCCCCGGGCCGTATATTGCCCATGTATGTCCTATGACATTAAAAATGATTCTAAATTTAAATGATCTCATATATGTGGCTATTGTGATTCACGATCATAGTCCCTGTCCAAAATGGTACAGTTCATATCAATTTTCGGTCTTGTGTACTTATTTCATGTGTCCGTTAAATCCATGGGACCGTAGGGCGACAGTGAAAGCGGGGTTACGTTTTTGCACGTCGTGCACAGTAACCCTTAAGGCACCGGGGTGGCAGTGCCACCGGCTTGTTTATATATATATATATATATATATATATATATATATATATAAATATAGCTGCGAGCAGCGATGAAGGGCCAAAGCCGGCGGAACCGCCACTCCGGCACCGGGGTTGCGGTGCCACCGGCTTGGGCCCGCAATCGCTGCTCGCAGCTATATTTTATTATTATTATTATTATTATTATTATTATTATTAGGGCCCAAGCCTTGAAAAGGCGAAGGCCCTATTGTTTTCCTTAGGATTATTAGGGCCCAAGCCTTGAAAAGGCGAAGGCCCTATTGTTTTCCTAAGGATTATTATTTATTATTATTATTATTATTATTATTATTATTATTATTATTTTACTACCTTTTGGGCACTTTTGGGGGCCTTAACGTGCTCGAAAACTCTTGAAACTTTGCACACATCTCAGAACCCGCGGCCATCAGGGCCGGGCTGAAGCTGGTACCCGGGCGTGGCAGGGGGGCTCGACAGCGCCCCCTGGAACGGGGTTTGAACACTTGGTCCATAAATCAAACACGCTTGCATGTAATAATATGAAACTCAGTACACATATAGATCTCATCGGTTCATATATACTTCATGCTCTTACTTTTTACCCCAGCCCAACAGGAAGTCGGCTATTAAGGGTTGTTTGGAAAACACATGCAATGGAATGTGAAATACTCCTCCTAGAGAATTCAAACACACGGCACGAAACTCGGTCAGCATGAAGTCAAGACACTGAGGATGAAAAATTGCCAGGGGATTTTTGATATCTCGAACGGTTTGGCCGTGGCGAGTAAACGAAATTATGGCGAGAAACGTGAAACAGGAAGTGTGTTATAACTACTGGATACATTAACTAATCTTGATGAAACTTCAGCAGTGTGTTCGTTGTAAGAGCCCGATCACATGGATGTGACTATTGTGAGTCAAAGTTATAGCGCCACCAACTGGAAGCAGGAAGTGTGTCACTTTCAAAATGCTTTTAAATCACCCTCTTATTTTTACCCGATTTGCTTCAAACTTCATGTGCATAATGTAGACACACGCCAGATGTAGACCTGTGAAAGGATTATTGATATCTTAGATACTGTTGCCATGGCAATGCATCAAACATTAATATTCCTTTTTTTAAGCTTTTTCATGCTTTTTTATGCTTTCGGGCACTTTTGGGGTTCTTAACGTGCTCGAAAACTCTTGAAACTTTGCACACGGGACAAAACCCGCGGCCATCAGGGCCAGGCTGAAGCTGGTACCCGGGCGTGGCAGGGGGGCTCGACAGCGCCCCCTTGAACGGGTCAGACAATTTGGTCCATATATCCAACACGCTTTACCCTATTTGCTTCAAACTTGATGTGTATAATGTAGACACAAGCCAGATGTAGACCTGTGAAAGGATTGTTGATATCTTAGATGCTGTTGCCGTGACAACGCATCAAACTTTAATATTCTTTTTGGATACTTTTGAGATTCTTAGCGCACTTTTGGGGCCCTTAACGTGCTCAAAAACTCTTGAAACTTTGCACACGGGTCAGAAACCGCGGCCATCAGGGCCGGGCTGAAGCTGGTACCCGGGCGTGGCAGGGGGGCTCGACAGCGCCCCCTGGAATGGGGTCCGAAAACTTGGTCCATAAATCAAACAGGCTTTACCCGATTTGCTTCAAACTTGATGTGTATAATGTAGACACACGCCAGATTTAGACCTGTGAAAGGATTGTTGATATCTTAGATGCTGTTGCCGTGACAACGCATCAAACTTTAATATTCTTTTTGGATACTTTTGAGACTCTCAGCGCACTTTGGGGGCCCTTAACGTGCTCAAAAACTCTTGAAACTTTGCACACGGGTCAGAACCCGTGGCCATCAGGGCCGGGCTGAAGCTGGTACCCGGGCGTGGCAGGGGGGCTCGACAGCGCCCCCTGGAACGGGGTCCGAAAACTTGGTCCATAAATCAAACACGCTTGAATGTAATAATATGAAACTCGGTACACATATAGATCTCATCGATTCATATATCCTTTGTACTTTTACTTTTTACCCCAGCCCAACAGGAAGTCGGCTATTATGGTTTGTTTGGAAGCGTATGCCCCTGGAATTCGATATACTCCTCCTAGAGAATTCAACCAATCGCCACGAAACTCGGTCAGCATGAAGTCAAGACATTGAGGATGAAAAGTTGCCAGGGGATTTTTGATATCTCGAACGGTTTGGCTGTGGCGAGGAAACGAATTTATGGCGAATAAAGGAAACAGGAAGTGTGTTATAACTTCTGCATACATTAACTGATCTTGATGAAACTTCAGCAGTGTGTTCGCTGTAAGAGTCCGATCACATGGATGTGACTATTGTGAGTCAAAGTTATAGCGCCACCAACTGGCAGCAGGAAGTGTGTCACTTCCTAAAGGCTTTGAAATCACCCTCTTATTTTTACCCAATTTGCTTCAAACTTTATGTGTATAATGTAAATACACGGCAGATGTAGACCTGTGAAAGGATTATTGAAATCTTAGATACTGTTGCCATGGCAACGCATCAAACTTTAATATTCTTTTTGGATGCTTTTGAGACTCTTAGCATGCCTGAAATTGCTTAAAATTGCATGAAACTTGACAGACAGATCACATTTATTAGCCAGTAGACATGTGCAAAGTTTCAGAAACGGGCGTGGTGCAGGGGCTCAGTAGCGCCACCTTTTGTGACAAAAGTGTGTGTGGGGGGGGGGGGGGGTTAGTTTCATCTACAGTTACAAAACTTTTTCAACTTGATGAAAATACATTAAAGATGCTAAATTGTGAACGGATATTGAATATCTCAAACGGTTTTGCTATGGCGAGGGATTATGTCAAAAAAAGAATCAGGAAATGTCTCATATCTTTCTAAAATGTAATTATACACCATTTATTTTTCTATAAAATTATACTAATATTAGAAGTAAACCCATTGTATTCCTTTTTTTCAATTTAAGATTTATGTTTAAGTTTAAAAACAGCCAGAATGGTTGTTTAGCCAAAAAAAATAAATAAAAATCATTCATAGTGCTTTACTGCCCTCTTGTGTTCAAAATCAGGTAGGCCAATTGATGCTACTATGGGAATATTTTCCCACCGTGACTCCGCTGGGGGCTTTAAAATCGCTAACTTGAAAGCGAAAGTAACGGACGTCTCCACAAGACGTGCAGCTGTGAGCATTTTTGTTTCATTTTAAAAGAAGCCCCATTTCGGGGGCGGATTTCTTGAATGTATTTTACAAAATCACAATGTTGTGTTTGATTGCGAGTATCCAAAAATAAGTAAACACTTTGCAGTTTGAATGATCTTCTTGAATAAAATGACGGAGTAGCCAATGTTTCCACTGTTCGATCGCGGACGTCCACACGGACATTGATAATGGTGGCGCGTGCAGAGCGCGTGCTTGAATTGTGAGTTCAATAGTCTATTATTTTTCACGGAAAACACAACAACAAAAGAGTATAATGATAGATTCGCTTAAATAGGCGCTTTTACATAAAATAGCCTATTCCGTCATCATCTTTTCAGTCAGCTCTTCACTCTCGTGATTAATGAAATTTGACTCCTGTTGCTGATATTTGCTGCAACTTTCGTTCAGCTCACAATTTAGTAAGCAAACACGCTTCAAATGTGTTTATTTTATTTTTGTGTATATATATGTGTGTGTATATATATATATATATATATATATATATATATAGCTTATGTTTCAAATATGAGTTAATTAACAATCGTTGGAAAGAATGATACTTTTAAACATATCACTAAACCGTCATTAGGTGTCGCCAGGCGACCGTCTTAATGAGCGAGTCATTGATTCATTCGTTCAAACGATTCGTTCGAACGGCTGAGTCATTCATGAATGAGACAGATTATGGATTGGTCGTTGAATCTTTGAGTCAACCGATTTGTTCAAAATGCTGAATCATTCAGTAATGAGAAAACACGTTGCTGTGAGATGCTCGATGGTTCTGCTGTGATCTTTGTTGAACTATTTTCGCTGCTGAAAAAGAAAAAAAGTCAATATTGCATCTAAAATGTAAGTGATTTGACGTGTGTGTGTGTGTGTGTGTGTGTGATTGTGTCTGTTACAGTGATTGTTTAACCCTTGTTAAAGTTTAGGCTTTGTATTTTTGGATATATATCTTTTTATATATAAAAAAATTGCATACAACCCATATATTTTAAATGTATTGTTTGCTTTAAATTACATTGAGATTTGTATGTTTGGTAATTGAACCTGAATGAATTTTAAATGAATGTGCGATATTTCAGATCATATTTTTGTTTTCCTTAAAATTTGAACTAACACTAACTTTACTCTCATCTGAATGCTAGATTATTTATTTATGTCTAAAATAAAAGCACATTTGATTTTTCTTTTTTAATCAATGTAGAATGTGTAACTGAAAAAATAAACAGATTAGGGCTCTGTTCGAGAACAAGAAATGAAAACCAATGCAATATGATGAATGTCCAAAAGATTTTTTTGCTTTTAAACTATGTGTGTGTGTGTGTGTGTGTGTGTGTGTAAGAGATTTTGGTTGGGTGACAGTTGTAGTTTACAGTTTGACAAAAGCACAATGTTGTGTTTTATTGCGATTGTACACAAATATAAGTAAACACTTTGTAGTTTGAATAATGTCCTGTATGAACAAAAGGACGGAGTATGTTTTTATGTCTACATTGTTCAATCACGCCTCACACACACACACACACACAAAAACTATTTTTCTAATCAGATCAGGCAAATATTCTGTCTTGGCACACTTCATATAACTTTCAAACTTGTGTACTTATTTCATGTGTCCATTAAGTCCATGAGACCGTAGGGTGTCTCATTTTTCATTTTAGGTTTCAGAAGCTTGCTCACGCATACTTTGTGGTTGATATGTGCCCTCAATGCACACTTTTGCAGAGCCCACACTGATGCAAGCTCTACAGCACACATCTTCTCAAAGGTCAAAGCGGGGTTACGTTATTGCCCGTCACGCACAGTAACCCTAAAGGCACCGGGGTGGCGGTGCCACCGGCTTGTTTATATATATATATATATATATATATATATATATATATATATATATATATATATATATATATATATATATAAATATAGCTGCGAGCAGCGATGAAGGGCCAAAGCCGGTGGCACCGCCACTCCGGTGCCTTTAGGTAATTAAAGGCACCGGGGTTGCGGTGCCACCGGCTTGGGCCCGTAATCGCTGCTCGCAGCTATATTTTTATTTATTATTATTATTATTATTTTACTACCTTTTGGGCACTTTTGGGGGCCTTAACGTGCTCGAAAACTCTTGAAACTTTGCACACATCTCAGAACCCGCGGCCATCAGGGCCGGGCTGAAGCTGGTACCCGGGCGTGGCAGGGGGGCTCGACAGCGCCCCCTGGAACGGGGTTTGAACACTTGGTCCATAAATCAAACACGCTTGCATGTAATAATATGAAACTCAGTACACATATAGATCTCATCGGTTCATATATACTTCATGCTCTTACTTTTTACCCCAGCCCAACAGGAAGTCGGCTATTAAGGGTTGTTTGGAAAACACATGCAATGGAATGTGAAATACTCCTCCTAGAGAATTCAAACACACGGCACGAAACTCGGTCAGCATGAAGTCAAGACACTGAGGATGAAAAATTGCCAGGGGATTTTTGATATCTCGAACGGTTTGGCCGTGGCGAGTAAACGAAATTATGGCGAGAAACGTGAAACAGGAAGTGTGTTATAACTACTGCATACATTAACTAATCTTGATGAAACTTCAGCAGTGTGTTCGTTGTAAGAGCCCGATCACATGGATGTGACTATTGTGAGTCAAAGTTATAGCGCCACCAACTGGAAGCAGGAAGTGTGTCACTTTCAAAATGCTTTTAAATCACCCTCTTATTTTTACCCGATTTGCTTCAAACTTCATGTGCATAATGTAGACACACGCCAGATGTAGACCTGTGAAAGGATTATTGATATCTTAGATACTGTTGCCATGGCAATGCATCAAACATTAATATTCCTTTTTTTAAGCTTTTTCATGCTTTTTTATGCTTTCGGGCACTTTTGGGGTTCTTAACGTGCTCGAAAACTCTTGAAACTTTGCACACGGGACAAAACCCGCGGCCATCAGGGCCAGGCTGAAGCTGGTACCCGGGCGTGGCAGGGGGGCTCGACAGCGCCCCCTTGAACGGGTCAGACAATTTGGTCCATATATCCAACACGCTTTACCCTATTTGCTTCAAACTTGATGTGTATAATGTAGACACAAGCCAGATGTAGACCTGTGAAAGGATTGTTGATATCTTAGATGCTGTTGCCGTGACAACGCATCAAACTTTAATATTCTTTTTGGATACTTTTGAGATTCTTAGCGCACTTTTGGGGCCCTTAACGTGCTCAAAAACTCTTGAAACTTTGCACACGGGTCAGAAACCGCGGCCATCAGGGCCGGGCTGAAGCTGGTACCCGGGCGTGGCAGGGGGGCTCGACAGCGCCCCCTGGAATGGGGTCCGAAAACTTGGTCCATAAATCAAACAGGCTTTACCCGATTTGCTTCAAACTTGATGTGTATAATGTAGACACACGCCAGATTTAGACCTGTGAAAGGATTGTTGATATCTTAGATGCTGTTGCCGTGACAACGCATCAAACTTTAATATTCTTTTTGGATACTTTTGAGACTCTCAGCGCACTTTGGGGGCCCTTAACGTGCTCAAAAACTCTTGAAACTTTGCACACGGGTCAGAACCCGTGGCCATCAGGGCCGGGCTGAAGCTGGTACCCGGGCGTGGCAGGGGGGCTCGACAGTGCCCCCTGGAACGGGGTCCGAAAACTTGGTCCATAAATCAAACACGCTTGAATGTAATAATATGAAACTCGGTACACATATAGATCTCATCGATTCATATATCCTTTGTACTTTTACTTTTTACCCCAGCCCAACAGGAAGTCGGCTATTATGGTTTGTTTGGAAGCGTATGCCCCTGGAATTCGATATACTCCTCCTAGAGAATTCAACCAATCGCCACGAAACTCGGTCAGCATGAAGTCAAGACATTGAGGATGAAAAGTTGCCAGGGGATTTTTGATATCTCGAACGGTTTGGCTGTGGCGAGGAAACGAATTTATGGCGAATAAAGGAAACAGGAAGTGTGTTATAACTTCTGCATACATTAACTGATCTTGATGAAACTTCAGCAGTGTGTTCGCTGTAAGAGTCCGATCACATGGATGTGACTATTGTGAGTCAAAGTTATAGCGCCACCAACTGGCAGCAGGAAGTGTGTCACTTCCTAAAGGCTTTGAAATCACCCTCTTATTTTTACCCAATTTGCTTCAAACTTTATGTGTATAATGTAGACACACGGCAGATGTAGACCTGAGAAAGGATTATTGATATCTTAGATACTGTTGCCGTGGCAACGCATCAAACTTTATTATTCTTTGTTGATGCTTTTGAGACTCTTAACATACTTGAAATTGCATGAAACCCGACAGACACATCACATTTATTAGACAGTAGACATGTGCAGAGTTTCAGAAACGGGCATGGTGAGAGCAATTAGAGAATAATGTTTAAGTTTAAAAACAGCCAGAATGGTTGTTTAGTCAAAAAAAATTTTTTTCCAAATCATACATAGTGTTATACTGCCCTCTTGTGTTCAAAATCAGGTAAAAAGCGAAAGTAAAATAAGGACGTCTGCACAATTCATTAATAATGGTGCAGAGTAGAGTGAGCTTTTTCAATTAATTCCTATGGAAGTAGGAATGAACTAAACAACGTTCGCTCTGTTCTGCTCGTCCCTCACCGTGGGCGCGCAGAGTTATGAATGCCCGTGCAGCCGTGAGCATTTTAGTTTCATTTTAAAATTAGCGCCATTTCGGGGGACGTATTACTTTAATTTATTTAACAAAAACACAATGTTGTGTTTAATTGCGAGTGTACACAAATATAAGTAAACAATTTGACGTTTGAATGATGTCCTGTATGAAGAAAATGACGGAGTATGTTTCACTGTTCAATCGCGCTGAGCCACCCAGACCCCCCCCACACACACACACACACACACACACACACACACACACACACACACACACACACACACACACACACACACACACACAAACACACACACACACACACACACAATAATAAAACATTCAACCTAACATATACAAATTACACTGCTATGTTGAAATAGTCAGTAGTAAAATTTGTATCATTCACAGTAAGCACCGCTCCACTGTGATTTTTCCAAGCACATTTTTGCACAAGTGAAGAGGATGATTTTTTCCGTCGATATTGGAACGTGAGTGAAGTACAAAGCCTGTAATAAAGAATAGTTTAGCATCCAAATACATCGCAAATGTTGCAACATTTAGATTCTAAAGAGAGATTTACGTGAGCCTAACACCACTTACTTTTACTTTTGTTTTAAATTATTTCGTTTTGGCTTTATTATAGTTATTTTTTTATTTGTGTTCTGTTCTGAATATCATTAAATTTAAAGGATTTGTTGTGGAATATTTTGAGTGTATAATCAAATAACACTAAACCGTCACTAGGTGTCGCCAGGCGACCGTCTTAATGAGCGGGTCATTGATTCATTCGTTCAAACGATTCGTTTGAACGACTGAGTCATTCATGAATGAGACAGATGTTTATGGATTGGTCATTGAATCTTTGAGTCAACCAATTTGTTCAAAATGCTGAATCATTCAGTAATGAGAAAACACGTTGCTGTGAGATGCAATGGTTCTGCTGTGATCTTTGTTTAACTATTTTCGCTGCTGAAACAGAAGAACAGTCAATATTGCATCTAAAATGTAAGTGACTTGACACGTGTGTGTGTGTGTGTGTGTGTGTGTGTGTGTGCGTGTGAGTGCGTGCGTGCGTGTGTGTGTGTGTGTGTGTGTGTGTGCAATCAATCCCAGGTAAGAGGCATGAATAATGAGAATTGGACTTCTAGGAGTGAGGTTAATATTCCGGAGATGGTTCCCTCGGATTGTGAAAAGGAGGCGGCGCGGGAGTGGCCAGGCATTGCGCTACTTCTGTTTCAAAGTTTAAAACAATGCTAATATCATTTTTTTGAACGATTTCATTACAAATGTTTATTTTATATATTTATAAAATATTATAAAATATAATAACTATGTTTTGTCCTATTAACAAAAGACAGGCAATGTACTATTAACAAATGTTAATAGTTTTTTAAAAGTTAAAATGATACTTTATGCATTTGTTTTGTGTCAGATGATTAACAATATAAATTAAACAAAGCTTAAAACAAACAAAATAATAAAACGAAAACAAAGCTTGAACATTTTATTTAATTGAAAAGCCTTTTTGAAATAAAATGTGTTTTTTTCCCTCTGAAATAGCAAAAGCATCGCACACTTAGCTGTACCTGCTCTAAATAAATAATAGTATTTAAATAAAAATACAAAATCGAAATAAATAAATTATATAAAACAAAATCAAATCAAAGAAAATAAATCTTATTAAAGTTATGCAGGCACACATTTAACAATAATTTTCAAGTGACAAATAAAATCAATCAAAATTCCTTACACATGGAGTTAATCCTGACGATTCCTGAGGCGCCTTTCCTCATGACACTCGCTTTTTTTTTCGAAGATATATTTTCTTTGGTTTGATTTTGTTTTTGTAATAATTTATTTTATTTAGTTCGATTTTGTATTTTTATTGAATTACTCTTTTTTATTTAGAGCAGGTACAGCTAGTGTGTGATGCTTTTGCTATTTCAGAGGAAAACAATAATTTTATTTAATTAATAATTTTTGTTTCAGTCCACCATATAATTATGTTGTGTTTGATCTATGGAAAAAAGTTAGTTGTGAAATGGTTGAATATTAACAAAAGTTAATAGTTTTTTAAAAGTTAGAATAATACGATATATATATATATATAAACAAGCCGGTGGCACCGCCACCCCGGTGCCTTTACGGTTACTGTGCATGACGGGCAATATCGTAACTCCGCTTTGACCTTTGAGAAGATGTGTGCTATAGAGCTTGCATTGGTGTGGGCTCTGCAAAAGTGTGTGTGTGTGTGTGAGGCGTGATTGAACAATGTAGACATATATATATATATATATATAAAGGCACCGGGGGTGGCGGTGCCACCGGCTTGTTTATATATATATATATATATATATATATATATATATATATATATGAATATAGCTGCGAGCAGCGATGAAGGGCCAAAGCCGGCGGCACCGCCACTCCGGTGCCTTTAGGTAACTAAAGGCACCGGGGTTGCGGTGCCACCGGCTTGGGCCCGTAATCGCTGCTCGCAGCTATATTCATATATATATATATTTATTATTATTATTATTATTATTATTATTTTACTACCTTTTGGGCACTTTTGGGGGCCTTAACGTGCTCGAAAACTCTTGAAACTTTGCACACATCTCAGAACCCGCGGCCATCAGGGCCGGGCTGAAGCTGGTACCCGGGCGTGGCAGGGGGGCTCGACAGCGCCCCCTGGAACGGGGTTTGAACACTTGGTCCATAAATCAAACACGCTTGCATGTAATAATATGAAACTCAGTACACATATAGATCTCATCGGTTCATATATACTTCATGCTCTTACTTTTTACCCCAGCCCAACAGGAAGTCGGCTATTAAGGGTTGTTTGGAAAACACATGCAATGGAATGTGAAATACTCCTCCTAGAGAATTCAAACACACGGCACGAAACTCGGTCAGCATGAAGTCAAGACACTGAGGATGAAAAATTGCCAGGGGATTTTTGATATCTCGAACGGTTTGGCCGTGGCGAGTAAACGAAATTATGGCGAGAAACGTGAAACAGGAAGTGTTTTATAACTACTGCATACATTAACTAATCTTGATGAAACTTCAGCAGTGTGTTCGTTGTAAGAGCCCGATCACATGGATGTGACTATTGTGAGTCAAAGTTATAGCGCCACCAACTGGAAGCAGGAAGTGTGTCACTTTCAAAATGCTTTTAAATCACCCTCTTATTTTTACCCGATTTGCTTCAAACTTCATGTGCATAATGTAGACACACGCCAGATGTAGACCTGTGAAAGGATTATTGATATCTTAGATACTGTTGCCATGGCAATGCATCAAACATTAATATTCCTTTTTTTAAGCTTTTTCATGCTTTTTTATGCTTTCGGGCACTTTTGGGGTTCTTAACGTGCTCGAAAACTCTTGAAACTTTGCACACGGGACAAAACCCGCGGCCATCAGGGCCAGGCTGAAGCTGGTACCCGGGCGTGGCAGGGGGGCTCGACAGCGCCCCCTTGAACGGGTCAGACAATTTGGTCCATATATCCAACACGCTTTACCCTATTTGCTTCAAACTTGATGTGTATAATGTAGACACAAGCCAGATGTAGACCTGTGAAAGGATTGTTGATATCTTAGATGCTGTTGCCGTGACAACGCATCAAACTTTAATATTCTTTTTGGATACTTTTGAGATTCTTAGCGCACTTTTGGGGCCCTTAACGTGCTCAAAAACTCTTGAAACTTTGCACACGGGTCAGAAACCGCGGCCATCAGGGCCGGGCTGAAGCTGGTACCCGGGCGTGGCAGGGGGGCTCGACAGCGCCCCCTGGAATGGGGTCCGAAAACTTGGTCCATAAATCAAACAGGCTTTACCCGATTTGCTTCAAACTTGATGTGTATAATGTAGACACACGCCAGATTTAGACCTGTGAAAGGATTGTTGATATCTTAGATGCTGTTGCCGTGACAACGCATCAAACTTTAATATTCTTTTTGGATACTTTTGAGACTCTCAGCGCACTTTGGGGGCCCTTAACGTGCTCAAAAACTCTTGAAACTTTGCACACGGGTCAGAACCCGTGGCCATCAGGGCCGGGCTGAAGCTGGTACCCGGGCGTGGCAGGGGGGCTCGACAGTGCCCCCTGGAACGGGGTCCGAAAACTTGGTCCATAAATCAAACACGCTTGAATGTAATAATATGAAACTCGGTACACATATAGATCTCATCGATTCATATATCCTTTGTACTTTTACTTTTTACCCCAGCCCAACAGGAAGTCGGCTATTATGGTTTGTTTGGAAGCGTATGCCCCTGGAATTCGATATACTCCTCCTAGAGAATTCAACCAATCGCCACGAAACTCGGTCAGCATGAAGTCAAGACATTGAGGATGAAAAGTTGCCAGGGGATTTTTGATATCTCGAACGGTTTGGCTGTGGCGAGGAAACGAATTTATGGCGAATAAAGGAAACAGGAAGTGTGTTATAACTTCTGCATACATTAACTGATCTTGATGAAACTTCAGCAGTGTGTTCGCTGTAAGAGTCCGATCACATGGATGTGACTATTGTGAGTCAAAGTTATAGCGCCACCAACTGGCAGCAGGAAGTGTGTCACTTCCTAAAGGCTTTGAAATCACCCTCTTATTTTTACCCAATTTGCTTCAAACTTTATGTGTATAATGTAGACACACGGCAGATGTAGACCTGAGAAAGGATTATTGATATCTTAGATACTGTTGCCGTGGCAACGCATCAAACTTTATTATTCTTTGTTGATGCTTTTGAGACTCTTAACATACTTGAAATTGCATGAAACCCGACAGACACATCACATTTATTAGACAGTAGACATGTGCAGAGTTTCAGAAACGGGCATGGTGAGAGCAATTAGAGAATAATGTTTAAGTTTAAAAACAGCCAGAATGGTTGTTTAGTCAAAAAAAATTTTTTTCCAAATCATACATAGTGTTATACTGCCCTCTTGTGTTCAAAATCAGGTAAAAAGCGAAAGTAAAATAAGGACGTCTGCACAATTCATTAATAATGGTGCAGAGTAGAGTGAGCTTTTTCAATTAATTCCTATGGAAGTAGGAATGAACTAAACAACGTTCGCTCTGTTCTGCTCGTCCCTCACCGTGGGCGCGCAGAGTTATGAATGCCCGTGCAGCCGTGAGCATTTTAGTTTCATTTTAAAATTAGCGCCATTTCGGGGGACGTATTACTTTAATTTATTTAACAAAAACACAATGTTGTGTTTAATTGCGAGTGTACACAAATATAAGTAAACACTTTGACGTTTGAATGATGTCCTGTATGAAGAAAATGACGGAGTATGTTTCACTGTTCAATCGCGCTGAGCCACCCAGACCCCCACACACACACTGACACACACACACACACACACACACACACACACACACACACACACACACAAACACACACACACACACACACACACAATAATAAAACATTCAACCTAACATATACAAATTACACTGCTATGTTGAAATAGTCAGTAGTACAATTTGTATCATTCACAGTAAGCACCGCTCCACTGTGATTTTTCCAAGCACATTTTTGCACAAGTGAAGAGGATGATTTTTTCCGTCGATATTGGAACGTGAGTGAAGTACAAAGCCTGTAATAAAGAATAGTTTAGCATCCAAATACATCGCAAATGTTGCAACATTTAGATTCTAAAGAGAGATTTACGTGAGCCTAACACCACTTACTTTTACTTTTGTTTTAAATTATTTCGTTTTGGCTTTATTATAGTTATTTTTTTATTTGTGTTCTGTTCTGAATATCATTAAATTTAAAGGATTTGTTGTGGAATATTTTGAGTGTATAATCAAATAACACTAAACCGTCACTAGGTGTCGCCAGGCGACCGTCTTAATGAGCGGGTCATTGATTCATTCGTTCAAACGATTCGTTTGAACGACTGAGTCATTCATGAATGAGACAGATGTTTATGGATTGGTCATTGAATCTTTGAGTCAACCAATTTGTTCAAAATGCTGAATCATTCAGTAATGAGAAAACACGTTGCTGTGAGATGCAATGGTTCTGCTGTGATCTTTGTTTAACTATTTTCGCTGCTGAAACAGAAGAACAGTCAATATTGCATCTAAAATGTAAGTGACTTGACACGTGTGTGTGTGTGTGTGTGTGTGTGTGTGCGTGTGAGTGCGTGCGTGCGTGTGTGTGTGTGTGTGTGTGTGCAATCAATCCCAGGTAAGAGGCATGAATAATGAGAATTGGACTTCTAGGAGTGAGGTTAATATTCCGGAGATGGTTCCCTCGGATTGTGAAAAGGAGGCGGCGCGGGAGTGGCCAGGCATTGCGCTACTTCTGTTTCAAAGTTTAAAACAATGCTAATATCATTTTTTTGAACGATTTCATTACAAATGTTTATTTTATATATTTATAAAATATTATAAAATATAATAACTATGTTTTGTCCTATTAACAAAAGACAGGCAATGTACTATTAACAAATGTTAATAGTTTTTTAAAAGTTAAAATGATACTTTATGCATTTGTTTTGTGTCAGATGATTAACAATATAAATTAAACAAAGCTTAAAACAAACAAAATAATAAAACGAAAACAAAGCTTGAACATTTTATTTAATTGAAAAGCCTTTTTGAAATAAAATGTGTTTTTTTCCCTCTGAAATAGCAAAAGCATCGCACACTTAGCTGTACCTGCTCTAAATAAATAATAGTATTTAAATAAAAATACAAAATCGAAATAAATAAATTATATAAAACAAAATCAAATCAAAGAAAATAAATCTTATTAAAGTTATGCAGGCACACATTTAACAATAATTTTCAAGTGACAAATAAAATCAATCAAAATTCCTTACACATGGAGTTAATCCTGACGATTCCTGAGGCGCCTTTCCTCATGACACTCGCTTTTTTTTTCGAAGATATATTTTCTTTGGTTTGATTTTGTTTTTGTAATAATTTATTTTATTTAGTTCGATTTTGTATTTTTATTGAATTACTCTTTTTTATTTAGAGCAGGTACAGCTAGTGTGTGATGCTTTTGCTATTTCAGAGGAAAACAATAATTTTATTTAATTAATAATTTTTGTTTCAGTCCACCATATAATTATGTTGTGTTTGATCTATGGAAAAAAGTTAGTTGTGAAATGGTTGAATATTAACAAAAGTTAATAGTTTTTTACAAGTTAGAATAATACGATATATATATATATATAAACAAGCCGGTGGCACCGCCACCCCCGGTGCCTTTACGGTTACTGTGCATGACGGGCAATATCGTAACTCCACTTTGACCTTTGACAAGATGTGTGCTATAGAGCTTGCATTGGTGTGGGCTCTGCAAAAGTGTGTGTGTGTGTGTGAGGCGTGATTGAACAATGTAGACATATATATATATATAAAGGCACCGGGGTGGCGGTGCCACCGGCTTGTTTATATATATATATATATATATATATATATATATATATATATATATATATGAATATAGCTGCGAGCAGCGATGAAGGGCCAAAGCCGGCGGCACCGCCACTCCGGTGCCTTTAGGTAACTAAAGGCACCGGGGTTGCGGTGCCACCGGCTTGGGCCCGTAATCGCTGCTCGCAGCTATATTTTATTATTATTATTATTATTATTTTACTACCTTTTGGGCACTTTTGGGGGCCTTAACGTGCTCGAAAACTCTTGAAACTTTGCACACATCTCAGAACCCGCGGCCATCAGGGCCGGGCTGAAGCTGGTACCCGGGCGTGGCAGGGGGGCTCGACAGCGCCCCCTGGAACGGGGTTTGAACACTTGGTCCATAAATCAAACACGCTTGCATGTAATAATATGAAACTCAGTACACATATAGATCTCATCGGTTCATATATACTTCATGCTCTTACTTTTTACCCCAGCCCAACAGGAAGTCGGCTATTAAGGGTTGTTTGGAAAACACATGCAATGGAATGTGAAATACTCCTCCTAGAGAATTCAAACACACGGCACGAAACTCGGTCAGCATGAAGTCAAGACACTGAGGATGAAAAATTGCCAGGGGATTTTTGATATCTCGAACGGTTTGGCCGTGGCGAGTAAACGAAATTATGGCGAGAAACGTGAAACAGGAAGTGTGTTATAACTACTGCATACATTAACTAATCTTGATGAAACTTCAGCAGTGTGTTCGTTGTAAGAGCCCGATCACATGGATGTGACTATTGTGAGTCAAAGTTATAGCGCCACCAACTGGAAGCAGGAAGTGTGTCACTTTCAAAATGCTTTTAAATCACCCTCTTATTTTTACCCGATTTGCTTCAAACTTCATGTGCATAATGTAGACACACGCCAGATGTAGACCTGTGAAAGGATTATTGATATCTTAGATACTGTTGCCATGGCAATGCATCAAACATTAATATTCCTTTTTTTAAGCTTTTTCATGCTTTTTTATGCTTTCGGGCACTTTTGGGGTTCTTAACGTGCTCGAAAACTCTTGAAACTTTGCACACGGGACAAAACCCGCGGCCATCAGGGCCAGGCTGAAGCTGGTACCCGGGCGTGGCAGGGGGGCTCGACAGCGCCCCCTTGAACGGGTCAGACAATTTGGTCCATATATCCAACACGCTTTACCCTATTTGCTTCAAACTTGATGTGTATAATGTAGACACAAGCCAGATGTAGACCTGTGAAAGGATTGTTGATATCTTAGATGCTGTTGCCGTGACAACGCATCAAACTTTAATATTCTTTTTGGATACTTTTGAGATTCTTAGCGCACTTTTGGGGCCCTTAACGTGCTCAAAAACTCTTGAAACTTTGCACACGGGTCAGAAACCGCGGCCATCAGGGCCGGGCTGAAGCTGGTACCCGGGCGTGGCAGGGGGGCTCGACAGCGCCCCCTGGAATGGGGTCCGAAAACTTGGTCCATAAATCAAACAGGCTTTACCCGATTTGCTTCAAACTTGATGTGTATAATGTAGACACACGCCAGATTTAGACCTGTGAAAGGATTGTTGATATCTTAGATGCTGTTGCCGTGACAACGCATCAAACTTTAATATTCTTTTTGGATACTTTTGAGACTCTCAGCGCACTTTGGGGGCCCTTAACGTGCACGAAAACTCTTGAAACTTTGCACACAGGTCAGAACCCGCGGCCATCAGGGCCGGGCTGAAGATGGTACCCGGGCGTGGCAGGGGGGCTCGACAGCGCCCCCTGGAACGGGGTGCGAAAACTTGGTCCATAAATCAAACACGCTTGCATGTAATAATATGAAACTCGGTAGACATATAGATCTCATCGGTTCATATATCCTTTGTACTTTTACTTTTTACCCCAGCCCAACAGGAAGTCGGCTATAATGGTTTGTTTGGAAGCGTATGCCCCTGGAATTCGATATACTCCTCCTAGAGAATTCAACCAATCGCAACGAAACTCGGTCAGCATGAAGTCAAGACATTGAGGATGAAAAATTGCCAGGGGATTTTTGATATCTCGAACGATTTGGCCGTGGCGAGGAAACGAATTTATGGCGAATAATGGAAACAGGAAGTGTGTTATAACTTCTGCATACATTAACTGATCTTGATGAAACTTCAACAGTGTGTTCGCTGTAAGAGGCCGATCACATGGATGTGACTATTATGAGTCAAAGTTATAGCGCCACCAACTGGCAGCAGGAAGTGTGTCACTTTCAAAATGCTTTGAAATCACCCTCTTATTTTTACCCGATTTGCTTCAAACTTGATGTGTATAATGTAGACACTCGCCAGATGTAGACCTGTGAAAGGATTATTGATGTCTTAGATACTGTTGCCATGGCAACGCATCAAACTTTAATATTGTTTTTGGATGCTTTTGAGACTCTTAGCATGCCTGAAATTGCTTAAAATTGCATGAAACTCGACAGACAGATCACATTTATTAGCCAGTAGACATGTGCAAAGTTTCAGAAACGGGCGTGGTGCAGGGGCTCAGTAGCGCCACCTTTTGTGACAAAAGTGTGTGTGGGGGGGGGGGGGGGGGGGGGGGGTTAGTTTCATCTACAGTTACAAAACTTTTTCAACTTGATGAAAATACATTAAAGATGCTAAATTGTGAACGGATATTGAATATCTCAAACGGTTTTGCTATGGCGAGGGATTATGTCAAAAAAAGAATCAGGAAATGTCTCATATCTTTCTAAAATGTAATTATACACCATTTATTTTTCTATAAAATTATACTAATATTAGAAGTAAACCCATTGTATTCCTTTTTTTCAATTTAAGATTTATGTTTAAGTTTAAAAACAGCCAGAATGGTTGTTTAGCCAAAAAAAAAAAAAAAAAAAAAATCATTCATAGTGCTTTACTGCCCTCTTGTGTTCAAAATCAGGTAGGCCAATTGATGCTACTATGGGAATATTTTCCCACCGTGACTCCGCTGGGGGCTTTAAAATCGCTAACTTGAAAGCGAAAGTAACGGACGTCTCCACAAGACGTGCAGCTGTGAGCATTTTTGTTTCATTTTAAAAGAAGCCCCATTTCGGGGGCGGATTTCTTGAATGTATTTTACAAAATCACAATGTTGTGTTTGATTGCGAGTATCCAAAAATAAGTAAACACTTTGCAGTTTGAATGATCTTCTTGAATAAAATGACGGAGTAGCCAATGTTTCCACTGTTCGATCGCGGACGTCCACACGGACATTGATAATGGTGGCGCGTGCAGAGCGCGTGCTTGAATTGTGAGTTCAATAGTCTATTATTTTTCACGGAAAACACAACAACAAAAGAGTATAATGATAGATTCGCTTAAATAGGCGCTTTTACATAAAATAGCCTATTCCGTCATCATCTTTTCAGTCAGCTCTTCACTCTCGTGATTAATGAAATTTGACTCCTGTTGCTGATATTTGATATTATATATATATATAGCTTATGTTTCAAATATGAGTTAATTAACAATCGTTGGAAAGAATGATACTTTTAAACATATCACTAAACCGTCATTAGGTGTCGCCAGGCGACCGTCTTAATGAGCGAGTCATTGATTCATTCGTTCAAACGATTCGTTCGAACGGCTGAGTCGTTCATGAATGAGACAGATTATGGATTGGTCGTTGAATCTTTGAGTCAACCGATTTGTTCAAAATGCTGAATCATTCAGTAATGAGAACGCGTTGCTGTGAGATGCTCGATGGTTCTGCTGTGATCTTTGTTGAACTATTTTCGCTGCTGAAACAGAAAAAAAGTCAATATTGCATCTAAAATGTAAGTGACTTGACACGTGTGTGTGTGTGTGTGTGTGCGTGTGAGTGCGTGCGTGCGTGTGTGTGTGTGTGTGTGTGTGTGTGTGCAATCAATCTCAGGTAAGAGGCATGAATAATGAGAATTGGACTTCTAGGAGTGAGGTTAATATTCCGGAGATGGTTCCCTCGGATTGTGAAAAGGAGGCGGCGCGGGAGTGGCCAGGCATTGCGCTACTTTAGTTTCAAAGTTTAAAACAATGCTAATATCATTTTTTTGAACGATTTCATTACAAATGTTTATTTTATATATTTATAAAATATTATAAAATATAATAACTATGTTTTGTCCTATTAACAAAAGACAGGCAATGTACTATTAACAAATGTTAATAGTTTTTTAAAAGTTAAAATGATACTTTATGCATTTGTTTTGTGTCAGATGATTAACAATATAAATTAAACAAAGCTTAAAACAAACAAAATAATAAAACGAAAACAAAGCTTGAACATTTTATTTAATTGAAAAGCCTTTTTGAAATAAAATGTGTTTTTTTCCCTCTGAAATAGCAAAAGCATCGCACACTTAGCTGTACCTGCTCTAAATAAATAATAGTATTTAAATAAAAATACAAAATCGAAATAAATAAATTATATAAAACAAAATCAAATCAAAGAAAATAAATCTTATTAAAGTTATGCAGGCACACATTTAACAATAATTTTCAAGTGACAAATAAAATCAATCAAAATTCCTTACACATGGAGTTAATCCTGACGATTCCTGAGGCGCCTTTCCTCATGACACTCGCTTTTTTTTTCGAAGATATATTTTCTTTGGTTTGATTTTGTTTTTGTAATAATTTATTTTATTTAGTTCGATTTTGTATTTTTATTGAATTACTCTTTTTTATTTAGAGCAGGTACAGCTAGTGTGTGATGCTTTTGCTATTTCAGAGGAAAACAATAATTTTATTTAATTAATAATTTTTGTTTCAGTCCACCATATAATTATGTTGTGTTTGATCTATGGAAAAAAGTTAGTTGTGAAATGGTTGAATATTAACAAAAGTTAATAGTTTTTTACAAGTTAGAATAATACGATATATATATATATATAAACAAGCCGGTGGCACCGCCACCCCGGTGCCTTTACGGTTACTGTGCATGACGGGCAATATCGTAACTCCGCTTTGACCTTTGAGAAGATGTGTGCTATAGAGCTTGCATTGGTGTGGGCTCTGCAAAAGTGTGTGTGTGTGTGTGAGGCGTGATTGAACAATGTAGACATATATATATATATATATATAAAGGCACCGGGGTGGCGGTGCCACCGGCTTGTTTATATATATATATATATATATATATATATATATATATATATATATATATATATATATATGAATATAGCTGCGAGCAGCGATGAAGGGCCAAAGCCGGCGGCACCGCCACTCCGGTGCCTTTAGGTAACTAAAGGCACCGGGGTTGCGGTGCCACCGGCTTGGGCCCGTAATCGCTGCTCGCAGCTATATTCATATATATATATATATATATATATATATATATATATATATATATATATTTAGGGCCCAAGCCTTGAAAAGGCGAAGGCCCTATTGTTTTCCTAAGGATTATTATTTATTATTAGGGCCCAAGCCTTGAAAAGGCGAAGGCCCTATTGTTTTCCTTAGGATTATTATTTATTATTATTATTATTATTATTATTTTACTACCTTTTGGGCACTTTTGGGGGCCTTAACGTGCTCGAAAACTCTTGAAACTTTGCACACATCTCAGAACCCGCGGCCATCAGGGCCGGGCTGAAGCTGGTACCCGGGCGTGGCAGGGGGGCTCGACAGCGCCCCCTGGAACGGGGTTTGAACACTTGGTCCATAAATCAAACACGCTTGCATGTAATAATATGAAACTCAGTACACATATAGATCTCATCGGTTCATATATACTTCATGCTCTTACTTTTTACCCCAGCCCAACAGGAAGTCGGCTATTAAGGGTTGTTTGGAAAACACATGCAATGGAATGTGAAATACTCCTCCTAGAGAATTCAAACACACGGCACGAAACTCGGTCAGCATGAAGTCAAGACACTGAGGATGAAAAATTGCCAGGGGATTTTTGATATCTCGAACGGTTTGGCCGTGGCGAGTAAACGAAATTATGGCGAGAAACGTGAAACAGGAAGTGTGTTATAACTACTGCATACATTAACTAATCTTGATGAAACTTCAGCAGTGTGTTCGTTGTAAGAGCCCGATCACATGGATGTGACTATTGTGAGTCAAAGTTATAGCGCCACCAACTGGAAGCAGGAAGTGTGTCACTTTCAAAATGCTTTTAAATCACCCTCTTATTTTTACCCGATTTGCTTCAAACTTCATGTGCATAATGTAGACACACGCCAGATGTAGACCTGTGAAAGGATTATTGATATCTTAGATACTGTTGCCATGGCAATGCATCAAACATTAATATTCCTTTTTTTAAGCTTTTTCATGCTTTTTTATGCTTTCGGGCACTTTTGGGGTTCTTAACGTGCTCGAAAACTCTTGAAACTTTGCACACGGGACAAAACCCGCGGCCATCAGGGCCAGGCTGAAGCTGGTACCCGGGCGTGGCAGGGGGGCTCGACAGCGCCCCCTTGAACGGGTCAGACAATTTGGTCCATATATCCAACACGCTTTACCCTATTTGCTTCAAACTTGATGTGTATAATGTAGACACAAGCCAGATGTAGACCTGTGAAAGGATTGTTGATATCTTAGATGCTGTTGCCGTGACAACGCATCAAACTTTAATATTCTTTTTGGATACTTTTGAGATTCTTAGCGCACTTTTGGGGCCCTTAACGTGCTCAAAAACTCTTGAAACTTTGCACACGGGTCAGAAACCGCGGCCATTAGGGCCGGGCTGAAGCTGGTACCCGGGCGTGGCAGGGGGGCTCGACAGCGCCCCCTGGAATGGGGTCCGAAAACTTGGTCCATAAATCAAACAGGCTTTACCCGATTTGCTTCAAACTTGATGTGTATAATGTAGACACACGCCAGATTTAGACCTGTGAAAGGATTGTTGATATCTTAGATGCTGTTGCCGTGACAACGCATCAAACTTTAATATTCTTTTTGGATACTTTTGAGACTCTCAGCGCACTTTTGGGGCCCTTAACGTGCACGAAAACTCTTGAAACTTTGCACACGGGTCAGAACCCGCGGCCATCAGGGCCGGGCTGAAGCTGGTACCCGGGCGTGGCAGGGAGGCTCGACAGCGCCCCCTGGAACGAGGTCCGAAAACTTGGTCCATAAATCAAACACGCTTGCATGTAATAATATGAAACTCGGTACACATATAGATCTCATCGGTTTATATATCCTTTGTACTTTTACTTTTTACCCCAGCCCAACAGGAAGTCGGCTATTATGGTTTGTTTGGAAGCGTATGCCCCTGGAATTCGATATACTCCTCCTAGAGAATTCAACCAATCGCAACGAAACTCGGTCAGAATGATGTCAAGACATTGAGGATGAAAAATTGCCAGGGGATTTTTGATATCTCGAACGGTTTGGCCGTGACGAGGAAACGAATTTATGGCGAATAATGGAAACAGGAAGTGTGTTATAACTTCTGCATACATTAACTGATCTTGATGAAACTTCAACAGTGTGTTCGCTGTGAGAGGCCGATCACATGGATGTGACTATTGTGAGTCAAAGTTATAGCGCCACCAACTGGCAGCAGGAAGTGTGTCACTTTCAAAATACTTTGAAATCACCCTCTTATTTTTACCCGATTTGCTTCAAACTTGATGTGTATAATGTAAATACACGGCAGATGTAGACCTGTGAAAGGATTATTGATATCTTAGATACTGTTGCCATGGCAACGCATCAAACTTTAATATTCTTTTTGGATGCTTTTGAGACTCTTAGCATGCCTGAAATTGCTTAAAATTGCATGAAACTTGACAGACAGATCACATTTATTAGCCAGTAGACATGTGCAAAGTTTCAGAAACGGGCGTGGTGCAGGGGCTCAGTAGCGCCACCTTTTGTGACAAAAGTGTGTGTGGGGGGGGGGTTAGTTTCATCTACAGTTACAAAACTTTTTCAACTTGATGAAAATACATTAAAGATGCTAAATTGTGAACGGATATTGAATATCTCAAACGGTTTTGCTATGGCGAGGGATTATGTCAAAAAAAGAATCAGGAAATGTCTCATATCTTTCTAAAATGTAATTATACACCATTTATTTTTCTATAAAATTATACTAATATTAGAAGTAAACCCATTGTATTCCTTTTTTTCAATTTAAGATTTATGTTTAAGTTTAAAAACAGCCAGAATGGTTGTTTAGCCAAAAAAATAAAAAAAATAAAAATCATTCATAGTGCTTTACTGCCCTCTTGTGTTCAAAATCAGGTAGGCCAATTGATGCTACTATGGGAATATTTTCCCACCGTGACTCCGCTGGGGGCTTTAAAATCGCTAACTTGAAAGCGAAAGTAACGGACGTCTCCACAAGACGTGCAGCTGTGAGCATTTTTGTTTCATTTTAAAAGAAGCCCCATTTCGGGGGCGGATTTCTTGAATGTATTTTACAAAATCACAATGTTGTGTTTGATTGCGAGTATCCAAAAATAAGTAAACACTTTGCAGTTTGAATGATCTTCTTGAATAAAATGACGGAGTAGCCAATGTTTCCACTGTTCGATCGCGGACGTCCACACGGACATTGATAATGGTGGCGCGTGCAGAGCGCGTGCTTGAATTGTGAGTTCAATAGTCTATTATTTTTCACGGAAAACACAACAACAAAAGAGTATAATGATAGATTCGCTTAAATAGGCGCTTTTACATAAAATAGCCTATTCCGTCATCATCTTTTCAGTCAGCTCTTCACTCTCGTGATTAATGAAATTTGACTCCTGTTGCTGATATTTGCTGCAACTTTCGTTCAGCTCACAATTTAGTAAGCAAACACGCTTCAAATGTGTTTATTTTATTTTTGTGTATATATATGTGTGTATATATATATATATATATATATATATATATATATAGCTTATGTTTCAAATATGAGTTAATTAACAATCGTTGGAAAGAATGATACTTTTAAACATATCACTAAACCGTCATTAGGTGTCGCCAGGCGACCGTCTTAATGAGCGAGTCATTGATTCATTCGTTCAAACGATTCGTTCGAACGGCTGAGTCATTCATGAATGAGACAGATTATGGATTGGTCGTTGAATCTTTGAGTCAACCGATTTGTTCAAAATGCTGAATCATTCAGTAATGAGAACGCGTTGCTGTGAGATGCTCGATGGTTCTGCTGTGATCTTTGTTGAACTATTTTCGCTGCTGAAACAGAAAAAAAGTCAATATTGCATCTAAAATGTAAGTGATTTGACGTGTGTGTGTGTGTGTGATTGTGTCTGTTACAGTGATTGTTTAACCCTTGTTAAAGTTTAGGCTTTGTATTTTTGGATATATATCTTTTTATATATAAAAAAATTGCATACAACCCATATATTTTAAATGTATTGTTTGCTTTAAATTACATTGAGATTTGTATGTTTGGTAATTGAACCTGAATGAATTTTAAATGAGTGTGCGATATTTCAGATCATATTTTTGTTTTCCTTAAAATTTGAACTAACACTAACTTTACTCTCATCTGAATGCTAGATTATTTATTTATGTATAAAATAAAAACACATTTGATTTTTCTTTTTTAATCAATGTAGAATGTGTAACTGAAAAAATAAACAGATTAGGGCTCTGTTCGAGAACAAGAAATGAAAACCAATGCAATATGATGAATGTCCAAAAGATTTTTTTGCTTTTAAACTATGTGTGTGTGTGTGTGTGTGTGTAAGAGATTTTGGTTGGGTGACAGTTGTAGTTTACAGTTTGACAAAAGCACAATGTTGTGTTTTATTGCGATTGTACACAAATATAAGTAAACACTTTGTAGTTTGAATAATGTCCTGTATGAACAAAAGGACGGAGTATGTTTTTATGTCTACATTGTTCAATCACGCCTCACACACACACACACACACACACAAAAACTATTTTTCTAATCAGATCAGGCAAATATTCTGTCTTGGCACACTTCATATAACTTTCAAACGTGTGTACTTATTTCATGTGTCCATTAAGTCCATGAGACCGTAGGGCACATATGTCAGAGTCAAGGCCCGCGGGCCACATCCGGCCCGCGAGAAGGTTTTTTACGGCCCCTGGGATGATCTTGATTTATTATTAGAACCGGCCCGCAGACTGCAGCAAGCCGGCAGCCCGCAGATCTTTTACACGCACCAATACTACATTTCCCACAATGCAACGGTGACGCACCGAGCAGTAGGCTGCTTCATTTCAATATTTATTGGCACAGCAGTCGTCAGCATCACAGTAAAATTAACTTTCAGATACCCATCAAAAATGGCAAAACGGAAGGTGGACACTGAGAACCGGGGGTTTCAAACAAGGTGGGAGTCGGAGTATATGTTCACGGAGGTAGCTGGAAAACCTGTGTGTCTTCTGTGTGGAGAAAGTGTGGCGGTACTGAAAGAGTATAATCTGAGACGACATTATGAAACGAAACACGCGGACAAAAACAAGAATATGGACATGGAACAAAGGCTACAAAAGGCAGAGGAATTAAAACGAGGCCTCAAATCTCGACAGGCTCTGTTCAAAAAAGCCAAATCACAAGGCCAGGCTGCTGTCAAGGCCAGTTTTATTTTGGCAGAAGAGATCGCTAAATCAGCCCGGCCATTTACGGAGGGGGATTTCATCAAAAACTGCATGATTAAAGTTTGTGACGAAGTTTGCCCAGAAAAAAGGCAACTCTTTTTAAATGTGAGTCTGAGCAGAAACACCATTGCCGAGAGAGTAGACCAGTTGTCCATCAATCTAAAAGAGCAGCTTGTGAAAAAGGGAAAAGATTTCATTGCATATTCTTTGGCTGTGGATGAGAGCACCGACATTTCTGACATTGCCCAGTTGTCAATTTTCATCCGCGGAGTGGACTCCAGCCTAAGCGTGACAGAGGAGTTTTTGGCTTTACGTCCTATGCATGGCACAACTACGGGGCATGATTTGTATGAAGAGGTGTCAAGATGTGTAAATGAGATGGAGCTGCCTTGGGAAAAACTCGTGGGTTTGACAACCGACGGAGCACCTGCGATGTGTGGACACAGGAGCGGACTGGTGGCGAAGATACGGGAAAAGATGCAAGAGGAAAACGCGACAGGTGAGCTGACAGCTTATCATTGTATCATACACCAGGAAGCGTTGTGCGGTAAAGCCTTGAAAATGGAGCATGTAATGAGCATCATCACGCGCACAGTTAACTTTATCAGAGCCAAAGGTTTGAATCACCGCCAGTTCAAGGCATTTCTGACGGAGTTAGAAACGGAGCATGGTGATTTGCCTTATCACACAGAGGTGCGATGGCTAAGCCAGGGAAAGGTGCTTCAAAGATGTTTCGAGCTTCGTGAGGAGATTTGTCTGTTCTTGGACAGCAAAGGGAAAGACACAACACAACTCCGAGACGAAATTTTTCTGTGTGAAATGGCTTTTCTGTGTGACATTACGAGTCATCTGAATGCAATGAACTTGCAGCTGCAGGGTCGGGATCGTGTCATCTCTGATATGTACAGTACAGTGAAGGCATTTAAAACCAAACTGACTCTGTGGGAGACGCAGATGCGGAAAGAAAATTTGAGCTACTTTCCCAGCTGCCAGACCATGAAAGAGAAGCTCTCTACCAGTGCGTTCCCGAGCGCACAGTTGGCTGATAAAATAGGTATGCTTGCCGCTGACTTTCGACGCCGATTTGCTGACTTTGAAGCACAAAAAAGCAGGTTGGAACTGCTCGGTAACCCATTTGCTGTTGACGTGGAAAGCTTACCACCAAACCTCCAAATGGAGTTGATTGACCTCCAATGCAATGATGCACTGAGGGCAAAATATGCGGCAGTGGGTGCTGCGGAGTTCGCCCGTTTCCTCCCCGACACAATGCCCCAGCTGCGCATCCAGGCTGCTCAAACGTTGTCTATGTTTGGCAGCACATACCTGTGTGAACAACTGTTTTCTTTGATGAACCTGAACAAAACATCACACAGAAGTCGACTTACTGCTGAACACCTCCACTCAATTCTGAGGATTTCCTCAGCTCAGAGCCTTACCCCGAACATTGATGAACTTGTGGAAAAGATGGGACACCACCAAGTATCACCCTCAACCTCAAACAAGTGAACATTACTGTGCAATCACATATTTAGAGTTTTTACTCAGTTCAAGTTTAAAAGTTAAAGTTTAATATTTGTTTTCACTGCATGTTACTTCTCCTTAAACAAAGTGTTGTTTTTGATTAATAGATTTCTGCACTTTATTTTATTGTATTTCAATCCAATTATATTTTAAAAATATTTCAGTTGAGTGGATGATAGAAAATTGCTATTATTGTTTTTTTCTTTGAAGTAAATTTAGCCCACTTTTGCTAAAATAGAAAATATAGGCTACTGATGGTGCCTTGAATACCGGTTTCTTTCATTTAATGTTCATGTTATGGGGATTTTTATATAAAGGAAATTTGTCTTTTGTGTCTGTTGAAAATTAAAGATTACTGACAGAGCCATAAGAAAATATTGCTTTATTTATCTGATCATATTGGAATATATTTGTTAGGTTTTCAGTAGGTTCAATTAGGTTCACTAGACTATATGCGTCATTTAAAAAATTTTCAATGAACATTCGAACAGTCCGGCCCTCGGCTTGTAGCTAAATTTTTTATTTGGCCCTCCGTCCATTTGACTTTGACACCCCTGCCGTAGGGTGTCTCATTTTTCATTTTAGGTTTCAGAAGGTTGCTCACGCATACTTTGTGGTTGATATGTGCCCTCAATGCACACTTTTGCAGAGCCCACACTGATGCAAGCTCTACAGCACACATCTTCTCAAAGGTCAAAGCGGGGTTACGTTATTGCCCGTCACGCACAGTAACCCTAAAGGCACCGGGGTGGCGGTGCCACCGGCTTGTTTATATATATATATATATATATATATATATATAAATATAGCTGCGAGCAGCGATGAAGGGCCAAAGCCGGCGGCACCGCCACTCCGGTGCCTTTAGGTAATTAAAGGCACCGGGGTTGCGGTGCCACCGGCTTGGGCCCGTAATCGCTGCTCGCAGCTATATTTATTTATTATTATTATTATTATTTTACTACCTTTTGGGCACTTTTGGGGGCCTTAACGTGCTCGAAAACTCTTGAAACTTTGCACACATCTCAGAACCCGCGGCCATCAGGGCCGGGCTGAAGCTGGTACCCGGGCGTGGCAGGGGGGCTCGACAGCGCCCCCTGGAACGGGGTTTGAACACTTGGTCCATAAATCAAACACGCTTGCATGTAATAATATGAAACTCAGTACACATATAGATCTCATCGGTTCATATATACTTCATGCTCTTACTTTTTACCCCAGCCCAACAGGAAGTCGGCTATTAAGGGTTGTTTGGAAAACACATGCAATGGAATGTGAAATACTCCTCCTAGAGAATTCAAACACACGGCACGAAACTCGGTCAGCATGAAGTCAAGACACTGAGGATGAAAAATTGCCAGGGGATTTTTGATATCTCGAACGGTTTGGCCGTGGCGAGTAAACGAAATTATGGCGAGAAACGTGAAACAGGAAGTGTGTTATAACTACTGCATACATTAACTAATCTCGATGAAACTTCAGCAGTGTGTTCGTTGTAAGAGCCCGATCACATGGATGTGACTATTGTGAGTCAAAGTTATAGCGCCACCAACTGGAAGCAGGAAGTGTGTCACTTTCAAAATGCTTTTAAATCACCCTCTTATTTTTACCCGATTTGATTCAAACTTCATGTGCATAATGTAGACACACGCCAGATGTAGACCTGTGAAAGGATTATTGATATCTTAGATACTGTTGCCATGGCAATGCATCAAACATTAATATTCCTTTTTTTAAGCTTTTTCATGCTTTTTTATGCTTTCGGGCACTTTTGGGGTTCTTAACGTGCTCGAAAACTCTTGAAACTTTGCACACGGGACAAAACCCGCGGCCATCAGGGCCAGGCTGAAGCTGGTACCCGGGCGTGGCAGGGGGGCTCGACAGCGCCCCCTTGAACGGGTCAGACAATTTGGTCCATATATCCAACACGCTTTACCCTATTTGCTTCAAACTTGATGTGTATAATGTAGACACAAGCCAGATGTAGACCTGTGAAAGGATTGTTGATATCTTAGATGCTGTTGCCGTGACAACGCATCAAACTTTAATATTCTTTTTGGATACTTTTGAGATTCTTAGCGCACTTTTGGGGCCCTTAACGTGCTCAAAAACTCTTGAAACTTTGCACACGGGTCAGAAACCGCGGCCATCAGGGCCGGGCTGAAGCTGGTACCCGGGCGTGGCAGGGGGGCTCGACAGCGCCCCCTGGAATGGGGTCCGAAAACTTGGTCCATAAATCAAACAGGCTTTACCCGATTTGCTTCAAACTTGATGTGTATAATGTAGACACACGCCAGATTTAGACCTGTGAAAGGATTGTTGATATCTTAGATGCTGTTGCCGTGACAACGCATCAAACTTTAATATTCTTTTTGGATACTTTTGAGACTCTCAGCGCACTTTGGGGGCCCTTAACGTGCACGAAAACTCTTGAAACTTTGCACACAGGTCAGAACCCGCGGCCACCAGGGCCGGGCTGAAGATGGTACCCGGGCGTGGCAGGGGGGCTCGACAGCGCCCCCTGGAACGGGGTGCGAAAACTTGGTCCATAAATCAAACACGCTTGCATGTAATAATATGAAACTCGGTAGACATATAGATCTCATCGGTTCATATATCCTTTGTACTTTTACTTTTTACCCCAGCCCAACAGGAAGTCGGCTATAATGGTTTGTTTGGAAGCGTATGCCCCTGGAATTCGATATACTCCTCCTAGAGAATTCAACCAATCGCAACGAAACTCGGTCAGCATGAAGTCAAGACATTGAGGATGAAAAATTGCCAGGGGATTTTTGATATCTCGAACGATTTGGCCGTGGCGAGGAAACGAATTTATGGCGAATAATGGAAACAGGAAGTGTGTTATAACTTCTGCATACATTAACTGATCTTGATGAAACTTCAACAGTGTGTTCGCTGTAAGAGGCCGATCACATGGATGTGACTATTATGAGTCAAAGTTATAGCGCCACCAACTGGCAGCAGGAAGTGTGTCACTTTCAAAATGCTTTGAAATCACCCTCTTATTTTTACCCGATTTGCTTCAAACTTGATGTGTATAATGTAGACACTCGCCAGATGTAGACCTGTGAAAGGATTATTGATGTCTTAGATACTGTTGCCATGGCAACGCATCAAACTTTAATATTGTTTTTGGATGCTTTTGAGACTCTTAGCATGCCTGAAATTGCTTAAAATTGCATGAAACTCGACAGACAGATCACATTTATTAGCCAGTAGACATGTGCAAAGTTTCAGAAACGGGCGTGGTGCAGGGGCTCAGTAGCGCCACCTTTTGTGACAAAAGTGTGTGTGGGGGGGGGGGGGGGGGGGTTAGTTTCATCTACAGTTACAAAACTTTTTCAACTTGATGAAAATACATTAAAGATGCTAAATTGTGAACGGATATTGAATATCTCAAACGGTTTTGCTATGGCGAGGGATTATGTCAAAAAAAGAATCAGGAAATGTCTCATATCTTTCTAAAATGTAATTATACACCATTTATTTTTCTATAAAATTATACTAATATTAGAAGTAAACCCATTGTATTCCTTTTTTTCAATTTAAGATTTATGTTTAAGTTTAAAAACAGCCAGAATGGTTGTTTAGCCAAAAAAAAAAAAAAAAAAAAATCATTCATAGTGCTTTACTGCCCTCTTGTGTTCAAAATCAGGTAGGCCAATTGATGCTACTATGGGAATATTTTCCCACCGTGACTCCGCTGGGGGCTTTAAAATCGCTAACTTGAAAGCGAAAGTAACGGACGTCTCCACAAGACGTGCAGCTGTGAGCATTTTTGTTTCATTTTAAAAGAAGCCCCATTTCGGGGGCGGATTTCTTGAATGTATTTTACAAAATCACAATGTTGTGTTTGATTGCGAGTATCCAAAAATAAGTAAACACTTTGCAGTTTGAATGATCTTCTTGAATAAAATGACGGAGTAGCCAATGTTTCCACTGTTCGATCGCGGACGTCCACACGGACATTGATAATGGTGGCGCGTGCAGAGCGCGTGCTTGAATTGTGAGTTCAATAGTCTATTATTTTTCACGGAAAACACAACAACAAAAGAGTATAATGATAGATTCGCTTAAATAGGCGCTTTTACATAAAATAGCCTATTCCGTCATCATCTTTTCAGTCAGCTCTTCACTCTCGTGATTAATGAAATTTGACTCCTGTTGCTGATATTTGCTGCAACTTTCGTTCAGCTCACAATTTAGTAAGCAAACACGCTTCAAATGTGTTTATTTTATTTTTGTGTATATATATGTGTGTATATATATATATATATATATATATATATATATATATATATATATATATATATATATATATATATATATATATATAGCTTATGTTTCAAATATGAGTTAATTAACAATCGTTGGAAAGAATGATACTTTTAAACATATCACTAAACCGTCATTAGGTGTCGCCAGGCGACCGTCTTAATGAGCGAGTCATTGATTCATTCGTTCAAACGATTCGTTCGAACGGCTGAGTCATTCATGAATGAGACAGATTATGGATTGGTCGTTGAATCTTTGAGTCAACCGATTTGTTCAAAATGCTGAATCATTCAGTAATGAGAACGCGTTGCTGTGAGATGCTCGATGGTTCTGCTGTGATCTTTGTTGAACTATTTTCGCTGCTGAAACAGAAAAAAAGTCAATATTGCATCTAAAATGTAAGTGATTTGACGTGTGTGTGTGTGTGTGTGTGTGTGATTGTGTCTGTTACAGTGATTGTTTAACCCTTGTTAAAGTTTAGGCTTTGTATTTTTGGATATATATCTTTTTATATATAAAAAAATTGCATACAACCCATATATTTTAAATGTATTGTTTGCTTTAAATTACATTGAGATTTGTATGTTTGGTAATTGAACCTGAATGAATTTTAAATGAATGTGCGATATTTCAGATCATATTTTTGTTTTCCTTAAAATTTGAACTAACACTAACTTTACTCTCATCTGAATGCTAGATTATTTATTTATGTCTAAAATAAAAGCACATTTGATTTTTCTTTTTTAATCAATGTAGAATGTGTAACTGAAAAAATAAACAGATTAGGGCTCTGTTCGAGAACAAGAAATGAAAACCAATGCAATATGATGAATGTCCAAAAGATTTTTTTGCTTTTAAACTATGTGTGTGTGTGTGTGTGTGTAAGAGATTTTGGTTGGGTGACAGTTGTAGTTTACAGTTTGACAAAAGCACAATGTTGTGTTTTATTGCGATTGTACACAAATATAAGTAAACACTTTGTAGTTTGAATAATGTCCTGTATGAACAAAAGGACGGAGTATGTTTTTATGTCTACATTGTTCAATCACGCCTCACACACACACACACACACAAAAACTATTTTTCTAATCAGATCAGGCAAATATTCTGTCTTGGCACACTTCATATAACTTTCAAACTTCTGTACTTATTTCATGTGTCCATTAAGTCCATGAGACCGTAGGGTGTCTCATTTTTCATTTTAGGTTTCAGAAGGTTGCTCACGCATACTTTGTGGTTGATATGTGCCCTCAATGCACACTTTTGCAGAGCCCACACTGATGCAAGCTCTACAGCACACATCTTCTCAAAGGTCAAAGCGGGGTTACGTTATTGCCCGTCACGCACAGTAACCCTAAAGGCACCGGGGTGGCGGTGCCACCGGCTTGTTTATATATATATATATATATATATATATATATATATATATATATATATATATATATAAATATAGCTGCGAGCAGCGATGAAGGGCCAAAGCCGGCGGCACCGCCACTCCGGTGCCTTTAGGTAATTAAAGGCACCGGGGTTGCGGTGCCACCGGCTTGGGCCCGTAATCGCTGCTCGCAGCTATATTTATTATTATTTTACTACCTTTTGGGCACTTTTGGGGGCCTTAACGTGCTCGAAAACTCTTGAAACTTTGCACACATCTCAGAACCCGCGGCCATCAGGGCCGGGCTGAAGCTGGTACCCGGGCGTGGCAGGGGGGCTCGACAGCGCCCCCTGGAACGGGGTTTGAACACTTGGTCCATAAATCAAACACGCTTGCATGTAATAATATGAAACTCAGTACACATATAGATCTCATCGGTTCATATATACTTCATGCTCTTACTTTTTACCCCAGCCCAACAGGAAGTCGGCTATTAAGGGTTGTTTGGAAAACACATGCAATGGAATGTGAAATACTCCTCCTAGAGAATTCAAACACACGGCACGAAACTCGGTCAGCATGAAGTCAAGACACTGAGGATGAAAAATTGCCAGGGGATTTTTGATATCTCGAACGGTTTGGCCGTGGCGAGTAAACGAAATTATGGCGAGAAACGTGAAACAGGAAGTGTGTTATAACTACTGCATACATTAACTAATCTCGATGAAACTTCAGCAGTGTGTTCGTTGTAAGAGCCCGATCACATGGATGTGACTATTGTGAGTCAAAGTTATAGCGCCACCAACTGGAAGCAGGAAGTGTGTCACTTTCAAAATGCTTTTAAATCACCCTCTTATTTTTACCCGATTTGCTTCAAACTTCATGTGCATAATGTAGACACACGCCAGATGTAGACCTGTGAAAGGATTATTGATATCTTAGATACTGTTGCCATGGCAATGCATCAAACATTAATATTCCTTTTTTTAAGCTTTTTCATGCTTTTTTATGCTTTCGGGCACTTTTGGGGTTCTTAACGTGCTCAAAAACTCTTGAAACTTTGCACACGGGACAAAACCCGCGGCCATCAGGGCCAGGCTGAAGCTGGTACCCGGGCGTGGCAGGGGGGCTCGACAGCGCCCCCTTGAACGGGTCAGACAATTTGGTCCATATATCCAACACGCTTTACCCTATTTGCTTCAAACTTGATGTGTATAATGTAGACACAAGCCAGATGTAGACCTGTGAAAGGATTGTTGATATCTTAGATGCTGTTGCCGTGACAACGCATCAAACTTTAATATTCTTTTTGGATACTTTTGAGATTCTTAGCGCACTTTTGGGGCCCTTAACATGCTCAAAAACTCTTGAAACTTTGCACACGGGTCAGAAACCGCGGCCATCAGGGCCGGGCTGAAGCTGGTACCCGGGCGTGGCAGGGGGGCTCGACAGCGCCCCCTGGAATGGGGTCCGAAAACTTGGTCCATAAATCAAACAGGCTTTACCCGATTTGCTTCAAACTTGATGTGTATAATGTAGACACATGCCAGATTTAGACCTGTGAAAGGATTGTTGATATCTTAGATGCTGTTGCCGTGACAACGCATCAAACTTTAATATTCTTTTTGGATACTTTTGAGACTCTCAGCGCACTTTGGGGGCCCTTAACGTGCTCAAAAACTCTTGAAACTTTGCACACGGGTCAGAACCCGTGGCCATCAGGGCCGGGCTGAAGCTGGTACCCGGGCGTGGCAGGGGGGCTCGACAGTGCCCCCTGGAACGGGGTCCGAAAACTTGGTCCATAAATCAAACACGCTTGAATGTAATAATATGAAACTCGGTACACATATAGATCTCATCGATTCATATATCCTTTGTACTTTTACTTTTTACCCCAGCCCAACAGGAAGTCGGCTATTATGGTTTGTTTGGAAGCGTATGCCCCTGGAATTCGATATACTCCTCCTAGAGAATTCAACCAATCGCCACGAAACTCGGTCAGCATGAAGTCAAGACATTGAGCATGAAAAATTGCCAGGGGATTTTTGATATCTCGAACGGTTTGGCCGTGGCGAGGAAACGAATTTATGGCGAGAAACGTGAAACAGGAAGTGTGTTATAACTTCAGCATACAGTAACTGATCTTGATGAAACTTTAGCAGTGTGTTCGCTGTAAGAGGCCGATCACATGGATGTGACTATTGTGAGTCAAAGTTATAGCGCCACCAACTGGCAGCAGGAAGTGTGTAACTTTCAAAATGCTTTTAAATCACCCTCTTATTTTTACCCGATTTGCTTCAAACTTTATGTGTATAATGTAGACACACGCCAGATGTAGACCTGTGAAAGGATTATTGATATCTTAGATACTGTTGCCGTGACAACGCATCAAACTTTAATATTCTTTTTGGATGCTTTTGAGACTCTTAGCATGCCTGAAATTGCTTAAAATTGCATGAAACTTGACAGACAGATCACATTTATTAGCCAGTAGACATGTGCAAAGTTTCAGAAACGGGCGTGGTGCAGGGGCTCAGTAGCGCCACCTTTTGTGACAAAAGTGTGTGTGTGGGGGGGGTTAGTTTCATCTACAGTTACAAAACTTTTTCAACTTGATGAAAATACTTTAAAGATGCTAAATTGTGAACGGATATTGAATATCTCAAACGGTTTTGCTATGGCGAGGGATTATGTCAAAAAAAGAATCAGGAAATGTCTCATATCTTTCTAAAATGTAATTATACACCATTTATTTTTCTATAAAATTATACTAATATTAGAACTAAACCCATTGTCTTCCTTTTTTTCAATTTAAGATTTATGTTTAAGTTTAAAAACAGCCAGAATGGTTGTTTAGCCAAAAAAATAAAAAAAATTAAAATCATTCATAGTGCTTTACTGCCCTCTTGTGTTCAAAATCAGGTAGGCCAATTGATGCTACTATGGGAATATTTTCCCACCGTGACTCCGCTGGGGGCTTTAAAATCGCTAACTTGAAAGCGAAAGTAACGGACGTCTCCACAAGACGTGCAGCTGTGAGCATTTTCGTTTCATTTTAAAAGAAGCCCCATTTCGGGGGCGGATTTCTTGAATGTATTTTACAAAATCACAATGTTGTGTTTGATTGCGAGTATCCAAAAATTAGTAAACACTTTGCAGTTTGAATGATCTTCTTGAATAAAATGACGGAGTAGCCAATGTTTCCACTGTTCGATCGCGGACGTCCACACGGACATTGATAATGGTGGCGCGTGCAGAGCGCGTGCTTGAATTGTGAGTTCAATAGTCTATTATTTTTCACGGAAAACACAACAACAAAAGAGTATAATGATAGATTCGCTTAAATAGGCGCTTTTACATAAAATAGCCTATTCCGTCATAATCTTTTCAGTCAGCTCTTCACTCTCGTGATTAATGAAATTTGACTCCTGTTGCTGATATTTGCTGCAACTTTCGTTCAGCTCACAATTTAGTAAGCAAACACGCTTCAAATGTGTTTATTTTATTTTTGTGTATATATATGTGTGTATATATATATATATATATATATATTATATATATATATATATATATATAGCTTATGTTTCAAATATGAGTTAATTAACAATCGTTGGAAAGAATGATACTTTTAAACATATCACTAAACCGTCATTAGGTGTCGCCAGGCGACCGTCTTAATGAGCGAGTCATTGATTCATTCGTTCAAACGATTCGTTCGAACGGCTGAGTCATTCATGAATGAGACAGATTATGGATTGGTCGTTGAATCTTTGAGTCAACCGATTTGTTCAAAATGCTGAATCATTCAGTAATGAGAACGCGTTGCTGTGAGATGCTCGATGGTTCTGCTGTGATCTTTGTCGAACTATTTTCGCTGCTGAAACAGAAAAAAAGTCAATATTGCATCTAAAATGTAAGTGATTTGACGTGTGTGTGTGTGTGTGTGTGTGTGATTGTGTCTGTTACAGTGATTGTTTAACCCTTGTTAAAGTTTAGGCTTTGTATTTTTGGATATATATCTTTTTATATATAAAAAAATTGCATACAACCCATATATTTTAAATGTATTGTTTGCTTTAAATTACATTGAGATTTGTATGTTTGGTAATTGAACCTGAATGAATTTTAAATGAATGTGCGATATTTCAGATCATATTTTTGTTTTCCTTAAAATTTGAACTAACACTAACTTTACTCTCATCTGAATGATAGATTATTTATTTATGTCTAAAATAAAAGCACATTTGATTTTTCTTTTTTAATCAATGTAGAATGTGTAACTGAAAAAATAAACAGATTAGGGCTCTGTTCGAGAACAAGAAATGAAAACCAATGCAATATGATGAATGTCCAAAAGATTTTTTTGCTTTTAAACTATGTGTGTCTGTGTGTGTGTGTGTGTGTGTGTGTGTGTGTGTGTGTAAGAGATTTTGGTTGGGTGACAGTTGTAGTTTACAGTTTGACAAAAGCACAATGTTGTGTTTTATTGCGATTGTACACAAATATAAGTAAACACTTTGTAGTTTGAATAATGTCCTGTATGAACAAAAGGACGGAGTATGTTTTTATGTCTACATTGTTCAATCACGCCTCACACACACACACACACACACAAAAACTATTTTTCTAATCAGATCAGGCAAATATTCTGTCTTGGCACACTTCATATAACTTTCAAACTTGTGTACTTATTTCATGTTTCCATTAAGTCCATGAGACCGTAGGGTGTCTCATTTTTCATTTTAGGTTTCAGAAGGTTGCTCACGCATACTTTGTGGTTGATATGTGCCCTCAATGCACACTTTTGCAGAGCCCACACTGATGCAAGCTCTATAGCACACATCTTCTCAAAGGTCAAAGCGGGGTTACGTTATTGCCCGTCACGCACAGTAACCCTAAAGGCACCGGGGTGGCGGTGCCACCGGCTTGTTTATATATATATATATATATAAACAAGCCGGTGGCACCGCCACCCCGGTGTGCAAAAGTGTGCATATAAATATAGCTGCGAGCAGCGATGAAGGGCCAAAGCCGGCGGCACCGCCACTCCGGTGCCTTTAGGTAATTAAAGGCACCGGGGTTGCGGTGCCACCGGCTTGGGCCCGTAATCGCTGCTCGCAGCTATATTTATTTATTATTATTATTATTTTACTACCTTTTGGGCACTTTTGGGGGCCTTAACGTGCTCGAAAACTCTTGAAACTTTGCACACATCTCAGAACCCGCGGCCATCAGGGCCGGGCTGAAGCTGGTACCCGGGCGTGGCAGGGGGGCTCGACAGCGCCCCCTGGAACGGGGTTTGAACACTTGGTCCATAAATCAAACACGCTTGCATGTAATAATATGAAACTCAGTACACATATAGATCTCATCGGTTCATATATACTTCATGCTCTTACTTTTTACCCCAGCCCAACAGGAAGTCGGCTATTAAGGGTTGTTTGGAAAACACATGCAATGGAATGTGAAATACTCCTCCTAGAGAATTCAAACACACGGCACGAAACTCGGTCAGCATGAAGTCAAGACACTGAGGATGAAAAATTGCCAGGGGATTTTTGATATCTCGAACGGTTTGGCCGTGGCGAGTAAACGAAATTATGGCGAGAAACGTGAAACAGGAAGTGTGTTATAACTACTGCATACATTAACTAATCTCGATGAAACTTCAGCAGTGTGTTCGTTGTAAGAGCCCGATCACATGGATGTGACTATTGTGAGTCAAAGTTATAGCGCCACCAACTGGAAGCAGGAAGTGTGTCACTTTCAAAATGCTTTTAAATCACCCTCTTATTTTTACCCGATTTGCTTCAAACTTCATGTGCATAATGTAGACACACGCCAGATGTAGACCTGTGAAAGGATTATTGATATCTTAGATACTGTTGCCATGGCAATGCATCAAACATTAATATTCCTTTTTTTAAGCTTTTTCATGCTTTTTTATGCTTTCGGGCACTTTTGGGGTTCTTAACGTGCTCAAAAACTCTTGAAACTTTGCACACGGGACAAAACCCGCGGCCATCAGGGCCAGGCTGAAGCTGGTACCCGGGCGTGGCAGGGGGGCTCGACAGCGCCCCCTTGAACGGGTCAGACAATTTGGTCCATATATCCAACACGCTTTACCCTATTTGCTTCAAACTTGATGTGTATAATGTAGACACAAGCCAGATGTAGACCTGTGAAAGGATTGTTGATATCTTAGATGCTGTTGCCGTGACAACGCATCAAACTTTAATATTCTTTTTGGATACTTTTGAGATTCTTAGCGCACTTTTGGGGCCCTTAACATGCTCAAAAACTCTTGAAACTTTGCACACGGGTCAGAAACCGCGGCCATCAGGGCCGGGCTGAAGCTGGTACCCGGGCGTGGCAGGGGGGCTCGACAGCGCCCCCTGGAATGGGGTCCGAAAACTTGGTCCATAAATCAAACAGGCTTTACCCGATTTGCTTCAAACTTGATGTGTATAATGTAGACACACGCCAGATTTAGACCTGTGAAAGGATTGTTGATATCTTAGATGCTGTTGCCGTGACAACGCATCAAACTTTAATATTCTTTTTGGATACTTTTGAGACTCTCAGCGCACTTTGGGGGCCCTTAACGTGCTCAAAAACTCTTGAAACTTTGCACACGGGTCAGAACCCGTGGCCATCAGGGCCGGGCTGAAGCTGGTACCCGGGCGTGGCAGGGGGGCTCGACAGTGCCCCCTGGAACGGGGTCCGAAAACTTGGTCCATAAATCAAACACGCTTGAATGTAATAATATGAAACTCGGTACACATATAGATCTCATCGATTCATATATCCTTTGTACTTTTACTTTTTACCCCAGCCCAACAGGAAGTCGGCTATTATGGTTTGTTTGGAAGCGTATGCCCCTGGAATTCGATATACTCCTCCTAGAGAATTCAACCAATCGCCACGAAACTCGGTCAGCATGAAGTCAAGACATTGAGCATGAAAAATTGCCAGGGGATTTTTGATATCTCGAACGGTTTGGCCGTGGCGAGGAAACGAATTTATGGCGAGAAACGTGAAACAGGAAGTGTGTTATAACTTCAGCATACAGTAACTGATCTTGATGAAACTTTAGCAGTGTGTTCGCTGTAAGAGGCCGATCACATGGATGTGACTATTGTGAGTCAAAGTTATAGCGCCACCAACTGGCAGCAGGAAGTGTGTAACTTTCAAAATGCTTTTAAATCACCCTCTTATTTTTACCCGATTTGCTTCAAACTTTATGTGTATAATGTAGACACACGCCAGATGTAGACCTGTGAAAGGATTATTGATATCTTAGATACTGTTGCCGTGACAACGCATCAAACTTTAATATTCTTTTTGGATGCTTTTGAGACTCTTAGCATGCCTGAAATTGCTTAAAATTGCATGAAACTTGACAGACAGATCACATTTATTAGCCAGTAGACATGTGCAAAGTTTCAGAAACGGGCGTGGTGCAGGGGCTCAGTAGCGCCACCTTTTGTGACAAAAGTGTGTGTGTGGGGGGGGTTAGTTTCATCTACAGTTACAAAACTTTTTCAACTTGATGAAAATACTTTAAAGATGCTAAATTGTGAACGGATATTGAATATCTCAAACGGTTTTGCTATGGCGAGGGATTATGTCAAAAAAAGAATCAGGAAATGTCTCATATCTTTCTAAAATGTAATTATACACCATTTATTTTTCTATAAAATTATACTAATATTAGAACTAAACCCATTGTCTTCCTTTTTTTCAATTTAAGATTTATGTTTAAGTTTAAAAACAGCCAGAATGGTTGTTTAGCCAAAAAAATAAAAAAAATTAAAATCATTCATAGTGCTTTACTGCCCTCTTGTGTTCAAAATCAGGTAGGCCAATTGATGCTACTATGGGAATATTTTCCCACCGTGACTCCGCTGGGGGCTTTAAAATCGCTAACTTGAAAGCGAAAGTAACGGACGTCTCCACAAGACGTGCAGCTGTGAGCATTTTCGTTTCATTTTAAAAGAAGCCCCATTTCGGGGGCGGATTTCTTGAATGTATTTTACAAAATCACAATGTTGTGTTTGATTGCGAGTATCCAAAAATTAGTAAACACTTTGCAGTTTGAATGATCTTCTTGAATAAAATGACGGAGTAGCCAATGTTTCCACTGTTCGATCGCGGACGTCCACACGGACATTGATAATGGTGGCGCGTGCAGAGCGCGTGCTTGAATTGTGAGTTCAATAGTCTATTATTTTTCACGGAAAACACAACAACAAAAGAGTATAATGATAGATTCGCTTAAATAGGCGCTTTTACATAAAATAGCCTATTCCGTCATAATCTTTTCAGTCAGCTCTTCACTCTCGTGATTAATGAAATTTGACTCCTGTTGCTGATATTTGCTGCAACTTTCGTTCAGCTCACAATTTAGTAAGCAAACACGCTTCAAATGTGTTTATTTTATTTTTGTGTATATATATGTGTGTATATATATATATATATATATATATTATATATATATATATATATATAGCTTATGTTTCAAATATGAGTTAATTAACAATCGTTGGAAAGAATGATACTTTTAAACATATCACTAAACCGTCATTAGGTGTCGCCAGGCGACCGTCTTAATGAGCGAGTCATTGATTCATTCGTTCAAACGATTCGTTCGAACGGCTGAGTCATTCATGAATGAGACAGATTATGGATTGGTCGTTGAATCTTTGAGTCAACCGATTTGTTCAAAATGCTGAATCATTCAGTAATGAGAACGCGTTGCTGTGAGATGCTCGATGGTTCTGCTGTGATCTTTGTCGAACTATTTTCGCTGCTGAAACAGAAAAAAAGTCAATATTGCATCTAAAATGTAAGTGATTTGACGTGTGTGTGTGTGTGTGTGTGTGTGATTGTGTCTGTTACAGTGATTGTTTAACCCTTGTTAAAGTTTAGGCTTTGTATTTTTGGATATATATCTTTTTATATATAAAAAAATTGCATACAACCCATATATTTTAAATGTATTGTTTGCTTTAAATTACATTGAGATTTGTATGTTTGGTAATTGAACCTGAATGAATTTTAAATGAATGTGCGATATTTCAGATCATATTTTTGTTTTCCTTAAAATTTGAACTAACACTAACTTTACTCTCATCTGAATGATAGATTATTTATTTAAGTCTAAAATAAAAGCACATTTGATTTTTCTTTTTTAATCAATGTAGAATGTGTAACTGAAAAAATAAACAGATTAGGGCTCTGTTCGAGAACAAGAAATGAAAACCAATGCAATATGATGAATGTCCAAAAGATTTTTTTGCTTTTAAACTATGTGTGTCTGTGTGTGTGTGTGTGTGTGTGTGTGTGTGTGTGTGTGTGTGTGTGTGTGTGTGTAAGAGATTTTGGTTGGGTGACAGTTGTAGTTTACAGTTTGACAAAAGCACAATGTTGTGTTTTATTGCGATTGTACACAAATATAAGTAAACACTTTGTAGTTTGAATAATGTCCTGTATGAACAAAAGGACGGAGTATGTTTTTATGTCTACATTGTTCAATCACGCCTCACACACACACACACACACACAAAAACTATTTTTCTAATCAGATCAGGCAAATATTCTGTCTTGGCACACTTCATATAACTTTCAAACTTGTGTACTTATTTCATGTTTCCATTAAGTCCATGAGACCGTAGGGTGTCTCATTTTTCATTTTAGGTTTCAGAAGGTTGCTCACGCATACTTTGTGGTTGATATGTGCCCTCAATGCACACTTTTGCAGAGCCCACACTGATGCAAGCTCTACAGCACACATCTTCTCAAAGGTCAAAGCGGGGTTACGTTATTGCCCGTCACGCACAGTAACCCTAAAGGCACCGGGGTGGCGGTGCCACCGGCTTGTTTATATATATATATATATATAAACAAGCCGGTGGCACCGGCTTGTTTATATATATATATATATATAAACAAGCCGGTGGCACCGCCACCCCGGTGTGCAAAAGTGTGCATATAAATATAGCTGCGAGCAGCGATGAAGGGCCAAAGCCGGCGGCACCGCCACTCCGGTGCCTTTAGGTAAGTAAAGGCACCGGGGTTGCGGTGCCACCGGCTTGGGCCCGTAATCGCTGCTCGCAGCTATATTTATTATTATTATTATTATTTTACTACCTTTTGGGCACTTTTGGGGGCCTTAACGTGCTCGAAAACTCTTGAAACTTTGCACACATCTCAGAACCCGCGGCCATCAGGGCCGGGCTGAAGCTGGTACCCGGGCGTGGCAGGGGGGCTCGACAGCGCCCCCTGGAACGGGGTTTGAACACTTGGTCCATAAATCAAACACGCTTGCATGTAATAATATGAAACTCAGTACACATATAGATCTCATCGGTTCATATATACTTCATGCTCTTACTTTTTACCCCAGCCCAACAGGAAGTCGGCTATTAAGGGTTGTTTGGAAAACACATGCAATGGAATGTGAAATACTCCTCCTAGAGAATTCAAACACACGGCACGAAACTCGGTCAGCATGAAGTCAAGACACTGAGGATGAAAAATTGCCAGGGGATTTTTGATATCTCGAACGGTTTGGCCGTGGCGAGTAAACGAAATTATGGCGAGAAACGTGAAACAGGAAGTGTGTTATAACTACTGCATACATTAACTAATCTTGATGAAACTTCAGCAGTGTGTTCGTTGTAAGAGCCCGATCACATGGATGTGACTATTGTGAGTCAAAGTTATAGCGCCACCAACTGGAAGCAGGAAGTGTGTCACTTTCAAAATGCTTTTAAATCACCCTCTTATTTTTACCCGATTTGCTTCAAACTTCATGTGCATAATGTAGACACACGCCAGATGTAGACCTGTGAAAGGATTATTGATATCTTAGATACTGTTGCCATGGCAATGCATCAAACATTAATATTCCTTTTTTTAAGCTTTTTCATGCTTTTTTATGCTTTCGGGCACTTTTGGGGTTCTTAACGTGCTCGAAAACTCTTGAAACTTTGCACACGGGACAAAACCCGCGGCCATCAGGGCCAGGCTGAAGCTGGTACCCGGGCGTGGCAGGGGGGCTCGACAGCGCCCCCTTGAACGGGTCAGACAATTTGGTCCATATATCCAACACGCTTTACCCTATTTGCTTCAAACTTGATGTGTATAATGTAGACACAAGCCAGATGTAGACCTGTGAAAGGATTGTTGATATCTTAGATGCTGTTGCCGTGACAACGCATCAAACTTTAATATTCTTTTTGGATACTTTTGAGATTCTTAGCGCACTTTTGGGGCCCTTAACGTGCTCAAAAACTCTTGAAACTTTGCACACGGGTCAGAAACCGCGGCCATCAGGGCCGGGCTGAAGCTGGTACCCGGGCGTGGCAGGGGGGCTCGACAGCGCCCCCTGGAATGGGGTCCGAAAACTTGGTCCATAAATCAAACAGGCTTTACCCGATTTGCTTCAAACTTGATGTGTATAATGTAGACACACGCCAGATTTAGACCTGTGAAAGGATTGTTGATATCTTAGATGCTGTTGCCGTGACAACGCATCAAACTTTAATATTCTTTTTGGATACTTTTGAGACTCTCAGCGCACTTTGGGGGCCCTTAACGTGCTCAAAAACTCTTGAAACTTTGCACACGGGTCAGAACCCGTGGCCATCAGGGCCGGGCTGAAGCTGGTACCCGGGCGTGGCAGGGGGGCTCGACAGTGCCCCCTAGAACGGGGTCCGAAAACTTGGTCCATAAATCAAACACGCTTGAATGTAATAATATGAAACTCGGTACACATATAGATCTCATCGATTCATATATCCTTTGTACTTTTACTTTTTACCCCAGCCCAACAGGAAGTCGGCTATTATGGTTTGTTTGGAAGCGTATGCCCCTGGAATTCGATATACTCCTCCTAGAGAATTCAACCAATCGCCACGAAACTCGGTCAGCATGAAGTCAAGACATTGAGGATGAAAAGTTGCCAGGGGATTTTTGATATCTCGAACGGTTTGGCTGTGGCGAGGAAACGAATTTATGGCGAATAAAGGAAACAGGAAGTGTGTTATAACTTCTGCATACATTAACTGATCTTGATGAAACTTCAGCAGTGTGTTCGCTGTAAGAGTCCGATCACATGGATGTGACTATTGTGAGTCAAAGTTATAGCGCCACCAACTGGCAGCAGGAAGTGTGTCACTTCCTAAAGGCTTTGAAATCACCCTCTTATTTTTACCCAATTTGCTTCAAACTTTATGTGTATAATGTAGACACACGGTAGATGTAGACCTGAGAAAGGATTATTGATATCTTAGATACTGTTGCCGTGGCAACGCATCAAACTTTATTATTCTTTGTTGATGCTTTTGAGACTCTTAACATACTTGAAATTGCATGAAACCCGACAGACACATCACATTTATTAGACAGTAGATATGTGCAGAGTTTCAGAAACGGGCATGGTGAGAGCAATTAGAGAATAATGTTTAAGTTTAAAAACAGCCAGAATGGTTGTTTAGTCAAAAAAAATTTTTTTCCAAATCATACATAGTGTTATACTGCCCTCTTGTGTTCAAAATCAGGTAAAAAGCGAAAGTAAAATAAGGACGTCTGCACAATTCATTAATAATGGTGCAGAGTAGAGTGAGCTTTTTCAATTAATTCCTATGGAAGTAGGAATGAACTAAACAACGTTCGCTCTGTTCTGCTCGTCCCTCACCGTGGGCGCGCAGAGTTATGAATGCCCGTGCAGCTGTGAGCATTTTAGTTTCATTTTAAAATTAGCGCCATTTCGGGGGACGTATTACTTTAATTTATTTAACAAAAACACAATGTTGTGTTTAATTGCGAGTGTACACAAATATAAGTAAACACTTTGACGTTTGAATGATGTCCTGTATGAAGAAAATGACGGAGTATGTTTCACTGTTCAATCGCGCTGAGCCACCCAGACCCCCACACACACACTGACACACACACACACACACACACACACACACACACACACACACACACACACACACAATAATAAAACATTCAACCTAACATATACAAATTACACTGCTATGTTGAAATAGTCAGTAGTACAATTTGTATCATTCACAGTAAGCACCGCTCCACTGTGATTTTTCCAAGCACATTTTTGCACAAGTGAAGAGGATGATTTTTTCCGTCGATATTGGAACGTGAGTGAAGTACAAAGCCTGTAATGAAGAATAGTTTAGCATCCAAATACATCGCAAATGTTGCAACATTTAGATTCTAAAGAGAGATTTACGTGAGCCTAACACCACTTACTTTTACTTTTGTTTTAAATTATTTCGTTTTGGCTTTATTATAGTTATTTTTTTATTTGTGTTCTGTTCTGAATATCATTAAATTTAAAGGATTTGTTGTGGAATATTTTGAGTGTATAATCAAATAACACTAAACCGTCACTAGGTGTCGCCAGGCGACCGTCTTAATGAGCGGGTCATTGATTCATTCGTTCAAACGATTCGTTTGAACGACTGAGTCATTCATGAATGAGACAGATGTTTATGGATTGGTCATTGAATCTTTGAGTCAACCAATTTGTTCAAAATGCTGAATCATTCAGTAATGAGAAAACACGTTGCTGTGAGATGCAATGGTTCTGCTGTGATCTTTGTTTAACTATTTTCGCTGCTGAAACAGAAGAACAGTCAATATTGCATCTAAAATGTAAGTGACTTGACACGTGTGTGTGTGTGTGTGTGTGTGTGTGTGCGTGTGAGTGCGTGCGTGCGTGTGTGTGTGTGTGTGTGTGTGTGTGTGCAATCAATCCCAGGTAAGAGGCATGAATAATGAGAATTGGACTTCTAGGAGTGAGGTTAATATTCCGGAGATGGTTCCCTCGGATTGTGAAAAGGAGGCGGCGCGGGAGTGGCCAGGCATTGCGCTACTTCTGTTTCAAAGTTTAAAACAATGCTAATATCATTTTTTTGAACGATTTCATTACAAATGTTTATTTTATATATTTATAAAATATTATAAAATATAATAACTATGTTTTGTCCTATTAACAAAAGACAGGCAATGTACTATTAACAAATGTTAATAGTTTTTTAAAAGTTAAAATGATACTTTATGCATTTGTTTTGTGTCAGATGATTAACAATATAAATTAAACAAAGCTTAAAACAAACAAAATAATAAAACGAAAACAAAGCTTGAACATTTTATTTAATTGAAAAGCCTTTTTGAAATAAAATGTGTTTTTTTCCCTCTGAAATAGCAAAAGCATCGCACACTTAGCTGTACCTGCTCTAAATAAATAATAGTATTTAAATAAAAATACAAAATCGAAATAAATAAATTATATAAAACAAAATCAAATCAAAGAAAATAAATCTTATTAAAGTTATGCAGGCACACATTTAACAATAATTTTCAAGTGACAAATAAAATCAATCAAAATTCCTTACACATGGAGTTAATCCTGACGATTCCTGAGGCGCCTTTCCTCATGACACTCGCTTTTTTTTTCGAAGATATATTTTCTTTGGTTTGATTTTGTTTTTGTAATAATTTATTTTATTTAGTTCGATTTTGTATTTTTATTGAATTACTCTTTTTTATTTAGAGCAGGTACAGCTAGTGTGTGATGCTTTTGCTATTTCAGAGGAAAACAATAATTTTATTTAATTAATAATTTTTGTTTCAGTCCACCATATAATTATGTTGTGTTTGATCTATGGAAAAAAGTTAGTTGTGAAATGGTTGAATATTAACAAAAGTTAATAGTTTTTTACAAGTTAGAATAATACGATATATATATATATATAAACAAGCCGGTGGCACCGCCACCCCGGTGCCTTTACGGTTACTGTGCATGACGGGCAATATCGTAACTCCGCTTTGACCTTTGAGAAGATGTGTGCTATAGAGCTTGCATTGGTGTGGGCTCTGCAAAAGTGTGTGTGTGTGTGTGAGGCGTGATTGAACAATGTAGACATATATATATATATATATATATATATATAAAGGCACCGGGGTGGCGGTGCCACCGGCTTGTTTATATATATATATATATATATATATATATATATATATATATATATATATATGAATATAGCTGCGAGCAGCGATGAAGGGCCAAAGCCGGCGGCACCGCCACTCCGGTGCCTTTAGGTAACTAAAGGCACCGGGGTTGCGGTGCCACCGGCTTGGGCCCGTAATCGCTGCTCGCAGCTATATTTATTATTTTACTACCTTTTGGGCACTTTTGGGGGCCTTAACGTGCTCGAAAACTCTTGAAACTTTGCACACATCTCAGAACCCGCGGCCATCAGGGCCGGGCTGAAGCTGGTACCCGGGCGTGGCAGGGGGGCTCGACAGCGCCCCCTGGAACGGGGTTTGAACACTTGGTCCATAAATCAAACACGCTTGCATGTAATAATATGAAACTCAGTACACATATAGATCTCATCGGTTCATATATACTTCATGCTCTTACTTTTTACCCCAGCCCAACAGGAAGTCGGCTATTAAGGGTTGTTTGGAAAACACATGCAATGGAATGTGAAATACTCCTCCTAGAGAATTCAAACACACGGCACGAAACTCGGTCAGCATGAAGTCAAGACACTGAGGATGAAAAATTGCCAGGGGATTTTTGATATCTCGAACGGTTTGGCCGTGGCGAGTAAACGAAATTATGGCGAGAAACGTGAAACAGGAAGTGTGTTATAACTACTGCATACATTAACTAATCTTGATGAAACTTCAGCAGTGTGTTCGTTGTAAGAGCCCGATCACATGGATGTGACTATTGTGAGTCAAAGTTATAGCGCCACCAACTGGAAGCAGGAAGTGTGTCACTTTCAAAATGCTTTTAAATCACCCTCTTATTTTTACCCGATTTGCTTCAAACTTCATGTGCATAATGTAGACACACGCCAGATGTAGACCTGTGAAAGGATTATTGATATCTTAGATACTGTTGCCATGGCAATGCATCAAACATTAATATTCCTTTTTTTAAGCTTTTTCATGCTTTTTTATGCTTTCGGGCACTTTTGGGGTTCTTAACGTGCTCGAAAACTCTTGAAACTTTGCACACGGGACAAAACCCGCGGCCATCAGGGCCAGGCTGAAGCTGGTACCCGGGCGTGGCAGGGGGGCTCGACAGCGCCCCCTTGAACGGGTCAGACAATTTGGTCCATATATCCAACACGCTTTACCCTATTTGCTTCAAACTTGATGTGTATAATGTAGACACAAGCCAGATGTAGACCTGTGAAAGGATTGTTGATATCTTAGATGCTGTTGCCGTGACAACGCATCAAACTTTAATATTCTTTTTGGATACTTTTGAGATTCTTAGCGCACTTTTGGGGCCCTTAACGTGCTCAAAAACTCTTGAAACTTTGCACACGGGTCAGAAACCGCGGCCATCAGGGCCGGGCTGAAGCTGGTACCCGGGCGTGGCAGGGGGGCTCGACAGCGCCCCCTGGAATGGGGTCCGAAAACTTGGTCCATAAATCAAACAGGCTTTACCCGATTTGCTTCAAACTTGATGTGTATAATGTAGACACACGCCAGATTTAGACCTGTGAAAGGATTGTTGATATCTTAGATGCTGTTGCCGTGACAACGCATCAAACTTTAATATTCTTTTTGGATACTTTTGAGACTCTCAGCGCACTTTGGGGGCCCTTAACGTGCTCAAAAACTCTTGAAACTTTGCACACGGGTCAGAACCCGTGGCCATCAGGGCCGGGCTGAAGCTGGTACCCGGGCGTGGCAGGGGGGCTCGACAGTGCCCCCTGGAACGGGGTCCGAAAACTTGGTCCATAAATCAAACACGCTTGAATGTAATAATATGAAACTCGGTACACATATAGATCTCATCGATTCATATATCCTTTGTACTTTTACTTTTTACCCCAGCCCAACAGGAAGTCGGCTATTATGGTTTGTTTGGAAGCGTATGCCCCTGGAATTCGATATACTCCTCCTAGAGAATTCAACCAATCGCCACGAAACTCGGTCAGCATGAAGTCAAGACATTGAGGATGAAAAGTTGCCAGGGGATTTTTGATATCTCGAACGGTTTGGCTGTGGCGAGGAAACGAATTTATGGCGAATAAAGGAAACAGGAAGTGTGTTATAACTTCTGCATACATTAACTGATCTTGATGAAACTTCAGCAGTGTGTTCGCTGTAAGAGTCCGATCACATGGATGTGACTATTGTGAGTCAAAGTTATAGCGCCACCAACTGGCAGCAGGAAGTGTGTCACTTCCTAAAGGCTTTGAAATCACCCTCTTATTTTTACCCAATTTGCTTCAAACTTTATGTGTATAATGTAGACACACGGCAGATGTAGACCTGAGAAAGGATTATTGATATCTTAGATACTGTTGCCGTGGCAACGCATCAAACTTTATTATTCTTTGTTGATGCTTTTGAGACTCTTAACATACTTGAAATTGCATGAAACCCGACAGACACATCACATTTATTAGACAGTAGACATGTGCAGAGTTTCAGAAACGGGCATGGTGAGAGCAATTAGAGAATAATGTTTAAGTTTAAAAACAGCCAGAATGGTTGTTTAGTCAAAAAAATTTTTTTTCCAAATCATACATAGTGTTATACTGCCCTCTTGTGTTCAAAATCAGGTAAAAAGCGAAAGTAAAATAAGGACGTCTGCACAATTCATTAATAATGGTGCAGAGTAGAGTGAGCTTTTTCAATTAATTCCTATGGAAGTAGGAATGAACTAAACAACGTTCGCTCTGTTCTGCTCGTCCCTCACCGTGGGCGCGCAGAGTTATGAATGCCCGTGCAGCCGTGAGCATTTTAGTTTCATTTTAAAATTAGCGCCATTTCGGGGGACGTATTACTTTAATTTATTTAACAAAAACACAATGTTGTGTTTAATTGCGAGTGTACACAAATATAAGTAAACACTTTGACGTTTGAATGATGTCCTGTATGAAGAAAATGACGGAGTATGTTTCACTGTTCAATCGCGCTGAGCCACCCAGACCCCCACACACACACTGACACACACACACACACACACACACACACACACACACACACACACACACACACACACACACACACACACACACACACACACACAAACAAACACACACACACACACACACACAATAATAAAACATTCAACCTAACATATACAAATTACACTGCTATGTTGAAATAGTCAGTAGTACAATTTGTATCATTCACAGTAAGCACCGCTCCACTGTGATTTTTCCAAGCACATTTTTGCACAAGTGAAGAGGATGATTTTTTCCGTCGATATTGGAACGTGAGTGAAGTACAAAGCCTGTAATAAAGAATAGTTTAGCATCCAAATACATCGCAAATGTTGCAACATTTAGATTCTAAAGAGAGATTTACGTGAGCCTAACACCACTTACTTTTACTTTTGTTTTAAATTATTTCGTTTTGGCTTTATTATAGTTATTTTTTTATTTGTGTTCTGTTCTGAATATCATTAAATTTAAAGGATTTGTTGTGGAATATTTTGAGTGTATAATCAAATAACACTAAACCGTCACTAGGTGTCGCCAGGCGACCGTCTTAATGAGCGGGTCATTGATTCATTCGTTCAAACGATTCGTTTGAACGACTGAGTCATTCATGAATGAGACAGATGTTTATGGATTGGTCATTGAATCTTTGAGTCAACCAATTTGTTCAAAATGCTGAATCATTCAGTAATGAGAAAACACGTTGCTGTGAGATGCAATGGTTCTGCTGTGATCTTTGTTTAACTATTTTCGCTGCTGAAACAGAAGAACAGTCAATATTGCATCTAAAATGTAAGTGACTTGACACGTGTGTGTGTGTGTGTGTGTTGTGCGTGCGTGTGAGTGCGTGCGTGCGTGTGTGTGTGTGTGTGTGTGTGTGTGTGTGTGCAATCAATCCCAGGTAAGAGGCATGAATAATGAGAATTGGACTTCTAGGAGTGAGGTTAATATTCCGGAGATGGTTCCCTCGGATTGTGAAAAGGAGGCGGCGCGGGAGTGGCCAGGCATTGCGCTACTTCTGTTTCAAAGTTTAAAACAATGCTAATATCATTTTTTTGAACGATTTCATTACAAATGTTTATTTTATATATTTATAAAATATTATAAAATATAATAACTATGTTTTGTCCTATTAACAAAAGACAGGCAATGTACTATTAACAAATGTTAATAGTTTTTTAAAAGTTAAAATGATACTTTATGCATTTGTTTTGTGTCAGATGATTAACAATATAAATTAAACAAAGCTTAAAACAAACAAAATAATAAAACGAAAACAAAGCTTGAACATTTTATTTAATTGAAAAGCCTTTTTGAAATAAAATGTGTTTTTTTCCCTCTGAAATAGCAAAAGCATCGCACACTTAGCTGTACCTGCTCTAAATAAATAATAGTATTTAAATAAAAATACAAAATCGAAATAAATAAATTATATAAAACAAAATCAAATCAAAGAAAATAAATCTTATTAAAGTTATGCAGGCACACATTTAACAATAATTTTCAAGTGACAAATAAAATCAATCAAAATTCCTTACACATGGAGTTAATCCTGACGATTCCTGAGGCGCCTTTCCTCATGACACTCGCTTTTTTTTTCGAAGATATATTTTCTTTGGTTTGATTTTGTTTTTGTAATAATTTATTTTATTTAGTTCGATTTTGTATTTTTATTGAATTACTCTTTTTTTATTTAGAGCAGGTACAGCTAGTGTGTGATGCTTTTGCTATTTCAGAGGAAAACAATAATTTTATTTAATTAATAATTTTTGTTTCAGTCCACCATATAATTATGTTGTGTTTGATCTATGGAAAAAAGTTAGTTGTGAAATGGTTGAATATTAACAAAAGTTAATAGTTTTTTACAAGTTAGAATAATACGATATATATATATATATAAACAAGCCGGTGGCACCGCCACCCCGGTGCCTTTATGGTTACTGTGCATGACGGGCAATATCGTAACTCCGCTTTGACCTTTGAGAAGATGTGTGCTATAGAGCTTGCATTGGTGTGGGCTCTGCAAAAGTGTGTGTGTGTGTGTGAGGCGTGATTGAACAATGTAGACATATATATATATATATATATATAAAGGCACCGGGGTGGCGGTGCCACCGGCTTGTTTATATATATATATATATATATATATATATATATATATATGAATATAGCTGCGAGCAGCGATGAAGGGCCAAAGCCGGCGGCACCGCCACTCCGGTGCCTTTAGGTAACTAAAGGCACCGGGGTTGCGGTGCCACCGGCTTGGGCCCGTAATCGCTGCTCGCAGCTATATTTATTTATTATTATTATTATTATTTTACTACCTTTTGGGCACTTTTGGGGGCCTTAACGTGCTCGAAAACTCTTGAAACTTTGCACACATCTCAGAACCCGCGGCCATCAGGGCCGGGCTGAAGCTGGTACCCGGGCGTGGCAGGGGGGCTCGACAGCGCCCCCTGGAACGGGGTTTGAACACTTGGTCCATAAATCAAACACGCTTGCATGTAATAATATGAAACTCAGTACACATATAGATCTCATCGGTTCATATATACTTCATGCTCTTACTTTTTACCCCAGCCCAACAGGAAGTCGGCTATTAAGGGTTGTTTGGAAAACACATGCAATGGAATGTGAAATACTCCTCCTAGAGAATTCAAACACACGGCACGAAACTCGGTCAGCATGAAGTCAAGACACTGAGGATGAAAAATTGCCAGGGGATTTTTGATATCTCGAACGGTTTGGCCGTGGCGAGTAAACGAAATTATGGCGAGAAACGTGAAACAGGAAGTGTGTTATAACTACTGCATACATTAACTAATCTTGATGAAACTTCAGCAGTGTGTTCGTTGTAAGAGCCCGATCACATGGATGTGACTATTGTGAGTCAAAGTTATAGCGCCACCAACTGGAAGCAGGAAGTGTGTCACTTTCAAAATGCTTTTAAATCACCCTCTTATTTTTACCCGATTTGCTTCAAACTTCATGTGCATAATGTAGACACACGCCAGATGTAGACCTGTGAAAGGATTATTGATATCTTAGATACTGTTGCCATGGCAATGCATCAAACATTAATATTCCTTTTTTTAAGCTTTTTCATGCTTTTTTATGCTTTCGGGCACTTTTGGGGTTCTTAACGTGCTCGAAAACTCTTGAAACTTTGCACACGGGACAAAACCCGCGGCCATCAGGGCCAGGCTGAAGCTGGTACCCGGGCGTGGCAGGGGGGCTCGACAGCGCCCCCTTGAACGGGTCAGACAATTTGGTCCATATATCCAACACGCTTTACCCTATTTGCTTCAAACTTGATGTGTATAATGTAGACACAAGCCAGATGTAGACCTGTGAAAGGATTGTTGATATCTTAGATGCTGTTGCCGTGACAACGCATCAAACTTTAATATTCTTTTTGGATACTTTTGAGATTCTTAGCGCACTTTTGGGGCCCTTAACGTGCTCAAAAACTCTTGAAACTTTGCACACGGGTCAGAAACCGCGGCCATCAGGGCCGGGCTGAAGCTGGTACCCGGGCGTGGCAGGGGGGCTCGACAGCGCCCCCTGGAATGGGGTCCGAAAACTTGGTCCATAAATCAAACAGGCTTTACCCGATTTGCTTCAAACTTGATGTGTATAATGTAGACACACGCCAGATTTAGACCTGTGAAAGGATTGTTGATATCTTAGATGCTGTTGCCGTGACAACGCATCAAACTTTAATATTCTTTTTGGATACTTTTGAGACTCTCAGCGCACTTTGGGGGCCCTTAACGTGCTCAAAAACTCTTGAAACTTTGCACACGGGTCAGAACCCGTGGCCATCAGGGCCGGGCTGAAGCTGGTACCCGGGCGTGGCAGGGGGGCTCGACAGTGCCCCCTGGAACGGGGTCCGAAAACTTGGTCCATAAATCAAACACGCTTGAATGTAATAATATGAAACTCGGTACACATATAGATCTCATCGATTCATATATCCTTTGTACTTTTACTTTTTACCCCAGCCCAACAGGAAGTCGGCTATTATGGTTTGTTTGGAAGCGTATGCCCCTGGAATTCGATATACTCCTCCTAGAGAATTCAACCAATCGCCACGAAACTCGGTCAGCATGAAGTCAAGACATTGAGGATGAAAAGTTGCCAGGGGATTTTTGATATCTCGAACGGTTTGGCTGTGGCGAGGAAACGAATTTATGGCGAATAAAGGAAACAGGAAGTGTGTTATAACTTCTGCATACATTAACTGATCTTGATGAAACTTCAGCAGTGTGTTCGCTGTAAGAGTCCGATCACATGGATGTGACTATTGTGAGTCAAAGTTATAGCGCCACCAACTGGCAGCAGGAAGTGTGTCACTTCCTAAAGGCTTTGAAATCACCCTCTTATTTTTACCCAATTTGCTTCAAACTTTATGTGTATAATGTAGACACACGGCAGATGTAGACCTGAGAAAGGATTATTGATATCTTAGATACTGTTGCCGTGGCAACGCATCAAACTTTATTATTCTTTGTTGATGCTTTTGAGACTCTTAACATACTTGAAATTGCATGAAACCCGACAGACACATCACATTTATTAGACAGTAGACATGTGCAGAGTTTCAGAAACGGGCATGGTGAGAGCAATTAGAGAATAATGTTTAAGTTTAAAAACAGCCAGAATGGTTGTTTAGTCAAAAAAATTTTTTTTCCAAATCATACATAGTGTTATACTGCCCTCTTGTGTTCAAAATCAGGTAAAAAGCGAAAGTAAAATAAGGACGTCTGCACAATTCATTAATAATGGTGCAGAGTAGAGTGAGCTTTTTCAATTAATTCCTATGGAAGTAGGAATGAACTAAACAACGTTCGCTCTGTTCTGCTCGTCCCTCACCGTGGGCGCGCAGAGTTATGAATGCCCGTGCAGCCGTGAGCATTTTAGTTTCATTTTAAAATTAGCGCCATTTCGGGGGACGTATTACTTTAATTTATTTAACAAAAACACAATGTTGTGTTTAATTGCGAGTGTACACAAATATAAGTAAACACTTTGACGTTTGAATGATGTCCTGTATGAAGAAAATGACGGAGTATGTTTCACTGTTCAATCGCGCTGAGCCACCCAGACCCCCACACACACACTGACACACACACACACACACACACACACACACACACACACACACACACACACACACACAAACACACACACACACACACACACAATAATAAAACATTCAACCTAACATATACAAATTACACTGCTGTGTTGAAATAGTCAGTAGTACAATTTGTATCATTCACAGTAAGCACCGCTCCACTGTGATTTTTCCAAGCACATTTTTGCACAAGTGAAGAGGATGATTTTTTCCGTCGATATTGGAACGTGAGTGAAGTACAAAGCCTGTAATAAAGAATAGTTTAGCATCCAAATACATCGCAAATGTTGCAACATTTAGATTCTAAAGAGAGATTTACGTGAGCCTAACACCACTTACTTTTACTTTTGTTTTAAATTATTTCGTTTTGGCTTTATTATAGTTATTTTTTTATTTGTGTTCTGTTCTGAATATCATTAAATTTAAAGGATTTGTTGTGGAATATTTTGAGTGTATAATCAAATAACACTAAACCGTCACTAGGTGTCGCCAGGCGACCGTCTTAATGAGCGGGTCATTGATTCATTCGTTCAAACGATTCGTTTGAACGACTGAGTCATTCATGAATGAGACAGATGTTTATGGATTGGTCATTGAATCTTTGAGTCAACCAATTTGTTCAAAATGCTGAATCATTCAGTAATGAGAAAACACGTTGCTGTGAGATGCAATGGTTCTGCTGTGATCTTTGTTTAACTATTTTCGCTGCTGAAACAGAAGAACAGTCAATATTGCATCTAAAATGTAAGTGACTTGACACGTGTGTGTGTGTGTGTGTGTGTGTGTGTGCGTGTGAGTGCGTGCGTGCGTGCGTGTGTGTGTGTGTGTGTGTGTGTGTGTGCAATCAATCCCAGGTAAGAGGCATGAATAATGAGAATTGGACTTCTAGGAGTGAGGTTAATATTCCGGAGATGGTTCCCTCGGATTGTGAAAAGGAGGCGGCGCGGGAGTGGCCAGGCATTGCGCTACTTCTGTTTCAAAGTTTAAAACAATGCTAATATCATTTTTTTGAACGATTTCATTACAAATGTTTATTTTATATATTTATAAAATATTATAAAATATAATAACTATGTTTTGTCCTATTAACAAAAGACAGGCAATGTACTATTAACAAATGTTAATAGTTTTTTAAAAGTTAAAATGATACTTTATGCATTTGTTTTGTGTCAGATGATTAACAATATAAATTAAACAAAGCTTAAAACAAACAAAATAATAAAACGAAAACAAAGCTTGAACATTTTATTTAATTGAAAAGCCTTTTTGAAATAAAATGTGTTTTTTTCCCTCTGAAATAGCAAAAGCATCGCACACTTAGCTGTACCTGCTCTAAATAAATAATAGTATTTAAATAAAAATACAAAATCGAAATAAATAAATTATATAAAACAAAATCAAATCAAAGAAAATAAATCTTATTAAAGTTATGCAGGCACACATTTAACAATAATTTTCAAGTGACAAATAAAATCAATCAAAATTCCTTACACATGGAGTTAATCCTGACGATTCCTGAGGCGCCTTTCCTCATGACACTCGCTTTTTTTTTCGAAGATATATTTTCTTTGGTTTGATTTTGTTTTTGTAATAATTTATTTTATTTAGTTCGATTTTGTATTTTTATTGAATTACTCTTTTTTATTTAGAGCAGGTACAGCTAGTGTGTGATGCTTTTGCTATTTCAGAGGAAAACAATAGTTTTATTTAATTAATAATTTTTGTTTCAGTCCACCATATAATTATGTTGTGTTTGATCTATGGAAAAAAGTTAGTTGTGAAATGGTTGAATATTAACAAAAGTTAATAGTTTTTTACAAGTTAGAATAATACGATATATATATATATATAAACAAGCCGGTGGCACCGCCACCCCGGTGCCTTTACGGTTACTGTGCATGACGGGCAATATCGTAACTCCGCTTTGACCTTTGAGAAGATGTGTGCTATAGAGCTTGCATTGGTGTGGGCTCTGCAAAAGTGTGTGTGTGTGTGTGAGGCGTGATTGAACAATGTAGACATATATATATATATATATATAAAGGCACCGGGGTGGCGGTGCCACCGGCTTGTTTATATATATATATATATATATATATATATATATATATATGAATATAGCTGCGAGCAGCGATGAAGGGCCAAAGCCGGCGGCACCGCCACTCCGGTGCCTTTAGGTAACTAAAGGCACCGGGGTTGCGGTGCCACCAGCTTGGGCCCGTAATCGCTGCTCGCAGCTATATTTATTATTATTATTATTATTATTAGGGCCCAAGCCTTGAAAAGGCGAAGGCCCTATTGTTTTCCTTAGGATTATTATTTATTATTATTATTATTATTATTATTTTACTACCTTTTGGGCACTTTTGGGGGCCTTAACGTGCTCGAAAACTCTTGAAACTTTGCACACATCTCAGAACCCGCGGCCATCAGGGCCGGGCTGAAGCTGGTACCCGGGCGTGGCAGGGGGGCTCGACAGCGCCCCCTGGAACGGGGTTTGAACACTTGGTCCATAAATCAAACACGCTTGCATGTAATAATATGAAACTCAGTACACATATAGATCTCATCGGTTCATATATACTTCATGCTCTTACTTTTTACCCCAGCCCAACAGGAAGTCGGCTATTAAGGGTTGTTTGGAAAACACATGCAATGGAATGTGAAATACTCCTCCTAGAGAATTCAAACACACGGCACGAAACTCGGTCAGCATGAAGTCAAGACACTGAGGATGAAAAATTGCCAGGGGATTTTTGATATCTCGAACGGTTTGGCCGTGGCGAGTAAACGAAATTATGGCGAGAAACGTGAAACAGGAAGTGTGTTATAACTACTGCATACATTAACTAATCTTGATGAAACTTAAGCAGTGTGTTCGTTGTAAGAGCCCGATCACATGGATGTGACTATTGTGAGTCAAAGTTATAGCGCCACCAACTGGAAGCAGGAAGTGTGTCACTTTCAAAATGCTTTTAAATCACCCTCTTATTTTTACCCGATTTGCTTCAAACTTCATGTGCATAATGTAGACACACGCCAGATGTAGACCTGTGAAAGGATTATTGATATCTTAGATACTGTTGCCATGGCAATGCATCAAACATTAATATTCCTTTTTTTAAGCTTTTTCATGCTTTTTTATGCTTTCGGGCACTTTTGGGGTTCTTAACGTGCTCGAAAACTCTTGAAACTTTGCACACGGGACAAAACCCGCGGCCATCAGGGCCAGGCTGAAGCTGGTACCCGGGCGTGGCAGGGGGGCTCGACAGCGCCCCCTTGAACGGGTCAGACAATTTGGTCCATATATCCAACACGCTTTACCCTATTTGCTTCAAACTTGATGTGTATAATGTAGACACAAGCCAGATGTAGACCTGTGAAAGGATTGTTGATATCTTAGATGCTGTTGCCGTGACAACGCATCAAACTTTAATATTCTTTTTGGATACTTTTGAGATTCTTAGCGCACTTTTGGGGCCCTTAACGTGCTCAAAAACTCTTGAAACTTTGCACACGGGTCAGAAACCGCGGCCATCAGGGCCGGGCTGAAGCTGGTACCCGGGCGTGGCAGGGGGGCTCGACAGCGCCCCCTGGAATGGGGTCCGAAAACTTGGTCCATAAATCAAACAGGCTTTACCCGATTTGCTTCAAACTTGATGTGTATAATGTAGACACACGCCAGATTTAGACCTGTGAAAGGATTGTTGATATCTTAGATGCTGTTGCCGTGACAACGCATCAAACTTTAATATTCTTTTTGGATACTTTTGAGACTCTCAGCGCACTTTGGGGGCCCTTAACGTGCTCAAAAACTCTTGAAACTTTGCACACGGGTCAGAACCCGTGGCCATCAGGGCCGGGCTGAAGCTGGTACCCGGGCGTGGCAGGGGGGCTCGACAGCGCCCCCTGGAACGGGGTCCGAAAACTTGGTCCATAAATCAAACACGCTTGAATGTAATAATATGAAACTCGGTACACATATAGATCTCATCGATTCATATATCCTTTGTACTTTTACTTTTTACCCCAGCCCAACAGGAAGTCGGCTATTATGGTTTGTTTGGAAGCGTATGCCCCTGGAATTCGATATACTCCTCCTAGAGAATTCAACCAATCGCCACGAAACTCGGTCAGCATGAAGTCAAGACATTGAGGATGAAAAGTTGCCAGGGGATTTTTGATATCTCGAACGGTTTGGCTGTGGCGAGGAAACGAATTTATGGCGAATAAAGGAAACAGGAAGTGTGTTATAACTTCTGCATACATTAACTGATCTTGATGAAACTTCAGCAGTGTGTTCGCTGTAAGAGTCCGATCACATGGATGTGACTATTGTGAGTCAAAGTTATAGCGCCACCAACTGGCAGCAGGAAGTGTGTCACTTCCTAAAGGCTTTGAAATCACCCTCTTATTTTTACCCAATTTGCTTCAAACTTTATGTGTATAATGTAAATACACGGCAGATGTAGACCTGTGAAAGGATTATTGAAATCTTAGATACTGTTGCCATGGCAACGCATCAAACTTTAATATTCTTTTTGGATGCTTTTGAGACTCTTAGCATGCCTGAAATTGCTTAAAATTGCATGAAACTTGACAGACAGATCACATTTATTAGCCAGTAGACATGTGCAAAGTTTCAGAAACGGGCGTGGTGCAGGGGCTCAGTAGCGCCACCTTTTGTGACAAAAGTGTGTGTGGGGGGGGGGGGGGGGTTAGTTTCATCTACAGTTACAAAACTTTTTCAACTTGATGAAAATACATTAAAGATGCTAAATTGTGAACGGATATTGAATATCTCAAACGGTTTTGCTATGGCGAGGGATTATGTCAAAAAAAGAATCAGGAAATGTCTCATATCTTTCTAAAATGTAATTATACACCATTTATTTTTCTATAAAATTATACTAATATTAGAAGTAAACCCATTGTATTCCTTTTTTTCAATTTAAGATTTATGTTTAAGTTTAAAAACAGCCAGAATGGTTGTTTAGCCAAAAAAAATAAATAAAAATCATTCATAGTGCTTTACTGCCCTCTTGTGTTCAAAATCAGGTAGGCCAATTGATGCTACTATGGGAATATTTTCCCACCGTGACTCCGCTGGGGGCTTTAAAATCGCTAACTTGAAAGCGAAAGTAACGGACGTCTCCACAAGACGTGCAGCTGTGAGCATTTTTGTTTCATTTTAAAAGAAGCCCCATTTCGGGGGCGGATTTCTTGAATGTATTTTACAAAATCACAATGTTGTGTTTGATTGCGAGTATCCAAAAATAAGTAAACACTTTGCAGTTTGAATGATCTTCTTGAATAAAATGACGGAGTAGCCAATGTTTCCACTGTTCGATCGCGGACGTCCACACGGACATTGATAATGGTGGCGCGTGCAGAGCGCGTGCTTGAATTGTGAGTTCAATAGTCTATTATTTTTCACGGAAAACACAACAACAAAAGAGTATAATGATAGATTCGCTTAAATAGGCGCTTTTACATAAAATAGCCTATTCCGTCATCATCTTTTCAGTCAGCTCTTCACTCTCGTGATTAATGAAATTTGACTCCTGTTGCTGATATTTGCTGCAACTTTCGTTCAGCTCACAATTTAGTAAGCAAACACGCTTCAAATGTGTTTATTTTATTTTTGTGTATATATATGTGTGTGTATATATATATATATATATATAGCTTATGTTTCAAATATGAGTTAATTAACAATCGTTGGAAAGAATGATACTTTTAAACATATCACTAAACCGTCATTAGGTGTCGCCAGGCGACCGTCTTAATGAGCGAGTCATTGATTCATTCGTTCAAACGATTCGTTCGAACGGCTGAGTCATTCATGAATGAGACAGATTATGGATTGGTCGTTGAATCTTTGAGTCAACCGATTTGTTCAAAATGCTGAATCATTCAGTAATGAGAAAACACGTTGCTGTGAGATGCTCGATGGTTCTGCTGTGATCTTTGTTGAACTATTTTCGCTGCTGAAAAAGAAAAAAAGTCAATATTGCATCTAAAATGTAAGTGATTTGACGTGTGTGTGTGTGTGTGTGTGTGTGATTGTGTCTGTTACAGTGATTGTTTAACCCTTGTTAAAGTTTAGGCTTTGTATTTTTGGATATATATCTTTTTATATATAAAAAAATTGCATACAACCCATATATTTTAAATGTATTGTTTGCTTTAAATTACATTGAGATTTGTATGTTTGGTAATTGAACCTGAATGAATTTTAAATGAATGTGCGATATTTCAGATCATATTTTTGTTTTCCTTAAAATTTGAACTAACACTAACTTTACTCTCATCTGAATGCTAGATTATTTATTTATGTCTAAAATAAAAGCACATTTGATTTTTCTTTTTTAATCAATGTAGAATGTGTAACTGAAAAAATAAACAGATTAGGGCTCTGTTCGAGAACAAGAAATGAAAACCAATGCAATATGATGAATGTCCAAAAGATTTTTTTGCTTTTAAACTATGTGTGTGTGTGTGTGTGTGTGTGTAAGAGATTTTGGTTGGGTGACAGTTGTAGTTTACAGTTTGACAAAAGCACAATGTTGTGTTTTATTGCGATTGTACACAAATATAAGTAAACACTTTGTAGTTTGAATAATGTCCTGTATGAACAAAAGGACGGAGTATGTTTTTATGTCTACATTGTTCAATCACGCCTCACACACACACACACACACACAAACTATTTTTCTAATCAGATCAGGCAAATATTCTGTCTTGGCACACTTCATATAACTTTCAAACTTGTGTACTTATTTCATGTGTCCATTAAGTCCATGAGACCGTAGGGTGTCTCATTTTTCATTTTAGGTTTCAGAAGCTTGCTCACGCATACTTTGTGGTTGATATGTGCCCTCAATGCACACTTTTGCAGAGCCCACACTGATGCAAGCTCTACAGCACACATCTTCTCAAAGGTCAAAGCGGGGTTACGTTATTGCCCGTCACGCACAGTAACCCTAAAGGCACCGGGGGTGGCGGTGCCACCGGCTTGTTTATATATATATATATATATATATATATATATATATATATATATAAATATAGCTGCGAGCAGCGATGAAGGGCCAAAGCCGGCGGCACCGCCACTCCGGTGCCTTTAGGTAATTAAAGGCACCGGGGTTGCGGTGCCACCGGCTTGGGCCCGTAATCGCTGCTCGCAGCTATATTTTATTATTATTATTATTATTTTACTACCTTTTGGGCACTTTTGGGGGCCTTAACGTGCTCGAAAACTCTTGAAACTTTGCACACATCTCAGAACCCGCGGCCATCAGGGCCGGGCTGAAGCTGGTACCCGGGCGTGGCAGGGGGGCTCGACAGCGCCCCCTGGAACGGGGTTTGAACACTTGGTCCATAAATCAAACACGCTTGCATGTAATAATATGAAACTCAGTACACATATAGATCTCATCGGTTCATATATACTTCATGCTCTTACTTTTTACCCCAGCCCAACAGGAAGTCGGCTATTAAGGGTTGTTTGGAAAACACATGCAATGGAATGTGAAATACTCCTCCTAGAGAATTCAAACACACGGCACGAAACTCGGTCAGCATGAAGTCAAGACACTGAGGATGAAAAATTGCCAGGGGATTTTTGATATCTCGAACGGTTTGGCCGTGGCGAGTAAACGAAATTATGGCGAGAAACGTGAAACAGGAAGTGTGTTATAACTACTGCATACATTAACTAATCTTGATGAAACTTCAGCAGTGTGTTCGTTGTAAGAGCCCGATCACATGGATGTGACTATTGTGAGTCAAAGTTATAGCGCCACCAACTGGAAGCAGGAAGTGTGTCACTTTCAAAATGCTTTTAAATCACCCTCTTATTTTTACCCGATTTGCTTCAAACTTCATGTGCATAATGTAGACACACGCCAGATGTAGACCTGTGAAAGGATTATTGATATCTTAGATACTGTTGCCATGGCAATGCATCAAACATTAATATTCCTTTTTTTTAAGCTTTTTCATGCTTTTTTATGCTTTCGGGCACTTTTGGGGTTCTTAACGTGCTCGAAAACTCTTGAAACTTTGCACACGGGACAAAACCCGCGGCCATCAGGGCCAGGCTGAAGCTGGTACCCGGGCGTGGCAGGGGGGCTCGACAGCGCCCCCTTGAACGGGTCAGACAATTTGGTCCATATATCCAACACGCTTTACCCTATTTGCTTCAAACTTGATGTGTATAATGTAGACACAAGCCAGATGTAGACCTGTGAAAGGATTGTTGATATCTTAGATGCTGTTGCCGTGACAACGCATCAAACTTTAATATTCTTTTTGGATACTTTTGAGATTCTTAGCGCACTTTTGGGGCCCTTAACGTGCTCAAAAACTCTTGAAACTTTGCACACGGGTCAGAAACCGCGGCCATCAGGGCCGGGCTGAAGCTGGTACCCGGGCGTGGCAGGGGGGCTCGACAGCGCCCCCTGGAATGGGGTCCGAAAACTTGGTCCATAAATCAAACAGGCTTTACCCGATTTGCTTCAAACTTGATGTGTATAATGTAGACACACGCCAGATTTAGACCTGTGAAAGGATTGTTGATATCTTAGATGCTGTTGCCGTGACAACGCATCAAACTTTAATATTCTTTTTGGATACTTTTGAGACTCTCAGCGCACTTTGGGGGCCCTTAACGTGCTCAAAAACTCTTGAAACTTTGCACACGGGTCAGAACCCGTGGCCATCAGGGCCGGGCTGAAGCTGGTACCCGGGCGTGGCAGGGGGGCTCGACAGTGCCCCCTGGAACGGGGTCCGAAAACTTGGTCCATAAATCAAACACGCTTGAATGTAATAATATGAAACTCGGTACACATATAGATCTCATCGATTCATATATCCTTTGTACTTTTACTTTTTACCCCAGCCCAACAGGAAGTCGGCTATTATGGTTTGTTTGGAAGCGTATGCCCCTGGAATTCGATATACTCCTCCTAGAGAATTCAACCAATCGCCACGAAACTCGGTCAGCATGAAGTCAAGACATTGAGGATGAAAAGTTGCCAGGGGATTTTTGATATCTCGAACGGTTTGGCTGTGGCGAGGAAACGAATTTATGGCGAATAAAGGAAACAGGAAGTGTGTTATAACTTCTGCATACATTAACTGATCTTGATGAAACTTCAGCAGTGTGTTCGCTGTAAGAGTCCGATCACATGGATGTGACTATTGTGAGTCAAAGTTATAGCGCCACCAACTGGCAGCAGGAAGTGTGTCACTTCCTAAAGGCTTTGAAATCACCCTCTTATTTTTACCCAATTTGCTTCAAACTTTATGTGTATAATGTAGACACACGGCAGATGTAGACCTGAGAAAGGATTATTGATATCTTAGATACTGTTGCCGTGGCAACGCATCAAACTTTATTATTCTTTGTTGATGCTTTTGAGACTCTTAACATACTTGAAATTGCATGAAACCCGACAGACACATCACATTTATTAGACAGTAGACATGTGCAGAGTTTCAGAAACGGGCATGGTGAGAGCAATTAGAGAATAATGTTTAAGTTTAAAAACAGCCAGAATGGTTGTTTAGTCAAAAAAAATTTTTTTCCAAATCATACATAGTGTTATACTGCCCTCTTGTGTTCAAAATCAGGTAAAAAGCGAAAGTAAAATAAGGACGTCTGCACAATTCATTAATAATGGTGCAGAGTAGAGTGAGCTTTTTCAATCAATTCCTATGGAAGTAGGAATGAACTAAACAACGTTCGCTCTGTTCTGCTCGTCCCTCACCGTGGGCGCGCAGAGTTATGAATGCCCGTGCAGCCGTGAGCATTTTAGTTTCATTTTAAAATTAGCGCCATTTCGGGGGACGTATTACTTTAATTTATTTAACAAAAACACAATGTTGTGTTTAATTGCGAGTGTACACAAATATAAGTAAACACTTTGACGTTTGAATGATGTCCTGTATGAAGAAAATGACGGAGTATGTTTCACTGTTCAATCGCGCTGAGCCACCCAGACCCCCACACACACACTGACACACACACACACACACACACACACACACACACACAATAATAAAACATTCAACCTAACATATACAAATTACACTGCTATGTTGAAATAGTCAGTAGTACAATTTGTATCATTCACAGTAAGCACCGCTCCACTGTGATTTTTCCAAGCACATTTTTGCACAAGTGAAGAGGATGATTTTTTCCGTCGATATTGGAACGTGAGTGAAGTACAAAGCCTGTAATAAAGAATAGTTTAGCATCCAAATACATCGCAAATGTTGCAACATTTAGATTCTAAAGAGAGATTTACGTGAGCCTAACACCACTTACTTTTACTTTAGTTTTAAATTATTTCGTTTTGGCTTTATTATAGTTATTTTTTTATTTGTGTTCTGTTCTGAATATCATTAAATTTAAAGGATTTGTTGTGGAATATTTTGAGTGTATAATCAAATAACACTAAACCGTCACTAGGTGTCGCCAGGCGACCGTCTTAATGAGCGGGTCATTGATTCATTCGTTCAAACGATTCGTTTGAACGACTGAGTCATTCATGAATGAGACAGATGTTTATGGATTGGTCATTGAATCTTTGAGTCAACCAATTTGTTCAAAATGCTGAATCATTCAGTAATGAGAAAACACGTTGCTGTGAGATGCAATGGTTCTGCTGTGATCTTTGTTTAACTATTTTCGCTGCTGAAACAGAAGAACAGTCAATATTGCATCTAAAATGTAAGTGACTTGACACGTGTGTGTGTGTGTGTGAGTGCGTGCGTGCGTGTGTGTGTGTGTGTGTGTGTGTGTGTGCAATCAATCCCAGGTAAGAGGCATGAATAATGAGAATTGGACTTCTAGGAGTGAGGTTAATATTCCGGAGATGGTTCCCTCGGATTGTGAAAAGGAGGCGGCGCGGGAGTGGCCAGGCATTGCGCTACTTCTGTTTCAAAGTTTAAAACAATGCTAATATCATTTTTTTGAACGATTTCATTACAAATGTTTATTTTATATATTTATAAAATATTATAAAATATAATAACTATGTTTTGTCCTATTAACAAAAGACAGGCAATGTACTATTAACAAATGTTAATAGTTTTTTAAAAGTTAAAATGATACTTTATGCATTTGTTTTGTGTCAGATGATTAACAATATAAATTAAACAAAGCTTAAAACAAACAAAATAATAAAACGAAAACAAAGCTTGAACATTTTATTTAATTGAAAAGCCTTTTTGAAATAAAATGTGTTTTTTTCCCTCTGAAATAGCAAAAGCATCGCACACTTAGCTGTACCTGCTCTAAATAAATAATAGTATTTAAATAAAAATACAAAATCGAAATAAATAAATTATATAAAACAAAATCAAATCAAAGAAAATAAATCTTATTAAAGTTATGCAGGCACACATTTAACAATAATTTTCAAGTGACAAATAAAATCAATCAAAATTCCTTACACATGGAGTTAATCCTGACGATTCCTGAGGCGCCTTTCCTCATGACACTCGCTTTTTTTTTCGAAGATATATTTTCTTTGGTTTGATTTTGTTTTTGTAATAATTTATTTTATTTAGTTCGATTTTGTATTTTTATTGAATTACTCTTTTTTTATTTAGAGCAGGTACAGCTAGTGTGTGATGCTTTTGCTATTTCAGAGGAAAACAATAATTTTATTTAATTAATAATTTTTGTTTCAGTCCACCATATAATTATGTTGTGTTTGATCTATGGAAAAAAGTTAGTTGTGAAATGGTTGAATATTAACAAAAGTTAATAGTTTTTTACAAGTTAGAATAATACGATATATATATATATATAAACAAGCCGGTGGCACCGCCACCCCGGTGCCTTTACGGTTACTGTGCATGACGGGCAATATCGTAACTCCGCTTTGACCTTTGAGAAGATGTGTGCTATAGAGCTTGCATTGGTGTGGGCTCTGCAAAAGTGTGTGTGTGTGTGTGAGGCGTGATTGAACAATGTAGACATATATATATATATATATATAAAGGCACCGGGGTGGCGGTGCCACCGGCTTGTTTATATATATATATATATATATATATATATATGAATATAGCTGCGAGCAGCGATGAAGGGCCAAAGCCGGCGGCACCGCCACTCCGGTGCCTTTAGGTAACTAAAGGCACCGGGGTTGCGGTGCCACCGGCTTGGGCCCGTAATCGCTGCTCGCAGCTATATTTATTATTATTATTATTATTTTACTACCTTTTGGGCACTTTTGGGGGCCTTAACGTGCTCGAAAACTCTTGAAACTTTGCACACATCTCAGAACCCGCGGCCATCAGGGCCGGGCTGAAGCTGGTACCCGGGCGTGGCAGGGGGGCTCGACAGCGCCCCCTGGAACGGGGTTTGAACACTTGGTCCATAAATCAAACACGCTTGCATGTAATAATATGAAACTCAGTACACATATAGATCTCATCGGTTCATATATACTTCATGCTCTTACTTTTTACCCCAGCCCAACAGGAAGTCGGCTATTAAGGGTTGTTTGGAAAACACATGCAATGGAATGTGAAATACTCCTCCTAGAGAATTCAAACACACGGCACGAAACTCGGTCAGCATGAAGTCAAGACACTGAGGATGAAAAATTGCCAGGGGATTTTTGATATCTCGAACGGTTTGGCCGTGGCGAGTAAACGAAATTATGGCGAGAAACGTGAAACAGGAAGTGTGTTATAACTACTGCATACATTAACTAATCTTGATGAAACTTCAGCAGTGTGTTCGTTGTAAGAGCCCGATCACATGGATGTGACTATTGTGAGTCAAAGTTATAGCGCCACCAACTGGAAGCAGGAAGTGTGTCACTTTCAAAATGCTTTTAAATCACCCTCTTATTTTTACCCGATTTGCTTCAAACTTCATGTGCATAATGTAGACACACGCCAGATGTAGACCTGTGAAAGGATTATTGATATCTTAGATACTGTTGCCATGGCAATGCATCAAACATTAATATTCCTTTTTTTAAGCTTTTTCATGCTTTTTTATGCTTTCGGGCACTTTTGGGGTTCTTAACGTGCTCGAAAACTCTTGAAACTTTGCACACGGGACAAAACCCGCGGCCATCAGGGCCAGGCTGAAGCTGGTACCCGGGCGTGGCAGGGGGGCTCGACAGCGCCCCCTTGAACGGGTCAGACAATTTGGTCCATATATCCAACACGCTTTACCCTATTTGCTTCAAACTTGATGTGTATAATGTAGACACAAGCCAGATGTAGACCTGTGAAAGGATTGTTGATATCTTAGATGCTGTTGCCGTGACAACGCATCAAACTTTAATATTCTTTTTGGATACTTTTGAGATTCTTAGCGCACTTTTGGGGCCCTTAACGTGCTCAAAAACTCTTGAAACTTTGCACACGGGTCAGAAACCGCGGCCATCAGGGCCGGGCTGAAGCTGGTACCCGGGCGTGGCAGGGGGGCTCGACAGCGCCCCCTGGAATGGGGTCCGAAAACTTGGTCCATAAATCAAACAGGCTTTACCCGATTTGCTTCAAACTTGATGTGTATAATGTAGACACACGCCAGATTTAGACCTGTGAAAGGATTGTTGATATCTTAGATGCTGTTGCCGTGACAACGCATCAAACTTTAATATTCTTTTTGGATACTTTTGAGACTCTCAGCGCACTTTGGGGGCCCTTAACGTGCTCAAAAACTCTTGAAACTTTGCACACGGGTCAGAACCCGTGGCCATCAGGGCCGGGCTGAAGCTGGTACCCGGGCGTGGCAGGGGGGCTCGACAGTGCCCCCTGGAACGGGGTCCGAAAACTTGGTCCATAAATCAAACACGCTTGAATGTAATAATATGAAACTCGGTACACATATAGATCTCATCGATTCATATATCCTTTGTACTTTTACTTTTTACCCCAGCCCAACAGGAAGTCGGCTATTATGGTTTGTTTGGAAGCGTATGCCCCTGGAATTCGATATACTCCTCCAAGAGAATTCAACCAATCGCCACGAAACTCGGTCAGCATGAAGTCAAGACATTGAGCATGAAAAATTGCCAGGGGATTTTTGATATCTCGAACGGTTTGGCCGTGACGAGGAAACGAATTTATGGCGAGAAACGTGAAACAGGAAGTGTGTTATAACTTCAGCATACAGTAACTGATCTTGATGAAACTTCAACAGTGTGTTCGCTGTAAGAGGCCGATCACATGGATGTGACTATTGTGAGTCAAAGTTATAGCGCCACCAACTGGCAGCAGGAAGTGTGTCACTTTCAAAATACTTTGAAATCACCCTCTTATTTTTACCCGATTTGCTTCAAACTTGATGTGTATAATGTAAATACACGGCAGATGTAGACCTGTGAAAGGATTATTGATATCTTAGATACTGTTGCAGTGACAACGCATCAAACTTTAATATTCTTTTTGGATGCTTTTGAGACTCTTAGCATGCCTGAAATTGCTTAAAATTGCATGAAACTTGACAGACAGATCACATTTATTAGCCAGTAGACATGTGCAAAGTTTCAGAAACGGGCGTGGTGCAGGGGCTCAGTAGCGCCACCTTTTGTGACAAAAGTGTGTGTGTGGGGGGGGGTTAGTTTCATCTACAGTTACAAAACTTTTTCAACTTGATGAAAATACTTTAAAGATGCTAAATTGTGAACGGATATTGAATATCTCAAACGGTTTTGCTATGGCGAGGGATTATGTCAAAAAAAGAATCAGGAAATGTCTCATATCTTTCTAAAATGTAATTATACACCATTTATTTTTCTATAAAATTATACTAATATTAGAAGTAAACCCATTGTCTTCCTTTTTTTCAATTTAAGATTTATGTTTAAGTTTAAAAACAGCCAGAATGGTTGTTTAGCCAAAAAAATAAAAAAAATTAAAATCATTCATAGTGCTTTACTGCCCTCTTGTGTTCAAAATCAGGTAGGCCAATTGATGCTACTATGGGAATATTTTCCCACCGTGACTCCGCTGGGGGCTTTAAAATCGCTAACTTGAAAGCGAAAGTAACGGACGTCTCCACAAGACGTGCAGCTGTGAGCATTTTCGTTTCATTTTAAAAGAAGCCCCATTTCGGGGGCGGATTTCTTGAATGTATTTTACAAAATCACAATGTTGTGTTTGATTGCGAGTATCCAAAAATTAGTAAACACTTTGCAGTTTGAATGATCTTCTTGAATAAAATGACGGAGTAGCCAATGTTTCCACTGTTCGATCGCGGACGTCCACACGGACATTGATAATGGTGGCGCGTGCAGAGCGCGTGCTTGAATTGTGAGTTCAATAGTCTATTATTTTTCACGGAAAACACAACAACAAAAGAGTATAATGATAGATTCGCTTAAATAGGCGCTTTTACATAAAATAGCCTATTCCGTCATCATCTTTTCAGTCAGCTCTTCACTCTCGTGATTAATGAAATTTGACTCCTGTTGCTGATATTTGCTGCAACTTTCGTTCAGCTCACAATTTAGTAAGCAAACACGCTTCAAATGTGTTTATTTTATTTTTGTGTATATATATGTGTGTATATATATATATATATTATATATATATATATATATATATAGCTTATGTTTCAAATATGAGTTAATTAACAATCGTTGGAAAGAATGATACTTTTAAACATATCACTAAACCGTCATTAGGTGTCGCCAGGCGACCGTCTTAATGAGCGAGTCATTGATTCATTCGTTCAAACGATTCGTTCGAACGGCTGAGTCATTCATGAATGAGACAGATTATGGATTGGTCGTTGAATCTTTGAGTCAACCGATTTGTTCAAAATGCTGAATCATTCAGTAATGAGAACGCGTTGCTGTGAGATGCTCGATGGTTCTGCTGTGATCTTTGTCGAACTATTTTCGCTGCTGAAACAGAAAAAAAGTCAATATTGCATCTAAAATGTAAGTGATTTGACGTGTGTGTGTGTGTGTGTGTGTGTGTGATTGTGTCTGTTACAGTGATTGTTTAACCCTTGTTAAAGTTTAGGCTTTGTATTTTTGGATATATATCTTTTTATATATAAAAAAATTGCATACAACCCATATATTTTAAATGTATTGTTTGCTTTAAATTACATTGAGATTTGTATGTTTGGTAATTGAACCTGAATGAATTTTAAATGAATGTGCGATATTTCAGATCATATTTTTGTTTTCCTTAAAATTTGAACTAACACTAACTTTACTCTCATCTGAATGATAGATTATTTATTTATGTCTAAAATAAAAGCACATTTGATTTTTCTTTTTTAATCAATGTAGAATGTGTAACTGAAAAAATAAACAGATTAGGGCTCTGTTCGAGAACAAGAAATGAAAACCAATGCAATATGATGAATGTCCAAAAGATTTTTTTGCTTTTAAACTATGTGTGTCTGTGTGTGTGTGTGTGTGTGTGTGTGTGTGTGTGTGTGTGTGTGTGTGTAAGAGATTTTGGTTGGGTGACAGTTGTAGTTTACAGTTTGACAAAAGCACAATGTTGTGTTTTATTGCGATTGTACACAAATATAAGTAAACACTTTGTAGTTTGAATAATGTCCTGTATGAACAAAAGGACGGAGTATGTTTTTATGTCTACATTGTTCAATCACGCCTCACACACACACACACACACACAAAAACTATTTTTCTAATCAGATCAGGCAAATATTCTGTCTTGGCACACTTCATATAACTTTCAAACTTGTGTACTTATTTCATGTTTCCATTAAGTCCATGAGACCGTAGGGTGTCTCATTTTTCATTTTAGGTTTCAGAAGGTTGCTCACGCATACTTTGTGGTTGATATGTGCCCTCAATGCACACTTTTGCAGAGCCCACACTGATGCAAGCTCTACAGCACACATCTTCTCAAAGGTCAAAGCGGGGTTACGTTATTGCCCGTCACGCACAGTAACCCTAAAGGCACCGGGGTGGCGGTGCCACCGGCTTGTTTATATATATATATATATATATATATATATATATATATATTAGTGCTGGGCCGTTATCGGCGTTAACGTGCTGCGTTAACGTGAGACTCTTATCGGGCGATAAAAAAAATATCGCCGTTAATCAAAGTTGTTTTGGGATCATAAATAGCTTTTTCGAATATCGTTATATTTTCGCGCAATTCTAATGTGTAGTAGGCTATGACGCCGCGCCTACTGTCACAGATCGCGCAGTAGGGTATTTTCCTGTCAGGGACACAAGGTGTACTTTTACTTTGTTACGTTGGGCGACGTTCCTCTCGTTACTTTATTTTAATGCAATACGTTGTTAAATGAGTTTATTCCAAGCGCGCTGTGTCCTTTGTATGGGCATGAGCGATGCTCATTTACAAATGAATCAGTCTTTTGAGTCGATTCTGTTCACAGACTTCATCAAACAAGTTGTCAGATGATCTGTCTAAATCGGTTCGCGAATCAGTTGATCTGTTCAGTTCCTCGCGCACTGAATCGTCTGAAGCGCTTTCAATTCACACTCGGAGTCGAAACAGGAAGATTTAAGAGCATCACGAGCGTTGGATGAAGTGGCCGATCTACAGTCTAGTCTAGTGAATGCAAATCTGCAAATGCATCATGTTTTTGCCAGCGATGAAGATCTTTATTAGTTGAACATCTTCGTAAGCTGTCTGTGAATGAATGATTCCACAGGACGATACATTCGATTTCATTTCATTCAGGTAATACATTTTGTGTGTATTGCGCGTGTATTGCGCAGTGGCATAATCACACGAATAGTTTACATTGATTGAAACTAATTTGTTTAAAAAATGAGGCTATTGCAGTAACAAGGCAGGTTCACATAAAATTCTTATGACATATGATGGCATTATTTTTTGATCTAACGAGCATTGGCGATGCAAAAACGGACTGTCGTGCGTATTGTTTTTTTCTTCATCCAATTAGCCTACTATGTTTAAAAAAAAGGACGAAAACATGTTACTTGTTCAATTAATAAACAGTTTGTTTGATGACAAATCGCTAAAGATGAAATTGGCCTCCCTTTCTGTCATTGCGTTTTTTTTTTTTTTTTTTTTTTTTTTACGATATTCGGCTTTTGCTCCTCGATTGTCGAATGGCATTTTTGGCAGAAATGCACATCCCTACGCGAGGCAAACTATTCTCAAAGACTTACTTTTAGTCATTATTTGGGTAGCACACATATTCTGAATGCCTTCGGGAGAATTCAAATGAGCCATTTTAATCTAGATTAATCTAGATTAATTTCAATATTAATCTAGATTAATCTAGATTAAAAAAATTAATCTATGCCCACCTCTAATATATATATATATATATATATATATATATATAAACAAGCCGGTGGCACCGCCACCCCGGTGTGCAAAAGTGTGCATATAAATATAGCTGCGAGCAGCGATGAAGGGCCAAAGCCGGCGGCACCGCCACTCCGGTGCCTTTAGGTAATTAAAGGCACCGGGGTTGCGGTGCCACCGGCTTGGGCCCGTAATCGCTGCTCGCAGCTATATTTATTATTATTATTATTATTATTATTATTATTTTACTACCTTTTGGGCACTTTTGGGGGCCTTAACGTGCTCGAAAACTCTTGAAACTTTGCACACATCTCAGAACCCGCGGCCATCAGGGCCGGGCTGAAGCTGGTACCCGGGCGTGGCAGGGGGGCTCGACAGCGCCCCCTGGAACGGGGTTTGAACACTTGGTCCATAAATCAAACACGCTTGCATGTAATAATATGAAACTCAGTACACATATAGATCTCATCGGTTCATATATACTTCATGCTCTTACTTTTTACCCCAGCCCAACAGGAAGTCGGCTATTAAGGGTTGTTTGGAAAACACATGCAATGGAATGTGAAATACTCCTCCTAGAGAATTCAAACACACGGCACGAAACTCGGTCAGCATGAAGTCAAGACACTGAGGATGAAAAATTGCCAGGGGATTTTTGATATCTCGAACGGTTTGGCCGTGGCGAGTAAACGAAATTATGGCGAGAAACGTGAAACAGGAAGTGTGTTATAACTACTGGATACATTAACTAATCTTGATGAAACTTCAGCAGTGTGTTCGTTGTAAGAGCCCGATCACATGGATGTGACTATTGTGAGTCAAAGTTATAGCGCCACCAACTGGAAGCAGGAAGTGTGTCACTTTCAAAATGCTTTTAAATCACCCTCTTATTTTTACCCGATTTGCTTCAAACTTCATGTGCATAATGTAGACACACGCCAGATGTAGACCTGTGAAAGGATTATTGATATCTTAGATACTGTTGCCATGGCAATGCATCAAACATTAATATTCCTTTTTTTAAGCTTTTTCATGCTTTTTTATGCTTTCGGGCACTTTTGGGGTTCTTAACGTGCTCGAAAACTCTTGAAACTTTGCACACGGGACAAAACCCGCGGCCATCAGGGCCAGGCTGAAGCTGGTACCCGGGCGTGGCAGGGGGGCTCGACAGCGCCCCCTTGAACGGGTCAGACAATTTGGTCCATATATCCAACACGCTTTACCCTATTTGCTTCAAACTTGATGTGTATAATGTAGACACAAGCCAGATGTAGACCTGTGAAAGGATTGTTGATATCTTAGATGCTGTTGCCGTGACAACGCATCAAACTTTAATATTCTTTTTGGATACTTTTGAGATTCTTAGCGCACTTTTGGGGCCCTTAACGTGCTCAAAAACTCTTGAAACTTTGCACACGGGTCAGAAACCGCGGCCATCAGGGCCGGGCTGAAGCTGGTACCCGGGCGTGGCAGGGGGGCTCGACAGCGCCCCCTGGAATGGGGTCCGAAAACTTGGTCCATAAATCAAACAGGCTTTACCCGATTTGCTTCAAACTTGATGTGTATAATGTAGACACACGCCAGATTTAGACCTGTGAAAGGATTGTTGATATCTTAGATGCTGTTGCCGTGACAACGCATCAAACTTTAATATTCTTTTTGGATACTTTTGAGACTCTCAGCGCACTTTGGGGGCCCTTAACGTGCTCAAAAACTCTTGAAACTTTGCACACGGGTCAGAACCCGTGGCCATCAGGGCCGGGCTGAAGCTGGTACCCGGGCGTGGCAGGGGGGCTCGACAGCGCCCCCTGGAACGGGGTCCGAAAACTTGGTCCATAAATCAAACACGCTTGAATGTAATAATATGAAACTCGGTACACATATAGATCTCATCGATTCATATATCCTTTGTACTTTTACTTTTTACCCCAGCCCAACAGGAAGTCGGCTATTATGGTTTGTTTGGAAGCGTATGCCCCTGGAATTCGATATACTCCTCCTAGAGAATTCAACCAATCGCCACGAAACTCGGTCAGCATGAAGTCAAGACATTGAGGATGAAAAGTTGCCAGGGGATTTTTGATATCTCGAACGGTTTGGCTGTGGCGAGGAAACGAATTTATGGCGAATAAAGGAAACAGGAAGTGTGTTATAACTTCTGCATACATTAACTGATCTTGATGAAACTTCAGCAGTGTGTTCGCTGTAAGAGTCCGATCACATGGATGTGACTATTGTGAGTCAAAGTTATAGCGCCACCAACTGGCAGCAGGAAGTGTGTCACTTCCTAAAGGCTTTGAAATCACCCTCTTATTTTTACCCAATTTGCTTCAAACTTTATGTGTATAATGTAAATACACGGCAGATGTAGACCTGTGAAAGGATTATTGAAATCTTAGATACTGTTGCCATGGCAACGCATCAAACTTTAATATTCTTTTTGGATGCTTTTGAGACTCTTAGCATGCCTGAAATTGCTTAAAATTGCATGAAACTTGACAGACAGATCACATTTATTAGCCAGTAGACATGTGCAAAGTTTCAGAAACGGGCGTGGTGCAGGGGCTCAGTAGCGCCACCTTTTGTGACAAAAGTGTGTGTGGGGGGGGGGGGGGGGGTTAGTTTCATCTACAGTTACAAAACTTTTTCAACTTGATGAAAATACATTAAAGATGCTAAATTGTGAACGGATATTGAATATCTCAAACGGTTTTGCTATGGCGAGGGATTATGTCAAAAAAAGAATCAGGAAATGTCTCATATCTTTCTAAAATGTAATTATACACCATTTATTTTTCTATAAAATTATACTAATATTAGAAGTAAACCCATTGTATTCCTTTTTTTCAATTTAAGATTTATGTTTAAGTTTAAAAACAGCCAGAATGGTTGTTTAGCCAAAAAAAATAAATAAAAATCATTCATAGTGCTTTACTGCCCTCTTGTGTTCAAAATCAGGTAGGCCAATTGATGCTACTATGGGAATATTTTCCCACCGTGACTCCGCTGGGGGCTTTAAAATCGCTAACTTGAAAGCGAAAGTAACGGACGTCTCCACAAGACGTGCAGCTGTGAGCATTTTTGTTTCATTTTAAAAGAAGCCCCATTTCGGGGGCGGATTTCTTGAATGTATTTTACAAAATCACAATGTTGTGTTTGATTGCGAGTATCCAAAAATAAGTAAACACTTTGCAGTTTGAATGATCTTCTTGAATAAAATGACGGAGTAGCCAATGTTTCCACTGTTCGATCGCGGACGTCCACACGGACATTGATAATGGTGGCGCGTGCAGAGCGCGTGCTTGAATTGTGAGTTCAATAGTCTATTATTTTTCACGGAAAACACAACAACAAAAGAGTATAATGATAGATTCGCTTAAATAGGCGCTTTTACATAAAATAGCCTATTCCGTCATCATCTTTTCAGTCAGCTCTTCACTCTCGTGATTAATGAAATTTGACTCCTGTTGCTGATATTTGCTGCAACTTTCGTTCAGCTCACAATTTAGTAAGCAAACACGCTTCAAATGTGTTTATTTTATTTTTGTGTATATATATGTGTGTGTATATATATATATATATATATATATATATATATATAGCTTATGTTTCAAATATGAGTTAATTAACAATCGTTGGAAAGAATGATACTTTTAAACATATCACTAAACCGTCATTAGGTGTCGCCAGGCGACCGTCTTAATGAGCGAGTCATTGATTCATTCGTTCAAACGATTCGTTCGAACGGCTGAGTCATTCATGAATGAGACAGATTATGGATTGGTCGTTGAATCTTTGAGTCAACCGATTTGTTCAAAATGCTGAATCATTCAGTAATGAGAAAACACGTTGCTGTGAGATGCTCGATGGTTCTGCTGTGATCTTTGTTGAACTATTTTCGCTGCTGAAAAAGAAAAAAAGTCAATATTGCATCTAAAATGTAAGTGATTTGACGTGTGTGTGTGTGTGTGTGTGTGTGATTGTGTCTGTTACAGTGATTGTTTAACCCTTGTTAAAGTTTAGGCTTTGTATTTTTGGATATATATCTTTTTATATATAAAAAAATTGCATACAACCCATATATTTTAAATGTATTGTTTGCTTTAAATTACATTGAGATTTGTATGTTTGGTAATTGAACCTGAATGAATTTTAAATGAATGTGCGATATTTCAGATCATATTTTTGTTTTCCTTAAAATTTGAACTAACACTAACTTTACTCTCATCTGAATGCTAGATTATTTATTTATGTCTAAAATAAAAGCACATTTGATTTTTCTTTTTTAATCAATGTAGAATGTGTAACTGAAAAAATAAACAGATTAGGGCTCTGTTCGAGAACAAGAAATGAAAACCAATGCAATATGATGAATGTCCAAAAGATTTTTTTGCTTTTAAACTATGTGTGTGTGTGTGTGTGTGTGTGTGTGTAAGAGATTTTGGTTGGGTGACAGTTGTAGTTTACAGTTTGACAAAAGCACAATGTTGTGTTTTATTGCGATTGTACACAAATATAAGTAAACACTTTGTAGTTTGAATAATGTCCTGTATGAACAAAAGGACGGAGTATGTTTTTATGTCTACATTGTTCAATCACGCCTCACACACACACACACACACAAAAACTATTTTTCTAATCAGATCAGGCAAATATTCTGTCTTGGCACACTTCATATAACTTTCAAACTTGTGTACTTATTTCATGTGTCCATTAAGTCCATGAGACCGTAGGGTGTCTCATTTTTCATTTTAGGTTTCAGAAGCTTGCTCACGCATACTTTGTGGTTGATATGTGCCCTCAATGCACACTTTTGCAGAGCCCACACTGATGCAAGCTCTACAGCACACATCTTCTCAAAGGTCAAAGCGGGGTTACGTTATTGCCCGTCACGCACAGTAACCCTAAAGGCACCGGGGTGGCGGTGCCACCGGCTTGTTTATATATATATATATATATATATATATATATATATATATATATATATATATATATAAATATAGCTGCGAGCAGCGATGAAGGGCCAAAGCCGGCGGCACCGCCACTCCGGTGCCTTTAGGTAATTAAAGGCACCGGGGTTGCGGTGCCACCGGCTTGGGCCCGTAATCGCTGCTCGCAGCTATATTTATTATTATTATTATTATTATTATTATTATTATTATTTTACTACCTTTTGGGCACTTTTGGGGGCCTTAACGTGCTCGAAAACTCTTGAAACTTTGCACACATCTCAGAACCCGCGGCCATCAGGGCCGGGCTGAAGCTGGTACCCGGGCGTGGCAGGGGGGCTCGACAGCGCCCCCTGGAACGGGGTTTGAACACTTGGTCCATAAATCAAACACGCTTGCATGTAATAATATGAAACTCAGTACACATATAGATCTCATCGGTTCATATATACTTCATGCTCTTACTTTTTACCCCAGCCCAACAGGAAGTCGGCTATTAAGGGTTGTTTGGAAAACACATGCAATGGAATGTGAAATACTCCTCCTAGAGAATTCAAACACACGGCACGAAACTCGGTCAGCATGAAGTCAAGACACTGAGGATGAAAAATTGCCAGGGGATTTTTGATATCTCGAACGGTTTGGCCGTGGCGAGTAAACGAAATTATGGCGAGAAACGTGAAACAGGAAGTGTGTTATAACTACTGCATACATTAACTAATCTTGATGAAACTTCAGCAGTGTGTTCGTTGTAAGAGCCCGATCACATGGATGTGACTATTGTGAGTCAAAGTTATAGCGCCACCAACTGGAAGCAGGAAGTGTGTCACTTTCAAAATGCTTTTAAATCACCCTCTTATTTTTACCCGATTTGCTTCAAACTTCATGTGCATAATGTAGACACACGCCAGATGTAGACCTGTGAAAGGATTATTGATATCTTAGATACTGTTGCCATGGCAATGCATCAAACATTAATATTCCTTTTTTTAAGCTTTTTCATGCTTTTTTATGCTTTCGGGCACTTTTGGGGTTCTTAACGTGCTCGAAAACTCTTGAAACTTTGCACACGGGACAAAACCCGCGGCCATCAGGGCCAGGCTGAAGCTGGTACCCGGGCGTGGCAGGGGGGCTCGACAGCGCCCCCTTGAACGGGTCAGACAATTTGGTCCATATATCCAACACGCTTTACCCTATTTGCTTCAAACTTGATGTGTATAATGTAGACACAAGCCAGATGTAGACCTGTGAAAGGATTGTTGATATCTTAGATGCTGTTGCCGTGACAACGCATCAAACTTTAATATTCTTTTTGGATACTTTTGAGATTCTTAGCGCACTTTTGGGGCCCTTAACGTGCTCAAAAACTCTTGAAACTTTGCACACGGGTCAGAAACCGCGGCCATCAGGGCCGGGCTGAAGCTGGTACCCGGGCGTGGCAGGGGGGCTCGACAGCGCCCCCTGGAATGGGGTCCGAAAACTTGGTCCATAAATCAAACAGGCTTTACCCGATTTGCTTCAAACTTGATGTGTATAATGTAGACACACGCCAGATTTAGACCTGTGAAAGGATTGTTGATATCTTAGATGCTGTTGCCGTGACAACGCATCAAACTTTAATATTCTTTTTGGATACTTTTGAGACTCTCAGCGCACTTTGGGGGCCCTTAACGTGCACGAAAACTCTTGAAACTTTGCACACAGGTCAGAACCCGCGGCCATCAGGGCCGGGCTGAAGATGGTACCCGGGCGTGGCAGGGGGGCTCGACAGCGCCCCCTGGAACGGGGTGCGAAAACTTGGTCCATAAATCAAACACGCTTGCATGTAATAATATGAAACTCGGTAGACATATAGATCTCATCGGTTCATATATCCTTTGTACTTTTACTTTTTACCCCAGCCCAACAGGAAGTCGGCTATAATGGTTTGTTTGGAAGCGTATGCCCCTGGAATTCGATATACTCCTCCTAGAGAATTCAACCAATCGCAACGAAACTCGGTCAGCATGAAGTCAAGACATTGAGGATGAAAAATTGCCAGGGGATTTTTGATATCTCGAACGATTTGGCCGTGGCGAGGAAACGAATTTATGGCGAATAATGGAAACAGGAAGTGTGTTATAACTTCTGCATACATTAACTGATCTTGATGAAACTTCAACAGTGTGTTCGCTGTAAGAGGCCGATCACATGGATGTGACTATTATGAGTCAAAGTTATAGCGCCACCAACTGGCAGCAGGAAGTGTGTCACTTTCAAAATGCTTTGAAATCACCCTCTTATTTTTACCCGATTTGCTTCAAACTTGATGTGTATAATGTAGACACTCGCCAGATGTAGACCTGTGAAAGGATTATTGATGTCTTAGATACTGTTGCCATGGCAACGCATCAAACTTTAATATTGTTTTTGGATGCTTTTGAGACTCTTAGCATGCCTGAAATTGCTTAAAATTGCATGAAACTCGACAGACAGATCACATTTATTAGCCAGTAGACATGTGCAAAGTTTCAGAAACGGGCGTGGTGCAGGGGCTCAGTAGCGCCACCTTTTGTGACAAAAGTGTGTGTGGGGGGGGGGGGGGGGGGGTTAGTTTCATCTACAGTTACAAAACTTTTTCAACTTGATGAAAATACATTAAAGATGCTAAATTGTGAACGGATATTGAATATCTCAAACGGTTTTGCTATGGCGAGGGATTATGTCAAAAAAAGAATCAGGAAATGTCTCATATCTTTCTAAAATGTAATTATACACCATTTATTTTTCTATAAAATTATACTAATATTAGAAGTAAACCCATTGTATTCCTTTTTTTCAATTTAAGATTTATGTTTAAGTTTAAAAACAGCCAGAATGGTTGTTTAGCCAAAAAAAAAAAAAAAAAAAAAAATCATTCATAGTGCTTTACTGCCCTCTTGTGTTCAAAATCAGGTAGGCCAATTGATGCTACTATGGGAATATTTTCCCACCGTGACTCCGCTGGGGGCTTTAAAATCGCTAACTTGAAAGCGAAAGTAACGGACGTCTCCACAAGACGTGCAGCTGTGAGCATTTTTGTTTCATTTTAAAAGAAGCCCCATTTCGGGGGCGGATTTCTTGAATGTATTTTACAAAATCACAATGTTGTGTTTGATTGCGAGTATCCAAAAATAAGTAAACACTTTGCAGTTTGAATGATCTTCTTGAATAAAATGACGGAGTAGCCAATGTTTCCACTGTTCGATCGCGGACGTCCACACGGACATTGATAATGGTGGCGCGTGCAGAGCGCGTGCTTGAATTGTGAGTTCAATAGTCTATTATTTTTCACGGAAAACACAACAACAAAAGAGTATAATGATAGATTCGCTTAAATAGGCGCTTTTACATAAAATAGCCTATTCCGTCATCATCTTTTCAGTCAGCTCTTCACTCTCGTGATTAATGAAATTTGACTCCTGTTGCTGATATTTGCTGCAACTTTCGTTCAGCTCACAATTTAGTAAGCAAACACGCTTCAAATGTGTTTATTTTATTTTTGTGTATATATATGTGTGTATATATATATATATATATATATATATATATATATATATATATATATATATATATATATATATAGCTTATGTTTCAAATATGAGTTAATTAACAATCGTTGGAAAGAATGATACTTTTAAACATATCACTAAACCGTCATTAGGTGTCGCCAGGCGACCGTCTTAATGAGCGAGTCATTGATTCATTCGTTCAAACGATTCGTTCGAACGGCTGAGTCGTTCATGAATGAGACAGATTATGGATTGGTCGTTGAATCTTTGAGTCAACCGATTTGTTCAAAATGCTGAATCATTCAGTAATGAGAACGCGTTGCTGTGAGATGCTCGATGGTTCTGCTGTGATCTTTGTTGAACTATTTTCGCTGCTGAAACAGAAAAAAAGTCAATATTGCATCTAAAATGTAAGTGACTTGACACGTGTGTGTGTGTGTGTGTGTGCGTGTGAGTGCGTGCGTGCGTGTGTGTGTGTGTGTGTGTGTGTGTGTGCAATCAATCTCAGGTAAGAGGCATGAATAATGAGAATTGGACTTCTAGGAGTGAGGTTAATATTCCGGAGATGGTTCCCTCGGATTGTGAAAAGGAGGCGGCGCGGGAGTGGCCAGGCATTGCGCTACTTTAGTTTCAAAGTTTAAAACAATGCTAATATCATTTTTTTGAACGATTTCATTACAAATGTTTATTTTATATATTTATAAAATATTATAAAATATAATAACTATGTTTTGTCCTATTAACAAAAGACAGGCAATGTACTATTAACAAATGTTAATAGTTTTTTAAAAGTTAAAATGATACTTTATGCATTTGTTTTGTGTCAGATGATTAACAATATAAATTAAACAAAGCTTAAAACAAACAAAATAATAAAACGAAAACAAAGCTTGAACATTTTATTTAATTGAAAAGCCTTTTTGAAATAAAATGTGTTTTTTTCCCTCTGAAATAGCAAAAGCATCGCACACTTAGCTGTACCTGCTCTAAATAAATAATAGTATTTAAATAAAAATACAAAATCGAAATAAATAAATTATATAAAACAAAATCAAATCAAAGAAAATAAATCTTATTAAAGTTATGCAGGCACACATTTAACAATAATTTTCAAGTGACAAATAAAATCAATCAAAATTCCTTACACATGGAGTTAATCCTGACGATTCCTGAGGCGCCTTTCCTCATGACACTCGCTTTTTTTTTCGAAGATATATTTTCTTTGGTTTGATTTTGTTTTTGTAATAATTTATTTTATTTAGTTCGATTTTGTATTTTTATTGAATTACTCTTTTTTATTTAGAGCAGGTACAGCTAGTGTGTGATGCTTTTGCTATTTCAGAGGAAAACAATAATTTTATTTAATTAATAATTTTTGTTTCAGTCCACCATATAATTATGTTGTGTTTGATCTATGGAAAAAAGTTAGTTGTGAAATGGTTGAATATTAACAAAAGTTAATAGTTTTTTACAAGTTAGAATAATACGATATATATATATATATAAACAAGCCGGTGGCACCGCCACCCCGGTGCCTTTACGGTTACTGTGCATGACGGGCAATATCGTAACTCCGCTTTGACCTTTGAGAAGATGTGTGCTATAGAGCTTGCATTGGTGTGGGCTCTGCAAAAGTGTGTGTGTGTGTGTGAGGCGTGATTGAACAATGTAGACATATATATATATATATATATAAAGGCACCGGGGTGGCGGTGCCACCGGCTTGTTTATATATATATATATATATATATATATATATATATATATATATATATATATATATATATATATATATGAATATAGCTGCGAGCAGCGATGAAGGGCCAAAGCCGGCGGCACCGCCACTCCGGTGCCTTTAGGTAACTAAAGGCACCGGGGTTGCGGTGCCACCGGCTTGGGCCCGTAATCGCTGCTCGCAGCTATATTTTTCTTTGTTTTTCTAACCCATTACAGCAGTCAGCATCAAGTGCCATATATCATTTTTAACAGGAGAACTTGAAGTTTCAATCTATCTCATTTAAATAATCCAATTTTACATTTATTTTGTCTTAGAATGGATGAATTTACCAGATTTAAGAAAAACGGCAGCATATTTGTAGTGATTTTTTTTACTCAACTCAAACAAATCCTCCTGAAGTTTTTCCTTTAGAAAGCTGTACTTGGATATTTTACATTTCCAGATGTAATTTTGACTACATGTAACAATCCCTAAGCAAGTTATAGGGATTTATAACAACATTATTATAGGCGATTTTCAGTGAAAAGCTGGTGTTTTTTATACTGACAATTTAGATGTGTCCAAAAAAGTTTAGGAAGTAAAATAAATAGAAACATTGTAGTAGAACACTGAAGCAAAATAAACTTTATATATAAACACACACACACACACACATATACATATAGCCTATATGAACTACTTTGACTTTACCTCAGTTCAAATTTCCAAAGAAAGATGCTAATTGGTCGTGCAAAAGACCAAGAACTATGTTTATTGGTTGAGTAGATGATAGTTTCAACCAATCTGGGCATGGGGTGGGACTAAGCATTAACAGTCATTTATGGTTGGCTCAGAGGAACAAACCGCACGGGTTTCTTTGACGAATCAATGCTGATCAAAACTTGATGACGCAATCACATTCACTACGGAGCTTCTGAATGTCCAAACGCGATTAACCCGATATCACAGGAAAGCCGTGAATCTCCTCTTTATGGGACTTTTTAAAGCATACGAATTGGAGTAGCGGTTCAAAAGTTCTTTAACATTTAAGAACAACAGTTATTTTTTGCCGCCAGCGGCCGTATAGGTCTTTAAGGGTTAATGTATAATTACATTTTTTACACGACTTTTTTCAAAACAAATCGCTACTTTTTTCAAAAAGAATCGCAACTTTTTCCAAAAGAATCGCTACTTTTTCAAAAAGAATCGCTACTTTTCAAAAAGAATCGCAACTTTTTCAAAAAGAATCGCTACTTTTTTTTTTTTTTTAAATCGCTACTTTTCAAAAAGAATCGTTACTTTTTTCAAAAAGAATCGCTACTTTTTCAAAAAGAATAGCTACTTTTTTCAAAAAGAATCGCTATTTTTTTAAAGAATCGCAAATTTTTTTTTAAAAAGAACAATGTAACAAAATAATAATGTAACAAATGTATAATAATAATAATGTAACAAATGTATAACACTGTAATAAATGTATAATAACACTGTAATAAATGTATAATTACATTGTAATAAATGTATAATAACACTGTAATAAACGTATAATTACAACCTTGAAATGAATCGCTACATTTCTCGAAAAGAATCGCTACTTTTTTACTTCAGAAGTAAACAGTGTAGCTGACTTAATGTTTAGCTGACAGAATGTTTATTTTTAAACCACAATTTTTAAACCACAACCCTCTCTAATGTCAGAATGTTTATTTTTAAAAGACAACTTCAATATGTGCTTCTTTTACAGAAATATTTAACGATATCTTTTTCATTTCTAATCCAAACAATGTCAAACTCGGCACTGCACTTACTCGTGCCCGTAGCAAGACACCTGTCAAGTTTGAAATCCATCGGACTAACGGTTCGAGAGATATTCGATTAACAGACACAGGGTATCTGCACACTTTTTAAAGTCAAATTTAAGGCTTTTTAAGACCTTTTTAAGACCTGAAGAAATCAAAATTAATACCTTACATTAGGGGTGCGCAATATTGACAAAAATATATCTCAATATTTTCAAAGTTTTGTTGATGATAATTAGATGATATTTTACTGATTGTGTTTGTGTACTGGTACCATGGCTGGTTTAGGCCTGTTGTTGACAGCTGACTCACGAAGATATTCATATTTTTCATATTCTATGCAGTGGTCAGTTCACAGCAGTAAAAGAAAGTAACATTTTTTATTAAAGGGCAATATTTGCAACCTTAAATTGAGTTCCAGGGGCATTTTCAACCATATATGGACTTCTTTTTTTTTTTTTTACTTAGAGGTATGCATCACCTTTTATGTCAAATTCTAACATTCAAATTAAATTATATTAGAATAATAACACAATACCACTGTTACCAGTTAAATTAAATCATTAAATCAAAATCCATCTTTGCAGTGCAGAGGAGACACAGAAGCAGCATCAGAACTGGCATTAATATATTTATACTCCATTTACAATTGCATGAATAAAGCTATGATATATTCAATTCTTTCAATTCTTAATTCAATATTTAAATATGAACTGATTTCTAATTGTAACATTTTAATTACAGGGTTTAAATGTGAAACTAAAACTGCCAGTAGGCGGCGGCAAGTCACTGTCTCAGGGAGTCATTCATTCATTCAACCGATTTGTTCAAACGGCTGATTCATTCAGGAACTGCAAGTGATTGTTCATTGAATCGCTAAAATGATTCGTTCAAAACGCGGATTTCAGTCAAGAAATCATCGCTGTCTTTTGCATTGAGACTCTGCTACGGTTTCATTTTGAAATTCTCGTCAGCGAAATAAAGGGAAAGCAAACAATATTGTTTATAAAATGTAACAATGTTAATTTAACTGTTATATAAAATAAATATCATATTTGCTATTGTGCACGGGAAAACAGCCCTCTTGCTGATGTAATATTGTATGATAACAACATATGATATATAAAATACAAAAACTTTATACGTCTATTAGTGAACATACCTATAACTGCACTGACACATCACGCAGTGAAAGCAAGCATGAGAGACAAATGCGATGTCAGCTCGCAGTACGCCCTCGTACATAGTTAACGTTAAAGTAAAACAATGATTACAATATCATAATAGACAATACACATCGCACACCACTACGCACATAAAGAATGAACTTACAATTGAACTAAAATTAACCAGCTTTCTTCTCCTCTCCTGCTGTTTCGCGTGCAGGAGACAGACGTAATGCTGGCGCGAATGTGACGCGCAATGTCACGTGAACGAGCAAATCCACAAAGAACGAATAATAAATAAAAAAGTACGCTAATTAGACATTTAGATATGTCTAACTCAAATTGCCATCGAAAATTTAAGACCTTGCATAAGTAAAAATAAGACTTTTTAAGACTTTTTAAGGCCATAAATTTTCAAAATCTAATTTAAGACTTTTTAAGACTTTTTAAGGACCCGCGGACACCCTGCAGACAGACAGACACAAATACAGACGTTCCTGTAATTTATAGACAGATTCTCAATTGGTACTAAGGGGCCTTATCAGACCAGGCAATGTTTTTCCAATCTTCTATTGTCCAATTTTGGTGGGCCTGTATGAATAGCCTCAGTTAGCCTCAGGAGTGGCACTGGTGTGTCTTCTGTTGCTGTAGCCCATCTGCTTCAAGGCTCGATGTGTTGTGCGTTCAGACTCAGAGATGCTCTTCTGAAGACCTTGGTTGTAATGCGTGGTTATTTGAGTTTATGTTGCCTTTCTATCAGCTCAAACCAGCCTGGCCATTCTCCTCTGACCTCTGGCATCAACAAAGCCCACAGAACTGCCGCTCACTGGATATTTTCTCTTTTTTGGACCATTCTCTGTAAACCCTATATGGTTGTGCGTTAAAATCCCAGTAGATCAGCAGTTTCTGAAATACTCAGGCCAGCCTGTCTGGCACCAATACCATAGCATGTTCAAAGTGACTTAAATCACCTTTCTTCCCCATTCTGATGCTCAGTTTGAACTTCAGCAGATTGTCTTGACCATGTCACATGCCTATATGCATAGAGTTGCTGCCATGTGATTGATTGATTATTAGGTATTTGTGTAAACACTTATGGGCAAAAAAAGAACAAAAAGGGCCAAGCCAAAAATGGCAACATATTTAGTGGTCATTTAATGGTCTTAACCATTTTCACAAGTAGTGTCTCCCAGTTTGTTTGAGTTTAATGTGAGACCAAAATTCACTATAGGGTTCAAATCTGGACTCTGACCAGTGACCAGGCCAAAACATGAGCCTGATGGACTTGTTCTCAAGCCACTTGGTTGTCTTTCCAATTTCCCATATTCTGCCAAAAACTACATTGTTTTTCTGAGACGGCAATGTGCATTTGCTTAAATTGTGCTAATTTCCTGACCAATAATATGTGGTTGAGACAAAGCCTAGTGTTTCGCCATTTTGGGTTTGGCGTTTTTTTGTTGTTGTTTTTTTTGCCTAGGAGTGTATGTTAAATAAAATGCTGTTTACACCATGAAACTGTGCAAATAAATTCAATATTGCAAGGAATGTCTGCACACTTACATGTGCCAGTGCTCAAACAAGTGTCTTCAAATGAAAAAGGAGTTTTACACTCTTCCTTGACATAGATCACAAAAGATGAATAGATATGTTAGACAGAAAAGAGAAAAGGAGAAATGAGCAGAGGTTGTGCGAGGGATGACTCATGGACAGTGTCAGAGAGTGCTTGTCTTGTTTTGATGTACAATACCGACGCCTGAGATCAGCCAGGGACAAATATGGCCGTATCAGATTTCACAGAACTAGAGGGCCAATACAGAAATTGCTTATAACCTTGAAAAGACAGACCTTGAGAGAGAAAGAGAGAATTATAGTGCAAAGGAACGTATAGAGCATCCTTTGACAGCACTCTGGATAAAAAAGGTTTTAAAATGTCGCAAAAAATGAGAAAGCTTCATACAGATTCACAACACTATTCTTTTGCAGACTTGGCCCGACGACTTTTTATGTAAATATGAGATTTGCATGAGTTTTATCAAATTTTCCTTTCAAATTATAGATGATAAATATGGTCTCAAAGGTCCCCTTTAGTCTATAAATCTAATTAGCACTTCTGCACCCTCAGCCACACAGGACAGACGTTTAGTTTGAAACAGAAGATCTGAGCCTTTGTTTTTCAGTCAGTACAAGCCATTAAAGTTGCATTTAGCTCATACATCATTATCACTGTTATCTGCATCTCTCAGTGGAGGATTACTCCTAGTAAAACATGAAAAGTGAAGGTTAAGAACACAATAACAGAGATTAGAATCGTTCCTTATCTCTGAGGAACTTGCCGGCTTAAACAGAGCTAACTTGCTGCTTATATGCCTGTGTATCAGGTAATTGGAAAGTTCTGCTCGGCTGGAACCTGCGCCGCCTCCAGTGATGTTGGTCACACTCTTTCCTCTCTTGTTCTGTAAGGGAATAAAGGCTCTGTGGGTGCGCAGCCTGAGCCCCGATAAGGAGAATGTTAGGAGGGCTAGTGATGGTACTCGGATTATACTTCCACAATCCCTCCATCTAGATTTATCTGAGGACAAACTGCCTAGAAAACTTCTCCAAAGCCATAGCATCTTTTTTGTTCAAGTTCTTAGGATTGGAATATGCCAAAGGCTAATCTGTGCCAGAATCTCTTTGCTGCGAGACTATTTTCCCACACGGATGAATGTGAATTATTCAAAGAGATGAGGCAGATTATTTGGGAGGGAGACTGGTTGATGCACTTTAAATTCAGCTGTTTTTAATCTGAATCCACTTAATTAGTCGCTTTAGTTTGAAGAGGTTTTGGCGTGCCGTGAGTTTATTTAAATTCACTTCTTAGAGTGATTTTCCAGCCACCGTTGCCATCAGCTTGCTGAATTGAACTAAAGAAGAGCTGATCTAAATTAACCATCAACTCCCAGCTAGAAACAAAAGCCTATTCTCTTGAAAACAAAAGCAGTTTTTTGTAAAATGAAAAACTTGAGGCAATGAATAAGCAACAGCAACATAATCATTTGATTGTGGATACTGAAGAGTGAAAATCTGTTTGCAACAAAACAAAGAATCTCTCTCAACGGTTTTTGCTTAACAAGAGTACCTTCATTAATTCGATTTTTGCTCCCTCCCTTCAATCCCATTCTCATGCCTTCCAGGAGCAAAGACGAAGCTATTACTGCTTTTGATAGAGCGCTTCTGTAATTAAAAAATAATGCTTACATCCGCTGCTTCAACTTAAAATAGAAGATATCACTAAGAATAAAATATTTAAGGTCCATACAGTAACATCTTATCACAGGCCCCATTCCTCTTAGCAAAAACATTAATTACCTACAGTGTATAATTGAGTTCTATAAAGCTTTATGAAGAACTTTTGCGTTTTAATGCAGTTCTGCTTTTAACAAATGAGCTGCACGTTTATTTAGTTCCAGAAAAAAACTGTAATTAGCATATTAGGCTGTGCAGTCAGTACACCCTATAGTACGCCATAACAGAGTTTCTGACACATACCCAAAAATATCTCCTATTCCAGCTGAGCTCTCATTAGTCACTGGAGTTGTTATTAATGTGCTTCAGCCTTTCTACTCAATCCTCCATATAACCCGCGGCTGTAGAGTGATGGTGACGAGTAACAGGGAAAACTACACATGCACTTTCCATGAATATGATACAAAATAAATAAAAAAAAAAATTTTCTTAACAAATGGTGCTTAAAGGGATAGTTCACCTAAAAATTCAAACTCTGTCATCATGGTTGTACCAAAATTGTATGACTTTCTTCTGTGGAACATGAAAGAAGATATTTTGAGAAATGAAGAGTGTTTTGTCCATGGGCAACAAAACAGTATGGTTAAATTTGTTTTTCTTTTCTAAATATCCCCTTCCTTCCTAAAAGAGGATCCTTTTTATCCTCTTTTAAATTTTATTTCAGATGATCTGTTTTATTTTGTATTCATTTATATTTCTTATTTATCATTCAGATTTGACAAATTTTTTGGCATTTTTGAACCCAGATTTTTGTGTAAACTATACTAGAATGGCTAACAGCTGCAAATTTAAAAAAAATGAAGATGTCATAAATTTCCCATACGATTTAATATATATTTCCCTTGAACTGACTTGTCTGTATCATCTAGTACTTTTCATGCTAGGTAAATTTGATGTGAAATAACACATTATCAGACATATCTAACAGGTCAGAGAATAAAAACATGGGTTTTGTGCCTCTACTGCTTTTATAAGTCACCTGAGCTTAGATGAACGATTTTAATAGTAGTCCTGCCATTGACACTTTCACTTTACAGCCCTATTTCATAATGCAATTTAACATGTTCTCAATGTTTTTCCTCGCACTGCTCTCCCCGGTGGAAAGCGCTTTCCCATCTTAAGTGCCTTTCCATTATTCTAAAAGCCCAAGTGTAAAATCGACCCATGGATGAATGAGGGGAAGAGTCAACAAAACAAGAGAACTCAGGGGAACATATCACCCATAAGGCATAGCACGCCTCTAAAAAACATACAATTGACAGGAAAGCTGCTGGAAAGTGAGAATTAATTTGTTCAGTAATGACAACCGAATATACAGACATACACGACAGCTGGTTTTGTCTGATTCAAGTATACACCACTTTCATTGCACATAGTGTCCATGGTCCAAAAGTGATGATTCATATTGCAATTTAAGCTTTGTATTGCCAAATCCAAAGGGTAAATGGAGCCTTTATAATTGAAATCATGACCAGCACAAGGCTTGATCTTGACCCTCAGGAAGACTCTCCGCTCTATATGTATCATGGAGACTGACCTGATACTGTAAGTGCAGACACAGTAACTTCAGCTGTGAGTTAGCTCTACTATTCAAGTGACCAATTTATTATCGATCTTTCCATTTAGCTGTTGTTGTCTGGTGAAGCTTTCCATCATGGCCTTCACTGTGTAAGAATAATATAAAAGGAGGTTCATCCCTTTTGCAGCCCCCACACAATTATTTGTCGTTCAGGAATTATTAAACATGCCACAGATTTATCAGTACACATATATCTCAACCTTGACAGGCTTAATGTTTTTCTTTCATACAGTCATTCTGCTTTCTGTCATTTCCCTTCCCTTCATGAATTATTAATACACCCACATGCTCTGTCTGTGTAAAATGTCCTTCAAAGGCCATGTGTTAATAACTAATTGAGGTATTCAAAAACCCAGTGCATGGGCATAAAAGACCATAAAGTAACTGTACAAAGTACAGTATAAACATTCTATCACGTCTCTAGACATATCACACAACTTACACGTTTCAAAAGAATACTTTGTTTTTTATAAAAATACTTTTATTTAACAAGGATGCATTAAATTGATCAAAGGTAACAGTAAAGACTTTCAAATATGTTTGTTTGAATATTCCATTTATAAAAAAAATCCTAAAATAATGTATCACTGTTTTCACAAAAATATTAAGCAGCACAACTGCTTTCATCATTGATAATTATAAGAAATGTTTCTTGAGCAGCAAATCAGCATGATTTTTGAAGGATCATGTGACATTGAAGACTGGAGTAATGCCTGCTGAAATTTGATTTAAAGGAGCTGTATGTAAGAAATTTATTTCAATTAATCATAAAAAGTCCCTGATATGTCACTAGACATTAAGAAATCATGTTTATTTCAAATACTTATATCACTGACAACAGTAGGGCTAGGATATTGTCATTTAAAAAGTGGACTTGCAGCCCTCAACTGATGTTGATGTTGTGTTTTGGTCTGATGCGCCACCCTCCACCTATCCACCAATCACGAAGTCAGTAGTGTTTCGGGATCCGGGTTGCCAGCTTTGCTCTAATATACCCTAACTGTAGTCGGATAAAGATGTCTAAATCAAAAAGACCTTGTTATGATTCAGAAATTCATCGTGACAAAGTCAGAAATAAAACCAGAATTTGCATTGGAGATGCTTTTGAAAGATGGAGACGGCTGAAAACGGAGAAGAATTTGAACACAGACGCCAACGTTGCTAATTTTCTCCTGGACAGGTCAGAATGATCTATGCTTGGCTAACTTGTACTTGATGTCAATGGACATTTCATATATTCATGACAGTCGAACAAAGTTATGCATGTTCGTGCAAAGTAACGTAACGTAAGCTCACATGGACGTATGCTAACATTAGTAATGTATTATAGGAGCCAGTTTCTCTGTCCTTATGCTGAGACGCAGAGGAAAACAACATTAGCACTCCCATTATGGCAATTTGAAGCGTAATTGAGACAAGCCTAACTTTACCTCAGAAAAAATGATTCGTCATTCGTTCTTCGCGTATATCGTGGACTAAGTTACACATGCTGCAAGTTGACCTGTATGAACATTGCTAATCAAGTTTAGTTACTCTAACAATATTTTATGATGAAACTGAAAACAACCCTGTGATAGCCATTGGTGATATTGAATTTGTCCGGCGTTATAATTGCTGTGGTAAATGTATTTATTGTGGATTTATTTTTCCACAGACTTTTTTTTTAAATTGTAATTGTATTTATATGTTCAATATAACGAAATAAAATCAAATTAAATATCAAATCAAAAACGCTTATCTCTTCAGCTATTATGGCCCCAGCACCTCAACACCCAGCTCAACACCTTAACACACCAAAAACGTGTGTACGTCTCGTCGTCACTTGCCATTGGAAGCAGCCTACGTTTCTGCTGAATCCTGCAGCTAATCTCGCAACCTCGAGTCAGGGGGTAGGGGGAGGGGATACAGCGCTCTATGGTATTTTTAAAGTGATTGCAGTACCAGTTTTGGCCATAATCCTACATACGGCTCCTTTAATTACATTTTAAAATACATAAATTGGAATAATATTTCACAACATTATTTTTAACTGTATTTTTGATCAAATAAATGCATCCCTGATAGACAAATGAGACACTCTTTTAAACACAAACAAAGAAACGCACGCACGCACACAAACTCATAACGACCCAAAAGTTTTCAAAGGTGCTGTATTAGACGGTGGGCCGAGGCCCCGTATCTGCTTTACTTTTCGAAATGAATGATCCCCATGGAGGGAGAACCTGAATTTGTAAAGTTGGGACAGTTGTTTTATTCTTAACGATGTGAAAAGTGTTGCCACTCCCATTTATTTCACATTTTTCCCCGAAATCATAATGCACGACCGTAAATATGCAGGCAAACGCGGTTGCCTACTATATCAGTCGAGCCAATAGCGTGGCAAGATACTGACATAGGATTATTATTAACCAATCAGATGTAGCTTATTTAGAACAGTTGTTACACTGATGATTCAGCTGTCAGACACGAACAGCATCTGCGGCGGAAGCACAGTGACAATCGCCAAGGACATTGTTTTTGTGATTGTAAGTATTCATTTAATTAGAATATGATATCTATGACAAATGTTTGTTTTGTACATTGTGTTGTTCAAACGTATGTAAGCGTCTCGTTAGTGTCGTTTTAAGTAGGGTACTTTCAGCTGGCTAACTGGCAGTAGCTAGCATGTCTAACGTTAGGTCACAGCTCTGAACCAAAACTACGACATTACTAGTAGATTAATGCATCCTTCATTTTAATTCTAAAATCTAAACCAAGTTAATCTCATATATATATATATATATATATATATATATATATAATCTCAATCATATAATCTCAATCATACGATCTCTTGCGATCGTATGCAGGAGATTAGCTTGGTTTAGATTTTGGAATTAAAATGAATATAAGCGTCTCGTTAGTGTCGTTTTAAGTAGGGTAGTTTCAGCTGGCTAACTAGCAGTAGCTAGCATAATGCGATTACATATTTGATTTGGTGTAAAGTTTAAGTACTTAATTCTAACGGTAACACTTCGTCCAACTCACATAGGCTACAGCTCCACTGTATGTCCGCGGATAATTACCCCAGACTGTTTTGCAAAACGTTCGCCAAAAACTCATGTGTCACGTTTGTGTCTGTTTTGATCTTCTGTTTGTCTTCAGTATTTGTCACATGTCCTTTGTTTTCCTGCCACTCATATATCTCCATGCCAACCGTCATTATTCCATCATCATCACCTGTGTATTGTTAATTACCTTCATCTGTGTCACCTGGTTTTGTTCATCAGTGTGTGTATTTAGTTCGTTCAGTTCAGTCAGTCTTTGTCTGTAGTTGAAGTTATATGTTTGTGTGCGAGTTGTTCCAGCCAGCCAGCCAGCCAGCCAGCCAGCCAGCCAGCCAGCCAGCCAGCCAGCCAGCCAGCCAGCCAGCCAGCCAGCCAGCCAGCCAGCCAGCCAGCCAGCCAGCCAGCCAGCCAGCCAGCCAGCCAGCCAGCCAGCCAGCCAGCCAGCCAGCCAGCCAGCCAGCCAGCCAGCCAGCCAGCCAGCCAGCCAGCCAGCCAGCCAGCCAGCCAGCCAGCCAGCCAGCCAGCCAGCCAGCCAGCCAGCCAGCCAGCCAGCCAGCCAGCCAGCCAGCCAGCCAGCCAGCCAGCCAGCCAGCCAGCCAGCCAGCCAGCCAGCCAGCCAGCCAGCCAGCCAGCCAGCCAGCCAGCCAGCCAGCCAGCCAGCCAGCCAGCCAGCCAGCCAGCCAGCCAGCCAGCCAGCCAGCCAGCCAGCCAGCCAGCCAGCCAGCCAGCCAGCCAGCCAGCCAGCCAGCCAGCCAGCCAGCCAGCCAGCCAGCCAGCCAGCCAGCCAGCCAGCCAGCCAGCCAGCCAGCCAGCCAGCCAGCCAGCCAGCCAGCCAGCCAGCCAGCCAGCCAGCCAGCCAGCCAGCCAGCCAGCCAGCCAGCCAGCCAGCCAGCCAGCCAGCCAGCCAGCCAGCCAGCCAGCCAGCCAGCCAGCCAGCCAGCCAGCCAGCCAGCCAGCCAGCCAGCCAGCCAGCCAGCCAGCCAGCCAGCCAGCCAGCCAGCCAGCCAGCCAGCCAGCCAGCCAGCCAGCCAGCCAGCCAGCCAGCCAGCCAGCCAGCCAGCCAGCCAGCCAGCCAGCCAGCCAGCCAGCCAGCCAGCCAGCCAGCCAGCCAGCCAGCCAGCCAGCCAGCCAGCCAGCCAGCCAGCCAGCCAGCCAGCCAGCCAGCCAGCCAGCCAGCCAGCCAGCCAGCCAGCCAGCCAGCCAGCCAGCCAGCCAGCCAGCCAGCCAGCCAGCCAGCCAGCCAGCCAGCCAGCCAGCCAGCCAGCCAGCCAGCCAGCCAGCCAGCCAGCCAGCCAGCCAGCCAGCCAGCCAGCCAGCCAGCCAGCCAGCCAGCCAGCCAGCCAGCCAGCCAGCCAGCCAGCCAGCCAGCCAGCCAGCCAGCCAGCCAGCCAGCCAGCCAGCCAGCCAGCCAGCCAGCCAGCCAGCCAGCCAGCCAGCCAGCCAGCCAGCCAGCCAGCCAGCCAGCCAGCCAGCCAGCCAGCCAGCCAGCCAGCCAGCCAGCCAGCCAGCCAGCCAGCCAGCCAGCCAGCCAGCCAGCCAGCCAGCCAGCCAGCCAGCCAGCCAGCCAGCCAGCCAGCCAGCCAGCCAGCCAGCCAGCCAGCCAGCCAGCCAGCCAGCCAGCCAGCCAGCCAGCCAGCCAGCCAGCCAGCCAGCCAGCCAGCCAGCCAGCCAGCCAGCCAGCCAGCCAGCCAGCCAGCCAGCCAGCCAGCCAGCCAGCCAGCCAGCCAGCCAGCCAGCCAGCCAGCCAGCCAGCCAGCCAGCCAGCCAGCCAGCCAGCCAGCCAGCCAGCCAGCCAGCCAGCCAGCCAGCCAGCCAGCCAGCCAGCCAGCCAGCCAGCCAGCCAGCCAGCCAGCCAGCCAGCCAGCCAGCCAGCCAGCCAGCCAGCCAGCCAGCCAGCCAGCCAGCCAGCCAGCCAGCCAGCCAGCCAGCCAGCCAGCCAGCCAGCCAGCCAGCCAGCCAGCCAGCCAGCCAGCCAGCCAGCCAGCCAGCCAGCCAGCCAGCCAGCCAGCCAGCCAGCCAGCCAGCCAGCCAGCCAGCCAGCCAGCCAGCCAGCCAGCCAGCCAGCCAGCCAGCCAGCCAGCCAGCCAGCCAGCCAGCCAGCCAGCCAGCCAGCCAGCCAGCCAGCCAGCCAGCCAGCCAGCCAGCCAGCCAGCCAGCCAGCCAGCCAGCCAGCCAGCCAGCCAGCCAGCCAGCCAGCCAGCCAGCCAGCCAGCCAGCCAGCCAGCCAGCCAGCCAGCCAGCCAGCCAGCCAGCCAGCCAGCCAGCCAGCCAGCCAGCCAGCCAGCCAGCCAGCCAGCCAGCCAGCCAGCCAGCCAGCCAGCCAGCCAGCCAGCCAGCCAGCCAGCCAGCCAGCCAGCCAGCCAGCCAGCCAGCCAGCCAGCCAGCCAGCCAGCCAGCCAGCCAGCCAGCCAGCCAGCCAGCCAGCCAGCCAGCCAGCCAGCCAGCCAGCCAGCCAGCCAGCCAGCCAGCCAGCCAGCCAGCCAGCCAGCCAGCCAGCCAGCCAGCCAGCCAGCCAGCCAGCCAGCCAGCCAGCCAGCCAGCCAGCCAGCCAGCCAGCCAGCCAGCCAGCCAGCCAGCCAGCCAGCCAGCCAGCCAGCCAGCCAGCCAGCCAGCCAGCCAGCCAGCCAGCCAGCCAGCCAGCCAGCCAGCCAGCCAGCCAGCCAGCCAGCCAGCCAGCCAGCCAGCCAGCCAGCCAGCCAGCCAGCCAGCCAGCCAGCCAGCCAGCCAGCCAGCCAGCCAGCCAGCCAGCCAGCCAGCCAGCCAGCCAGCCAGCCAGCCAGCCAGCCAGCCAGCCAGCCAGCCAGCCAGCCAGCCAGCCAGCCAGCCAGCCAGCCAGCCAGCCAGCCAGCCAGCCAGCCAGCCAGCCAGCCAGCCAGCCAGCCAGCCAGCCAGCCAGCCAGCCAGCCAGCCAGCCAGCCAGCCAGCCAGCCAGCCAGCCAGCCAGCCAGCCAGCCAGCCAGCCAGCCAGCCAGCCAGCCAGCCAGCCAGCCAGCCAGCCAGCCAGCCAGCCAGCCAGCCAGCCAGCCAGCCAGCCAGCCAGCCAGCCAGCCAGCCAGCCAGCCAGCCAGCCAGCCAGCCAGCCAGCCAGCCAGCCAGCCAGCCAGCCAGCCAGCCAGCCAGCCAGCCAGCCAGCCAGCCAGCCAGCCAGCCAGCCAGCCAGCCAGCCAGCCAGCCAGCCAGCCAGCCAGCCAGCCAGCCAGCCAGCCAGCCAGCCAGCCAGCCAGCCAGCCAGCCAGCCAGCCAGCCAGCCAGCCAGCCAGCCAGCCAGCCAGCCAGCCAGCCAGCCAGCCAGCCAGCCAGCCAGCCAGCCAGCCAGCCAGCCAGCCAGCCAGCCAGCCAGCCAGCCAGCCAGCCAGCCAGCCAGCCAGCCAGCCAGCCAGCCAGCCAGCCAGCCAGCCAGCCAGCCAGCCAGCCAGCCAGCCAGCCAGCCAGCCAGCCAGCCAGCCAGCCAGCCAGCCAGCCAGCCAGCCTGCCTGCCTGCCTGCCTGCGTTGGATTTCTATAAGTAAACATTTTGCAATTGAGCCTTTGTACTCTTCGTCTTCTTCAACCCACACCCACCGTGACAGTATGTATAAGAGGGATTATACTCATTTTTATGGGCATATGTCAGTTACATTAAACCCTTTTGTAAAATATTTTGCAAAATATAACTATATTTCATCCAAGCTTGCCATTTTCGAGAAGCTAAAAGTCCACAAGCTTAATTAAAACTTGAGAAACTCCATTAAGGCTATGAACTGGCAGGTCTCGTGTGATCGGATTATGAGATTTGCTTAGAATTCACTACATGAAACCAGATGTCTCATTTGAACTCAGGAGGCTTGTTGTAGCATCTCTAAAATATTTGATGTGGAAAAAGTGGGGTAGTTCACAAGAACGGTTCTCTGTACAGGCTGTACGACAGACAGAGAGCATCGGAAAAGACAAAAACAAACAAACATCAAGGCTCATTATAATAATGTATTGTTATTGTGGCATTATTACACCACATTTCTGGGGTCTGCATCAAGATAAACAAACTATTTGCCCACATCCATTACCAGAATGATCCTTAGGTTTATCATTAGTTGAAGGACATTAACAAACACTCAAGTTTGAGAGATGAAATGTCTTCTAGAAGGTTCATTGCGCAGATTCTGGATCGGCTGATTACATTCTGTAATGTGAGACTTCAAAAAATTATGAAATCAGAATGAGACAACAATGATTTCACACTATTATCATCATCATCATTTCAAGGAAACATGAGCATATGTATATGGGCATTTAGCTGTTTGTTTTTAAAACACTTTAGTCCCTTAAGACATTTCTCATTCCATATAACTACCAAACAAAACAAGATAAAATAAAATAAATGTTGTATGGAATTAGAAATGCCTTTATTTCTATTTTGACATTTTTTTAACAATTTGTAAGTCTTCTAAAACAGTAGAAATAAATGAACTAAGAAACACAAACTTGATCAATGTGACAGATGTCCTGATCGTTCGCAGTCTCAGCATGCAAAAAAACAAGGCAAACAGAAAATACACCCCGATTTAGTCAGAACAAACTACAGATCAAACTCGAAAAGAAATGAAGAAAAGGTGGAAAGAAATTAGGAGGGATAGAGAGGGTAGAGGAAACTGTGTGAAGATGCAGCCATCTGCTTTTGGTTTTAATATTCTGACTGGACGAGGCCATAGAAGACAATTAGAATAAACAAGAGTGAAAAGAGCCCAGTCAGTGATCCATGGCATCTTCTTCTTCTTCATCGCTGCTTTGAATAAAATCATCCTCAATGTCCTCTAGAGAAGGTCCAGCTTCATCATCATCATCATCATCATCACCTGCACCCAGCTCTGCTAACAGCTGCTCCGTATGCTCAAACATGGGTGCGTCCTCACAGCGCAGCTTCACATAGAGCTACAGATTCGAGAGAGAGAGAGAGAAAAAAAACATCTTATGATTATTATCAGAGGAATAGTGGCAGTGTTTGTTCAGAAAGAAAAGAGAAATCTCAGCTTTGACTCCAGGCTTGGCATGTTTTTGCAGTGTGAACTAAATCAAAACTCTCCTCTGTGCCTCTCCTATATATTCCTCTTCTCTCCATCTTTCAAGGTCTCTCTCTCTCTCTCTCTCTCTCTCTCTCTCTCTCTCTCTCTCTCTCTCTCTCTCTCTCTCTCTCTCTCTCTCAGAAGGTCCAGTGCCAGCGAAGTCAGCTGACAAATCCCAAATTAGTGACTCCTTTCCAAGCTCACACGAAGCAAGCTCTGCATCAGTGAGAAATTTCTCAGCAAGTGACTGAGTGCTTGCCAGGAGAGGAAGAGAATTCAATCCCCCCACTGTCTCAACTCTTATCACTGTAAAATATCCCCCGAAAGAACATGATAAAAAAAAAACAATTCCCAAAGTGACGTCTAAACAATAAATCGCCCCACACTTTCTCCCTTTGGTTTATATAAAAAGCTTGCAGGAGAAGCAGTACAATTAATACCAGAACATTTTACAGCTTCAGTTCAACTGCCAAATGTGAGTTCAAGGGAAGGGATACTCATCATGATGAATCAATGATCAATTAATTGTCCTTTTAATCAACTGCAGATTATTGGCACAGATACATTCAGACGCAATCTAATGTAAAATGGAACATAATGTGTTGCATATTTTTTCTATAAAGACTGCATTCACTGCAAATTAAGTGATAATGTATAAAAGAACAACGTCAGCAAGAAATATCTGAAATTACACCATTAATAGTGTAGCAGAATGTTATGCAATGTATTCACATTACACGTTCAAATATTTTACCATTCACAAAGTGATGTTATAAAGTAGAAAGATTCTAAATGCCTATTAACACCAAGGACGCTAACCATAACGATAACAATAAAGACGTAGTTCTAAAAATCGTTCTAATATAAAATCATAGTCCACACCACAACTATAACAATACTGGCACAGAGAAACGATATCGTTAAAATCACTTTCAGAACGATTTTCAGCTGATGAACAATAAAAACAATGACAGCCAATCAGAATCTGGTAAATTAAACTAGAAAAAAATATAACTATAATAATAATACATATGACATAAATATATATATATATATATATATATATATATATATATATATATATATATATACACAATATAAATATTTTAAAATGAAAACAAAGCATTATAAAATGTTAAAAAGTTGGCTAAATCCACATTTGAATTTATCTACTGTACATCTGTTTTACCGTATTATAACAATTCATCAACTTATTATTCATTTTAATGACAAACCATTATGAATCGATTATGAGAATTCCTACAATATTATTCGAGTGAGTACTTAAAGATTGGTAAAACCGCACTTGAATAACAAGCAGTCATGATGTGATATGAATGTGACATTTCATATTTTAATGGTGGCAAAGCTAAAACGGGCAATCGACGCCATGCAGACAGAAAGAGCCATGCAGAGAGCTTACAAACTTCCTCAACTTTCAGAAAGCATCATGCGAGACTGACTAATGCACACTACTTTTTTTAATTAAAGGTCATTCCTCATGAGGTATTAGCAGTGCGTTTGGAGTAGTGACCTGTAATCATGCAGACGCAGAAGTTCTGTCTACTCTAACAACCTGACTTTAATTAAGAAAGCACATTTATTATTAAGACATGAAAGAGCAGTCATTTAAACGGCTGGAGAAACTGACCCCACAACTTATCAACCTCTCCTCCGCTGTTCTTTTCTCTCTTTCCTTCTTTTTATTTAATGAGTTTTAGCAGCATAGAACCTTATTTAACTCCCCCAGGAGCGAAACCACAGAGTCCTTCACACTCACAGACTAACCAGGTCATCTCACACACACATACTGTCAGTGGGCAGCCGGTTGCTCCCTTATATCAACCTCAGAGCCGTGGGAACGGTTGCTATGCAACAGAGAGTGGCGACGGGGCTCTCTGGGCCTCGTGGGATCTCATTTACGGACCGTTCATAAGCCCTCAGGAGAGTCTGAATCTCCTACCTGCTCTACAGATCTGACCTTCACACACACCCGCACAAACATTACAACCACTGGCCAACACAGGTTTAGTTAAACCCATGAGGGCAGCATTTTAACACAATGTTGATGTGTGTGCATGTACATCATGCCTTTCCGGCCTTTCCGCTGCCGGATATCAAGGTTAATTGTGACGATAAAGCAACACTTACACATTAAAATCACATTGGCTCACAGGACTGGAACATTTAAATGTCTTATGAATGATTTGTTATATACTGGTTAATGCATAACTGGAGTGGATGGCTACCTTGGACGGTCATTGTGGCTGTTACATTAAACTCCAGATTCAGCACTCAGATTAATAGACTAATTTTGTACCAGGGCAAACATTTCTAGGTAAATGTACCATGCCTGATTCTGAGAATTAAATAAACACACTTTACTAATCATATAAAAAGCATTAAAAAAACGAAGTAGATTTTAAAATGATATTTTGCTATTCACTAGCTCTCATTAGTCACCTAAAAAGTGGCTAAAATTGCTTAAGAAAAAAGGCAGAAAAAAGAGACAGTAATCAGAATAAATTATTCATAAAAAATGACATTAAAATGTATTATAATTGCAATGCATTTAATTATACACAATCCAATACAAAATCAAGTACCAGTCAAAAGTTCGGAAACATTACTATTTTTAATGCTCTTAAAAGACGTCTCGGTAACACTTTATAATAACTGCACACTTTTAATCATTAGTTAAGCATTAGTAAACAGTTAATTCATCATTTATAAAGCATTAATATACATTCATAAGCAGATTATAAATACAGCTTTTAATGGTTTATTCTTGATTTATAAGAATGTCTATAATGTGTTTAATAATTGTATTTTAACACTTTATTAATGATCAATTTATCATTTCTAAATGAAGTATTGCATTTACAAACCAGTTATTTAGGAGTTGTCAGTGGTTCATAAGATCCCTTAGAAAGTCTACAGTAAGTAAATGAGTAATACTATTTAAATGCACATTCATACATCTTATTATTCAGACATGTAATAGTTACTTAGTGTGTAATGCTTTATTAACATGTATTTCTACTGTAATTCATTGTTAATTCAGGTAGTTATAAGGCATTTAGTAGTGGTCAGTTAACTATTTTTGTGAGCTCATCTAAAGTGAGGACTATTTATGCCTTATAAAGCATTTACAAAGGAGATTTAAAGGCTCAGTTTTCTTCTAAACAGAAAAAGGAAATAAACACAACACAGTGATACAGAACATAGAAATATTTCAGATGTATGATTGTACATTTAAATAGTTTATTAATTATTTACTTACACCTTCTAAGTGCTCTTATGAACCACTGAGAACTCCTAAATAACTGGTTTGTAAATAATGCAATATTTCATTTAGAAATGATAATTGATCTTTAATAATGTATGAAAATACAATTATTAAACACATTATAGATATGCTTATAAATCTAGAATAAAGCATTAATACCTGTATTTAAACTGCTTATTGATGTCTATTTTATAAATAATGAATTAACTGTTCACTAATGCTTAACTAATGATTAACAGCGTGCGGTTATTATAAATTGTTACCGAAGTCTCTTATGCTCATGAAGCCTGAATTTATTTGATCAAAAAACAAAACAAAAAAAAAGTACTATTTTGAAATGTTATTACAATTTAAAATAATGTTTTTTTTAAAAAAATGTTGTAATACTGTTTTTATTGCATTTTCTTGAACACTTGCACAACAATGTACATCACATGTCTGTAACATCACATGTATTGTATAAAAACAAAAACTAAAAATAAAACATAAAAAAACAAACAAACACCGGGGCTCATATTACATGAAAAGTACAATAGCACAAACCAACATTGGATAATAAAGTATGTACTTTGGAAGTCAGAGTTAACAATACACTGCAATCATTAATAGTCACAGATAAGAGAAATAAAATAAAATAGGGTTATTGCAAATTGAAATATATTTTCAAATGAATATAGTACCTAATCAAGCATTTTGTTCCTCCTCTATTATATTGTTCATATCCCTATGCTCAATAAATAATAAAAAGGGACTCCAAATCCTCTTAAATTGGTCTTCTTTACCCTTAAGAATTTATGTTATCTTTTCTACTGCAATGCATGAAGATAATTCTCTTAACCATCGAGTTATAGTAGGCCCTTTTTTTTTTTTTTTTTTTTTTTTTTTTTTTTTTCACCACCCCCCCTCTTTGGAGGGCAACTTTATTTATTTATTTATTTTTTATTTTTGTTTTAAAACTTTAGACTGGTAACTGATAATGAGTTTGTGCTGAGTGCAAGCCACTGAGCTGGTCTACAGACTGGTAACGGGAATGTGCTGAATGCAAACTGCTGGGCTGGGACACAGACTGAGAGCTGGTTTATGCTGACTGCAGGCCACTGAGCTGGTCTACAGACTGGTAACGGGAATGTACTGAATGCAAACTGCTGGGCTGGGCCACAGACTGAGAGCTGGTTTATGCTGACTGCAGGCCACTAGGATGGTCCACAGACTAGTAGCCAGTTTGTGCTACACGCAGAGCACTGAGATCTAGTCCACAAACTGTGAAGTGGCTTAAGCTGGTTGTTGAATGCCAGACTGGTCCACAGTTTGTAAGCTGGCTTGGGCTAGTTTTTGGATGCCGGATTGGACCGCAGATTATGAGCTGACTTGGGCTGGTTTATTGGATACTAGACTGGTCTGCCGATTGTAAGCTGGTATATGATGGTTGTTAAATGCCAGATTGGTCCACAGACCGTAAACTGCCTTGGGCTGGTTGTTGAATGCCATCCCAATCCACAGATTGTGAACAGACTTGGGCTAGTTGTTGAATGTATAGTAGGCCTTTCTTTCTCAAATGGCGATGAGCCGTTGGGCATGTAGAATACACGTCTATCAATACTTGAGTGTCCTTTTTAATTTTCCAGTTATCTGGATAAATATCAATAATGAAAAGCCCAGGATCCAGTGGCAATCTCACTGAGACTATATGCCATATCGTATTATTAATTTCTTTCCAAAACTCTTTTATTTGATCACATTCCCACATACAATGAATTAATGTGCCTTTTGCACTGTTACATTTAAAACAGGTATCTGGTATGTTGCTGTAAATTTTGTTTAGTTTTACCGGAGTTATATAGGTACGGATAAGCCAATTGTACTGTAACAGTTTTAGTCTGCTGTTAACTGTCTGTGTTTGGGCTTTTGCACATGTTTGCTCCCATTTTTCTTTATCTATCTTCAATCCAAGGTCTTGTTCCCCACATGGCTAGTCTGGATGTAGATGACTTCTGAGAACCTAACAATAACATGTTGTATAGGTGAGGTGGCATTACCTGCTCTGGCTTTCCAGCCTGTCGCACCTCCTCCGGTGCCGTTGGGACAGCCGCAGGGTCATCAGCTGGACACCGCCGTTCATAGACGTTTCGCCCCCACGACCAGTACATCTCCAGGCTGGGGGGCCGGTGACATGCTGGGGACGTCTCCCTGCCACCCCCTGCAGCTGCCTTCACTGGGGTGATGATCCCCACCCCATTTCTTTCCTCCTCAACCAAAGCCAGTAGCTCCCTTTCTCCGCTTCCTCTCCCAGCACCCCCGTGGCTTTCCTCAGCCTTGAGCCTGTTACGCCCACTCCATGTAGCAGCTGGACTGCTGCTTTTCCCACAAAGCCTCGACAGCCGATCTCCACAGGGTGAACAGTTGCTTTCGACCCAGCATTATTGCACTCCGCTGCTAACTCGGCGTACTGCCATATTCTCCTCCCAGGGGATGGTTAGCTCGATGCGGAGGGCTCGCTTCACCACTGTGGACCACATGACTATGTCTGGTCAGAGAGTGGTAGTCATGATCTCTCTTGGAAAGACCAGCTGTTTCCTAAGGTCTGCCTGCATCTGCCACTCTTTACCAAGTGCGAGCATGCTGCTCTTCTTCTGAGCAGGAAATAGGTGTATATCGCCAGGCTTTACAAATCCTGGCATGCTCTTCTGTTGCCGATGACTGGTTTGCTGCCACCCTACCTCCCTCCAGGATCTCGGCCAGTTTCATCAGGATTGCATCATGGCGCCACCTGAAGCGTCCCTGGGTCAGTGCCACTCAGCATCAAAGTGTGTCGGAGACTTGCCTTGGCGCTCACGCACAGATGACACCCCCCTTCATCACTATACCACAGTGTGAGGATCCTAGGGCATGGAAGGGTGTCGTAGGTCGCCCTTAACAGGAAACTGAGCCTGGATTGAGGCATCCTCCAGATATCCGCCCAGGTAATACGCCTGTTGATGGTAGCATCCCATCTCGTCCAGGCTCCTTGCGTGCCCTGGGATATTGCCTTCAGATGGAAGCGCTCCTTCTCCAGTCTGGTGATTTTGTCCACCACCATGGTCTTCTGCTGTCTCTTGGTGGCTTTGGACCAGAATTGCTGCGATGCTCCCCAGCCCAGCCCAGCACGACTGGTCTGGACAGCCCCCATCACTTCTCGGTGTGGCAGACTGACGAGGGCGCGCTCCACCTCGGCTTGTGCCTTCCATTTGCGGCCTGTGCGGATGGGGACATTCGCACTCCTTATGAGCGGGTCTGCTGAGTTCTTTAGTTCCAGCACAAGGCGAGCCTTGTATCTTATATGTAGCTTATATCCTAGGCTGATGGATTTGAAAGGAAGCTTGAGCACGCTCCGACCGAAGAGACCTGCGTCTGAAAAGCATCTGAGCAAGCCTAGCCACTTGCGGATGTAGCTGTTGGCTAAGCTATCCATTCTGCTGACATGTGATGAAGCGATTTCGCAGACCTTGAGGGGCCACAAGATACGTTAGTACAGGATGTGCTGATAGCACCACAACTTGTGCTTCCCGGGCAGTTGACTTTGCTCAATCTTTGCAAGACCTTCTGCGAGTTGATGTTTGGTTATCTTTCCCATCTGCCTATCTGACAAGTCTGCCATGTACAGCCTCCCCAGGCTTCGCAGTGTTTTTTCGTCCAGCCGTTGAATGGGCTTCCCCTCCTGCAACGAAGTTGTCCTGGACTTGCACTGTGCCTTTCCTTACTGACAGGCTTCTTGATTTTTCCACCTTGACCTTCATCCTCGCCCATGTGAGAAGTTCATCAAAGCGCCTGAGGAGCCTGGTTGTACAAGAGCCATTTGAAGGATGAGGATTACCTTGAAAGCCATCACAAACAGGACAGGGGAGATGGCGCATCCCATCGCAATTCCACGTTCTAACTGCTGCCATCCTGTTGTGTAGCTCTCTAGCATGAAACACATGTGCAGGTTGCTGAAGTATCTGGAGATGATGCTCTTTACACCACCCGGGACATGGAAGAACTCCAAGGCAACTCCAAGGCAACTTTGAAAGGCCTTGAAATTATTCCATTGGTCAGAACCTCTGCTGTAGGGTGTGTATACAATAACTTAATCCATGAGCAAAATACTTCCCCAAAACCAAACCTTTGTAGAAGCTCCCAGAGGAAAGGCCACTCCACCCTATCAAAGGCCTTCTCTGCATCTATAGATACAATTGCTGTATCTGGAGAACCCTTTTTATGAAGTAAAATATGAAACAACATCCGTACATTGTGAAATCCCTGATGGCCTTTCACAAATCCATTCTGATCGCGGTCCACTATATTTGGTAAGACATTTTCTAGTCTTTTTGACATGTTTTTCTATTTTAATATGCTTTCAAATATAATTTATTTCTATGATGCAAAGCTGTATTTTCATCAGCCATTACTCCAGTCTTCAGTGTCACATGATCCTTCAGAAATTATTCAAATATGCTGACTTATCAATGATGGAAACAGCTGTGCTGCTTAATCTTTTTTATAACCTGTGATACTTTTCTAGGATTCAGGATATTTTTTTTAAATATAAATCTTTTGTGACAATATACACCACCGTTTAAAAGTTTTTTGAAAGAAATTAATACTTTTATTCAGCAAGATGTGTAAAATTGATACAAAGTTATAATAAAGATTTGTATTATTAGAAAAAAATTCTATTTTGAATAAATGCTCAATGAATCCTGAAAAAAGTAACAGGTTCCAAAAAAAAATAAAAATTAAGCAGCACAACTGTTTTCAACATTGATAATAATGGAGTATCAAATCAGCATTTTAAAATTATTTCTGAAGGATCATTATGACACAGAAGACTGGAGTAATGATGCTGAAAATTCAGCTTTACATCATAGGCAATAAATTAAAATTTTTAAGTATATTCAAATAGAAAAACATTATTTTAAATTGTAATAATATTTCACAATATTACTGTTTTTTGTATTTTTTTTGTTGTTGTCATTTGTATTTTTGATCAAATAAATGCAGGCTTGGTGAGCAGAATAGACTTCTTTCAAAAACATTAAAAAAATAGTAATGTTTCCAAACTTTTGACTGGTACTGTATATATACAAAAACAAGCAATAGAATGACAGATGGAAAGGCAAATAAAGCGACGGGGCAGATAGGTAGGTAGATAGATAGATATAAACAGATAATAAACAGACCTCAAAGATAATCTTTTTTTAGATATCTTTTTTTAGATATTTTATTTGCTATTTTTATGACAGAATTTCATTAAGTACGATGACATACAGCATCTGCAAACATAGGAAAATATTTAAATCGCCTTAAAATATATATTAAATTTTTTGCAATATTTTGTGTAAATATATCTTGAAACTTAAGCCATAATCCTCCTGGAAGCAATTTCACTGAGATGATCTTCCACAGAGACAAAAAAAAAGCACTGCATAAAGAGAATGACCCTGTACCACTGCGCCCAACCCCTCTGCAAATAAATAAATGAATTGAGAAACACTTGTGCCACAGCTCCAGCGTTTTGGATTCACAGATCTGAGTGGTGGTTATTTAATCAATCTAGAGGAGGACGGCGCTCCCTCGAATGTGTTACCTCAGCGACAGACACCATCTGGAGTTCCACCCTGTAATTACTGAGATATGATCTCCAGTCCTGATAAGAGTTGCACGCACGCACGCACGCACGCACACACACAGTGTCAAAAACACCTTCCACAAATCTCATCTTTACATCCTTTAATAAGCTCTCAAAAGTGTACACAGCAGAAATGTTCCTCCTAGAGATAGCTACTGCTGAAGTGTCTTCCACTTAATCCAAGACTTCTACGTGTAACTTCTCCACTGCTGTATTTCTATGTGTGTGTGTGTGTGTGTGTGTGTGTGTTTGTGTGTGTGTGGGGAGGTGAGTCTGTCATCTCCTGCTATGGCCATCTTACTCAATTGGGAACCAGCACAAAAAAAACACACAGACACACACACACACAGACACACACACTCACACACACACTGGTTCGCTATCTTTGTGGGGACTCTCCATAGACGTAATGATTTTTATACTGTACAAACGGTAGCCTATATTCTATCCCCTTACACTAAACCTTCCCCTAAACCTACCCATCCCACAAAACTAAATGCATTTTTACATTTTCAAAAAAAAAAAAAAAAAAAATCTGTATGATTTATAAGCTTGTTTCCTCATGGGGACCTAAATTTAGTTTCCCACGGTATCATCACAGTGAGCCCCACAAGTCTGTGTGCATTCAGGTTGAAGTCCCCACCAGGATGGAAAAACATGTTCACACACACACACACATTTGTTCCTGTCATGGCAGGGATATTAAACTGATCTAATGATTTTTTTCTAGCCCCTAATTCTAAAGTTCGAAAATATTTTATTATAAATATAACTATTTATGTTGTTTTATTTAGATCTATAATTCTTCATTTAGATAAATAAATTCAGATATACATACATTTATATTAGCCATGGCTGACCCTCAGAATTCTGACAAAACCTGACACATAAACTCTGTGTGTGTGTGTGCGTGTGTCCGGTGTAGTGTGCATTTGTGTGTTGAAAGTAATGAATGTGATTGTGTTTGTGTCTGTCCTTCCCTCTTTCTCTGCCTTCTTTCATCATTCAGATTACCATCAAGGACTCCTCCCCCTGTCCCTAAATCACTCTCCTCAGGCCGTATCTCTCCCTCTCGTTCAGTACATCTCTCCTCTGATGAACTGCTGGGCTGAACTGACTCGTGATCCACAACTGACCTTACTGTCCAGCTGACAGATAGTCATTTATATCTGCACAGACACACACGCGTACCTACACATTCTTTTCCTCCCTCTGAGGTATACACCAGTGTTTCCTGCGACACTAACCTATGGCAAAAGAAAGTTTACCCAAGTTGTGATTTCGCAGTCTGAATTTAAGAATATAAGACCTAAAATGTAGTACTTCCGCGCAAGGGTTTGAATGTTTAATGTTTCTGAAAAAATCATCTGAACAAACCAATTCACTAGAACGAATCAGGCATTTCAAAAAGCATTTGAGTTTGGCCTCGAAGGACCATTTCATTTCTTGATTCTAACGTGACATCATGTTGGTGAACAAACCGAATAAACCGAGTCATGAGTAAATGATTCATTCATAAAAAACACAAAAAGACACCTACTGGTGTAGCAAAATATCCTGCACTGAAATCCAAATCATACTGACTGGTGCTCAAATGACAACATATAGTTAAAGACCCAACAAAGACACATTTACAAAAGACTTTTGTTGTAACAAATGGTACTTAAAGCAAGTAAAGCATATTACATAAATAATATTATTTCATTTTCAATGTATTTACATTAAACGGGAGGAAAAACAGATTTCAGTATTTGATATACAAGTCGCATATCCATAACTCCCACTGCCCTGGTTCTTTACTTTCTTAATCACACACCCACACCTAACATCAAAGAAAAAGGTCAACTTTCAAACACTTCTGTGCATCAAAACAGGAAAATATGAGTGCGAAAAGAGTGATGATAAAAGGCAGGATAGCGTTTTCAGTGTGAATCTATGGATAAATAAGTGCCTCCAATCCCGTGTGTGCTCGTGTCCACATTAAATGATTTCTCTAAAAGCACAGTGATAACACCTTCCTGTCAGAAACTACAAACCTCATCAAACTACAGACCTGAGCTAAAAGAACAAACACACATAGGCACTGAACAAAAGATGCTCTGCGGCTCTCACTCGACTGGGAGCACAAAAACACAAGCAAACAGACCGGAAGGGTTTCTAGAGTACATGTATAAAGCATCAATCTACAAAAGTAACTGCGAATTCAAATATTGCACAACCTATAAGAAAAGCGTAGGCCTAAAATGTTTTTTTTTTTCAAAACTTTCATAAACATCTACACAATAATGCAGCACAAAAATCCTACAGAGCATTTTATGATGATTTAACATACTAAAGAATTGATTATTTTTGGGGTACGTTTTCTTTATAGCTACACTTGAAAGAGGAAATGATAGAGGAAAGAGAGAGAGAGAGAGAGAGAGAGAGAGAGAGAGAGAGAGAGAGAATGGGATCAGGTAGTGTCAGAACACATGGGCTTTGATGATTACAAAAAGTTTAGACCTAAGGAAAAGAAAATGGGTAAGAACAAACACCTACAAAGCAATGCTACAAATAGAGCAATCAATACAAGATAAAAATAAGTAAGATTAGCGGACCTTTCCTTAGTTGTTGTTTGCTGACACTTCAGTTAATCACATTTGCTTGCTGGTGGTTTACAATTCCACCTGCTTTCTAAACCTTGATTATAAAAGATAATTGACAAGACCAAATTGGATTGGAGAGTTCTTGAAAACGATCTTGAACCTAGTGGATGAAAGAGGTCCAGGCTTTTTAAGTAAGACACATTGACACATTAATACACTACACTTACTGTATTTAAGCTATATTCACACAAACAGTGATTTGCAGCTGAATGTCATAAAGTTACTTTGTATATACATCTGGCCGAAACGTCTGCTTTATATGTGCTGTGTTGCATAATGAAAAATGATGTGGCACTTACTAGAATATTTTTATACTGACATTTGACCCCTGCATTGTAAAACCTGTAAACAATGTGAGAGGACCTAATAGCTGGCTTTTATCTAAAACATGCAATCAAATACACGATTCACATCGCCTGCTCTCAAACGCTCTGGTGTACTGTATGTGAAAGACAGCTGTGGGATCAGATGTCTTCATCTCTATTGCACTCAATGAAATGACACAAAGCATTATCAACACAGCTGCTGCCCATTTAAACAGAGTTGAGAAAATACATGTGTGGAAAAACATACAAATACACGCAAAAGCACAGACACAATCTGCATAAAGACATCGGACAAGGCTCATTCATGTCTAAAAACACACTTGTGTCTCTTCCAGGAATGTTATATTCATTCAGATTTACTGGAAAAAAATAGCAGACCTGAGACATAATTTGTTTTATTGGTATGTGACAAGCGCGTGAATACTCGTGAAAAATATTTTCAGCTGTGTATATTAGTTTATCAAGGCCACATAAAAGGTGTCACTGTGTGAATGTGTTTTTCATGGGTCTTGCTAGAGGCGATTTCAAGAGCTGCAATGGTAAGTTACAGACAGAGCAATGAGATGCTCAAAACGGGTCATTTTGCACCCATGGCTGAACGAGATGCTTTACTAACGCTGAAGTAACATTGTGACACACGAGATCTATTACTTCCAAACAGAACAAAAGCTGATGAAATACCTTCCGAATTTTTCTTTCTTTAATTTCCCCTTGAGGATCGATAAAGTGTGACTGTCTATTCACAAAGCAATAGGCTGGACCATTTATGCATCATAGCATAGTAAGCATGATAAATCATTATATGTACGATTATTAATGGCTGAAAATGTGGTCATGCACTCAAAGCTCAATTAATACTGCCCAGATCAATACAGGACAAGGGATGGTAATGAAGAATAAAAAGAGATGTACTGAGGGATGAAGAGAGGAAGAAAGAGCTGATGGAGAGAAATAAGAAGTACTGACATATGGAAAGAGGGAGAAAAATACTGAAGAATAAAAATGTGATTTGACTAAATCACATTCGGAGGTAATCAGAAATGCATTTTGATGTTACATGTAACAAAATATCTCTCTGTGTTCAGGTTTGACTGTAATAAAATTATTGGAAAAACTGACACTTCAAATCAACATTTCAAACAAATCTAAATCTTGACAAAAAGTCGTTTTGAGAATCTAAATAAAAGTAAGTTTTTATGTACAAGTATCTTTATATAGAGCTACTGTATATAGTAATCTAGTGGTTACTAGTAATCAAAAGTTGGATTTTAACCCTCTGACGTCTGAGGTGTTTTGGGGGTCCTTGAGATGTTTTGACATGCCCTGACATTTGTGCTTTTTTCAGTTGCTTAGAAACATATTAATGGCACTGGTGTAATTACACTCTATTTAGCACAAACAGGGCTACCATAATATGTTAGCAACATGTTTGTACATGTTTGTATTTTTGAGAGAATATTGTTTATGCATGGTTATTGAAAAAACAAAAAAATAAAGTTTCTGAAATAAGGCCACAAAACACACACTAAATATGTGTCCACAAGACTTTTGACTAATGGATCTTGTCGCCTAGAGTTTAGGCTTCAAAATGATCTGAAAATCATCCTGTCTAATCATTCACATAAAACAATAGATTGTTTTAAATTGTGAAAAACATTTTTTTGTTTGCAAAGGCAATATGCGGATGGGCGTGAACGGCCCAACCCCTATCATGAATAATTAAGTGGTTCTCACCTGAGCAGACAATGACCCTGCATAATAATGAGCCTTTCATTCAGGGGTGTCACACAAGAAAGAATGCAAGGAAAATAAATAAATAAATAAATAAATAAATAAATAAATAAATAAATAAATAAATAAATAAATAAATAAATAAATAAATAAATAAATAAATAAATAAATAAATAAATAAATAAATAAATAAATATATATATAAATATATATATATATATATATATATATATATATATATATATATATATATATATATATATATATATATATATATATATATATAAATATATATATATATATATATATAAACAATCAAAATATAAATGAAAGCCAAAAGCACATTTTTAGTCATACCTGGAAACAAATCCTGGTCAAATAGGTTGTATAGGCAATTCTGCAGAATTGGTTCAAAGTTTGAGTTGGAAACATCTTGAAAATAAAATTGTCTTTTTCCATAAATGTCTTATAAAGTATTATTTTTTAAAGTAGGCAATAGATTTTATCATACATATTTCAAAGTTAAGGATTCATCATTTTGATATAGCTTGCATTGGAACAAACACTATAACAGTTGATTAGTTTATTTGTGACAAAACATCCTATATATTTTACATATGAGCAGAAACTGTCTAATTAAAGCTTATTTGATGTCTATTTTATAGTAAAAACTTTATAATCTATCCAAAATTAGTCAACGAAATGTTGTCATTACAGACACTAGTATATCGCGATTAGAAGAAATCTCAGTGGGCTATAGCAATATAGTTTGTATGTGTACATGTAAAAATAACGTCTACTAAAGTACAGTAGGTAGTCAACCAGAATGCCTATTACCGCCGCGGCAAATCCACCGCCGTAAAAATAAACCAGTCGCATTTCAAAGTAGTTCGCGAAATGACTGCCAGGTGGCGCAAAGGGACATTTAGCAAAACGTAAGTGGGGCAATTAACAGTAAGGATGAAATACTACAAGTTATGGTCATTTCCAAATAAGCCTACAACAAACATTTATTTTTAACAAATATTTTTAAATATGCAACATGCACGTTTAAACAACAAACAATACAATCTGGACCAGCGCTTCTGCTCCTGTATTGAGACATGCAGCAAGACATGACAAGACAAGGGTGAAAATCTCGCTCCATTTTGTAGGCTAAATCGCCCTGAATTAAAATGTAAAAACAGATCAAATAATTTATTTGTCGAAATGTTGCGATACTGTTTCATTTAAGTTCATAATTATTCTATAAATGTTATTTAATTTAGCAGCATTACCACGAAGCACCGTGGTTCGATATTTATTTGAATAATAGCTAAAAAAAAAAAAAAACTTAATTAATTGCATGCCTGGGATCCAAAGATCCCTGTAGAATAATATTGAGTTTTTTGTTCATGACAACACATTAACATGCGTTTTTTCAGATTATATTTAGTTTTGCTTGGAAAAGGCAGGTTTTATTTCATCAATTATTGAAATAATGAAATATTTAGTAATAAACTTTTATGACAGAAATATCACTAGTCTACATGTAACTTAAATCATTTAATTCCTTCATTATCAACACTGTCTAGAATAGCGATTTAAGTGTGAATTGCGACTTCTCTTTGTGTTAAGTCAGCCTCAGACTCCGATAGCCTGTGGGGGGTTGGAGGGACAGTTGCTGGACAAAGGTGTTAATGTTCCTCTTTCATATGTAGAGTGTCGGATAGCCAGCCTAATGAGCAGGCAAAATTATTGTAAGGATAAATCTGTGTCCAAATGTAGGCCCCATATAGTGTGGTTTTTGGCGGCCTATTTTAATTTTAGTTTTAGTCTAGTCTTTGTGTCAAGCTGTCATTTTAGTTTTTATTAGTTTTAGTCACGTTCATACTCCTTTTAGTCTAGTCTAGTTTTAGTCGACGAAAACTGATGACATTTTAGTCTAGTTTTAGTTGACGAAAACTGATGACGTTTTAGTCTAGTTTTAGTCAACGAAAGAAAAAGTCTAGTTTTAGTCAATGAAAATGGCATTTTAGTCTCTTTTTAGTAATGCAATTCTATTTAACCCAGTCAATATAGTATAAGTACCTAGTAGTATAGACGAAACCAAAATTTTCTTTTAGCCAAACCCATTTCAAACAATCTTATCTTCTTATAGTTATCTTATTATATTATTGTTACCTTATAGACTCAAGAATGCATCCATTCAAGACACAGAATACGCTCTGATTTGAATTTACAACATATTTATTTTACCAACCAAACATGTTAGAAGTAGCCTATGCACATGATGAAATTAAAGTTTTTCCAAATGTCATTTCTTCTTTTTCTCCCAAAGACGAATCCCTTTCTCTGTGTCAGAATTAACTTTGTTTGTTGTCGTTTATGCTACCGCCTGTTTCACATACTCCGTTTGCAGTGCGTATTATTCCCCACACCCATGTTAATAGGTTAGAGCGCTCACACCGCACGCGGAAGAGCGTGCGTGCATAACAGCAGAGCAGAGATCTACACAGTACCTCAACAACGCGACATAATGGACGTAGGCTAAAAATATTGATTTGAAATAAAAAAAAATAGAGAATGTTGTGATTGTGGTACAGCCGTAGATCAGTTGCGCACTGCAAACGCAGCACACGTGAAAGCACAATAGCGCGTGCTGCTCCTGCATACACACCGCAACACGCACCGCATACGCACTACACACAGAGTGTGTGTGAAACAGCAGTAACTCACGCAGCTGCATCTTCTAAATAATGCCACGAGTGGGGCTTGAGGATGTGAAGTCGCCTGCGTCTGCGCAGTGCGATCTAATGCAGCCCCTGAAGTGACACAGGAAACAGAAATGCTGCATAGTAGGCCTAATAATAATGGAAGTAAACGAGACGAAATAACGTTAAATAACATTTCGTCTCGTCTCGTTTTGGTCAACGAAAATGAAGAGACATTTTAGCATAGTTTTTATTTGGTAAACCACATTTAGTCTCGTTTTTATTCGTCAACGATATTGCATTATACATTTAATTATAGTCATCGTCACATGACCAGCATTTTCGTTGCGTCTCGTCTCGTTTTCGTCACGTGATAAAGGTTCGTTGACGACGATATTTAGTCATAATTTTAGTTGACGAAAGCAACACTAGCCCCATATCTTATTAAATTATAAATATTGTAGTTTATTTATTGAAGCCTATTTAAAGTTAAAGTTTTTTTCACACAAAATTTCAATTGAAGTTATTGTAAGGTGAATTCAACAAGGCATGCTGTGTCTTTGAAGCAACAATTAAAGGCTAAATATTTTTTTCGTGATTTGTATGGCTGACACACAGCGACATATACAGTATTATCAGCTGTATGATGTGTTTTTACATGTTTTTAAATGTTTAATTTCGAGAGAGACCCGGCAGGCGCAGCGAGGGAGACTAAATAAACTTGCTAAAAAGAGATCCAGCGCGAGAGAGGCAAAGAAAAACGCATGTTTTTAATTTAATTAGGCTATGTTGCTTTGGACAATTTTCGTTTTGTACTGTTTTAATTGTTTAATTTAGCTGTAATTTCTTTGGCAATACAAATTTAAAATGTCGCAAGAATAAGATTAGCCTAGCGTTTCTTATTTTGCATCGCAAAAGAAATAAACTCTAAACTCGATGCAATCCTGTTTAAAAAAAAAAAAAAAACTGTCCCGACACTATTTAAACCTTGAAATGTTCGAACTTGGTTTCAAACTTAAGTAATTTAAGTGTTCTTTTACATTACACAATAATTTAGCAGACTAAAGACGAGCTTCTTCATTTTCATTTTCTGACGCAATCGGCTGACAATCTTCCTTCATCAGTTTTTGTCGTTTGTGCAGCGGCTGCGGTTCTACGGGAATGTAGCAAATGTATGTTGTAATGATAATTAAACAAAACTCTTGACTTTAAATAAGTAAACAGTTATAAACAGTTACCTATTTAAGCATCAAGGTGGTAAAATATAAACGCTGTCGGCCAACATCGGTTAAAAACATGTATGCAACACTGAGATTCGATCTCGGGTCGATTGAAGCTCCTTGAATCTCGAGTTGTTGCGTTAACCACTAAGCTACCGTCTGTATGCTGTTCGAAAGCCTCATTGATGTAGCCTAAATGTTTTTTATTGCAATGTTTTATGTTGAATTGTTTTGATTATTTATTCAATTTAATTTTAGTAGCCTAATTTCAGCATTGTGATTATTAATTATTTTAACTACGTTTCACTTGAATTCATATGCTACCAGCTTTCAATCGCTCTGAATGCGCGGCAGCAGATTACGCAATAGAGAGAATAAACGAACACTTTTCAGAGTCTATGATTGTAGCGCCTCTTACCGGTAAAAGGCAGCAAATACACCACACATTTTACCGCCGCGGTGGAACGGCTGATGTGGGCGTTGTCATGGCTTGCCTCAACATTTGCGTTTGAATAGCGCGCGTCCTCCGTGGGCGTGTCAGATTAACGCGTAATGAAGTGTAATGAGCTGGGGAAAAAAATACTGAAATCACTCTCTTTTCATACAGATTACATAAACAGAGAATATTTGTTTTTTATATAAATTACTTAATTGAAAAGAAGAGAATTCAAGCTTCATAAAGAAAAATCTCTCGTGCCTGTATGACAAGTATTTGCGGAGTTATAGTTAATCTTAGGACGCGTTTCAGAATGGACTTCACCGACAGAGAGAACGCAGAACTTGCATCATGTTTATTTTTCTTTATTTGTCGAAAAGCACAACACTTTGTTTTTATTGTGAGTATACAGAAAAATAATAGACACTTAACATGATCGATTGATGTATACCACTTATATTTAAGATCAAAATCAACAGAGTATTTTGAGTCTCTTTTGCACTGATAAGAAAAAAAGAGAGACAATCGCGCCGGCGCGATAGTCGACCTCAGAGGGTTAAAGACCTTGTCTCTATTTTAACATGAAATACAGCTTTAATTGAAAAACAACTTTAGAAAATTAGAAGAAAAAAAATTGTAGTATTCATATTGCATAAATATTAATTAGTAACATACAATTCTCTCAAAATACAAAATAAAAAAAGGTCTGGAATATGAGAACAACATGAGGGAGACAGAATATTCAATTTTGGGTGAGCTAATCCTTTAACAACAGGAATAAGGAGCAATAGATCTCGGCTGACCACTTGCGATTGAATCAGCGAGGCAGACGTTAATTGCAGGTATAGTACATAGAGGCTGTAAGACTGAAGAAAACTGGTTGAAGGAATCAACCTCACCACAGATCTATAAGGCAAAGGACCTTGCTTGCACATTAACATTTGAACATCTCACACACACACACACACACACACACACACACACACACACACACACCCCGCACCCCCCTTCACCTTATCTACATTTTCTCTCTCTCTCAGTCAGTAACACTAAAAAACGCACACAAGTATATATATGGTTTAATGTGAATGATTATTGTGTTTAGTATCATTTTAAAGGTCTCAGGGTGGCTGGTTCAGATGTCTCATTCCAAATAAGTAAAACAAAAGGAAATAAGGTTTTTAGAAGTTTAGAGAAACTGACACACAAAGGAAGGTGGACTCAATGCTAATGGCCTTTCTCCCCTACCCCCAAAATAAGGTGTAACCTGAATGCAAATTACCATTGAAAAGAAGTTCTGGCTATTTAATGGAATGCAGCAAGGAATCGTGGCTTTTTCTGTATTTCAGATAGCCCGTGAGGTTAAGCTCATGTAGCCTATTTCTTAAATGTTGGGTTTGCATCTATTTCTCTTATCAGTGCTTTTGATGTTTTGTATTGATGATCTTTGAACTGATTATGAAATTGGCATAATACTTTTACCTGACATAATAAATTGTTATATTTGATTATTCTAACAGACTTTGACTTTATTTTCATTGGAGTTAAAAGGAATAGTCAAACATTAACATATATTTAATGATGCACAGATATCATTGTTAAACCTTTTTCATTTTATGGAGTCAGATGAAACGAGTTAATATATAAGATAAAATGTATTGCATTTAATTAAAAATCACTTTGCCATGGGAAAGACGGAACACGCGTGAAACCTTCACCTCTAATCGAGTACCGCCATTGGATCGATTTAGCAGGCCTTACAAGGCAGAAAAGAGAAAGAAATAGAGAAAGAAAAGAGCGTTAGCAAGGAATAGAGGGATTAAAGAGAGGTAGTGAGGAATGGCACAAGAGAAAGAAAGAGAAAAGAGAGGTAGGATGGGGAGGGGAGGTGGGTGCTAAGGGATGGACGTGTAAAGAGCTGGACATTGAGCAGAAGGCAGAAAATCAATGGTGAATAGCGGCTAAAGTGGAATCTGAACCCTGCCTGAAGTCATATAGTGTGACAGAAGAACGAGCGGATAGTGGAAGAGAGGAAGGGTGGAGTGAAGGTAGAAAACAGCAATATGAGCACAAATAGGTTATGCACATGAAAACAAATCTGCTACAGGCAGAGTAGCCACAAGCTAATTAAAACCAGAGGAGCAGGGGAAATCAATCGATTCAGGAGAAAAATCGAGACTGTAATCAAGAGATTAGCTCAAGAGCCATCAATTTCACAACTGGCTAATGATCACTAAAGCAGAAGCATAAAACTGAAGATTTAAAAATATATTGAAATACTTTATAGAGGTGAAATCCACAGCACTTATAACAACGTAACTATATCTTTCAGAATAAAGTCCTAATTGGACAGGACTAGTTTTCCAGGGGGACATTAGAGAAATTTATTTCTCACAGGTGTACTTTGCGATTTTAATCCCGTCAGAATCTGCCATGTCTGTGTTTTTTTCACACTATCTCAGTAAAAATTACAGAGCAAATGACCTAATGTTTTCCTACAAACTCAACAGTCCTCTGAGAATTCTAATCCTGTACAAATGCGAATGTCTGTGATTTCTGAGGTTATATTATCCTACAGCTTCTCCTTATGTTTCTTGATCTACCTGAGCTACAGTTTACGCACCAATCTTCCACATGCATTCATTTCAACATGGATAGAATCCGACGAAAAAATACAAGCACAAAATTAATAAATAGAGCCAAATCGCGGAAACTGTGAAGGCTTTTTTTTTTAATATTTAATATTTAAAGATTTTAATATTAGTGTCATGCAAGTAATACTTGTCTAGATGTCTATGCTCACTTATGTGGGTTTATTACAAACAGCCACTTCTATAAACCTAAAAAAATGCCCACGTCTAGAAAACACACACTTCCACCTCTGTAATGAACACAGAGGTGTTAGTCCTGTCCGAATTGGTACATGAAATCACAGACGTTGGGTGATAAGAATTGTAACTCAAACTACGTTTGGAAAACAAGTTCTGTCTGAATAGGGCTTAAGACAACATTTTATATAGCTGTTTTCTTGAAGTTCCTTAAATATATTTTTAAGATGTCCTTTCAATAAAAGTTAATGTTCAAACTTCAAACTAACATTGGACCCCTCTGACACACCCACTGCATGGAGCAAATACATTTTTTTTTTCCAAAATGTCTTCTTTTGTGTTCTACCGAAGGTGGAAACGTATTTCTTTATTCACAAAATAAGACTTTCTATGATGCTACTGAAATATGTTGTTCCCAAAGGATGGAAAATGTATATGATCACCAGATTTAATCAACAGTTCAGGCAATTGTATTACTAAAAAGTTGAAAGGTTATTGCTGTCAATACTAAGCATTATACTAGCAACATTAGTCTAGCTCAGTCATAACTGGCAGTATATTTCATAGCGCATAGAGATGACCTTCTAAAAGGCTAATTAATAAATAATTACTGTTTGCTTTATTACGGCCATATTAATGACACAGCTAACAAAAGCTTGGCGATATGGGGCACTGATTAAAGAGCAGATGAATAATTGAGACGTTAGCGAATGTAATTAAATATTCACAAGTCTGAACCAAAGCCAAGAGTGTGACTTTCAGGTCTTATTTACATATTTTGTGATCATGAGCCAATTTTTGCTCTCAAATTCCCTTTTAAAAAATTTATAGAGCAGCACAAACAGAGACTTTTCTTCACAGATTTAAACAGTAGGCAAACTCCAAAGACCTTATAAAGTAATTAAGGATTAAGTGGTCGGAGAGATAAACTATTAAACGACTCTGAAATAAAATATCATGGGCTCATTATTAATTGGATTATTATATTTTTACTTTCAAATGTTGATATAAAACATAACCTACATTTTACTAAAAAAAAAAAATCAAATCCACAGTATTAAAGAAAACCATGCCATCTTTTCGCATAGGACAAAGAAATATATTAATAAATATGGAAATACATAATACATATTTTTCAGATTTCCTTCTCCATTTGTGTATCTACAAATGAAACATATACTTTATTACTGTGGTTACTATTTTTACATGAAGTGTTAGGTGCTGAGACAGGGTCAGAGTTTGTATTACGTCTCATCTGGCTGTTTTAATTTGAAAGATTACATGTCTGAGACTTTGAAAAGCCATTAGGATCGATAAGAGTACTGAAATACATTTCTCCTGCTTTCCTATTGGCTATCCATAACTACCCATCAATAGTGCATTCTGCAATAACTAAGTAATGAAAGTCTGTACTTCAGAGACTCAAGGAGAGACATATGGATCTACAGCTATATGTGAGACAGCAGGTGTGTGCCGGGCCTTCCCAATTCAGCTCACTAGATCATCAAGGACGTAGTAAGGCATGTCTTTTCCTCTCCAGAAGAAAATGAGAGGCTACAAGGTGAAGCAGAGGGAATGAAGGACAGATGACGCTGAATCTATTAGAAACGAGAGATGCAGAGACAGAAAAACAAAAAAGACTACATGCAGTGACCAAAGGTTTCCTCAGAGAGAACCAAACTCAAGTAACAGTGAAAAGCCTGAGGAGGAGATGGAAATGGGGAGGAGAAAGAAAAGAAAAAGAAGAAAAGGACAGGGGTTGGTAGAACAAAAGAGCTATACATATTATCATACCTCACCCTGCAAGCTATTCCCTCTCTTATTTTATTTCAAACTCTGGCTTTCATTTTCCATTTCTATAGCGCTCGGACACCAGCAGAGTTCGAGAAATTTCACAGTAGAAAAAGAGCTGACGGCATGCTGAGAGAGCTATGACAGATGGAAAAAATGAGAAGGGACCGAGGGAGAAGTGGAGAAATCAGCCAGGTAGAAAATGTGTGTGTGTGTGTGTGTACTGTATGTGGGGGAGAATGAAAACTGAAAACTATGCTATGATGAAATCAGATGGCCTCATCATTTCCAAAAGAGCAGTGTGTGTATATGTGCGAGGCGAGCTCTACCTTTTTGGCCTTGCTAAGGTACGTCCAGGCTGATTTTCTGAAGTTCACACTGTTGTTTGTCAGGTCTTGTTTATCCAGCTGCAAATAAAACAGCCATCCCAACAAATACCACACCTGAGACAGGAAGAGAAGATATATATGTATATAAATTGCAAATAATTATTGACAATTTAGAATATGTTTTCCCAAAATTCGTAAAGTTTGCAGCATGTCAGATGTTTTGGGGTAAACTGTGCTTGTAGTTCAAATAATAGCATAAACGTTGCCTTCAAATGCAGGGAATACTAGCAGAAATATTATTACTATTACAAAATGCTGTCTATTTTTGCACTACATAAAAATATTCTGATTATTAAAACCTTTTTGTGGCTGGTTTAAAAAAATGGGAATAAGGTGCAGCAAACTGGGATTGGGATTCTATATAAGTGTTACACATGGATTATAAATGGAATGGGATTATACATTAGTATGTTGTTTTTCTTTCTCATTTGTATTCATATTTTTATTTGAAATGTAAATAATTCCTATATTCCCCAATTATTTCAAATGAGTAGTGTTGGAGTCACTCCAGGATCAGGGTTTGGAAGTACTGGCCTCTTGCATTAATTGTGTAAAATCTGGCACAAATTGCCCCACTCTTGCCTACAGTAAATAGATCTAAAAGTAGGCTGCAAAAACATGAGACAGTCAGTCAGCCACTTGTAATTAACAAAACAAACCTAAAGCACTTCCTGTGCACTCTGTCAGTGCTATAAATATTTGATTTCAGGCAGGATTAAAATAACCTTATTTTGCAGCAAACAGAGAGGGAGAAACAAACAATCTGGCAGTTTTGTTTGTATCCTGAAAAATGAGAACATTGAACTAAGGGAAGTCAGACACAAATGGGCTGTGGGAAAGAGTGTGTGTGCATGTTTTTGTTGTGCTGTGTTGAAGTGCTCTTCACTTTATCACCTACTGTTACACTCTATACCCTTCTCTGATGTCTCAATAACACACCACAGAGAGTTCAAACATCTCTCACTCCCACTCTCTCTGTCTCCTCCTCTTTCACACTCTATGACTCTCCTGAGCCGAATGTTCAGAACACTCTGTAAGCGCTCTCAATCTGTCAGATATCTATTAGAGAGAAAGAGTGTGTGGGTGTGTGTGTATACGTGTGTGTGGGAGTGGACCGGTAAACCTCAGTCCCGACTCTTCAGAGAGTATAGGGATGGCAATCAAAGGAATTTAACGTTCCAGTCCCGATTCTAACATATCAAAGGACTTTTTTATATAGCCAGTAGGACTAGGTGATAAAAAAAAAAATCTTAAAAATATAACAAATCTAATCTCTGAAAGTCACACTACAGTGAGTTTCATATTCATTTGTTTAATAATTTATTTTTGGCTTCAGTTTGGCTCATTAATTATGCATCAACATCAGGATGTTTGTACTGTATAAGCTATTTTTAATCAAGTCTGAAGAAAATATCTGAATGCCTTCGAGTTTAATAATGCTTTTCAATGTATTGTGTGGCATCACCATCATTTGTAGCTTTGGGTTGAGGTAGAAAAATGTGCTATGTGCGTGTGTGGGCTGGTCCATCAAATAGCAATGTATAAGTATCTTAGTTTTAGCCACCCTAGCATTGTGTTCGTAATTTCTCTAGCTAATAAAGTAAAGTGAAGACCAAAGCATTTTCACACAAATGCCATAAATTAAGAATCCAGCTGTCTGAGACAGTGAGCAATGCATCAAATGGTGGTGTCAAATACCCGACCAGGTGGAGCCTGTAGGATGGGCCTGATAATACCGTAAAACTTCAAATAGTAGCCCGGGCTTTTATTTTCCCAAACCGTCGAATTGCACCGGCTTGTATTTGAGACAGGCGTCTATATGAGTCAGGCCTTTATAATTTAGTGTTGAGATGTTGGTCATTGAGTGTATGTCTCTAATCTATAAAAATCTCCAAATGCTCCACGTTAAACTGCGGTCTTCCAACCTTTTACTGTCGCGTCGTCAATTGATTTTGATTAATATGCGCGAGGGAGAGAGAGCAAGACAGCGCTCGTGTTGTTTGAAGATGTGAGAGTGCGCGCGCGCGGCCGGGGCGCTCTCTCTCTCTCTCTCTCTCTCTCTCTCTCTCTCTCTCTCTCTCTCTGCTCGTAACGCGCCCTGTCAAGCGCAGCAGTCATTCTATTCTACATCACTCATCGATCAAAAAAAGCTTTGGAGGGACAAAAAATTGCTTTGGCGGCCGCGAAAAAGCGGACGATCTGACGGTTTTAGAGGATTAAATACAACCCGAAACTAAAAAACAGACCCGGCCTCTATTTGAGACCGGCCTTTATTTACCCAAACCTGCAGCCACACCAGGCGTGTAAAAGAGACAGGCGTCTATTTGGGACTCGGCTATTATTTGAAGTTTTACGGTACACAACCACACCACAACAACTCGAAATAAATATCTTATAAGTTATAAGTCATGTATTTAACATTTCATCATTTCAGTTTGATGTGTTTTAATTAGATTAATCAAACTCTTTATAATTGGTTAACTTGTGAAATGAGTAACACTAATACCATTTTAAAAAATTAAAACAACACACACCTCCACAACCTCGTCATCCTCCTCTAGAAGATCCTCCAACACCTCTGTGGCCATCTGGGAAAATAAAGCAGCTCTTCATTTACTAAAATATGACATGTAACTTCTAAAAAGTAAACAGATTTTTAACTCCAAATAATTCCACAACTGCTTAAAAGTATATGATAGAGAAAAAAAGGGAGAAAAAAAAAGGTATATGATAAGTTATATACAAATATTTTGTATAAAAAGAAATCACATAAGATACATAAAAAAGCACATCCCCTTCATGCATCTTAAATTTCCCATTATTAAAAAGCAAAAGGGCAGAAGTTTTTTTTAGATTTACCCATAAATCTCATGATTGTCTCATATATTTTTTTTTATGTTTAATTTTATAATTTTTGCCATATAATTTAACAGTTATTTTATAACTGTATTGCCAATTTCTTTATTTTACATTGTGAACCTTTTATTAAACAAATTATTATTGACATTGTGTGAAATTGTATTATTTGCTTGTGAAGCACTTGTTGCATTCCATGTATGAAAAGTGCTATACAAATAAATGTTTATTATTATTGTTTATTAGTCAAGTGCCATAACTGGACCAGGAAAGTCTGTTTATGCTTGTCTTATGGTGAGTAGCCCTCTTTTTACTGACTGCGCTCTGCTAGCCAGTTCTCAAAGATGAGAAAAGTGCTTATAATTTAATGATTTTTTTTTTACTGGTTTATCACCTCAGTTCTTATGTTAATTTGTTAAACACAGTCTTTATCTCTCCTTTGAGAGCCTGAGATCTTAATTTCTCTGATCGGTGTTATTGATCCATCCCTTGTCAGCCTCTGCCTATCAGCTTAACCCATTCACCCAGAGTGTGTTTTAATTAAGTGTCATCAATACATCTAATCAAGAGATGAGGGACAAGGTCAGTTTAAGTCAAATATTGGGGTATAAAAGACACTTCATCTCAAAGTCCTTGAGCTTCAAAGAATCAAATACAGATGAGAGCTGTAATCAAATGCACAGCGCTTAAAGTGCCCTATAATGCTATTTTAAAGGTTCCTAATTATGCTTTGAAGCTGTCCTACAATAGGTTTACATGCATCCAAGCTCAAAATGCAGGTCAATTTTCTTATTATATACATTGCAGCATCACGTCTGTACTCACGGTGTCTGAAAGCGTTCGATCAAGGATTCAGTCTCTAAACCCCCTCCTTTCCGAAAGGCTACTCTGCTCTGATTGCTCAGATGGCCCAGTCTGTTGTGACTGGTCTAATACTTACAACGCATGTGGGAAACTAAATGACCATTACCATATCTGAATTTCAGCTCCGGAGGCTTCTTCAGCACTTGTGTATACAGTGATATGAACAGTAAGGATGCTGCCAGTTTTACCATATCAATTTAAGCCCAAGTCCAAATCCTCATCCTTTGAAAGTGCAGGCAAAGTGGAATTGCTTTCACAGTGAAGAAAACAGCGTCTTCTCAACATTTCAACAACACAAACCAAACTCTTTTAAGGCCTCAGCTACAACTACAGTGTTCGAGGGAGGGTCAAAGTAGACATTGTTCGTGGGCAGCCAATGAAGACCATAGGCTAGCATTATGCAAATTTGTTACAAAACTTTGTACGTTCATGCAGAAAGTAAGACTGGCATTACTGATGACTCATTTAAGGCAGTTCCGAATCAGTTCTTTCTTTTGGGAGAGAATGTCTCCATTTGTCGTGCACTTTGATCTTTGTGTATATAAAAGGTCTGCAGTGTTTCAAAAAGCTATATTACACACTACGTGAAAGGTAATGTCCAAAAAAGATGTAACGCGTTACTAGGTATGTAACGATTCACTCGCAACCGGTTGAAAATCGATAAAAATGTGTGCCGATTCAAGTCGGTTGAAATGTTAAACGAATCGCGATACACGTTTTAAACAGCAGGGGCGTTTACTGTATAGCCTATTGTGAAGTTGTAAACCTCGCTTTACAGGCACAATAGCAGCAAGCACACTCTGGCGCGACGCTAGCGAGTGTTTTCACTTCATTCATGGAACTTGAGCTTGTGTGAGCCAAGCTCAACTTTAATAGGAATGAACTGAAAACGCTCGGTTTGCTCCGCTCGCATCGCGCCAGTGTGTGCCATAGACTGGTGTGCGCGCACGCCGTCAAACACATGGCGACGGCAAGCGTAAATGTTGACGTTGACTCATTCAAATCGGAGGTGTGGCGGCATTTTGACTTTCCGTAGACTAATAATAATCACCACCTTGAGAAGCACCAGTCACCTCCGTTTTCATGTAAAAGGCATTAATACGACAAGTGCGAGAGCCACGGAGATCACAAGGTGCATCAGTGTTTCCGTGACAACCAGGTGTTGTATTTATTTTACTATCTCTTTCTCTAAATGTGTACATGGATATATATTTTTTTATATATATAATTTATTGATGGTAATGGCATATTTTTCTAAATGTGTTTTTTTTTTACTCTTGCTAGTTGCTAGTGTAATGATACAAATTATAACAAAATTAAAACCCCTCTAAATGTGGTACTAATGTTACATAGTCTTTTACTTAGTGTGCGAAGGTACCAGTGCCCACCCTCTTGACCGGACAGACAGAAAGACTGAGTTGAAACAACCTTGAAGGGATTTTTTTTATTTATTTCAATGTAGTTTTTTTATTTGACAAATATATTTTAAAATTAAAAAGAAATGTGCAGCATTTTGTCTGAGAAATAATAAAAGGGACACTTTTTCATTTATAATTTCTTAAATTAATCACTTGTTAAAAAAATCGTGAGAAAATCGTATCGTGAAACCAGTATCATGAATCGTATCGCATCGTGAGTTGAGTGAATCGTTACATCCCTACGCGTTACCCATGCTATCACTTAATTCTGTATTGTACATTGATTTTCTGATGCACAACTGCAAGTGCAGATTTTTCCTCAACAAAAACATTCAAAGGCAATTGAGAAATGTCCAGATTTTTAGACTTCTCAACTTTAAAATGGTACTAGAGCTCCTTGTAAGTTTCCCCTGATCGATACACTGAGACAGGCTCTCTTGTTATTCCCTTAGGAGGGTCATGGCTTTGGCCAGGGGCCACAGTGACCTCTAAAGCCTCTGTGAACTCGGATGTCAGCTACTCTCAGCATCCCGCACTCCTCTCGTCCCGTCACACTCATGCCATCCATTTCAACCAGGGCCAAAGAGTCAAGATCAAGCTTTTGTATTTGTACGTGGTAAAAGGGAGGGGAAGAGAGAGAGCGAGGAAGAGAAAGTAAAGCAGGAGAAAAGTGAGGGCGGATAGAACACATCGCTCGATGGATACGTAATTTAAAGGACTGACCAACCAATTTACGATCCTGGAAGGCCATAAAATTCAGCCTGGACTTAATAATAGCACATTTAATGTGACACCCCTGACAATTCCAATCTAGCACAACCACACTCGCCCGCCTATCTGTATCTGCTTTTGTGTGTGCGTGCGAGTGACTGTTCATGGCAGAAAGACGGACTGTGCGCAGGAGAATTTATACTCCAAGCCAGGCTGTGTGAACGCAGAATACACTAAAACACACATACTGGCTTTCGCACCCACATTTTATAGTTGCACCGTTTATCAGAGGCAACATGACTGCCACTGGGAGCTAAAAACTTCACTTATATTTAGCCTTTTGGAATGAGGAGGAGCTGAGATAATTACTTTAGGGATTGATGCTCGCGTTCTCTCTCTCTCCTTAACCGCATTTCACTCCCCGATGCCGATTCGGAGTTCTCAGCAACAGATAAAAGGTACGGATAAAGTCAAATGCTCGGCCCAGAGGAAAACTGCTCTAGGGTACGTGGGATTCTCCATTTAAGAAGTTCAAATTGAATGCATAAATCTGCTTGAGCGTTTCTTAGATACATACGCGATTACGGAAGTCAGCAGACAGCAGCTGGAGGACCAGGAGTTGGTAACGTGCCCGAGCCCCAGTGGAGGTGTACAGCCCCTGGCAGTGTCTACTTTAACGCAGTCTATCTGATGAAGATGCTCAAGAGAGGTTTAAAACAAAATGAATGTTTGATGCAACAATAGGAAAAATAATACCTTTTGATTACATCTGCATAATGTTCAAAGCTTTAAAACGAACTCAAAATAAGAATGTTTTTAATTCTTCTGTGAAACCCAGGAGAATTGTTTGCATGCAGTGAAAGTGGAGTGCTGTTGAGCTTCAAACTTAATAAAAAGCTAAATAAAAGTGGTTAATATGACTCTTGAGCTGTATTCCAAATCATCTAAAGCCATATGATAGTTTTGTAAGGCAAGTTGTTTTATTTTTAATAATTTTGGGGTGGTTATCAATTTCATGATTTCACATCTTGATTTGATTTTGATCTGATTCCAATTCATTTAGTTACAGTATGCGCAATTTATGTCCATTTTGTATTATACAAGTATAGACAACTTAAAGGACAAGTTCGGTATTTTACACTTAAAGCCCTGTTTTAAGATCGTTTCTGATGAAATAGAATGGTTCAGATGCTTTCCAACAGGTTTTATCGTAGTTTTTGTCCCAAGTCAAGTCAATGGAGTAAAACCTGTTGGAAAGCATCTTTTGCAGCGATTTGTGTGTGAGCATATCAGTGAACACCCCAGACCATTCGGTGAGTTTCACATCTTTGTAAACTAAAGTTTAATGTGTTTTAGGAAGGATTGTTCCAGTGCACCTATGCAACCATTGTGGAGGTGGGGGGGTGCAACCACAGAAACCAAAAATTGTCGGGCCAGCAGCATGTGTTCAAATTTCAATATTAACCGTTCTATTTCATCAGAAACGATCTTGTGTAAAATGTGTAAAATACCGAACTTGTCCTTTAATGTTGATTCAGTAATAATAGATTCATTTAAATGGCAACTTCTTACTTTTTTAGTGTTTTTGACTGATTCACTCAAAAAATGTGTCTCAAAAGAATCCTACTACATTGGTTGCACTACATGTTTTTGATACACTAAAAACAACGGCTTCATTAGAGTCACTGGTTTGTGAATCAGATCTTGGCATTTTAAGAATCAATCTTCAAATTAAATGAATTACATTTGAGAGCTATGGCAGTGGGAAAGATTTTCAGTGTTTTACCCTGATCCATACACACAGCTGCTGTTTAGCTTCAAAAGACTTGAAAAACAGCACACGAGTTGTATGAACTAATTTTATGATACATCTGTAGTGCTTTTATTTAATTTTTGGAGTTTGATAGCCTGTGGTTCACCATTCACTTGCATTTTATGAAAAACAGCAGTGCCAACCTTCTGTCAAACATCTCCGTTCGTCAGTCATATGGGTTAGGAACGATATGAGGGCAAGTCTTTTTCACACTGTCACAAAGAATTCTCTTAAATTTTGGAAGGGAAATGTTGAATACCCCTATTGCATTTGTGGGGCTGTAATTGTCAGGTCAATTAAAGGTGCCGTCTGAGTGAGCCTGGAATCAGAGGAATGCAGCAATTAATATAAATATGTTCATACTTGGGAGGAGGCCTATTCATTGAAAAGTGATTATTTCTCTTTAACCCCCTGCTTATGCCTCCTCATAACTCCTATCATTTTATTCTTTTCCTATTTGTCCGTCTCTCATTGTGCCCTAAATTACACATTTGTGTCTAGCCTAACTAGCTGTGCTAGTATTTTGCCATATTTATTTATTAATTCATTATCCACACATACTTGCATATTGTATGGATGATCAAGTCATCTATAAGCTAACATTTACTTTAATTAAATGAATTGGCTTGCACACACACTTCTTTTTTTAAATGAAGACATACATAAAGAACTTCAGGTTTATAAAGTTACTTGTGATGTTATTAAAATATCACCAAGAGCTTAGTTATAAACCACAAATCTGTTAAATTACATTTTGGAAAACATTCACTCTCAAGAATCAGTTCGAAGCATCCAAGGATGCACCAAGAAGTTTTGCACCAGTTGGAGATGTATTTAATAATCCATCAATCTCAAAGCAAAATGGTCTAACAAAATGAAAGTATCCCTACTGTGCAAAAGATTAAATTATGGGTAAGACAATGTCTGTGAAGATGCATTAGGAGGCAATTATATTTTAAATCTAATTATTTATATCCATTCACCAGAAAAAAAATGTCCTTCAAATTCATTCAGTGACCTTTCCAGTTTGGCAAAAAAATGAGATTTGAGTCTTGTTCAGTGCCCTTAGGTCAGCAAGTCCTCAATGAAATCCAGTGCTGACCTAATCTTGTTTTGAGTCTGACCAAACTCCTTACTAAGTTTAGGAGTTACGATAACTAAGCATTTTTCGCCAACAGACAACGCAGACATTTGACATTTTCTTCCAAATTTCAACTGCTGAAATTTTACCAAGCTACAGAAAAAAATCACAACAAATGACCTCCAAAAATTGTTAGTTTATTAATAAATATGAATTATTGTGAGTTGAAGTATTAATTATAATAATAATTTACTCCCATTGTGTTAAAACATGCACAAAACCATAACAAGTCCAATAGACTACTTGCAAATAAAGGAATAAAAAACCCAAATCGATTCTAAATATATTCTAAACTGTTCTAAATTCCAGTGGCATGCAACACTTCAGGGTCGGTACTCAGCTTTTATTTACGCAAAGAATTGGGATTAAACAGCCTGTAACCAAGAGTTTAATGATGTAACAGGCTGTTAAGTGTTTAAAGTTGGTGGTATTGATTCTGATTTTTGAGGCATTTACAGTAGCTGCGCAATTGATCTAACTGAGGTAAACAGCTGTAGTGAAGAAATTATTTTCTCATAGGAATAAAGCCTTAATTAGGCAGCAAAATATGAGCATTACAAATTCCAAGGCAAGACAACATGAGTGATACTGTTATAAAGGACATGCACAAGTGACTAAAAGGTCAAATCACAAGAAAATACAATGGATTTGTGTTAAAATCAATCTGAGAACTAAGAGAAGAAATATATAGGCAGAGAAACAGAGAACATCATAAAATATAGATCTTCCACAAAAGGAGACAATATTCAAATTGCTCACTTAAGTTTAATACGGCCGTCTCTTTAGTGGCACACCGAGCTAACCCTGGCAATGAAAAAGCCTATTGTCTGACTCTGTTAACCGCTGGCCCACACCGTCCTTCATTATGACATCATTATCCAGAGAACACCGCTGCTCTGCTAAATGACCTTTAGAACAATGCCGGCCCATCAGTCTGTCTCAGAGCTGGCCTGTCACGAGAAACAGTGCTAGTGCTAGTGATCTCGGAGAGCATTTTAAACGAGCTGGATATGATGACATGCTTCATACGAAGGAGCACTCTGACAGATCATCTTGTGTTGAGAGCGCACAGGAGGAGGAGCAATGCTTTTTCTTGTCTTCTAACAGAGGTGAAATTGCTTTTTACTACACGTTTAAGAAAGTTGAAGGTGAGATTGGGCATTTTCTCTGCGTCTCGCACATACACGATTGTTCTTGGCGTGTGTCGGTGCAGCAGCAACAGCGCTATTGATTTTCAAGAAGTGATTGCAAGCTGTGAAGGTCAGGGTACAGACGTTAAATCAGACGGGGCAAGAAAAGAAGCCAAAGAATTGCTCTACACACATAGGTGTAATCACACATAATCCTTATAGAACTGGAATCCTATTTCTATATGCTATATTCAATCTGACTTTGCCTTTAGAGGATGATACTTCGTGAAAGACATAATGGAGATAAGAGAGTGGAGGTTGAGGTTCCTGCAGATGCCACACAACTGACATGGTACAACAGCTCTACATTCAGAGTAAACAGACCGACTATGCTCTATTTTTTAAACCTTCAGCAACCCAAACCCCCCAACAAGTTTATTCACTCGACGGTCCATCTCACTGAAGAAACACTGTACAAGGTCCAAAACAAATCAATAAGAGTCAACTGTCTGTGTTGACTTATCAATAATACGAGAATGCCTCACCCATGATGGGGTGGCTCAGGTCTCATGCCTCCATTTTCAAGTGTCAGATCCTGCAAATGCTGTGTTCTATTCAACTTCCTTGCTTTGACAAGTGCAACAAAACGTCACTTGGAAGCTTTTTTAGATCTGCAACCTTGATTTTGTAGAGCTGTGGGTGTATTACGGCACGTGGTGGAATTACAGAAAATACACAATGCAAATTTTTAAGACTGACACATGTATTAATATCATATTAATTTCATGCAGCACATGTTTAAAGAGGTGTAAGGGAAAATGTATTTATTTATTTATTTTATTTATTTAACATGATAAAATAAAGGTTGAAATGGGAAAAAATATATATATATATTTACCAGCACAGAAGCCCATTTCTGCTACATACGAAAAACACAAGTCAGAATTAAGTCAAAATTGTGACATAATATGTCATAAATAGTTAAGTTATTATGACATAAAACCATGGCAAAAAGCCAAAAGTCAATTACGCCAATGTCAATAATGACAAAACCGTCATAATTTAATAATAAAAACGTATGTCACGATTATGATTTACTATTTTTTTCTCTCTTGTGGCGGAAAAGGGATTCCATATTCCAGGGCATCTTAAGTATGCAGGGATTTTTCTTTTTTCACCCTTTTGCTGTTACAATAGAAAAAACAAACAAAAAAACAAGGCTTCAGTAAATACGGAAAGCTTTCCTGCTGATAATTGTATGCACCTGCAGAAGAAATGCTAACATTGTTCATCCTTCACAGTTTGGTTGCTAGGAAACTTCTTTAATGAGCCTCTATGCTTGAAAGTCTGATATAAGTAGGAATATCCCACATCCGAGTTTCATTGGAATCCAGCATAACAGACAGAGGGGGTGATCGACATGGATCTGCTTGTAAAAGAACAACCAGGCAAGTGCTGATGTAACTGCCCATACACTCATATAGAAGTCACTTGTTAACCACATACGCACGCACGTCAAAAGCCATGGACAGGTTGTCAGGTAGCAGGTTATCTAAGTGAGACATTATTAAACCCGCATTAGTGCTGAGAACACTCTCCTTCATTCCCTCGCTCACGTGCACACTCTCTCTTCCCTTCTATGAGGTCAGCAGGTGTCTCGGGCTCTGTAGGGCCTGTCTGAACGCAATTAAGATCTGCTCGTTAAGATGTTGCTCAGACCAGTAACACTGTTGGCAAGGAGACTGCCTGCTGAGAAGCCGTGCTGATCGAAAACCTCTTAGTGATATCATCTCAGCATGATGTTGGAGACTGAAGATAACAGAGTGATGTCATCACTGTGTCCCCCGACGATGAGTTAAATGTCTGTGTGTTGCTCCATTCCCGAGTGCTAAATGATATTTGACAGCCTGATGAACCTTCACTACAACTACATTCCTTCAATGTGAACTCAATGATTTATATGTATCATTTTGAGACTTTAGTGTGTAAGAGAAATATGATTTTCCTATGTGTATTTAATCAATACCATTTTGTTTTTGACATGTATACATATGTGTGCATGCAAAATCAATATTTTTCATTGTATTTATTGAAAACAGACACTCCTAACTTTATTGTTACTCAATATATGGTGCTTTTGACAGAGGGATTAGAGGAGGAGGACCTAGTAATTGCTTATAGAGAATGTTAACTGTTTATGGCAAACATGTAAGAGTTTGATTTTGATTAATAAGTATGGAGATGTTGTAAGGTCTCAGATAACTGAGCACATGCCCCCTCCTTCCATCACACTTTTGATAGAAGACTTGGACATATTGCCCCTTTTGTCGCTTTTTTGTCTCTTTCTCATGTTTCAAGTTTCAATCTGCAAATGCTGTGAGAAACAACTTGTAAATAATGTCTCTTTCTGTAGTCAAGGTTTTTATATTTAAAAAATATTTACGTACGTCAGGTGGGCATATTATGGGATGTTGAGGAAGACCAATACGGATGAAGATGAACCGGAGAGTGTACATATATGACAAAATGAAGTAGGATATAATCTGTTCATTTGCTTATCCAATCAACTTTGAAAGTCTTTGTTCAATGATAAATGAATTTGTATGATTTTACTGAATAAAAATGTTTTGCTTAGAGCTCATTTTGTAGCTGTCTGAGATATGTTTTGGTTGTAAGAGAGACTACCCTGGATCGTGATTTCAGACAAATAAATTTGATTTCATTTTTTACCATTTAGTGGCCTGATTGTAATTTCCTTCTATTTTGCATTTAATACATTTTTCATTACAAATTATATTTAATAATTAATAGGACGATTTGAGTGAAAACTTTGTACAATGTTAAAATTATATAAAGATCAGAAATAGGAAATAATTATTCAAATAGACAGAAAATATGAAACATAAAAAAAGAAATAAATGAAAACCTAAAAAGTAGACCAATTTTTGTTTTATGTAAATGTAAATTTAATTAAACATTAAGTTAGGATCTTTTGTAAAATAAAAGCATTAAAAAAGAGAATGTACTTTAAAAAGATTCCCCCATGTGCATGATAAAAACATAAGTGTTATTGATAAAAACATAAGTGTTATTATTTTGCTATGAACAGCATTTTTATTAGTCTCTCATGGTGTAACTTTAAAAATCAAACATATGAATACATTTTAGCTCAGCTCAGCTTAACGGAAGTTACACCCCATTATTCCCGCAAAGCGTCATGGGGCGTGGGAATAAGGTGGATATGATCTAAACTCTAAAAATGCTGCCGATACGAGTGGAGAGTGTGTTACACGTAATGATCCTTTTAAGAAGTGTGCTGAATGGCACTAATGTTGCTACTTTGATCCTCTATAAACACGCTGACAGACAATTAACCTCCACTCAACACTATCATCAGTCAACACTGAGCAATGGCATATTCTTCCCTGTTGGCAACGCTGATCGCACATCTGCTCAGATGTCAGGTGGCGATGACTCCTTGATAATCTCATCTTTAGGAAAGATTACGGGTTCTTCCTGAGATTTTCTGCCTCTAATTACAGAATTTTCCATGAGCTGGCTCTGTTTCCCTGGTGATTAAGACTTCATTGGTGGAGTGTGATTTCACTTTGCATGAATTGAAGGGAGTGCTGAAGTCCATCCCAATCGACAATGTAAACAACTATAAGATGCAATAATCACAAGGGATTGATAGCAAATTTTTTTTGTCAGTGCTGTGCTCAAGTCCCATCTGCTGCCCTACAAAAAATGACTTTCAACATGAAATAAAGGCCATTCTCTATTCATCCTACAACACCTGCTATGAAGCTGGTCATCAGAAGTATTCCAGACCACACCGTGAACTTTACTGTAGCCTAACTGAGTTAGTTAGGGACAAATGATAGGGTAATGAAACTTCTGTACATAAATACCGTTCAATTTAGGGTCAGAGTTAGATTTTATTTGGTAAGAAATTGACTATTGTAATACTACAAAAGGTTTAAATAAAGGCTGTTCTTTTGGACTTTTTTCCATCAAAGAGTTCTGGAAAAAACGGCATCATGGTTTCCACAAAAATATTAAGCATCACAGCTGTTTTCAACATTGATGATAATACTATGAAATGTTTCTTGAGCACCAAATCTGCATATTAGAATGATCTCTGAAGGATCACACGACACTGAAGACTGGAGTAATGATGCTGAAAATTCAGCTTTGCCATCACAGGAATAAATTAAATTTTAGAAAACAGTTATTTTAAAATGTAACAACATTTTACAATATTACTGTTTCACTGTATTTATCAAATAAATGCAACCTTCTAGAGCATTAGATTTTAAAAAACCCCAAGCACAAACTTTTGAACAGCAGCTTATACAGTGCATCCGGAAAGTATTCACAGCACTTCACTTTTTTCCACATTTTGGAATTAATGGATTAAATCATAGGCGTAATTCTATGGGGGGACAGGGGGACACGTCCCCCCCAATATTCAAAGAAGGACGATTTGTCCCCCCCCAATATTTGATCATACTGTATGATTATGCGGGCAATGTCGATGTGATTGCAAATACGTCTTTCTTTCCAGCTCCGCAAATATAAAATCCCGGCCGGGCCATTTCCCAAATCCATTAACAAAAGCTATTTCTCCTGAAATCCATGTCATGTTTTCCCTATACCTTTAGTAGCTCGTGCACCGTCAGTGAGTAGGAAAAACCAAACAGAAGAGTTAGGAGCACGAAATCTGACAGACATTTGGCACATATCTATGAATGGTAAATATCCTGTATTTGGCTGACATAATCCCTTAGATAATGACCAGGTGAATTTCACTAGAATTTCGAATTGTAGAATTTGTGAATTTCGATTGTAATACTATACAGCTTGTATGAATGGGAGGGACTATTGACAAGCTATCCGACAGCTAGCTAACGTTACTGTATACACGCCGCTACTGCATTCAAAACACAGATATAGCTCTACATAAAATATGCGCCCCCATTGGACCGTCACCAAAGGGCCTCTCTCGATAGGCTGCTGCAGTTGCCGCAGGACAGCCAATAGGCACGCAAGCCACCTTTGCCTATGTCTGTATGCTGCCGCAACGCGTTTTACATAAATTCAAAATTAAGGATAATTTTTTGGCTTCATGCAATATCTCGTGGAAAAGAGGTTTTCCCCTATAAAAAAAATAAAGAGCATTTTCCCTGATTAGTACATAACTGTTTTACTATCATTGCTCAAGACTTGATATTAGAATATTGTTATCCTGTAACAGTAATTTAATCAAAATGTTTATTGCCACTATATGTTTAAAGAAGAATATAAGAGAGAGATCACTGGCCGCTTTGTTGTCAATTCAGGCTTGTAATTAATGCCGATGCTGTAATCATTACAGGGTGAGTATACGTTGGTTTGACGATCAGATGTAATAAAATTCCTTGTTGTGTTATACAATTACAAACATTTATTTTATTTTGATAAAAAAAATGTGTGCATGCGCCAACACAAAAAGTCCCACAGCTGTCCCCCCCAATGTGTGATTGACAATTTCGCCCTTGGATTAAATTCATTATTTTCCTCAAAATTCTATAAACAATACCCCATAAAGACAACGTGAAAGACGTTTGTTTGAAACCTTTGCAAAAAAAACAAACATACATAATAAGTATTCACAGGCTTTCTGACACTCAAAGTTGAGCTCAGGTGCATCCTGTTTCCACTGATTATCCTTGAGATGTTTCTACAACTTGATTGGAGTCCACCTGTGGTAAATTGATTGGAGATGATTTGGAAAGGCACACACCTGTCTATATAAGGTCCCATCGTTAATAGTGCATGTCAGAGCACAAACCAAGCCATGAAGTCCAAGGAATTGTCTGTAGATCTCCGAGATAGGATTGTATTGAGGCACAGATCTGGTGAGGGGTACAGAAACATTTCTGCAGCATTGAAGGCATCATTGTCTTCATCATCTGTAAATGGAAGATGTTTGGAACTACCAGGACTTTTCCTAGAGCTGGCCGCCCGGCCAAGCTGAGCGATCGCGGGAGAAGGGCTTAAGTCAGGGCGATGACCAAGAACCCGATGGTCACTCTGACAGAGCTCCAGTGTTTCTCTGTGGAGAGAGGAGAACCTTCCAGTTGAACAACCAGCACTCCTCCAATCAGGGCTGTATGGAGTGGCCAGACGGAAGCCACTCCTCAGTAAAAGGCACATGACAGCCCGCCTGGAGTTTGCCAAAAGGCACCTGAAGGACTCTCAGACCATGAAAACTAAATTCTCTAGTCTGATAAAACAAAGATTGAACTATTTGGCCTTAATGGCAAGAGTAATGTCTGGAGGAAACCAGGCCCCGCTCATCACCTGGCCAATATCATCCCTACAGTGAAGCATGGTGGTGGCAGCATCATGCTGTGGGGACGTTTTTCAGCGGCAGGAACTAGGAGACTAGTCAGGATCGAGGGAAAGATGAATGCAGCAATGTACAGAGACATCTTCGATGAAAACCTGCTCCAGAGTGCTCTGGACCTCGGTTCATCTTCCAACAGGACAACAACCCTAAGCACACAGCCAAGATAACAAAGGAGTGGCTACGGGAAAACTCTGTGAATGTCCTTGAGTGGCCCAGCCAGAACTCAGACTTGAACCCGATTGAACATCTCTGGAGAGATCTGAAAATGGCTGCACAGACGCTCCCCATCCAACCTGATGGAGCTTGAGAGGTTCTGCAAAGAAGAATGGGAGAAACTGCCCAAAAATAGGTGTGCCAAGGTTGTAGCATCATACTCAAAAAGACTTGAGGCTGTAATTGGTGCGAAAGGTGCTTTAACAAAGTATTGAGCAAAGGCTGTGAATACTTATGTACTGTACATGTAATTTTTTTCATTTTTTTATTTTTAATAAATTTGCAAAGATTTCAAACAAAAGGTCTTTCAACTTGTCTTTATGGGGTATTGTTTGTAGAATTTTGAGGAAAATAATGAATTTAATCCATTTTGGAATAAGGCTGTAACATAACAAAATGTGGGAAAAGTGAAGCGCTGTGAATACTTTCTGGATGCACTGTATATAGACACTTTTTATGTACAGGCTTTATAAATTATTTTTAAATATATAAATCCAGTCCATGTATCTCAATGTTGTCACTTGTTTATTTGCATTCCCTATTCTCTCTGCTTTTTTATGAGTCACAGCCCTACCACATGTAATAAATTGAGGCAAAAACACCAATAATGTGTTATCATGCAGCACACATTCTCTGGTAGTTTTAATGCTCATAATAAGTGTATGAACATGTTTCCAGGGTAAAAAGCAACTAAAAAGCTAAAAAGACAGTAAAAGCAGGCATGCTTTAGGAGGACTGATTAGCTGAAGAGGGAAATACTGTAACTTCATTTTTATGATTTAATACTTATCTATAAGCCATCCAGCAAACCCTCCGACAACTCTCTGGCTATAGCAGCACACATGATTGAAAACTCCATACAGTATATACAGTGCCACTTGCCATATTAGACCAGTTAATTGCACACTTAACCTCATTGCAAAATTAATTAGATTGTTATTGAGAACTCTGCTGATTTAAATGTCACCATGGAAACATTAGGGACTAATTTTAAAAATGATTTGTGATCGTGCTGGAAGAAAAGTATAAACAAATAATTGTTATTGTCTTCCAAAATGAGTTTAGAGCTGTCATGGAAGTTACACTACAGCTATATAATTTTCAGACAAAGTTATTTCTTGTAACTTCTCTAAACTTCTTAGTATATATTAACACACACACACACACCTAAATCTAAGTGATACTGTAACTGGGCAAAAGGAAAAAGAAAAAAATCACATCTAAAACGCTTCAAAGTTGGTCATTAACCATGACAAACATGTCTCGTATGACAACAACACAAGTTCTCTTCAGAACGCAAAAAGACAATTGCAATGATCTCACCTCCACTTCAATAAAAAAGAAAGATTTGTTGTTTCTGAAATTAGGCCGCATAGGATGATAGTGACTGCAAAGAATGTAATAGCCCCTTTTGGCCATTTGTGAAGTCAGAATCAGACTTTGAGAAGAGATAATAAGGCAGAAAGAAATCAGAATGGGTCAAGACCAGCAATCTCCAAATTGGAGACTGAACATCCCAACCACTCAACCATGAAGCCGGTCTTTTTAAAATGTTAGCCATTTTAATGAATTATGCCTTGGAACAATGCCTTGAATAATACCTTGCCTTCAACTTCCATAGACAGATCATTTCCGATGTCAGACAGCCAATCAAGTCTTAACCCTATTTCAAAGCTATATTTAAAAAAAAGGGAAAAAGACTTAAATGTGAAAAAGAGCACAGATACAAAGGAGGATAAGACTGTCTTCTAGAAAGAGGGTATTAGAAAGCAATACTTCTGTCGCAACTGAAGCAGTAAAATCTGTCTCCACAGTGGCAGGCAAAGAAGATCTGTCATTTCCTTTAGACGGACATTTATATACACGACCGGCTGAGGCTCTCAAATATACATCTGTATTCTACAACCATGCAATTGTTCACACCAGAACTTCCAAGTACCACCAAGTCATGACATGACAACTAATTTTTCAGTAAACAAACTGACACCTTTTTGAGTGCAAGCTTGAGGACTGTAACTCATGATATATTACCATATTTTGATTGATATCAATAAGATAAATCAGAAACCACATCAATCCCTTGACAGGGAGATCTATGGAAAGGCCCTATGAGGAAACACATACACCAGTAACATATAGAAAGGATGACACAAAGTTTGTCATGCAATTTAATATTTACTATACTAATATTTACTATACTTGATCTTAAAACTTCTCACAACTGGAAGAGAGGATGATCAAAATTGACTGCTGAATTGAGCTTGGGGTGGTTGATTATGATTTCACTTTTTTAACTTTAGTTAGTGTGTAATGTTGCTGTTTGAGCATAAACAATATCTGCAAAGTTACGACGCTCAAAGTTCAAAGCAAAGAGAGATATTTTCTTTTAAAGAAATTGCTTCTTAAGGACAACAAACTGCTGGTAGGGACTACACGACATTCCTCCCGGGTTAGTGACATCACTAACCCTAAAATGTACATAAACTCTGCCCCCGGAACACGATTAAGACAGAATAGGCTAATCAATGACTAGAAGATAACTACACATAAGCTACAGAAATTCATCAACTAACCATTCAGAAATGTTTTCTACATGTTGTCACTTCTTCTTGAGTCACTCCATCTTTGGCTGCGTTTACACTTGGCATTAACATGCAATCACCGTGATCCGATCAAGTAGATCGTATCATAAGCCAATCATGACGGTGCGTTTACACCTGTCCACATCAAGTAGCTTCTGTATCTGGATAACAGATCGCATCTCGCATTCCTGTGGAAAAAAACAGACCGAAAAAAGGATGGCTCCAGTGCAAAGTCGACCTGAAGTGGTGGGTTTTCTTTTAAAAACAGTTTTCAGTCAGGGGAAATTTTACAAATCTCGAAAAAATGAGGTGGATGGCTGCAAGTCCTAATAATTTGTGGAATGTGGATAGATGCCGTGATGAAAACGGTACAGAGAAACGTATGGGTCCGAGAACGTTGCCAGCTGTGGTGGGAAAAATGCGTGTTCTTTACAGAAAATGAATGGTACTATGGATAACATTCCGATCAGAAGCACGTTTACACTTGTCTTTTCAATGTGTATGTGGACAACATCTGGATACAGGTTGCATGGTAATGCCAAGTGTAAACGCAGCCTTTGACTGACTCCGGTTTGAACATAAAAGGCTAAAGGTTTTTGAAATTTTCAGTGCATGTCTGTGTGAGGTATTCGAAGCTGCTAACACATGAGCTCTTGAAGCTCCGCCCTCTGTGCTCATTTGCATTTAAAGGGACATACACAAAAACGATGCGTTTTTGCTCACCCTCAAAAAGTGGCAATTTTAACATTCTATATAAAAATAATATCTGTGGGGTATTTTGAGCTAAAACTTCACATACACACTCTGGGGACATTATACCACCCCTTTAATGAAATCGATCATCCTTGTTTTGAAACCAAACACAATCACTTGTTTTTTGTTTATTGAATGCTTTTTTTAGCATATGGAATAAAAATGTAGTGTGTCCAGTCTGAACAGCATATAAGGATGCAAAATGAGGTAAAATGACATTGTGCTGAAGTCTGAGCTGTGGCACAGAGGTCAGTGTTCCCAACAAAAACAAAACTGCTTGAAGGGACCCGGTTTTAGTCCAGCCTGGGTCATGTTTTAGGAGCTGTTTACACGACACCATTTTCAACTAAAAACGCATTTTGGTCATTCATTTAAACAACAATGGCGTTTTGGGTGCCTGAAAACGCAAAGTTTTGAACACGGGTTTCAAAGTTCACGTTTTTGAAAAGGATCTCTGTGTAAACGACAAAAACGCGAATCTCTAAAAACTATGATGTCATGCACATGCGTATTACGTGTTCAATCCGTGTTCAATGGCCTGGCGGCAGAATACAGCGTTTTTAGTCGTTTTCGCGGATCCGTGTGAATTGGGATCGTTTTGACAGTCTGTACGCGGAAAACACAAAGGATTTTTTTTTTTTTTAAATTAAGCATATCATTGTTGTGTAAACATACACTTAGTCCCCCTCTCTCTCCTGTTGCTCAACCACTAACCTATCTCAAATAGCTTGATTACATCAAGGCAGATTTACAAACAAAATAAAAATAAAGGCAGAGAAGAAACTGTACTAGAAAATAATGTCCTCTCTAGATACGTGTCTATTCGTGCTTCAGTCAAATTGACAGATTAGGAATTCAGAACAAATTTATTCAGCTCTTGTCTTCCTTGCTAGAACAAACAAACCAAAAGTAAAATGAAATGATGGAAACACATGAAGACAGATAATTATGTAAGTTGATTAAGGTTTGTCCTCATTCTGTTTGATTAACTGAAACTCTGACATGAATCACGGGAACAAAAAGCAACAGATGTTTTATTTATTTGTTTATTTTTTGTAAATTAATTGTGTATTATTAGCCAGTGAATCAAATGAGCACAAATAGCTTGTGGACACCGAGTTCTAATTAAAACAGTTCTAGTCTAGTTACACCAGAGAAAACAGATCTTAAAGATACAAAAAATAAAATAAAATTATGTTATCATACACTAACCTCATGTTGTCCTAAACCTGTATGACATTATTTCTTCTGTGGAACACAAATTAATATATTTTTAAGAATGTTTCAACTCATTTTCCCCCCCATATAATAAAAAAGTCAGTGGGGTCTAAAACAAAACACTGACTTTCACTATATGGACAAAAAAAATAGACATTTTACAAAATATCTTTTATGAAGAAAGTAAGTTGTACAAGTTTGAAATGACATTAATGACGAGGTAATGATGACAGAATTTTCATTTTTAGTAGAATTACTTCTTTAATGTATTTAACATATAAAACTATCAAACAGATCTTTTAGGATACGGAAGTGAAAATTTATAAGCTCTGGCTAACAGTTTACATGCAATATTCTTGACTTGATTTTTAGATAGTTTACAGTCAATCCACAGTGTGGAGGAAGGTAGTGCATGTCTTGCTCCAGAATGCCTGCTAATTACTGGATCTATATCTGGAGGCTGACATTTAGATATGTAAATACCACTGATGCCATTATTCGCTCTTGAAGTGATGTATGGACAAGCATCTGCTCATTCGTAGATTTGGTTCCCCCAGGAGCAAACCAAAATAGCGAAGTCATGCATCTGTCCCGAAGGCACAGGTCAGCCTAGCACTTAGTTTTTAACTAGGGCAATTATTTAAGGTTAATTGATGTTGTGTAAAACAGGAGAAAAGGCCAGAGTGTGCAAGCAAATGTGTTTAGTTGAGCTTTGTTATTTTGGTCAGCAAGATAAATTATGACCTATATAGTCTAAAAGATTATGGGGCAAATTTACAGAACACTAGCACCACATTAGCACATTATGCATGGTATTCCAGCATAATTCTTAATGTCCTAAGAAGTCAAATGATTAGATAATTTCAGATTTCACTTTCAACAAAATTTTGCAGGCAAAAAAAGGTCATTTTCAATAGTGTTGCTAAGAATGAAGCACAGCTCACATAAGTCACTTTCAAACCAAACAGCTTTCTGTTAACTAGAACTCGTTCCGAAATTTGCATGGGGAAATTTTTCACTCACTTTAAATTTTGTCAGCAAAAATTCGATGATCAACAGTAAATATGTCCACACATTCACAGCTTTTGATTTATTTTGAGTTGGACACAATGAAAGTTATGACTATGAAGAGTTTCTGATTCACTAAACAGAACCAGTATATTTGTTTGTGAATACACTATATGGGTCAGACTGTTGTTTTTGGTTCACATAAACACAAAAAAACTGGTTCATGAGTCAGACTATTGGCACTTTTTGGTACGGCTCGGTTTGCTTTTCCACTGCAGTTTAGTAATTAGTACCGCTTCGAAGTGGGTGGGATTATGCCCCGTTTACATGAAGGGAAGACGCAGATATTTTCCAGCGGTTTGGCCTCTCATTTACACGAAAACCCCGTTTTTATCACAGAAAACGATTATTTCTAAAAACTCCGGCCAAAGTGGAGATTTCTGATAATGCCGGTTATGTAAATGGTAAATGGACTGCATTTATATAGCGCTTTCACAGACCCAATGGCCACCAAAGCGCTTTACATTTTGCCTCACATTCACCCATTCATTCACTCACTATGTGTTTCCGTGTCAACTGGGAGAAACGGGGTTTTAGGTTCTCAAATATCACATTATGCGCCAGAAAATGCTTAACGTCATGTGAGAGCCCCGTTTGGTATAGTTATGATGGCGCTCGACGGCGTATTTATGCGGGTTGATGTAAATGACAACTTTTTTGAAACCGAAGGGGGGTGGGGGGGATATTCGTTTCTCTAAATACTCCGCTATGCGTAAATGTGGCCATAGACTGATCAGTATAGTTGCATCGCCTCTACTGCTGTGACATCATCATAAACGTGACACAAACAAACACACATCACAGGAGCAATGGAGCATATCGATGGAATGGGGTTCTTGATTCTCGGCATGTGGATGTTTTTCACTGCAAGACGAAGCAGTTTGTTTTGTCGCAAATCTGATGACACTGTTAGTGACGAATTTTACCGTGTTTTGCTGTGCTAACACATCACATTTTAGTATCTGTACAGCTCGCTTGGAACCTCAACCAAGGTGGTACTATTTATGTGAGCCGTACCAAGCCATACCATGCAGTGGAAAAGCGGCATAATTTGTCTGGAATGGCCACAAAAACAAAGCAACCAGCACATGCAAATAAACATAATTAGTGAGCGCTATTCATTACCTTACTGTGAGGTCTTAACCCTTCCACGCCCAAACACACTGTGGCAGGTAGTGCTGGGCGGTATGGCCAAAAATCCATATCACGGTATTTTTCAAAATTATACCGGTTTCACGGTATATGACGGTATTCTGTATGAACCGGTATACCGGCCCAGCACTAGTGGCAGGCCAATGTTGGAGAAAGGAGCCCAGGAGCAAAGAAGTAGATCCCAGCTGGTAAAAACATCAATTATGAGTACTTCCACCTGTTCACCCTTCAAACATGGAACCACTCACAGCTATAGCCAATAATGGCCCAATGGAGGTCACTATAAATCTGGGACCTGTGCTTCAAAAGATGGTCCTAGGTGCAGACAAGGTGAAGAAGCAGAGGGAGGCCTAGAGTGAGACTGGCTGAAGAGAAAGAAAAGAAAAACCTCTGCTTTACCAACTTTGCCTTTCGTTTGTTCTGTCTCCCCCCTTCAAGGAGGCCTAAAGTTAAAGTGGACGGTAGGAACACAGCAGTCACGAGTACCCCAGACCGGGAAGAACCTAAGTTCCAGTTTGTATCCCTTTTGGCCATCCTATATATTTTTTGTTAAATAAAAGACGGTTTCTGTTAACGCTGCCCCCGTCGCTCTTGTGGTTGTTTTGTGGCAGCTAAAACCTCTCCTTGCTTTGGGGACGTGTCACAACACACACACACATTATCGCTCTCAAACATACTATGCATCAACAACACACACGACAGGCACATTTATGACCTTTTAAAGTGATAAAAAGATTAAGCATCTCTAATGAAATGTGATAACAGAAGACCCAAGTGTGACAATTTCCACAAGCTGCAGCCTGCGGAAGTCCATACTTAACACAAACAACACTTCTTTTTGCTTTCTAAATTTAAGACTCCTTGCCAGTGGCATGTTGTAAAGTTGATAACATAATGCGATTAACATCTAAAATAATCTTATCTTGGCAGAAACATGATTATCGAGAGCATGCAAACACTAGCCCATGAGCTGGTTAAACAGGGCTGTGCTTCAGTTTACACCACTTTCTGACATCCTTATAAGAACATCTTTTTTTATCCTTCAGCAAAAAGAGAGAAAGACAAAAATACACCAATCCACAAACACACGGCATAAAATAAAAACAAAGCAGCAGAGTGAATCGAATCATTTTTCACTGTAACCGGACATGCATATTGTGTGTATGTGCACTAAATCGGAAATGTGAACAGGGTGCTCAGCCATAGAAGCAAAAAAACAAGCCAGAAACAAAAACATTACATCTTATATCACACCAGCACATTTTCTATGACAGGAGCTGATAAATATTTCCATGGTTCTGCACAGTTGAACCCAGTGAAATGGAAAACATGGAATATCTCTTTCGATCTAGCGCCCAGGCTGCCAAGAGATTCAAAACCGCACAAATTCACACACAAGTCTTTCTGATTTTTAATGAGTTCAGTTTAAATGTTAAACACCTTTCATAACTTCAAAGACACAAGCTGTTAGCATTCAGGCATATCTATCAATGCCTTGTCAAAAAAATATTACGTTTATTGATGAAGTGCTGATAAGCAATGATTAACTGTGCTGTAATTAGACAGTATTGATAGCATAAATCCCTTTGTCCATATGTCTAGACAACAAAACATGACTGGTGATCTATACATTCACTCACACCACCCACACAGAGCAACATAGACTTCTCTTTTCTTCTAACACACACACACACACGCACGCACGCACAGATTTAAGAAAGTGGTTCTTACTCCCTCTAAAAAACGCTCTGCATTGTGGGCCCATCCATTATGGATTTGGATTGTGGAAAGATGAATGAATCTTTAACCTTATGATCAGCTTTACCCTGTCATGCATTTTTCATTGGGACCACAAGTTGGTTTATTTATCTTTGTTTTTTAAGACAGGGTCTTGGAGGCCAGGGACACTATGGAGGTTCAGGTTAGGGTTGTGCGATGTCTACCAATTTGGCATCAGACGATGTGTACAGTGAAACATTGCGATGGACGATGATATCGGGAGGAGGGGCGGGGCTAACATAAAAATTTTTCCCTTAAGCAATAAGCCCCGCAAAGCCGTGTTTTACAGTGGATTTAGAACAGCTAAGAGGCGTAGGCACAACGCGAAGATATTTTCCTCTACATCTCATCAGCAATTTTGATTTCGGCACGCTCTGCAGCAGCTGAGCACTAAGACCGAATGTACAGTGACGTGACAGAACTGCCAGATTCACACTGTGCTTTCGCGCTGTGGCTGGCGCTGAGCCAGAGACAGACGCGCTCAACGCTTGGCATATATCACAACTATTCAGTGTTTTTAACCACATAATGTTTATTTTAGGTTTCAGACATTTAAATACATATAATTTATAGCAAAACAATACATTTATAGTTTGTAAAATACACAATGGTGTCTATGGAAGCAGCAATAACAACCCATTCACATATATTTCCTGACGGGTTTTATTAATATCAGACACACAGTGTAAGTAACTATAAAGTCAACTCTATTCTTCTCCCAGTTCACCGGCTATGTATTTCGGGAGAAACTGATGAATTTACGTGCTGTAATAACCCAAAAAAATCGCGATGTTGGCTTAACATCGTGATGTCCGTCAGCCATCCGTTAAAAAACAAAGATAAATAAACCAACTTGTGGTCCCAATGATGATATCGTCTATCGGCACAACCCTAGTTCAGGTCATCGAGAGTAAACATTCAAACATTCGCTCTCACACATATGTTGTTCAGTAAGGTTGGAAGTTGTGAGAGGAGAGTCAACAGTTTACAGAAAATCTGGGGAATTGAAATTTATTAAACATCATGCTTTATAGAGCTTCAGCCCTCATAACGATACTTTCAGAAGGCAGGCGGGTCCTCTCATTGTTGTATTGTGATTTATAGTCTAGTTAAAACCAACAAAAAGCCTGCAAACACACCAGCTCATGTGCTTTCTATAACCCCAACCCAGGCAGCTATTTTCTATTAAAGGGACACTATGCAGTTTTTTTTTTAGCTTAACTGAACAGCTTCGGAGTTATTGAAATAGTTATATGAGTTCTTTCGGGTTGAATGGTGGCCGCCTCACCGCCATTTCGCTTCATTTCGTTCGTTTGTTAAATAAGAGGCGATCTGAAATGTGGTATTTTTTAAATCAAGTGACCAAAGTGCTCATTGCCGCTGCGACCAGTGGCGCAGATACAGTGTTCTGTTGTGACGCGCACTAGGCTTGGGCGGTATCCAAATCTTGATACCGTCAAACCTCCTCCCTATTTTACCGGCGTATACGGTATTACCGTGACTAATTAAAAACTATGACATAAGGCTCAGACAGCATCACCAAACTGTTGTCTTGTGCCTACACCGTTCAGAAACTGAATACCAGATCGGGCAAAAAAAAAAATCAAACCAAAAATCAAGGCCAACCCGTGCACGTTGTGTCTGATCCCGGCTGACGGCATTAAATGTAATTATGAGCCGGAGCCCTATTTAGACTTGACTATTTTTAATACGTGGGCCGTTATAATATGGTGGCGCAAAATTATTTTTTAACCCAGGTGCTGAGGGGGTGGTAGATATAAATATTATTTATAAATGAGCAAAAATGGGACACTTATTAATATTATTTTAATTATGACAATTAAAGTATTCATTTTATTAATTAATTTAAATTAACAAGCAACAAGCAAGAAGTGCATTTGTAAATTCGGTAACACGCGTCCATTGATTTTTACTAATACAACTTTTCTGTCAGTGTCAAAGATTAACTTGACGATCGCCATCTCCTAGTGAACGCGCATATATTGAGAGAAATGCAAATCGTGGATTACATAATCAGAAGGTATAGGCTAGCCTTTTTCTTTTCGTTTTGAATTGTAAATTGCCGATTGGTATCTCCGTAGTGAACGCACCTATAGAGACAAATGCACATCATGGATTAATCAGAGAGTATGCTGCCTATATTTCTTTTCCTTTTGAATTGTTTCGTTTAAAGAAATTGACGAATCGCCATCTCCATAGTGAACGATAGAGAGAAATGCACATCATGGATTACATAATCAGAGAGTAGGCTAGCCTATTTCGTTTCGTTTTGAATAATTTCGTTTAATGACTTGATGATCGCCATCTCCGTATGAACGCGCATAGAGAGAAATGCACATCATGGATTAAATAATCAGCGAGTGGCCTATTTCTTTTCGTTTTGAATTGTTTCGTTTAATGAAATTTCAAGCTTTATTTAGATATATCTGTCATGTCTGTGGGGCATACACTGAGTTTTGGTTAATTTATGATGAGATTTCAATGCAAGTGACCGCGGCGCGCCAGCGCACAATCATGTCATGATTATGTTGTCTGCTATATTTGATTCTTGAAATATTGATATTTGAAATCCAGGCAATTGGTTGATAAAAAAAATTATTAACATTAAGATACAATTTATACAAAACGAAAATCACTTTAAAGAAAGGCCTTTTACAAAATGAAACTTAAGTGGTCAATGTCTGACTCCCGATGCATCCCATTTTACTCGTGCTGTTCACTTTTCATTATCAACGTTAAAAAAAATAACATTATAATATTTTAACAAATATAAACTAAGGCGCTTATTTAATGAACTCGGGGCAAAATGCATCCTCGCAGCAGTGAGTGGGTGGTTGTTTCGGAGATGCGACATTAGGTTAGAGGTGTTTCCATCTCTCGCTGTCACCTTTTTTATTGCAACATTTACAAATTGCCTTGTCAGTATTTACCGCCTCTCCCTTCTCTCTCTCTTTCTCCTCCACACTGTCACTTGATGACAACTACATAAGCATTTTTAGGCATTGAATAAATTATATTTATATATTATATATAAGTGCCGGTAATGACGGTATTGAAACTGATACCGTTGATATTTTAAGACCCCGCGGTATACGATATTACTGTAATACCGCCCAACCCTAACGCGCACAGTCTTCGCACGGATGCACGCTTCAATCCGTTGCAGCGAGACTCTCTATATTTGTTATGGTGAAATCACAAAACCTAATGCACAAAAAACCATGTCCCTGCTATACAACCACTAATAAACAATCGGTTTTGATGAGGAAAAAAAACTATACTACTTAGTGCGATAGAACCCAGAACCTCTGACACGCTTGGCAAAAGTTCTGCCACTGGACCATTAAAGTACATGGGGATAATAGTCGAATCTATGCATTTAATCACGTGAAAATTCTCACCACTAACAACATATATTAGATCCCCTTAAACGACAAATTAAACACAATGTACTACTATTGTATACTATGTAACACGTCACGCCATGTCACACTCTGCGTGAGTGGTATTTACGACAGTAAAGTTAAATACAAGTGCGACTCTAGGGGTCGCTGTTTGACAAAAATGGATTTCCTGCATAGTGTCCCTTTAAGTTAATATAATAAAGCTTATATCTACTTGAATAGAGAAATCTCAGAATCCTTATTTTACTTTTTAAAAATCATGTTTTTTTCAATCATGTCACACTCAAAAAAAAAAAAAAGGATGGATGGATGACATGCACCAAGAGCACGAATTGAAAAAAAAAGTTACAAACTGTCATATAAATTGTAAATGTATCACCGTTCGTTTGGGGTGAATACGATTTTTTTAATGTTTATTAAAGAAGTCTCTTAAGCTCACCAAGGCTGCATTTATTTGATCAAAAATATGAATATAAATATAAAAATAGCACAATTTTTTTTTTAAATTATATTTTAAAAAGTGATGGCAAAGCTAAATTTTCAGCAGACATTACTCCAGTCTTTAGTGTCACATGATGAAAGTAGTGAGAGATGGGGCATGCCTAATATTGGGAGGAAGGTTTTTCCAAAGTTTCGTTCCAGCAGTAGCGGAAGCGCAATCACCACGATTTTTAAGTTTAACTCTAGGAACTGTGAATAGGCCAAGGTCACGAGATCTCAAGTTTCTAGAAGGGGTATACGGAAGCAATAGATCAGTTAGGTCGAAATAGGTAGTTTACTGCAGTCAAATTCAAAATATCGGAGATCGTCGTTTTTCCCGCCACCTGCTCCTCAGACTGGACTGACAACAGGTTGCCAGTTTGAGCAAACGCAACAGGAACGGGCGCAATGGACAATGAAAATTGGCAAATTGGCAACGTGCAGTATCACAGACTAAAACAAAAACAAACATTCCAGCCTGGAAACACACATTTCAAAGTAAATTAACTGGCTGCAGAAGTGTTTTTCAGAGAAACGAGTATGTGAACTTAGAATGTTTCCTTAAAGGGATACTCCACTTTTTTTGGAAATAGGCTAATTTTACAACTCCCCCAGAGTTAAACTGTTGAGTTTTACCGTTTTTGAATCCATTCAGCCGATCTCCGGTTCTGGCGGTGCCACTTTTAGCATAGCTTAGCATACATCATTGAAGTGGACAAGACCATTAGCATTTCTCAAAAAAAAATGACCAAAGAGTTTCGATATTTTTCCTATTTAAAACTTGACTCTTCTGTAGTTACATCGTGCACTAAGACCGACGGAAAATGTAAAGTTGTGATTTTCTAGGCTGATATGGCTAGGAACTATACTCTCATTCCTGCGTAATAATCAAGAAACTTTACTGCCGTCCAATTGTGCAGTCTAGAGCTGCGTTTTGGACCAGCTGCAGACGAGAGATGGTAGCCTGAGAAATGCCATAATACAGCGAGTTACAGTAGTCAAGCTGAGATGTTACAAAGACATGGATTGTGGTTTCAAAATTGCTCCTGGATAAAAAGGGCTTAACTTTACTGAGAAGGCGAAGTTGGTAAAAAACATGACTTGACTCATGTCACTCCTAACCTCTGACTGTCATTTTTGGACATTTTTCATAATATGTTCCACAGAGGAAAGAAAGTCATACAGGTTTATAAAGACATGAGGGTGAGTATTTTCTTTTTTGGGTGAACTATCATTTTAAAACACTGCTGCCTGTATGTGTGTTTTGGATTCACACTGGAAAGGAAGCTGATATGTCAAACAGCCTGACTAACGGAAGCATTTGTGTGCAAAACAGTTTTCAAATAAATTATAATAATAAAAGGTCACCGCTTCACCTCCCACTGAATTCCCCTGCTGCTGGGCAGGGCTTACCGGGGAGACGACTCCAGGTAAAGAGATAGACATGAGGGGCTCCAATTTGCATCCCTAAAATGGCCAATCATAATGTTTATTAATATGAAATTACCTTCACTCCCTTTTTCGCCTCTCCCCATGCCTTCTTTCTTTGTCTATCACCTGCTGGGCAGGAGAACATGTGTCACTCAGCATGGCGGCACACCAAGGGTGCGAGAGAAGACTCGCAGGCACACACAGGCGAAATGAAAGTTGCTTCGCGCCTTCAGCACAGCTATTTATTGTGTGAATGAAGGTGTGCGTGCACATTCACGTGAGTGTGCATACTTCTCCAAGGATTTTTCTGAGAGGCTACTCAAATGGCATTTATTGCTCTCTGCTCTAGAGGTGAAGTGCTTTCAATCTGCACTGAGAGAAAAGAGGCAATTATGAGAGCACAGCACACATTAGAATAACCATCATGTTATCATCAGCTCGACTCAAACAGCAGGCAAGAGCCGTGACCCTTTTCCTCTCGTTAGCTTTCATCTCGCTCTCTCATTTGCTCGTGTTCCTCAGCGTATGATAGGCGGCGTGTGATGCGCTTTCTGGTAATGCTGTTGAACATCCGCTATCTTTGTTTTCAATGGAATGCTCTAAAAAGTAATCTAAAATGGATGTGCGGCATCTTGCTTTATGGAGGGGTGAGACCCTGAGCAGGAGTCAGTCAATTGAGCCTCCACCAAATCTCCTATGACAAAAGCAGAGCGGCCGAACACACAAACACTCACACGCACGCACACACGCATCGGCCAAATTAAAAATTGATCCTCTAGGCTTGAGGTCTATTTCATTTTTTGCTTGCTTCCGTCCTCAGATACCCTTCCCATTTCTCTTTCAGGGTGAGAGACCGTTGAAAATGAGGATGGATTAGGTTAGCACACAGAAAGAAGAGAAATGAAGCCACACGTATATTAGTGTGGGAGATTTAGGAAGTGCCAGATGAGATGATGCACACAATGTGACATCAGGCTGATATCAAGAAGCAGAGTTGGGTGATGCATCAAATTTTCACAATATATTCACCATGATTTTGCTTGCAATATTAAACTGAGAAACCATGTGAATATCACAATGATTTGAATGTGCTTTTTTGGCAATTACGTTTTTTAAGACTGTCATTAGACTAGTTTAACACTCCAACGTCTAGCAGCTCAAGAGCGCTAAGGCTAGGGAGTGTTAAGACAGATGTTTTAATACATTCTCCGATTTAAACTTAATTAAAAATTTTGTTATTTCAATGAATCAGTTCTGGATCAGTTCAAAACCTAAAATTGATTCGAAATGATTCACTTGAGTCATTACTCAAAAATGTCTTAAACATTTTTAACATATGAAAATGTATTAATTGATTATTTTAAATAATTGTATTATTCAAATTAAATTTATTTTATTCCAAATACAATTTCAAAACTAATTTTTTTATTAATTTTTTTACATTTTAAAATCATGCATGGATATATTTTTTTACTTTAAATTCTTTGTTTATAATGACAAGGACATTCTAAGCTACGAAATTTGCAGGATGTTTTAATGGTACAAAGACCTCTTATATGTCAAAAGGCAAGTTTGATTTCCAATGTCATGACCCCTTTAAGATATTCATATGAATATCTTATAATTTGCTGATATAAAATATCACCAAATGACTGAAAATTAAAGATATTTATTAGTTATCTTATCCAACCCAATTAAGTCACTTGCAAACCTGGATTTAAACAGACTGCAGAGACAACACATTTAAAAGTCAGAATACAGAGTAAATGAATCAATAATAGGACAAACATCTGCTCACATATGTAACCACTGCAGGAAGATAAGTGAGATCGATGCTTTCAAATACACATACATACAGATGATTTCAGACTCAAATATGGCAAGAGAAGCAGAAAGGTGAAGGATACAGTGGATTAGTCACAGATGAGTCCCCAGCAGTGACAGTTTTACCATGGTGACAGGTTTTTGCCTAAGCAATAGGTTGTCGTGGTGACGGGTTCGCCACGGTGATGGTTACCTGGCGACAGGTGAGCTCTCTGCGGGGATTGGCCCCAGGGGGTCGGAACAACCAAACCTCGTTTATCACTGATGCACACCACATGGAGAAACAGATGCCTGAATTTAGACTGCAGTGGGGAACAAATGTGTGTATGTGTGAGACAGAGAGAGCAATGAAAGCAGCGGCAGAGCTTGCTTCTTCAAAGAGTTTGATGTGAGAAAGCCTGAGTATACAAACTTGATAAATTGTATATGAAGTTTGCTATATCAAAAGAGGAAATTAAAACTGCGCTCAAATTATTTCTGGCATATTTGTTTATTTAGCCAAAGCTACTTTTTCACAATATATAGTATACCATAGGGCTGGGTAAAAAATATCGATTTCTCGATATTAATCGATTCTCATTTTTACGAACCGATATCGATTCTTAAATCTCAAGAATCGATTAGTCGTCCTGTTTTCATTTGATGATCGTGTAGAACATTGTATTGTGCATCCCATCCAATAAATCGAAATAATCTTTGTGCTTTGTGACTATTATTATGAAATAAAGTCTCAAATTTCGAATTACGTCCATTTTCTTACGAAATTCAAAAACGTAAATACTAGGGCTGGGTTTCGATTCAAATTTCAAGAATCGATTCGATTCCGATTCTCAAGATCTTGAATCGATTATCATCATTCAATTCGATTCGATTCGATTCGATCCGATCTGATCTTCGAGATTTAGATCAGTGTTTTTAAAAAAAGCATTTTTTTCAGCTGTTACCTGAAGGACTGCATGCAACATATTGATACTATTATTATAGACATTCAACTGAGTATGGATGGTTGTAAAAACAATCCCCCTTCCAGAGTGTTGATACAACTGCTTTCACAAACTTGCACTGGTGTAGACGACAGAGGACGCAGAGGTATATCAGCAGCAGTAGTAGGGCTGACGCGATATCCGCAATCTTGGTGTACCACACTGACAAGTCAACCGCAGAGGATTGCAAGTAACCGCAGCAATATTCACGGTTTTTTATAAGGCTATACCCTTCTTGTTTTGAACTTCATGCATGTGTATTGAATGTTGAACAAGTTCATAATGATAACAAGACTGTTTATCATGGTGATTTGTGGCTTCCCACAGACAGTGAATGAGAGAGATCGGCAGAGCGCGTGCGAATATCTGCGTCTGTCTTTGAAGTCATAATCGTGGAAAGGTTGCCGTGTAAAAGGAAAGTGAAATATTTGTCGTATAGTCCTTTTAACGTTCACATCACGGAAATGCGCGTCAGCAGCAGCGCTGGTCAGCTTCCCACAGCGCGAGGAAGCCGTGGGGAAATAAAATCAGCGCGTCGCGCATTGAATCAATGCCATATTGGTCTTTAATAAATGAAGCATTTTCAGCGTTACCCATGCGACGCATTGCTGCTTAGCTGAGCCTTGAAAAGTGGAACTCAAAGTTAAAAATAATTAACACCTTGTTTCATTATCTCTTTTAATGAATCAGTTTTTCTGAACGTGTTCGTTGAATGAACGGTTTAGTGACTCACTCAAAGTCCGTTGTCGTAACAATGTGCGCGCTGAGTGAAAACCAATGCGCATAGTGATCTCCCAGTCGCAACAAGTTCACAGGGAAAATGTAAGCCTATTATTAAATCGATCCTCTGAGTTACGGATCGATCTTTAGAAATTTATATGAAAATCGATTCAGAATTGGTTAATCGATTTTTTCAACACAGCTCTAGTAAATACCGTTTTGGCGCTGCGGCGTGAGATCGCTCTGGCTCAGCTCAAGAGAAGCAGCAGCACGGAGCGCACATGATCTCATTCTCCTCTTCCGCCTTAATAATACCAGTTACTCCGCCTTAATAATACCAGTTACAGTGCCAAATAAACATCAATGAGCATCTGAAAGTGTGTTAAAAGATAGAGTACAACTTCGAAATCCGCATCATGTAATGTGGTATCGCTAAATCAGTGTTTCATCCGTGGAAAGACGTCAGTTAAACAGCAAGTAAACAATGGCATGTAACGTCACATTTACCTCAGAAAAAAAATAAACTTAGTAACTTAGTCAGTTAGTCAGCTAGAAAAAATAACTCTAGAGAGGAGAATTTTGCTAAATATATGCACCATATTACATATTCATTATAATCTTTAATTTTCTTCAATATTTAATGCATGTCTGAATAAATCTGGCAAGTTTTTATGACAGCCACCATTTAAATGTTTATATTTCATATAACTTTCTTATTATAAAAATAAATAAGTGTAATTTAAGTGTTTGTATAGCTTCAAATCAGTTAATATTTACCTTCAAAATTATAGTAGGCTAATGAAGCCTAGTAGGCTACAACTGACTCCCATAGTTTACAGCATTAGTTAAGAGATTTCTTTTCCTTGAAAAAATTTGCCATGTATTGTACCTGATATCCAAAATAATCAATATTGAATCGAATCGAATCGTAATCGAAATCGAATCGAATTGCAAGCTTGTGAATCGAAATCGAATCGAATTGTGAAATTTGTGTCAATACCCAGCCCTAGTATACCATAGCCTTGACTGCTTAGTTGGCCATGGGGGTGCAGCCAAGGCTGTCACATCTAGACCAATGAGTAAACTACATCAGAGAGGACCAACACCACAGGGTACCCTCGTCATAGGGCCCCGGACTACACCATCACAGAAATAAATTACATTGGAAAAAAAAAAAAAACTGATTTTATCATCACATAAATGAGGCCTTGAGTGTAAGCAAAGTCTTTCCAAAAAAAAAAAAAACCTCTTACAGATCCCAACGTTTTCTTTTCATCCGAAGTTTATGTCGGCACAAATGTTTAGTAAGTTTATCTTTACTTAGTTTATGTTCATCTTTGGTTTATATTTCTGAATTACGTATTCAAATTAGAGGTGTGAATCTTCACTTGCCTCACGATTCGATTACTATTGAGAGGGTAACGATTCTACGGAATCTGCATTAACAGAAGCATTCAGGTAAGAAAGAACACATTAATTGAAAAATCTAATTTAAAAATAATTATCTAATGCATCTAATCTAATGCATAGTCTTTTAGTGTATTATTTATAAATAATTTGATTGTTATTAAGGCTATTTCATCAAGAGCAGTGAGTGATTCTCTCTTTTCTTGTGTTGATTGATTAACATTAGTGACACAGACAGTAACAGGTTACTTAAGACATAACCGACAATGTTTACGTGAATACTTGCCAAGACGGATATTTAAAGAAAAATACGGTGTCTGACCATTCAAGTGCAATACGCCGCTAAAGAGAACTGAATTTGGGATTGCATGCTGTCTGATGCAATCCCAAGGTAGCTTTCTGTGTGAGCGCTTTGGGTACGTAACTATTTTATTAATATATAATAAGAGTAGCCTTCTTTATTTACAATAAAACAGCACTTTAAAGGGTTAGTTCACCCAAAAATGAAAATTCTGTCAGTAATTACTCACTCTCATGTTGCTCCAACCCCGTAAGACTTTCATTCATCTTCAAAACACAAATTAATATATTTTTGATTGAATCTGAGAGCTGTCTCACTTCTCCATAGGCTTCTATGTAATTCAAACTTGCCAGCCCAGAAAGTTAGTAGAGACAATATTTAAAATAGTCCAAGTGACTACAGTGGCTCAACCTTAAGTTTATCAAGCGACGAGAATACTTTTTGTGCGCAAAAAACAAACAAAAATAATGACTATTCAACTATTCGATTTCTATGTGGGCCTCAGAGTGAGTTCACGTATGTAACAGCGCAGCGCTACGTCAAAACGTGCACAAAAAGTACTCTCGTCGCTTGATAAACTTAAGGTTGAGCCACTGTAATCACTTGGACTATTTTAACGATGTTTTTATTTACTTTCTAGGCCGGAAAGTTTCAATTACAATAGAAGTCTATGGAGGAGTGAGACAGCGTTTACATCTTAATTTGTGTTCCGAAGATGAACGAAGGTCTTACGGGGTTGGAACAACATGAGGGTGAGTAATTACTGACAGAATTTTCATTTTTGGGTGAACTATCTCTTTAATATGCATTATAGGCCTATTTATTAAAAAAAAATTTAAATGGATTCTTTTGTTTTTATACATCGATGAATAATTGTTCACATCAGCATTCAGCATTCACATCAGCAGATCATATCCCACAGCTCTAATTCAAATTATATTACTTAATTAATACATTTTCTATTTACATAAAACATACATATTAATTCATTAATGTAGCAATTGCTGCATCCACTTTACTTTAAATGTATTTTATTCTGCACTTTTTTGTATATCATTTGTTAATATTGCTTAATTGAACAATTTTTCATTTTACGGAATTGAAAACAATTGAAATTGACAGAGGGAAAGAGATGAGAGGTACAATAAGTATGTGATGTTTCTGGTTTGAGTGCATTTGGAGATGTATATGAAATATGAATGCGAGGATGTCAGAGAGAGACTTGAACTGGAACTCTCTAAGTGTGTGTGTGTGTGTTTCAGTGTGTTCTTTACATCTCTAGCTTCCGTTATTGTTACACAGCACGCTAGTAACTCGCTAACGTTAGCCTGCTAACGCGCCACCCGTGCGCTCATTTATATATTTATTTTCTCTCGCGCACCCGCGCCTTGGAGTTCATAAAGTCCAGGTAAGTAAGAAATCAGTCAACAAACACGGTGAGTAATGTCTTCTTGTCCTGTTATGGTCACCTGTGTCACATGTCATATGTTTAGTATAGCCTTCTCCGATGGCAATATAGGATTTATATGTGATAAATGCAAGGAGACAGTCAGGCTGACGGAGAAGATTTCAGAACTAGAGACACGCATCCAAACTTTAATTGAGGATGGTAAGAATGCTAGATCTTTAGATCGTGTTTTGGATGCGCCTAGCATAGTGAACTCTTTACATGATTCGGTTCCGGCTGAAGCCCGTGCAGCAGGGCAGATGGGTGACAGTGAGAGATCGTTCTAGTCGCGGATCAAAGAACCACTCTTCCGTTCCGATTCCCATAACAAACCGATTTGCCCCACTCAGTGAAACACCCACTGAGAATTCTGTTGATTGTGCCCTGGTAATTGGTGATTCGATCACACGGAACGTGAAAATAGAGACACCAGCCACCATAGTCACATGTTTGCCGGGAGCCAGAGCGCCTGACATCAAAGCAAATTTAAAAGTGCTGGCTAATGCTAATCGTAAATTCTCTAAGATCATTATTCATGTCGGCACTAATGATGTTCGACTCCGCCAGTCGGAGATCACCAAAATTAATATTAAAGAGGTGTGTGAACTCGCAAGTACGATGTCAGGCACTGTAATTTACTCTGGCCCCCTTCCTGTACGCAGGAGTGATGAGATAGTTAGCCGATTGGCCTCACTGAACGGTTGGCTGTCGATGTGGTGTCCGCAGAATAATATAAAATTCATAGACAATTGGAAAAGTTTTTGGGGCAAGCCTGATCTGTTGAAAAGAGATGGTATCCATCCCTCCTGGGCTGGTGCTGCTCTTCTCTCTAGTAATTTGGCTCATAGTCTTAGAGATAAAACATGACAATCTGGGGCTCAGGTCAGGAAGCAGACAGACTGGCTAAACCGACCGTCTGCTAGCGGCCTCACATCACCAAGGTCAGATAAATCCCATCACATAGAGTCTCTTTCACCTAGATGTCATCATATAGAGACTGTGTCTGCTGTGTCTGTCCAAAAAACGTCAGGTTAAAAATTTGAATTGATGTTCAACAAATAAAAAACAGATATAATACAGATGAGCAAATGATAAAGCTTGGGTTGCTGAATATTCGATCCCTTACTTCAAAATCTCTCATAGTTAATGATATGATTTCACATTATAATCTTGATATGCTGTGTTTGACAGAAACCTGGCTAAAACCAAACGATTACATTATTTTAAATGAGTCAACCCCACAAGATTACAGTTATAAACATGAACCTCGTCTGAAAGGCAAAGGGGGAGGTGTTGCTGTAATTTATAGTAATATTTTCAAAACCACTAAGAAATCTAGCTTTAAATATACTTCTTTTGAAGTATTGGTGCTTAATGTAAAAATATACAGTGTAAACGATAAATCACATTTGAGAATTATGCTGGCTACTGTATACAGGCCACCAGGGCACCATAAAGATTTTATCAAAGAATTTGCAGACTTTCTATCAGAATTAGTATTGGCTGCAGATAAAGTACTAATTGTTGGTGATTTTAATATACATGTAGATAATGAAAAAGATGCATTGGGATTGGCATTTAAAGACATTGTAAACTCAATTGGAGTTAGACAACACGTGTCAGGACCTACTCATTGTCGTAATCATACTCTAGATCTAATATTATCACATGGAATAGATGTTGATGCCGTTGAAATTCTGCAGCAGAGCGATGACATCTCAGATCATTATCTAGTCTCATGTAAATTACATTTAGCCAAGGCTGCAAAGCCAACTCCGTGTTATAAATACGTTAGACCTATAACTTCTGCCACTAAATATTGCTTTATCAATAATCTTCCTAATCAGTTTCATCATCTCAGCATCCCGGATAGCTTAGAAGAACTTGATATTGCAACAGAAACGTTTAACTCTCTCTTTTCCAGCACTTTAGACGCAGTTGCTCCGTTGCGCTTAAAGAAGATTAAAGAAAACAGCCCAACGCCGTGGTACAGCGAGCACACCCGGCCCCTTAAGAGAGCAGCCAGAAAAATGGAGCGCAACTGGAAGAAAACTAAACTAGAGGTATTTCGGATTTTGTGGAAAGAGAGCTCGATTGCTTACAGAGAGGCTTTAAAAGCTGCTAGATCTGCTTATTTTTCAAACCTATTAGAAGAAAATAAACATAATCCAAGGTATTTATTTGAAACAGTGGCTAAATTAACGAAAAAGAAAGCTTCAAGCTCAGAAGTGTCCAAGCAACACAGCAGTGATGACTTTATGAACTTCTTCACTTATAAGATTGATAATATCAGGGACAAAATTATAACTATGCAACCGTCTACCACAGTATCGCATCAGGAAGTGCATTGCAGTCTCCCTGAGGAAAAATTTGATTCATTTGTTGCTATAGGAGAGGAAGAATTCTGCAAACTCGTTAATTCATCTAAATCGACAACTTGTATGTTAGATCCTATACCGACTAAGCTACTGAAAGAGATGTTTCCAGAGGTCATATATCCTCTTCTTAATATCATTAATTCATCTTTGTCTCTAGGATACGTACCAAAAACCTTTAAACTGGCTATGATAAAACCGCTTGTTAAAAAAAACACAACTTGATCCTACAGAATTAGTCAATTACAGGCCGATCTCGAATCTGCCTTTTCTGTCAAAGATATTAGAAAAAGCAGTATCTTCACAACTGTGTTCCTTTCTAGAAAGAAATGATATCTGCGAGGATTTTCAGTCCGGATTTAGACCGTACCATAGTACTGAGACCGCTCTCATTAGAGTCACAAATGATTTGCTCTTATCATCCGATCGTGGTTGTATCTCTCTATTAGTGTTACTCGATCTTAGTGCTGCATTTGACACAATTGACCACAACATTCTTTTAAATAGACTAGAAAACTATGTGGGCATTAGTGGAATTGCACTAGCATGGTTTAAATCATACTTAACTGACCGTTATCAGTTTGTAGCAGTAAATGAAGAGATGTCTTATCGATCACAAGTTCAGTATGGCGTACCACAAGGCTCAGTACTAGGACCGCTGCTGTTCACTCTGTACATGCTACCATTAGGAGATATCATTAGGAAACATGGAGTTAGCTTTCACTGTTATGCTGATGATACTCAGCTGTATATTTCTTCAAAACCCAACGAAACTTACCAATTCACAAAATTAACGGAATGCATAGCTGATATAAAAAATTGGATGACTAGTAATTTCCTACTACTAAATTCTGAAAAGACAGAGATTCTAATTATTGGACAAAAAACTTCCACACGTAATAACCCAGAATACTATCTAACACTTGATGGCTGCTCTGTCAAGTCTTCGTCGTCGGTTAGGAACCTGGGTGTGCTCTTTGATACCAACCTTTCTTTTGAAAGCCACGTGTTTAGTATCTGCAAAACTGCATTTTTCCATCTTAAAAATATATCTAAAATACGCCATATGCTCTCATTGGGAAATGCGGAACAATTAGTCCATGCGTTCATGACCTCAAGGCTAGATCATTGTAATGCTCTACTGGGTGGTTGCCCTGCACGCTTAATAAATAAACTACAGCTAGTTCAAAACGCCGCAGCTCGAGTTCTTACCAGAACCAGGAAATATGACCATATTAGCCCGGTTCTGTCAACACTGCATTGGCTCCCTATTAAACATCGTATAAATTTTAAAATATTGTTGATTACCTACAAAGCACTAAATGGTTTAGCTCCGCAGTACTTGAGCGAGCTCTTAACGCATTATAGTCCTTCACGTCTATTGCAATCTCAAAATTCCGGCCAGTTGATAATACCTAGAATATCTAAATCGACTGCAGGCGGTAGATCCTTTTCCTATTTAGCACCAAAACTTTGGAACAGTCTTCCTACCATTGTCCGGGAAGCAGACACACTCTGTCAGTTCAAAGCTAGACTAAAAACACATCTCTTTGACCTAGCATACACATAACACACTATAGACTTCTATAAATTCAATGTTAGGCTGCATAGATTAGGTCAGCCGGAACTGGGAACACTTCCCTTAAATCTTGATGTACTCGCTACATCATAAGAAGAATGGCATCTACGCTAATATTAGTGTCTTTGTTTATCCCGAGGTTTTCCCGCAGCCTGCCGGATCTAGGCCGTGTCCAGATCTGACGAAGGAGATCCGCCTGGACCCGATGACAATGCAGTGCTGAAGTGTACACTATCCTCTCCCTATGGAGGATCCCTTTCCCACTCTACAGATGAAGCGTTGTGAATTCTGGCTCGCGTACCCAGAAGTGATAAAATAAAACAAATTCTGTATCAAAATTTATAGGCAAGAAAAGTAGTTTGTTTAGGCTGGGTTGTATGAATTATAAACCTGCGCACATATTTTAAAAAGCACATAACTATAGAATCAATTCTGAATGAGCATGTGAACGCCGTCAGCGTTAATCACAGGTTCGCGTTTAAAAGTCTGATCATTTCGACGGAGGTGAATCAATCAATGTTAACTTTAGCTGGAAAGAACATTATTCAAGAACCGCTATAATGCCAAAACAATCTGTTACCTTAAATTATATGTTTATCTCTGTAAAGCTGCTTTGAAACAATCCATTGTTAAAAGCGCTATATAAATGAAGATGACTTGACTTGACTTCTTATAATTGCTCTTAGATCCCTCCACTCTTTTGTCTAAGAGCAAGATCCGTCTTTCATTTCATTTCCTCCACTTCACCACAAATGTGAGTCTGCAGCAGGGCTAAGCACAAATCCTCCAAAGCCGACTGTGTATGTTTGTGTGCAGGCATCTGAAAGCCAGCGAGACCGGAAGAGAGAGAATTCAGCTGTATGAATTCAGCCAACACAGTCTCACCCCAAGACGTCAACTAACTGACGCTTTTGACCATACGTCAACATCCGACGTTTTAGGGTACCCTTTAACGTCAGTTAGATGACGATCCTGGGGCGTCATCCAGCTGACGCTTTACCTTTAACGTCAGTTAGATGACGCGGGTAGGTTTAGGTCTGTGGTAGGGTTAGGATTAGATAACGTCATCTAACTGACGTTAAAGGGTACCCTAAAACGTCGGATGTTGACGTATGGTCAAAAGCGTCAGTTGTTTGACGTCTTGGGATGAGACTGCGCTGATTCAGCATCTCAGAAGCACTGATATGAATTAGAGCTCTGGGACGCAAACAAGGTTGTCCAAACAGCAAAAGTCACTCACACTAATGAAAATTCCTGCACCAAAATACAGCACTTCCTCCTGCAAGTCATCAGCACCTCAGCACACTCTATGTGAGTTTTGTGTGTGTAAATATGCTGGATTGCTAAATTGATCTGTTTACTGATTCTATGAAAATATGCACAGAAAAGACCCTCATCAGGTCCTTGACCGTCCCTTTGCACATTTGTGGAAAGACCCAAACAGAACAGTTTCTAAAATGAACACACCAATATTAACATCTAGCAGTTAAAGGAACACTCCACCGGTTTTTGAAATTGGGGTTATTCACTGTCTCCCCATATAGATAGGCGGCCAAATGCATTTTTGTCTGTAGCAGTGCTTCGCCTGTGCTTCCCCCCCCATATAGTCCCAAATTAATCTCTGCCTAGGAAATCACCTAGTCTTAATCTGCATTGCTATTTGTACTCGTTGTGAATAAGCAGGCCACAAGAAGTAATTATTTTTTTACTCACGACATGCTACCTGGCAACATAGGATTCCATTCATTATGCTAAGCTAAGCTAAGACAATGCATGCACTGAGACAAAAATGCATTTGCCCACCTATCTAAATGTAGGGGAGACAGTGAATAACCCCAATTTCAAAAAATGGTGGAGTGTTCCTTTAAATCCAATTTTAACATACAGTTAGCAATAAATAAATAAATGTAAGAATTTGGAGCAATGAAAAAACTTGTCTGATTAGAATCAAAAGCAGAGTGTTCTTTAAGTTCTCCTTCAAGAAACCAAGCGTACACTCTTTAAGAGCAAAAATATTAATAACATGTTTTTGTCAATTGCCTCAGTGTCTGGCTCCTCTCTATTATTAGCCTTTGGACTGAAATTGTGATGCGTCATCTTGTAGACATGAAAAGTTCAAAGGTAAACGAAACTCACAGTGAAGTTGCCTCAAAGTGTGTGTTGTTTGTTGTCTATTCCTGAGTTAGAAAGAGAGTGGAAGAGAGAGGATAATAAGGGTTGAGAAGAGTCAAGAAGCTAATAAGGCCAAAAGGAGGATGAAACATGATGCTAACATCAAATTAACCCACTTTAGCACGAGATGGCCAAACACTCTTAAATCCAGCCGGCAGGGTTAGATAGATAGAGGGAAATTTAATTAGAAAGAAGTGTGGAGCCATGCAACAAACCAAATTCAACCAAGTAGGTTAATTAGGAGCACTTGTTTCCTATCTTCCTTTCCTTCTCTCTCGCACTTTCCTGTATAGTCAAAAAAACACTTGCAAATACACTATCAAATGCATCATATACATGTAAACACAACAGCAAAGTCTGGCATCTACAAAATGCTGTTGTGCATTAAGTATAAATTAACAATGAATCTCACTGAACAAACCATGTGGGTATAGAGCATATGAAAATAGGCAGAAAAGAAAACAATGGGTCCAATATAAGCTTAAAGACAATAGAATTTGAGTGACAGCTCCATTCTAACCAATCTCTGATTAGAATGCATGCCAATTACAATAAGGTTTATGAACATGCAGTAACAGTGGCAAGCAGTCCTACAGGCTGATTAAACTCCCCGGTCCATTATCTCCAACACCAGAGAGAGGCAAACACCACATTCACTCAACTCATAACGAGCGTGTGTCAGCAAAGTATATTTAAAATATTTACATTTTTTAGCATTGAAAATAATTTAAATTACACAAATTAATTTTTTTTTTTATTTTTTTTTTAAATAAATGCTGTTTTTATTTTTATTTTTTTACTTTCTGAGGGCATGGTTTCCACAAAAACATTAAGCATCACAACTGTTTTAAACAATAATAAGAAATGTTTCTTGAGCACCATCATGTGACACTGAAAACTGGAGTAGCCTAATGGCTGCTGAAAATTCAGCTTTTAAAATAAATAAAATTGAAAACAGTTATTTTAAATTGTTAAAATATCCCACAAATTTACTGGGGGGTTTTTTCTCGTTTTTTTTTTTTTTTTTTTTTTTTGAGCATAAGATACTTCTTTCAAAAACATTTTAATCTTACCAACCACAAACTTTTGAATGGTAGTGTATATTCACTATCAAGATAGAATCTACAAAATTAAGATGTATACATTACTAGCCAGGTTTCCATCCAAGGATTTTTTTTGCGATAAAACGTTTAGCGCATCAAAATGTTTACCGATATAGCTGATGGAAATGCCAACTATCGATAATTTTTTGCAAATGTCGACCCAATGTTTTTCCGTTTAACTTTAGCGTATCAATTCTATGTTGATACTTCAAATGTCACGAAAAACTAGTTTGGAAATACTTTTTGTCGAGAAAAATGGCTTTACCGCCAATAAATGTGGTGTCACATGAAAGAATTAGCCTACACGTGTACGTGTTTGTGGCTTTGCCAATGTAGTTCAAAGGTGAATTAAATCTTTTATATTCATATTAAATTGTATATAAAATAATTTATTACTACTAGTAAGAATAAGATGTATTACCTCTCAAACATTATTCATCCTTATCTTTGTAGCCTAATTTTTTGTCTTTTTTTTTTTTTTTAACAATCTAATAAAAGTTAATCATAAAAATAATAGCTACAACTGCACCCATTTCTGAATATAGCTTGATGAACATAACACTTGTTAATAAAATAATTTTATGGATACAATTTAATAATATATAATAAAGTTTTGTTTCAAATGGACGAGGAAAATATGGCGCCTTGAAAATCTCTGCATCTTGTCAAAAATAAAAATGGGGTGTCTGTCAGATGAAGGAAGGCTATTGGAGTTTCCAAAGCTGACAAAAAGACAGGTTAGATACACAACATGTTACTTCTGTACCTGAATAAATTAAATTAATGTCATAAAATCAAGATTTCATGGTCAGCTGGCAACTTGACAAATGAAAATCACAAACATGACACTTGTTAATAAAATAATTGTGTAAATAATATTTAATAATATGTAGCCCTAGGATAATTTTTATCTCAAACAAATTAGAAAAGTGGGTTGAATCCAAAAAGCTTTAAACAAATTTTTTGAATTGTTAAGATGGCAGCTCTATAGACCATTTAAAAAAGTTAAATATAGGCCTACACAAATAAAAGCTGCATCTGTGGATGAAAAAGATTGGCCATGTGTCTTGCACACGCTCATAACACAGTGTATCTCGAACACATCATAGCTCTCACTCAAAACAGCAAATTATTCCTCTTAAGCTGTGATTTGTCACGCACTGTAGGGTCAATTTATAGCAGTGACCGATATGATGGATCTTTAAAACAGCACTTTTGAAATTATAAATACTACATTTTGGTTCACCCAAAAAAGAAAATGATGTCATCATTTACTACCCTCATATCATATGACCTTCTTTCATATGCAGAACAAAAAAAAAAAAATATTTTGAAGAATGTAAGTAACCGAACAGTTTTGAATTACCACTGTACAGACAAAAAAAAAAAAAACATGATTTTTTTGTCATGATTCATGATCACAACGTGATTGAGCAAATGATAGCAGAATTTTAAGTTTGCGCGAACTGTCCAGTTATAGTTGATTTATATTGTTACTCACAATTGATGCAAATATTAAATCTGTCTTTTTTTTCAATAGGAAAAACATTAACATATTTCAGCTTCTCATCAATTTTTTTTTTACTTGGTTTGAGTGATGTAACAATAAGAACTTTTATTGTTTTCCTTGAGATTCCAGAAGTGGGGGAAAAAACTGCAAGCAGTTTATTTGCTGCTTAACCTGATAGAGAGAAAAAAATCCAGTAATAAATCTTTTAGAGAATTCTGCATTAAAACCAGTTAATAAACCAGTATAAAAGTATAAAATGAAGATCTAACTCTTATCCAGAATTACATGAGATTCATAAATGTTTTAGAGTTACAAAAGACTAAATTTTGAGGAAATGTAAAGCCAAAAAGCCTTGAGAAGTGAACACTGGATCACTGGATAGCAGGTGCTGGAATATTGAAAAGCAGAGAGATGAAATTTGCGCAAAAAGCCTCTGCCATTCACGGCCAACACAAAAGAACAGACAACACAAAGCTTGTTGTTGAACACGCTCTCACTCAGAATTTGAAAGCAGCGAAGCCTCTTGTGACGATCAAAGTAACACGATTCAATGTCCTCTCTATTTACTTTCCTAACAAACCGTCACAGGACGGTTCCACACAGACAACTGAATGTATGATAAGCAGCCTATTTGCAGTATCAAAGGTAGACAAAGGAGCTTTCCTGAAAATCAAGTCACGTTTTCATGAGGAAAAAAACACCAGCGAAATAAAGACGCATCGATATGAGAGATTTGAAAGAATGGCAGTTCATGGCTCTTCAACCCTCTTAAAGATGAAGAATATTCAAATGTTTGTTGATATTTGTCTGTGAGGTTCAGTGTGTGTTTTTGTAATTAAAAACAAACTACTAATAATGAAGAAATAAAATAGCTTTTAGCTGAAAGGTTCAAGGTCGAAGCCTTGAGGGACATTATAAAAAGGCAAGTAAGAACAGGCAGAGGGAGAGGCGGATGGGTGTGAAGAAAAGAACAGCAGCCAAATTAGAGAAATTAAGAAGAGGAAGCCAAATGTCAGGTCAAACATAATTAGACTGGGATGAGAGAGAGGGTGAGAAGGATGGAGAGGAGGAGTGAGAAAAAAGTAATGAAATGCTCTGGGAAACAACATGCCCAGAAGTTTATAGCTCCACAGGGTTTTATCCGGCATTTATGATTAATTCTGGAGTGCATAAAAGTGTGACAGCAAACTGCAAATAGTGTGAAACAAGGAAAGAACCAGTAGATTTCCAGAAACAAATCTTTAAAATCAATAATGTAATTAACTAGAAGTGTATAAATGTTGACAATAACAGAAAAAAAAAACTGATGTCATAGAATAAGGCAGAATAGGAGGCCTCAAGACAACTTGAATTGAGTTAAATCAATATAAATATTTCTTATTTTAATTAACCCTCTATTTTTCTTGCAGTATCAGGATCTTGAAAAACCTGGATTTATGAGGATGCCTAATTTTTAAAGGGTGATTTCTTGACCTGGAAAAGTCTTTTAGATGAATAAACAATAAGTAAAAGACCCTTATTTATAATCCTTATCCATGCAGCAAGATTGAGAAGGTTGAGAACCACTGATCTCTAGAACTTTTAAAGGGATACTCCACCGTTTTTTCATATTAAACTATGTTATTCACTTAACTAAGACGAGTTGATGCATACCTCTGTCGTCTCAGTGCGTGCACTCAATCGCTCTGGCGCGCGAGACACTTTGATAGCACTTAACTAGCCCAGTTCATTTAATATGGGCCAAGCAGAGAAGCGACCAAACACCTCCATGTATTCCCTATTATACAGTTACTCGAGCAGTGTAACTCGACCTAGGACGGTGACACAAAATAAAAGGTTGCGCTTTTCTAAGCGTGTAAAATGGATAACTATATTGTATGGCGGAATACCACAGCAAGTGCTTGGGAGCACTTCGACTCGGCGCAGTAATACTCGTGAAAAGTCCTCTCCCCCCTCTCACTCTCCGGAGTGATGATATTGCACCGAGTCCATAGATATATATGCGCCGAGTCGAAGTGCTCCCAAGCACTTGCTATGGTATTCCGCCATACAATATAGTTATCCACTTTACACGCTTAGAAAAGCACAACGTTTTATTTTGTGTCACCGTCCTAGGCCGAGTTACACTACTCGTGTAACTGTATTAAAATAGGGAAAACGTGGAGGTGTTTGGTCGCTTTTCTGCTTGGCCCATATTAAATGAACTGGGCTAGTTAAGTGCTATCAAAGTGTCTCGCGCCAGAGCGATTGAGTGCACGCACTGAGACGACAGAGGTATGCATCAACTCGTCTTAGTTAAGTGAATAACAGTTTAATATGAAAAAACAGTGGAGTATTCCTTTAAGAGTGCATTAATTTCTGACTTTTCCAGGCCTAGATTTTACAATTTTAAAATTACTCAATATTTTCAGGTTTTCCATCCTTGTGGGAATTGTGGGACAAAGAAAGGAAATGAGACTGAAAAGCAAAACTGAGTATTTTCATTAGAGGGAATAATTCATTAGTGTGCTGATGGGAGGCGTACTAGGGGGAGGGCTGATGAAATCCTTTTAGAGAGAGAGTGTGCAATACTGCAGGAGAGAGCACATGCTGGGAGGAGTGGATATCGGCTGCTGTGATTGCCGTTGTAAGTCTGTGCCCAATCCTTCACTGCTGATTGGGCAGAGTTCAAGAGGGTTTTCAGAGTGGAAACCATAACAAAACACAACGAATGACTGCGCACAGCCAGATGACTGATGTCGAGCACTTTCTGACAGAATGCACAAAATACACAGATAACCAGGAAAAGTTTTCCCAGCAAATGAAAATAAAATATGCACACCATACACTGGTAATTTGAATGAATAATGAAAAACACATTTTACTATTTTACTTTTGTGTATTATTTCCATTTACTTTTCACTTTACTTGTAGCTTTTATTTGGATTTGTCAATCACACTATATATTAAATGTATGCATGTGGCTTTGTACTAAAGGCCCTTTCACAACAAATATGACAAAAAAGCTAAACAAATTGCAGATAAATTCTATTCATATCTAACATGAAATTACTAAGTAAAGAAAGAAAGACATGCAAACGTAAGTGTAGTGAAAGAATGTTGACAACATTCCGAAACACCAAAAATCTTAATAGTTTTACTTTTAAATGATATACTTCAAATGAATTTGAACATCACAATATAATAATGTAAAGTTTACAAAAATGGATATTCATTTTGAGATTTAAAGATTAAATTAGTGTTATACGTATTAATAAATAATAATTATAATAATTGAATAATTAATTAGTAATAATTAGTGTTTTTAAAGATTAACTTGAAGTGAGTGTTAGGTTACAGCAAGGTATCTACATAAATGTAAAAACTGTAAAAAGAGCCTGAGCATGCACAATTAAATACCTAATATTGAATGAAATAGATAGAATGATATTTAGAATGACGGGCGGACAGATAGACAGATAAAAAGAATGATATATAGAACAAAAAACAAAGACAGAACGATGGATGGATGACTACAAAGAGGATGGATGGATGGATGACTACAAAGAGGATGGATGGATGGATGGATGACTACAAAGAGAATGGATGGTTGGATGACTACAAAGAGAATGGATGGTTGGATGGATGACTACAAAGAGGATGGATGGATGGATGGATGACTACAAAGAGGATGGATGGATGGATGGATGACTACAAAGAGGATGGATGGATGGATGACTACAAAGAGGATGGATGGATGACTACAAAGAGGATGGATGGATGGATGGCTACAAAGAGGATGGATGGATGGATGGATGGATGGATGGATGGATGGATGACTACAAAGAGGATGGATGGATGGATGGATGACTACAAAGAGGATGGATGGATGGATGGATGGATGACTACAAAGAGGATGGATGGATGGATGACTACAAAGAGGATGGATGGATGGATGGATGACTACAAAGAGGATGGATGGATGGATGGATGGATGACTACAAAGAGGATGGATGGATGGATGGATGGATGGATGGATGGATTGGCAAAGCCACAAACACGGCCGCTGCGTATAGGCTAATTCTTTCATGTGACACCACATTTATTGGCGGTAAAGCCATTGATTAATAACTCATGAAAGTGGAGGATGCAGAAGTGTGCTGTACATGAAAGAGAGCCAGGGAGAGAAAGAGGTACAAGCACCAAAACCCTAATATAAAGCAATCCAGCCTGTCAACTGATTTTAGAGAAGTGAAAGTTTGATCTCTATTGCCCTCCACTGATGGAGGTAATGATTAAAAGACATCAACAGACCGAGAGTGACAAACACACAGGACAGATAACACAAAGCACCCCCTCTCTTTATCTGCTTTTAAGGATTGAGCATGTCTGATCTTTCATGGCCTCTGCTGATAGAAGTATTGATTGAGACAGAAAGAGAATGCTGTCCTGTTGTTCTTCCAGATGTGCTGTGTGTTTCACTGCAGTTCTGTGCTGATGCTGTAACAGGTTACACACGTGTATATCAGCATGTCTGTCTGTGTGTGTGTGTGTGTGTGTGTGTGTGTGTGCGTGTGTTTGTGTGTGTGAAACAGTACCGTCTCTGTTCTCTCCTCTAATTCAGGCTACGTTTCTTTATTCTACTACTCCCGCTGAGCTCTGACGCTTCTACATGCCCTCCCTGACCTCTGCCGGCAAGACAAATAGATTTCCCTCTACCTGCATCTACACATACACTCATACTAACACACACAGACCTTATTAGGATTTTTATTGATGCTCTGTCAACACAGCGCCTAAAATACACTAAACCCCACAACCCTGCACACTGTTCTTAAATATTTTGTACAAATTTTGCACAAATGCATGTGCAAAAGTGTGTGTGAGAGAGAGAGAGAGAGAAAGAGAGAGAGAGAGAGAGAGAGATAGAAAGAGAGAGAGAGAGAGAGAGAGAGAGAGAGAGAGAGAGAGAGAGAGAGAGAGAGAGAGAGAGAGAGAGAGAGAGAGAGAGAGAGAGAGAGAGAGAGAACGATGAAAGAGAATAAGTCAGAGAGAATGAGTGTCAGGGAGAGAGAGAGAATTAAAATTAACCATTAAACAAACAAACAAACAGAAATGAACATGCCAAATTGACAGTAACTAAATATATAAACAACAAGTAAAGTTACAAGTAAGCCACCATTTGAAAATATCAAGTGCAATATTTCAGTGTCTCATGCACAAGTGATATCTTGGACTCATGCAATTAGATAACTAATCTAATTGCATGAAAAAAAAGTACACTGCAGAATTATTTAAAGGGCAGAACACTGAACAAATATAATAGAAAAGTAAATTTAAAAATGTGCCACTTTGAAAATTGGATGCAAATAAAACAATTAAAAAAAACATTTCCATCTGATCCAATTTACCACTGTATCACCACATTACTTTTGTGTGAAAGGATAGCACAACCTCTGTACATGCTATTATACTGCATTTGGTATATATTTGACCTACATACAAATATGCTGATGTGGCAGGTCAGCTGGTCCTGTCTCATACAGTTCATTAGTCTGCCATGGACACAAAGTCAAAAAAGCTTCTAGTTCAAAACCATTGCAGCACTTCCTCAACGTAGGAAAGAATATTTTGAAAGTCCGCTTTTAGCCCCACGCTGTGATGAAAAATAAAAGTCTCTCTTCAGCCTTGCAGCTTAAACAATAAACTGCAATTGGCTCACCTTGATATTAGAGTTCAGCGCATGCTGCATTATTTTAACTCAAGAGATCTCAACTACCAAAGTACTTCCTGTTTCCTACAAGAGCACAGTTACACAGAATCTTCAACGAAGACTGTTGGCCTTTAAACAGCATCATTTCAAAACAATGATCTTCTGAATCATTGATTAATTAAAGTCCCCTGTAGTCAATAATTGTATCCCTTAAAACTCATCTTTGATCACAAAAATGACATTTTCATATTTTCATCTCAGAGTCAGACAACTGCCTTCTAGTCTCAGCCTCAGACGTCACGCCCACGGAACGTTGGCTAAACGTCTGATGCATATGGTCAGTGTTAATTTTGACAGCAAATTTTGATTTAGTTTTAGTCTTAGTCTTTTGACTAAAATGCCATTTAGTTTTAGTCATATTTTAGTCATCTGAATTGTTTTAGTTTTAGTCTAGTTTTAGTCGATGAAATACAATACGATTTTAGTCGACTAAATCTACAGTAGATTTAGTCGACTAAAATATAATGGGTTTAAGTGTAATGCATTAATTTAGAATTTCGCTTAAATGTCCAAACCCATATACCGGAGAAAACATCTATTAACCTATTAATATGAATGATTTTTAAGTTTGAATATGCAATACAGATTTAACTATTGTGACTTAAAAAATATCTTAAAAATTAAATAAAACCACTTTTCCTAAAGTAAAACACAGTCTTCTTTTCAATGAATGATACCGGTATATGCATTCTTTATAACTTGCATACATCATTCTTTATTCTTTCAAGCAGACATATTTATTTGTATGAATTAAATATAATTAATCCTTATTAAAGCTATTAACAAACAGTGAATGCTTTCTCTTTTTCTTTTGTTGCTTGAATATTAAGGACACAGACCGCATTAGTTTTATTACGCACTTATATTTATATTTATTACGCACACATGCGGATACAATCGCACTGATGCACATCCGATACACTCACAACTGTTTAAGACATAACCGACATAGTTTACATGAATACTCTCCAAAACGGACATTTAGACATAATGTTGTGTTTATTTTTTCCATTCAGACACGAAAGAGAGCTCAGTTCAGTAGCTACTCGCGCGCTGTAGGCTATATGTGTCATGTGGCTGCACGCTTCGGGTTAGGTGTGTGCGCACAGAAAACCGCACCGAATAGAGCTCTTTTTTTGCATCATCACTCTTATTCAGATCTATATGTCTGCTCTACTCATTCTCCCAGACGTTTATATTTTTTAACGTTTTATGAGACCGCGGGGTAGATCAAGTTACAGTACAAATGTGCGCATCTACCACACACACGCAGGACATCAGTTCTGCATGGATCGCTTTCCAGATCGTCACTATAACATTTTCGTCTAGTTTTTATTCGTTGACGAAAATGTCAATAGATTTTCGTCATAGTTTTTGTTATTCAAAACTAGGTTTTATTTAGTTATCGTCTCGTTTTCGGCTGTGAAGAAATGTCGTTGACGAATAATTTTCGTCATTATTTTCGTCAACGAAATTAACACTGCATATGGTACACTTAACTGGAAACACTTCAGGAATGTCGAAGTCGTCATCTGATTGGTTGAATTTTATCGGATTTCCGGGGGGCATGAGTGTCGCGTTTATTTTCGGTCCGCCGGGAAACAAAGCGCAGACGTGTGATTGCGGAAGAAAAACTGTTGTGTTTACATGAGTGACAATGAGCATTTATCAAGATCAGCTAAACGTAGAATTCTCAAAAGTATGCGAGGTTCACGGGAAAGACTCTTGAAGTTTTCTTCTCCTTCTTTGATTTTCTATGCTGACTGACTTGTTGCACGCAGGTTGCACGAAACGAACTGTAATTGGTTGTTTTACAAGTCGGTCAAACGGCCTTATGGGCGGGCCTTGGCCAAAGAAAGCTGCTATGAATTCCAGACCTTCAGCTGTCAGTCTGAAGGTCTGGCTACACGAGACTAACTGCCTTCTAACAATCGGCATCCTTAGAAACGCTTTGAACAACTTATAACATCAGTGGAGAAAGGCATATAGTTCATCATAACATCGTAATATAAATCATATACACAATTCACCCACTATATGGCTAAATGTATACCCGATTTCAAATTAGCAGACACGTATACCAGGATAACCTGGCTTCTCTTGAGACTCCCCTGCTTCGCAGAAGCTAATAGAAAGAAAGAAAGGAAGAAAGGAAGAAAGGAAGAAAGAAAGAAAGAAAGAAAGGAAGGAAGGAAGGAAGGAAGGAAGGAAGGAAGGAAGGAAGGAAGGAAGGAAGGAAGGAAGGAAGGAAGGAAGGAAGGAAGGAAGGAAGGAAGGAATGAATGAATGAATGAATGAATGAATGAATGAATGATTTACTTGGGAAAGAGGGAGAATAGGGTTGGAACATGTTGCTGGCTAAATTGAAACCGTGTCATCTGGATGGGCACCAGGGTTCAGCGTGTGATGCATATGTGCAGGGCCGGCCCGAGGCATAAGCGAACTAAGCGGCTGCTTGGGGCCCCTTGGCCACCAGGGGGCCCCCCAATCAAGTCGAAAACTCGAAAAAAAAATGTTTAGATGACTTAAACAAGTGACATACATAAATTAATTCATATGAATGAATGAATAATTACAGATAAGAAAATTCTGATTTCATGATCAATATACCTGCCTACAACTGCTGCTGTGTCTGCCAGCGTTTAAGTCATGCGCATAATCTAGACACCTCGCGCGTGCGTAGACAATTCGTGCGCAACTGCGCATAGTCACGGTAATGTTAAGCCATGTCACAAAAAAGGACGTATCCCTCTGGTGCCGAAAATAGAAATAAGAAAATGACAGAGGAGGAGAAAAAAACAAGATAAATGTATGTTTGCATAATTATTTACGGTATGTTTTGTGCAGCAATTGACCATAGACAGCAATTGACCCATTCCTATCTACGGGAAGCCCCGAGGGGAAAAATACATTGCATACACACACATATACAACGAGCACCAGTACATCATTACCGGTATTATAGTAACAGACTTTGTTGGATTCTGTCATGTACAATCCAAGAAAGCCTGTTACAATAATAATAATAAAAAATAAAAAAAAGATTTTGAGGACAGTTACACTGTATTGAGACAGTTGAGAAATAATAATATTTTTACAGTTTTCAACAATAATTGTCATTGTTGAACCCATGCTCTTAGTATGTTTCTGATTTCTCAGTTTTGTCATTATTTTAGCAAATAATTTATTTGATATGTTTTGAGACAGTTTGTTTTAAGAAGTTTCAGAGAGTTAGTAAAAGAGTAAAGTAAAAGTTAAAACTTTTATTTAAGTAGGCTATCTATTTTTGATTAAGTATTTATTTTGTACTTTTTGTACTTCCTGCTCAGCTACTGTTCGGACGCTCTTGCTTACTGCTCCGCGCTTTGCTCTATCGCTTTTATATTTTTTATTGCTCTATCGTTTATATTTTTATATTTTATTTCCTTTTATCACCTAATTTTAACTTCAGTACAGTGCTCAAACGCTTGAAAAAAGCAGAATTCTTTTCTCCGACCAGCCTCCCACTGAAAGCTTACATTCCGGGGAAGAGAAAACACAACTCCCTACATTCATAAGGATAAGAGAAAATGCCTCTTCTGGAATCTACTTGCTGCACTAACTGCCAGAGACTTTTACAAAGGATTGCAGTTCTTGAAACAAAGTTACTTGTGGGACCACCAAACCAGACGGAACACACAATCGAGCTTCATCATGGACGCCCTCAGCATACCGGTGAGTCCCATGAATCTAGTGCTCCTCGACAGGCTATACTGAGTGTAGAGAAACAAGCCGATCGACTTACAAATCGATGGCACAAACAGGGAGCGAGACCCAAAGGCACTCGAGACATCAGATTGTCACGAGCATCACACATTGCCGCAGTAGCATCCTCTACCCCAGATACGGCTCTGACAAGGATTGCAAACACTGGTCTCCTACCACCGCCTATACATCTTGAGAACAGATTTGAAGTATTAATGAATGAGGAATCCCTGAATGTAATGAATGTGATCGAACACAGAATGAATAAGCCAGTAGCTAACACTAATGCTAACTGGCGCTCAAGGTCGAGCAGACAGCGGCACTCAGCTCAGAGCGCAGCCGAGCCCAGGACTCTGATAGTGGGTGACTCGATAATCAGAAACATTATTAGCAGGGACACAACTACATGCTGCCTTCCACAAGCAACGACTTCTGATGTAAACAAGGAACTTCAGAACATTCTGATGAAACATAAGACTGCAAATCGACTCATTGTTCATGTGGGGAAGAATGATATTCATAAAGAGCAGTCAGAACTCCTTAAGAAGGATTTCAAGGAACTTTTTGAAACACTTAAAAGACTGAAAGTTCAGACATTCATCAGTGGACCACTCCCAGCAAGAGGAACAAACAGGTTTTCACGGTTGCTTGGGCTTAACACATGGCTGCAAAAAACCTGCAATATAAAAGGAGTGAACTTCATTGACAACTTCAATCTTTTCTGGAGTCAGAGGCAACTGTTTCAACAGGATGGGCTCCACCCAAACAAACTTGGCTCAAGAGTGCTAAAGGACAATATCTACTTCTCCCTCCATCATCCTTCTGCAGTGTGTGCCAATCCACTCAACCTGAATGGCACACACACACCTGGACACAGTATGAATGACCACAGGACTTCACTTATGCACCTGAATGGACATGCGGCCGACACATCACACAAGGACAATGATAACACCACTCAGCCACAACAACCTCTGCTCACGGACACAATCTCAGCTGAGCCCTGCCCACAGAGCTCACCACAAACAGACTGTGACATATTACAACTGCTAGAAGATTCAGCACCCAAGGACGACTTTCTGGAAAACAGCCAGGGAATACAGGACAGCATATCACAGCCTCCGATAACACCAGAACAACAGCCCCTCTCACCAGACACGTTATCTCTCTCTCCAGCAACTCCACTTCTGTGCTTCTCAGAGAAAATGGAACAACTGGTGTATGCTGGAACCAAACTATCCCACTCTTTTGCTGCAAGCCCCCAGATGTCAACCAAAAAACGGCAGGCCCCACAACCACCAAAGCCTGCGGGCCCAGCTCGCCCTCCTCCTCCTCCTGTGAGAGCTCTTCGGCCTCTGCCACAGCGCCAGGGCCCACACCATCCTCCAGCGGCTCGCGGTAAACCAAAAACAACTGATACCAACTCTCAGTGATATATGTCGGGTACCCGCTATGATAACAGTAACTTTCTTAAATGTTTACAAAACAAGCGGGAACCCAGTGTGCCTGTATCTTTCTCTATTGCTGTTCAATTACATAATAGAAAATCTAAGGCCTTCAAAAGCCATACAGCAAACCCATCTAATCTGGTGCCTATCACACGGCAAACTAAGATCGCTGTGGGGACAAAAAGTAAGACTGTTAAGTTAGCACTTTTAAACATCCGCTCACTTAAAAATAAATCACTTCTAGTCAACGACTTAATAACCACATACAACCAGGACTTTATGTTTCTAAATGAAACTTGGCTAGAAGACAGCTGCAGTGCAACAGTCCTCAATGAAACATCCCCTCCTAACTTTACTTTTATGAGTGTTTGCAGAGCGGTAAAGAGAGGCGGGGGCGTAGCTGCTCTTTTTAAAGATGTCTATCAATGTAAGCAAATATCATTTGGGAATTACCCGTCTTTCGAATATCTGGGTATTGTGTTAAAAGGCGCTCCACGTATTTTACTTATTATTTACAGGCCTCCAAAATACTCTCCAGCTTTTGCTGAGGAATTTACAGAACTGTTATCAACAATTTCCTCTGAGTTTGACTGTTTTGCCATTGCTGGAGATTTTAACATTCACATAGATAATGCAGAAACCAATATGGCAAAAGAAATCAAAACTGTTTTCAAAACTTTTGATCTGACTCAGCATGTACATGGACCCACACATAATCGTGGACACACTCTAGATTTACTTATCAGTAAGGGTCTGAACATCTCATCAATTGTTATCAAGGATGTAGCACTGTCTGATCATTTCTGTATTTTCTTTGATATATTGATCTCTCCTGCCATTGAAGCTAGATCTGTGTCTGTCAAGAAGAGATGCTTAAATGAGAACATTAGTGTCCTATTTATGAAGGCTATATCTTTAAAACCAAGCATATCTGCTGACTCTGTTGATTTTCTCCTTGAATCTTTTAACTCAAAAATTAAAAGTGTAATTGATGATATTGCTCCTGTGAAAGTCAGGAAGAGTGGTAGACAAAAAGCACCTTGGAGAAACTCAACAGCTGTGCAAAACATGAAAAGACAATGCAGAAGAGCAGAGCGCATGTGGCGGAAGACAAAACTTGTAGTCCATTATAACATCTACAAAGACAGCATCCATGCTTTTAATATGGAACTAGGCAACGCTAGACAGACTTTCTTTTCGAATATTATAAACAGCAACTTAAACAACACACGCACTCTTTTTGCTACTGTAGAGAGACTGACAAACCCCCCAAGCCAGATTCCCACTGAAATGCTCTCAGACATCAAGTGCAGTGAGTTTGCTTCTTTCTTCTCTGAGAAAATCAATAATATCAGAAAGGTGATCAGCTCATCCTTGAGTTGCGCTGGGGTCAAACAGATCAGACCACTACCTGAGAAAGTAGTTACTATGTCTGTTTTCGAAGAAATTGATGGCAAAATTTTGGAAGAAACCGTACAGCACCTTAAAACATCAACCTGCGCCCTTGACACACTTCCCACATCTTTTTTAAAAAGTGTGTTAAACAGCTTAGAAGCAGATCTCCTAGAAGTGGTAAATGCCTCACTTCTTTCTGGGAGTTTTCCAAACTCCCTGAAAACTGCAGTTGTCAAGCCCCTCCTGAAAAAGAGCAATCTGGATAAGACCATCTTAAGCAATTATAGACCGATCTCAAATCTTCCTTTCATAGGCAAGATCATTGAAAAAGTTGTCTTCAATCAGCTGAACAAATTCCTAAGCTTGAATGGATACTTTGACAATTTTCAATCTGGTTTCCGATCGCATCACAGCACAGAGACAGCTCTCATAAAGATAATAAACGATATTCGCTTAAATACTGATACAGGCAAATTATCAGTGCTGGTCCTACTCGACCTCAGTGCTGCATTTGACACTGTCGATCACAACATACTTCTTGACAGGCTGGAAAACTGGGTGGGGCTTTCTGGGATAGTCCTAAAATGGTTCAGGTCATACTTAGAAGGGAGAGGTTATTATGTGAGTATAGGAGACCATAAGTCTGAGTGGACTCCCATGACATGCGGAGTCCCTCAAGGCTCAATTCTTGCACCACTCCTATTCAACCTGTACATGCTCCCAATGAGCCAAATAATGAGAAAGAACCGAATCTCTTACCACAGCTATGCAGACGACACACAGCTCTACTTAGCCCTATCGCCTAACGACTACAGCCCCATTGACTCCCTGTGCCAATGCATTGATGAAGTAAACAAGTAAAAAAACGGTTGGATGTGCCAAAACTTTCTTCAGTTAAACAAAGACAAAACTGAAGTCATTGCGTTTGGAAACAAAGATGAAGTTCTCAAGGTAAATGCATACCTTGACGCTAGGAGTCTAACAACTAAAAATCAAGTCAGGAATCTTGGTGTGTCTCTAGAGTCAGACCTTAGTTTCAGTAGTCATGTCAAAGCAATAACTAAATCAGCATACTATCATTTGAAAAATATTGCAAGAATTAGATGCTTTGTTTCCAGTCAAGACTTAGAGAAACTTGTGCATGCTTTTATCACCAGCAGGGTGGATTATTGTAATGGACTCCTCACTGGCCTTCCTAAAAAGACCATAAGACAGTTGCAGCTCATACAGAACGCTGCTGCCAGGATTCTGAGCAGAACCAGAAAATTTGAACATATCACACCAGTCCTCAGGTCTTTACACTGGCTCCCAGTTACATTTAGGATTGATTTTAAAGTATTATTACTGGTATATAAATCATTCAATGGGCTAGGACCTCAATATATTGCAGATATGCTCACTGAATATAAACCCAACAGATCACTCAGATCATTAGGATCACATCAGTTAGAAATACCAAGGGTTCACTCTAAGCACGGAGAGTCTGCTTTTAGCTATTATGCCAGCCGCAGCTGGAACCAGCTTCCAGAGGAGATCAGATGTGCTCCTACAGTAGTCACATTCAAATCCAGACTCAAAACACATCTGTTTAGCTATGCATTTACTGAATGAGCACTGTGTCAATGTTCGTCCGACTGTTTTTACTGTACTTTATTTTATTTTTTATTCTAAACTGTTTTAATTCCTCCTATGTAAAGCACTTTGAATTACCATTGTGTATGAAATGTGCTATATAAATAAACTTGCCTTGCCTTGCCTATTTTGTATTAATACATAACCTCACTGTATTCATTTATAATGTATCATTATTGCGTATTTGTGTCAATAATCGTCAAGCACAGGTGGCTCCGCGTAGTGGGAGGGGGCCTCCAAATCAAATTCTGCTTAGGGCCCCCAAAAGGCTCGGGCCGCCTATGTGAACAGACTGCTTCAGCATGCCTTCGCCCAGCTCTACCTGTTACAAACACTCACAGACAAACAACAACACATTCCCTTTCTACTCACTCAGACGCATTGACTGTGAGAGTTTGATTTCAGCAGTCAGCCGCGTGCCGGAGAAGAGCTGAGCTCTGACTGACAGTCAGGAGAGAGCAGACACTTGCTGACAGGATTTCAAACAAAGGGAAGTGTCAGTTTGCTTGCGTGACATGCCGGCAGCTTACACGTGGCAAAGAAAAGCTGAAGATGAAGCACTCATGCCAATTTAGAAGCACTGCCAGTCCTAAGAGATTTTAATCTCATCCATGAGATATCAATGAGAGGCTGTCAAAGAGATGTGAGAATATTCATCCGTTCTCTCTCTCTCATACACACAAACAAACTCTGCATCACAGAGATAAGAGCATTAGCCCATTGGGAAGACACCTTTTACACCGGATTACACAAATTAACGGCAAATTTCATTTGACAGATTCAACGTGGCACACAGACTTCAGAAGTGTTAACAAACAACAAAGTGCCAACTCCTGTCCAAAGACAGAATGACGAAAAGTACAATGCAATGTGACAGCAAAGTAAGTACATTCAAGTATGAAGTCTTTAAATCATGTCTAAACGATCATATTTTACACGAAACGGCACAACAATGTCAGTTACCATTAGAACACTAGAACACTGGGTTTTCTTTTTGCCCCCATTGTTCAATAAAAAATTTTAAAAACCTTGGCCAATTAAAGGTGCAGTCAATTAGTGTTTATATTGTGCTGGTCAGCCCCTGATATGTTCTAATGGTGTGGGTGCAGCATCATGCAAAAGAAGACAAAAAAAGTGTTCTGGTACAATTAGAAACACACTATCCACAGTCAGACATGATTCATGATTCCAAGGATAACAAGGCATCCAATAAAGAGATAAAGGTATTAGTATTCGGTTGGTCAAGTGACCTTAAAATTACCCGCAGCAAAAATAAGACAACTTTTATTAGGCTTTTATCAGCGGTACTCAACCTTTTTGACTCCAGGGCCCCTCACTATCCACAACCATATTGGAAGAACTCATAACTTTTCCAGTTTTTCGTGATTTATGCTGCCTTCACATGCTATCGGAAATGTCCTACTTCCCACTTATGAAGTTGTGATTACAAGCTTGTCACATTTAAGTGCTTTGTTGTCGGAATATGTAGGAAGCATGGACACCGGGGGGAAAACTTAAAGGCCAAAATGTAGTGTCCCATTCGTTGAGCATATAAACATTCACTGCAGATAGTCAGCTTGCTGACGACTCTGAAATTTCGGTAAAAAAATATGCTATTTTTAATCTGTGTAAAACATACTTCACATATGTGCTTCACATAGTTAATCATATAGCCTATGTAATTTCTTTAGCGACAAGACAAGGCGATCTAGCTGTTGTGGAAAAAACTAATAAAGAATAATCGTTCTCCCCTCTGCCATGTTTAAATTTTATGGCATGCCCAACTCAGAAACTCAGGTATCAATATTATCCCGAGCTTTCCAGTAGTAAATATGACTTGAGAGGGCATCTATGTCCAATTTCTGACTGGGAAACTCACACTTATGGGATAATTCCGATAGCCAGTATTAAAATATTTTTGACTCACAATTTCCACCCAATAATTTTTAGAGCTTAGCATAAATAGAAAAATGTTATTCATCATAAAGCCTGTGGAATTATTAAATATTATTCATTCACATGAACTTTCCAGGTCTAAAAATCACATTTTAAAAGTGAGGCTTTGTTTTTTCAAGACTGTGGGAATCCTGGTTCATCAAAGAAAGAAAAATAGTTGTTGAGGGGATGAATTACAATAAGAAATATTTAGACTAAGATGTTTTGGCTTATTTTCTAAATCATTTTAAGTCAAGATTGCTGAGGCCCCCAGGAGAGAACCAAAGCTTTTTTTCATATGATTGTATATGATTTATTTTTATTTTTTTTAAATACTGCTGTTTTTGTGTGAACCCTTTTTAACAAGCAAAAATGTTGCCTTTTAATATGAATTTTGACAGTAAAATGTATAAGCTTGTAGGAATAAACGACTCATTAAGCGTGTTTATGAAATGTCAGGCTTATGCGACAAAACTACATTTCCTGCACGAGTATGATAAAATACAGATACGATACATGAATTACACACCTAATGCACATTCTCCATTTTTTTAAATTAGTACTAAATGCTTCCTGCTGTCTTAAGGGAAAAACATGAAATGGCCCAAACATGCCTATGTTATTCCAACCAAAATCATTTTATATTTCATATATTACATCTTTCAAGTTCATAAACAGGAACTTCCCAGGAGGACTTGCAAGCAGCATTAGTGTTGGGATATATACAACATCCGAAAATTGCATCTTAATAGCTCATCATAAATGCTTTGCATACTAATCATCCTGCAAAGCACAAGCGGTAATGGCCAATATTAGCCTACATGTCACACAACTTTCGATACGTAAACAAACAAGAATAATGTGGTGCTAAATGATCTCAAGTTCAGCTAAAAGTGATTGTTGTTAAGTTCTGAAAGCCGAATGAAGAGTCAATAGGGAAACAAAGTTCTTCCTGATGCTGTAAGTTGGAGGAAACCCAACACTGCGCTGTATTTCTGGAGCTGATGTTCTCAGCATTCCCATCAAAGGCAAAACAACTCATTAAAACTCTTTGAATGACTGACAGGTCTATGTGAGAACAAATGGGTTTCCAAGACAACCAGTCAGTTATTGGATGACAAGGGCACCATTGACAGAAAGATTAGAGCAAACAAGAGCCAAAGGAATACACACAAAGCAAACAACAATCGATAGGGACTTTCACACAAACACACACAGACCCAATAGCACAGACAGACAGGTCATTATCCTAACTGATTAGACTAAACACATCCAAACACAAACTCTGAAAAATCATACTTATCGCTCGCTTCTTTTGTAACAATCATTCACATTATGAGACAAAAAACAATAACAGTTGCATTCTTTCACTATCCCCCCCTTGTTCCAGAGCCTTTATCGACATACAATGAGCAGCCACACACATTCACTCTTGCAGACACACATGCACACACAACACAGACCCTCATCAACGGTGGTTCATTAAGCTGGGTAAACAGAACATTAATGATTCATTAGAGCCAGCGCTGTTTATTAGTACACAAACCAAGACAGACAGAGCCTGTCTTATGCCCTCCTCTCAGACATATTTGTATGTACACACACACACACACACACACAGCTCAAAGCACTTCCAGACAGACATCCCAGTAAAACAATGGAAAAGCCCATTCAGCAGTAAAATAACAACACCTGAAACCAAGTCTCGCATAACTAGACTTTTGACTATCAGCATAAAGTCTGGTCCAACTTATTTTGGCCCTTCGCCACTTAAGACAGCAGAGGAACGTCTGAGTGACATGTATAGTGACTAACCAAACCGTTTTTTGTTTTCTTTTATGTGACGTTTAAGGTTGGGTTTAGCCAGAGGTTGAAGGAAATTTCTAAATGTTTTAAATTTAGAAAACAAATTAACTAAGCACTCCTTTCATTGTGTACACTGTGTTTTGGTCAGGGGCCAGATGTATAAAACTTTGTGTAGATTTTATCATAAAAGTGTGAGTTTTGTATGCACAAAAGTTGTCAGATTTGTAAAACAGTAAAAACGGCAAAACCTTGCGCAAAATCCCCTTTAGAAATCCTCGTCTCATCTCCAAAATAACCATATGAAGCTTATATTGCATACAGTAGTTGTATTATGCATAACCTCATCTGCATGTCTCATCTCCATTTGCGTATTCTCATCCATGAGATACCACCGTGTTTTAGACATTAGGAAAATATAATACGGACTGTAATTGCCAATTGGGTACAATACATTGCTAAAAAAAATCATGTAGTGTCCTTGTCTTGTTTAAGAATAAAAAATATCTAAATATACATAAAACAAAATACATTTGCCAAAAAATTGCATAAAATACTTTTCAGAGAAAGTTTACAGAGAATTATTATTTTCATTCATTCACATTGGAAAAATAATTGTATTTGTTTTAAACAAACCAAATATATGCAGCGTTGCAAATAAAGTAAACTTATATTTTAGTATGATATTTTTACTGAAAACTTTACAGATACTTATTTATGTAAAACATCAACACGCTACTGACACAATGCATGTCTATATGATAATTAGGTTAAACTAAAACAAATGTGACAAAAAAATACATGGAAATACAAAAGCTGTAAAAGAAACTTTACGACTCAGTGCTTTAAAGAGATGTATAATACTTATTTGTATGGAAGAGTCCATAACTACAGCATTATATGGGAAATAAACAATTTTCTCCAGCGACAGCAATAATAGCCACGTATTCTGACATTCAATGTTTTGTGAATGAAATGAAAATTATGTTCTGGCAACAGTGATCGGCTGAAGAATCTCTACACAAGAATGTGTAGAGTCCCAAGCCCTTCACTGGCAACCTTTTCTGGTGATTCATGAGTCGAGAAGCACAAGACAGCAAATGGAAAAGGAAAAAGTCTGTTTCACATTTACAAACATAAAAAATTTAAAAGATACTGGTAAACCTTCTACAATATTATAATAATATATTTGCCATTTATATACTGCTAGCAAAATTGTATTCTGTCAAAATACACAGCTAGTTTTAAAAGACTGTTAATGGGAAAAGGTGCTGCTGACCAGTCTTGGACCTGTAAGCCTGACACCCCAGTCTACTGTGGGTCACATTCTCACTTTGGTCAAGTGGAAATAGAGGCCTTGGCCTGTCTAAAAACATACCTGAACCAATGCAGTGCAAATGCTGTACTATAAGGCTGGACTGACAGCGCACAAAAACGGCTCCAGGAAAAGATTTAAAGCAGGCTTGCGTTCCCAGCCCAGCCAGAACGTTTTGTATATGAGAAACTGTCCGGGAAAAGAGCTAATGGCCCATCTCAAGTCTGCTGAGAGTGTGTGAAAAGGTTACCACACACACCGTTAACCTCGTTCATATGACCCTATGACAGAACACATTCTTCTGATCACTGAATATGACTTATGAGGGTATTACACACAGTGCTCAGGAGCACATTCACACATTTGCACATCCATGCATGAACACAGAAGAACACATTAATCATGGACAGTGTTATTAGCCTAAAATGTCCCACAATGCACAGGCCTGCAAATGTGGAGGCTAATAACACTAAAATGTCCCACAATGCAGCAGGCCTGTGCATTTGTAATCTGACACACACACACACATTATGTCTGTTTCATCTCTTTTGATCCCTTTCTCCCTGCCTGGGCTCTGGTGCTGTGTTAAAAAGCAAACAAGCTTTCTTCCCAAGCAATCACTAGAGACAGGGCAGACAACGAATAATTAATGATTAGGCCCGGGTCGTTTTAGTAACAAGACTTAACTGGGACCGAATATTCAAATGAGAATTTATGACTCATCAGCAGCTTCTAATTAAGCCTGATCATTGCATTATTTATTGGATGTTTGCCACAATCGCTGAGAGTGTGTTTGTCTGTGTATATGACTGTGGTTTACCTATTCAAATCATCAAGACAGTTGAAGTTGAAGCTTTCATATTTATATCAAATTAATTCAATTAACTTCCATATTTACATGATATGGGATGTTAAAGTGAAATGAAAGCTGATTTTTGAGTGTGGTCATACAATACTGAAAGAGCATGAAAAAAAAAAAACTATAAGTATAATTCACCCAAACAATTTAACTAATTTACTCACCCTCATGTCATTCCAATGGTTATAATTAAAGGTCATTCTGCTCTCCAAAATCATCATGCTCATGCACTAAATTTCCCTCTGTTCCCCATAATAATGTTGGATTACTTCAGAATGTTTATTTAGACGTTTATTGAAAATAGCAAACACATCATGTTGCTTTAATAGTGCTTTTTATCCTTTTTAGAGCTAAGCAGCATCTGTCCCTATTCACTTGCCCCATTAAAAAAAAGAGCAGCTCTGACATACTCAAATGCTATGAAATTAACTTTTTGCTGCTCAGTTCACCATTCATTATTTGAGTTCAGAATCATAGAGAATGAGTGAGAGAAAATAAAAAGGTTTGTGTCTATAAAAAATAGGATTCTTTCAGTATTTAGTCTGTAAGATCAAATTAAGTATAGTTCAGCATTAAATCGAAATGTAAGAAATGTAAATCATACATATTAAGGACTATGAATGATGTTGTTTTATATCTAACGCGTATGTCTATAATCCAACAAGAACCTCATATTATATATTATTGAATACTGAACACTGATTAATGATTTGATTAAGTATAGATTATACTGACATGCCAGTGATTTATAACTCAAAGACTGCACAGGCCCTGCTCTCTTCAAACATTTGATGAGCTCCTTAAACTGAAATTCAAAGTTAAGGGCTCTATGAAGAAAGTTCTGATTAAAGATACGAGATATGATGAACAAACAGCCTCTGGCATCTTTAGGTCAATGTGCTTGAAAAATGTGTGTGTTTTCACATCAAATGGTGCATCACACAAGCCTCTCAGCTCTCTCCAAAGCTTTAAAGTCATATCAAATAACAGTTTGATTTGTGCTCAATAACTCAAGAGTCAGGGCCTGATGAACATTTCATTCTTTTCATTAGCTAAAAGTTCCTCTTACCGCCATTAAAAGTGTCAGCCAATCACTCCAGCTTAGAGCTGCAGAAAAGCATTATCTCAATTAGAGGAAAGCTCAGAGTGGCATTAGACTGGGAGTGAGCTTATGAGTCTTGCACGAAGGGATTGAAACACACTGGCACACGACTCCAGGGTCACTGCAAAGACACTTCAGAAATATCTCTCTTTATAGTTCACACTGTAGGCAGGGGTGAAAAAGTTTTATACTTGGTTTCATTTAGTATTCACAATAAATATTCACAAAGATTTTTTTCCTCAAGAAAGGAGTATAAGGCAGAAATTTCATTATACTCTGAAAAAGGTTGAAAACAATGAAATTTTAGGGGGTTTTTCCCCACATCCAAATAATTTTAGAAATTGTATTTAGCCTCCAAAGATATATTTTCTGGTTTTATCATTATTATCTAAATATTTTATTATTTTCTTCTAACAGCTAATAATAAATTCTACACTATTTTGTATTTAAAAAACAACAACAACAACAACAACACCACACATTCACATGGTTTCGCTACCTTTGTGGGGATTCTCCATAGGTGTAATATTTAAATTTTTATTACTGATCAAACTGTATTTTCTATCCCCTAAACCTAACCTTACCCCTAAACATACCCACCACAGAAAACTTTCTACATTTTTACAATAAAAAAAAAACACATCATTTAGCATGTTTATAAATCCTTTTCCTTCGTGGAGACCAATGGCTGGTCCCCACAATGTAGGAGATCTCAGGTTTTACTATCCTTGGTCTACAAACAGTATTAAGGTTAGGCTGAAGTCCCAAACTAGTTGGAATGAGCCATCACAGTCATCAAAATTGGTATTTTGGGTTAAGGTAAATGCGTCCATCTAGTGTGTGGTTAGAAAAACAATCGAAAAAGTAGCGCAATGGAATGGAAAACCACTTTGTCAGACAGAACAGCAAATTCATTGCAGAAGAGTTAACAGCTTTCAAACACATCTTTCAAAATGAATGTCTCACATCAGAAAAACATTTTAAATTTTTTGTTGTTGTTTCTTTGACTGCACACTCCGCGACCCATGTACAGTAAAAAAACCTATATTAACCCTCTGGGGACCAAAGGTTTTTTGGGGCCCTTGGGATGTTTTGACATGCACTGACATTTGTGCTTTTTTCAGTTATTTATAAACATGTTAATGGCAAAGGTGTAAATTCACTCTATATAGCACACACGGGGCTACCATAATATGTTAGCAACATGCATGTACATGTTTGTATTTTTGAGAGAATATTATTTATGCATGGTTATTGAAAAAACTAAAACTAAAAGTTTCTGAAATAAGGCCACAAAACACATATTGATTATTTCTTCACAAGACTTTTGAAAATTGTATCACATAGTCTAGAATATTTGCTCCAAAACTATGTGAGAAACATCCTGACTACTCATTCAGATAAGTCAATAAAGTCTTTTAGAATGTGTATGACGTGTTTTGTTTGAGAAAGCTTTATGCGAGGTGGCTTGATCTCTCATTAATATGTATCCATTTCACACCTGAGAAAGACAAAGACCCTCCCATAATGGCCCTATTAGGTGCTATCAGGCCAAATCATTATGAAGAGCCTTGCAGAAAGAATGAGGAGATTTAAAAAAGAATGGCTTTTAGATTGTTTGGATTTATTTACAACACACACACACACACACTGCTTAGAATAAGTGAACACACCCATGCTAAAGTTGACTAAAAAGAGGAATAAAAAATCGTAATGCCTTAATTAAAAAAATGAGGACCTTTAGGGACATGAATAATGTCCTTGAATTCTTTGTGAATGAAAAATTTATCACAAATAATTAAATGTTCTTTTTAAAATACAGGGTGCATACGTCTGGACACATCTATCACACACCCTTCACCATATAGACAAGGTTTTATTTCAGTTCAAAGTTAGAGTTGGAAAAATCTTGAAAAGAAAATTGTCTTTTCCATAAATGTCTTAGTTTGATCATACATATTTCAAAGTTGAGGATTCATTATTTTGATTTAGCTTGGATTGGAACAAACACTAGACTATAACATCTTAGTTGATTAGTTTATTGATAAAACATACTATATATTTAACATATGAGCAGCAACTCCTAACAAAGCTTATTTGATGTCTATTTTAGAGTAAATGCTTTATACTCTATCCAAAACTAGTCAACAAAATGTCTTTTATTTCGTCTATAACAGTGCGTATCTGTGCGTTCATTCATTCATTCACACACACACACACACACACACACACACACACACACACACACAGAAACATGATTCACATTTAAACAGTATGCTATTTTTCCGTTTACAGACACTAACGTTATTCTATATCGCGATTAGAACAAAGCACAAGCATAAAACACTTACACACTTCTCAGCTGAATCTGTTGCTCCTCCTCGTGGTGAAAATAAACCAGCACTTGTTCTGAGGTAGGTAAATGTCCCAGGATTATTCCTCATAGCCGCTCAAGATGACAGTAGATTAATCTGACTAAAAAATATAGTGTGTTTTCAGAGTTTATGGGCGTTAACGCGTCTCAATGTGGTGCTTCACGTATTTGCGTTTGAATAGCGCGTGCTCTCCGTGGGCGTGTCACATTACCGGAGATAATGAGCTGAGAGAAAGATAATTAGAATGGCTGACACGTCTCTCTTTTTATATAGATTACATAAACGGAGAATATTTATTTTAGTTTTGAATCGGATCATTTAAAAGTACAAACTCAAATGATTTAAAAGATATATTGCTCATGTCTGGGTGAATAGTATTTGCTGAGTTTTGTTGAAGATTAGAGACGTGCTCCAGGAAAAAAGTTCACGGTGACTGAGAGGCAGAACGCACACCCTGTTTATATTCTTTATTTTATAAAAGCACAATATTTTATTTCGATTGTATGTGGGCACATAAAAAAGTAGACATTTAACAGATTATTTTCTCATATTTCTTAACTCTATATGAACAGAAATGATGGTAGTACTTTAAGTCTATTGTTCTGCTATGTGAAAAAAACGAGCAAAACGCGCCGGCGCGTTTCTGGTCCCCAGAGGGTTAATTTTGAGATATGCTAAAAATTTGTTAACAGTGTTATTCAATTATAATTGCTTTTAAAGATTAACTTTGAGTGAGGGTTAGATGATGGTCATTAAGGTAATGTAAATGTAAAAATCTGATTTTAATTTGTATCATTTATGCACCGCTGAACTAAACAAAATTGCAAAAATATTGACGGTTTTCAAACAGGTTTCTCAAACACTCCCATCATCTGCCAATGGTCAGCCAATACAACATTCCCATCCTAAAACCATGCCATGGTTGAGCCAATGTTGCTGTCTCGGGCATGGCCAAACAAGCAGAGCAATGTTTTGATATTTTCTCAGAGATCTAAATCGAAAGAATCTTCTGTAATCAACCTTATTAGATAGATCACGACAGCAATCACATCAGATGAATACAAGGAGCTACAAACACACACACTGGAGGGATAGGAATTAAACAAGCTAACAAAAATCTACAAAAACATATTCTCAATGCATGAAGACTTGACAAGACAATTTAACAATCTAAGAAATAACAAAACGTGAACACCAAAGATCACCTTCGCCTTAACACACACACGGCTTCCTTGCTTCTAAAAACACTCCTCAGTCCACTTTTTCAACCTCCTGAGACTGACCTGGGAGAAAAGAGTATCTTCCCAAATTATCATTCTTATCAGAGCTGTTGTGGATTACTGATGACTCTCTCCATGAGCTCTGACACACACGAAACAAAAGAGCGGAATGAGAAAGAGATGGAAAGATGTGGCAAAGGAATGTCTTAGCTTAAATAAGATTCTGTCATGTGCTCCTTTACTCAGAGGAAAATCACTATAGAAGCCACATCTATGTCTGCCACAATGTTAATCCTGTTTAAATGTGTCCTGACATCAACAAAACCCTTAAAATAAGAAATTCTGACAAGTACACAATCATAAAGTAGCATAGTGTAGCAAACCAAACCAAAAGGTTGTAGGCTCAAACCCCACGAGACGATCCATGAACTCCATTGTGTCCTGTAGTAAGTACTTTAAATCACTTCCAAAGAGCCAGCTAACTGACAAACAACATCTTAGACTTATATACAGTTACGTCATTGTGTCCGTTCAAAGGGATTGATCCAGCAAAGGAAATTCATTTATGCCTGGCTCACACTACAGGAGGTTTAGGCCAAATTAACACCGATTTTCCCCTCCCGAGAATCGGAGAAAAAATCTTGTCGAGGACCTCCATCACAGATTGAATCTTGCACCTCCCGATCTGCTTTCACACAAATCGGGCCCGTCCCGATCATATCAAATATGTTTGATATTTAGAATTTTGAATCGGGATGAGCGAGACTGTGATTACGTCAGTACTGTCAAAATAGGTTGTAGGCTCAAACCCCATGAGACGATGCATTGTGTCCTGTATTTAAGTACTTTATGTAATTTAAGTGTGTATGTCAGGTTCATTTTTTTTAGATATATTAAATAAGGGTTAGATGTATGAGTGAAAATGTAATTATCATTAAAATTATTACTGCAATTGCCCTACAGTACGGTGGCCGAGAAGGGTCACAACACATACAAACGCCACAACAACTACATATTCAGAAAACATACAAATTCAGAAAACACATGCAAACAACGCCACAACAACTAGATATTCAGAAAACACTTCCAAATTCAGAAAACACATACAAACGCCACAACAACTACATATTCAGAAAACACATACAAATTCAGAAAACAACTTCGTCGATTTCACATCACGTACGCTGCAAATATTCGCAGCACGAGCAAATAGGGAAACGAACTGCAAACTGCAAAAACACAACAGAAATGTTTCCTTGGGGGGGGGGAGCATAATCAGTGACGGACCCGCATCCATCCGGTTGTCTTAGTGCTATTTTTCATAGACATATTAACCTGTGATTCCGAGATTGAAAAGTTTAATCATTTCTGGTCTTAATTTTACAGAGGAGGGCTGTAAGATTAAAGTTTTAAGAACATTGGTAAATATTAGGGGTGTGCATTGGCACTGCCCTCACAATTCGATTCGATTACGATTCACCAGGTAACGATTCGATTCAATTCGATTCTACGATGCATTGCGATGCATCACAATTCTACTGCACACAACAAGGCAAATTTTTCATCTGTCACGAGGCAATACAAGCAGTCAGATATCGAACAACAGATTTATTGGCTGCTATGTGTGTATTCTAACTCTCCTGTATCTTTAACATAAATGCCATTAAATAAAATACAATTTAAATCCAAGCTTTGGGTGTGTTTTTGATTACCCGTCTATGGGCCTGCTCACATTTCGCGTCTTTTGCGTGCTCAAGTTCGTTATTTCAAATGTAGGCGCGTGGAATGCGCGCTCATAATGGAAGCGAGGCGGTCGCGGTGCGACGCGCTCGTTTTTTCCAAGCGCGTCCGCGCCGCATCGAGATAAAAACATCTCAACTTTTTAGAATGCCACAAGCGCACCGTAGGTCACGTGACAAGAACGGTTTGCTGTAACGGAGAGCGTAGCTGATGGTTGCTTCGCAACGACAGACGCCTCCAGAGCGCAACCGCCCTAGCGCTTTGGAAAAAGGAGAACGTGGCGCACCTAGCGTTTTTAGGCGCTATATGTGAATGGCGCCATATCGCGGTCATCTCCCTCCGCCTCAGCCATCTTTATTGTTGTTATTATGCCCCCGGAAGTAATTGAAACTTCAAAACTTTATTGTCCAAGGCCAGAAAATAAACAGTGACATAATCGATTATGGCACTTTGCCGCATCGATGCTGAATTGTACATTTCCCGCATTGCGATGCATCGCCGAATCGATTATTGTTGACACCACTAGTAAATATAGAGACTTTCCCTTGTAAAGTTAAAAAGAGACCTCTTATATTTGATTTCCCGAAAGACAAAGTGGGTCAAATTAGAACAAGATTTCTTACTTTTCCACTTTTTCCAAAGGTAAAAGAGGTTCAGTTTAAAATTATTAATGATATTTATCCTTGTAATGATTTCCTCAGACACAGATTTAATATGGATTGTAATGAGTGCACCTTTTGTGAAGCGGACAGAGTCGTAGGAACATTTATTTTATTTATGCAAATTCTCAAAGAAATTCGGGGATGACCTTTAAATTTGGTTAAGAATGAAATATGAAATACCTGACTTTAAAGGGTTAGTTCACCCAAAAATGAAAATTAAGTCATTAATTACTCACCCCCATGCTGTACCAACCCCCTAAGACCTTCGTTCGTCTTCGGAACACAAATGAAGATATTTATGATTAAATCTGAGAGGTTTATCACTCCTCCATAGGCTCCCTAAGGGAACGAAACTTGACGGCCCAGAGAGTCATTAAAGAAAATGTTTAAATATTCCATGTCGCAACAGTGGCTCAACTATAAGTTTATCAAGCGACGAGAATACTTTTTGTGCGAAAAAACAAACAAAAATAACGACTTTATTCGACTATTCCTTTTCTTCCTTGTAGGCCTGAAACGAGACTTCAAGAGATTTCCACGACGCGCACGCGCGAGAACTAAACTGAAGTAGTTGAAGGAGATCGCAATTCTCGCGCATGCGTCGTGGAAATCTCTTGAAGTCTCGTTTCAGGCCTACAAGGAAGAAAAGGAATAGTCGAATAAAGTCGTTATTTTTGTTTTATTTCCGCACAAAAAGTATTCTCGTCGCTTGATGAACTTATAGTTGAGCCACTGTTGTGACATATTACGCCAGTAATGCATCTATTTAGTGACCAGACGCGAGCTAGCCAGCTAGTTTCCAGCTAACAACATTGGCAGAACGTTTAACAATGATCTGCGTGGACTAATACGTTATGGGGACAATAACTGAATATGTTAAAAACACACAAAACCACTTCGGTATCAGAGCACATCGACAAGTCTGTCATAATGAAAGAGAAACACTTACCTCTACCGTAGACAACCGGATGGATGCGGGTCTGTCACTGATTATGGCCCCCCAGGAAACATTTCCGTTGTGTTTTTGCAGTTTGCAGTTCGTTTCCCTATTTGCTCGTGCTGCGAATATTTGCAGCATACGTGATGTGAAATCGACAAAGTTGTTTTCTGAATTTGTATGTGTTTTCTGAATATGTAGTGGTTGTGGCGTTTGTATGTGTTTTCTGAATTTGGAAGTGTTTTCTGAATATGTAGTTGTTGTGGCGTTTGTATGTGTTGTGACCCTTCTCGGCCACCGTACTACAGTAAGCTTTATAGCCATTTCTGTCAAGATCATATTTTTAAAACACAGCTGAGCTGTGACGTCAGAAGAGGGAGACGTTCCAAAAAAGTTCTATTCAAGTATGGGGAGTTTTGAGTCTAAGGAGATCCAAAATCCCCCTCAAACCTAGGATGGCCCACAGCCATACAATTTTGAGCCTCCCAGGTGAGACAGATGAGGAGCCAAACAGAAATTTAAATAATTCCTATCGAAGAAACATAAATATCTGGTGTGTGTGAAGAGAACCAGTGGAGAGTTGGGCAGGTGCATATAGGCATAACTTAGAGGTGGAACGGTACATGTAGCGCTATTTGTATTGAACCGCAACGGTATGGGCGTCACGGTTCGGTGCATGAATATACACGGAGAATACACGGTATAAAAATAAATAAAACTCGCGTGCAAATTAATTAATACAGAACTACTGTTAGATACGCGGGTTATTTAGGGACACCTAATCTGTAGCTCCGCCTTAGCTCTGAAGCTCCGTGGCTATAATGAACAGGTTGCGATGTCAAGATTGCAATGCTGAAATATGTTGGCGTGTGTGTGTGTGTGTGAAGCAGCACTGAAGTGGGGGGAGAGAGAGAGAGAGAGAGAGAGAGAGAGAGAGAGAGAGAGAGAGAGAGAGAGAGAGAGAGAGAGAGAGAGAGATGCGGGCGCGATCGAACAGTGGAACACAGACCTGCTTTTTGGGAAAAAGTGGACTCTGTGACTGGTTTTTAACGGTGTTTTTGCACCCAGCACAAACGCAGCCATTCACCATCGTGAAAATACGCCTGCGTATACCTAACTAACTACCTAACCTAAATAGCTAACTAAATAAATAAATGTCCTAATCACTCATTCTCTCGCTGTATCACTCGTACTATTATCAACACAGCTCACAAACTCACTTTCTCAGCGACCTGGGGAGACGTCTCCCTCTTATGACGTCAAGCGATCCGTTTGGGGGGAGGAGCAGTTTTAAGTGAGTACTGAAAATAACGAACTTTTTCATCTTATATTCTGCCTTTAGGTATCAAAAATCATACAAAACAATACAACAACTTGTCAAACGTGTATTTCCCCTAAATATTTTGTGTTAATCATAATTACAAATTTAACCTGACATACGCACTTTAAATCACTTCCAAAGAGCCAGCTAACTGACAAACTACAGCTTAGACTTATATACAGTTACGTCATTGTGTCAGTTTAAAGGGATTGATCCAGCAATGAAAATTCATTTACTCACCCTCATGTCGTTCCAAACCAGTATGAATGACTTTCTTTCGTGGACAATAAAAGGAGAAATTTGTGATAAATGTACTGTAGTCTTTTCCAGGGAATTACAATAAATGACGATTGGAGCTTTCAAGATTAAAAAAAGGACACAAAAGTGCTAATAATAATAATAAACAAATACACTACAATTCAAAAGTTGGGGGTCAGTAAGATTTTTTTAAATATTTTTGAGAGAAAGTTTGTTCAACAAAGGCTGCATTTTATTTGATCAATTATACAGTAAAGCCATTAAAATAACAATTTCTATTCGAATTGAAATTAATTTCTTGTCATGGCAAAGCTGTATTTTCAGCCACGTTTCTCCAGTCTTCAGTCACATGCTGCTTAAGAAACATTTTCTTTTCATTATCACAGTTGAAAATTATAAATATCTTTGTCACTTTTGATCAATTTCCATTACAGATTAATTTTTCTTTTTAAATAATTGAAATCTCCAAACAAAAACCAAATGAGAACCCTTCATAGCCATTTAAGTGAATTAGTTTTAATCAATTTAGGTTAAACTAAGAACAAAGAAATCAGGTTTTATATTTTGTTATGTAATGGAATAACATTCATATCATTAAGAGTGACTTAAGCATCCAGAAACTTTTTAAGGTCACTGTACACTTGGCTGAGTTGCTGGCCGCTGTGTTCACAGACAAAAAAGAAAAGAAAAAAAAAAAGTCTAGTTTTATTTGAGGAAGTGTACTGGTGTGTGGTCATTAGCTCCAAAAGCCTAATTAGCACAGGTGTCTGGGTGTGTGTGTATAACCTTGTGTGTGGGTCCCTAGGGTTTGAGTTTCTTTTAAATATCTCCCTCTTTAGAGATAATGAAGTCCACCGCTACAGACATTAAACAGTACCTTTGTCACTTTGTTCAAATGGCAAGACTTCCTTCTCCTCCCAACCAAGGCATTTTATACAACTATGTCTCTTCGGCTCTCTCCATCCTTCCCTCCCCCTCATTCTACTGCCTGTGACACTCTTCCTCTCCTCCCTCTGTTCAGACCACTGGCAAAGAAAGACATCAATCTTGTGCTGTCACACAGTGTGTCAGGCTTTGACCCAGCTGGAGTGGAGCAGGAAAAGGCCTTGCTAATATTGAGTTAGCTCATGCAGCATGCGCTGCCACTACACACACACTCTCCAGAGTCCTCAAAACTCATTTTGAATTGCCACAGTCTGACAGTTACATACATAGCCAACAAAACTAATATTGAATGTGCTCATGCAGGACATTACGGCAAGAGGGCGCATACACATTAATCTATAAAGCAAGGAAAACAGATAATAGACCCTTCCTTCCTTCCTTCGAAGGATAACATGAAATAAAACTCACTATTTTGTTGCAAAATTGCAAGTATTTGTACTGTATTGCAAGATTTTACCTTAAAATACTGTCAGAATGTTTAAAAATATATATCACAATATTATTGTACATTACACAGTCAATAAAATCATGCAATTTTTACAGGAAATTAAAAAAGCTGTAAAAATGCTGATGTAAAAAAAATATTTGGTAAACTGTAAGTTACATTTACCTTTACATTTATGTATTTGGCAGTCGCTTTTATCCAAAGCGACTTTCATTGCTTTTCAAGGTACACATTTGCATTCTTATCAGTTCTTGCTTTCCCTGGGAATCGAACGCATGTTACTAAGTTACCAACCCATACACTGTAAAAACTGTAAATATTTTAACACCACATTATATGCTTTTTTTGTGTAAAATAGTGACAAAATTGTGGGCTTTTTTAAAGTAAAAACTATGAATTACCATATAATTTAGGGCAAGAAACACTTAAAGGGATAGTTCGGCCAAAAATGATATTTAAACCATGCATTACTCACCCTCAAGCCGTTCGAGATGCATATGTCAATCTTGTTTCAGACGAACACATTTTCAGTTATTTTAGAAAATGTCTTAGACCCTTCAGTGGATATAATGTGAAGCAATGGGGTCCACCTCCTTCAAGTCCCAAAATGTGCATACATCCTTCACAATAGTAATCCATCCGGCTCCAGGGGGATAAACGAAGGCCTTCTGAGGGTAATCCGTGCGGTTTTGTCGTAAAAATATACATATTTAAAACTTTATAAATGAAAATATCTGACTTCCGGCAACGATCGACACGCGTGCGTTCACGCGCTTTCGTGTTTTGTTTTGCTCTGCTCTCTGGCTGCGCTGGCGCGTTCGTTCTACGTCACAACAGTTCCTACTCTACGTCTACCTCGTACACCGACTTCCATCACCCGTGAACGCGCGTCGATCGTTGCCGGAAGTCAGATATTTTCATTTATAAAGTTTTAAATATGTATATTTTTAGGACAAAACCGCACGGATTACCCTCAGAAGGCCTTCGTTTATCCCCCTGGAGCCGGATGGATTACTTTTGTGAAGGATGTATTCACATTTTGGGACTTGAAGGAGGTGGACCCCATTGCTTCACATTATATCCACTGAAGGGTCTAAGACGTTTTCAAAAATAACTGAAAATGTGTTCGTCTGAAACAAGATTGACAGATGCATCTCAAACGGCTTGAGGGTGAGTAATGCATGGTTTAAATATCATTTTTGGCCGAACTATCCCTTTAATCAGTTTAGATGAAATATACCATTATAAGTATACAGGCACCAATATGCCATCCCGTAATACTTGAAACATTGTTACCACCACAGTTATTTTTTTTTTTTTTACCATAAATTTAGCAGGATATTTTTGTGTATCAAGTGTGTCATAAGCCAGATATCAATAGATATGATAATATCGTAGCAGCAAGTCCCAGCTCATGCACGGGGTCTGACTAAACAGTGAAAAGTAGCTTACATTATTAGTTCATTATTATGTTTTAGTTCATATTTTTTATATGATATACTTTGCATTTATTTAGTTGATTATTTATTATTATTACGTGTACTAAGGCATCATGTAAAATATGACTAGAGATGTTTACTACAACAACAAAAAAACGATTTGAGCAATTTGGGCTTCGTTTTGCTGAATGTTTAAAACTGAGTTTTTACACCAGCATCTTTAGAGCTTGGACTGCCTCTAGATATCTAAAATAGTCCATCCTGTTTCTCTCTCTCCCTGTTTAGAAGTGCTCATCTTTCCCAGCTGTCCAATCAAAGGGCCTTGCTGCTGGGGGGCCCGGCTTCTGTCTAAACACCCGCTGTCGCAGAGACGACCCTGCAACCTTTGGCATCATTTTGACAGACAACCAGGTGACTGGTTTTTAATATTAATACGTCCCCCGTGCTGAGAGGAGATTCTATTTGTGTTCGGCTAAGGGAGAGCAGACGCTTTTAAAGTCAGGCTGCAGCACTCAGTCCTTCACTGTCTACTCAGGATGAACCGAACAAATATAAGCAAGTGTGAAAAAGAACTAAAGAAAAGTGCGCTCCACACAGCTGCCAATTTATCATTCTCTCTCTCTCTCAAACTGACTTTCACTTTTATAGCATCTCATCCTGGTCCTGCCTTATTTTATTCTGTCTCTCGACCCTGTCATTCTTTCTCTTTCCTCTTCGCTATTATTTAAATTCTCTGTTCTCTCACTTTTTCCGATACCTCTCTCCGAGTGCTGGACAGGTGTCAGGACGTTCACACTCTCTGCACAAAAAGAGTCTTACTGCACACTCACACTGAACTGGAAAGGTCAAGGATAAGTGCGAATAAAATACCATTCCTGCATTATTCAGAGGTCGCCTTAGCGCTGATAGAAAATGAGAAAAGAGTTTAAAGGGAAACAAATCTATAGTCTTAGCATTAATAACCGTGGACACGGTCTCGCTCAGAAAACAGCTGTGGGACTCCTTTACACTAACACGATAGACATAACTACTAACCAACACTGGAGGACTATACAGTTCATCTCAACTTTGAATGGCTGTCTCATAAACAAATGAGCTCCCTACCTAGACAATACACAGCATGTTAGGGCATCATTGGAAATGGAATGCTTGAATCCATCTGATGACACTCAAAAACGCTGTCTATGTAGGTAGCTCACTAAGTGTTGGAATAAAACAATGAGCTGATCATTATTTTCATGTTATGACTGATAAGCGATAAACAGCTAATTTTAAAATGCTATACCACAGAAAAGAAACAACTTTAAGACTGTTTATTTTAAATATTAATAATATATTTTTACTAAATGAAGGCCAGTCTTACCGATACTTTTACTGCTACTGATACCCATTTGTGACATAAACCCATATGATAATTGTCACATTTAGCTGTACCATATATATATATATATATATATATATATATATATATATATATATATATATATATATATATATATATATATTGTTGTCTATAGTAATGTTGTCTATAGTAATGTGTCTGTCTCTGTCAATATCAGCACTCTCTATTTGAATAAGAGCTGTCAGTTAATTTATTTTGCGGATTAATTTTCACAATAAGTAAGAAAATTACTAGTCATCAATATTTGTATGTGAGGATCAGTCCTCTCAATACAATGTCAATATTTACTAACAATATTTACTTATTTTCGCACTTACACCTCTTTCGCTTTGCAGAGCTGGTGAGTGGAATCTTGTGAGGTATAGCGGATTTGTTCAACTCATCAGCCACACAGCAGCCACAGAAATACACATTAGACAGTAAATAATTGTTCCGTTGACAATTATACAATATTACAACACACTGGGTGATGGTTTACTCCACAGCTGCAATAGAGCACACATTAAACCTTCTCATTACTCACAACACTGACAGCTTTAAGCCTGTTTGTAGCTAATATTAGTGTACTTGTACAAGCTGTATTCTATAGGTCTTGAAACTTGCTTGCACAGCAAGAACGGATTGGTTTGGATTAAAGTGTGCTAACACAAGATAATAAAATAATTGACTGGCTATAGAATGGATCCAATGCCCTATTATGAAACAGTTTCTAACCCAATAGCTTAAAAAAAGCTCATCAGTTGAATCCGTGTATAAGACATCACCACCACCGCTAAGACCTCAAAGAATTACTGACAGGTACTATACAAGGTACTATATGTATATGTTGTACTGTACAGGTACAACATTCAGTGGACACTTCAGTTCGGCCTGGCAGAGAAGTGTGTGAATTCTATACTGGAAGGAAACTGACTGAAAGATTTGAAATGGTCTTCTTAAAAGTGTTGAGCTAGACCATTGTCCTACCTCATACTCCTCGGCCTCGATCAGCAGTTTGGCTGTTGTTATTCTGGATTCATATGGCGGGATGTTGCTCTAAAACAAAAACGTAAATAAATATTAACTGAGAAGTAAATTAAGGGTAATGAAAGACTTGATGATGTGAATTGATGAGAAAATTATATGAAAATTGATTTGAAAGACTCAATAACGATTAATAAACATTAATAAAAATTTGAAAATAAGTACACTACCAAAAATGGATAAGATTATTATATGGATAAGGATGTTTATTAAATAAGTCTATAAATCACCAAGGCTGCATTTTTTTAATTAATAAAATTGAAATATAGAAATACAGAAATATTGTGATATATTAGTATAATTTCAAATAAATCTTTTCTATTTGAATATAATTTCAACTGTTATTCCTGTATTGGAAAAGTTTCATTTTCAGCAGTCATTACTTGTACATTACATTACAGTATCACATGATCCTTCAGAAATCATTCTAATATGCTGATGTGATGCTAAAATGACATTTTACAAAAATTGGGCTGCACGTGGACGGGGTGTGCGGAAGTCCGCAGACCCTCCTGATGACAAAAGTTAAGTCCCGTGGGTGGTGGGTGGCCGAAGTATACTTTGGGCTTTATGGTCCATTAAGTTCTGCATGTGACTGATTTTCTCAAGGTCTAAATAGACATTTTAATAATCCTCTTCATAAACACTGTTCTCTATTTCAACATATCATCTCGCTTCATCTCTTGTGTTCATTGTAGCTTGTCTGTGATGTTATCAGGCTCATTATTGTATTGTACATATTAACACAATCTCTTTCGTCTCTCTACTGGATAAATGTTTTCTAAATCAGATATGTAAAAAGAGTTGATAAGAGCGCTGAACCTGACTACAACATGCTTCAAAGATGCACATACTCTCCAACCTGCCAGGATTCTCCAAACGTTGCAAAGCTGCATCTACATATCACAAATGTATGTCTAGTGCAAAGCAAGTTCCCTGAAATTTTAACCAGTAGGAAAGTAAACAAACTTTTATAAATTCCCTCAACGAGTCGGTTCAGGTGAGGCTTGTTTTTCTGTGGTTTCTTCAGCAGCGTAAAAGCCCTACTTAACAGATGAACTGCGAAAATTCATTTAGACACAGAAACAAAAATATGTTTTTGAAAAAGCATGAAATGTGTAGCCTTTAGCAAAAAACAGGTTCAGTGGAAAGCGTGGTCACTTGATGGGGGAGCTGTGCGTGTGCACGTGTGGCCGCAGGGCTAGCCATGCAGCAGACTGCCACAGCCTTGACCTGGCTTTGAGAGAAAAATAAAAACATAAATAAGCTAGTTCGTTTCCTTTCTTCCCTTATCTTTCCCAGACTAAAACCCTCTTTAAAGCTACAGTGTGTGATTTTTACCCCCATCTAGCGGTGAAAAGGTATATGACCATCCAGTGAATATTAGTTTCTGTTCCTCTCAATTTCGATTTCGTTTTAACTCCTACGGTGGCCAATAAAGTCCAAGATTAACATGGCTTCCAGTACGACCTCCTCGACACGGTGCCATCGAGTGTTAAAACGCTAAATGTGAAGCTTGATGTCCCTCTTTGGCTAAAGTACTTTCAAGATGGAGGGGCAACATGGCGACCGACATTAGAACCCCTCACCCGTATGTATTTTCAATGGCATATTATACACTCACGAGAATACTTTATTACTTGAACGAAGTAAATATACATTAATGAGCACATACATTTTTGAAAGAACTAAGTGTTTTTAGCTAAGAATAAACTAAAAAGGTTACACAGTGTAGCTTTAAGTGCAGTGCTATTTCCTGCCTTGCAATCAGAAAGAGGTCAAAGGAAAGGTCATGATGCATCCCATCTTTATCTCTCTGTTGCATTTGGAACACAAACACCTGTATACGCACCGTAGTCTGATTTTCTTCCTCCTCCTCCATGTCGTGCAAGGCGCTCACCAATGACTCTTCCTTTTTCTGTAGGCTAGGTAACCATGACGACACGCTCTTCTTCAGGTAGTCACGCCCCTCCTGCATAAAGACATGGTACATGCCTCAGGAAGAGGTATAGGAGTAAGTATATAGAGTAAGTAAGATGGGATGGGAGGTGATGGGATGTGATGAGAGAAATGGGATAGGATACAAGGAACTAGGAAATAGGAAATAGAATAGAAAGACAAGAAATAGGATAGGCCAAGAGGAAGCTCTAAAAGATATGAGGAAGTGGTATAGGGTCAGAGGAAGTTATAGGATGTATGATAACAGGTATTGGTATGAGATTACAGATAGTAGAATATGTTGAGAGGATACAGGATAGGATGAAAGGCAGTAGGTAAGGGAGAGAGAAAGTAAGACAGGATGACAGGAAGTAATAAAGGATGACAGGAAGTGTATATGATGCAAATAAATAGGAAATAGCTTAGGCAATATAGCATGAGAGGAAGTAAGATGATAGGAGAGGTAGTGGGATGGGATAAAAAGGACTCAGAACCAGGAAATATAATACTATGCCAACTAGGAAGTACAATAGGACAACAGGAAACTCTATAAGATGAGAAGAAGTGGTATAGAATGAGAGGAAGTGACAAAATACAACAACAGGTTGTGGTATGAGATGAAAGGAAGTGGAATGGGATGAGAGGAAGCAGTAAAGCATAAGATGAAGTAGAAAACTTTGAGATGAAGTAGGTTAGGATAAAATGAAATTGTAGGTCGGATTGAGAGAAAGTGAGAACGAAATGAGCTGACATCTTACAGCATGAGAGGAAATGATACAGGATGAGAAGTAGTACTGTATATGATGCAAAGAAAGTACTAAGCATAGGCAATAAAAAGTGGTATAGAATGAGAGGAAGTAAGATAAGAAAAGATGAAGTAGTATAGAATGAGTGGAAGTAGTAAAGCATGAGAGGAAGTGGCAGACGGTGGGTTAGCAGGTAGTAGTACAAGATGAAAGGAAGCATGATAGGATGAGGGTAAGAAGTAAAGGATGAGAGGAAGCATAATACATTGAGAAGAAGCAGGATAGGATAAAAGGAAGTACGTCAGAGTGAGAGAAAGTAAAATAAGATGAGGGGAAGTCTTGCAGCATGAGAAAAAGTGATGAAGGATGAGAGGAAGTGGCACTGTATATGATCCAAATAAGTAGGAAATAGAAGGGGAATAATATATGGTATATGATGAGAGAAAGTAGTAAAGCATGGGAGGACGAAGGAAATAGCATGAATAAGATGAAATGGTACGGGATAAGATAAAGTGTTAAAAGACTAACTGGAACAATATAGGATGAGAAGAGAGAAAACAATCATGGAACAGAGTAAATAGGATTGGATATGAGGGGGTAGGAGGCAGAATAGGGTGACAAGAATTAGGATAGTACAACATGACACTATAAGATGAGGGGAAGTGGTATATGATGAAAAGAAGTGACAGAAAGTAGTATAACTGGTGGTGTGGTATGAGATAAAAATGAAGTAGGATAGGATGAGAGGAAGTAGTAAAGGATAAGAGGAAGTATAAAACGTTGAGAGGAAAATAAGAATGAGGGGATGAGAGGAAGTGGTACCATATATGATGAGAACTGAGAAGTAGGAAATAGAATGGACAATAAGGAGCAATAAGATGAGAGAAAGTTAGAAAAAGACAAAAGGATGTCGCATACATTGAGAGTAGGTAGGAAATAGCACGAATAAGAGCAAGTTGTACAGGATTATATAATGTGGTTAAGAACTAGAGGGAGCAATACAGGATGAGAGGGAGTGACATAGGATGAGATGAAAAAGTACAAGCATGAAAAAGGTTGAGGTTAGAGCACACAAAGAGACTCAAGCTTATGATGGTTAAGTCAAGTTCTACTGTCAGCTCTCTGAAGGGAAATGGAACTGTCCTCTAAAGTGAAAATACTCACAAATGTTGCAAGCATTTTAAGCTGCACACTGACGCTCAACTCAGAGAGTAGATCAGGATTAGTAGATGTGCTGGGGCCTCATTTATAAAACTTTGCTTAGGATTTGCGTCAGAAGTGGCGTACGGATGAAACATAGGACGTGCGTACGCACAGAAATATTCAGATTTATAAAACCGTGAGCACGCACATCCTACGCACTTTTCCCTTAATAAATCCCAATCAATTCTAAATGTAGCGCAGCTTTTGCGGCTTCATGTCACGCCCATATTTGCCCAAAAATAGTCCGTGAAACGCCCACAAGTTAATATTCATTGATTGCGAAATTATGGCAAACACAGAGAGGAAAACCAAGAAACGTAACTCAATGTGAAGTAGAAATTATCATTGGCGAGGTGGAAAAGAGGAGTAAAATGTTGTTTGGAGGGCACAGTGTGGGCATTAATGCCAAAAAAGGCACTTGAGTGGCTAAAGGTTGCATTACGCATTACGTCATTACGCATTGTGATGGCATGGCATTTTATTACCATCTGTCGGTACACGATCCGTTCCACCTGCACGAACCGTTTCTCGCATGCGCGTAATTACATAGTGGAAAACGTCACGGTATTCCTACACTATCGGTACCACGCATGCGATGAAACACTTGACGGCCAGGCGGCACAACTTGCGGCATATTTGTGTAACGTTAGTTGTATTGTGTTTAACATTTCACAGCGGGTCTGTTTTTATGCTTTTAAATGTAGCTTACGCTATGCTTTACGATGTGTTTACGTGGTTGCCAATCCAAAATTATAAAGGAGTTGTGAGTTGTTACATGAACATGCATGATCTGTTTCCTCCATACTCTCCTTTGCTGTATGGTATTAGGCTTAACTTACTTAACTTGCCGTGTTTTGGTCTGAGGTAGGATTGTCAAAGATGGTTTGTGTCGTTTTTTTAATTAAAAGCTGCTAATAATAGTTAACTTTTAAGTTAAAGTAATTTTGTATTAGTATGGGTCGTCTTTATAAGCTAATATATATCTCTATACAATCTAAATGAGGAAAATAATCCCTTCAATTTTGTTTACAGAAGACAATAAGGGACATAATATGCATTTAGACTATCTGCACTTACATGAAGAAAGAACTAACAAGTTTGGGGAAACGTTATAGAGTATTTCAAACTGACAATGGAAATCACTTGAAAGAAGCATGTGTGCACACAGAAGTGACATGAGACCAGCGGTGGGACAGTGGTGAAGTACACTGAGTATCTTTATTTAGGAGTAAAAACTCACACACACACACTCTCTCTCTCTCTCTCTCTCACACACACACACTCTCTCGCTCTCTCACACACACACACACACACACACACACACTCTCTCTCTCTCTCTCTCTCTCTCTCTCTCACACACACACACACACACACACACACTCTCTCTCTCTCTCTCTCTCTCTCTCTCTCACACACACACACTCACTCTCACACTCTCTCTCTCACACACACACACACACACACACACACAAAATATGCGCATGCGTGGAACAGATCGTGCAGCGTCGTAAATCAAAATCAGCGTCGCAAAACAGAATTATCATTTGCGCATGTGCGTTTTCTCCTGCGTCTACTACGCATGCGTAGAACGGATCGTGCAGGTGGAACGGATCGTGTACCTACACCATCCATTTGATTGCATCTGACAAGCTACAGATGTGTTGTGTTAGGATGAATTGCATAACATGCAATAATTATTATTGCAGAACATATTTCACTTTTATTTTTGCAAATATGTGTTAATTTGCATTTCTGTTGTTATCTTCATTTGATTTTGTTCGTTTTACACTGCAGATCGATCAAACGGGTGTTCATGTAGGCTGTTAATTGTAAGACTTGCTTTGTGAAGTCTTCATATTATTTATGAGAGCCAGTATTGCCATTTCTTTTACACAACGGTCTATAGTTTCACACGCTTTCACATGTTTCTTCCTTCTGCCGACGGTGTCGCCATTTCTCATTTCACCCGTTTTTGTGCGTACGCCTGGGTCAGAGCTTGCGTGAAGGACCGCACATTTTCCCGTCAAGTTTGCTTTTTATAAATACCAATTATTGCGTAGAGAGCGGCGTACGCCTTCTTTTGTGCGTACGCAACGTTTATAAATGAGGCCCCTGGTCTTATGTCTGTTTGCCCCCTAATGGTTCAATGAGGAACTGCATCGAAGCGAATGTGTTTGCACTTGTAGAAAATCAGTCCCACAGTGGGTCCTTTTCTACAAGCTTGTTCTATTAATGCTTTACAATTCATTACCTGTGACCTAACTCTCATCTCTGTCTATTTCTCATACAAATACAAGCATACATTCCCAAAAACCCGTCTCTCTTACTCGCTCATTCTCTTGCACACAATTTTGATCTGTGTCTCCTTCTCAGAAACACATGACTCAGCTCTCTCAGCTGCTCTCTCTACCTACAGTAATTATGACTGCATAATGACCCGCATCTCAGAACGCTTTTCTTTCTAAAAGTGCTAAAAGTTTTCTAATCCAGTGAGATGGTGAGGGGAACTCTGGGTAATTCACTCCACATATGTCCTGTTGTACCTCCGTTTTCTCAATGCTGAACAGATAGCTGGCCATCAGCTGCAGAGCCTCAGGGTTGTGTTCGTCGTACTGTAGAGCTTTATCGATGGCCTCTTTACAGCGGTCAGCAGCGCCCTCCTCCATGCTGTCAAACAAGAAAATAGTTATTTAAAGCACATAAAAATCATTCAGTGTTATTAAAGTTATCATCACTAACCATGTGTATGTGCATTTATTTTGTGTAAAAACCTGTGTGCAAATGTTTTCAAAGAAATTATGATCAATCAATAACTTTGATTTAACACTTTAATTAAATTTACATTTTTCCAAACCAAAACAATGAGAGGTAGAAGGATAGGGCAAGAAGAAGTGATAAAAGGATAAGGATAGAATAGGATTACAGTTAATGATAGTGAGAGAAAGTAGAGTACATTGAGAAGTAGTAGTACAAGATAAGAGGACAAGAAGAGGACATATGATGAGATAAAAAAGGAATACAGGAAAAGTGGAAGTATGGGGGATATGGGGGAAGAAACTGCATAAAAACCTGTGTGTGAACACTTTCACACAGAAATGATATAAGAACTCCAGTTATTTTTTAAACATACAAACATTGTGTCTTGTAGCTTGATCTGTGAACAATGGCTGCACAAAATTACAAGTTTGACCAATAATTGAACTAAACCAGAGTTTACACAGCACCCAAGGGCATCCACACTACTGAAGAAAATATTATTTGTTAGAACATACACTTTTTTTTGCTCTTGATTTTCCAGTTATCGCCTGCAGCAAACATCTACCAAAACAACACACCCAGATACACACATTCAACCATACAGTACATCAATAAGAAAAGGCACAGACAAACTGTACTTTGCTAGATGCTGCTGCTGCTGTACCTTCATAATGTACATCGATATGTGAAATGGTATGATTCTTACATATAGTCAATAAACCTGACCTTTCCCTGATGCTTTGAATTTCAATCTCAAGGTTTGAATGAAGTTCCGCAATGCCAAGATCCTCGGCAATCAACACTAAGCGCATCCCCAATCCAGATCTACATTTCATCTCTCTCCTACCATTCAACCATCCTGAATTCCCAACCCTCTTCCTCTCTCTATCCCTCTATCAACCAGTCTGTGATTAGATCTTTTCTGCAGGCCTCAGAACAGATGGGCTCATGTCTGTTGCGCTGTCCCAGGTGTGTGTGTGTGTGTGTGTGTGTGTGTGTGTGTCATATCATGTCATCAGGTATGGAAAGCCAAAAAGGTATGAAAAGAGTGAGAAAGCCCAGAGCAAACAAAGATTGGCAGAAGTTGAATAAATGCCAGCATACATCTGTGTAAAAAGAAAAAGAAATTTACCAGAGATCTGTGAAGAAGATCTCAGCGATGGAACAGAAAGCCACAGAGACCTCCTTTCTTGTGACAGCAACCTCAGAGGGGAATGCGGCCGCTCCAAATGCACTAGCCTATCAGGACACAGATCCACACATGAATAATAATTCACTCATGAATTCATCATTTCATTCCAAACCATTTAATTTTTTTTTGTACATGGAATACAATAACAAGCTTTGTTCAAACAGTTCCTAAAAGAAAATAAAAAACATAAGAATCATGTGCTAGATGAAAGCTTTGTGTGACAAACAGACCAAATTTAAGTCTCCGCTGAGGATCTCAAAATAAATATGGCACATGTTCATCACAAAAAGCCATCTTATGGCTTCAGAAGAATTGGAACTAGAGCACAATAGTTTTATAATATTTTCATGGCAAATTATAACATTCATTTCATTTTATTAATATATGAATTATATTCAAATGCATTTTCATTTTTGAATTATTAATTGTTTTCGTTTTTATAAAAATTTGTGTGTGTGTATTTTTTTTTATATATATTTTTATTATTACCTATACCTTTAACACAATCAAGAGATATTCACAATCAGTTATTATAATATATGAAAATTGTCAAATGTCTGATAATAAGAAATAAAAATACAGAATATCACCTGACAGTGATTCTCAACCTGGACACCTATGCCCAATAGGGGCCACAGGACGACTTAGGATAATTGAAATTAATATATTATAGCTTACATAACATGCTGCAACATATTGGAATCATAATTAACACACTCACACACTAAAAATAAGGAGCTTTGTCATAATTAAAGAAGAAATACTGGAAGAAAATGTCGTAGTCAAACCGATTGAGAACCACTGCTCTACAGGTCTTCACTGTCAACATGCACCAAATGCTACATTTTCTAAATGTCATAATCATTTGTTAACAAACAAGTATTCATTACTTCAATAAGCTCATTGTTTCTGCATTCAATTAGTACATTGTTTAAATTAATAGATTTTTAGCTAACTGTGATTTTGTATATGTACATCTCTGAAATACATAACTTAGACAGTTAACTCTGATAACAGATCACTCTAAATTGTAATATGGACTGGAAATGATGTGTATTGTGAAAAAAAGCGCTATACAAATAAACGTGAATTGAATGAAAATAAACGTGAATTCACTGTGTTTCTGCTTACGTTTGACTGCCCTCTAGTGCTGAAAGATTGCACATTTAACACTAAAGAAATCCAATAGCTGCTTTCTTTTGACAAATCATTTAGACCACTGAGGATGCATGTCTCACCCATGGGGCCACAAAGCTCAGAGCATTTTTCACAGCATTTAAATCCAATACACAGTAATGTATGCACAACAAGAAAAGCATGTGTGGTCATTTCAATTGATTGCAGTTTGCGTTGATGTAAAACAATGTCTGTGACCAAGTGGTTTTCAATAGCTTTCCACCTACAGGAACAACACACATCTGTTCTTCTGTATATTCCATTTACCTGCCCTGCATAGACAGACACAAACGTCACACAAAGGCCTATGGTGAGACTGGCTCAGCATGACTAAATGCTTCCTGCTACTATATCAGAAAGCACTACTCTGATTCAGCAACTAACTTAATCAATGCAAAGAAAGTGCTGTCCACTGGGAAAACACACCATAATGATGGAATGCATCCATTATACATTAGCTAAAGCTCTGGGAGCTCAAAACAACATGACAATTCCTTTGTATATTAGAGAGTAAAATTCTGGTCATTCTCCATTTCAGGGTTCTGTGGAACGTTAAAACACATACAATCACATCTTCTGTTAACCTGCTACAACTGTACACATACTGTGTTTTCTTAAAAATATACGTGGTTTATTCTTGCTATGACTCACTGACTCATCTTAGTACTTGTACATTAAAGCCGCGTTTCCACCGCAGGAACTTTCCCCAGGAACTAGGAACTTTGGGGTGGTACTCCGTGTGTTTACACCGCAGGAACCAGGGTCTAAATGAAGTTCCGGGTAAAAATTTCCCCCCCAGAAAGTCCCTGCTGGCGAGGTAGTACTTTTTCAGAGTTCAGGAACTTTCGGGGTGGGACTTGTGCGCTGAACATGCTGATTGGTTCTTTTACCTTGTTCTCTCTGCCGGATGGCGCGCGTTCGTCCCATCCATCTCACGGTCATGTCCGCTATAGCTGATAACAAACGTTGTCTATCTAGCATTACGAGCTTTCTGAAATGAATACGCTTTGGTATTAGTGTTCGTCTCTTTTCTGCCGTTTTGTTAATTACCTCGTTAGTAAACCAATAGATCGCACACAAAAACAGCACAGCTTGAATCTCCTCAATACTTAAAACTCAAAACAAGTACGCGCAGACTGGGAGGAGCAGTCGCACGCAGTTCAACGTCACCAGACTAATCTTCCCGGTACTTTAGTCCACGGTGTAAACGCAGTGAGCAACCGTTCTGGGGCAAAAAAAGTTCCTATGAAAAAAGTTCCTGGGACAAATAGTTCCTGGTAATTGCGGTGGAAACGCGGCTTATATTTACTAAACTAGAACTGTGTGTGCAACTTCAGACCAGCACTTTAGGTTTAGCCTTAGTATTTCACGTGTAGTATTAGGTACCTACTTTACTGTGGGTCATCGCAATATTTCACAATATTGGGTAGACCGGGGCTAGGTTAATTTTTCAGCACCAATTTCTGTATAGGCACATATACCATAAAGTATTCCAATTTAAGATGTCTCTGAACTATTTGTTTGAAATGAACGTTTTTTATCGAAAACAAGTATTTGTATAATTGGATACACCGAGTTGAAATACTCAGAATACTCATTTACAAACATACAGTATAGCCCTGGAGACAACTTCTCTGCGAAAATGATCCCTAGTCTCATTTACATTTTACTTGGATTTACCTACAATTTCCTTTGGAAAGAAAGCATCGGCTAATAGCATGTACACTACTGTTCAAAGGTTTGGGGTTGGTAGGAGTTTTTAATGTTTTTGAAAGAAGTCTCTTATGCTCACCAACGTTACATTTCCTTTATCAAAAATATAGGTAAAACAGTAATACTGTGAAATGTTACTGAACTGCCACCTTAACGTGGTGGAGGGGTTTGAGTACCCGAATGACCCTAGGAGCTATGTTGTCTGGGGCTATATGCCCCTGGTAGGGTCTCCCAAGGCAAACAGGTCCTAGGCGACGGGTCAGACTGAGAGCGGTTCAAAATCCCTTATGATGGACAAAAATTCAAGGACCGTGACGTCGCCCGGTATGGCGCAGCCGGGGCCCCACCCTGGAGCCAGGCCCGGGGCTGGGGCTCGTATGCGAGCGCCTGGTGCCCGGGCCTCTCCCCATGGGGTCCGGCCGGGCTCAGCCCGAAGGAGCGACGTGGGACCGCCTTCCCGGTGGGCTCACCACCTGCAGGAAGAGCCGTAAGGGGCCGGTGCAGAGAGGATCGGGTGGCAGTCGAAGGCGGGGACCTCGACGACCCGATCCCTGGACACGGAAACTAGCCTTAGGGACGTGGAACATCACCTCGCTGGCGGGGAAGGAGCCTGAGATGGTGCGTGAGGTTGAGAGGTTCCGACTAGAGATAGTCGGGATCAACCTCAACGCATGGCTTGGGCTCTGGAACCACACTCCTTGAGAGAGGATGGACTCTTCACCACTCTGGAGTTGCCCATGGTGAGAGGCGACGGGCTGGTGTGGGTTTGCTTATAGCCCCCCAGCTCAGCCGCCATGTGTTGGAGTTTATCCCGGTGAACGAGAGGGTCGCTTCCCTGCGCCTACGGGTCCCTGTATAACCGAAGCAGGAGCTTGGTTCGCATTGCCGGTAGTAAGTCAGATTTCCTCCCGGTGCATGTTGGACTCCGGCAGGGCTGCCCTTTGTCGCCGGTTCTGTTCATAGTTTTTATGGACAGAATTTCTAGGCGTAGCCAGGAGCCGGAGGGTGTCAGGTTTGGGACCACGTGATTTCGTCTCTGCTTTTTGCGGATGATGTTGTCGTGTTGGCCCCTTCACACCAGGACCTTCATCATGCACTGGGACGGTTTGCAGCCGAGTGTGAACCGGCTGGGATGAAAATCAGCACCTCCAAATCCGAGGCCATGGTCCTCAGTCGGAAAAGGGTGGCTTGCTCACTTCAGGTTGGTGGAGAGATCCTTCCTCAAGTGGAGGAGTTTAAGTATCTTGGAGTTTTGTTCACGAGTGAGGGAAGGATGGAACGGGAGATTGACAGACTGATCGGTGCAGCTTCTGCAGTAATGCGGTCGATGTACCGGTCTGTTGTGGTGAAGAAGGAGCTGAGCCGTAAGGCAAAGTTCTCGATTTACCGGTCAATCTACGTTCCTACTCTCACCTATGGTCATGAGCTTTGGGTCATGACCGAAAGTACAAGATCCCGGATACAGGCGGCCGAAATGAGCTTTCTCCCCAGGGTGGCTGGGCGATCCCTTAGAGATAGGGTGAGAAGCTCGGTCACTCGGGAGGAGCTCAGAGTAGAGCCGCTGCTCCTCCACATCAAGAGGGGTCAGCTGAGGTGGCTCGGGCATCTGTTCCGGATGCCTCCTGGACGCCTTCCCGGGGAGGTGTTCCGGGCACATCCCACTGGGAGGAGACCCCGGGGAAGACCTAGGACACGCTGGAGAGACTATGTCTCCCGGCTGGCCTGGGAACGCCTCGGTGTCCCCCCGGAAGAGCTGGAGGAAGTGTCTAGGGAGAGGGAAGTCTGGGCATCTCTGCTTAGACTGTTGCCCCCGCGACCTGGCCCCGGATAAGCGGAAGAAGATGGATGGATGGATGTGAAATGTTATTACAATTTAAAATAACAGTTTTCTATTTTAATATATTTTAAAATGTAATATAAATTAAAATTTATTCCTGTGATGGCGAATCTGAATTTAATAGTCTTCAGCGTCACATGATCCTTCAAAAACATTCTAATATGCTCAAGAAACATTTATTATAAGTCGTTTTTTTATTACTTATTATTTTTGGGAAAATGTGATAATTTTTTGTGATTCTTTGATGAATAGAAAGATCAAAACTACAGCATTTTTTTAAGCATATTTTTTTCGTAACAATGTCACTTTTTATCAATTTAACGCCTCCTTGCAGAATAAAAGTATTAACTTCTTCCAAATTACTAATCTCAAAGTTTTGAAAGACGTATATAAATATTTTTATCATGTATATAAATGTGTAAAGGCAACAATCAAGTGAGCCAAAAATTAATTTAAAATGTATGAACTATGTATCAGCATTGTCTTGCCTCATTGGTGTGTTTGTCCATGGTGTTGAGCATGACCTCAGTTCCTTTACTGAAGTACTGTACAGCCTCCATGCCTGCATGAATCTGCCCCAGGTACATGTACTTACTGTGGCCCTCATCTGGACTGAGCTCCACAGCCTTCAGATACACGCACACCGCTGTCAAGGACAATAACACACAAATGCGCTAAAACCCTCTATAACAAATGGAAAAACAAGACTAGAAGCTTCATGTGGACAGTACAGGTTACATATATACACAACAGTATTCAAGTAATTTCGTAATCAAAGACCATTGAATCAAAGACCACTGGTAGCACAGTATGTGTAAAGGATATCTGTTTAGCTTTCTCTACATCTCCCAGCTCGGCGCAGATGTTCCCCAGCATGTCCAGGATGGTCAGGCTAGTTGGTTCAATATCCAGCGCTCGCTGACAGTACAGACTTGCCATGTCAAAGTCAAAGTTGTCTATACACTCTTCAGTCTGAGAGGGATGGAGAAAGTACACTAGTGAAATCTGAAAACAAGATCTAATATTTAATTTCCAATTAAATCCATTATATGGCAACATGTTACCTTTTCCAATAATTGATCGACAGTGTATTTTTCAGCTGTTTTCTTTTTGGCCCTTTCCTGCATCTTTGCTTTCATTCTTTCATGTGGTGACATCAAGGCACCTGAGCATAAAAATATATATAAAGAATCAGTTAGTAACAACCAAATCAAACCTGTTGAGGACAGGATATGGCTACAAAATTAGTTTAATGTAAATAATTATAGATTAAATACAGTTATGACAAGTTTGTCAACACTTCTTTTTCTTCCAAAAAAAAAATCACAATAAACGCCATGTGGCACGTGAAACACATTGCAGTGTCATGTTTACATTAAACCGTTATTGTCAAAACAAGCAGAGGTGACTATCATGTCCAGTCTATATAGCAAGAAATGAGTTTAATTGATGTGGGCGGATTTTAAACAATATGTATTAAAGTCATAATTTTCGTTCAACAGCAATGCCAGATAGTTTAACATTACTGATTGCTTAAACTGACATACCTCCATTTGGTTTGGTGTCCTTTCTTCTAGCTTTGCTTTTCTTTTTAGTTTTTGCTTGTCCACCCATTGTTGTTAGATAAAAACTGTGTATTTATGTTACTTTGTATGTAGAGGAAAAGACTTCTCCACTTGGAGGACCGTTCACTTGCCTGCGTGAAAATACGCATGGGCTACAACGTGAAAGAGTCATGATGGATTGACTTCCTGTTACTTCTTTAACCAAATAAAAGTCTCCAATGATTTCTGAAGTTTGATTTTGTTTCGTTTGATTTTGTTTCCCGTGAAAGTGATTCTCTTCTCAATGCACATTTCAGAAAAATATGGGCCACATTACTAAAAGTTTAGAAAATAATATGCAAGGTATGTTCAAGCCAGGTATGTAAATAACAGCAAAGAGAAATGTTGTTAAATCATTTTAAACTAAGTATTGGTGAAATATGTATATGGTATACGTTTACACGCTAACAGTTTTTGAATGGGTGAAAAAATTGCACCACGTTAAAAAAAGATATTTAAATGACTACCAGTTTTTTTTTTATTTTCTTTTTTACTTATTAACTATTTGATTGTTAATTTACACACATAAATGAATTCCATAGTAGTTACCCCAAAGCAACATTTTGCCAGAGGGCTATATATAAATATGAAGTGTTCATGTATATTTACAATGTATAGGTGTGTTATATTATCTAGACTAGAGGAAACATTTTTTTGGACCGTCTATTATTCACTGCACACTTTATAGGCTTAGAAGGTAACACTGTCGGCAAGAAATCACTATAGCCTCTGTGGGTCCTACTTCACTGTTGGTATTTTAAGAATTTATGGCTGCCTAATCTCTTTCTTATGTAACATTGCTTAGCCAAGATTACTGTATATTTAAGCTCAGCCTCCGTGTTGTAGGCGGGTAACACAAGACGTCACGTCGTTGCCGTGTGATTGATGGACGGGACAGCCAATCAAATCTTTTTCTCGCTCAACGTCACCAGAACCTTCTCGATTTGAACCAATCTCTCACAAAGTCGAACTTGAGGTGGAGGAACATAGTAAATAAACTGAATGGATCCTAGAGCACTCTGCTATTACCACAGCGAACAGTTTACATTGAAATCCTCAGTATTTTCTCGCGGTGTTCTCGAGTGGAGTTGACAGTCGTTGGCTACTCTTAAAATAGGCAGTCGGAGGAACGAACTAAACGTTTGTTTTTTGACGTTAGGTGATGTAGCAAGCCACAGACCGTATGGTGAGTGAGTTAACGTTACTTCAGTGAGGACATACCAGGCCTCTCTAGTTAAAAAGACAGAACAGAAACCTTAAATTAAGGAAGCGAATACTGGATAAGACGTAAGATAACATTAATTTCATACACAAATTAAACCCGTATGAGGTTAACAGAGCGGCTGTGATGTGTTGTCGCTAGAGGCTGCGTAAGTTATTCAAAATATAACGTTCTTCCACGATTTTTGGCGCGAGCGTTCGATCATTCGTCGCTCGCGGGACAGTTTACGCACCAGTAGGGCATCTGTGGCCAATGCCACCAAAGAAAAATCTTTAAGATTCAGCGGAATATAAAAGCAGGCCAGGACGAGTGCGCTAGCCACGTCGCGTGCACTACAGTGGTTAGCTGTCACAAGGATCTCCATTGGTCTTGATGCTTGGTTTTGAGTTTATATCAACGAAGATCAAGAGACGAAATGTCAGATACGAGTAAAGAAGTTGTGGATCTGGTGTGGGGCAGACCCAGTGGCGGAGGAGTGCCTGCATCCCTCTTCCGCAGGTGGTCTCAAGGTAACCGTTAACGATAAGCGATCGGAACACATTTTAAAACACAAGGCATTATACACATCATGCCGACTTTGTAAAAGGTTATTGAGTAAAACTAAACATCATACAGTAAATTACTAAGGATCACACTTATCCAGGCTTTTCTAGTTTTTCCGGATAGACTCATAGTTTAAAAAAAAAGATCTGAGCAAAAGTCATGTTGTGTAATCCAGCCTGAATGCTGACTCAAATAATGTAGGTTGAATCTCATTTTTAAGGATATACATCCATTACTTGTGTTGTAAAACTTATGTAGTCGTCAGCAAAGAAGACCTATGCCAAGTCCATATTACTTCACCTTGACTGCTTGCCCAGTTGAATTGTGATGACTTGCTTAACTGAGACTTGTGACATTGACTAAGTTTTGTGTTCACTGCATTTCTTTCCACAGGCTTTGTGTTCACTGAGGCTGAGCGCTCTGCACTGGAGCAGTTTGAAGGCGGACCGTGTGCTGTCATTGCACCTGTACAGGTATTCACCTTTCTCTCAAACCTTATTTTTATTCATAGGGTATGATGATGTTCAATAATGAATCGTCAACACCCATGGCTTTGTATAGTCCAAACATAAAAGCTGCATTGTAGTGATGCAGAATACAGGTTGGTGACAAATTACAAAAAAATCTGGGTCAACTGCAACCATGCTGAACCATGTACTGTTGTTTAACATCATGTCAATTGTTCAGATGATGGAACATCCTTCCAAAAATACTTTTGTTAGACAAAAATGCCTATGGGAGATTTTGAACTGACATCTTACAGCACTCTCCACCGCTATCATTAAAACACCCAATGAAGGAAAACCTTTGGAAGAATGGGTTTCCATCCTGATTTCTGGAAGCACATGTTTACCTTATTAAAGGGATAGTTAACCCAAAATTTTAAATTATGCCATTACTTACTCACCCTCAAGTTGTTCCTAACCTGTATGAGTTTCTTTCTTCTTCTTTTGAACACAAAAGAAGATATTTTGAAGAATGTTGGGAACCAGATAGCACCCATTGACTTCCATAGTAGGAAAAAATACTATAGAAGTCAATGGCTACCGTCAACTGTCCACCATTCTTCCAATATCTTCTTTTGTGTTCAACAGAAGAAAGAAACTCAACTCATACAGGTTTGGAACAACATGAGGGTGAGTAAATTATGGCAAAATTTCGATTTTTGGGTGAAGTATCCCTGACACTTCATTTAGGGTTTTCCTTTCATTTGTCAGCTGTCTTTTATTTATATCACAGTGGGGTAAAGCTGGAATACAGTACATATTTTTGTTCCGATTTGCCCCAACACTAGTTGCCAAAAGCGAGTTTGCAGATTTTGGGTTAGGGTTGGGTAGGAGTTAGGGGTGGCACGGTACATGAAAAAACATCCGAACCGTTCGGTTCACTTGTCTCGGTTCGGAGCATGTGCGTCTCACGGTTCGACGCATGCACAATGTAGCCTCGTGCCCGTATGTGACCTCAGACGTGTGTTTCCTTTTCGCGCGAAATAAGACGTGTGGACATGCATATGAGGCTTGTTCGACTTGACCCGGCGCTGCACAGAGCGATCGGTAATGACATCAAAGTACTTGGGGAGAAGGCTCTTGCTAGTTGTTCTTGGAAGAATGAACTCACAAGGTGACGAGCACACAGAACGCTGCTGACAGTTTGAGACGCTGTGTTCTTGCTGGTATTGCGCAATAATAACCCCGCACAGACACCGTCTGCAGTACCCAAACATAACGAGAATTATTGACGATAACAGCCAGGCTGCAATGGTCTCTTGACTGTGGGGTAAAACGAGTCTGTGAGCAGACTGGCCGGTTGGCTCGCTATCTAACTTAACACCCGCAGGCACTTACGGAGATTCTCACTTCCGAAAACGTTTGAGCACATTTTCGATTTGCCATAGATTTTCGTAAAAATGCCAATATTTGAAATCTACGCAGTTGATTTCTCGCATCAAATGTTCTCAGAAGTGAATTTAGTGATGAAACAGCGTACGAAATTGTAGAAAAACGAATTACTGTATTGACCTGCCTCTCCTTCCTCGAATGCCGAGCTGAATGCTGGGATATTTCTGCCGTCAAGTTCACACAAGTTACCAACCGATGCATCCTCGGTAAAATGGGCGTGTCAAGAACACATCCGGGATTTTTAACCATTCTTGCCAAAATGCAAACTTGTGTATTGGGACAGTACTTGGGCCACAAAAGATGACGTTTCACAAGAACACAAGGACACAAGTACAGACAAGAACACATATTGAGAAAGGCCCAATCACTCTCGCGGTGATGTCATCCCCGATCGCTCTGTGCAGCGCCGGTTCAAGTCGAACAAGTGGAGTATAGAGCGCTGCAGGACACGTCACGCGGAGAAGTGGCAAGTGGGAGAGATAAGGAAGGCAGGAGTTGGAGGATGCGCCAGCGAAGTCCGGTGTGTGGGAACATTTTGGATTTCGTGTTATTATATTTAAATATATAGCAGCTACAGTGGCACTTTAAGTTTAGATAAGAACTCCAGTCATATGTTTCCAAATACTGCCCTTTAATTTCAAGTAAAAAAGTGAATGCTCACTCTCAGGGAATAGAAGCATTGTTGATACTGTTTATGTGTTGAGGTTGAACTTATGTTTCACTTTATGATTATGGCCTTTGCTATTGCTATAGCCTAATTACAGGCAATTATGTTTCATGTATTTTGACTTATTTAAAAGACAGAGTTTTAAGAGTTCCTCTCTTTTTCTTTTAAAAGATAAAATTTTTGTAAGAGCTACACTTAAGTTGGCAGTTTGATAAATGCAAGTTAATTTTTGAATTAATCTTTGTGTGCTAAAAATGCACATAAGTTCCTGTAGAGATAGTGATACACATTCTACTTTTTTCTTGCTGTATCAAAATCTCACATAGCTTTCCTGTGAGATGGTCCCAATAATGTGCTTAAAGTCAAGTCAAATTCAGTTTGTGCATGATTGCATGATATAACATTTTTGTTAATATTGTATCCTAAATTGTGGATAATTAAGCTATATATCATATGCTGAAGTACATTTCTGAGTGTTAAAGATTAAAAGAAAAAATAACAAGAACCGTACAGAACCGAAAACCGTGACCCTAAAACCGTGATACAAACCGAACCGTGGGTTTTGTGAACCGTGCCACCCCTAGTAGGAGTTGTCAGATTATTTTTATAAAGCTTCAGAATATGATTCCATCTAGTCAAAAGATATCAAACATGTTTGATATTTTGAGCCAGTTTTTGGAATGCATATTGTTTTTGTTTTACAATTACATATTATTTTCATGCATCTCCTTCTAACAAGATTCATGTTTCAGTGTGATTTTGTTGTGGTCGAAACAACTACCAAGTCTGGTACTGTAGTGTGTGATCCTCAGTTGTTTAGTGTATGAAGTCCAGTTTTTCTCTGTGACCTTACAAAGTTGACAAGTGTATAATGCCTAGTGTTTTAAAATTTGTTCAGTTATTAGGCTAAGTCATTGCTGTATATTCCAGACTTTAGTCTTGCCCTGACAGTCCATTTCTATCACAAATGCTGCTTGATTTACGTATAATGTCCTACCCTATTCTCTAACTCTGTTTGTAATACTGTGGTGTTGACATACTATTTTGTCAGATTATTTATTTTGGCTGGTTAAGTGGAGCCCTAATGATTTGTGTGTTTTGTTTGCTATTCCTCAGGCTTTCCTGTTGAAGAACGTTCTGTTTAACACTGAAGGCTCAAACTGGAAAGATATTTCAGGTTTGCTGTGCATTATTTTAAAGAGAATTCCGCCTTGTTTGCACTTTTGGATACTCCATAACACCCAAACCAGGCACTTCAGAGCATCTCAAACCATTTTTAGGATAGATAATCTCAACCTACTCTAAGACCTGTTTCAGGTTCTGAGCAAAAGTCATTGTAGTGTATTCTTTTCTGTTATTGAAAAAGACCATGTAATAATAAGTGGCTTAATAAACATGAACAATAAATATAATGTGAGTTTTGTTGCAATATGTCAATAGTTACTTCTTTTTATTGGTTTCTGCTTGATATAATAATAAGATAAGTTATTATGCAGACTACACAAACACAACTATAATTTGATATTTAGACTGTGTGCCAATGCATAAGTTAATGCATTGTTAGAAGTGCATTTTGGAAATATGAGGCATAAAAGTGCAAGACATCATCGTGAATCTTATTACAGGGACATATCTGTTTTGTAGTCTTACTGTCTGCCTAAAAGTGTAGAAAGTGATGATTCACTACAATGTCTTTAGATAGAGTGGTTCAGGTATGATGTCATAATCCATAAGTCTAATTTGCTGCTGGTTCCTTTGAGATTTTTCTATGGGGTGTTATAATGGGGTTTTTCAAATAAAATAAAGACTGTGGTAAACACAACATGACGAAATATTGACGTTTTGTTCTACAACATACACTGCACACACTCTAACTAATCTGTCTTATTTAGTAACTTATTAAAAATGTACGTTTTCAAAAATGAACATAACTGCTTCAAAAAAAATTTTTGTCCTTTTTGTTTTATGCCTAAAGTATTTTTTTCTCTCCTCCTGTCGTCGTCTCCTCACTCCTTTTGTGTTGATCATATTTCACATTCTTAGCTTTTGCTCTCATTAGTATGTTGTGTACATTTGGTATCCTGCTTGGAATGCTGCTTGCATCGTCATAAATGAAGAAAAGAACAGTCTTATCCTTGTAAATTACACTTTCATTTTCATGTTTGTCCAATATATTTGGCTGACACAGTTTATATAGAGAAGCAGGGCTCGAAAATAAGGAGTGCCCAATGGCCAGGGGCCAGCGTAAACAACACTTGGGACAGTTGACGGAACTGACACTTGCCCCATCGGGCCAGTGCTGCATCGTCACTAAAGTTTATCATTTGCACATGTTTTTAAGCCTTGCCAGTTTGACACTTTCCCCGCCATTGATGGAATTTTCCAGCTTTCTGGTTAGGCGGAAGGAAATATTACGCATCTTCTTGTGGTCAGTATGTGCACTTTAGCCGAGCCTGCACTGAAGCAAGCTCCGCAGCAGACTTTTTCACGACTGCCAAATCGGTGTTATGTCACAAAAGTGCAGACTGGTCGGAAGACCGCAAGTGTTTAGGGTGCCATTTGGGACAGGCCCAAGTATGACGGAAATAGAACGGGCATCAGTTTACCTTCTGGAATTTGTCATGTTGCATTGTGCTGCATCCTGTGCAGACAGCATCACTGATGATAATAGGTGTCTATCTGCTTTTTTTCACATTGTGTTGGGCTGCTCGTGTCTGTTGTTAGTCAGTGCAACATCTTTATTGCAGCTTAGAAATCAGATGCATGGATTGATCTACCCCTACAGAGGAAGAGCAGCGGACGGTCCTGTGCTCCACCCTCAGTGAGATTCTGGAGTCAGCCTCCCTCAATAAGACACAGGCGTTTCACCTGGCCACCTGGCCTCGTGATAAAACCACAGACAGCCACCCAGAGCCCGAGTCCAGCCAAACTACTGACACACCAAGTAAGAGAATTTGTCTTTCTCGATGTTGTACAGATACTGAACAAGACTACATGCCAGTGTTTGAATAATACACTGATCCCTAATATTTGGTTTATCATACACAACATGCTGGTCTAAACTTGCTGAGTTGTCTATTCTCATTAATAGTGTACAGTGATCTTACAAATAATTTCTTTGGATTGTTGTGTCTTGTTTTTGCATGGTGTGTGTTTAGCTGCTTTGGCTGCTGAGGAGCTTGGCTTTGAGAGGTTTCACAGCGTCATCCAGTAAGTGCTCAAACTCTTTCACGCAGCGTCACGTTTGTTTCTCCTTTCTCATGTCTTTCTTTTCCTTGTACTACAAATATACAAATCACTGGCAGATTACTTAAAAGAAATCGGGCTCAGCATAAAATAAAGCTTCAGTCTAAATTGGTCAGTAACTCATGACATTGTACCTCCTACAGTAAGGATCTTCCCCAATTGACAGTCACATTGTGGTTACTCCTTCCTCAGGAAGAGGACTCTCAGGACTGTTGCGGAGCTGAGAGAGGCTGTGTTGTCACTGTACGACACCTGGAAAAACAAATTCGGAGTTCTGCTTTTCCTGTACTCTGTCATACTTACAAAGGTATAACTTTATATTTCCCCACCCCTAAAAGGTCTGAATTTGTTTGTTCCATTGAAACACATGAGAATGAGCTTGCTAAACCTTTCTCATCTACACTAAAATTGGGACCTGTATTTTTAAAATGTTTTTGAAAGAAGTCTCTTATGCTCAAGGCTGCATTTATTTGATCGAAAATGCAGTAAAAAAAAATGCAATATTGTGAAGTATTTTTACAATTTAAAATAGCTGTTTTTATCTTAAAATATTTTAAAATGTAAATTATTATTTTGGTGACAAAGCTGATTTTCAGCATCATTACTCCAGTCTTCAGTCACATGATCCTTCAGAAATCACAATATGCTTATTTGTTGCTCAAGAAACATTGCTAATTAATATCAATGTTGAAAACAGTTGTGCTGTTTTATATTTTTGTGAAACCCGTCATACATTTCAGGATACTTTGATGCATAGAAAGTTTTGTAACATTTCTAATGTCTTTACTGTCTCTTTAGACCAATTGAATGCATCCTTTCTGAATAAAATAAATTTTGCACACTCCAAACTTTTGTAGAGTACTTGAGAAAATTTCCCCAGCTAACTGTATGTTATTCGCTAGCTAGTTATGTTCATCCATTATGAGTCTGTGTGTTTGTACTTATGCTGTGACTTCTAACTTTTTTGAAGGGGATTGAGAACATAAAGAATGAGATCGAAGACACCTCTGAACCTCTGATTGACCCTGTGTATGGCCACGGCAGGTAAAATGCATGCTGAGAGATCAAGTTTTTTATATTATTGCTTAGACTGTTAAGATGCTGTTTTTATTGCATTAGAACCTTGTAGATTGATCTTGTATTGCCATAGGATAATGCTGGTCTATAGCCCTATATATAAGCACATTTTAAACTCTAAAAATCTTAATCTTAATGTATTAAGTATAGTTATTGTATATTTATACTAGTGAATGCTGACTGTTTCATGGTCTTTCTTTCTATACTTTTAGCCAAAGTCTAATCAACCTGCTGGTCACAGGTCATGCCGTGTCTAACGTGTGGGACGGTGATAGAGAATGTTCTGGAATGAGTATGCTTCATATTTTGTTGACATGCTGTTTGTTTGAAATAAATCGATTCACACAGTAGGGAATCAGTTGTTCTGCTGTTGCAGCCCACTTGGTGGCAGCATTATCAAATGTTTTGCTCAAGGTTTAGCACACTTAACATATGCCTGCTGATAGAATAACAGTTACAGAATTGCTAAGGTCATTAGGTTTTAGTGTTTTATGTTAGACTGTTTATTTTTGTACAGTTGACTGAGGAATTTGATTATTCTTTTATTTTGATTTGTTCTCTAGAGCTTCATGGCATCCATCAGCACGCCTCTGTTGGCTTCCTCACACTAATGGAGTCACTGCGCTATTGCAAGGTGGGCATTTACTCATACACACCCTCACAGGAGCTTACAGTATAATTCATGTGCTATAGATGGTGTTTTCACTATCTGCAGTGTTGATAAATCTGGAGACCAATTTTGGCACGTGTTGTGTGAAAGATGTGGAGTGTGTACATGCCAAAATTCAGTTTGTTTGAGGGTTTGCTATTTTCCAGCTGTATATCTCACAGGGATTTTCTGAAGCGTATTTGCAACATAATAACCTACTAAGATACTGACTGTGACATTCTTCACTCTATATTTTACACCGTTTTGGTGCATGAAGAATTATGTTGGGAAAGAAACTATTTCTGTGGGTTTGTTCTCACACACAAAACAATTATGGAAGTTCTGCATTGGAAAAGGGAAAATCTGTTGTCTTTTCTAGTTTTTAGGTTGTTTTTACCTAGATATAGATTTTATTTTATTTTATTTATTTTTCTTCAAAAAGTATTTTAAGACCGTATCATTACCATACCTAGCCTGCATTACTATAAAACTAACGCCATCTAGCACAGCTGTTCTCAAACTTGTCAAAGTTTTTTATTATTAGAAAAATGGAGTATCGTGATATCAAATTAATTAACTAGAACATTCAAGTATTTAATTGTGTGTTCTTCAATGTAAACAATAGTTATTGAGGGGGAAAAGGAAATTCTTTCTTTTTCCTACAATTATAAATCAGTTTTGTAAATAACTTAATTCAATCATTACGTCATCCTCCAGCCCCCTTGGACTGAGACCTTCAATTATTTAGATAATGTTCAGTTGTACTAGTTCTTTTTTCAGAAGTTAAATGGTTCCCGTCTCCCTAAAGCCAAAGTATACTTCGAACGTCTGACCATACAAAGGTGAATGTTGAGACCGAAGAGTCCACTAGGTGGCAATATGCAAATCAGCATATCATTCTCCATCTTTTGTTTTGGTTCTAAACTTTGCACGCAATGGCGGATCTGCTACTTTTCCTCTATCTTTCCGAGCGATTGTCTTGTAAATGACACGACTCAGTGCTGCCCTCTGACGTCTGGTAGAGTATAAAAAAACAATTGAACTGCGCATGTGTCGAATGTGTCCATCCACCGTTGAGTATACTTTCAAAACTGTGTAGACACGACTGTGCTTGAGACTGAGTGAAACGTGGAAAATTAAGTATACCCGGTCCTTAACATCTTTTTAAATGCCAATGTGGTGCCCTCTAAATCCCAAACATCTGAAATTACAGCCAATAACACCTGGCACACACACATCCTGTAGGAATGGCCCTATTGTTTTAACCTGTGGATAAAGTAATTAAGAAGCTGCTTTATTTTGAATGGCACTGTGCTAAGCAGAGCTTCAGGATATGTGCAGTGAGTTGTTTAGATTAGAAGAACGCAGGAATGTATCGCCTCATATTTAGAACCATCTGATCCCCCATCACAATATTCATGATCTTTTTAATCCGCACACCCCTGGATCGCCTCCCCCACCCAAATCTGCTGCTGATACTCAACTGTTGAGTGATGGGAGATGAGTATGAGCGCTTTCAGTGTTTGAATGCACGGCTGGAGATGGAACTATAGGCAGAGTTACACTCTGAACTGAAGGTTTTTTTTTTTTTTTTTTTTTTTTTTTACTGCTCATTTGGTTTTCGTTGGTGGATGTGATTTTTGTATGTATATCAGGGGTAGGGAACCTTTTTCAAATCAAGAGCCTGTTCATGCACACTACTTTTCAAAAGTTTTAGTTCAGTAAGATGGGGTTTTTTGTAAGAAATGAATACTTTTTCAGCAATTCAATTCAAATTTATTTGTATAGCGCTTTTCACAATACATATTGTTTCAAAGCAGCTTTACAGAAAGTGCGTTTCAGAAATGTACTTAGAAAAAATACAGTTAGTTAATTCTGTATTAATTTAGGGCATAACATATCGCCGGCGTCGAGTCGTCTCTTCACAGGCATTTAGTCATCTCATCGCAGGTGTTGGGGCATCTGAAGTCTCCGTGAGAGGCTGGATACAAACTGGAGCTGACGAACGCTATTTACCTCGGGACTAGCGTCCTGAGATAACAGCAGAAAAGCAGATGGGAAATAATTAGCATAGCTGCTGTTCATAATATTAATGCATGGTACACACACAGTGCATAGCAGTCCAGCTGCAGGCGCCACTGCGGCCACGCGCATATCTAACCAAATAGCCGCACCAACAGAAAAGAGGAAGAGGGAGGTTAGGGTGCCCTCGGGCCGGATGGAGATGGTTGGCGGGCCGCACTTGGCCCGCGGGCCGCCAATTGAATAGCCCTGATTTAGGGCTTTATAGGTCAGTAGTAATACTTTGTAATTGATACGACACTCTATCAATTTAGATAAGTTAGTGTTTTCATCTGGTCGTGATGAAATATATAATTTAGTGTCATCAGCATAACAGTGGAAATTAATTCCATGTTTTCTTATAATATTACCAAGTGGCACCATATATACTGAGAATAGCAGAGGGCCTAACACGGATCCTTGCGGCACTCCATAGTCTACTGACGTTATCTTTGATTTTTTCCCCATTTATACAGACAAAATGGTAACGGTCTGATAAGTATGATCTAAACCAGCTTAATGCCTGTCCCTGAACATCAGTGTAGTTTTGCAGTCGATCCAAGAGTATTTTATGATCTATAGTGTCGAACGCAGCGCTAAGGTCGAGTAGAACTAGTATTGAGATACAGCCTTGGTCAGAAGCTAAAAGTAAATCATTTGTAATTTTAACTAGCGCAGTTTCTGTGCTATGATGTGGTCTGAATCCTGACTGAAATTTTTCATTTATTATTATTTTTCTTGCAAGAAAGTGCACAATTTAGCAGACAACTTTTTCTAGTATTTTAGACATAAGCAAGGGTAGATGCATTAAATCAAAAGTGGCAGTAAAGACATAATGTTACAAAAGGTTTCTATTTTAAATAAATGCTGTTCTTTTCTATTCTTTTCTAATCCTAAAAAAAACTGCACTATGGTTTTCACAAAAATATTAAACTTTTCAACATTGTTAAAGCGCCAGTCCGTAACTTTTTTGGGTGAAAAATTATCCAAAATAATTTTGAGCGAGTACATAACCAGCCAGTGTTCAAAACTATCTGCTTGCCTTAGCTCGATTCAAAACGGTAAGCTTGTAATAATGTTTTTAATTCCAGTGGTACTGGTGGATTTCCGTGGGAAATTCGAGCATGTCTTTGCGTCATTACGTCACATCTGTACACGTAAAGAATGGCTAGTAGGCTATATTGAGACATTACTAGGGCTGTGCTCAGAATATCGATACAACGATACATCGCCATGAACTCCTGGTGATGCGCGTATCGATACAGCAGCTGCCGTATCGATACTGTTGTGCTTTTGAATGTAGCCAATTCAGGGCTCAAATTTCGGCGTGTGTATTGCGCATAATTTTAATCGTTTCCGCAGCTCTCCCACCGGGAAATTCCCACAAACATTGATTCACTTTAGCATGTAGGTTGTATTAGTAAATGAATCCACACAGATTATAAAATCAAATCAGTAGTTTTAAAACGTTCTGCGAGACGCAATTTCACAAACAGCGTGAGTTCAATGGTGCTGCGTCTTCTCTCTCGTCTCTCACAACGGGCTGCTCAAGGCAAGCATCAAGCGCTGGAGCCGGTGAAACTACACTCTCACGTTTAAACATTCAAACGATTTTAAACTATTCAGTTCTTGCGCGCTCTCTGAGAGTTGGTTTTCTCTGCGTGCATACATAGACTAGAGTAAAGCCGCCTCACATACAGCTTGCGAGATTATATCGCTTTAACAGACTAAAACACGCAAAATGATGTAAAAAATTTCGGTCTTTGTAAGTATCCTCTAAACACAGTTGGTTATGTCTTAAATAAGCATAAACGTTTATAACAGAAACGAAAATTTGCGGTTGTATGATGAAGTTAAGCGAGATATTCTGCTGTCACTCTCTTACACTGAGCATGTCAATCAATTGTTGTTTATGCATAAAAATCTGAAAATATAATCCTTTAAAATGATTTCAACATAGAAGAAATGACTTTGTTTGGTGCACATTTCAACACGACCAAATTGTTAAATACTAGGTGTTTAAAAGAGTTTGAGAAAACTAAGTTAAATTTAAGTTGTTACCGTTTTTACTTTTATGGAATGTTTTAAGTTTTGTTTTGTCATTGAGCAGTGTAGACATGCTTCATTGTCATTTCAGTTATTGAGGCAGACTTTAAAAGCAGAAGGAAGAGCCATTCTAAGCATTTTTTATTTATTTAACTCATTGTTTTTTTATGACAAAAACTAAATTGTTTTTCAGTTATCACAACTGTTATAACACTGTTACTAAACTCAGCTCAAAATAAATTTAAATTCCAAATTGATCCATATCGTGATGCGTATCGTATCGTGGCTTTAGTATCGTGATGCGTATCTTATCGTGACATTGGTTATACACAGCCCTAGTCATTACGTCACATCTGTGCACATAAAGAAGGGAGTCTCGGCTAGTATAGGCTATATTGAGTCATTACGTCACATCTGTACACATAAAGGAGTCTCGGCTAGTAGGCTATATTGTGATTGAGGATGTTGGAGGTGGAGATTTATAGCCTTTTCTCACAGCACTTGATATAATTAAACTTATCAATTTGATGGCAGATCCAGAAAGGTTCAAAACGACAATAACCAGTGACAACTAGAGATTCACCCGCTGTAAAATGCAAAAGACTTCAGAGTGGCTACAGAAAAAAAGAGACTGCAACCGGGCCCATGCAAAAAGAAGGATAAATATCTGAAGGGCTTTTAATGTAGTCACGCCATGCTGATGTTGTTAATATTAACAATTTGAGAACAAAGTATAATTTGCACGGTTTGACGTGATATGATAAACTATCATTGGATTTAATCAGTGCGATTTACTGCAATGCTTTTTTTCCCCTTAGTTTGTCAGAAGAACAAAAGAGGATGTTACTTGTTCAGGTTATGTTTGTCATACTTCCAAAAAGTAGTGATCTGTGGAATCTATGATTCTGAATGCCAGTATCCACACCGGCGCGGAGACTGACAGCGGCACATTCTCCTCAAAACATTGGATTCATGGCACGCTGTGCCATGCCGAGGTACAACTCGCGTAAAGTTGATAATTCCGCGAATTACTGTAATTGCAGATTTCGAACAGAGATGGCGACAAAGAGGAAAAACTGTGGACTGCAGCTTTAATTATAAGAAATGTCTCCTAAACCTAAATCAACATATTAGAAAAATTTCTGAAGGATCATGTGACTGGAGTAATGGCTGAAAATTCAGCTTAGCCATCACCGAACATAAATTAAATTTTAAATTTTATTAAAATAGGGGACTTTATTAACTGTACTATTTGTCAAATAAATGCAGCCTTGCAATTAGAGCCCGATCGATATGGATTTTTGGGGGCCGATACCGATTAAAAAAAAGCCAGCTACCGATATATCGGCCGATATTATATATTATAATACAGTAGCAATAGTATGTATGTGTAGTATAGTACAGTACCAGTCAAAAGTTTGGACACACTTTCCTATTGGTGTACAAACTTTTGATGGGTACTGTATATAGAATACACAGTATACAAACAGAATAAATATATAAATGTTTTGCAATGATCACTCAAATGTGGTGATCAAACACATGTGTGAGTGTGACAAATGTAATGGAGGCAGGGTGAATGATATAATGAGAAAGATACATTTGAGCTGTAACCAAACTAGTTTGCATTGCATGTTATATTATATTATATTCTAAATACTGTTGTAAAATCTTCACTAACGACATCAGTTTACTGTCGGAGATTTGTCGCTCGCGCAACGCATTTTAATCAATGTTTCATCAACCAATTGCCTGGATTTTGTCATTGTCATCTTCATTTATATAGCGCTTTTAACAATGGATTGTTCCAAAGCAGCTTTACAGAGATAAACATATAATTTAAGGTAACAGAGATTGTTTTGGCTTTATAGCGGTTCTTGAATAATGTTATTTCCAGCTAAAGTTAGTTTTGATTGATTCACCTCCATTGAAATGATCATTTGTTATTAAATTAGGGGCCACTAAGACGACGCCGTTCTCTCTAAACAGACTTTAAACGCGAACCTGTGATTGACGCTGACGGCGTTCACATGCGTTCACATGCGCATTAAGAAATGATTCTATAGTTATGTACTTTTGAAAATATGTGCGCAGGTTTGTAATTCCATACAACCCATGCCTAAACAAACTACTTGTCTTGCCTCTAAATTTTGATACAGAATTTTGTTTTATTTTATCACTATTTAATAAATAAGAAGTAAATATAGCAGACAATATAATCAGGACTTCTCAGCTGCGCGCTTTCCCTAGTCATCACAAGCTCACACAATACGTGACAGAGGCTTGTAGCAGAGAAATCAATTCTGTGAATTACACTGCGCAAATCAAAAGTAATATGCTACTACCCACCGGATGAAGAAGGGTTGGCTCTCAACAGAACATAAAATATTCATTTTATAAAAATTTTCGTGTTCGCATATATGAGGAAAAAAAACAATGTTACGGATGTGACAAGCTCTGAAAGCGGCACTAACGTGCTTGAAAACCTTCACCATAAACAGAAAGCACAAAGCCTTTCATTAAAGCGAATTTTGTTTTGTATTAATTGTATCTTAATTTTAATAAATGTTTCATCAACCAATTGCCTGGATTTAATAAATAAGAAGTAAATATAGCAGACAATAGATAATCTTGACACGGAGGCACCGATGCGTGAACGGCAAATCGTCTCATAAATGAACCGAAAACTCAGCATACAGACCTGAGAAATATATTGAAATGTCTACTTTTAAACAACAATTCAAAGTGAAAAACAGACTGCTCTCTTCTGTAATCAGTATGAAATGTGCATTTCTCTCTGGCGGGTTCACTGAAGATCCCGAGTCAGCGTCGTCAACTTTGCAGCGAGACTGACTGAAAAGACTTGTTATTAATAAACAATTAAATATATTTGATGTATTCACAATCATTACTTTTGTCAGTTCTTTGTGACAGATTTTATGTGCTTTATTGGCATCGCCACCCTTACATAAATCACCGCACCCGCATTTTTTTTAAATATTCATTTATCGGCCCGCCGATATATCGGTCGGGCTCTACTTGCAATACATTGCATTAAATGCAAGTTATGCTTTATCAATGTTATGACGCATGCAATGGATGAAACTGCATTGACCTTTATATTGTGGAATAAAATGAATTGATTCTGTGCATACTTGTGATGAAACAGAGAAAAAAACATTCAATGATTTTGAAAGGTAACAATATTATTTATTTATTTAAGTATATATATTATTTTATGTTACTAATATTTTTTGTTGTTGTTATAGAACAGTTTCTAATCTTTTTAAATATATAAACAGTTTTTTGAAATTGAGTTGTCAAATGGCCGTGCAAGCCTGTTCAAATGGTCTCGGGGGTCAGATATAAGAGGCCGGATGTTCCCTACCCCTGATGTAGATCATTAACTAGATGTTTCAGTGTTCATATAATACACTCAACATTAGCCGCGTTTCCATTACCCTTCAAATTGCGCAAATTGAAATTGCGAATTGAAAATACGCTCAATGGAAACACGTCCATTTCGCAAAAACTCCCATTTATCGCAAAAAAGTTTTTACGCTCGCATGAGGAGGTTTTTCAGGCAATTCGAAAAAGGAATATTTCGCAAAACTGCAATGGAAACAGTTTTTGCGCAATTACAGTCACCTGACTTAGAAGACGCGTGTGTTTGGGGTCCGTGTAGGCTATTGCGTCCATTCCTTTTTCCTTTAACTCGTATGAAAAACGAAAAACATGCTTTCTTCTTTATTAGTTTTTAGACTGGGGGGAGAAAAAAGCTCAGTAGGCTATAATAGAATAGCAAAAAAAGTCTTCTCATACAAAAAAAGAAATATAACACAAACTCATTTTCCAAAACTGTAAAAGGTTATATAAAATTAATACATTCATCAATTATTTTATGATAAACATATTACTGTCTTAAGTGAAGCCATTTATTGTTATAAACGCAAATAATAATAATAATAATTATTATAGCCTATTACATTTATTAGGCTAGATTTATTAGGCTACATATAGAAGGCGCTTTTATCCAAAAAAGGAACAAAGCAATTCGTCAAATGTCATTCATAATACAGGTTAGACAATAATAATACAGGGCTAAGATTATCACAAATAAACACAAGATTTTGACGTATATCCAAGGGTTTGTGCGAAGTGTGGAGCGCGCACTGCATGACGGAGGCGCGGGCGCGAACACTTGCATTTTCCTGTCAACAGTGGAAATAACTTAAAATACTCTATCATTTATGGTCATACAGAAAATAATAATACATAATCCGCAACTACTTTTATTTGTGTAAACTCAAAATAACAAGAAAACGTTCTTCTTTTGCAAAATAAAAGAAAACAATCAGGCGCGCTTTCATGATCTCCGTGAACTGGAACATGTCTTAGAAATTAACTGAAACAAAATATAGCTTATGTAGGCTAAAGCTTGAAATGTCCACTTTTAAACGAACAAATTCAAATCGAAAGCAAATACCTTCTGATTATGTAATCCATATGAAAGGTGCATTTCTCTCTAAAGGCGCATCCGCTTTACAGTGGAGATGAAAATATGTTTGCAGTCGGCACTAACACTAGTTTATTAATAAACGATTAAAATGCCTCGTTATTTTTTCAGACACATTTCTTATCATTAGCCTATAATCACCTATAAATCACCTCTCTGTAGGCTATGGTTCCAGAGACTTGGCTCTTCTTATTCAGCACTGCGGGAAAAATATCATCGGTTCTAATTTGGCCTTAGAAAACCAGTAAAATCAACATTTTTTGCATATTAATTTGTGAACATTTTAAATGTTTACTAAAGGGGCAAAAAGTCATAAACAAAAATCTGAAAATTCGTCTATATTTATTTTTTGTGCAGCATTTGGTGTGTAGGCTACAGTTCAAATTGAAAATTTGTTGTTCAACTTTGCGCTTTAAAAAGACAACAGCCGTTCATTTTTCGTTTTTCAATTAGGCTACGGGTTAAAAAAGGAAAAATAAATGGACGCAAAAGTACACGGACCGTTTGGACAGAATACGAGACAAAGTTCTTTATTAAATTCATAAAAGAAAAAAGAATTGCAGGAATACTGGATTCTAAACCTCAAAGAAATGCCACAATCAAGACCTTGGAGCAGAAATGAGGGAGAAACACACAGAAACACCTCATGTGCCGTTCAGTATTAGGGTCTTTCCTTACCATTAATGCTTGGATAACACACCACGTCTCCTTCCATTAATAATAATAATGTCTTGACTTGTGCGGTGGCTGCACGTCTATTCACATGTGCTATAAACCTACAAACGTCCAAAGTGCATAACATCGGTTAATGGAAACGCCGTCATTTCGCAATAGTTTTTTATCGATATTTAGAAAAAATCGCAAAAGTTTTGCGCAAATCTGTAATGGAAACGCGGCTATTGATATAATGTAATTGTATGTATAATGTAAAATGTATCATGTAATATAATTGTTATAATGAACATTCTAGCATAGTGTAAAATGGTTTCAAAACATTTGTATCCAATCCATAACAAAGGTCCAAAATAAGCCAAATGATTTAGTATGTTGGCCATTCTTATGTGTTACCAATCATCTTATCGCAGTGAATCAACCTGTTCGTGATGGTTCTGGAATGTGGCTGGCCAGGCCGTCATGGCATCGGTATGGAGACTGGTGCTCAACCGCTTTTTCTTTTTTCTGCTTTTAAAGGTTGGCTCTTTCCTCAAATCTCCAAAATTCCCTATTTGGATCCTTGGCAGCGAGACTCATCTCTCAGTATTTTTCACTAAGGTGAGTTAAGAAAATAATCTCCTTTCTTCCTTCCAGCACTCTTCTACTTTTTCTTTCTTATCTGAAAAAGTCTGGCAGTTTGTTTTCTTTTATTTCGTCATTGAGTGAAGTCTCAAAAACACAAGAATGTGTTTGCTAATAGATTTAGTGCTCTAGACGTCTTCTGGAAGAGAAAAGGAGAATATGGGATGGATGATGAGAGGCAGAAAAGGGTGTGTCCTTGCCTCAGCCCATGTGACATGGTCAGCTAAGGGGTTTCTAATTTGAGGTGTGTCTCGGGTCTGAGTGGGAATGTCAGTTCATGTAATTTTAGTACTCTGTGTTAAACCTTGTCCTTATGATGGATGTGACAACTGTATAACTGCTGATCCCACAGCCCTCCAGAGTGTTGCTATGTGGTTGCTTTGGTGTTGTGGGTAGTCTTTAATATTGTTTGACCCTAGATATGGCCTGGGTCCCTCTTTTAGTGTATTTTTGAGCTGTTTTATTGTCCCCCAGTTGAGAACTCATCCCATTGCTTGAAAAGTAAAGTAAAGGCCCCGATATGGTGTGACATCGTTTCAAACAAAATCTGGGCAGAAGTTTGTTTGGTGTTCGTTTCGGGTTTTGGAAACAGCTTGCCAAAATGAACTTTCCACTAATTTTTTTTTTCTGCAGCTGGTAAACGCATTGAAACTACCATTGGTCTGTGGCGATTTCATGGATGTGCCCTGAGGCTCCGCTGCCTTTGACGTAGAGCTCCACAGTCATTAAAGATTGCTATCTCGATTCAAACACCCAGACGATCTCATTACAAAATGACAATGATACGACTGTCTATTAAACCTTTTACAAAATGTAAACCTTTCACCTGTACATTTAAAATCTGCTTTCGCTTTGATGCTGGCCCAGAGAAAGCAGTTAGGCTATCTAATGGATACGCAAATGGATAGGCCACGCAAATGGATAGGCCACCCAAATGGATACGCAAAGAATTTTTATTCTTGCTGTATTAATCCTTGAAATCCTTGAAAGTTTGTGAATCTGAAAAAGAAAAAGAAAAATCAAGGCCCTGAAAAGTTTTTGAAAATAAACTTGCATAGATACAGGTCCTTGAAAGTGCTTGAATTAATTTTGTTCAAGAAGTTTTCTGGAAAAAAATTCCATATTATTCCCTCCGGTCCGCTAATGTGTTATTTCGCCAACACTTCGTGGCCTATGCATACTTGCTTTTTTTTTTGCTTTTTTTTTTTTTCAAAAACACTGTTACTCACACTTGTGTGTTGTGCTGCGACATTGCTGTCAGATCCAATGTAGGTTAGTTGTCACCGCATCATCTTTTAGTTTCAGTTTATTTCTTGGAGATAGGGGTTCATTTAACCATTGGACTACAAGTATAAGCAATAGAAAAGTGCTACTTGGTGTTTTTTATCATATTGCTGTTGTCACCTTTTTAATTCTTCATGCCTAAACAATTGTCTTCCTTAACAATTGTAAATTGGTGGTACTCTAATGGCTTACAGCTTTATTCTATTACAGGAGAGCAAGACTTCTTTTAAAAACCCTGGATTGCAGTGTTTACTATGTTTTATCCCTTTACTCAACTGAGGATATGCTTGTTTCTCATAAGGGTTTCCACCTGGAGGCAAATGAGATTGTCAGCGAGCATTAATCATGGTCTTACACTTAAGGCCATTTACTGTCAGTACATTATCCTCATCCGGCTTTTGTGTGTGCCGAGAGAGGGTGCGCACTGGAGACTGTTTTTGTCCATGATTTGTTTCCTTCCTGTTCAGGGAATTTTCTGGCAGTGGAGTAATCTTATCATTATTTTTAATTAAATTTTTTAACTTTAAAGTTTCGTTTTTATATATAGATCCAGCCCAATCAGTCCACAGATTTATTTTTTATTAAGGATTTTTGATTCCTTAAAATGCTGTGCATAAAAAATACTTTGATCAAAGTTGTACAGTTACAAGATTACCAATGTCACAGCAATAATAATAATTCGTTACATTTATATAGCGCTTTTTCTGGGACCTCAAAGCGCTTCACATATGGAAGTGGGGAATCTCCTCAACCAATGTTACCCTGTCGATTTAGTGTAGGGAAAAGATACACATCTGTGAACAGGGCCAGTTGATTTACTGTAAAAGCATAGGCTGGACCAGCAATGGCCTAATGTATTTGACTTGAGTCTTTCAGGATTGATGTCTCTCATTATGATTCGAGCAGTAGGATCAAAATCCTCAGGGCTAACAAAGGCTCATCTCATACTTCTGGCCATGATTCACCCTTCATTTCCCTGTGTGTATGCTGGTAGTATAGTAACTATATAGCTGTGTAGAGATTTTCTACATTAAAGCTCTAAAAGGAAAATTTACTGTATGTTAAGTCTCCATCTCATCTCTCTTGAGTTACACGCTGATAGTTTTCCCATCCTTTGCTCCTGCTTCTCTCATACCTGCAAACTAGTCGCTTTTCGGCGAAATTCGCCGTTTTGAATAAAAATATGTCATTAATGGGAATCGTGTAGATCCGATGAGTTTTTTTTTTTTTTTTTTTTTTTTTTTTTTTTTGGGTGGTGGGGGGGTTAAACTTCGGTAAACTTCACAATAATAATTGGTAATGTGCTAATTAGACTGGAGTGAGAGCATAGACGTCTTTCGAGCTGTTGTGATCTTTTTGGCGCTCTGATGATGCAGTCACTCAGATCGCTGTGAATCGATCACCTGTTCCGCTTTACAGCACGACAAAAATCATGAATGAACTCAGAGAAAGAAAAAAAAAACTCACAGAAGAAATGTACTGAGGTAAAAATTTAAATAGTTGTTTTATTTATAACATATGATTTAGTTTAACATAACACAACTAAGGGAGCTGTTTTGCTGAATATTATTATCACGACTGAAAATGTTACATTTAATTTTATAGTTCAATACACAAGTAGCGTAGTTAATATTTATTACTAAGCTACTTACATTTTAGACACAAACAATATCAACTGTTTTAGTTCTATTTCACAGACGAAATTAATAGTTCCACAGGAAAGCAACAGCAGCGCGGTGTTTTGTTACTGAATGATTCAGCGTTTTGAACAAATCTTTTGTATGAATGACTCACTAATTAAGACGGTCCCTTGCGTTCCCAGGTTTCGTTTCATGCTTAAGTATTGTATTTTTTTTATTTGTATATTCAAACATTTATTTAAAACATCAATCTAATAACATTATTTATTGTAGTTGTAATTTTGCAGTGCGAATTATTTAATTTGATGGGTAACAAAATTACCCAAATTACCCCGTCCACCCCAGCTATAAAATTAAACATTTAAATATTGTTGTTTGATACCTGCTAAACTGTATAATTGACCCTTTGTCTCTGGCAAACATCAGTTTAATATCACTCTGTGGTCTCTTTCTTCACACATAATACAATAATTCCAGCTCAAATCAATATTTAATGTATATTTATTTATTTAGGAAATACTTCAACAGAAAAGAAAACTGTGAACTGTGTTTTAAGAGCATTTTATTGTGTCTTTGAAACTGATGTTGACAAGCTTCAAGCTACTCTGCTATCAAAGTTCAAAAATGAGTTTCTCCATCACTGCTCGGATATTTTTTTTCTTTTTATCTCACTAGCTTGTTGTAATGGCCCATTATTAAATAATTGTGTGATTTAAAGCAGCTTAGTAGAGAGCTACATGGTTTGTTCCAGTCCTCTCTTCATTCAACCTCCAGCAGATTTCACACATTCTCACACTCATAGCTGCTCCATTCCCATGAGCTTTAGAAGATCTTACTGATTTAAGGGCCTGTTACTCTCTGCTTTCTTGTACAAACAGCAGCCCTGTTCAGATACGCACACATACACAATAAGTTTAACCCTTATGCTCTCACAGGACACCCACTTCTCTCATTCCACCTTATCTCCGGGTGATGGTTAGCAGGAGCATTTCCATTAGGAAAGCTGATCTCTTTCCCCCTAGAGCTCAGGGTCTCGGTGTGTCCATCTGGTTTAGTTTTCCCGCTGGAGTCACCAGAAGAGTCATCCACTCTGCCAGGCCCTCAGAGAGGGGAAAAGCTCTCAAACGACAACCCAAAAAGCAGCTGTTAAACAGGAAGCCTTTGGACTAATTGTATTTAGCTTGCATTGCCTATTTAGCTAGCTTGATCTCTGATAAAATTCAGTTTATTTTGACTTCTTTATTTTCCTGCAACAATTTTTTTTTTTGTTAAATGGATAACCATATCTGTGCTGTCCAATATTATCTTCATTTTTTTTCAGCATCTGTCTCAATAAATTGCTCATTTTATATATAAATTTTTTTATATTTCCTTTTATTATGTTTATATACAAATATTTCCTCCTATGGCAGATTATCTATGAATTGAAATAAATATGAAAAGTATAAATAACTATAAATTGGCCAATATTATAAAACTGTAATAGTTTAAGAGGGAATTTAAACTCACTATAAATTAAAGCTGCTGTCCGTAACTTTTTTGGGTTAAAAATTATCCAAAATAATAATAATTAAAAAAAAACATAACCAGCCAGTGTTAAAAAATATCTGCTTACCTTTGCTCGATTCAAAACGGTAAGCTTGTAATAATGATTTTAATTCCAGTGGTACTGGTGGATTTCCGCGGGAAATTCGAGCATGTCTTTGCGTCATTACGTCACATCTGTACACATAAAGGAGTCCCGGCAAGTAGGCTATATTGCGTGAACGGATGTTGGAGTTGGAAGCTTTTAGCCTTTTCTCACAGCTCTTCAAATAATTAAACTCATGGCGGATCCAGAAAGGTTCAAACGACAACCACCAGTGACAACTGGAGATTCACCCGTGGTAAAACCCAGGAGAATTCGGACTTCGGATTCGGTAGAGAAAAAAAGAGATTGCAACAGGGCCCACGCGAAAACAAGGATTAACATTGGCAGGGCTTTTAAAAGGTGGCGTGAACTCCGTGATATTTGACGGGGTTCAAAACGGACGCAGAAACGGCTTTTTTTCTGTTGGACAGGTAAGACATTTCAATAGTTCAATTGTGTAACAGTAGCACACTTGTTCGCTTAATTCAGTCACGGAGTTTCCTTTGTTGTGGCTTTTTTCGTTTTGCTATTATGGTAAATATGAATTATTTGTGCTAGCTATGAGAGGGAGCAAATCACCTCTACTCCAAGAAAACCAAACCCGCCTCCTCCATTGTCAAGAATTGGATCTGAATCAGATCGGTAAAGTGAAAATTATCCTTTTCCCAAAAATTATTAGAGTTATATTATGTAAAACACGTTCATGCATAACAGGGATTCAGTTCATAAACCATTTATTTCATAGCACTATGACTACTTGTCAGTATCCACACCGTCACGGTGACTGACAGACGCGCAGTCTCCTCAAAACAGTGTTTATCCGCGCTGTTTCATGCCGATGTACAACTCACGCAAAGTGAATAATTCCGCGAATAACTGCAATTACAGATTTCAAACAGAGATGGCGACAAAGAGGGAAAACGCCAGACTGCAGCTTTAAAATAATTGAAATAAAGTAGATACAATTAAATATCTAATTTGGTTTAATAAAGACCGTAAATGACATGGTGCCAATATATCATGTATCCATGTATTTTTTCTGTAGAGATGGCTGGTCATTACATGTGAATAATTTGAGATGGTTTTTTGGTTGTGCTGGTCTAATATTTGGTGGCAGTTTGTCGGTGGTTTTCTGAAAGATTTTTTTAGACATAGACTGATTTCTTTTTTGTGTTTACAGTTTTTTTGTAATGTGTCATGGAAGGTGGCTTTTTTCCCTCTCTGTGCACATGAGTTAGGTGTCTCTAATGACAAGTTTTAAGCCTGTCTCCCATCGGATCCATACTCCCGTTACCGTCTTTGTTTGTCACTATGTCTCTGCTTTTAGCTTCTAATAGGGTTTGTGTTCCACTCTTATCTGATTTACGTGCACACAAAGCAGCAGACACTACACAAATGACCTTTTACAGAGGTCCTGAGAGGGCCACGGACGCACACAGACACAGCAGGCGACACTAAAGGAATGATCTCAAGTCCCAGTAGACGGACAGCCACACACACACACCCTAAAGACAGAGAGTAATGGAATAGCAGCTTTTAACGCAGCACACTGGTATCTATGACTGTGTTATGCAGAGAAACACGATCCGTGACTGCTGAACCACAGTACCCGTTTATACCAAATCTGATGCTTCTCTTGCTCACACACTCACTCACAAGGTGATTAATGGGTGTGTTGATGCTGTGGCCTGTGTTGGTGTCCCTCTTTGAACGCTTTCACTTTTACCTCTCCTCTTAAAGCTGCTTTCAAGCTCTCTTCTTTGATTTGAAGTGATGAGATTCACATCCCTTATTTCCTTCCATCCTGCTCGGGTCTCTCTGGAGGCCCCTTTGTATCTTAAATATGGGATGTTAACCTTCTTGTCCCTTCCTTCCTTATTCTACTCATCAGACCACATTCTGTCACAGCTTTGATGAGGTTAACATCCTCATCTCTTTACTGATCCCTTTGTCCTCCTCTCCTTCCTGTCCACCCTTCAGGGGCCTGATACCCACAAACTACCACAACTGGCCCTTAGCTCACAAAGCTGTTTTCGTCCAGTTTCCAATTCGGCCCCCTGCTTGGAGCAAAAGACTTTGTAAATGATGGTGCTACAAAACTGGGGAAGTTCATGGGTCTTTTCCAAAACATGAGCTGCTAATGGAGAAAGTATTTTGAGGCATCATGTGTATGCTTACAAAGATTTCATTTATCCTTCACAGAAACTCAGATGTGCTCGGTAAAAAAAAAAAAAAAAGCAAGCTGGTGGGCAAAGTAAGAAAAATGTTGATTGACAATATTTGTAATTCCTTAAAGGCATGCTGTGGAACTTTTCAACCTTTATAATATATTACCAAAACCCATTGAGATGGTACATCGACTTACAATAGGTTGAATGACACGTCTGGCGTAGCCTGACGGTGTCTGTATCGCTTTTACTAGCACCATGTAACTTCGGGTTTCGGGTAGGAACCCGAGCACAAAAAGAACTACAAAATTCGACGGCTTTACGGCATACGTCACTTCCCCAAATTCTAACGTGAGAGCTCAACTCGCATTTGATTGCCGTCTGTATGTTGTCGTCATGGCTGAACCAACAGCTACTCGGAAGAAGGCAAAGATTTTGTAAGAGGACACAAAAAAAAAGAAAAAGGGAGAGTGATAAACTAAAAGCCAGGACGAGGATCAACATTGGTCCAGCGTTCGCTCGCTGGCTAAAGGAGGAGGAGGGGAGCCCGACCGACGCTGACCTGGCCGTCATGCTTTTGGACTAACTTAGTAAGTTAAATATATTGCTTGCACAATATCTCTATTTTTTTCGAATTTGTTGTCTGTCTGACCATGTTACGGAATCTATCTTGTCCTCCATTTAACTTCACGTATCAAGGAATGCTAGTAGAGTAGCGAATTATCAATCTGGTAGCTAGTAGGATGCTGTAAGTGATATAAGTCACAACATACTGCCGTTATTTTTTTGCCTTCAGCTCATATTTGTATGTGTGTAAAAGGAAGGACAAACTGAAGCCTACAAATAACGGCAGTATGCTGTGAGTTTTATCAATTTTGTTACACGATTTCCCGACTACACGATTTCATCTCCAACCCTGATCAAACACACCTGACTTTAATTTTAAAGAGATCCTGAAGACGTTAATTGTTTGCGTCAGGTGTGTGTGATTAGGGTTGGAGATGAACTGTACAGGACAGAAGATCGGCAGGAGCAGGATCGGGCAACCCTGGTCTATGTGACTTACCTGATCAGACATTGTTTTCTGTGTACTTTTGTTCAATTTATTTTCTTTATATAATTTATAATATTAATCTTATATTTATATCATTATTTTGTTCAATAGTGAATCGATTATCTTTCTTCAACCAACAAGTCAACTACTGTCTCACACACATAATCTAAAGACACGGGAGGCTGACTGGTTGACTGTTTGTTGACTTTTGCGACAGCGCTGCGGCGCTTGTGGCCTCTAGGGGGAAATTACAGGTCGAGCGCCACTAGTGGCCAAAAGTTCCACAGTGTGCCTTTTTTATTCAAAAATTATTTATTTTTAATTGGTGCTGGTCAACGATTAATCACATCCAAAATAAAAGTTTGTGTTTACATAATATATATGTGTGTGTGTGTACTGTGTATAATTATTTTGTATATATAAATATACACATGCATGTATATATTTAAGAAAAATGTGTTATATATGAAGAGTTCAGATGCAAAAGCCTCTAAGTGCCATTTGAAATTTTCTTCTAGAATGATCATTTTTATCAAGCTTGTATATTTAAGTTCAGTAATTTCACTTAAATGGCAATGAAGATTACCTATTAATTATCATTTAAGTGAAATTACTGAACTTAAATATACAAGCTTGATAAAAATGATCATTCTAGAAGAAAATTTCAAATGGCATTTAGAGGCTTTTGCATCTGAACTCTTCATATATAAAATGTTGTAATTTAAATATAATATAAATTATGTATAGTTAATATGTAAATATAAACTATACATAACTATACACTCAGTTAATATGACCGTTATTATAAATTTCAGTCTGCTACTTTAATAAACGTTACAATTCTACTATGCTGGGTCTTTGAGGGTTAACTAACATTTCATGCTAAAATATAGATAAAAGTACTGCTGTAAAGTGTAGTTGAAATGGTTAATTTTACCTTTTATTTGTAACTTGGCAACATGCTATCAGAAAACTATTAAAATCAATGTTGGTCACTTTTAAGTAGGGCTGGACCCGAATATTCGAATATTCGTTCGGTGGGTTGGTATTCGATTTGAAAATATGACATTAGAATATTCGGGTTTTATTTTTTTTATTTTTTTGCACACCTGGCATCCCACTCGAAACTGTTCTCATTTGCGCTTGAATATGTTTTACACTATAAAATCTGGTGAAATATAATACTTAACATATAACTCCTTTATAGCATCTTAATAAATATATTTGCTTCTTCTTGGACTACTAAAAGTGTTCCTGCAACCGGAGTATTCTCCGGCTAGAGCTATCCTTTTTACCCGTTATTATCAATCTAAATTAATCTACAGCGAGACTTTGAAATTTTACTGGGACGTCACGTCACAATTTCGTTTTTCTTTAAGTTATTCGTTTTTTTATTATTATCGTTTTTATTCATTTAAATTTCGTTTTTATTCATTTAAATTTCGTTTTTATGTTTCATTTATTTAAATTTAGTTTTTATTTATTTTAATTTCGTTTTTATTTATTTAAATCTACCCTACTTTGTCAGTGAGAAGACTATACCTTATTAAAAATATTGCTTAAGTTAAAAGACCTGTGTGTGTGTTTTATATCACTAGTGCAGACAGTGTCCAGTCTCGGAGCATAATCCCTGCTCCCGTAAGGCGCGCCGCTTTATTTAATCTACCCTACTTTGTCAGTAATTTGTTAGTGAGAAAAATATTAGACTACCTTATTAAAATATTGGTTAAGTTAACAGACCTGTGTGTGTGTGTGTTTGTATCACTAGTGCAGTGTCCGTTCTCGTGAGGCGCGTGCGCCGCTTTTTAACAGACCTGGTTGTGTGTGTTTTGCAGTGTCCGTTCTCGGAGCATAAACTCTGCTCGCGTGAGGCATGCCGCTTCCCGCTCGCGCTGTTCTGTAGTTTATTCAAAGTTTATTAATTCTGAACGTGTCGCGTCTCGTCTATCTATATTGCACCAAATACGACACTGCACTTCCTTGTGAAGTCGTTTGGATGAACCTCGAAATAATCAAAATGCAAACGAACAGACAGATAAAACTTCAAATAATAGACGAGTCCCAAATAGACACCTGTCTCTTTTACACGCCTGGTGTGGCTGCAGGTTTGGGTAAATAAAAGCCGGTCTCAAATAGTGGCCGGGTCTGTTTTTTAGTTTCGGGTTGTTAATCTTCTAAAACTGTCAGATCGTCCGCTTTTTGGCGGTCGTCAAAGCAAATTTTTGTCCAGCCAAACTTCAAAGCCTATTTTGATCGGTGATGTAAAATAGAATGACTGCTATTCTATAACGAGCAGAGAGAGAGAGCCCCGGCCGCGCGCGCGCACGCACTCGTCTTCAAACAACACGAGCGCTGCTTGCTCTCTCTCCCTCGTGCATATTAATCAAATCAATTGACACGATAGTAAAAGGTTGGAAGACCGCAGTTTCACGTGGAGCATTCGGAGATTTTTAGAGATTAGAGACTCAATGAACAACATCTCAACACTAAATTATTAAGGCCGGTCTCAGACGCCAGTCTCAAATACAAGCCGGTGCAGTTCGACGATTTGTGAAAATAAAAGCCCGGGCTATTATTTGAAGTTTTACGGTATAGAGATTCCGAAGCTTCGAATATTCGATGTTCATTACTACCGAAGCTTCGAAGCTCAAAAAATGGTATTCGGACCAGCCCTACTTATAAGGTTCCATGACAGTTAGGATGTTGCCTTAGAAGGCAACTGCCTGGGAGACCATAGAGAACCATAGAGACCATAGATAACCATAGAGACTCAGCTCACTAGGTTTTGAAACAGAGCTTTTTGAGAGGGGGGTGGGGTGGGGACCTGCAATGCTGCTAAAGTCGTCTGGTGCACCCCAGTGCTCTGTCATCCTCTGCTAATTTACTGACTCCATGCCCCCAAACACAAACACTCGCCTTATTTTTGTGAGTCCCACAGGAGCTCACCTCACTGTGGCGGTCATGCTTCTGTAGAGCCCTGCTCTGCTACTGCAACAAGCTCTCGATCTTTTGTACCGCCACGCAGGACCACCGTGTTCTCACAGCATTAGCACGACAGTGAATGTGAGCCGAAACCAACACAGGCTCTGATTTCTACCAGCCTGAAAGACTTCGATCATCACATTCTTACATGTCTTCCATGAAAGGATGGCTCTGTGGGATATACACTAACATATGTAAAAGAACAGAATAGGAAGGAAGGAAAATAATATAGCTTAATAGAATCCAGTCTCATCAGACACTACGTGTGTTTCCAGTTTCATCATACAGTTGTCTCTCTTAGGCATTGTGCTGCCTGACATATCATTAATCATTCCTTTAGTGGGATCTATTACACATGCTTCAGCTTTGTAGTACCGCACTTACGCACACGCAATTCTGTGGGAATTAGTAAACAACCTCTTAAAGCTTGTTCAGGACAAAAATAAATATTACAATAACTACATGAGCGTCCACACCAGTGGATGGTAATTTTCTGTATGTTATTATGAGGGTGCGCAGCATATATGTCATCTGCCACTGTAAACACTAAAGCGTTTTTAAAGTCGTGTGGATTCCGATTGGCTGTCAATGTTTTTATCGTTTTTATCATTTGTCATTCTGGAAGTTATTCCAATAATGTCATTTCTCTGTCTTTATCATTTCAATTGTGGTGTTGACTGTGCTGTTCTCATAGGTTTAAAATGATTATTTAAACTTTATAGTTATCATTATGTTTATCGTCTTTGGTGTGAACGGGTCTTTACAATCATGCATATGCCATCATCTGTCTTGCCTTGGTTTTAATCTCTATCGAGGCTCTACATGGCTGTATAGCAAAACATACACACTATTTTGTGCCCAAGGGGCTCGTAATACATGCAGGGCCTCACATCCCTCTTAACCCACAACAATGACCTCTTTAGTGGCCTCTCACTAACACTGATGCCTGTATAGGGAATACTTCACCAACAAAAGACATGTACACAATGAGAGAACGACAAGGAGATGGGCTGATAGTGTTAAATGTAGAAACGTACAGACCTTGGCTTAAAGAGGGAGACGCCAGAGGGAGTAAAAGTGGATGTGATAGTCTAGTTTCTGACCCAGCCAGCTCTGACATATCGGGTGTCTAAACCGCTGCTGTCTGATGCTGGTGACATTTCTCATTTCTATGTAGTGGAGAACTTCAGAGGAGCAGATCTACCTGTAGTTTGAGTTACAATGGTCTGGTAGCAGTACGTGATAATGTGACTAATGTAACAGTGTAATTGTTGGTGCTGCTTTGATGTTGGTTAAACACAGTGCTTGTTGTTCGTAGTTTGACTGCTGAGAAGACCTCCATGAATGGATTTTCACCTTAAAACACATGCACCTTTGCATCTGACCCAGACTCTCTCCGAGATGCCAATCTTTCCTTCAAGGCTAATCTTATTTGGTTAAAAGTTTCAGTGACAACTTTGGGGTCTTTTACAAAACATGGTCAGTTCAGAGTTAGGATTGTGTTGTCTGAAGGGGCATTCACACCGATTTAAATTGCAGCAGGTCACTAAGTTGCTCTACTGTTGGTTGCTAGTCAACTGTTGGTTGCGGTCACATGATCCTTTAGAAATCATTCTAATATGCAATTTTTTTTTTTTTGTAACAATGTAAAAGTCTTTACCGTCGCTTGTGATCAATTTAATGTGTCCTTGCTAAAAAAGAAAAAAACTTTGTGTTAAGAATTTCTTAAAACATTTTTTTTTTTTTTTTTTACTTATTTTGAAGGGTAGTATACAGTATAATGTCCTTTTTACTTGCATATGAAAGCAAATTTTCTCTTAGCTATTTATTTATTAAAATTAGGGATGCACCAATATCGGGCCCAATACTGCGCTCTCGTACTCATAAAAATGCTCCGATACCCTGCAGCGTGTGTACAGTGTTTGTGTCTAATGGGGATAAAAGAGAAGACTGTCTGTGAAGTAAATATTTCTAATTCGTGGAATATTAAATGTAATGTAGCAATGCCTATATATCTGTGCTGCAAGCTGATACGCGAAAATGCGCGTATGGAATGTGGATTGAGCGCTCAGCGGCATAGACGTGTCTGCTTGAGCACATCCCTTTTTCACAGACATCAGTGGAAAGTTTGTAGTTCAGTCGGATATGTCCGTGGCAAAGAAAATAATTTTTGTTGCATGGTCTTCATTGCTTATCATTCAGTCAGCACACGTGTCATTTAGATTAAAACTAAATCGTATGCAAGTTAAACATGAACTGTTTTGTGATTTTATGTATAACGAAGGCTTCCCTACATTATGAAAGGACGTTTGCAGGTCAAAAAGTTTCATGAACGCAAATATCTGAAGTGCGCGCCGTGAAAATCACATCTCAGTGTTGCTGTCTCAGACAGCGCACAAATACTGAATTGAATTCTCTTTAACATCTTGCGCATGAATGGACGAATTCACACAAAATTATGTAAAAACGCCCTTCTTGGCGAGGATCCTAGTAAACATAGTCGGTTATATCTCAAGTGAACGTAGACCGTATATTTGAATGGGATCCGTGCATTCGGTCTTAAAGGGACCGCAGCCTAATAAACTTGCTGCTGTGTTTTAATGTTAATTATAATCATACAAAGAAATAACTCCCTGCTCTTGACTGAATAACTTTTTTTTGTAATTTGTAACTTTATAAAGATCCATCTCTATTTAATTTATGCAGTGTTGTATGCTATATGTTTTTGATTCTTTGATTTTAGAAGTCATTATATCAACAACTAGCAATTGGACACTGAGGTGAGTGACACTTTTTTTAAATCCCATTGGTATTTGCTTTGTGTTGCTGCTCATTTGGATAAAGTTGATCTATGCTCAACTCAGGGCACCTAAAATTGCACACTCTGATGTAAAAATGAATGATCAGTGTCAACATGTGTCCCTTTAATTCCTACTACAGTTAAATTGAGAACTAGATTTGAGGGCTAGATGGAATCAGCTTGAATCTGATCTGAATTTAACCTTGGGATTTTTATCTTGCTGGAGCTGGAATCTATCAGACTGGCCTGGGGTTTGTGTGGATGACAGGAGTACAAAAAAAACCCCATGTTCGGTCTAATGAACAATCTCACATCACCTTTTAAGGTTAAACAGACAGTTTTTATTCCAAACTTTTTAAAAACAAAGTTGAGCACACTATTTACTTTTTCTTTTATCACCTATCCACATATGACTTTTTATCACAGATTTGATACTTTTATTTAATCAAATTACTTTCTTAGAGTTGAGGATAAGCTTCAGCTTGTATAAGCGAAGTACTTTATTCTTCACATTTGCAAAAGAAAACACTGCCCATAAACACTGTTAAAGTGATTCTGTGTGTGCGTTCATGAGATTCATGTACGGTCTCATGGATATTTCTGAAGCTCAGTCATCTGCATCTATTGGCTCTTCTCTCTCTTGTGTGTGAGAATTTCTGATCTCCATCTATGGCCTCTGACTGTTGCCGTCTCCAGAGTGTGTGTGCATGTATTTGGGTCTCAGGAAAGTAATGAAAGCCAGACTCAGGATTCTTTATACGAGACTTTGCCTTACAGATATGTTGAATAATTATGCTTGCTGGGCCTTTTTTTATAAACATGCGTATATAATATAACCGTATCTAAGTGCACAGAGCGCGATTAGGAATATTTACAGATGCCCTGACAGAAACGCTCAAGGCATTTGGCCTGAAAACACCTACGTGACTTGACAGTGCTCCTTTACTATGTGTAATTTAGGACCATGTTAACTTCGTTTTAGCATTCTGCATTTCAGTCTTTTTTTGTTACTTTTTTTAGTCAATACATGAGGCTTTATTTTCTTTGTGTCCCTGAAACCCAAAACCATCGAGAATAGCAGGTCCGTGTCGAGCATCCCACTTCTGTGTGGCTCCATAAATCCGTCTGGGTCAGATCACTCATCGTGCAGAACCATCCTTCCGCAACCTGAAGTCTTTGCCCAACTTGCTGCTCTGTAATTCCCCACTATTAGAGTGTGTTTGTGCGCAAGAGATGGAGGAAGGCTGACTCAGCAGGGTTGATTACAGGCCTGGTTGCATTGTTGTGAAGCCACAGTGTAAACATCAGCGGAACAGCATGTTGTTTTTGTCACCAGGGGTCAGACTTTATGACAAGACATGCACTCATTTGCTATTAGCATGGAGCCTCAGAGCGTGTTTGTGTGCGAGAAAGGTGAGGTGGAGGGTTTATGTGCACAAATAAGTGTCATGACGGATATACTTGATGTCAGTGCACACACACACACACAATAAGTACGGTATTTGCAAGCGTGTTGAGATTTCTGACCAACAAAACATTTTGCTTCATTGACAATCTCCACAATGACTGACTTATGTCTGTCTTTATGCAGTTACTGAATCAGCATCAAGTTATCATTACTTTCAATGATATAAAAATAAATTTAAAAATGATTTATAAGAACAGTTTTACATGAGATACTGTTACTGATGAAATACTGTTCAGTTGGTATTCACTGAGCAGTTTTGACCAGTTAAACAAATAGCACTTGAACTGTGTACTGTACATTTATTATAGTGATTTTAAAAATTATGCAGTTACAAGTTTCCATAGAAACTATTATATTTAACGAATTAAAAACATGTATAAAACAATTTAAAATTGAATTTAGAGCACAAACCCATATGGAAAATTCAGACAACTTAGTAACAACAATTAAGTTTAAACTGTTCTTTAGAAACCTCAATAAGTGATGTGGGGAGACTGTTCCATACCTTTGACCCTCTGTATAATACACTAAACTGTGTTTGAGTCGTACGAGAGTAAGGAGGCCTAATAAGACAACTACTACGAGTTGGATACTGGTGAAATTCGTTATTAAAATTTATTTTAAAAAATCTAAACCTGACAGCCTGTGCAAGAAATCTTATAACGGGCCATGTTTGGATCTTCCAACAGGACAGTGATCCAAAAAAAAACATGAAAATCAAAACAAAAATGGGTCACTGAGCACAAAACCAAGCATCTGCAATGGCCATCCCAGTCCCTGACCTGAACCCTATAGAAAATGAGTGGGCTGAACTGAAGAGAAGCGCCAACATGGATCTGGGAATCTGAAGGATCTGGAGAGATTCTGTATGGATGAATGGTCTCTGATCTCTTGTAAGGTGTTCTCCAACCTCATCAGGCATAGGAGAAGACTCAGAGCTGTTATCTTGGAAAAAAGGAGGTTGAAAAAAGTATTTAATAAAAGGGGGCAAATAATTGTCCCCAATGTGTTTTGGAGAAAAACATTTCTTTCATAATGTAATTTTTATTTTTTTTTTTTTTTTTTCACTTTCAATTCTTTTACTTCAATGACATGTTATAGATTTTTGCAACAAAAAAAAAAAAAAAAGAAGAAAAAAAAAAGGATTAACTATGCAGATTTATTTTTTACAGCCATCTTTGATCATATTTACCAAGGGGGCAAATAATTCTGACCAGCACTGTGTGTGTATGTATATATGTATATATGTGTGTGTGTATGTGTATATATATATATATATATATATATATATACACTGTCAGTTAAACGCGTTATTAACGCCGTTAACGGAAACCCATTTTAACGGCGTTAATTTTTTTATCACGCGATTAACGGCCTTTTTGGCCTAGCAAACTTTGTAGTTTTTTTCACATGCTTTTGCAACAGGACGCGGCGCTGCGCTATGAAACCCATTCATTTCAATGGCTCGCGCCGCTCGAGGACGTTTTGTTGCTTCGTCGACCAAAGCGCAAGCGGATCTAGCTAGACCAGAAACAAAACAATGGCACGCCGCACACACTTGTTTGGCCAAATAGTAGGTTAACGTTACGTTTTGAGTGGATGACGAGCGCGAGACGCCGAAATGGATGCCAATAAGATTCTGAATGGAAAGTTTACTTTTAAAAAGTTGCCAAATGGTTCCATTGACAAGATCAAAGTGATCTGTGTGTTTTGTCGTTGTGAACTGAGCTATCATCATCACAGCACGTCCAGTCTGAAATACCACTTGATGGCCAGGCGCACACACACACACACACACACACACACACACACACACACACACAAACAACATTACATATATACTATAGATAAGATAGGTAGATAGATAGGTAGATAGATAAATAGATAGATATGGGTGGAGAGAGATATTATATATTAGGCTTACTATTCACTCTCATTAAAAAGATTGGAAGAGGCAGGATATTTCTTGATATAACTCCGATTGTGTTTGGCTGAAAGAAAAAAGTCATATACACCTAGGATGGCTTGAGGGTGAGTAAATTATACAATAATTTTTTTGGGGGGATGAACTATTCCTTTAAGAGTTTATTGCAGATGTCTCCACATCCACTACCTATTGAAACTTTATTAAGCAATCATTCATTTTTCTCAGTCTTTCACCACTGCTGAGCTATGTGCTACTGATATAAGTTAAAACTAACAAATCATTACTTGAGGAATGAGGGTTTATAACTCCACATTGCCTCAGGCAAGGGCTCTGAAAGTTTAATTTTATTCTGACTATTCTCTTTGTCATCTACTTTTTCAGTCCTTTGTACCTTCTTTTTCTTTAGTGTTTTATCTCTTCGGTTGTTCTTTCCCTCTGTCTTAGTGTGACTGCGAGCTGTATATTTTCTCTGTGAAATAAGAGGAGATATTTGTGAGTTTTGCACTGAAAGCATACTGTGAAAGTTCACAGCCTGTGTTTATGTTCACTCTTCCATGACCGTGTTTGTATGTTCATTGCTAATGTTTGTTCTCTTTGATTGCAGTAAAACACTTAATATTTTACTAGACTTTTAGATTTTCTTAATAAAATGTGAGTGGGTCTTGCCTGTGCAAAACTTGATGCCTGAATTCTGGGTCCAGTGTGCAAAAATTGTATTTCTGATCATTTCAGTTTTAGCTTATCTCACAACAAGCCACATGATATGAGGCATCATTCATGTATTTTGCCAAAACTGTTTAGGAAGTGTTCCATACTGTTTAATAAATAAATTAAATGTATTTAAATTTTTTCTTGATTTAGTGGTTTAATAAATAAATTATAATTAAACATGTGTAATTAATAAAAAATTTAAAACGTATTATTTATTTATTAAAATTTAATCGGGTACTTTCCCAAAATCCATATTAAGTTTATTTTCTAAGTTTTGTTTGGATTTTTCTGGTTTCTGTGTTTTTGTGAACTGTGCCTCTCCTTCACTCAGAACATGCAGACTCACACAATTAAACGGCAGTCTTTTGCGGTTTATTAATTACAGACACTACTTATTACCATTGGAATTTGTTCGCCACATTCAAAGAGTATTGATGAATTCCAATGCAGTGTTTTGATAACTTGACCTGTTTCTGACCATCAGTCAGCATGAGAACTAGTTAACCCCATAATCCCCTGCCTCCCTTTCTAATAATGGGAATCAGAAAGTGTGTGAGCGAAAGACAGGTGACTAGAGTGAATGGGTTCAAAACAGGGGTCAAATTAAGTTTGCATCACTCTAGCTCTGTTCCACATTTTTAACTGCCTAAATAGGCAACTACCTTATTGGGCACCATCCTAACTGAAATGGCACTGATTTGAAACTTTCTGGTCACTTAGTGGTTAAAGAAACAAAGATTAAATAGGACATTTTTAAGTAAGTGGATATATTTTATCGATACTTTGTAGTGCATGATATTGCATATTTCTTTCATCTTGTACATATGAATGAATGTTCAAAAGCTGCCCAAAAATGCTGTCTACAGTAGTTCCGAATCTTGATTCCTATATGAGGCTAAATGACACTGTGAACGTTATTGTAATGTACTGATGGAAAACTCTGTGAACTGTTTTAGCTGTACGTGATTCAGCTGTGCATGCTGACTCTGCATATTCCAGCTTGAGTCATTTTTTACACACACACACACACACACACACAGATGTGTTTTATTGTCCCAAGAACAAACACACATGGATATTGGTTTGTTTTCTATTAATCAGCAAAATCCGTAGTCTGTTTGTGAGTTGTGTGCATGTGGGAGAGATAGAAGATTGTTTTCATTAAAGATCTATAAGATTGCTTGGTGGAAGTACAATTTTGCCATTTATGAGTTTATCTCCTGATCATTTACACACTCCCAAAACATAATCACACACTCAGTCACTTCGCAAATGCACACACAAACAAAATGATGCAAGTACAGTTCATGTAAACATTTTCAGATTTTTACTGTCATATTTTAGCAAGGGCCCTTAATGCACATTGCATCATCGGTTCATGCCTCCCGGTTCCTCAAAGAGAATGATCACACTCAGGCCAAATGAACTCAACGCTCCCTCATCCACTCATGAACAGGAAATCAACTTATGAACAGCTTATCTTTGTCTCTACACATTAAACTTGGAATAAGAGTATTTTAACATCGCAAAAATGTCTCCCATACCACAACACTCATTTCTATTTCCTTCTCTCTCTAGGAGATGGCTTTGGTTGCTCCAGAGTCCCCCTCGGAGCAGGCCAGACGAGTATTCCAGACCTTTGATCCGGAAGGTAAGATTATTCAAACCTAAGCATTTCGTTTGTCTGCGACTGCGTTTGTGAGCGCGAATATGGCCGTGTGTCCACTAAAGCGTTTTTAGCGAGCTGAAAATGCCTAGCTGTGAGCGCTTGATGTGAGTGGGTCAATATCATTGGTCTTAAAAAGTGGATGTTTCTTGTCCCACCCACATACAATGGTTCTTGAAAATGAGAATGTTAAGTTTTTAATGATATAATTGTTTTCAATGTTTTGGCAGAAAACTTAAAAAATAAATAAATTCATAATATCCGCTGAAATGGGTTGGGTTGTATGTATGACGTTTGATCCAGAAAGGCGTGTTAGGGGCGCGGTTAAGGGCAGCGCTGCGGGGCTACTGGCCCGGCAGTGGAAACGCGGCTATTGGCACTCCTGTGCAGTGGACATCTGCATCTTTCCACTACAGAGGCTCTTTCCACAACATGGAGGACAAACTAGTTTAAATTAGTGTATTAGTATTTACTAGTATTAGTATCTACTGTAGATTTAGTTGACTAAAATCTTATTGTATTTTGTCGACTAAAACTAAAACAATTCAGATGACTAAAATATAAACTTAGTTCAATTGTAATGCATTAATTTAGAATTTCTCTAAAAATTTCCAAACCCATATACTACCGGAGAAAACATCTATTAACCTGTTAATATGAATAATTTTTACAAGTTTGAACATGCAATATAGATACAGATTTAACTACTGTGACTTAAAAAATATCTTAAAATTAAATAAAATACTTTTCCTAAAGTATAACTACTTGCATACATCATTCTTTATTCTTTCAAGAAGCAGACATATTTATTTGTATGAATTAAATATAATGAATCCTTATTAAAGCTATTAACGAGCAGTGAATGCTATTCTCTTTTTCTTTTGTTGCTTGATGACACAGACAGCATTAGGTTTATTACCCACGGTCACTTTAAGACATCGGATCCTGTCCAATGACATGCGGATCAATATTGCACTGATGCACATCCGATACACTCAAACCTGTTTAAGACATAACCAACATAGTTTACCTGAATGCTCTCCAAAACGGACATTTCAACATAATGTTGTGTATCTGTCCATTCAGACACGAAAGAGAGCTTAATTCAGTCCTTGCACGCTTTATATGTGTCTGCATGGCTGCACTCTTTGGGTCGGGTGTGTGCGCACAGAAAACCGTACCTCTTTTTTTGCGTCGTCACTCTTATTCAGATCTATATCTGCTCTACTAATTCTCCCACACGTTTAAATTTTTTAACGTTTTATGAGATGCAGCGCATGTCAACCCGTGTGCCGCCGGGTAGATCAGCATGTTACAGTACAAATGTGCGCATCTACCACAAACGCACGCAGGACATCAGTTCTGACTGGATCGCTTCCCAAATCGTCACTATCTAACATTTTTGTCTAGTTTTTATTCATTGATGAAAATGTCAATAGATTTTCATCATAGTTTTTGTCATTCAAAACTAGTTTTTATTTAGTTATCGTCTCGTTTTCGATTATGGTAGGTTGTAGTTGCTCGCACATTGTGCTCGTAAATCATTTTTCCGGTTCGCACGTATCGATTTTTAGGGGCATATGCGAGCAAAATGGTCGCACTGTAGAGCCCTGCCATTGAAACCAATTGGAAAATACGCTAGCTTCGGGGGAAAAAACACGTTGTGAGCACACGGCCTAAGAGACTACAGAAACTGAAAATGTCAACTCAACCCCAGCAGCTGAGTCAACTTGTCATTCTCTGAGAGGAAGATGAGCTGTAGCTTCACAAAACAGAGCAAGTTTATTATCTCTGCAGCTTATCGGACAGTGCAAAGATCCAATACTTACAGTGTTTGTTTATGTTTTACTGTTACTGAGGTTGTGGGAGGAGAGAATGGGAAATGGAAAAGAAAAGGCCAAATTTGATCTGATGTGAAAGTGTTATTTCAGTGGAGTAAAAGAGCAGTGACAGAATTCTACACGTGTAAGCGAGTGAGAGCATATATGGCAGGGATGTGATTCTTCCGGAATTCCGGTTATTTCAGCCTAAAATCATGACCCATGTGAATCATGCAGATCAGTAATAAAAACAAAATTGGTGGGGGGTGTTTGGTAGTGATAATATTAGTTAAACAAATTGCAATACTTAACGTTCATTTGATCCATCCGACTACGGCATTTCCATCAGATTTCGTTTTGCAGCGTTGAGCATTTTAACCAATCGCACACGTTTCGTTGAGTTTATGACCGTGATGACCAATCAGAGGCGTTCAGATTAGTCATCGCTGAAACGAATAGTTTTGTTCAGTGCGCTGACTGAATTCTTCTGAAATCCATCATAAACAACAAAGTGCAGATTCGATGTAAGAGATTCATGTCGCACGTTTCTGTGATTTTTAACAGGAGTTTTGTGCGTGCTTAAACTCGCGCTAGACCAAAGTTATGGACAGCCTCACAATCGTTCCTGGCACTGCGTATCTAGGCCTATAGCATGAGTGATTTTATTAGTCTTGCTCTTTATACGCAAAAGTAATACGTGCAATCTGGTAGGCAAAAAAAGTGTGTATCATATGTAGCCTACGCGCTAAATTGCTTATTGGATGCACGTAAAAGGTCATTTATGCGTATAAAGAGCACGCAAAACTCGATCAGTCACTTCTCTGCAGTCTTCAGATTTTGTAGTCTTCATTTTGTAATGCGTAAAAAGCATTAATATAATTCATAAATGGTTCTTAGGTTGTTTTATCTGTGTAGCCAGAATATGATGTGCAGTTTACCAAAACACAAAAAACATTTTATGTTGCCTATTCCTATTGTAGAAGTTTGAGTGGAATTTTATTTAGATTGATCAGTATTGGAAACACAGTTGTTTTCTTTACAGAACTACAGAACAGTTATCGCCCTTACATTTTCCCCAAAGATAAGTTTAGACGTCCTGTTTTGTATCACTAGAAATAAATTATAGCTGTTAAATATATTTCCATGTGTGTCACTCATCACAGTTCCTGGTAGTTCATGCAGTAAATGGCTGATTCAGGTGTTTAAAAAGTAAAAAGTGCTTTACGCTGGGTCTTAAAAAAATTGCCTGCTTTTTTTCACTCGCACAATCACATCCCTGATATGGGGATCAGATATGCAAGTCGGTGGCTACATTTTTAGGTTTATAAGGTTAAGCCCCCCATTCTTTTGATGACTCTCCCACAGTATCTCTTTACACAAGGCCAGATATCTGTCATAATGACAAGAATGCACGTTCGCAGACTCCCTCACATCCACATACATATGGTTTCACTGCCACTATTTAAACATGCTTCAGTTGACAAGCCAAACCTTAACATAGAAAGTACAAACAAAACCAGACATTTCACACAATTGATCTTTGACAGAGATCCTGTCATATTAACTGAATTACAAATATGCATTTCCTGATACAGATATTATAGCTCCCAAACAAACAAACAAAAATGTTTTAACCTCTCAGGTTCTCACCAAGCAGAAACCGTTTTTTAATGTATTCAATCACTGCCCTTAAAGGTTGGGGTCAGTAAGATTTTAAATGTTTCCGAAAGAAGTATCCTGTGCTCGCCAAGGCTACATTTTATTTGATCAAAAATATTGTGAAAATTTATATTTTAAAATGTTTTCTATGTTAATATACTTTAAAGTGTAATTTTGTTTCCTGACATGGCAAAGCTGGATTTTCAGTAGTCATTACTCCAGTCTTCAGAAATGTTTGTAATATGCTGATTTGCTGCTTAAGAAACATTTCCTATCTTTATCAATGTTGAAAACAGTTGTGCTGCTTAATATTTTTATGGAAGCCATGACCTAGATAAAATCTTACTCAAATTTTTTTATCTTTATATTATCCCCAAATTTCTAGTTTTTATCAGATTAACAAATATTAACATAACACACCCACTGATTACTTTTTCTCTAGTAATGATTGCAGACTAAATGTCTGCAAATATGTCCTATATATGATAAATCACCAGCAGTGATTTATTTGTTCCCAGTTCTGCTGAGGATTTGTGGGGAGGAAGGTCTCGCATGATGATTTATCATTTAAGATAGTTATTGTGCTCAGATGACAAAGTCTGCAGTCTAGCTTTATGAACAAACCCCTGATGCTCCCTTAGTCATATGTAGTGCAGTATATATTTGCCTGTATATCCTGTTAAGTGGTTGTTGTTTTTTCTAGATTCTGTTGCCTGAAGTTTTTTTGTCTCTGATATTTATTGCTCTTGTATTAAACCTAAGACTCCTGATGATAATATAGAGAATAGCTAGAGAGGGCATTTAATGGAATAAAGGAGAACCTGGAGCCGAGATCGCCCACTGCACTGTCTCATGTCCGGTAGAAGAGTTTTGTGTGTGTTTATATTTCACTGAATGTGTCAGAGTGAGAACGCAAGTCGTCTTCCAAAGTTTTGATTTAAAGTATATAATTTACAACACACACTCAAAGTGTCATCAAGAACAAGATTAGATGTTCTTGCTTGGCATCTTTTTGCCTTTTGGCGTCGTAAACAACATTCCTGTTCCTCGCGTTAATAAGAACAATACTGTGTGTGTGTGTGTGTGTGTGTGTGTGTGTGTGTGTGTGTGTGTGTGTGTGTGTGTGTGTGTGTGTGTGTGTGTGTGTGCGTGTGATGAGAAAAAGCCCGTGTATTTCAGCTCAGTTTCCGTAACTACACTTTGGATGTGTTTATACCAGCTCCAAAGACAGAAATTAGATCTTTTACACACATTTCATTTGTCTAAAGGAGAAGAAACACTTGCATAATTTCTCAATCTGACAGTGTAACAGTGTAGTGACATTCTGTAGCATAGTGTTATGCTTGCTAAAATGCTAAAACAACATGAAATCAAAATGAACCTTGTTTACTTTCCTAGTAAATGTCCCTTGTCTTATTGTACATTATTATTCAGTGCATTCCATTTCTAAAGAATAATTTCTGAAACTTGTACATCAAAATGAATCCACTGTACTACATTATTTCCCACTGAATATTCTATTTCTCTCAGAAATACATCACATTTTAAGTAAAGTTTTGTGAATACCTTTATGGCAATAATATAGACATTATTTTAGTCAAAGTGCTATTTAACGCACTGTTCAAAACGCCTGACTGTATCTAATTTCATGTCGTGGGACGACAGATATTTATTGTTCTTAATCTAGTCACTGCTGGAAAGTTGAAGGAGAGAGTTCATTTTATAGTGAACGGAAAAGAGTTTAGCATACCAGCTGGTCTGCAAACATCCTGTCTTACACTTGGAGACCAGAGAGGAGGAAAAACAACATACAGCACACATCCATCTATTTATCAGGCATTGTCTGGGCATGTTTGTGCACATATGTGTGCGTGGTCGGCAGAATGGCTTCGATTAGAGAGATGAAACTCATGTTTAATGTTGGGCATAAGACACAGGCAGACTGTGTGGGTGGTGATCAAGACTCTTAAGAAGCTCTAACCATCTGCCTCTTTTCTCTTTCTCCTCATCTTCAGATAATGGGTTTATTCCAGACACGCTGCTTGAAGATGTTATGAAAGCCTTGGATCTCGTCTCCGAGCCAGACTAGTAAGTTTATATGTGTGTTTAAGTGAGTGAATATGTATAAGTTTTTGATTATAAAACAGATCATTACAGTCCTGGATGCTGATTGGTCAGTACGTTGTTCCAGCAGTGCTAAAATACGCAATATAGTGACTGTCATTATCTTAAAATATTTTTTTTATGTTAAAATAATTAGATAGATATATTCAGCAGTTCAACTTGTTTGAAACATTGTTGATAATAAGAAATGTTTCCTGAGCACCAAATCAGAAAATTAGAATAAATTCTGAAGGATTATGTTATACTGAAGACTGGAGTAATGGTGCTGAATATTCAACTTTGTCATCACAGGATCAAATTCAATTTTAAAATATACTAAAATAGAAATAGCCTTGATAAACATAAGAAGCTTCTTTAAATACTCTTAAAAAATCCTTCCAACTACAAACCTTTGAACAGTAGTTTGTGTATATATATATATTATTTACAGTAAGCATTTTTAAAGCAATAAACCGCTGTAATTTACAAATATAGCACATCATCTTGTATTTTATTGCTTAATTCACACGTGACATTTGTGTCATAATGTGATGTGACCAGATTTGTTCTATGCCCCTCTCTTCACATGCCACTCAAACAGACTCATGTAGAGCAGAGGAAGAGAATTAGAGAGTAATGCTCATTTAAATGGGGCTTAAGATGAAGAAAGGGTCCTTCATCTAAAGCCCCATTTAAATCCACTCACCAGAGCTCTTTAAAACCTTCACCTCTTAAACAGCTTCCCAGTGAAATCTGATTGATTTCAAACCACCTGCTTTTTTTAAATCACATCAACCTTTGACAGCTTGAAAGACAACTTCAGTCTTTCAAAGGGGTTGTTACATGAACGTTAAATTGACAGAATAAATTTAAGGTCATGTGTTTGTTTTTACACAGCACCCTGTTCTGTCTAAAGCAGTTTAGTCAAGTGTCAATGAAGTCAGAACCCTGCTTTAGCCTCTTTTGAATCCACATACAACATAATCAGCATTTTGGCAAATGATTATTATTGTTTAAATTTTTATGTGTAAGTTAAAGTGAACTGTGATCGCATGAGAAAGCATTTATCATCCTCTTATTACTGAGTTTGTGTGGGAAAGCAATAGTAATGTTATCAGTCTCGCTGTATGACTTTAAAAGGAAAAGTCTACCCTGTTTTTAACATCACTGAGGTTGTTTTAGTTAGATTCCAAGCATTACTCACTGTTATATGTTTAGAATCTGAACATAATTCATGATTATAGCTAATTTTGACTACAGCCTCCGACAACACATTTTACTGGCCAAGGATGCCAATGAGCAATACATGCAGAAAACATGCAACATTCGCACGCACTCACAATAACTTATACCTCTCATGATCCCCCATTTCTCTTTTTCTCTCTCTCTCTCTCTCTCTCTCTCTCTCTCTCTCTCTCTCTCTCTCTCTCTCTCTCTCTCTCTCTCTCTCTCTCTTAGTGTGAATCTGATGAAGAGTAAGCTGGATCCAGAGGGATTGGGTATTATTCTGTTGGGTCAGTTTCTGCTGGAGTTCTTTCCTGATCAGGTATTACATGTACTTTCTCTCTTTCATGTTAAATGTTCAAATACGTTTACAACATGTGACCAAAATGGCGCCTTGTGGTGCCATCCCAGAGAGGCATAAAATCACTTTCACGGATCTTTACCTTGACTGTTCCCTGCTGGTGGAATGGCCTGCCTAAGTCAACTTGAACAGCGGAGTCTTTAGACAATATCAAAGCCTCCAAAGAGAGGCTTACACATGCCACGTAAAGAGAATTGACACGCTAGACTACTGAATTATCCCTAGCATTAAACAACAAATTAAAATATTTTTACTACTGTAATATATGTAACCACTGTTGTGGTAATTTTCACACATTTAAAATGGATCATGCCATTGATACCCGAGAAGTCAAAGTAAATAATACGCTAGAAAACTGCGCTCTTTCAAGGACATGCATTTAGTGCCTGGATGGAGTAAGGTATGTGTTTTAAACAAAGCCTACATACATGGTTCAGTTGAATGATAAAGTTTAACCTCTAACTTATTGTCGTTAAACTGAATGTATGAAGCAAACTGTTAGCTGAAATATCCACAAAATAACACTGAAAGAGAGATGTTGTCGATTGCACTATGGACAGAGAAAAGTTGTGTCTGTGAAACTGCCTACTTGTCGTCATTACCTTTAAATTATTATGTTACAGAATTGATTAATTATAGTAAATTTAGACTTAATCTTAATGTCAATCCTTATAATAAAATGTTTTGCTGTTACATGCTTGTTTAGGTATTCTATCATAAAGTACAGAACGTTGAATTGTAGCTTATGTTCTTGGTTTACATAATCAAAATGATGTTATGGTAGGTTGGCTACCATATCTATTTATAAAGGCTTTAGATGGAATGCAATTGCGGTCAAAAGTGCAAAAATGCCCTTTTATGTCCCCAATCGATGTCAAAATCAAACCTACGCCCTTGTTTGAAGCACACGCCCAGAACATCTTACACCATCAGTGATGGGAATAACGGCGTTATAAATAAACGGCGTTATTTTTTTTTTCAGTAACGAGTAATCAAACAAATTACTGTTTCCCCCGTTACAACGCCGTTGCCGTTACTGACAATAAAATGCGGCATTACTATAGCCCAGGGGTAGGCAAGTTCGGTCCTAGAGAGCCGCTGTCCTGCCGAATTTAGTTCCAACCCTAATCAAACACACCTGGAACAAGCTAATCAATGTCTTCAGGATTACTAAGGCTATAGGCAGGAGAGTTTTTTTTTCAGTGTTGGAGCCAAACTCTGCAGGACAGCGGCTCTCTAGGACCGAACTTGCCTACCCCTGCCAAGTACACCTGGCTGCAGCCTGCAGATCGGGGCGGGCCCACCCATAAAGCTTCTCATTGGTTAGTGGCAAAGTGATGACGTCGATCGAGGCGGGGTCGCACCTGGGGCGGGGCTGCATGTGCAGTCCCGCCCATAACACTTCTCATTGGTTAGTGGCACAGCAATGACGTTGACGCCACGGTAAACAGGAAATAGGGTTGAAAAACTCATGCGCTATATCGCGCTGAAACCTCTCACTTAGATTTAACTTAGAGCTAACTGACTGTATATTCTGTGATGAGAACATAGGGACCACGGATCATTTGTTTTTCTTCTGCTCTTACAGCAACACATTCTGGTGTGACATGTATGATTGGCTGGAGCCTTATCTCCAGTCTCACTAGAGATAACATCACATTTGGGATTATAATGAAAGACAAAAATATGAAATCCTTTTAAACACTTTAATTGTCTTGGGTAAATTTTTCATCCACAAATGTAAATGTTTAAAAACACAGCCTCTGTTTAGCCTACTGTCTTCAAGAGAGAATTTGCATTGTACTACAAATCCCTGTGGTTCATGAAGAAGAAAACAGCAAAAAAAACTTCTTAATTTTATCGATGCCTTAAAATTAATTGAAGCCCCTTAACTATTGTTTCATAACTGTTTCTTTATCTTCTGTTTTTTTTATTTTTTTTTATTTTAATTTTTATTATTTTACTTTAATTTACTCTTCTTTTCCTAAAGTTGTTTGTAATTTTACGTGCTCCGTTTCCTGTCAGTACTTATATTTTTGTGAAATCTGACTAAGCCAGAAATTTTTGTAAGTTTTACACTTCAATAAATAAATAAAATACTTAATTTGATAATAAATAAATAAAATGAAAAAATATCGCGCTGAAAGCGCATGCATCATATTTGCGTTAAGTGGTACAGTAATGACGCGTCTTGAAAACGCACGCGCAAATTTGAAATAATACTTTAATAAAATGATAAAGTATTAAAAAAACTCTAAAGTAATAATGAAAGCAGCAAAAAGGAGTAGAGCGCATATCCATAGTTTTAACTATGCCTGATCTAGGGTAAACTTATAAGGAATTAGATAGTATTTTGTAATAATATCCGTGTAGTATTTTAAAAGTTTTTCACATTCTGTTGCACTTCACCATGTGAATTACAAAATTACTGTAAACATTAATGGCACCTTTTATATTTCTTATTTGAATCATTCCTCTGTAATAGTTCTTGTTTATTTGTGTGCATTATATAGGCTATTATAAAACATTTATGCCAATAAAGTAGCTTGAATTTAAACTACATACAGTACATTGTCAATCTCTGTATCCCATATTGTGCATGCCAACTCAAAAAAACAAACTCATACCAGTGATAACTTTTATTATAATTGTGTAAAGAGATATGCACACATACAGATAATCACCTACACACACACACGTTAGAGCTTAGATTCTCTGCCCGAGCCCGAGCCCGACCCGACCCGACCCGACCCGCGGGCCGGGCCGATATTTCACGCCACTATGCTCGGGTCGGGTCGGGTCGGGCCCTTGATCAAGCACGTCACGTGTCACGCGCAGCGTCTCCTCCACTCGCGCGCTGTGCTGTATTGTGTTGTGTACTGTAGGCCTAGCTTAAGTGCAATATGGATTTTGTTTAAAAAAGATTCTATGTTCTAAAACATTGTTAAATTATATTAAAGTAGCCTACTCCTAGCTAGGCCCTCCAAAGTTAATTATTTTTCATTTTCTGTGTTCGTTTTTTTACGTTACTTCATTCGGATCCATTTGCGATCCATTCCATTCTGAATAAATAAACAACGCAGTTTACATGCTTTGTGCTTGTTACTTTATTCATAAAGATAATAATTAATAAATGCACGCAATAAAGTCAATAGGCCTACATGCCTTTCAATTTATGTGTGCAAAATTCAGAATTAAATGAATGTGCAGCAATTTGTACAAATAGAGAGTCTGTAGTATGTGTTGTAGCCATTAAATAAACGCATTTATTTTCATATTTATTCAAATATTATAATGTTATTTTTTCCCATCTATGTTGATTATGAACGTGAACATAGATAGGAGGGTGCGCAATATCGGGAGACATTGAGTGGTTCAGGCATGACCACTTCATTATGTTCTGTTTTGTAGAAAGCCTTTCTTTAAAGTGAATTTCGTTTTGTATAAATTGTATCTTAATTTTAATACATTTTTCATTAACCAATTACCTGGAATAATAAGAAGCAAATATAGCAAACTATAATCATGACATGGAAGCGCCGGCGAGCCGCGGTTACCATAGCACGTGAACTGAAGCCATCTCATCATAAATTAAATCAATTTTTGGCACGCTTGTCACCGAATTTACAAATGCACATCTTGCTTGTTGCACGCGCACACATATGTCGAAATAACATTATAAATAATAATGAATCTTTAAGAATATTTGATTGAATCCTGAATGTTGTGCTTGTTCAATTTAATAAAATTAAAACTTTCATTGTGATAATTGAAATAATTTAATATTAAATATTAAGTGGGCAATTTTTGCACATTTATTAATAGTATTTATAATATATATATATATATATATAACATTGCGCAGCTCCCCCCTGTCAATGGTCTAGCACCCAATCAGCACCTGCATGATCTGGCGTCGCCCCTGGTTATAACGGCCCAAAATGTTCGGGTTTAAATCGGGCTCGGGCTGATAATTACAGTTAATGTCTCGGGCCGGGCCGGGCTCGGACACAACGTGCACGGGCTTGGGTCGGGTCGGGCTTGATTTTTTGGGCCCGATCTAAGCTCTAACACACGTGCACACGCACACACACACGTGCACATTCACGTACACATACACTCACACACACACACAACCGAGCAATAACCCTCAACCCCCTTCTCGGAAGAAAATGCACGCAGAACTCTGCTTCTGCCATCACACACACAGGTGGGCAGTCCTTGTGTATTTCAGTGCAGTGCAAGCACAGATTCAATGAGTAGGACACCCGGAACTCTTGCTTATATTGTCTGGAAAATGCACTCCAGTTCACAACACCTAATTTAGATAAAATACAGAACAAACAATATTGAATCATTTTGAAGAAAAGCATTAACAGTACAGAGTCATACAATGAATTTATTTTTTATACATTTTAAACATATTATAGGAAAATGTTAGACAAGATATACTTCAGTGTTATTGGCTTTGTCTGTAAAGTACCCAAGAGACTTACTTTGTTTATGAACAATATAAACTAGTTAAAGTTTGTCAAGACAACCTTTAATTTGGCTTGAGAAAGCCTATCCTAAAAGTTTTGAAGGTAATACAGTTTATCAGGCACAGACAGGTGGATGGACATGACAGATAGGCAGACAGAGATAGAAGGATAGATAGATTAGGATAGGATAGAAAATGATTTTTGATGTAGTAATACATCAGCTGTGGCGTACTGGTGTACTGGCAGAATGGGCACCTACTACTGCAATCTCATACTCCCCCTGGCTTAACACAGGTGTGTGCATTTTTGCAGGGGGGAATGGCTTTTAAAAGACCCTTTGAGTTATAAAGTAAACAACAACAAAAAATAGGTGAGAGAGATAGAGGACTAGAGTAAGAGTTAGAGAATAACACTGCAAAATAAAAAAAATATATAAAGTAAAATAGCAAAAGTGGTACCCAGGGTATATAAATGGGGATGACAATGCCAATGTTTTTGTTCAATTAAATAAATGTATACTTATTAATAACAATAATATCAAAATAGTTTACATTTAACCAATTTATTTATAGAAAAAAAGTCCTACAATTTAACTTTGTATTGTTACTATTAACTCTTAAATCCTATTTTTCTTCTCCTGGTTCAGTTTTGCCACTGTATTTCTTTTTAAGGGCCTTGTTTTAACACTATATCCTAATCCCACCAAAACTACACTAGATACACGCACACACACACACACACACACAGGCCTACGATGCTTTTGGGAAACCCTGCCCTATAGTTATTGTGATATGGTGAGTAAAGTTACACAATCTTATTTTTACACCACTTCATTTTATCATCACACTAAACGCCACTTCAGAATTAAAAATTGTAAATAAAATTAGAGGAAGAAGAAGAAGAGTAGCTTGCCTGTACTCACCTTGCTAGCAGCGATGAACAGCGGGAATGAAAACATACTAGAAATCGACGTCATGAGTTCACGGGCGCGGCCCCACCTCGATCGACGTCATCACTTTGCCACTAACCAATGAGAAGGATTGTGGGCGGGGGTGCACCTGGGGCGGGGCTGCACGTGCACAATCCTTCTCATCGCCCCAGGTGCACCCCCGCCCAAATCTGCAGGCTGCAGCCAGGTGCTTCTCACCCCTGCTATAGCCTAATTGAGCTCACTGAAGCGGTTTTCATCCGAGTAGGCTCTCTCTCCGCCATAGGACCTGCAAAGTTTTTTCTCTAGTGTGTGTGTTTATGCCGGACTGGACAAAAGCGAAGCGAACGCCGCAAGCACGCTCGACAATGCGCGAGAAAGACCGAGGGTGTCCGTGCATTATATAGTTTGTTTATAATTAAATTACAAATTACAGCATTAGAATAATCTCTGTAGCCTATTGGTATCATCTGCATGGTTTTAATTAATTTACATGGTTATACAAATAAAATAATATAAAAAAATAACCTGCAGGGAACGTTCTGGGAAGGTTCTGGGAGCACTTCTTTAAACGGTTTACTTTTGTGAGGAAGAAAATACTTAGGCTACAGTATGTATACCAGTTGTGAAGTTGTGTGACAGTTTTATCATTTCATTTGGACTACAAAGAGTATGTATATATTTTTTTATTATTATTTATTCATTTTTGGTACATTTCTTAAGAAGCATAATTTATTTTTAGACTTATTTGTTGGCCAGTTGTGGTCTGTGCAATATTAAATATTAAAATCTACTATGAGTTGATCTATTATGTTTTATTGTTCTACTATAGTAATGATAATATCAAGTTCCAAGTTATTTGACATAGACCTATTTGAACATTTAAAAAAAAAAAGTAACGCAATAGTTACTTTCCCTGGTAATTAGTTACTTTTATAATGATTTAACTCCGTTACTATCCTATTTGTGAGAAGTAACTATAACTAATTACTTTTTTTTAAATAACATGCCCAACACTGTACACCATACAAATACTGAAATGAGTTCTCTTTCACGTCGTCGTCTCACACAAAATCGTCAAAGGGCCTGTCTTGGCAAGGCCTTCCTAGTAAACCTAGGCGGTTATGACTTAAGTGAACGTAGACAGTCAAGAAAGACAATGGATGTGTAACAGTATCAGTATTTTGGATCCAGGCATGGTCTTAAAATGACAACAGCTTAATATTCCTGCTGCTGTCCGTTTTTAACCCTCTGGGGTCTGATGTGTTTTCTGGTTCCTGGAGGTGTTCTAACATGCTCTGACATTTGTGTTTATTTCTGATACTTGTGACATATTCATGGCTAAAGTCTGATTACACTGTATTCAGCACAAACTCTGCTACAGTAATATGTCAGCAGAATGTATGTAAAAGTTTTTAGTTTTGAGATAATGACGTTTATGCCTGGTTTGTGAAAAAAAACAAATATCACTGAAATAAGATCATAAAACCCTTACTAATTATTTCTTCACAAGACTTTTGAAAATTGTATCACATAGCCTGGAATATTTGCTTCAAAACTATGTGAAAATCATCCTGACTACTCACACATTCTAAAAGACTTTATTGACTTATCTGAATATGGCGTGTTTTGGGTAAGAAAGCCTTATGTGAGAAGGTGTAAACCACTGTGAATCTCTCATTATTATGTATGCTTTTCACACCTGAGGAAGACAAAGACCCCTCCCATAATGGCCCTATTAAGGTGCTATCAGGCCCTATCATTAGGAGCCTTGCACAAAGAATGAGGAGAGCCTTAAAAAAGAATGGCTTTTTGATTGTTTAGATTTATTTACAACACAACATAATCCAAAGATACACAACAAATGACAAAAAAGCACATTATTGAACACACTGATCTTTAGATCACACACACTCTGTTCAACAGAGACCTTTGTGACATTCCTGAAACATAGTACATACCTGTCCATGTTCCATTTACCATGTTCATGTACAGACTACAGAGACTCATGTGAATGTCAGCAGGACTCAGTGGCTCAGGGGTCCCTGTAAAAAAAAAAAAGACAACAGCAAACAAAAAAACAACTGTGAATGCTGATATCAAGAGAAAGGCTGCACAATTGAGAATACATTTGAGATTTTTCTAGTTAAAATATATTTTTACAATTTATAAAATACACACACACACATATATAATGAACACCAGGTGTGTTGTGCAATGCATATAGCCAACGTGTATGGCTGCATAAAATAATAACAATAGCCTATAGCAGGCGGCCTAGTAACACTACACTAGAGAAAAATGTATTGATATGTTACTTCAAATGTTTACAATCGTTATGATGTTCTGACGTAAACCATGAAACCTAATGTTTGGTGCGTTTTGCTTTTCAAACTCAGAGCGCGCGCAGAGAAAATTTACTGGATCGAGCAACTATGAAACATTATTGTTAACATATTATACATATCTAACGTTACGTTTGAGCAGATATCCACAAACACTGTATTTAACAGTAAACCCGGATCTAAACATTATAATATTCACCATAGTAGAGTAAACACTAGGCTACTAGCCTACTATATCATGCTGTGTTTTATTATCAAACATAAGAACAACCTTGTGTCATACATGAATATAAATTTCGCATTGAAAGGTATGCCTGCCTGTCTATAGTTCATATTTCAACGTTTCTGTCGATTTCATACATTTTAGTCTAGCAACAGCTTAACTGCAATTCAACAATAACACTAACTAATATTATTCATAATACATTTCTTACCTTACATCTTTCTTGTCTTCAAATCGCGATCTTCTTCTTCTTCTGAGGTAAGTTAAATCCAATGTAAAATCACAGCGTGTTTTCCAACCTCGGCGAAAAGCATTGGACTGATGAAGTTTGGTGCGTTGTTTTTGAGGTAATGAGGGCGTTCGCGTTCCTTCACGTGGAGATTTGCATATCAATCTATTTTGCGCGCGTGGGCGTGGTCGAATTCAAAATAATGAGCAAGCGTTTGAGAAACTGAAAATCTTGTTGGTTTTATACAAATTACTTAAACAGAGAATATTTGTTTTTGTTTTGAATCAGATAATTTAAAAGTACACACTTACATGTTTATAAAGATACATGGCTCATAAATGTGAGACGTGTATTCGCTGAGTTGTTTCAGTTTATAGACGTGCTCAAGAAAAAAAAAAGTTCACCGAGACGGAGAGACAGAACGCATACCCCGTTTATTTTCTTTATTTTACAAAAGCACAATGGTTTGTTTTTATTGTAAGTGGACACATACAAAAATAGACATCTCACAGATTATTTTTTCATGTTTCTTTTTTCTGTATGTCCATAAATGACGGAGTATTTTAAGTCTATGTTGCTGCTATGTGAAAAAAATCGAGCAAATCACGCCGGCGTGATTGCCGACCCCAGAGGGTTAATGTTAATCAAACTAAAAAAGACTCACTGAAAAAAATCACTCACTGCTCTTGTCTGAATAACTTTTGTAAGTTTAGTAAGGATTAATCTATACAGGACATCATTTATACAGTGAAGACTATGCAGCCAGTGCGTTTTACATTGGATTACGTTATTTAATTTCTGTACGTAATCTGTATCTAACTACTGTTGGATTTGCCTGAAAAGCCCTGTTTATTTAATTTGTATCTTTGTTTTGTTTAGGGATGTGGGAGACCATTCGACTCGTCGATTAAGTGATGCTGCTATTAGTTGACTTGGAAATACTTGTCGTTTACTTTTTTTCTTTTTTGCACATTTAATGTTTTGTTTTATATTTTTAAGGTTACGTTTAAACTATCATGTTAATGTTACATTTTTAAAATTAATATATTATTTAGAAAAAGTTAATGGAAAACAAAATCATTTCGTTTTACCTGACTTTGTGTGCGTTGGTTTTTCCCTGTGGCTCTCGCAGCAGGTTTAGAGAAATGTCCACTTAGAAAATGAGCACGGAGAGGGAATATTTTGAAAGCCACACAAAACTTTTCCATCGTGTGAAACTAGCATATAACAAATTAAGCTTGCTTATGAAGGACAATACATTTTATATCAGATTAAAGGAGAAACATTATGAATGAAACTTGCTTTACACTTGAACAGTTGCTATATTAACATCCTAACGAAGAGAATAAGCTCAAACTCAAAGCTCAAGTATAGTTGTCAGTACACATCAAGCTTTTTTTCTGCTTTTACCGCCCGTCATGTGTACAGATACTTTTCATACACAAGAAGCACGTTCAAACCCGGGCACGTAAGTGGTAGCGAACAACAATACCTTAACGTGCTGACTTGTGTGGACTAACTTTTATTTGAGGATATCTGTTTATTATAGGCTATTAGGTTTGAACTTATTGGTCCTGTGCTTCCTTGTGTCTATTGATTCAGTTGATTTGAATAAATATGTCTATAATGGCTAACGCTTAAGTTTAATATACAGTGATCATAATGCAAGGCAAGCACATCGCATGTATCTGACCTATTTTTAGCAGCATTCAGTGTGGGATTTGACTGTTCATAGATTAAGTAGTCTATTTCAAATGGATCGCATATTCAGACTCCAGGGGGTGGGGGGAGGTTTAGACTAGTCAACTAGTCGGTTTCAAAATTTCTGTTTAAACATTTATGAAATTAGTTGTTGCGCACATCCCTACTTCTATTGTTTATTTGTGCTATTGCTTGTATTGCTTGTATTCTATTGTATTAGTTCTGATTTTATTACACTGTTTACTTGTCTTAATTTGAAATGTATATTTTATTTATTTGTATAGAATTTTTTTTTTTTTTTTTTTTTCAGATTCACAGCCCTAGTATATACACCTATATTTAACCATTTTTTATTTATTAGAGTAATATGCCATTATCTTAGTAACATGTTAACATCAAACTCTATTGGAATCAACTGTGAGTTGAGTATTTGTGTGGTGCTCAGAGTTGCAGCCAATGTAGGGAGTTTAAAATCAGTCCCTTATAAAGTTTATTGGTTAGGATGCTGCCTATGCAGGCAGTAGACATGAAGGCAGCTCACTTGGTTTTGGAACAGGGTTAGCTCCTATCCTTGCTATCCTGCTGTCTTTTTTTCTTCCCCTTGATTCTTGCTCTTGCTCAACGTTGTTTGCTTTTTCTTACTGTTTTTTCATTACTTTCAAATAAACCTACAATCAGCCCCAGCTAAAATCTATGTACATGTAGCCCCTCAGAGAAAGAGAGGGAGAAGCTGACGGTTATAGTTGGCATGGACTTGCAGCTCAACTGCTCTATGTTAAATAGATTAGGGCTTTAGGGATATATACAAAAAAGGTCTCAATTTACCATCAAATCAAATACTCTAACCCTATTTCAGGCCCACTCAAACACATACACGCACTCGACTCGCTGTTGTAGTTTTGGCATCGAGGCAGGTATGTGGTATATGGGGCTAGACAGAGGTATTTGGCTCCTGTCAAGACTGTGTGCTTGGGTTTTGCTGCTAGTTTGAGTTGGTCTGCAGAGTTCTGGCTCTGGTTTGTAATCGAGTCTATTCAGCAGATCCACGGATGGGGGGTGTGATTGTTTTGGACTTAAAGCAATGCATTTCAGTGTGCTGTCAGCATTGAGCATGTCATTACATCTAAAACCATCCACTGGACCCTTGTTTTAGGCTCTCTGGTTTGAGTTTATGTAGTGTGTTGTAATGTATTTGAGCTGGAAATGGATGTTTTGGTTAAGTTGTCTTAAGTCACTGAAATGTTTTTCTTGCATCCTATAGATTGAGTTAGATCTAGGCAGTATATGTCAGTGTTTAAGGACACATTGAGCTGTTTGCTGATGTTCCACAGAGCTGATGATGTACATGTCCACACTGACACGTGTCGTCTCTCTTTTCCAGGATTCCGTGATCCCAGACTCATTTCCTGTGTATCACTATAATGGCCTGAAGCAGTCTAACCACAATGAGAAGGTAAGACACATTACACTCCGCTTGCTTTCTAATGGCCACTCATGCAAGCACACTTTAATAACATATTACCCCTACTGGCATGAAAGCGCTGGTGGGTCAGTCTTATCCTGTTTGATTCCTGGGATGTGGAGTTTGTGAGCCACCCTGTCATATGGCCCACACCACTAAGACCTCTTAGCCTCCTGAAACCCATAACGTTCCAAGTGTTTCCTGCGAGTGTCGACAGCTTTCGAGACTGGGCAGAGTATATTGAAGCCACGAAGAGCTGAAACTGTTTCAATAGGCAAGGCAAGTTTATTTATATAGCACATTTCATACACAATGGTAATTCAAAGTGCTTTACATAGAAGAAATAAAAAAAATCAAAAGAAATAAGAATAATTAAAACAGTTTAGAATAAAGAAATTAAAATAATCAAAACAAATAAGAATAATTAAAACAGTTTAGAATAAAAAATAAAATGAAGTACAGTAAAAACAGTCGGACGAACAGTGGCACAGTGCTCATTCAGTAAATGCATAGCTAAACAGATGTGTTTCGAGTCTGGATTTGAATGTGACTACTGTAGGAGCACATCTGATCTCCTCTGGAAGCTGGTTCCAGCTGCGGCTGGCATAATAGCTAAAAGCAGACTCTCCATGCTTAGAGTGAACCCTTGGTATTTCTAACTGATGTGATCCTAATGATCTGAGTGATCTGTTAGGTTTATATTCAGTGAGCATATCTGCAATTTATTTGGGTCCTAGGCCATTAAATGATTTATATACCAGTAATAATACTTTAAAATCAATCCTAAATGTAACTGGGAGCCAGTGTAAAAACCTGAGGACTGGTGTGATATGTTCATATTTTCTGGTCCTGCTCAGAATCCTGGCAGCAGCGTTCTGTATGAGCTGCAACTGTCTTATGGTCTTTTTAGGAAGGCCAGTTAGGAGTCCATTACAATAATCCACCCTGCTGGTGATAAAAGCATCCACAAGTTTCTCTAAGTCTTGACTTGAAACAAAGCATCTAATTCTTGCAATATTTTTCAGGTGATCGTATGCTGATTTAGTTATTGCTTTGACATGACTACTGAAACTAAGGTCTGACTCTAGAGACACACCAAGATTCCTGACTTGATTTTTAGTTGTTAGACCCCTAGCGTCAAGGTATGCATTCACCTTGAGAACTTCCTCTTAGATATTGTCCTGTGATGCGATCGGAATCCAGATTGAAAATGGTCAAAGTATCCATTCAAGCTTAAGAATTTGTTCAGCTGATTGAAGACAACTTTTTCAAAGATCTTGCCTATGAAAGGAAGATTTGAGATCGGTCTATAGTTGCTTAATATAGTCTTATCCAGATTGATCTTTTTCAGGAGGGGCTTGACAACTGCAGTTTTCAGGGAGTTTGGACCAGTTTTTTAACCACTTTTAGGAGATCTGCTTCTAAACTGTTTAACACACTTTTGAAGAAAGATGTGGGAAGTGTGTCAAGGGCGCAGGTTGATGTTTTAAGGTGCTGTATTGGTTTCTTCCAAAATTTTACCATCAATTTCTTTGAAATCAGACATAGTAACTACATTCTCAGGTTGTGGTCTGATCTGTCTGACCCTAGTGCAGCTCAATGATGTGCTGATCACCTTTCTGATATTATTAATTTTCTCAGAGAAGAAAGAAGCAAACTCACTGCATTTGCCATCTGAGAGCATTTCACTGGGAATCTGGCTTGGAGGGTTTGTCAGTCTCTCTACAGTAGCAAAAAGAGTGCGTGTGTTTAAGTTGCTGTTTATAATATTTGAGAAGAAAGTCTGTCTAGCTTTGCCTAGTTTCATATTGAAAGCATTAGTGTTGTCACGGTACCAAAATATCAGTATTCGGTACCAATACCAGTGAAAATCCACGGTTCTCGGTACCAATTTCGGTACCAAAGCTTAATTTAGATTAAATGTACACATATTAAAGTGTATATCACGGTTACAAAGATGGAAACTGTAGTATTAAAAACAATTTACAATAAGATTCTATTTGTTAGATAACATTAGATAAAATTACCTAACAATAAACAACAGTTATATACTGTAGCAATTATTCTCCATGGGGTTAACTTAAAAATGTACTAATATATTTTTAAAATCAAAAGTTTTATCTGTTAACATTATTTAATGCGCAATGAATGACGTGAACAAACATGAACAATCAAGTGTTTGTATTAAATAACATTCACAAACATTAATTAATGTTATAAAAATATATTGTTCACTCAATGTGTTGATGTTGCATTAAGTAATATTAATGAATGGTGTCTTATTGTAGTGTTACCAAACTATACAGGAGATAAAACATGTTTTATTTGACTTAACTGTACTTTTATTTAATCCAAAAATGTCACTCTTGCCTGTCTTCAAAGCTTGAGAACCCTGTAGCTGATTTCTAACGCAAGGGCTAGAAATCAATTAATTCTGATACTTCCTCGTCATCATGGAGAGCGCATCGCACCGCTTTCTCCTTTCCACAAGCGCTTGCTTTCCCGTGTCTCCGCTATGCAGCCATGAACAGCGGCGAGGCTGGAAAGACGAGCTTGCACGTCTCTTCTATTATGAGCGCGCTTGCCGCGCGCCTACATTTGAAATTTGCACTCGCAAAAAAACGCGCTATATAAACGTGTGAACGGCCCTTTATGGCAACGTGACATTAGCCTAATTCAAAATATTTCCATATGTGGCTCTTTCCTCCTTTCTTGTCAACAAGTGGATTCAGAGCCACCGCATTAGCAGCGCCGGTCGCCGTGTCTCAGAGTGTTTTTATGAAGAGTACGCACCTCTGCATCTTTCCGACAGCGCATCAAGAACCGGATTAACCCGGTACTCGGTACCTAGAAAAGCTGGTACCGTAACCGTTTAATTTTTTTAGTACCGACTTGGTACCGAAGAACCGAGTTTTTTGACAACACTAGAAAGCATGGATGCTGTCTTTGTAGATGTTATAAGGGACTACAAGTTTTGTCTTCCGCCACATGCGCTCTGTTTTTCTGCATGTTCTTTTCATATTTTGCACAGCTGTTGTGTTTCTCCAAGGTGCTTTTTGTCTACCACTCTTCCTGACTTTCACAGGAGCAATATACTCAATTACACCTTTAACCTTTGAGTTAAAAGAATCAAGTCAGATATGCTTGGTTTTAAAGATATAGCCTTCATAAATAGCACACTAGTGTTCTCATTTAAGCATCTCTTCTTGACAGACACAGATCTAGCTTCAATGGCAGTAGAGATCAATATATCAAAGAAAATACAGAAATTATCAGACAGTGCTACATCCTTAATAACAATCGATGAGATGTTTAAACCCTTACTGATAACTAAATCTAGAGTGTGTCAGCGATTGTGTGTGGGTCCATGTACATGCTGAGTCAGATCAAAAGTTTTTAAAACAGTTTTGATTTCTTTTGCCATATTGTTTTCTGCATTATCTATGTGAATGTTAAAATCTCCAGTAATAGCAAAACAGTCAAACTCTGAGGAAATTGTTGATAACAGTTCTGTAAAGTCCTCAGCAAAGGCTGGAGAGTATTTTGGAGGCCTGTAAATAATGATAAGTAAAATACGTGGGGCACCTTTTAACACAATGCCCAGATATTCAAAAGAGGGGTAGTTACCAAATGATGTTTGCTTACATTGATAGACATCTTTAAAAAGAGCAGCTACTCCCCCTCCTCTACTAACAGCTCTGCAGGCACTCATAAAAGTAAAGTTAGGAGGGGATGTATCATTGAGGACTGTTCCACTGCAGCTGTCTTTTAGCCAAGTTTCATTTAGAAGCATAAAATCCAGGTTGTATGTGGTTATTAAGTCATTGACTAGAAGTGATTTATTTTTAAGTGAGCGGATGTTTAACCTGTTAAGCTTCACCAGAGCGCGGGCGCACTGAAGCGTTTTTTTTTTTTAAATAGTTCAAAGTTACTATCAGATTTAATGTTATTACCTTGACAAACTATACATCATTAAAAAGATATAAGACTCAAGTTTCAGTATTCGACCACTATTGTATTCTGTGAAACTTATAGTGACAGTTATGTCTTAATTTGTGTCAGGAGTTATGAAATTAAAAAATGAGTCGTTACCTTTAATATGAATTATGAGCGTCAGCCGGTCTCATTCAGAAAAAAACTCCCGTGCGATCGTCATGACAGCTCTTGACAAAACAACGTCCCTCAGGGCTTTTAGCTCAAACATGTGCAGATTTGGAGAAATATTGATAGATTCTCATAGGTTTACACCAGACTTCTATAGACAGGAATAATATTTATTGAATTTATACCCAAATGCGTCGATGTAATCATTTTGAGCGCTGTATAATCTGATGTACTGTGTTATCAATTCATACTAACGGTCTGGGGCGCTGTTTGAACAGTAAAGTCCATATATGGATCACACGAAGAAGTGGCATAATCATGTGACATTCAGGAAGTCCTGGCACAACAAAGCTATCCGAGATCGCTGTAAAGTGCAGATAAAGATGTTTTGAAGACAATAAACATGATTGCAATGATATTTGATTTACCTGTGTTCTTCGAGTCATGTCAGGTATTTTCATAATAATAGATTATATGTATAATGTAATGCTAATCGAGATAGACTTTCAAATTTTGCAGAATACAATAAAATAATATATTTTCTATCTGATTTTTTTATCTGAAGCCAAATCAGATTACAGAAAGTTATTTAAAACACTCGACTTGCGCTATAAAGTAAGTTGAGCACAAACATAGTTTTATTCTCATAAATTGTCGTGTATTGATGGTGTGCTAAGCTAACATGCTAGCTAGTACTGAGCACCTGCTACCTAACTTCGGTGTAATTTTTATGATTTTTTTCTAAATAAGAATGCTTACTGAACTGTTTCGTTTTTCAAAAAGGGTATTTGATACAGTTTCACTGTGAAGTGAGAACTTTTATAAAATAAATGAGGGATTGAAACAGTGTGAATTGCTAGTCGTTAGTGATTATAATGCAGACAAAAGAAAAGCATATTTAGAGCAATAAACAGGCTGGAGAGCTGTGAATATGTGCAGGGGAGACTGAGACTGAATGGGGCTCGTTTTTGCATCACAAAACAATAGAGGCAATAGACTGAATAGATGCTTATAAGATGACAATAAACACCAGTCTAATCAAAATAAAGTCATATGACATGATCTTGAAAAACATTGAACTAAATACAGAGTTTTAGACTTATCATCTTCAGATTTTATATATATCATGGCCAGACATGTGGCTTTAGCTGCAGTGCATTTCTAGATTGCTCCAGGGCCAACTTCAATTTTATTTTCATGAAGATGTTTCATAAAAATAAATGTATAATAACTTTACAAAACTTTGAAGCTATTTATAACTATTTTTTTTTCATTATGACAATAATTAATTCTACATTTACAATAAACTTCCAGGTGTCAGCTTTCAAATGAGATCTTACTTGTGCTTTTAGTACAAAGGGTTCATGAACTGTATCTGTTTCAGTTTGGGAATGCCATATCTGGGGATTTTTCAAAAATGGGCTTGAAGCTTAACAGGTTAAAAGTGCTAACTTAACAGTCTTACTTTTTGTTACTTTTGTCTTAGTTTGGCGTGTAATAGGCACCAGATTAGATGGGTTTGCTGTACGGCTTTTGAAGGCCTTAGACTTTCTATCATGTAATCGAACAGCAATAGAGAAAGATACAGGCACACTGGGTTCCCGCTTGTTCTGTAAACATTTGAGAAAGTTACTGTTATCATAGCGGGGACCCGACACATATCACTGAGAGCTGGTATCAGTTGTTTTTGGTTCACCTCGAGCCGATGGAGAAGGGTGTGGGCCCTGGCGTTTTTGCAGAGGCCGAAGAGCTCTCACAAGCGGAGAGCGAGCTGGGCCCGCAGGCTTTCGTGGTTTTGGGGCTTGACTTTTTTTGGTTGATGTCTGGGGGCTTGCAGATCGCAGAGGCTGTTTTGGCTGAGTGGTGTTATCACTGTCCTTGTGTGACGTGTCAACCGCATGTCCATCCAGGTGCTGAAGTGAAGTCCTGTGTCATTCATACTGTGTCCAGGTGTGTGTGTGCCATTCAGGTTGAGTGTATTGGCACACACCGCAGAAGGATGATTGAGGGAGAAGTAGATATTGTCCTTTAGCACTCTTGAACCAAGTTTGTTTGGGTGGTGGCCATCCTGTTGACATCCTGGTAGTGGCCATCCAATAGACAAATGTGTCATGCTCTCTCTTCTCTTGATTTGTGTTCATACGGGGGTAAACCGGGCAAGATTATTTGTATAATTTAAAAGACACGTGGTCAAATGCATTTTAGTGTAAAGTTATTTTCAAATTTTCAGTTTTGTTCCTTCAGTGGTTTTGTTAGTCACAGTTCAGTTTTATTTTATGGTCTCATTTCTACTTAGTTTAAATATATTTTTATTTTTAGCAATTATAGCTACAGGAATAATTAACCATCTGAGGTCGGTAAACGCGCCGGCGTGTTTTGCTCGATTTTTTTTTTACATAGCAGCAAAATAGACTTAAAATACTGTCATTTATGGTCATACAGACTTAAAAAAAGTAGACATTTAACGGTTTATTTTTTCATATTTCTTATGTGTCCACTTACAAGCGAAACAAAACGTGCTTTTGTAAAATAAAGAAAATAAACTGGGTGTGCTTTCTGGCTCTCCGTCACCTCACTCCGTGTTTTTTTTTCTCTTTCTCTTCTCTTTTCTCTTCTCTTTTCTCTTTTTTTATCTTTTCTCTTTAAGTTTTCTAAACTTAAACAAAACTCAGTAAATACTATTCACCCAGGCATGAGTAATATATCTATATAATAATTTAAGTGTGTACTATTTTTAATTATTTAATTCAAAACTAAAACAAATATTCTCTGTTTATGTAATCTGTTTGAAGAGAGAGAGAGATGTCAGTCGTTTCCATTACAGCTCGTTATCTGTTAACCCTCTGGCGACCAGAAACGCGCCGGCGCGTTTTGCTCGTTTTTTTTTCACATAGCAGAAAAATAACTTAAAGTACTACCATCATTTCTGTTCATATAGAGTTAAGAAATATGAGAAAATAATCTGTTAAATGTCTACTTTTTTTATGTGCCCACATACAATCGAAATAAAATATTGTGCTTTTGTAAAATAAAGAATATAAACAGGGTGTGCGTTCTCAGTCACCGTGAACTTTTTTCCTGGAGCACCTCTCTAATCTTCAACAAAACTCAGCAAATACTATTTACCCAGCCATAAGCAATATTTCTTTTAAATCATTTGAGTTTGTACTTTTAAATGATCCGATTCAAAACTAAAATAATTATTCTCCGTTTATGTCATCTAAATAAAAAGAGAGACGTGTCAGCCATTCTAATTATCTTTCTCTCAGCTCATTATCTCTGGTAATGTGACACGCTCACGGAGAGCACGCGCTATTCAAACGCAAATATGTGAAGCACCACATTGAGACGCGTTAACGCCCATAAACTCTGAAAACACACTATATTTTTTAGTCAGATTAATCTACTGTCATCTTGAGCGGCTATGAGGAATAATCCTGGGACATTTACCTACCTCAGAACAAGTGCTGGTTTATTTTCACCACGAGGAGGAGCAACAGATTCAGCTGAGAAGTGTGTAAGTGTTTTATGCTTGTGCTTTGTTCTAATCGCGATATAGAATAACGTTAGTGTCTGTAAACGGAAAAATAGCATACTGTTTAAATGTGAATCATGTTTCTGTGTGTGTGTGGGAATGAATGAACGCACAGATACGCACTGTTATAGACGAAATAAAATACATTTTGTTGACTAGTTTTGGATAGAGTATAAAGTTTTTACTCTAAAATGGACATCAAATAAGCTTTTGTTAGGAGTTTCTGCTCATATGTTAAATATATAGTATGTTCTAATCAACTAAGATGTTATAGCTTTTGTTCCAATGCAAGCTATATCAAAATAATGAATCCTCAACTTTGAAATATGTATGATCAAACTAAGACATTTATGGAAAAAGACAATTTTCTTTTCAAGATGTTTCCAACTCTAACTTTGAACTGAAATAAAACCTTGTCTATATGGTGAAGGGTGTGTGATAGAAGTGTCCAGACGTATGCACCCTGTATTTTAAAGAAGAACATTTAATTATTTGCGATACATTATTCATTCACAAAGAATTCAAGGACATTATTCATGTCCCTAAAGGTTGGAGTTTTCCTCATTTTTTTTATTAAGGCATTACGATTTTTTATTCCTCTTTTAAGTCAACTTTAGCATGAGTGTGTTCACTTATTCTAAGCAGTGTGTGTGTGTGTGTGTGTGTGTGTGTGTGTGTGTGTGTGTTGTAAATAAATCCAAACAATCTAAAAGCCATTCTTTTTTAAATCTCCTCATTCTTTGCGCAAGGCTCCTCATAATGATATGGCCTGATAGCACCTAATAGGGCCATTATGGGAGGGTCTTTGTCTTTCTCAGGTGTGAAATGCCCTACATATTAATGAGAGATCACACCTCCTCGTATAAAGCTTTCTCAAACAAAACACGTCATACACATTCAAAAAGACTTTATTGACTTATCTGAATGAGTAGTCAGGATGATTCTCACATAGTTTTGGAGCAAATATTGTGTTGTTATATGTGATACAAGTTTCAAAAGTCTTGTGAAGAAATAATCAATATTCTCTCAAAAATACAAACATGTACACACACATTTGTGCTTTTTTCAGTTGCTTATAAACATATTAATGGCACAGGTATAATTACACTCTATTTAGCACAAACAGGGCTACCATAATATGTGAGCAACATGTATGTACATATTTGTATTTTTGAGAGAATATTGTTTATGCATGGTTATTGAAAAAACTCAAAAATAAAGTTTCTGAAATAAGGCCACAAAACACATATTGATTATTTCTTCACAAGACTTTTAAAAATTGTATCACATAGTCTAGAATATTTGCTCCAAAACTATGTGAGAATCATCCTGACTACTCATTCAGATAAGACAATAAAGTATTTTTACATTTTTAATGACATGTTTTGTGTCAGAAAGCTTTATGCGAGGAGGCGTGATCTCTCATTAATATGTATGCATTTCACACCTGAGAAAGACAAAGACCCTCCCATAATGGCCCTATTAGATGCTATCAGGCCATATCATTATAAGGAGCCTTGCACAAAGAATGAGGAGATTTAAAAAATAATGGCTTTTAGATTGTTTGGATTTATTTACAACACAACATAATCCAAAGATACACAACAAAGGACAAAAAAGCACATTAGTAAACACACTGATCTAAAGACAGATGTTTGAACAGTCACACAACTTTGTGCCATTGAAACACATACCTGTCATTTCCAAGGTGTTTGATTTTTCATTTTACCATGTTCATGTACAGTAGGGTTGGGCGGTATTATGGTAATATCGTATACCGCGGGGTCTTAAAATAGCAACGGTATCAGTTTCAATACCGTCATTACCGGCACTTATATATAATATATAAATATAATTTATTCAATGCCTAAAAATGCTTATGTAGTTGTCATCAAGTGACGGTGTGGAGGAGAAAGAGAGAGAGAGAGAAGGGAGAGGCGGTAAATACTGACGAGGCAATTTGTAAATGTTGCAATAAAAAAGGTGACCGCGAGAGATGGAAACACCTCTAACCTAATGTCGCATCTCCGAAACAACCACCCACTCACTGCTGCGTGGATGCATTTTGCCCGAGTTCATTAAATAAGCACATTAGTTTATATTTGTTAAAAACAAATATATTTGTTTTACGTTGATAATGAAAAGTGAACAGCACGAGTAAGATGGCCACTTAATTAAGTTTCATTTTGTAAAAGGCCTTTCTTTAAAGTGAATTTCGTTTTGTATAAATTGTCTCTTAATTTTAATATTTTTTTATCAACCAATTGCCTGGATTTAATAAATTAGAATCAAATACAGCAGACAACATAATCATGACATGATCGTGCGCTGGCACGCCGCGGTCACTTGCATTGAAATCTCATCATAAATTAACCGAAACTCAGTGTATGCCCCACAGACATGACAGATAGGCCTATATCTAAATAAAGCTTGAAATTTCATTAAACAAAACAATTCAAAACGAAAAGAAATAGGCCACTCGCTGATTATTTAATCCATGATGTGCATTTCTCTCTATGCGCGTTCATACGGAGATGGCGATCATCAAATTCATTAAACGAAACGAAATAGGCTAGCCTACTCTCTGATTATGTAATCCATGATGTGCATTTCTCTCTATCGTTCACTATGGAGATGGCGATTCGTCAATTTCTTTAAACGAAACAATTCAAAAGGAAAAGAAATATAGGCAGCATACTCTCTGATTAATCCATGATGTGCATTTCTCTCTATAGGCGCGTTCACTACGGAGATACCAATCGTCAATTTCTTTAAACGAAACAATTCAAAACAAAAAGAGAAAGGCTAGCCTATACCTTCTGATTATGTAATCCATGATTTGCATTTCTCTCAATATATGCGCGTTCACTAGGAGATGGCGATCGTCAACTTAATCTTTGCAGCAGTCACTGACAGAAAAGTTGTATTAATAAAAATCAATAGACTCGTGTCACCGGATTTACAAATGCACTTCTTGCTTGTTGCTTGTTAATTTAATTTAAATTAATTACTAAAATTAATACTTTATTTTTCATTAGAGGTCGACCGATAGTGGATTTTACCGATACCGATATCTAGGTTTGACCGTACATGCCGATAACCGATTAATCAACCGATATTTTTTTAATGGATACTGGATTAAAAACAAACATCATACTCACAATAAAACAGTGCTGAACTGAAATGTCCTCAATTAAATAAATATATAAATATGAATATATTAAAACTTTATACAGAAAATAATTTAAACATCAAAATATTACAGGTTTCGTTAGCTATAACCTAGAAACATACGTACATTTCATAGGTAACACTTTGCAAGTCCCATTTGTAAACAAGGATATATTAACTAGCTTTCATGAACTATATGCATAATGCAATATACCTTTTTACTGCATGTATTAATATGAGCAATACAATTGTACCTTTATCATTCATGTTAGTTCATTCATAGTATATTAACTAAGGTAATAAAAGATAAAATAAGAATTAAAACTCCATTTCAAATGCATTAGTAAATGTTGAAATTAACAAACTACCGTAACAATGAATAATTCTTCTACAACTTGTATTAACCTTAGTTAATGCTAAAAATGGAATGTTATTGTAAAGTGTTACCATTTCATATGATTCCAAAGAGTCGTGCTTAAAGATGGCCATTAAAATGTAATAGACCTGTATTACGTATACTTAATATAGCTTATAGTCTCTCACTTTATTTGCTTCTATATTTTAGAACACTTGATGATTATCTAATCAAAATAACAAGATCTATTGTAGTGATTTAAAAAGATCTTAAATCGAACGCGTTTCTGATTAGTTTACGTCGGCTGCATGAACATATCAATGTTGAGAAAGCAATCACGTCACTAGTTTTAAATATGCAACTTCGTCGGCTAATGAATGCATAAAAGTGACCAGCCGGATAAAAATAATGCAAATAGATGGTAACAATTGCGCCATAAAACATTTGGGTCAGGTCTGCGTGTGTTTTTGTCACATTGCATTAACGGTTGACTGAGGTAATGTTAGAGTCCTCACAGCCTTGACGGCAAACTACTGTTCTTTCTCTGCTGATGCAGCATCTAGTCAACAAATTACTTAGTTTGTAATGATATTGCAATATGTACTTTAGTGTTATGTATTCATACCGTTTCGCTGTCGGTGTTTTAAATGTCAGCGCTCTCGCTGCGTGTTCTCTCCGTGCCGTGCGCTACCTCACGTGTTAACGTAAACAACTCAGCCAGTGATAGTTTGTTATTTGTCCTTTAGAGGCCGCTCTCACTCTGTATAATGCCAGCAGTCTCTTCTGTTCTGAGCGCTCTCCTGCTGTGTAATGACCGCGCGCACTTCTCAGCCGCTCCAGCAACGGACGCAACCCGGAAAAACTATCGGTGTGTATTTTTGCCGATAAGGATAGTTCCACCAAACAACTATCGGTGCCGATTAATCGGCAAAACCGATGAATCGGTCGACCTCTAATTTTCCTAATTAAAATAATTAAATATTATTAAGTGTCCCATTTTTGCTCATTTATAAATAGTATTTATATCTACCACCCCCTCAGCACCTGGGTTAAAAAATTATTTGGCGCCACCATATTATAACGGCCCACGTATTAAAAATAGTCGAGTCTAAATAGGGCTCCGGCTCATAATTACATTTAATGCCGTCAGCCGGGATCAGACACAACGTTCACGGGTTGGCCTTGATTTTTTTTTTTTTGCCCGATCAGTTTCTGAACGGTGTAGGCACAAGCCAACAGTTTGGTGATGCTGTCTGAGCCTTATGTCATAATTTTTAATTAGTCACGATAATACCGTATACCCCGGTAAAATAGGGAGGAGGTTTGACGGTATCAAGATTTGGATACCGCCCAAGCCTAATGTACAGAGACTGTTGAATGTTGAAGTCGCGATAGTCTCGCTTTTTTCTTATCAGTGCAAAAAAAACTCAAAATACTCTGTTGATTTTGATCTTACATATTAAGTGTTGTACATCATTAGATCCTGATAAGTGTCTATTTTTTTGTGGATACTCACAATAAAAACAAAGTGTTGTGCTTTTCGCCAAATAAAGAAAAACAAACATGATGCGCGTTCTGCCTTCTCTCTGTCAGTTTAGTCCATTCTGAAACGCGTCCTAAGATTATTTTTAATTCCGCGAATACTTGTCATACAGGCACGAGTGTTTTTCCATAATGAAGCTTGAACTCTCTTCTTTTAAATGAATGAATTTATATAAAAAAAAAACAAATATTCTCAGCTTATGTAATCTGTATGAAAAGTGAGAGATGTCAGTATTTTTCTTTCCAGCTCATTACACCTAATTACGCGTTAATGTGCCACGCCCACGGAGAGCGCGCGCTATTCAAACGCAAATGATCTTAGACAAGCCGTTCAAACATGCCAACGCCCACCAGCTGGATTATAAAACACATCGTGTTTAGTAAGTATCTTGCACAGCTGTGTACACAGCATATCCTTTCGCTGTGAGGAATAATACTATCTAACCCTGGAAAATGTACCAGAAGTGCTGGTAGTTTCATTTCGAGGAGCAACGGATCCAGCTGATGTAGTAAGTCATTTATTCTAGTGCTTTGTTCTAATCGTGATATTGAATTTGTCGGACTGTAAACCGCAAAAAGACTGTTTAAATATGAATTGCGTGTCTGTGTGTAGGCTAAATGATGAGTGAACGGCATAGGCGCGCGCTTTGTTTACTACAGTTATACAGCGCGTGCCTTGTTCATTCACTCTCGCACCTATATTAGTAAACGTTATGTTTACATGAACAACACATACAAACTATATTGCTATAGCCTACTAAGATGAGTAAAAATAGACTGAAATATGTTGAAATAAAATGTCTGTATAAGCAACAAGCTGCAAATTCACATGTATATACTAATATATCATACACAATATATTACAGACTAAATATGAATGTTTAGACACGATTTTGTGATTAGTTTTGGATAGATTATAAAGTTTGACTGTAAAAAAAGACTACTGTCACATTGAATAGGTACGCTTTTGTTCACCAATTTCTGCTCATAGTTAAATATACTATAGTATGATGTTTTGTCAAAAATAAAGTAGGTATATTGAATTATCAACTAAGATGTTATTATAGTGTTTGTTCCAATATTCAAACTAATAAATCCTTACCTTTTTTTAATACGTATGATAAAATGTATACTTTTTACAAAGAAATACACTTGAAATATTGTTAAAATTGTAATTGTTGTTGTAATTGTAACCTATTTGAAATTGGTTACAATTTCTAATTGTAAAATATGTATAGGCTATATAGATAATTTCTTTTGTCCTTGCATTCTTTGGGATCCTGTGACACACCTGTGTGAAAGGGCTATTTAATATGCAGCTCATTATGCGGCACATTATCCGGCCTTTGTCTTCTCAGGTGTGAACACGCCTCCACGCATATTGCCTTTCCAAACCAAAGGTCTCTAATAAAATTGAAATCAGTGTATGTGTTTGTATAAATGCTGGCATCGGTATCGGCGAGTACTTCTACCCATGTACCGATCCAATACCTTTTTCTGAAACAATATCTAGTTGTGCACGCTAGCTTTGCATAACGCTGCAAATCGGAGATCAATTCTTCTTCGCTGCTCTAAACAGTGGTTGCTTGTGGCGACACAGGAAGTTGTGCTGTTGCCACAAGCAACCACTGTTTAGAGCAGCGAAGAAGAAAACGCGCACGCGCGATAGCAATATGTCCGCTGTTTAGCAGTATTTCAGACTGGAACAACCAGCCAGGAAAACGGCGACATGTCTCGTATGCCATACTGCAATTTCGAGGGGTGGAAGAACAAGTATTAGCAACTTCAACACGAGTAACTTAAAGCATTTGAAGACGCGTCACCCCGCTGAACACGATTACACAAAGGCAAGGGCAGAGAAGAATGAGCCGCGCCAGAATCAACAACAATCTCTGAAAGCTTCATTCAAACAAAGAGAAAATTTTCAAAAGACAGCCAACGAGCGATAAATATAACCCACAACATGTATTGAGTTTATTGATGACCAGCTGCGGTCAAAACTGAAATGCCGTTTATTTAACAAAATTGTTTATGGACTTTAAATTATAAAGACATTATTTTCTTATATTATTCATATATCATTTTTTAGATTCCTAGATTTATATGTTGCACTTTTTTTATGCAGTTATATTGTAAAACTAAAATACCTTTTTCAGTTTACAGTATTAGATGTGTGGTTGCATTTTAAGTTCTTTTTCACTTAAGAAAGATAAATAATATATTGCTGTGAAATGTATGTCAGATAATAAAAATACTCTAGTTCACTGTATGTATTTGTTTGTTTAATTAAGGGATAAGTCTGAAACACACCATAAAATAATTCTATCAATTCATACAGTGCTAGTATAAATTGCAGCTGTATAGATACTGTACACACCCAGGTATCGGATCAGTACTCGGTATCGGCCGATACCCTGAGTCCAGGTATCAGAATCGGTATCGGGAAGGGAAAAAGGGTATCGGAACATCTCTAATATGATGCGGCTGAGGGTGAAAACAGCGCAAGCATTACGCGCGCTCCTGTGTGTGTGTGTGGTAAATGAAATCACGCGTCTGCGCCATTCATTAGAGACACGCAGGATTCATATTTAAATAACGTTAGTCTTTTTGCGGTTTGACATTCGATTTGATTTGTACTGACCTGCTTTTTATTATTTCATCAAGAAGTTGACAAATTCCGTGACATTCCATTTTATACAGTAAATTTCGTTTCTGTGATTCCGTCTGTTTTCTACACCGCGGAAATCACAGGGCCCTATTATATTGAGGTGTTTTACAACTTCAGTGTAGTAATTTATTGCTACTTCAGCAAAGTCTGCTGCTGCCTTAACTTTGAGAGACAACTGATGATCAGTGAAGCAGCTCTCAAGTCAGCAAGTGCTTTCGGTGTGAGAGTGCAAAACTGTCAGTGCCTTCAGCTTTCCGCGCTGATTGGCCGGACTCGCGACTCCCAACAAATCAGATTGGTGGGGACATTGGTCTAGCCTACAGAGTGGTGAGTTCTGACAGCGGTGGGTGCGTCAGAGCCAAATATAGCGTATTTAAAAATTTAATTATTTTATCTGCAAATCGGTTTGAAAATGGCCGATACCGATAACCATAAAAATGCTCAATATCGGCGCCAATAATCGGTCGACCCCTAGTAGGTAAATAAGAAAATTTACCTCAGAAGTGCTGGTTTATTTTCATTTCAAGGAGTAATAGATCCAGTTGAGGATTTAATAGTAAGTCCTTTATTCTTAAGTGCTTTGTTCTAATCGCAATATGGAATAGTGTCTGTAAATCGCAAAAAAACTGTTTAAATATAAATCACGTTTCTGTGTGTGAATGAAATGAACAGCTTTAACCAAACTATATTGCTATACTGAGATAAAAATCGACTGAAATATGTTGAAATAAAATTTCTTTGTATAAGCAACGTAGTAAACTGCAAATTAACATTTATATGCCCTAATATATCATAAAACGACATGTTACAGATGAAATATGAAAGACATTTCGTTGACTAGTTTTTGATAGATTATGAACTTTTTACTGTAAAAGACTACTGTTTACTGTGGCAGTAGTCTGACTACAGACTACAGTTTTTACTTACAGACTACTGCCACCTCAAAAAAGCTTTTGTTCGCCAATTTCTGCTCATATGTTAAATATATATATATATATATATATATATATATGATGATATTATAGTGTTTGTTCCAATGTAGGCTATATTCAAACTAATGAATCCTTAACTTTGAAATACGTATGGTAAAAAGTATACTTATTTTTTACAAAGTAAGATTACACTTGAAATATTGTTGTAATTGTAACCTTTTTAATAAAATAACAAAACATATATTTACAAGGTAGATGTAAACAAAATCTTAAAAGGTCAATATAAGCCTTCTCTTTAAATTATTTTTATTGTGTTTTATTGGGAAAAAATTTGGGGAGAGGATACATATTCCAAAACTTTCTGAAAATACAGTATGAGAATTAACTGCACAATTACTAGAAATGTTTACCTTGGATATTATACAAGTTGATAGCATTTGGAAAAATATTTTTTTTTCAAGATGTTTCCAACTCCGAACCAATTCTGTAGTGTGTGTGTATATATATATATATTTCTTTTGTCCTTGCATTCTTTCTTGTGGCTCAGTGACACACCTGAATGAAAGGCTCATTATGCAGCTCATTATGCGGGTCATTGTCTTCTCAGGTGTGAATCAGACCATTATTCATGATCATTCACGCCCCCCTCGCATATGGCCTTTCCAAACAAAAAGTGTCTTACAAAATTTTAATCAATGTATTGTTTTATGTGAATGATTAGGCAGGATGATTTTCAGATCATTTTGAAGCAAAAACTCTAGACGACAACATCCATTAGTCAAAAGTCTTGTGGGCACATATTTAGTATGTGTTTTGTGGCCTTATTTCAGAAACTTTAATATTTAGTTTTTTCAATAACCATGCATAAACCATATTCTCTAAAAATACAAACATGTACATACATGTTGCTCACATATTATGGTAGCCCTGTTTGTGCTAAATTGTGTAATTTCACCTGTGCCATTAATATGTTTATAAGCAACTGAAAAAAGCACAAATGTTAGGGCATGTCAAAACATCTCAAGGACCCCCAAAACACCTTAGACCCCAGCGGATTTAATGTAATCTAATCCTTTTTTTTTTTAGAAAAAAGCATTTAAATTAAAAAAAAATCAAACAAAGGCTCTTTTATTATGCTTTCTGATGTTGTTTCAAGTACTTATTCTCATCTCATGTCTTTTCTGTGCTTTTCTTGCCATTGTGAATAATTTTCATGTATCATGCCAGTCTTATTTCCCATAAAGAGTGCTAATGATATTTACACATGCCATCCTTAAGCACTAAAGAACCCCGCCGACCTCATACATTAATTTATCAAGGAGTGTGTGTGACCTATGCTTCTTAGCGGAAGTGCATGTGTGTGAGAAAGAGATTGACAGAAGTTAAGGAGTAATGGGTAGGAATTGCCACATCAGGTCCCTGAGGACACACAGGTTACTCTTCATTACTCTGGCAAACGCATTAGCCAGAAGCAGTAAAGTGTGCAGCCTTTGTTGTTGAGGTTTCCTCTGTGCCACTCGTATATTCACAGGGGCCCTTTCTCAGGAACCAAACACCTTACAAATGTAAGGAGCTCCTGGCCATAACACGGACCATACTGGTATTTGAAGCCAAAGCCCAGATTTCCCTTCTGCTTAAGTCATATAATCATCCAAAGGGATCTGATCTCATTCTGTCTTCCTCCAGCACTCCTGCTTCATGTCCCAATTAATTCTTTGATTTAGCAAGAATGCATTAAATTGATCAAAAGTGACAGTAAAGACATTTATAATGTTACAAAAGATTTCTATATTTCAGAGACTGTAAATGTGGTTCTTTTGACATTGCGTCAAAGAATCCTGAAAAATATATCAGTTTCCACAAAAATATTGAGTACCAAATGAGCATATAACCGGTAGAATGATTTCTGAAGGATCATGTGACACTGAAGACTAGGGCTGAACGATTATGGAAAATAATCTAATTGCGATTTTTTTTTTTTTTTTTTTTTACCAATATTGCGTTTGCGATTTAATATGCGATTTTACTTTTTAAGTTCTTTACCTTCTGTATTAGTCGACAAAGACAAGCAATAAGTCATTGTACAGTAGGGATGAGAATCTTTAGGCAGCTCATGATCCGATCTACTTTTGTTCGTATTAATTAATCTTAACACTTAAAATATGTATTTAATTACATGTGTAAAAATACATACTTTAAAGAATATATATATACATGAAAATTAATTAAACCTATTCCATGTTAAGAATTTTAAAAAGGCTATATAAACTAATATAGCTTCAAAATATAAAAGCTAGTAAATAAAGAGGAACAAAAAAAGCATTACAAGGGATAAACAAAGAGTGCTTTCAGTATTTAAAAGTAGGCTGTCTGAATGCTTTTCATTCAAGAGCTGGAGTGATTTCCCTACCTCCGTTTAGATACGATAAGCTGCATTCACACTAATGCACATATCTCTTTTGAAATTGTAAATGTGGTTTGTCCTGTTGGTTAAAGATATAACTGACCATGTTTACATTAATTTTGCGTCATAAAAGCATTTTGAGATGCAAGTACATTTAACCAATGAGTCGCTCACAGCCGCATGCACGAGCGCTCTTCACAAAGTGCGCGTGAGTATTTTAAAATGAAAGCAGCCTTCTCAGTGATTTTCATATTTTTAATATATAAGCCAACTGCATTCCAAAAGACATAAATAATGCCTTCGTGGAGCATTTGTAAGAAAAAAATTCCAGCGGCCAAGACCGCGCACTGCAAGAGTAACGTTATAACATCAAGCCCGCGAATGTCCTTTATGAAATATTATTTTTCGGAAGGTTTGAGCGGTGTCGTGTGTGTGTGTGTGTGTGTGAGAGAGAGAGATATTAGAAGCAAGCAGAATACGGTTGTTTCTAAAGCACGCGCAGCGTCATCACGCATCTGTGTTTAACCCTCTGGGGTCTGAGGTGTTTTTAGGGCCATTGGGATGTTCTGATATGCCCTTACATTTGTGCTTTTTTCAGTTATTTATAAACATGTTAATGGCAAAGGTGTAAATTCACTCTATATAGCACAAACTGGGCTACCATAATATTTAAGCAACATGTATGTACATGTTTGTATTTTTAAGAGAATAATGTTTATGCGTGGTTATTGAAAAAAATAAAAATGAAAGTTGTTGAAATAAGGCCACAAAACACATATTGATTATTTCTTCACAAGACTTTTGAAAATTGTATCAGATAGCCTAGAATATTTGCTCCAAAACTATGTGAGAATCATCTTGACTACTCATTCAGATAAGACAATAAAGTATTTTTACATTTTTAATGACGTGTTTTGTGTCAGAAAGCTTTATGCGAGGAGGCGTGATCTCTCATTAGTATGTATGCATTTCACACCTGAGAAAGACAAAGACCCTCCCATAATGGATCTATTAGGTGCTATCAGGCTAGACATGTGCCGGTATTCGGTAATGCGATAAATCGCGGTAATGAATATGCACGATATTGTTATCGCGGCCACTTCAAAATACCGTGAAAAATAATAGATTTGAATTTAGACTTTTAGAACACGCATTAGCTCATTTTCTATCAACCGCTTAAACACTGCGTATGCTCCGCAAAACACGTGTGCACTCTGATGTAAACAATCCCCACATGTATAAGCACTGTGTGCACGCGGCGCAGAGCGCGAGATGGTTCTCACTGCGGAACATGAAATCCACGGGGAGGAGTCGGATCCAGATCCAACTCCTCCCACCTTACATACACCTAAACCTAGCCAACTCCGCCCCCTGATCCCTAAACACACCCCTAATCCCTAAACCCAACCCTAATCCTACCCATCTCCACCCCTTGGATCTTGATCCGACTCCTCCCCGTGGATCTCATGTACTGCATTGAGGTGCTACTGCAGAGCGCACTCTAGTCTATTGTAAACAATCATCACATGGAGTAGAAGCATGGCGGAAGGAGGAACGCTGCCGACGATTTACCCCCCGCAGGGCTGCCAACTCTCACGCATTCAACTTGAGACTCAAGCGCCTTTCAGACAGGACGCAGAATACTCGCGGGGACGTTTTGTTGCTGCGTCGACCAAAGCACGCCGGGGTCAAAGTTAAAAATAGTTCAACTTTTTATTTGCAAAATAGCAAATCGCGTTCTGTCTGAAAGCCGCTTTACGGAATTGACACTTTTCACACGCTCTCACGCAGAGAAAAATCGCGGAGCAAAGAGGACACTGACACCGACAGACTAGCCAGAGCAGGTTATACTTTTGATATGAAAAAAAAAAAGGTTCTGTCCATTGTGACAGATCGCTGTGCCTCAGTTCAAGTAAACCGATCATCTGTTACTTTTTATTTAAAGATACAGTACAACTTACCTTAAGGTTTATGCCTCATACAAAATGTCGATCAATCAGTGTTTTTCACGGAAAGAGGTCAATAAAACTGCAGGAGAACAGTTATGTCACAGAACGTTACATTTACCTCAGGAAAGCCATTTAATGACCAGCACTTTAGTTGACTAGAAAAAATTGTCATTTTGCTAAATATGTGCACTTTATTACATATTAATTATGTTTACTTGTCATTACATAATTGTTATTATAATGAAAACCGCATTATATTTAATTTCTCTCTGTTTACAGCATTATGTGAGATATATTTTTTTCTTGAGAAAAATTAACATGCAGACTGTAGCCTACCTAATATTTATCCAAATGAGTCAATATTGAATTAAGATTAAAATCAAATACAAGAATTTATTTGAATAATACAAACAGTAACCTACCAGTCATTGTACCATGTAAACATTGTAACACGTTGTCACTAAACTTAATAAAATTCTGTTTAGTTACCATATTTTGAAAATCACAATTACACATTGTGATGCAAGTTATTTTTTTAGATACCCGCAATCCATCTGTTTCTCTTGAGCAATTAAAATATCGTGATAATACCGTATACCGTGATAAAAGCTCATTCAATTAATCGCAGCACGAAAATTTGATACCGGCACATGCCTATATCAGGCCATATCATTATAAGGAGCCTTGCACAAAGAATGAGGAGATTTAAAAAAGAATGGCTTTTAGATTGTTTGGATTTATTTACAACACAACATAATCCAAAGATACACACATACCTGTCAACATAGTACATAGTACATAGAAACATAGTACATACCTGTCATTTCCAAGGTGTTTGATTTTTCATTTTACCATGTTCATGTACAGAGACTGTTGAATGTTGAAGTCAGCAGGACTCAGTGGCATCTCTCCCTGTAAAAAATGCAATAAAAAAATAAACACTTTTGAACATGCTGATATCAAGAGAAACTATATGGCTGCACGACTTTGGGCATGCATTGTAGAAAAAATTCCGATTTAATTATATATATATACATAGATATATATATATATATATATATATATATATATATATATATATATATATATATATATATATATATATATATATATATATATACGCACACACGCACACACACACACACACACACACACAGTGCTTAGAATAAGTGAACACACCCATTCTAAAGTTGACTACCCTTCACAATATAGACATGGTTTTATTTCAGTTAGCCTAACTGAACATTTATACATAAATAATATATTGTATTTAGACAGTATCACATTATTTACCGGAGGCTGAAATATATTTCACTAAATCATTATAACCTAAGCAGTTATTCGCAAACAAAATACATTACGCATAAGGCAGTATTTTAGCATGATAATCAGTGTCATAAACTAATCTCAAAACTGAGTGAAATATATGTAGTAGGCTAATACCACATTTAAGTTTACACGAGCGTATACGGATATTGTGTTTGTGAGGTAATCTTTCCTATGTCAAAAGCTAGCCAAAACTAGGCAAAAATATAGTCTGAAAATTCATTTGAGCTCTATAATCAGAAAAGGAATTATATAACACTAAACAACTTACTCCGAACTTGTATCCTCGGCGGGGTCAATTCGTTCTTCAAAATGCAGCCGTTGGTCGTCCGAGTTTCAAATTCCTCTGAGGAAAAGGTGAATCCTCGCTGTCCAGAATCATCTGAAGGGCTTCTTCACCGGAGTAGCGTGCCATCCTCAAAACGCGATGAACTATCAGTGAATCTGATGAAGAAACTTTGTGTTTTTATGGCATTGATCGGGGGCGTGTGCGCGATCACCTTAATTATTTACATGTGAACAGCGCCGGGGGCGTGGCGGCCTCAACTCATTAAAAATAATGAGGGGAGAAAGAAAAAACTGGACCTCTCCTTGGTTTCAAACGGATTGCATAAACTGAGAATATTTGTTTTTTTTTATATAAATTGCTTCATTTAAAAGAAGAGAATTCAAGCTTCATAAAGAAAAATCTCTCGTGCCTGTGTGACAAGTAATCGCGGAGTTACAGTTAATCTTAGGACACATTTCAGAATGGACTTCACTGACAGAGAGAACGCAGAACTCGCATCATGTTTGTTTTTCTTTATTTGGTGAAAAGCACAACACTTTGTTTTTATTGTGAGTATCCACAAAAAAAAAGAAACTTAACAGGATCTAATGATGTATAACACTTAAATGTAAGATCAAAATCAACAGAGTATTTTGAGTCTCTTTTTCACTGATAAGAAAAAAAGCGAGCAGATCACGCCGGCGTGATTGCCGACCCCAGAGGGTTAAAAACTAAGCTCAGACCCGATTCTGAAATTCTCTGAATCGATCCAGAATTGTTGGAGAGAGAATAAATAACACAATATCACATACATTAAAAATAAACTGTTCTTTCCTGTATGCCAGACCTATATGCGTAGCATGCCAAGTTGAGGCTTGATCTTGCAGAGTGCTTTTCTCTCGCGTGTCACGTGACCAGTGTAATCGCAGCTTTTGCGATTACAAAATCGCGTTTCATCATATCGCGATATTATCGCAAATGCAATTAATCGTTCAGCCCTACACTGCTTTTCCATCGCAGGAATAAATTACATTTTAAAATATATTAAAACTGTATATTATATTAAATATTAATTAATTATATTAAATTATATTAAAACGGTTCTGTTCTTTTGAATTATAATAATGTTTCACAGTATATTTTTTCTGTATTTTCAATCAAATAAATGCAATCTTGGTGAGCATAAAAAACTTTTGAGCAGTAGTGTACATTCATAAGATGTTTGCAAGGACTGAATCTTTGCCCATAGAGAAAACTGATGATTTCCACCGGATTTAAATGCTTTCCAGAATATTCCTAGTTTTAGATATTTAAGATCAGTTTTCTAGTTGTACTCAACTAGAAACTCAACTAGAAATGCACAGCAAAACATTTGAGTGCAATCTCCAGAAAATCATTGTTCTTTGTTCCTTGGAAATTCATTGGTAAAAAGTGTGGAAACTAAAGAAAATAAAGAAATATTTAAAATATATATATATATATATATATATAGACATAACTGAACACAAAGCCAAGCTGACCAACAGTAGACTATTATCTTCAGGTGAATATGCCAACAACAAAAAACTCAAAACATGAAATCTGTCAGGCTAGTGGAAATATTTGGATTATTTCAATTAAACCTACAAAGAGTAGACTGCTTTTGCACTCTTTAATCAATCTGTCTCTCTGTAGTTACAGAGAGCAATGTGTTTGTTTTGATGGATAGTTCTCTTAACTCTGGGAAAACCATTGAATGCAACGCTCATGGTTGATGACAAAAGCAACTTTTTTGCTGAAACAGTGTTGATCAGAGGTTAGTTGGCCATTTAGAAGAAAAATGACAAGTGGAGTCTTGCAAGTGTGTGATCTGCTTCCCAATGACTTGAACAGAGAGATTTGTGCTGTCAGCATGTCTGAGCCTCACTGCATAATGGACTGGTAATGTTGGTGTAGAGATGTTTGTGGCTGCCACCAGAGGGAGTGCTGTAGGGCTTTATGGCTTTTACTCAAGACTGGGTTGAATTAGGCAATGCTAATGAACTTGGAGGAAAAAAAGTTGATCGGTGAGTGATGTTTGTCTCTGTGTGAAGGGATGTCTTGATGATTGTGGACAGTGAAGCTTAATTCCTGAATTTAAAAGGTCAACAGGAGTCAGTGGATCTCCCATCATACTCAATACTGCACTATTAGACCTTGTGAAACACACATGCGGCCTTTATATAAGTGAATGGATTTACAGGTTTCACTTGGGTAACAAATGTATAACAGCAACACAAAATGTTCAGAAAAATGAGGGCGCATGTTTATCGTGACACTTTGTCAAGGGCAGATTCCTTCCTGGCAATATGACGACCTCCATATGGAAGTCATCGACTGTCTTATGTCTGATGATGTCATAGCAGGAGGCCAGGTCTCTAATGAGACACATACAGAGACAGAAACACTGGCATTTCCAGAAACGCGCCAGGTTTTATTTAGAAGGTCAGGAAGTTGACTGGATGTATGCCAATGTGTTGCATGTTCACCCCTTGTGTTTCTCTCCACCAGGTGAGTTATGTCGAGGGCACTGCTTTGGTCATGGGTTTTGAGGACCCCATGGTACGTACAGACGACACTCCAGTCAAGCGCTGTCTACAGACCAAATGGCCCTACATCGAGCTCCTGTGGACCACAGAGAGGTCACCCTCCCTAAATTAACCGTTATCTCTCACCTTTCACCTGCCAACCTCTGGCTGCACTGCCCGCTGACTTCAGGAACGCTCATAGGACTCCTCACTCTCTCGGCACTACGTTTAGAAAGGCCAACACGGGGCCTGAAGTTCAAATGAGAGACGATGCTGTTCGCCTGGCACTCACACAACGCCTATTGTTTGCTTTTTACACATCTCAACTGGCTTGATTATAAGACTGTTTTTGTGTTTAAAGCCCTGGATTTGAACAGATTATTTGGGGTGTGAGGGGGTTCATCTGTTGTGTATACCAAATGTATTTGCTTTTGCAGGTGTTCATATTATTTTTGTCAACTTTGTACATGATTTTGTTTACTTGTCTGAAATGATAAATCTTTGAATTAGCACATCAACTGTGATGATTTTATTAGTAATTTATGGAATTATATATATATATATATATATATATATATATATATATATATATATATATATATATATATATTTGTTTTTGTTTTTTTCAGTGTTGGCAGTTGTGAATATTTAAGGGATCATTTGACCAAAGCCTCTTTTTGGACAAAGTATCTGTGTTTTGTTAATGGTCAGCTAAGGAGCGGCCATGTTCTGCAGCACTCGGTCCTGAGAGGAAGTCTGTTTAGACAGGTTTACAAAAGAATGCACTACAACCCCATGCTGGGCACCAAACGATAGTGGAGGAATAAGGCAATTTTATTATTTAAAGTTTGAAGTAGCAACCCTCCAGGAGGTACTGTGGAATGACACTATGATTCTCTGCATGAGAGAGAAGAATAACACAGACAAACGCTCACCCTTTATTTATTCTGATCTTTAAGGTTTACTAAAATAAACACTTTTGTTCTTCACATCTGGACTGTGGTGTGTTTTTGTATAAAATTAAATGTTCCTCACCAAAAGATAACTGAAAGAATTTCTTGCACATTACTTTTTATAATTTTTTTTTTTTTTTTTTTTTTGGTAATCTCTGGAAAAACGTACCTTCAATCAGAATGTCTTTCATGTTTTCTTATGCTGTCAGTAGGGGCAGCAGTAGTGGATCCTGGCTTAGCATTAAGAACTTGTCTTTTGCTTGACTTGAACTTTATGGCATGGTAACTGTCTACTATAGGAACATTTCTTTACTTCTGCTGTTGTCAAAGACTGCAGGTAAGTGACCGATTAGGTAAGTGATAAGTTGTATGGAGGGTAAAGTATGTGGAAATGTATTTGAATCTGTAGTAGATGATACCACTATTCTTTTAATGGAATTTGTGTAAATGGGTCATTAGCATAGACTGTGGTCATTAGTAAAAGGTATTGGTAGATGTGTGTTTATATATTTATTTATATATTTATATATATATATATATATATATATATATATATATATATGTGTGTGTGTGTGTGTGTGTATGTATAATTTACTGCATTCAATAAACTTTTCTTATGTTCTTAAATTGTTTTATTTGTTATACTTAAATTTGAGTTATTTAAATGTTTCATATATTCTATGTCAGTGGTTCTCAACTATATATATATATTCATTTGATATATTGACACACACAAAAATAAACATTAGCGTATTTAAGGGGACTTTGAATACTTTTTGGACAGTGGGGGCCTTCAAGTCAAAAGTTAAGAACCACTACTCTATATTGTTGCTTAGTGAATTTTGCTTTTCTTCACTAAAGCTGTTGATTGGTTTACTTTGCCTTTTGAGCCATTCCATCATACACTGTTGAGAGGGGTATAATAATTCTCCTGGCCAATTACTTGCCTTTTTTTTTTTTTTTTTTTTTTTTTACTTCGCAGTTAAACTGTGTTTTTTACTGGTTTCAGAGGTTTACATCAGATTTGGGCTTAAGATTGTGCCATCAAATAAATTTGATGTCACAGGATGTGATCGTTGTGGCCCATAATATCCTCAAGGTCACAGATCAAGCTGCTCTGGTTTCCTCTGTAAAGGTCAGACCAACAGATAATTAAAAACGTTACCACTAAGGGTGCATGTGACATATGGAACACATCTTTCATGGGCCAAGTGACTTGCCCAAATTCCATGTTATTACAGAAAGAATTAAAAGCGACATTTAGTGGAACCAAGTTTTTCATTAAGCTCTCAGCGAAACAACTTGGCGCCACATCAAACAAGCAATATTCAATGGCAGAGAAAATCAATTCAAAACAAGATGCAAAATACAGGATACAAGGCTTTTATTTGCCAGAATGTGCCTATTGAAGTCTTCATGTCTGTGTAGTTCCTGCTAAATTTTGGCTTTAAAGAATATAAGTGGGCCTGGGTCGGCTGGGAGCTATCAGACATTTGTTGCGTCATCATAAACAATCTTAGCTAAAATGATGTAAACGTTGAGGACACTAGTTATCGCTGCCTAAACATTATGACGTGCACAATGTAAGGGATCCTGTTACGGCTCACCGTGGTTATATCCAGCCAATCCAAGACAAGTGTATATATATTATAATGACTTATTATCAACACAAACGGGTGTTTGACAGGTGCTTCTATTCTTGGTTAGGTGACGCTAATATTGATGTCTGTCTGGAATATGAAAACATGGAGCATTTTATACGTTTCAGCCAGAGTTTATCAGTTCTTGGCAGAACAAAAGTTCAAGAAATCTTAAATGTTCTCATAAATGAAGAGAAAATGTGGAGGAGAGAGTATTTTGGGATGGTTTATTTCAAACGTCACTAAAATAGAAATAGAAAGTGACATCTGTAAAATAGAAAGTATTTAGACCCTTAACCATTTTTTAAAAGTTCTCTCCTTTTTTTATTGAAACTTGATTGTCCTCTTACTAATGGTTATTCTGTTTGAATAATAAGTCTGGCTGTAGTGAATGTGACTGAAGAAGATTGAAAGCTAGAATAAAACCAATGCAAAAGATCTGAAAATGATATCCATTCCAAATTATGAATGTGGCTCAATTGTCAGGAAGAGGATACATATCAAACCATTTAGGTTTGATATAGCAGGTTATAAAGGTTTGCCACTAAAAACGCCATCATATAAAGAGCTTTACAGAACACTGGCCTGTACGAGAGGATGGAGCCATGTTACTCAAGAACCATATAAAATACATCTGGAGTTTGCCAATAATGTGTAATAGTAACCCATGCAGAAAGAAAGGAGTTTGTAATCAGATGAGACTAAGATAAAGCTTTTAATCAAATTTCAAAACAAAACATGTGATGCAAATCAAACACCTCAGTCTGCTAACAAGTTCAGAAAAAAAGTTACTCTAGATGTCAGTGGCGAAAGTTGGGTTGATGTCAGAACCCAACGTCAGACTGACGTCAACATCTGACGTCATACAAATGTTGTATTTTGGCTGGAAATGAAAGTTGGGTTGACATCAGACACTACATGCAATTTCTGTCGAATTATGCTTGTGTTTAATGAACATGCTTTTTAACCAAGAGTAAAATCAATGATGTAGGTCAACTGGTCGTTGGACGACATGCACATTTTTGAGCTTCTGAGCCTTGTTTTGAAATGTTTCTGGACAGTGAGATAAGAGTCTGTCTGGCTCTTTGCCTCTCAGAGCCTTAGAGGGGAATTCAGAGAATGTTCTCTAGCTCTCTCATTCCTCTTAAAATGAAAGAACAATACATGGACCATGCCTAATCTATTATTTTTCTTAAAGTCTGTCTGTTAGAGATGAGCCCTTCTCGTCGTTTACAAAAAGACTTCAGAGGCAGCTGAGCTAAAACTGTCAGTTCTGTGAAGAGAAGCGGGTATCGACTCACTACTGTGAGTGTGTTTTATTAGACCAGACAGGGCGATGACAACAATCACCAAAGATCCAATACTGAACCCATTATTGTGTGTGCAGAATCAAATCATCATGCTTTTAGTCCTGGGTTGCACAGACAACACTATATCTAAGATTGTCACCAATAATCTTCACCAGAACCCAAAAATGGCCAGCAGAGCAGCACTTCAGTCCTGGCTGATGCATGTGCGCTGCTGTGGCGGGTTTTATGTATTTCACCTGGTTTTCTTTGAGAGAGGGCCAAAATCATACGTTATCTAAACAGCAGCTATGTAAGGAAATGTTTTGCTAGTTCTACTGTGGAGTGCTTTTGGTCTATATTTTTTAGCCTTTTTTATCTTTGGAAGATCAGGTAAAATCAACCCTTTTTTTTCTTGCATCATTAGCATTTAATAGAAACGGTTAGATGTTTCACAATGATGTTTGATTACTAAGTATATTCTGAATAAACTATAAATGATTTATCCATGTGTTATTATTCGTATTAGTTTGTGAAATGCATAGTTTCTTTCATTATGAGATTCACATAATGCATCTTATAACCTTGTATTACAGTTATATCAGATGAACATGATTATCTTTTGCTTGAAATGTTATGAACAGCAGCTACGCTAATTATTCATTTGCTTTTCTGGTAACTTAAGATTACGTCATCTCCAGTTTGGATCCAAGTGACAACAAGTGAGAGACACAGCTGGGAATATAAAGGGTAAGGGAAACAAGCGACAGGTGTAGGGGATCAGCTGATGATTGTGCTCACAGAACTACAGGATCATGCCTCCAGACCATGAGCTACAGAAAATGACACCAACCAAAACAAACAACAGAGAAGAACCGGTGACACACCCTGACCCATGAAACTAACTGAATGATTTGTATTATCTTTTCTGCAATATGAATTGTAATGAAATGTGAATTCTTTTCAGGCTCATAGCCTCTGCTGTGATTGATTCAAGGCCTGACTTCTGAAAGTGTCCAGTACATGATTGGTCATTTATCACATGCTGATGCTGATTGGCTGATGGTACCACAAGAAAGCACACAGCCCAAGACCTGTGGCCCTGCCCCAAATGGCACTGATTCTCCCTATAAATGGTACGTTCTTTTGATTTGTATACTATGTATTAAAAAGCTTTTTTGTATAAAAAAAAGTCAACATTGTATTATCATAATTAACATGTAAAGCAATAATAATATCCACATGGTATGCACCCCATGGCAATTTCAAAAAGTGTTTTTGAGTGGTTTTCTAGAAAGTGTGAGATTGTTTACAGTTGGAACTTGGAACGGACTGTTTGGTGATCACAGGATAGGCGGTGAAGGGAATGACTTCATTTAGACAGGATTAAAACTCTGACACCCAGATGGAGAGCAGAAGCAGCCCGTGTCTTGCGCTCAGATGTGAACAGAGCACCTAAATTTAGATTTGCTCCAAGGAAACAGGTCAAGAACGATGCACGTTTGTAGATTCTCTTAAAAACACCCGCACCGTTTATTTTCCAAAGGTTATACTTATCGCGCGCTTCATACAAAAGTTTAACTTTGTGATAATTACCGTTCATTATTCGCAGCCGGTATTAAAATTGCGTAATTAAAAACATCCGCAGTAAGTTTGACACAAATTGAAACAACTTTATCCAAATAATATGGCAATATTAATGTTGAAATTTTTTATCTTAATTAAAAAGTCATTTTTTTTATAAATAATAATAATAATTAATAGGGCTTAATAAACAAAATAGGGCTTATTTTTTGTTAATTATTTAACAAAAAAATTAGGCTACCTATAAAACTATACTTATTTTTATGTTATTTTAAAGCCAAAGATTATCAAATAAATATAAAGACTGTGTGTGTGTGTGTGTGTGTGTACAGTGCATTTATATATATATATATATATATATATATATATATATATATATATATATATATATATATATATATATATATATATATATATATATATATATACTGTATATACAGGGAGAGAGCTGAGAATTTGATATATTTGATGCTACATAAAAATAAGTCAATTCTTTTGACAAATATATAAAGTAGCTTAATTATCTAAATAATAAGGTAACACTTTATTTTGATAGTCCACTTTAGACATTCTACTAACTATAAGTAACTTTGCAACATGTCAACTGTCATTAGAGTATTAGTAGACTGTCTGCTTAATATCTGGGAAGACTTTATTTTGATGCTCCCAACAGATATTCTACTGACTAAGTAGCTGACATGTAGTTGCAAAGTTACTTATGTAGAATGTCTAAAGTGGAACCAATAGTGTATAAAACTAATAATATCACTATTAATAATATTCGTAATAGAGGTCTTTAACCTTTTTTTTATTTGTCTAAATTGTGTGCAAATTCATATTATGTTTGTGTATCCATAAAAGGAGTTGGCCGGATGCTGTGTGATGTGGTGCAGGAGTCCGGTCTCGTGCGCAGCTCATTATAATGTTTAGTACGCAGAGAGCTCGCGCAGACTGAGAAAGGCGCGCGGCTTGCATGAAGGCAACAGCAGACAGATGGAGAGCAGCACACACTCATCTTATGACAGCTGAGCACGGACATAACATTCTCTCTGCACATCTTTATTCAAAACTTTTGGATTACTTTTGAAGAAATTGGGCTGAAGCCATGCACCCGTGTTTATTCCTCGTGTTTTCTCGTGGGTTTTTGCTCACATTTTTATTTTTTTGCGAAGCTGCTGCTTTTAATCTAGATTTAGAAAAGCCAACGGTTTACAATGGACCAGAAGGAAGTTATTTTGGCTACTCACTGGACTTTTACCAGCCAACCCAGGACAGAAACGCGTAAGTGGGATAAAAAAAAAGTTTTGTTTTTGTTTAGGCTATATATAAAATTGACAAGCTCCCAAAGAGACGCAGCTTCCAGTATGCTAAATGTCGTATAACGTAGTTTGGTTATGCCTACATTGTTCGTGACATTTGCCACAGCTTGTATGAAAACTTTCAGCACCACCAATATGGACCAATGAACTCAGGCGCCAGAAGTTGATAATTAAGTAAGCTACATTTAAATGGAAATGCTGAACTAAAATAGGCTACCTCACATTTGAATGACTTTTCTGGGGTTCATATCGTCACTTGTAAGTGTATTCCTGTGATTCAGTATTAGGATGCGCTTGTGCGTAGATTTATGCCTTTCTCTCTCCAGCATGTCGGTGCTGGTTGGGGCTCCTAAAGCGAACACCTCTCAGCCAGGGATTGTGGAGGGAGGAGCGGTGTACTACTGTCCCTGGCCGGCATCAGACCCAGACTCCTGCCGCCAGATCCCCTTTGATAAAGCAAGTAGGTACCCTCATGATTTATAACCCTTCAACTAATGCAAAATGACCATGAGCAGTTTCAATTGAAACAGGGTGCCCCTTTGAGTCATAACAATGTCTTCTTATGTGTCCTTTTATACATTAATTTTAAACTCGTATATTTAAAATATGTGCAAATAACCTAAAACACATATGCTATTGTTTCTTTATCGTATTTATCAACACATATTTCTGTATTAAGCACCATCTTTAGAGTAGGCTTCATAAAGTCCCGTTCCTCTAATAAAAAGATCAAAAACCACATCCAAGAAAGAGTTAATTTCACGGCATATGGTTTGGTTTAAAATTTCAGGAGCGAAGAAGTAATTACCAGAGAAAGGCGCGTAACTTTACCTCAGTGCGTAATATCTGCCTTAATTTCGACGTCCATTGCGCGCGTCTATTGTTTAGGTCACCAACATTTTATCTTTACGTTTGAATTTCTTCGTTTATTATTTCCCGGTACTTTTGTGCTGTTTATTTCGTCTAATTCATATTGAGGGAAAGGGTGTAGGTGATGTCTGTCAGCAATTGTGCAACAGAGTCTTGAAGTGACAGAAAGGGAAAGACTGCTGTCAACATTTAGATCGATTCTGTAATCTATGGAGATTGCAGGGCAGTTCATAGTCATAATATTATTGGACTATTTTAAGTAACCATGGCTAGCTTGCCGGTAAATGCAGTCGTTGGTTTTGGACTTAAACGCGGCATGGACTTGAGACAGACTTTGATGCAGCGGAATGTGAGCGCTGATGTGTTGTTAGGCTATTCAAAGCATTCTCTTGAGGGGGATTTGAAAGCAGTATTTGTGTGCTGTTGCTGGTTCTAACATGGGCTCTTATCAGAATAGGCTATGACCTCCTAAATAAAGTTAAAGAACCATGGATTTTATCTTTTCCATTCTGATTGTTGCCAAGTAAGGAAGTGTGACAAGCAAGTAAATCCGATACAGGTCATATCGGAATTCATGCGACATTTACGTCACTCTAGATCCATGTTCGTCACAATTCTGCACTCATAAGAGTTACTTCAAAGATTTTACATACCCGACGTTATCAAGACAGTTGGGAAAGCTAGTCAGTGGAAGGACAGTGATGTCAAAAGACAGAACTCATAAGTATTACAGTGACAGCTCTATATTCAAGCAAAACATGAGGGTTCATATCATAGATGTTTAAAAACTCTGCTCTCTTTTTAAAGGGTTAGTTCACCCAAAAATGAAAATTAAGTCATTAATTACTCACCCCCATGCTGTACCAACCCCGTAAGGCCTTTGTTCGTCTTCGGAAAACAAATGAAGATATTTATGATTAAATCTGAGAGGTGGATCACTGCTACATAGGCTGCCTAAGGGAATGACACTTGACGGCCCAGAAAGTCATTAAAGAAAATGTTTAAATATTCCATGTCACAACAGTGGCTCAACTATAAGTTTATCAAGCGACGAGAATACTTTTTGTGCGAAAAAACAAACAAAAATAACGACTTTATTCGACTATTCCTTTTCTTCCTTGTAGGCCTGAAACGAGACTTCAAGAGATTTCCACGACGCATGCGCGAGAACTTAACTGAAGTAGTTGAAGGAGATCGCAATTCTCGCGCATGCGTCGTGGAAATCTCTTGAAGTCTCGTTTCAGGCCTACAAGGAAGAAAAGGAATAGTCGAATAAAGTCGTTATTTTTGTTTTATTTCCGCACAAAAAGTATTCTCGTCGCTTGATAAACTTATAGTTGAGCCACTGTTGTGACATGGAATATTTAAACATTTTCTTCATTGACTTTCTGGGCCGTCAGGTTTCATTCCCGTAGGCAGCCTATGGAGGAGTGATCCACCTCTCAGATTTAATCAAAAATATCTTCATTTGTGTTCCGAAGACGAACGAAGGTCTTACGGGGTTGATTACTCATGCTGTACGCATGGGGGTGAGTAATTAATGACTTAATTTTCATTTTTGGGTGAACTAACCCTTTAAGTATCATCGTCTTTGTTTTTTATATTGCCTGCACAAATCTGTTTTTTGTGCATATCCGATTAAAATCCGATCAGGATCAGAGCAAGTGGGAACGGTGAAAAATCACATGAAATGCGATTTTTACAAATTCGTTTCGAGCTACATTCACATTGGTTAAAAATCCTATTCAAATCTCATTTCTGGAAATCAGTTTCAGTCTGATCAGATTCCGCGTGGTTTATGTAACTTTCTCAAGCCAGATGATGTTATAGGAAACATGCTGAAAGTCACTGCAGAAACAAGGTTGTGTTACAAAGTGCCCGACGAGCAGAAAATAACAATATAACGGAGACATGTTTTGAAACCGGCAGTGTAACACTGCGGCAAGGACGAAGCGGAGAGAGAATCCAAATGCAGCACTACTTTAATAAAACAAACAGGTAATTGACAGGACATGGAGCTCCGGACAGGAACCAGGAACAAGGAACAGCTACAAGCAACATCAACGACCGACAAACAACAACTGAAACACAGAGGTATAAATACACAAGCAGACAAGCTAAACAAGATAACGAGGGGGCGCGGTTAATCCGAGACACCTGGGGAGACTAATCAACAAGACAAGGAACACCTGTGGACAATAAGCAAACAAATAACAAAATGACAAGACACATGGCAGGATCATATGACAAACAGGTAATCACGTGACAGACAAGAACAAGACACAAAACCCACACCGTGACATAGCGCCCCAGTCAATTATTTTAGATCAGGTTCCAATTGGATAGACAAATAATCAGATTTGGACTGGCAGTGTGAACGAAGCCAATCCGTAGCCGGATCTTAGCAATAAATCTGAATTGAGCACTAAGGCTTGCAGTGTGACTGTAACAAAAATATCCCCATAAAGATGGCAATATCTGAAAAACTTGTCCTTGTAGGGACATTTTTTGGTTCCCATGAGGAAAACTGCTTAAAAATCATGTTATTTGAAAATGTGAAAACGCAGAAAGTTTTCTGTGATGGGTAGGTTTAGATGTGGGGTTAGTTTAAGGGGATAGAATATACAGTTTGTCCCCATTAAACATGAAAACCCAATGTGTGTGTGTGTGTGCACGCGTTATAAGCTTCAGTGAGGAATTGACATTCAAATTGATTGTCTGTTGGAGATGAAAGTAGTGGCACTCTGGTTCAAGATGGTTGGTTTTAGGAGCCTGATGTTGATGAGGTGAGAGAGGCAGAGAGAGATAGAGCTGTGAACACAAGGGAAATAAGGGAAGAAATCAGACTCTGTCAAGGGAGGGCAAAAGCGCTGACATGCTGTGTGTTCTTTGTTAATGTCTGAGAAAAAAGTGTCATGTATTTCCAGCATCTACTCCTTCAAGAACATCTTTTCAGAACACACACGTTTCCAGATTCATTAGTCACGTTGTGTTTTTTTTTACACACTTGACCTCTGATCCTGTGCACTCTTCCCACTGTGACTCTGGCATGTGTTTGTGCGACTGACGTTTCTGATGACAGTCTGTGTGTGTGTGACTAATGCAGTCCTGACTGAGAAGAGTAAATTCATCAGATACACCAGATAGGGTCATCTACCACTGGACCTTGTCTTGATAGTTTTCACACAATTCTCTCACACACACACAACTTCATAGTTACATGTCCAGGTGTTCTAGAGGTCTTACAGCAAGAACAATTTACATATTTGAGGTAAATTGTAGTATTACATTTGTAATATCGGAGACAAGCGAATATGTAAGTTAAGATACGTACGTTTACAAAAATAAATCACAGTTTTTATTATTATAGGAGCTTTCATTCATAACAGCAGGAATCATTTACAACAAATATATATCAATGCATAAAATGAAAAGAAAAATTTCAAGCATGCGTTTTGGACCCAAAAATGAAACAGATGTTTTAAAGCACCAAATGATGCCCTGCTGTGTTTTTATATTGTCAGTCTGACCTTGCATTTTAGCGCAGTGTGTGACACCAGAACATGTGTTCATTTAAAAAAGGATGTCCTGATTTTTCTGGCCTGTTTTATACTTTTGATTTTGAAAATTATCATTATGTTTATGAATTGGAAATAGTACTGCATGAGCATGTCTGTAATTAAGAATTTGTGCATACTGCATGTTTGTCTATTTACTGTTATTTTGTTAATCCAGTCTGCTGATCTCCATCAGCAACAGCAACTTCCTACAATACAGCATGATCACATTGCACTTATAGGTGTGTAAAACATAATATCAACACACACAAATTGTAGCTAAACTTTCACACAATAACAAGAAATTAAAAATTGGCATGAGGACATTTTGCATAGAACATTGTAGTGGTGCTTTTCCTGTGCAAATGTCCCAGCTGTCATGCTAAAGGGTTGATTTGTGGTTGCTAGGGTATTGCCATGTGGTTTCTAAGGTGTTCTTGGTGGTACTAGGGTGTTTAAGGAGGTTCCCAGGGTATGTTTGCTATGTGGTTACTATAGTGTTGTTGATTGTTGCTATGGCATGCTGTGCAGGTAATAATGTGTTCTGGATTGTTGCTAGACCATTGCTATGCTAATTATTGGGTATTTTGCTGGTTGCTAAGGTGTTTCTGTGCAGTTTGGCTATCCCAAGTCATACAAAAGTGTACACCCAAGTCTTTGATATGGCTCAAGTCTACAGAACTGTATCGGCAGGTGAATATTGTAAATCAAATGCTTTAGAAAAGAAGTAGCAGACCAGGCTGCATGGTTTAAAGGCCCAATGAAGTGCCTTGGAACGTGCAGCTTTGTATGATGCGTTGACGTAATTTCCACTGAAACAGGAAGCTAAGGCAGGACATATTTAATGGCTCCTCCCCCTTTACAAATAGCCAATAGCGTTTAGTTTACCTCACAGTATACATTTCGTACTTGACAGCACCATGGAAGCGAATCTGAGCACTGATGATGCGTTGGATTCAAAAGTAGTGGTGTGAATAAATTCTAGACATTTCATTCTTAAAGGGTTACTTCAGGATTTAGCATTAAGCTTTGTATCAGTAGAAAACCAGTTGTATTTTCGAATTACCGTGCTTCCCCCCCCCCCCCCCCCCCCCCCCCTTCTACAGCCATCTTTCTGTAGAAGCTAAGCTAACAGGCTCTTGCCTCTTGGTCTGTGTAGAAAAATTGTATAGTAGGCTAATCACGATGGCGGAAGGTAGTTTTGAAGTTGAAATGGCAGAAGGTGATTTCAAAGATCTGTTGCGAAAATCTGATGCTCGCGGCTACCTGTACGAGCCGCAATACAGCGATAAACAGTTTCGGGAGATGGAGGAACAAGAGGCGGCCGGAGCGAGACCTGAGCGCGGCCAGACTCGAGCTGGTGGTGTCAATGCTCTCGCTGTGCGCCTATGGAAACAGATATAGAGTCCTATTGTTGTCAAGAATCTCAGCGATGCCATTTTCTTCTGGCCGAGATCGCTGAATCCCCAGAGCTTTGAGTGTAAAGGTGTTAATATTAATTATTTTTTAAATTAAAAGTTATAACTCACATTGGTTGTGGTTCTTTTTATAAACCTTTAGTGTTACTAGAGTATGGATTAGCCTAGATAATGTATTAGCTTAGAGAAATAGTGATTTCAATTGGAGGAAAACATGAAATGCAGAGCTACTAAGTTACTCTGTTGACATGGTCTTGCCTTGCATCATATTTTTAATGTGAAAGTCTAAGTTGTGTTATATACATTAGGCTAGTACATCCCAGTACAACGCAATTTAGCACCATTTCGATGGAAATTTATCAAATAACTTACGATGTATCAAAGCAAGCCTAGTTGTATCCATTTTTCGGATTCTGCCGCCTGTAACCGGTAGGCGTGGTTTGGGAGTGGCCTCGTAAGGGCAGCAAAGCAAGTGCATTCTGGGAGTTGTTGTCTTTCAGCCACATGAGTAAAAAATACATTTTCTGCCTTTTCTCAGTCTAGAATGCTTCAATTTCAAAAAATAATTTCACATTTCTACTATATAAATGACCAATATTAAATACACATTCATCTTCCCAGAGGTGAAGTATCCCTTTAACCAACGTACAGTTTAATTAAAACGGAATAAAACTCGAGCGTTTGAGCAACCGAACACACCTCTCCAACCCATATTGCTCCGTGATGTGTCAACGGTAGTGATGTCCGGTTCGTGAACGAACCGTTCTTTTGAACCGGTTCTTTTTAGTGAACAAGTCAAACCAGTTCACCAAATCAAACTGAATCGTTCAAAACAGTTTGCGTCATGAGTCAGCGCTGATCCACAGTTTTCTATTTCTAAAGTTACTCACTTTCGGACGTGCCCTGACAGTCACTCCGACTCGAAATAAACCAATATGTTACTCCGGTAACTCCGACAGTTCACTGAACTGCGACAAGTTGTGCTGAGAGAACTGATGAGCGCGAACAGCTGATACTGAGCATTCGTGTACTACCGAATTTCAGTGAGCCTTTATGCTATCATACACATTTTATTGAACAGTGAGAAATAATCTATACGTCCCAAACGTCAATATTTTAAGAGTGGTTAGATCAGCGAAATTTCACAGAAAGGCAAAAATGGTTCATTGGAGGACAGCTCATACAGGAGTCACTTTCAAACCAAGCCAGTTAATTCACTTGACCAAATTCCTAATTGCGTTGATTGCTATTGAAATAACTCTAAATGCGACTGCACCTTTATAAATTTGTCAATTATAGTATCCACAATATTAATGGTGATGCTCACTAAGCATCCTTAAAGAAAGGGATATATAGAGAGAAAATTATTTACAAATATTGCAAAATCTTATTACTCAAGTATAAGATTTACATATAGTGTGAAGAAAAAGGCCCATAGTAAAGGCCTGAGAGATGGCGAGAAGAAAGCAGAGAAGTATTAAAGTTGATGTGTTTTTATGAGGTGTAGACTGTACCTTATGGAGCTCTAAACAGGCCCAGCTGTAGCGGGATCTTTTCTGGATCGCACAGAACCCCTGTAGAAACAGATCCACAGAATCATGTACATGTGTGTACACCCCCTGTTGATTTGCCTTCACATGAACAAACACTGTCTCATTTGAAGCCAGGCTAATTTGCTGTTTCATGGCTCATATTTTTTGAAAGTGAGTATTTTGGCACAAGTGCTCGCAATGTCTTACTCAGCTGCCTGATGTTTCCTGTTTATCATACAAGTAAGTCCCTCTCTCTGTTTTTTGTTGACTTTCGTTCTTCCTCTCTCTTTTGTCCAGATAACAGGATGATTAAAGTGAACGGGACACGGGAGCCTCTTGAATTTAAATCCTATCAGTGGTTTGGAGCCACAGTCAGGACCCACAAAGGCAAAGTGGTGGTAAGTGATGCTCAGGAACCTAACCCATTTAAAGACCATTTGCAGTCATCCTCATGCTGGACGCATGCTTCCATGCGTTCATAGATGTGGTTGAAATATAGCTGCCCATCAATGGGGTTAATGTTATTTAATAGCACTGCATTAGTGTTTCATTCATGAATGCATGGGTGCCAGAATCAGAGTTTCATTCATGAATGCATGGGAGTGTTGTTATGTGGAAATGTTTTGATAGGGAATGTGGCTCTGTCCCGTTACTGAGGGGGTTTTGGAAAATGTTGATTTGAGGTTGACCATGCAAGGTGGAGAACTGCTGATGTTTGAAAGAAATAGGCCAGAGTTTTTACATGAGGGGAGGCACTGTGCCCAAAGGTGACTATTGTTCTCCAAACGATCAAATACTGAAACATTTAACTCTTTAAAATGATTTTATTCAGAAAATTACACAAGACAGACTTTTTTTTCTATCTCCAGCTCAGTCCCAAGAACTGTCCCCAGTCCCATCTTTACGTTTGACCTACATCTATAAGGGCTGCTATTTACAGTAACGTGGTGCTTGTGTGTTTCTGTAGGCCTGTGCTCCCCTCTATCACTGGAGGACAGTGAAGGTCAGCAGTGAGATGGATCCAGTGGGAACCTGTTATGTGGCTGTGCAGAACTTCAGTGCCTATGCTGAGTATTCACCTTGTAGAACCAGTGAGTATTTTTCTCACACACACAAAGAGAAGCAAACAATGACACAGAACCAGTGAGCATGCAGTTAACTTTAACTAGAAACATGTTTTTTAAGCTTTACTAAAGTTTAGATCAGTTTGTTTAGAGCAGAAACACATTCCCATCGTGCTTTGCGGTAGGGATGCACCACCAAGTCCAATAGTTCTGTTATTACAGTAGTCGACTTGTTGGGTCAGGGTCTACTAAATATGCTTCTGTGCTTGTTCAATAACAATAAGGTGAAATTTCCTGTTCACATTTGTGACCCGATCTGGCGAAATGAGTCGGAAGTCGCAACGTTCCATTTTAAGATATGGGCCGATTATGTGGAAAAACAATGAAATAATAGATTTTTTTTTTTGTTGATAATTTCAAAGAACAGACATTCAAAAATAATCTCCCAAAGTTTCGTAGTCCAGATAATTGAGTAAAGGTATTTAAATTACTATTAAAGTGTACAAAGTTTTACTAAATTCGCTGGAAATGAACATTGCTTTTCTCAACTCCTATCTCACCTCTGAGCATTTCCCGGGTATCCCCTGAAACGTCACTATCTCTGCTCTCCTAATGGTGTTATACGTTGTATAGAACCAATCAAAAAGCTTAGAAATGTACACAAATGCTGATCATTTGTCGATGGGAAGCCGTTTCGACTGACCGGCACGCGATTGGTTCAGCCACCCTCCTGTCAGACTCGCAGCGAGCGCTCTGTGTAATAAACAAGCTAGCAGATCTCCTCAGAAAGATTAAATATTATTAATTTGAGAAATGTCGCTGTCAAAAGAGAGCAAAGTTGCCAAAGCGTCATCAAGCCCCCTGGCCATTGCACACTGAGTCCGCGTTTTTTTCATATGCGTTTTTTCGTATTGATTCGGTGGCTCCGAATTGTCAAAACACCATTCAAACTGCTTGCTACGGATGCGAAAAGCTTACTTTTTTTATATAACGGATGAAAGTTTCGTAGACAGTGTGCAAGCGTGATTGACATAACGTGAGGTCGATTTTTTTTTTTTTACGTGCGAAAATTTCGGATGCGAATTATAGATCTGTACAAAAATATCCGTGAGATTTGCCCAAAACCGCCAGTTGAGAAAGTAAGTTGTCCCTCTCCCTGCCCAGCTTAGAAGAAAAGAGCTGAAAGGTGAATTTAATGTCAAATTTGAATCTGAGTGAGTGTATTTACTGTGTATGGATGTGAGTGAGTGCAAATGTGAGTGAGTATTTATCTGCAAGGAGAATCCATTACAATGTGTTTGATTAACCCAAAATTTAACTGTTGGTATCTCCGTTATGAATTTGTTACACTGTTATTGTCAACTAGCCTACACAAAGATATGATTGCATAGACTAGCATTATTTGATCTCTGTTTCCTTGTCTCTCTGCCTCTCTCACTTTCTCTTACACACACACACACACACACACACACACACACACACACACACACACACACACACACGCGCACACACACACACACACACACACACACACACACACACACACACACCCTCTCTCTCAAGCAAATATGTAGCACCTCTGTTCAATCTTTCTGATTTTAGTAAATCTTTGTAAAAGGTACTTTTAAATTATTTATTCAAATAAAAACTTTAAAATAATTTGAGCTTCAGCCTGGTTTAATAGCATTTATATAAATATTAATGTAAGCTGTAAAATAAATAGTTTATCCCTTTAAATGCAATGGATTTTGAAAGATATCAACAAAAAAAGGGCAAAAAACTTTAAAAGCGATTTTCTCAGGTTTTCAATTGGAAAAAGAGGGCAGACGACCATAATTCAAATGTGTATATCTTCACAACCATTCAAGGCATGACTTTGACTAGGATATCATTTGAAAGCTTATGGTCTCCTCTTTCCATTAATACCAAAATCTAAATTTTGAAATTTGGGTCACTGTGACTCATTTTGCTGGATCAGGTCACATTTGTGTTCGAGTGTAGTGTGCATGTTTAAAAGTTTGGGGTCAGTCTTTTTTCTTTTTTGGTTCGAAAGACATTAATACTGATTGATTCATTTGAACAAAAGTGACAGTAAAGACTTTTACTAAGTCTATTTCAAATAAATGCTGTTCTTTTGAATTTTCTAATCATCAAAGAATTCTGAAAAAAAATGTCTCACAAAAATATTAGGCAGCACTGTATATTAGGCAACTGTTTTAAACATTGATAATAAGAAATGTTTCTTGAGCAGCAAATCAGAATTAATTCTGCAGGATCATGTGACATTGAAGACTGGAGTAATGCTGAAAATTCTGCTTTGCCATCACAGGAATAAATTTCATTTTAAAATATATTAAAATAAAGAACAGTTATTTTAAATTGTAGTAATATTTCACATTATTACTGTTTTTACTGTATTTTTGGTCAAATAAATGAAGCTTTGATACATCTGAGTGACCCTAAACTTTTGAAAGGTAGAGTAGTTGCATAACAGTTTTGTATAGTAAACCGTAATGGTCAATTATATTTGGAATTATTTAGCACTTAAAATAGCATGAACCCAGAATACTTTTTCACAAAGTACATTATAAGTGTACCGTGCTGGTGCTGCGGACATCTGAGATGGGCTGGGTTCATTTAGCGTGTTCATATACAGTACAAGCCAAAATTCTTGCATACCACCCTGAAATGAATCAAGTGCTGCCCAAAGGCTGCCAGAAACTATAGGCCAGTGGAACATGACTGCTTTTGGCAGTGTTCGTTGCAACGCAAATAGCATGAACCTGTGTAATGAAGATATTACTGTACATCTTCCTCAGCTGCACAGATTATGCAGTGCTGGACTTACCAGAAACCGCACCTAGAGTACTGAGTGTTTTGACTGATTTAAGGCCCGGGTATACTTCATTTTCCACGTTCCGCTCTGTCTCGTGCACAGTTGAGCGCGCAAGCCTTTCAAAGTATACTCCTTTGGCTGCAAAAATTGGATGTTCGCGGACCCTCTCGATAATGGAAATTATATCACACAGGACAGTGTGCGAAATGCAGACAGCCAGAGTACACTCTGGGCTTTACTGTACATATAGTTACATATAACTAGCCGATTAGTTTTCTAGATGACTAGCCGACTAGTAAAAATGAGTAGTTGTGCCAGCCCTGATTTTCACACAGAATAACAGATGCATCTGCTGCTTCTCGGCCTGTGCACGTTCCTGCCCATTTGTGCCAGTTGGCATGGCAATCATATCCCCTGCTGTAAACAGAAACCAAAGGGGAAACTCACATGTTTGTTTTGATGTAATTTCCTGCTTATTTCCTGTACTTTGAGTTCTCATTCACCGTTAAGGGTAGTTGATCAATTTACTCTGATTTTTTTGCCGTCACATTCACACTGAAACAGTCTGTATTAACAGTTAGTGTAGAGTGAAGTGGTATATTAATAATGATATCTGTGCCTCATCTGTTCAGAGGGAAAGTTATTTTATGGCATATGAGGCCATAATGACTGTGAATTACTTCCCTGATTCTTTGTCAGACATTTTCAAGTGCCAGCCATCTCCCTGGCAGGTCAGCTAGGAGTCCTTGCCAAGGCACAGGGCAGGGACACTCTGCGTTGATATTATCCAGCTTGTGTTCGCTATGGACTAGACACACTCATGCATGTGTACACAGACACATTTGAAAAGACCGTGGTGTTGAGTAAGTGAAATACTAGGCAAAGTCTGGCAGAGGAGTGAAAGAAGAGAAACAGAGATGGAATGAGAGAAAGAGTTTATTGTATTCCAGAGAACATGCTGTGGTTGGGATTTGGAAGTGATGTTATGCCTCATTAACTCACACCACCTACTGTACAACATATTATATCAACACTCACAGGACATAACTTACTGTACATAATATTTCAGCATGTTCCTGGATTAACACCCTTTATTTTTTTTTTGGCCTGGAACAACATTCCTATCCTCCAATCAGATTTTAGGGTTAGATTTTGGCCTGGACTTTTTCTGATTTTAGATAGAGATTGGTTATGGTTGGGATTGAGATTAATCGTAGATTTAGGACCATAGTTGCCACTTCATTTTATGAAGAAATTTGTACAATTTTGGAAGATTTGCCCAGATGTGTGAAATGAATTGTGATGTTATGAAATGGCAGTAAGCTCATGAATATGAATAATATTATGCTTAATTACTGAATATTTAGAAAAAAAGATCAATACATTCAAATTTAGACCTCATATTTACATCTCATTCAAGAATAATAAGAAGTGTAAACTTCTGAACGTTTCATTGCATCCCTTCATCCATTTACATAAATATTTTACATATTTGTCTTTGAAGTGCTGGAACTTTATGTACTCAGGCATATCTTAATGACTTGTTTTACTGAGGTTGCTCTGATCTTTGTAGATAACCCGGACCCCGAGGGCCAGGGCTTCTGCCAGGCGGGCTTCAGTGTTGATTTCACTAAGGTAACAAATCTCCCTCCTTAAACATATCTGTGTATTTCATCTTTATGGTTACTTCCTTTATGGTTACTTCCTATGTGACATAATGTCCTTATTTTTTGTTAAAAATCTTGAAAAACAAAAAAAAATGAAATTCATATCACTTTGACCCTTCATCCAATCAGGAAGAGAGGGCTGATTCCTTTATGTTCATGCCTTATTTCTTTAATCTCTATTACTCGCTCTTGTGTGTTACATTTATAGCACACATCACTGTTGTAAGTCTCTTAAAAGACTGCTGCACAAGCAAACACACATTTCTACCTCCTCATTTCTACCTTCTCTCCTAGTTCCTCACTCATTTATTTCTCCTCCTTTCAGGAAGGGACTCTGGTTGTGGGAGGACCAGGGAGTTTCTACTGGCAAGGTGACACACTTCTCCTTATTATTTTCTCATCATTCCATCCTTTTACAGATTCTCTCTGAGTGAGATTTGTAGACACAAGTCTCTCATATCCCAAACTCACAGTCTCACAGGAGCCCAAGAATCTTAGCTCCGTCCAACAAACTGACCAGGCTGACCCTTCCTCCACCTTCAGAGCAAAATAACAGACACTCAGACAGATGACACGTCACCTCCCATGAGCCCCGTTAGCAAAATAATCAGGGATTATCTCAGTGTGTTAGCGCTACCATTGCGGAGTCTGTTCAGCCAATCAGAGCTCCGCGTTCCTCAGTGAAGTGTTCTGTCACAGTTCACTCATCACAGATGGGTCAGTAATGGCGGTAATATAGCGGTTGTGATAATAGAAGACTGGTCGAGGTCAATGAGCTGCTCTTTTTGGTCAGTGGCTTTAGTGTTGGCTCACAGTTAGAGCTGTAATCATCGCTTTTAAGCTCCAGTGACTGCAGGGTAATGAACGCCTGCACTTTCTCACTTTTATACATTCTGCTCAATTAACAATGAAGTACATTTAATGAGAATGCAGAGATCTGTACACCTGCATTTGTTTAGCAATGTTTATGTTTGGGATAGAACAGTTTGGGCATTTTGAGACTCAGCATCAACTCATCTGGCTGATTAACAAGTTGAGTGTATTCAATATCTACATACAGCTTTATTAATGCATTGAATGTGAATTTTGAAAATTATTATTTTTTAATTTATGTATTTTTAAACACTTTAAATCAATAAAATCCTAAAGTCTGGACATTTCTATAATGGAAATATTTTTTGTTCCACTCTAATAATAATAATTGACAGCCTCTCTTAAGGCAATGTCTATAAAATATTTTTTTTTTTTTATCAATTATTGTTACAGTCAATTACTTTTTATCTCTTAATCCTGAATGACTGACTGAATAAGTTATAGAAATGATGTGTCAAATCCAAAAGATGTGGGAGAGCTTATGTATTGCTTGTAGAGAGCAAAAAAATCTCAAATTTTCACTTCTTAAAAATCTAAAATAGAAAAATAAATAAATAAAAATGTGTGGAATGAATGTTTGGCCCTAACTAAATGAGGCTCAGTTAAATATTTTGTGGCCGGATGTATATGTGATTGTTTGTGTCTGAATTTGGAACACTATGCTAGATGTTGATTGTTGTGTAATTGCAGTCATATGTTAAGGTATGAAAACATATGAGCTCAATCTTTAGACCCCACACAGACTCAGAGTTACAGTTCTTAATAAATACTGGGTTCCACATTACGTCTCACATGTGTTATTGGTTTTTGATTGTAATGGAGAGACAGATGACTAGAGATGAGACAAAAAATAGTGTCAGACACATGGCCTCTCTCTCTCTCTCTCTCTCTCTCTCTCTCTCTCTCTCTCTCTCTCTCTCTCTCTCTCTCTCTCTCTCTCTCTCTCTCTCTCTCTCTCTCATATACTTCATGCTGTGGACAAATACTAATGCATTATAAGTTATGACCTGCCACTCGCTCTCCCTCCTCTCCTCTATTCCCACGCTCAGTCCATCTTAACCTTTGCCTTTCATAATTTTTTTTTTTTTTGAGGAAGGACAAAAAATTGAGAGGAGTACCACTTAAAAAGTACCACATGTTGTGTCATGTATCCACAAAACAAATGCAAGTTAATAGAGACACATGCACAGTGCACACACAGACACATAGCTAAACACACATATTAATAGAGATTAATGGTTAGGGTTCAGGTCAGGCTGTAGCCTGGTAGTAAATGAGAGTAATGTGTGTATGGAACTTGAACAACAAAAAGAGAGAAAATATCTCTTTCTCTCTGTCTCTCTCTCTCTTGCTTGCTTTATTCACCATGTCAAATTTTAATTTGTGAGGCGAACTTGCTTTGTGTTTTTTTTCCTCAGAGCTTGTGTAATGGCCCTGTAGATGGTTGTAGATTGACAAATATGAATGTTGTTAAAGCATTACAGTGAGGTTTTGACACAATTTGCGAGATAAATTGTGTCCACTTTGTTTTAATTTTGGTCTTTCTGCCATCCTTGGACCAAAGCATCAATTATTGGGTCATTCTACAATAGCGCTGGTATTTCCAAAGGAAAAATCTTTCCAATATAAATCTCATCAAACCTATATTATACCCATTGTGCTATATACATTTTTTTTATTATTATTATTATTCAATTCAAGGTCACACTAATTAATCTTAGAATAAAAAATAAAAATAGGAAGATATTACAAAAACAAACAGCTATAATAATTCATCTTAATATGGTTGTATAATTAACTATCAATAATTTAAATATATATTTTTTTTAAATTAAGAAAAAAATTGTGTAAAATGAGAAACACCAGATCTTTTCACTTGAAAGAATGTCACATGTAGAAACTCATGACCATTATCCTATAAGTTTATTTCATTAAAATTCATTTTATGAAATATTGCATTAACATTATTGACATTAAAGGAAGAAGAATATATTTTTAGTTCATATGGTTTTCTGTAGTGATTTTGTACATTACAGTTTGATGTTTTGCCATTGAAAAAATTTGTAATGACATCTGCCACCACAATTGTACAAGTTTGTTTAATACACATTAACACACACTCACACAAAATCCGTATGTGAAAACTAATAGAATTGAATAGAAATGTGTATTTGTGTGTTCAGGTCAAGTGATCACTGCAGGAGTTGCAGAGATATTGAACGGCTATTCCCTGAAAAATATCCTGCGCAAAGTTCAGGGAGAGAAGCAGACTGTGGCTGCATCAGACGCATATGATGACAGTTACCTAGGTAAGAGACGTGTCTGTGTGTTTGCCTTTGAAAGGTAAAGATGCTTTATGGGACACCAGCGATTTGCTTGAGGCCCTGTTTATGGGTCACGGGAACCGGCCCTCTGGCAATTTAATAAACACGCGTGCACATGAACACACACAAGCTTTTTTTGTGAATGTTGAGGTAACCTTGACCCTCTGTCCCATAGCTCAGTTTGGTGCTGAGTTTTTGCCTTCTGATAACATTTACATCTGGAACTGCAGACCTCAATACACACACACACACATACACAAATTCAAAATCCTATGAGCATTTTCCCTCATGTATTGTAAGTAATCATCATCACAGCTGGAATGTCATGATAAAAGTGCAATCAATAATAAAATGAAGAGATAAAGATAACATGAGTAAACATAATTTTTAAACTGACCCACTTTGGTTTGCAGCAGCAACTGTTTCTCTCAGTGTAGTGTCTCTGGTTTTCTTATGCTCTCTCTCTCTCTGTGTGTGTCTTTTAGGGTACTCTGTAGCGGTTGGAGAGTTCACAGGTGATTCTGAACAAGGTGAGAACTTCTAAAGAGGACATAATATGCTTTTTTACACATTCTTTAATATGCAATGTTACTGTTTGAGCATGAAAAAGTCTGCAAAGTTAAAAGCACAAAGTCTAAATGGAGTTATTCTCTATATCAGTAAGCAAGCACCGTTTCTGAACTCTCTGAAACGTTTTATTCTGGGAACATGAAATTTCCGGTTATGGTAAGGGGCATGACATTTTTGAAACACGCTCAAAACTGTTGACCAATCATAACACACTGGTCCTGCCGACCAATCAGAGCAGATTGCGCTTTTCAGTAGAAGGGGCTTGAAAAAGAGGAACTAAGGCCTCGTTCACACTGCAGGGGCTTAATGCTCAATTCGGATTTTTTTTTTTTAAAAATGTGATTTTTTTGCAAGGCAGTTCACATTTCCAATTAAATGCGACCTTTTGTGATCTCCTGTGTGAACGTGACATGACCCAGAAATGACCCGCATGCGCAGAAGAGTACTCAACGGTCAACGACGTCACTTGTTGTTTGCGGAAGTAGCTAAACATGGATGTCAACAGTGGAGCTCGTTTAGTGATAATGCGACCTGGCCGTTCAGATTGAAGTCTCATTTCAAAAGATCGGATACATATCGGATTTGGACCACATACCCAAGTGGCCTGGGTTGCATTTGAAAGATCGGATCTGTGTCGTTCAGACTGTCATGAAAAGATCAGATACAGGTCGCATAGGGACAAAAAAATCAGTGTGAACGTAGCCTAACCCCGAAAATCCACTGGATCCATCTGCGGCGCAGAACGTCAGCGCCACGTTTTTAATGCGTCCCTAGCTCTGCGTCAAAGTCCACTGGAAGCGTCTCAGACGCGTTTCAGCAGTGGAGCGTTGGTGACTTCTTTTAGTCTCCACAGGGTGTTTTATTTTGAAAATCTACCGGATCCTCATGCATTTCTATGTCTGACTTCCTGCCCGGTACGATGTGCTCTGTGCTGCTTGACGCGGCAAGCGGCGAAAATAGAACTGCTACCTATTCTCTGAGGAGCAGCGCAGAGAGACGCTTCTGAGACGCGCCGCGTCCGCAGCTGGTGGACTTTAGAGCATTGACTATAATGGCCGCGATTAGCTCCGGCATCCGCGACGCTGACGTTCCGCGCCGTAGACGGATCCAGTGGATTTTAGGGGTCAGAGAGGGAAGACACACAAAAAAGAAAATGCTGTCATCGTTTACTCCCCTTCATGTCATTCTAAACCTATATGACTTACTTTCTTCTGTGGAATAAAAAATATCCCATTGGGTATTTGTTTTTCATATAATAAAAAGTGTTGTTTTGGACCCCATTGACTTTCATTGTGGGGACAAAAATATTCTTCAAAATATCATCTTTCGTCAGTTTGTCATATAACGTAATGCTTGGGTTGAGTAGCAGGACTCTATCTCAGACACATAAACAAACTTTTGCATCTTTTGTAGAGTTTGTGTATGAATACAAGTGTATGAGCGAGAGAGAGAACTATGTCTGTGTGTGGTTGTTGTGTGGATTTCTTGCTTGCTTAGCTTTGATCGGACCCTTCAGCCTCAGACCATAATTACAGAGCCCCCACAGGATTCTGTCCCTGATATGCCACCCAGTGACAAACAGCCTGTCTGCAGTCTGTCATCCCTCCCTAACACACACGTGCACCCACATCGACTCACAAGCAATCATTAGCATACCTATCCATCAGACAGTACCATTCTGCAAAACTCTGCATCTTATTTACTAACCGCCCACAATTCAGCTTAAGGCGAGACATTACAGGTAAAAACACTGTAGTGAGATTTTGGGCTTTTTGGGCTTTTATAAATCGCTTTTTTCAGATTGGTGGAAAGAAAAGATCAAAAATACACTTAAGCAGCACTTACATACACCACACTTTACAGTTTAATATCTTTATAATGAAGGTGTTTACTGAGGGAGTCTATACATTTTATTTCTTAAAATATGGTAAAAAAAAAATTCTGGCTATTGACAGTATGCTGATTCACTGCTGATTTATGGAGTGATAACAAAAAAGGCACTTGTGCCTAGCCAGAAATTCTCAGTAAAAAAGTGGGAAAATGTTTATTATTTTACAGGATGGCATTTTGCTGTCTGTATATTTTACAACTTATAACTCTATATTTCATTAAGTGATATAATGTCAAAATACTTAACTTCCAAAATCTGCTTTTACCTTAAAGGGCACCTATTATGCAAAATTCACTTTTACATGGTGTTTGAACATAAATTTGTGTTGGCAGTGTGTATACACAACCACCCTATAATGATACAAATCCACCCAGTGCTTTTTTTTTATGTCCATAACTCATAAGCAGTGTCTCAGAACAAGCAGTTTTCAGATTCTGGGCAATGTGACGTACTTTTGCACAAGCCCCTCCCACGACTGTTGACTGACACTCCAGTTTTAGCATAGACCCACCCTGAGTGAGCTGTACGCACAGTCCGCCATTATTTCGACGACAGAGCAGCTGTAGACAAGAATGTCTTCTAAGCGATTTAGGTGTTTTGTTGTTGGATGTAAGAATGAACATAGCAGTCGTCGTTTACTCCCTACATCTGAGCTGCTGAAGACGCACTGGATTACTTTAATTTTTGAAGGGAATGCGACCCCATATAACGTTACGAATCATTTTACACCAGACTGCTTTGTGAACGAGGGTCCGTACAAAGCAGGCTTTGCTAAAAAGTTGTTACTCGAGGATGGATGTGTACCAACTGTTCATGATCCAGCTTACAGTATCTGGAGCGATACTGTTCACTATAGTAACGAAAGGGACAGCACACACTTCATTACAGTTCATCAGAGTTGTTTTACTGATAGGTTACCAGTTTATTAAACATCCACTGAAAAGGTCTGTATATATTTGTTTACTGTTAGCTGTAACAAGTGTTTTGTGTAATTCGCTGTGTATGTTGATGATAAAGCAAAGGAGAGAGAGTTTATGATAAGACTTTAATGTGCACTTTTTGTAAGTTACTGTTTTACTCAGCTCTTACGGTGATTTTCTGGACTAAAACAAATGCTTCATCTTGTGAAGTACAATAAACTTCATAAAACTAATCAGTACATTCTTGGCCATCATTCGGACGCGGTCCGCTACAACAGGCTTGTACTAATAGTGGATAAAAGCAAGATGGCAAATAAGTTATAACCGTAATTGAACTAAACTACACCTGTTCTATCACCGCACAGCATATATTCTGTCTCTGTAGGCATCATTGTCCGACTCTGGTTCGAACTGAACACCGTTACTGAGAGTTTCTGTTCTGATATTATCATTCCGTAAGATGAGATTGTCCCGACACTATAGCGCAAGCTCTTGAAGCTCCGCCCTCTTCTTGAAACGGGACTGGAGGCACCAGCTCACTTGCATTTAAAGGTATACACACAAAAACGGCGCATTTTGACACCCCCCAAAAATGGCAATTTTAACATGCTATAAAAATTGTCTGTGGGGTATTTTCAGCTAAAACACATACACACTCTGGGGACAGAGACTTATTTTACATCTTGTAAAAAGTGACATAATAGGTGCCCTTTAAAATTTATTTATAACCTACATAATAATACAGGTGGAACAAAAGAAAGTCGAAAGAGTTGTAACAAAATTGTTCAGTACATATGTGCTCTGATACTTGATTTGCACTATTCAGACGCTAAAACAACACAGACAGCATGCACAAATAAACAACGCTCTCCATGGTTTCAGTTCATTCTTCCCAGAATTCCCTCTCTGTCTTTCTCAAACATATGTTCTATCTGGTCTGGATTTGTGGTGAATCCAGAGAGGAGAGACATGCTGATCTCTTTTTGTCATAGTTTCATAAATGGGTTCTTGCTGTGGTGCACTTTGCGGTCAAAGGCGTCGGGAAATTTGAGGTTGTGGGGGGAAGGGTTGAGAACGAGTGGGGTGTGATGGGTCGAACGAGGCAGTTAGAAACGAGGCAAACTTTTGAATGGTCTATCTCCGATCTCAGTGGGTGGGACAGATATGACAGATAGACAGCCACAAACCCTCCTACCACATTACTATCTCCAAGATCATCCATCAGGCCTCAGACAGCCTCTGTCTCCTTCGCTATGTGTCATTTTCCCTTCTGTCTCTCTCTTCTAAATATTTATAATAAATGAGTGACTGACATGGTGTTGACAGAGAAGAGATTTACTACACTCACAAGTCTCACCTCACTGTTTTCCCCGAGATGCACTAGATAAGTGGTTGTGTGTGTGAAACATTCACTCATACACACTCTTCTCAAGACTGGAAAAGTGAATGTTTTATTATTGTTCTGAACTGAAGCACATCATTTGTTTCTTTAAACTCTGCTTGTCTAACATATATAAACCTGCTGGCACATATGTAAATATCTTGGGAAGGTATACTGTATGATTTTCTTATGTCCTTTATGCAGAACTGGTAGCAGGGGTTCCTCGAGGAGCACACAACTTTGGTTATGTAAGTATACATTCCTAAACATACTTTGTTTCCTGTGTTTCTGTCATGGTAAGACCAAGAATCAAAGGTCAGGGGTGAAGGTCAAGGGGGAAGGAAGAATGTGAGAAATGTTCGAGAGGTTATACACTTCATTTGTGTCAATTTAAGCATGTATTTATTCAAATAAACAAAGACAAGCTGTATGTTTTGCAAAGATGTATTCTGGTAAGAGTAAAACCTCTAAGTCACTTGTGTAAGTGGATGTGAGTTTCTCATCTGGATGTGATTTGAAGTCTTAAGAAGGAATTCCCAATTAGTGCTGTAGCATCTAGGACGTTGGGGTGTCCCCTTTGGCCCTCAATTAAACAGAATCATATTCAGCTGGATGGGTGGTTTGTGAAGCAGTGAATTTGGGACTTTTTTCACTGCATGTTTTATTCTTGGGTATTAGCCATATGTGGCTTTGTTTGATTTAGGATCTCAGTCATATGTGCCCCATAAAACATCCTCTAAGATCAATCTGGATGTAATTATTAGAGTGCTTGATGCCTAACATGAGGAAAATCACTCTTGTTTTGAACGGAGGTTAGGCATGTGGTCAGATACACAAGTCCTGCAGTACATCAGGGAATAATCCAGAATCATGACAATCTGTCATGAATGTAAAAAGTGTATTATGAGCAATAATATAATCAGACTTTTCTTTTTTAGGTGGCTGTGATCAATGCAACAAACTTGACATTTATTCAGAATTTTACTGGGGAGCAGGTGAGTGACTGTCCAACCTTTTCAAAGAGTTTTTTTTTTGGGGGGGGGTAACACTTTACAATGGTTTAATGGGACTAAAAGTAGTTTTTGAATAAGACACAGATCTTTTTAATAACTTTCTGATTCAGCAGAAGATATTATAGCAATTGTTATAGCAATGTGTCTCGTTTCTTTCTTTGTGTCACATTTCAATTTCATTTGATTTCGTATATGATTGTTTCTCACAGATGGCCTCTTATTTTGGATACACCATTGCAGTGACTGATGTAAATGAAGATGGGTAAGTCAACTTGGAAAAACAATCTCCAATGACTCCCATCCAAGGGGTGGTACTAATGAGTTGGTCTGCATTGAGTTCTTTCTTATGAAATCTGAGTTTTATCCCCATGTGTACGACTCAAAAGTGCACATTCCGTAGTCATAGTTATTAGATGTTCCTCACAGTCTGTCAGCACTGAAAAAAGTGCAGTGTTTATTTTGAGCTAATTTAATTGACCAGCTCTTGCTGTATTCAGTTCAGTACACTCAGGAGTATATAAACGATATAAATAGGACCATCCGTTTTTCTTCGGGGTTTGGCTTATTTAGACTCATGCATTACGCTCTGGTTTACCTGACCATTGTTTAAATGCTCGCATCGTCCAGGGGGGACATTTGATATATATAAAATTTGTTTCTAATTTGGTCTTATGAGGATACAAAACCTTGCTAACACATCAGCGCCAAAGCTCCTTCTCTTATGTCTGAAATGCTGACATGTGTTTATGCCATTAACTGAAAGGCTTCCTTACCAATGGTACATGGTTGAATACACAGTAAATCAGCAGTATACACAGAGAAAGGGCAGTTAAATGATAAACCAGCAATGACCAACGCACAGAGAGTGAATTACAGCTCATTACACTTACTGTATAGCTGTTGAAATGGCTCATTTGATGGAAACTGGGCCAATCAGTCTCTAGTGTTGAAGTCAATGTATCGTTTTTGTTATTTTGGCTACCAAATGCTGGAACGTATAAATCACAGGGATTTATTTTTAGATATCAAATAACACAACTTGGTTTTATATGTTATCTCAGATCTGAGAAGTCTTAGAAGTACAAATGTGAAATTTTCTATGTTCTCCACCATTTTTGTTGGTTTTAGTTCTGGTTATTCTCAGAATATTATTTATGGGCCTCTAAAAATGCAAAGAGGTGTTTGTATCAAATTTGTGCATTTATTTGTGCACACACAGGCTAGATGACGTGCTAGTTGGAGCCCCACTCTACATGGACCGTGAGTTTGAGAGTAAACCACGTGAGGTGGGCCGTGTGTACTTGTACCTGCAAAAGGACGTGCTTCTCTTCTCCCCTCCCATCACACTTACTGGAACGCACCTGTTCGGCCGGTATGGAAGTGCCATTGCCCCTCTTGGAGATATCAACCAGGATGGATACTCTGGTAAGTGTTCGTGCTAATGCACTTGTATTGTGTTGTATTGCATGTTTCAAGAGTTTTTTCAAGGCCAGAAGTTACAGAAGAGACAGAAGTTACATACACTCCCATTTCCTACTTTGCTTTTTTTGTGTAGGATATCCTGTCACTCTACCCACACACTTAAAATGTTCCGTTTTAACCCATTCGGGAAGTGTAAAATTAGTGATTTGTTGCCCTTGTCTGCATTTTCCTGTGACGAGTTGGGTGTGAACCACATGGTTCATATTCCCGTTGCTGGTCAACCAATATTATTGCAAAACAACCTTAAAGGGTTAGTTCACCCAAAAAAGTAAAGACAATGTTTAAAAAAGTCCAAGTGGTACTGTGTTCCGAAGATGAACGAAAGTCTTACAGGGTTGGAACAACATGAGGGTGAGAAATTACTGACAGAATTTTCATTTTTGGGTGAACTGACATTTGTTTGAGTGACCTTTTAACATCCAGACAAGTTCATTGGCATTCTGCGCAATCTCCATGATGGCATGATGGCCAGCGTCAGAGATCAGCAAGAACTCTCTGATCCGTTCCCAATCACAAACGGGGTGAAGCAAGGCTGCGTTTTAGCGCCAACGCTCTTCAGCATGGTGTTTTCTGCCATGCTGCAAGACTCATTCCAAAATGACAACACTGGGATTAACTTCATCTACCGTTTTGATGATGGGCTATTCAATCTGCGGAGGATGCAAGCCAAAACTAGAGTGGAAGAAGTCACTGTTCGAGAACTCTTGTTTGCTGATGATTGTGCTCTGGCTGCTGGCTCAAATAAAGATCTACAGGACAGTATGGACCACCTCTCCTCAGCTTGCAACAATTTCTGCCTAACAATTAGCACAAAGAAGTCCTATACCAACCTGCTCCTGGAAAACCCTATACTGAGCCAACCATCTTTGTGAATGGGCAAAAGCTTTCAGCCGTTGACAAGTTTATTTACCTTGGTAGTACACTGTCTGGTGCTGTGCACATAGATTATGAAGTCAACATCAGGATTGTCAAGGCCAGTGCAGCCTTTGGACGTCTACATGACTCGGTATGGGAAAGGACTGGCATCAAGCAGGAGACAAAATTGAAGGTCTACCGGGCTGTTGTTTTGCCAACTCTTCTCTATCGGTGCGAAGCCTGGACAGTCTATCAGTGCCATGCCAAAAAAACTGAATCATATCCACTTGAGCTGTCTGAGGAAACTGCTGAGGATCAAGTGGCAAGACAGAATTCCTGACACGGAAGTCCTCAGCAAGGCAAATATCCCCAGCATCTACACCATGGTTGCGATGGAACAGCTTAGATGGACTGGTCATGTGACTAGAATTTCTTATGTGAGACTTCCAAAACAAGTCTTCTTTGGCAAGCTGAAAAAAGGCAAGCGAGCACAAGGTGGCCCCAAAAAGTGCTACAAGGACACTCTTGAAGTTTCCTTGAGGAGTTTTGGACTTGACCTGAAAATCTGGGAATCCCTAGCACAGGACCGATCTGCCTGGAGTAGAAAAGGCCAGGACGGTGCAATACTCTGTGAGAGCAGGAGAAGCTCCTGTGCTATCATGAAGAGGCAGCAGCGCAAATTTACCAAGGAGGGACATGTGGCTGCACCTCAGAGTTCTACATCCTTCCTGACCTGTCCAGTGTGCCACAGGGAATTCCGGGCACGGATTGGCCTCTTCAGCCATCTGCGCACTCATCAAAACCCAACAAAATGACAAACGTGCCATGGTCATCATCAACTTTTGATGGACGAACAAGATACCTTCATGTCGCCACCCATGACACAGAAACACTTTTAAATGTCAAACATAACAGCATTAAACTCTAACAGGTCTTTTCCTTTATTAAAACACTTAAAATATCACATAATTTTTATAACTTCCAAAGTTACTCAGACAATTTCATTTCTACAACATTTTTTTTTAAGTTTAAATTACGCGCAATATTAAGTTGATCAATATTGAGTTGATTAAGTCAACAGAATTTATCAAAATAATGTTTGCAAAATAAAAGGTTTAATCTATCAATCGATAAATTAGAATTTGTATGTATCATGTAATCAAGTGAACTGGTAATAGGTCCCCTGAATTTTGAACAGCTGGCCTGACCTGGCAAGCAGAAAAAATCCTTCTAGTTGAGCCCTGCCTCTCATTTTCTGTCCTGATCAACGCAAATCCTGTTGTCATGGCAGCATTTCTCTATTTATTATGAATTGTTCAAGAGTTCCTCCTGCATCTGAAGTGAACCAGGTGTCCTGGGGTGGAGTCCAGGCCGGACTAATCACCCACAGATCATCTCCATCAGCACAGACAGATTGAGTTGGGCTGGGAACAGAGAGGTTTTCTCTTATAATGATCTGTGTGTGTGTGTGTGTGTGTGTGTGTGTGTGTGTGTGTGTGTGTGTGTGTGTGTGTGTGTGTGTGTGTGTGCGTGTGTGTGTGTGTGTGTGAGAGAGAGAGAGAGCGTGTGTGTGAGAGAGAGAGCGTGTGTGAGAGTGTCATTGCATGCAATCAATGAATCAGCTCCATATGTTACTGTAACATGACCTGATATGTCGCTGTAATTTTGAAATGACACTTGATGTGGATGAAAGTAAGATGAGGATATGATATCTATGCATGAGATGTAAGCCATCTGATCCTCAATCCACAGTCACTGATTTAAAAAAAAAAAACATGTTGTAATATGAGACTTTTCAACTTGTATGAAATGCCAATGTGCTTAGAGACGCAAATACTGTATATAATTTGTCTGAGTTTCAAAGAAGAGCTAATGGAAACAAAACACTTTAATTCATCAAGGGATTCACTTTGTGGATTATTTATGCGTCTTGATTCACATTTTCTGGCTATGTAAAAGTATCGCATAATGAGATGATGATGTCTGGGAGTTTTGGAGAATAATGACTTAATCAATATCTGATATGGTCATAAAGAACCTGATATCACACACTGCATCTCTGTTACATCAGCCATATGGCTGCACTGGAGTGATGAAGTGACACTTGTCACAATGTCTCTGTTTGTTTTTGTACTTCTGCTGTATGAATTATTCTGTCATTTAGTCTCTCTAGCTGCTTTGCTCTGATCTTTGTTTGTTCAGTTTTGTTGCTCTGGTGCCTCCAGATGGATTTGTTGTTACCTGTATACATGCGAAACAATAGTGCAGCAGTCGAATACTGACATACAGAGAAAAGTGAGATCCATGAAGATTATCCAGTGAGAGGCATCACTTATGTGTGTGTATATGGTCTCTAGTGTCCTGTGACCTGTTACACAAAGCTAGTTGAACAAACTCGGGGTAGGTTCTGGTAGGTTTAGAGTTGACGAAACAAATCCAACCCGTTTTAGATCAGGTTCAGGATGTTCACAGCGCCTGCTATAAACTTTCCTTGTCAACTCAAGGTTTGATCCAGAGATTATGATTCTCTTTAGAGTGCGTGCACCAAAAAGTGTGACATCTGCAGCAAACAGCCAATCACGAAACATGAATAACGTAACTTTGATTCACTTCTAGTGAGATATTCAGTACAGTTCACTTATCTGCTGAAGGTTAAGAGATTAAGAATAATAAATATCATGAATTGAAACATTTACATGGCAGGAAAAAGCTGCCACAAAAGTTGGAGACGGCAGATAAAAGCAAATATTTAACTATTATGTGTGTGTATACACACACACACATATACAGTGTATATATACATACATACATACAGTATATTCACTCACTATATGTTTAGCCATTTGATTGCCCTCATTCTAATATATTCTAATCTTAGACCTTAGTACTGCCCATGCTGTCTAGCATATAAGGCAAAGAGAGCTCTCCACTGTGCACGATCAGACGCACAGTCCTCGAGTTGCTTCAAGTCTTTTTTGAACGTGGATCTCCAGTTGATCTTAGGTCGTCCACGTCCAAGCATGGCATCTGGCGGTTCCCAATACATGGCGCGCCTCGTAATCCGGTGCCGGTCCATTCGCAGAACATGGCCTGCCAACCGTATTCTCCGTTCGGAGATGATGATGCTCAGTCGGCGCATTTTACTCCACGTTGGTGATGTGGTCTAGATGGCTAATTCCAAGGATACGGCGTAGACACCGCTGATGAAATACGTCAACCTTACGGGTGACAGCCACTGTAACCTTCCACGTCTCGCTGCCATAAGTGACAGTAGGCAGGATGTGTGTATATATACAATATATATATATATACTGTATATATATTAGTGCTGTCAAACGATTAAAATATTTAATTGCGATTAATCGCATTAATGTCATAGTTAACTCACGATTAATCACAATTAATCTCACATTTTTATCTATTCTAAATGTCTCTTAATTTCTTTTTGTCCCATTATTTTTTCTCATTTTAATGCTCTTATCAACATGGAAAAGTGGATCGGCTTGCTTTGTGCAAATGTTTTTTATTGAAAACAACATTGGCAATACTGTGTTCAATTTCACACTAACATTCTCACTTGGAGCAAATTATCTCTCAATGTAACGCTGTCCATCAATAAAAGGGTGAAAGAAATACTGACGAGGTCCTGATATTGACGAGGGGGCGGAGAATTCGCATCAGCTGTGTGTGTGCTTGGCCATCATCAAGTGGTATTTCAGACTGGACGTGCTGTGATGATGATAGCTCAGTTCACAACAACAAAACACACAGATCACTTTGGTCTTATCAATGGAACCATTTGACAACTTTTTAAAAGTAAACTTTCAATTCATAATCTTATTGGCATCCATTTCGGCGTCTCGCACTCGTCATCCACTCAAAACGTAATGTTAACCAACTATTTGGCCGGCTCGCAAGCCCAAACAAGTGTGTGCGGCGCGCCTGTTGTTTTGTTTCCGGTCTAGCTAGATCCGCTTGCGCTTTGGTCGACGAAACAACAAAACATCCTTGCGCGGCGCAAGCCATTGAAATGAATGGGTTTCATAGCGCAGCGCCGCGCATGCCGCGTCCTGTTGTAACAGCAAGTGAAAAAAACTACAAAGTTTTAAATCCATTTATTTAACAAAATGCATATATGTTTTATAATTTTAATTCCATTAGGGCCAGATTGTCATGAGGTAGAAGGACAAACCCAATAGAAGACAGCAAGTAACTCAAAACAGGGATTTATTATTGACAAAAACAGAAAACAAAACCCACGAGGGGGCAAAACAGAACTGGAGGAGAATATAACTAGACTATGACAAGATGACAAACTAAGACTATGACTTGACAATAAACAAACTCACAATTCTCATTTAACAGCTTTCAGGCTAAATACTCACGGGGATGAACACGCAATGTTAGACAATGTACCGACACAGGACAGAAGACATGAGGAGATTAAATAGGGAACACTAATGACGAGGACAGGTGAAACTGACTAGACAATAATCACAAGACGAGGATAACAAGGGGGCGGGGTAACGTAACGAGACACCACAAGCACATGGCCAAACAATTGGCCATGCGCTTGTACACAAAACATTGGTTTTGTCATGATCCTGCCACAAGACTAGGAATAATCAATAACATGATGGCAGAATCATGACACAGATATTGAAATTAGGCCCGCGAGCATGATTTTTTATGTCTGTTATTTTTGGACCCAGTGGTTTCTTACTGTGTGTCTGTAAATGTTTCTCTCCGTTGTGGCATGTAGTGTATGTATGCAGTCGATTAAGGCCAAGCCACACAATTAAGTATCTTGTAAATTGTAATAATGAATTCTCTCTCATATATATTATGCTGTTCTTTTTCATCGAGTATCAGGCTGTTATTGTTGGGGGTCTTTGGGCATTGTGCCAGCTGCTGTGCCCACTGCCAGAAAACAGGAAAAGGAAATGATCAAGAATCACCAAAAACACACGATGGATATTTATAGAAGGGAACTCGTCCAAGAGAAACAGTGTAACAGAGCATTATTACATACACTGACGCACGTGCACACACACACACACGTACGCACACACACTTCCCACTCAGACACACACACACGGTGGTCTGGTAGACGGAAATTAGTGCTTTCTTGTGGTGATGATTTTATTTTTCTAAGTGTAATTAAACTTTTCTTTCCCTTCTTCCTCAGAATGGTTTGCTTAGCTTAGAAGATTTCCATGAGCACACATTCCTCTCAGATCTGTCATTAGTCATGGGCTTTCTCTCTTTCCTGAATCTGTATCCTTTTGTCCCTTTGTTTTTGGCCATTCTTTGGAGTTTATCAGCTATTTTAATAATAGAGTGAGAAAATAGATCGAGGATGCTCAAGGTCCGGCCTAAGGGCCAAATGCAGCTCCCCATTAGGTTATCAGCCGATAACTATCTTTAACAACATTGTTATTGTTTTTGACAGTTCAGTTGCAGTTTCCATCTCTAACCTGCAACCAAGTGACACAACAGGACAAAATTGCTTCCTTTATAATCAGAAAGGTTGTGTGTTCTGCAGGTGCTTATTATGAGGCTGTTCTACATCATGCCACTTGCTTACAGTGTAAACAGTGTCTTGTCACTTCGTGTTGATTTCTTGCACACAACTTAGTTAAATTACATTTCGTTATCAGATTAATGCAATTTATATATATATATAATAAATGACATGAAAAATATTTATATTTTAATATAATTTGAATTATTTTTTTTAAAATAATTATATATAATAATACATTTATTTATTTAGTACAAAAATTATGATCGTTTTAAAAAAGTAAAACATTAATAAATTATTTTGATCCAGAGCGTTAGGATATTCAAATATTGTCATCATTATTGATGCATACTCTGCATCTGTATTTTAATGGGAAGATCTGGAGTTACCATACTGGAAGCATTTATGAATTTAATGAATGTGTTAATGTGTAAATAAGATGTCATAATTAAATGCAAATGGACTATATTGAGTGGAAAGGGTTTCCAGCACTTATAACTATTTTGATAAATATAAAAGACTGGTATAAAATGAAATGAAACCCATGTATCATTACTATTACCAGATCATTCACTGGCCCCTGGTCATTTTCGAAAAGTGGCCTTAAAGCAAAGTAATGTGAATATCCCTGACATAGATCTTTAGAGACCTTATTTCCTCAACATCCCAGTCTTTCTGCCCCTCAGTGGGCATCTCTGTCTAGGTCAGCAGTTTTCTGTTTCTTCAGTTTTCCTCTTGTGTATGTGCCGCTGGCCAAAATGTAGGTTAATGATTTGAGCAGTGCTGCTGGCAGGAGGAACACTTGAATAGATCGCTCTACCCTGGAGATTTATTGGCCATGCAGTAGTAGACTTGGACTTGTGCTTGTGCATGAGTCTGTTATTGTTCTGTAATAGTCCCTCCGTGCCGAGGAGAAAAGAGCAGTCGCTCCCTGTGGAGCTTTGTGTAAATCATCAGTATTCTTTTCAGAAGCATCCTCTTTTCTTCTGCATATCTCTGTGTTCCTCTCCACCATAGCCAACACTGAAATAATCAATAATAAATGATAAATGACAAAATGGAGCAGAGCCAAATGTATAGCACTCAGTGTGAATCTTGGTTTTCTGGTAGGTATGAAGCCTGTTTTTACATAAGAGAAAAAACAAAATACAACTTTGTGACTTCATGTATCCAGATCTAAATATCTCACAGTAGCCACTTCATTTTTTTCTGTATCTCACAAATGAGAGTTATATCTCACTTTTCGACTATGCAACTTTATATCTCAAATTGCAACTTTACATCTGATATTGAAACTTAATATCTCACATTGCAACTTTAATTTCAGAATTTAGACTTTATATCTTATTTATATCTCGCATTGCAACTTTACTTCTCACATTGCAACTTTACATCTTAGAATCGCAACTATATCTCTCAGTTGCAACTTTACATCTCCCAACTGCGTCTTAAAATCTAAGAATTGAGACTTTGTCTCACATTGCAACATAATGAGATATAAAATTTGCAATTGTGAGATATAATGTGGCAACTCAGAGAAATACTTGCGAGTGTGAGATATGAAGTTTCAATATGAAGTTGAGACTTTGTATCCATAGGCGTCATTTACGGGAATGACGGGGGGGGACATGTCCCCACCACTATTTGCCAGGGTCGATTTTGTCCCCACCACTTTTGAAACATCTCGCGGTACGGATATACCATTACAATTTAAAACATCTCCAGTTAACTAGCAGAGCATTCGTTTCGTTCGTTTGTTAAATAAGAGGCGATCTAGCGCTAACGTGTGTTGTTTTTTTTAATCAAGTGATCATGTGCTCGTTGCTTCTGCGATCAGTGGCGCGTATACAGTGTTCTGTTGTGGCTAGCGCACACGCTGCAATGTCTTCAATCTGACGCGCGCATCAATCTGTTGGATATTCTATTCGTTCCGGTGAAATCGCAAAACAAAATGGAAACAAACGTGTCCCTGCTTGTTGATATAGAACCACTGATAAACATAATCGGTTTTTATGAGGGGGAAAAAACTATTCGAGTGCGGATTAGAACCCAGAACCTCCGACACGTACGCTTGGCAAAAATTCTGCCACTGGACCATTACAGTACATACATTGCCAATATCAGGCTGATGTATGTATTAATTTACGTGAAAATTCATCACACTAACAACATAGTAGTTCACCAATTAAACCCAACGTACTATTTAACCCCCAGCCCAAACCCCCCACACCCCCCACCCCCACCCATCACATTTTTGGTCGGACATCACATCTTTGTATACATTTTTATTTATTTGCATCAGTTAAAATAAATTGTCTCTGGTAGGCCTAAGCTACAGGACATCGTCTTTCAAAACATGACCTGCGCGAAAGAGAAGAAAAAAATTAATGTGTCATTGTACCCAGCACTTTTGAAAATGCATTTCCGAATGCGTCTCTGTCCCCAGCACATTTCAAACCAAACTGACGCCCATATTTATATCTCACTATTTAGAGTTTATTCCTCATAATTTCCACTTCATCACACAGTTGAGACTAAATCCCACAATTGATTGTATCTCACAGCTGCAACTTTACTTTACTCACTTTTTTCAAATGTTTTACTTTATCTCACAATCTTATTTATTTATTTAACTCTGAGGCTTTCATATGCTCAAACAGGCTTTCATAGGTAGGCTGAGGGTGGAAACAAATAGAATGTACATCTTGTCTAGTTTGTGTATAGTGTTAATGCTGTTATTGATGAAATATGGTTTCTCCATTTCTTTTTTACTCAGACGTGGCAATAGGGGCTCCGTTCGCAGGTGAGGACCGTGGTGGCAGGGTCTTCATCTATAATGGACAGAAATCTGGACTGATGTTACAGGCATCTCAAGTGCTGAGAGGAGACTGGGCCTCATCCGCCGTCCCAGCAGGCTTTGGATTCACCCTGCGTGGAGCGTCTGACCTCGATAACAACCAGTACCCTGGTGAGTAAAGAAAAACCTTCGGTCTCTTCCTCTCTCTGTTTACGCAAGTTTCTGTTAAGACAATCATGCTTGGGAACTGATGTAAGCCAGGGAGATTTGATGTAGGAGGAATGAAAGACTGGACTGAGACATCCAGGTTGAGTCACTTTGTTGGTCAGTCCACTGGTCATTTTGTACAAATGTGTGAAAGTATTTCCTCTCAATCTTGTTCTTTTGTTTTTCTTTGCCTTCTGTTATTGTGGGATACTGTTTCTGCATATTATTCTCATTGCTCTGTTTATCACGATTTATTTATAATGTTTTTATTGATAGCAATCTTCCACATGATGAGATCTATGTGATTTCTGACACACTCTGCTGTCTGAACCTCATCAAATCACGCATATATTAATGAATGATGTTTCTGCTTGTTTTCATTGAACACAGTGATTTGGGGTTTACCTGAAAAGGTCAATTCTTATTGAACATTTTAGAGACGATTGTTTCAAGACTATATAGATAAACATTTGCTGGTGACTGAACAAGCTATTTATAGCCTGCGTGTGTGTGACAGACTATCACGATAGAAGATGCGGAAGCAAAAGTGCAAGTAAAACTCTTTAATGTCACACAGGAAGGGTCAGGGAATGCACACAACAAGTAGGTGACGCAGGGACAAGATGGTCAGTAATCCAGAGTGAAGTGCCGTGGTGCAGAGTGACGATATCCAGACGTGAGACGAACCGTGGAACCAGACTGGAAACAGGACAAGACGATGACGGGAACAGGATCACACACAAGGAACATCAAGCAACGATCTGACAATGAAAGGAAAGTTCGGTGAGTATTTAAAGGTGAGAGGATAGGCAGCAGCTGGGGAGATGATTGCGATCAGCTGGATCGCTGATCTTCCTGATCAGGGTGGAGCCTCCCACTCACACACACCCACACATTAAACAACAGAAACACGAGACTAGAAGGAGCCAATGAATTTATAAACCGTGACAGTACCCCCTTCCCTAGGAACGCCTCCTGGCGGTCCCAGGCTCCCCTACCTGTCGATTGTAATCATCGATAAGGGAGTGATCCAGGATGTCTCTAGCAGGTACCCAACTTCTCTTCTCCGGACCGTAACCTTCCCAGTCCACCAAGTACTGGAATCCGCGTCCCCTCCGCCTAGAATCCAGAATACGGTTGACCGAATAAGTGGGTTCCCCTTCTACGAGACGCGGCGGTGGAGGAACCGGGACTGGCGGATTAATGTGAGAGTGAAACACGGGTTTAATTTTAGAAACATGAAAGACGGGATGAATCCTCCTGTACACTGGAGGCAAGTTGAGGCGGACTGCCACCGGACTAATGATTTTGGTGACAGTAAACGGGCCAATAAATTTGGGAGCAAGTTTATTCGAGACGGATCGGAGAGGAATGTTATTAGTAGAAAGCCACACTTTTTGACCGACGACGTATACGGGAGGCTTCGACCGGTGGCGATCGGCCTTGGCCTTGGTGCGCGCCCCCACCTGGAGTAGAGTCTCACGGGCTCTAGTCCATGTGCGGTGACACCTCTGGATGAAAGCGTGAGCGGAGGGAACCGCGACCTCGGACTCCAGACTGGGAAAAATTGGTGGCTGGTACCCTAAACTACATTCAAACGGAGATAGACCCGTGGATGACACTGGTAATGTGTTGTGGGCGTACTCCACCATAGACAGTTGTTGACTCCATGAGGAAGGGTTCTTGGAAACCAAACATCGCAACACCCTTTCCAAATCCTGGTTGGCTCTCTCGGTTTGGCCATTGCTCTGGGGATGAAACCCTGAGGACAGACTAACAGTCGCTCCCAGTAACCTACAAAACTCTCGCCAAAATTTGGACACAAACTGGGGTCCTCTGTCGGAGACCACGTCTATCGGGAGGCCATGTAAGCGAAAGACGTGATCAACGACTGTCAACGCTGTCTCCTTAGCTGAGGGCAATTTGGGTAAGGGAATAAAGTGTGCCGCCTTCGAGAATCGGTCCACCACAGTTAAAACAACCGTGTTACCCTGGGAGGGTGGGAGGGCGGTGATAAAATCTAGCGCGATATGGGACCAGGGTCTCGAAGGGACAGGCAGCGGTTGAAGTAACCCATCTGGGGGTCGATTGGAAGTCTTACCAGTGGCACAAACCGAGCAAGCCAAAACAAAACTGTGAATGTCACGAGCCATAAGTGGCCACCAGAACCGTTGCTTGACTAAAAAACTAGTGCGATTAACTCCTGGATGACAAGCCACGTTGGAGCAATGACCCCACTGAATAACGTCAGACCGTAATCCCTCTGGCACAAATAAACGATTCGGTGGGCCACCGGGCGGAGGCGTTACCCCTTCTAGGGCCGTTCTGACCCTCGATTCGACCTCCCATACGAGTGTGGAGATGAATAGATTCTCCGGCAAAATGCACTCGGGAGTAGACGGGCGTTCGGAGCGATCAAAAATGCGCGACAAAGAATCGGGTTTGATGTTCTTAGAACCCGGGCGGTACGAGAGAGTAAAGTCAAAACGTCCGAAAAAAAGTGCCCACCGAGCCTGCCTGGAGTTCAATCTTTTAGCAGTTCTGATGTATTCCAAATTCTTATGATCAGTCCAGACGATAAAAGGTACCCCTGACCCTTCTAACCAGTGACGCCATTCCTCCAACGCTAACTTGACTGCCAACAACTCTCGGTTACCAATGTCATAATTACGTTCGGCAGGGGATAATCGATGTGAAAAAAACGCGCACGGATGCATCCTGTCGTCTGTGGGAGAACGCTGGGATATCACTGCACCTACCCCCACCTCTGACGCATCGACCTCCACCACGAACTGACGTGATGTATCAGGGGCGATGAGGATGGGAGCCGAAACGAAGCGACTCTTCAGTTTGGCAAACGCTGCCTCAGCAGCGTCTGACCACCTGTACGTAGTTCTGGGGGAGGTCAAGGCGGTCAGAGGAGCGGCTAGTTGGCTAAAATTGCGAATAAACCGCCGGTAAAAATTGGCGAACCCCAGAAACCTCTGTAGGGCCTTACGAGATTCTGGACTTTGCCAATCCACCACAGCCTTAACCTTCTCAGGATCCATGCGAATTCCCTCAGTCGACACAATGAATCCTAAAAACAGAACAGACTGTGCATGAAAAACGCATTTCTCCGCCTTGACAAAAAGCACATTCTCTAGCAACCTCTGAAGCACTCGTCGGACGTGCTGAACGTGTTCCTGGAGAGAAGATGAAAAAATCAATATGTCATCCAGGTAAACATATATGAACTGGTCAACCATATCTCTCAGCACGTCGTTGACGAGTGCCTGGAAGACTGCTGGGGAGTTGGACAGCCCAAACGGCATGACCAAGTATTCAAAGTGCCCCCTAGGGGTGTTAAAAGCAGTCTTCCATTCATCCCCCTCCCTGATGCGAACCAAATGATAAGCGTTTCTTAAGTCCAATTTAGTGAAGACCGATGCTCCCTGCAACCTCTCGAAAGCTGAAGACATCAACGGCAAAGGATAGGTATTCTTTACCGTGATGCTGTTCAACCCTCGGTAATCAATGCAAGGTCGCAGTGATCCATCCTTCTTCCCCACAAAAAAGAACCCCGCCCCCGCTGGAGAAGAGGAAGGGCGGATAAACTTCGTTGCTAGAGAATCAGAAATATATTTCTCCATAGCCTCCCTCTCTGGAACAGAGAGCGAATATAACTTGCCTTTAGGCGGAGACTTACCTGACAATAACCCTATGGCACAGTCATAGGGACGATGCGGAGGGAGAGAAGCAGCGCGAGACTTACTGAACACCTCCTTCAGGTCTAGGTACTCCGCGGGCACGTTAGATAAATCCACTGCCTCCTCCTGAAACGTAGAAACAACAACAGACGAACAAGCAGACACCAGACAGGACTCAGAACATTTACTACTCCACTCCATCACAGATTTCTGCTGCCAGTCAATTCTTGGATTATGTTTGAGGAGCCAGGGGTGTCCTAAGACAACAGGTGCGAGTGGGGAGTCCAATATGTAGAAGGAAAGTGTCTCGGTGTGGTTGCCTGAAGTGGTAAGTGCGACTGGTCCGGTGATGAGGGAGATGGTGGGAAGGTCTTGACCGTTGAGTGCATGTACTGATATCCTACTGGTGAGAGGGAAAAGGGGAATCTGGAATTTACGTGCAAATGAATGGTCCATAAAGTTACCTTCTGCCCCTGAATCCACCAGTGCTTGACAGTCCTGCTTGTGTACTGACCATCTTAGTCTTACCGGGAGGAGCGTAGATGTTGATGGTCTTCTCGGCGGAGATCCCACCCGACAGTAGCCTCATGCTTACTGCCGGGCTTGGCCTTTTACCGGGCAACTAAATGCAAAATGTCCCGCGGCCCCGCAGTAAAGGCAAAGGCCTTGGGATCTCCGCCTCTCCTTCTCCTCCCGGGAAAGCCGAGCTCGCCCTACCTGCATGGGCTCGTGATCGTAGGTAGGGCTGACCGCGTTCCCGCCGCTGGACCGCTGGTTCTCAGTACCCTCCGGAACCCGGCTGTGTAGAGTCCGACGGTCGCTTCTGGTCAGTCGTGCGTCTACTCGAAGCGCCAGGTCCACAAGTCCATTCAAAGACGGGGGCAGGTCCAGGACGTAGATCTCCTTTTGAACGCGGTCAGCCAGCCCATGCAGGAACATGTCCCACTGCGCCGCCTCGTTCCACTGACACTCCGCCGCCAGGGTCCTGAACTGAATTGAGTAATCGGACACCTGCGTCACCAGCGCCTGCACGGCGCGCGCCGTATCATTCAGGTTCCTCTCTTGATTCTCCATACGCTGAAGACTGGACTGGACGAAATCATCCAACGTCGGCGATTCACCTGCTGCTTCCATCGCTGGTCAGATCGTTCTATCACGATAGAAGATGCGGAAGCAAAAGTGCAAGTAAAACTCTTTAATGTCACACAGGAAGGGTCAGGGAACGCACACAACAAGTAGGTGACGCAGGGACAAGATGGTCAGTAATCCAGAGTGAAGTGCCGTGGTGCAGAGTGACGATATCCAGACGTGAGACGAACCGTGGAACCAGACTGGAAACAGGACAAGACGATGACGGGAACAGGATCACACACGAGGAACATCAAGCAACGATCTGACAATGAAAGGAAAGTTCGGTGAGTATTTAAAGGTGAGAGGATAGGCAGCAGCTGGGGAGATGATTGCGATCAGCTGGATCGCTGATCTTCCTGATCAGGGTGGATCCTCCCACTCACACACACCCACACATTAAACAACAGAAACACGAGACTAGAAGGAGCCAATGAATTTATAAACCGTGACACAGACATGTTGACTGGGCTCCAGATGAAGTTTTAAGGGTTCAACTCGTGTTCCTCAGACCCAGGTGTTTCTGAGTATCTGTGAGAAGAAATGATCAGGAAGTTTAAAGCAGCTACATAAATGTTTTACATTAAATTTTTTATTTTGAATTTGAAATGATCCCAACTAGTCTTCACATAGTGTTTGTGGATTAGTTTATATTGAAATGAACTGTCTGAGTGAATATTTAGAGCTTTTAGAAGAATACAGATCTGCATGTTCCCACAATCCATCACAGCTGCGCCATAATCTTGTTTTGACTGAAAGAAACATGAATTAACTGATTCATTTTCAGAAACAGAACTACAGAAACACCCAGCATGTTTCTAAAGCCAAACTCTGTTGTAACGCCTCAAGCCCATTTCAACAAAAACAGAGCGGTGTATTCATTCTTTCTGTCCATTAATCTCCCCTTTCATTTTTTAATGGCATTGTACAAAATCATCAAAGCAGATGCTGTCACATGCTTTCTTTATAGAGACAGGAAGTCAGATGGTTAGGCAGCTTATATGCACATGTGTGTCGCATGAGTGTGTGTGAGAGTTTGCTCTTTCATGGTGACAGGATTGTCATCTTAAATATGCTCTAATAAACGCAGATCTTTTCCACACATGAAAACCATAGATGGATGGTAGAACAATCACACACAGGTGTACGCACACACACACACACACACACAATGATGTTGAACAGACCCAGAAAGCAAAACGAAAGACAGAAAACAGGTTTTCCTGTCTCTTCCTCTCAGAATGGATAAATCACAGCTTTTTAGAGATGTGATCTCCGCAATCTTTAATCTGCGTGAATGTTCTAATCGACCTCTATGATGTGTGTGCATTTACATATCTTCAGATCTTTATCACTTTCATCAGTTCATTCAGATTAAAATTGCTTTGTTGTATTCCACTTTTTTAAGTTGCTTTGGATAAAGGCATCTCTGCTAGATGAATAAATGTAAATGGGGCATTTTGAACTTTTTATTTAGTTGTGGTTTCTTAAAGAAACTATGGTTTCTTGCATAATTTAGTTTTACATGACCATTTTACACCTCGTAGATTTTGATATGTAAATAATATCTATCATGATTTTCTAACATTTAAGCAAACTGTATGTAAACTGCCATAGTGTTCCATAACATGGGTAGATATGTAAATGTAAGCACTCTTATATTAATGTGACGATAGTTCTAACATGTTCTGAAAGATGATTTTACAGCTTAGTTTTGATCAATGGTCCTGGTTGAATGAGGAAGTAGCTTTATGTTACTTTGTGTCTTAAATCGGTTACAGAAATGTAGTAAATTGCCTGATTTCTTTTCATCTGGATTATATTGGGTAGCTCCTCATAAAATGTGCATTAAATGGATAGTTCACCCAACATGAATTCTGTCATTATTTACTCAACCTCATGTCGTTCCAAACTTGTATGACTACTTTTCTTCTGTGGAGCATATTTTGAGAAATGTGTTTTTACATACAATGGAAGTCAATATTAACCAAATCTTTTTGGTTACCAATATTCTTTAGAATATCTTTTGTGTTCTGCAGAAGAAAGTCATACAGCTTCAAAACAACATGAGGGTGAATAAATGATGACAGAATTTTAATTTGTTAAAAATTAAACATTTTAGAAGAACCATGCCTTTAAGCATCAAATATCAGCATCAATTTAAGCACTCGGGTTGAAACGTGTATCTTCCTTAAGAGACTTTTCAACTGGGGTTCCTCAGGGCTCTACCCTTGGGTTCCTCAGGGCTCTACCCTTGGACCCCTACGTTTTAGCTTGTATTCCAACGATCTGTCCTGGTGTAAATATTCAAATGTATGCAGATAACAATGTGCTGACACTGTTATGTACATGTCAAAACCAGAGAATAAGTGGCACTTAAATTATCTTCTGCTATGACAAAAAATATGACTGACTTACTCAGTGATGTTAAATGCTATATGTTCAGAAAACAGCGTGCATGTTTTTTTACTATTAAAAATAAGAAATCTTTGTTAATGGTGAGAAATTACAAATTATTTTAGACTCAGACCTGACATTTGAGAAGCATGTAAAAAATTTGTTCTGTATAGTGATAAATAACATTAGAAGTAGTTTATTTATACAGAATCAACTTTCTACAGATGCTGCTAAAGTTTATCTGCAATCAATGATATTTTATAATTTTTAATACTGTGTATCATCATGGTCGCAAAATCTACTCTTAAAACTTTACACAGTTTATATAAAGACAGACAAGAGCTTCTTCAAGACTTTGTCACTCAGATTTTTCTATAAGAGCGGCGGCCGGTTTCACAAAGATAGACTTTGACTACGGCTTAGATATAGTAGAGAGTCAGACTTCAGATAGACGTCTAAATCAGACCGTTGCACAAAGCCCTTAAGACTCTGACTATCTTAAGTAGGACTACACTGCAATGCATTCTGGGTAAAATAAGACACTTTTCAAAACAAAAAACATGGCCTATCGAGTAAGTTTACCCCAGCAGAAAATATGTGTGTGTTGGAGGAGTTTAACAGTTACAAGGACATTTTACTGGGGAAATTTAGCGGAGAATGTAGTAACAAGAAGAAATGTTTAATTTGGAAAGGTCCATTTTCCCTTTTCTTTCGGCTGTTTGTAGTGTACCTGATTGTTACTGCTGGTTGTCAAGGTAACAGAGTCTTAGACCTAAGTTAGCCTGGGGGAAAGGCTAATTTTTTTGGTCTAAATTAAGTCAGTCTTATTTTTGTGAAACAGTCTAACTTGCATTAGACTAGTCTATGAGCAAATTTTAGACTTGTCTAACACTATAGACCGGTCTACAATAGCTTTGTGAAACCGGCCCCTGTTCATATTTGGAATACATTACCAATTATCAATTAGACAGTGTCCTCTTATGTCCTCTGTCACTCTTATGCTGTTCAAATTACAAATAAAGATATGGCTAAGGAAGGGCCAAATATGTGCTCATTGACATTTTTTAATACTTTTCTTCCTGCCCTGGGACAGCAGATGTAATTTAACTCTGTAGCTAATTCTGGGGCAGTCATGTACTGTCCATTGTCCCTGTTAAATACACTTTTAAAATAATTATAATAAAAAAATCTTCAGATTGGCTGTGATTTTTGTCACATTGTGCCTCAGTTTCACTTTAAGTGTGTTGTGTACAAACTAATTGCTTGATTGGTTGGAAACTTGGTTGACAGTGTTTGAGTATGTCTACAGATATTAGAACTAAAATACTGTTTTCCATTAGCTCTCCACATGAATTAAATCATCACACACAGATACCTTTCCTGTTTATACGCCTTTTCATTTGTGTGTGTGTGTGTGGTTTGGGGTTTACGTGAGGGTTAGAGTGAACTTTGGTTAAACGCAGGGTTAAAGTCAAAGGTCAAGGGTCATTCATCATGACCTGCTTAAACACCAGTGGAGATTACATACTCCACATTTCCTGTCCACTGCTTCAGGCATCGTTCTCAGATAAAACACAAAACAAACATACTCACATTGCACATTTAACAATTACTTCATTCATTTGAGAGAAAAACACTTTAAAATACCAAATGGCGACATATAGGAACAGAATTTGTCGTACTGTGAATAAAAAAAGGAAAAATAGTGGAAAGATTTGCGATTCAGAATTCCCCTTTCCACTATATTTCTACATTATATTGCTTCCAAAAACATGATATGTTGTTACTATGTGAAACTAATGTTACATTCAGGACCCATTAGAAATGTTTTAGGAACTTGGGTGGGCACCCTATAAATATGCATGTACTACCAATCCGATCAAGAACATTTCTATCCAAAATCTACAAGGAGGAGTTCGGTTTTGGTTTTCTTTTTTGGATGGATGCGTGATTGTATGTCAGGTGAAATGAGAGAGAAATTCTGAACTGGAGGTAAAAGAGAAGATTTCATTAGTTGGCTGTGCTCCGGCATTTCATTGGCTAGAAGATGAAGATGACTATAACAGACTCTAACCTTATTAAAGTTCAAGTGTTTGAGCTTCTTCCATCTCCTCCCTCCATCATTCCACCTCCTATTAACCTATTCCTGCGGTTAAGACCCTTGTGTTGTGGTGGCCGGAGGGTTCGACCTGAATATTTTGAGGTTGACTATTGCATTGCACACACACACACACATTTACACCTCACTGCCATTCTGAGGAAGTTAAGTACTCAAATGAACTTTCCAGATGTGTGAATGTAATAAATTGAATTATTCTGTTATCTTCTCTGCCTTTACAAGATGAGAGCTCATGCCTTCAGGATGTGTGTGTGTGTGTGCGTGTGTGTGTCTGTCAGTCGGTGTTAGCATGCGTGTTTCTGTCCATTGTGTTCGAGGTGTGTTTTCTGTCACAATACCAAAAGCTGCTGACTCTGGTTTACAATGGGCTCTTTGCCAGGGGTGTTTTATTCCTGAAGGCAGGACCTGATGGAAAGCAAAGCCAGTGATCGACCTCAGTGAAACAGGAATCAAAGCCGCAGTCTCTGAGCACTCATTAGGGTGCTGGAGCTGTTCTGGAACATTCCTGCATGCGAGTCTCTGAGTTTGCCTGACTGCATGCATCCCTTCAGGAGCGATTTGTACTCTTCCTTCCTATTAATGCTTTGTACAATTCAAAAACTAAGGAGAGAGAATGGTCTCTTGCTCAAGTTTGATTAAAGACTGGATGAAACCGACCTTGTGTAAAGGTTAAAGTTTAATGTTTACTTATTCGAAATTCTATACTTATCACAAAAACTATTTCACCATCAAAGAAAACAAAATGTCTAATATTGTCTGAGCGGGTGTCAGAAGCAGCTCTTTTGCTATGGTTTATGTTGGTTCAGTTATAGTTTAATGAGATGTCAGAGATGAATGGATGGTTATAGCTTTAGCAGAGGCCATAGAGGAAGCAACAGACCACTAACACACACACTCTGCCAACATTTCCACTGTTCCATCTCAGGTACTGGAGGTGTGGTTATATAAAATATAGAATATTTGATTATAATGTTGTCCGTGACCAGGTTTTGTTTTGTCTGCTCATTAAAAAAAACATTTCCACCGAAGACATTTTTTTCACTATCCTTTCCTTGTTACTTTTGCTAGGTTACATTAGTTAAATAAAAGATTGTGTTGCTGATTTTGAGTAGGGCTTGCTATGTAGAGAAACAGTAAAGATTTAGGAGGAAGAGGAAAGAATGGAAGAATGTTTTCAATTTTGAATTATAATTTAGTCCTCTGATTGCAAAGCTTAATTTTGAGCATCATTATTCCAGTCTTCAGTGTCACATAATCCTTCAGAAATTATTCTAATATGCTGATTTGCAGCTCAAAAAACATTTTTTTGTAATCATCACAGTTAAAACGGTTGTGCTGCTTATTAATATGGAAACCATAATACACTTTTTTTAATAGGTTTAAAGGAACATAATTTATTTGAAATAGAAATATTTTGTAACATTTTAAATGTTTTTGTTGTCACTTTATCAGTTCATTGTGTCCTTTCTAAATAAAAGCGTTAATTTATATATATAAGACTGAGAGAGAGAGAAATCATATTAACTAGTTTTATTCACAATATTACAATAACGTGAACAGAGGTGAATTTTAAATATTTTCACCTTTGATTTAAACAGATTTCATCATATTTGTCTTATTCCCAACTGCTTTATTTATTAAGAAATATAATTTTTCTCTTTTTTTCCTTACTGTAATCCAAATGCATGAAACAAAACATGTTTTCATTATTTTTATTGTTATATAAAATCCATTAAACTACTCCTATACATGTTTCGTCTACCAGGAAAACAGCAGCAACTGCATGCAGGTATTAGCAATCAATTACTAATTAATTATATTAAGTTTTGTAGGACTAGTTGGTTTGTCTCACTTAACATTAGATGTACAAATTATTGATGGTGATTCAATTGATGGTATTATTAAACCTTGTCACATGATTTTTGTTAAGGCCCTGATTCATTTAAACTACATTACGATTCTTCCATTGCATCATTAAAATCCCATATAGGTTGGAATTCATGTTTGTCGTGCCCACCTTCATTAAGAGAAGAGGGACACCATTCAGCATGGTGTATTTACCTTTCCTTTAATGAAATGTGGCTCGGTGAACCTCTGAGTTGAATGAGATTAAAGCCTCACACGTTCTCCGTGGCTCTCTGGGGTTTCTCTTTGGCTCTGTTCAGAGATGGCAGGTGATGTAAGACGCTAGACTGGTAGAATGAGAAACGGGTCCACCAATCTTTGATAGAGACTGCTGGAGGCCCAAATCACTTCCAGCTGCAGTGTGCTTTGAAGCTTTATGATCCAGCCACTCGTTCTCTTTCTTCGTTCTCTTGCAACACATTTTTCACATTTTCATATATATTCTTTCATACATATTTTCATATCATATTGTGTCTGTCCTGCACCTCTTAGTATATTTCACTCTCTTTACAGATTTGCTGGTTGGTGCATTTGGAGTGAGTAAAGTTATGGCCTACAGGTGAGACATTTTACACTTTAAATGCACCATATAATACAACATTGTCAATTACAAATGTTGACAATTTCATATTTTATATTTAAAAATGTTGACATGGACCTTCATAATAAGTTGTAACTCACAGTGGGTTGTTTTTGGTTTTGAGTTTTCTGTTTCTCAGCTTTAAGTCTCAGCATTCAAATGATGCCAATGCGACAATGGCATTGACCGAAAAAAATCATCTATCACAAAATTGTGTTTCTTTGTTTCAACCACAGAATAACATCAACATGTCACATGACATTACATTTAGTTAGCAAGAAAAACAAAAGACATTTAGAGAAGAGCATATTACACATTTTTTTAAATATATTCACTATGTCATATCATGCATTATATTTTGACCTAACCAGTAATTCATGTCTTAATTATTTGATGTAAAAATCTGAAAATTGTTTGGAATCTTTCTAGGCCATATTCTCACAAACATGTTTTTATGACAACCATTTAAATTAGATAATATCTCAACAATGGTTTCGAGAAATGTTAAAAGAAACAATAAGTATGCCATTAGAAAGCATAGACTAATCGAAATTTTCAGGGTCAAAGCTAATAAATAGATCATTCATTTTTATATATTTTTTTTAATATATTTTAGGTATGAATTTAAAGTGTGAAAATATATATAATAGACAGTTTAATAGGTCTAGAAAAAAAATCCTACTGAATTAAATGTGAACCTTGTGAAATTTATTTAGTTTTTCTTCCCATTTTAGTCAACCCAATATTATAAAACAAATGCCCTTTAAGCTGACTACAATCAGAACACACAGTTTTCTGTAATAAAGCAAGGCAGGCAATTTTATTTTATTTTTGATAATAAAAATAAGAACAAAGAAGCAAATTACAAACAATAGGACAAATACAATAGAAAAAATAGACAAATTAAATAAACTTTGTTTTTCAGGTAAAGTAGCATAGGTTTATTTAACATGTAGTAAGAAATACTACTGAAATTAAATGATCAAATGTAAAAAATAAAACACACTTCACTGTACGAACTAAATATAAATTGATTAATATTAAAGATAAAAAAAAGTGCTTTTTAAGAATGAATGCACGGATATAGTTGCACATCCGATTTCAACCCATTTGTTTTCGTTCGCTAAGGACATAACAGACTCTGTTTACATTTAATACTCCACACGATGTCCATTTTGACATAATTGTGTGTGTAGCTGTGAAAGAGAACTGAATTCGCGATCGCATGCATGTGAGAGGCGGCATCTGTGTGCGCACTTCGGCTGTGTCCGTCAGCGCGAGCACCGCATTGAGTCCATGCTCGCGGCTTATTGTGATTAACCTCAATAACTTTAAGTAACTTTTAGTACTACTGCGAAGTTAAATAAAGTAGTGTAACACTTCGAACAAAATCGATGCAAATCGGTAGAAGATAGAATCGTAATTCAGATATGAATCGATTTTTTCCTGCACCCCTAATATATATATATATATTACTAGTTTGTTGCAACATTCACATTCTGACCTAAACTTTCTTATAGCTTTCACTACACACATGTTTTCTCAATTAGAGTGAACCGCACAGAAAACACCTGTGTTGAGGTTTAGCTGGAAAGAAACCTGATACATATGAAGTTGTTTTTCTCTGTTCCATGATACGATAGTAACATATTTTCAAAATTGCATAACAGACTATATTGAAATGTCTGGCTTCATAATGCATTCATGAAGAATTATTCAGCTGTAGTTGACTGGAGTACAGTCAGCGAACATTATCTACAGACTTGTAGCATGTCTAGTCTGAGTAGTCAAGACTTGAATTGGGTGTTTTAGCTCAGGTTTTCCTCAGAAATGTTTCAAAATAGTCCCTTTTTCCTCCCTCAAAGCCACCAAAAACACACAAACACACAAGCGGTGTCAGTGTTAAAGCGATTAGCTGTAGTGGGCTCTGGTGTATTTGTGTAAGCTAACATTTCCACTGTTAATCCAGTTTGAGTGCTAGTCTCAACAGACTGAATGCGAGACCGGAGCAGAGCAGAGACTGGCCTCATGTTAAGTTCTCTTTTACTCAGCCTGTCTGATGTTTTATTAGAATAAGACTCTGAATGTTTAGTTTCTGTTGGTTAAATGTTCTTTTAGTGATTCTTTATGTAATACTGTTTGCACTGAATGTTCATTCTATCTGACATATCACTGAAATAGGTGTCCTGAGAAATAACTTCAATTAGCCTTTTTAGCTAATCTGCAATGCTTTCTTCTTGTTAGTCATTTTGAATATTCAGGTTTGCTGATACAGAGAGAGAGACTTTTTTGTGTTGTGGAAGTTAGCAAAATGGCAAAATCTAGAAAATTGTAAACGATTCATAGGTACATGTTATTCTACATAAAAAGAGGAACAAATAAAAATGCTCTTCCATTGAAACAACTTTCCTTTTCTGGTGATATCATTTAGACCACGTGAGTTTTTGGATGTAGTAAACGGTCAAAGAGCTACTATATATATTTTGTTTCAAGAAACTCATATTCGCATTTAAAATGCTCACTTTTTACTATCCAATCATTTCAAGATACAGCATCTTTTTCATTGAATATCCTATTTCACTCTGAAATATGTTTCATTACAGAAGTAAAATGTGTTACCAACTGAAATTCACATTGACTTTAAGTCTTGCTATTTCTTTTGTTAAACACAAACAACTTTAGTGAGTTCTTAATGTGTATGAGCAGCTCTGAATTCAGCTTCTAATTCAGATTCATTGCCACAATAAAATCATATCAGTCATTTATTTATTTTTCGTGATATTATTGCCACTCTATTGTCTCCCAACAATGCTAGGGCAAGGCCAGTGGTCACCGTAAACGCTCAGCTGATTTTGATGCCCAAAATGTTCAACCCTGAGGACAAGTCCTGCCGCATGCCCAATTCTGATGACATGGTAACCTGGTAAGTGTCAACTAACTATTTATCCACTGCTAGTTCTGACACAAAGAGTGACTCCTATGTACTACATGCTCATAAAAAAACATTTGAAAGTTCATGTTTTGATTTATCTCTTCTAGATGAAGTGTTCAGTTGATGGGACAGATATGTTGATCTTTAGTCCTGTTAAAGGGTAAACCAAAGCAGTCAGGGCCAAAGAGCTATGGCTGACTTGGAGGTTTTAAATCCATGTGGTCTATAGTAGCACATTACAGCAGTTTTTTTTCTTCTCTGTGGTAAAACTAAGTGTTTCTGGAAGTCTCAATACATTCTTCCAAACCACACAAACATACACACAACCCTGCATTCTTACCCCGTATGTGGATGGACATTGTGTCCCACAAGCAGTTTTTGGGCTCTGTGATGGTAAACATACCAGATCTGTTTGGCTGCTTGGGCTGCATGTGTCTTTGTGTTAGGGTTGGCATTGGGAAGAAAGGACTGAAGGTTTTGGAGAGACAAACGAACGAACTAAAGTGTGGAATTCTGCAATAACAAAAGAGTAGCTTAGCAAAATAAATGTACAAACTGTGGTTGGAAACAGTGAGACACACACTTGAACACAGTGAGAAACAGAACAAGAAGAGAGCATTAAAAGATAAATAAATAAAAAAACACCAGAATGGTTGAGGTTGAGAAAGGTTGTCTCTAGAGTTTAATGTGTTTCATTTTGTTTTAAATTCTTCTTAATATAATATATAATATTATACATAATAAATTAAAAGCTAGTGAAATGCTTCTGGTTAGAATTATTTTCTAATTTAATCATTTAAATGGAATATAATTTAATTTGTTTCAATTATATTTTTATATAATATAATATAACAACAGCAATAATAGTATTATATTATATTATTACTGTACATAAAACAAATATGATAATTAAGAATTTTGTTAACTATATTATATTTTTGATGTGAGTTAAATTTATTTGAAGGCAGTAATGCTTTATAAATGAAGGTTTACCAATAAAACAGCCTATTTACATGCAGTGTAAAAGTGTGTTAGATGACAAGTAAATAGTGTCAAACCACAGACACACACGACTGCCATTAATACTGAGGAGTGAGCAGTAATTACAGATGGGTTGTTGCAGGGCTGGAAGAGTTCCAGTGGGGTCAGAGCAGGAGTCATGAGGGGTCAACCTCCGGGCACTGCCGTGTTTGCACGGGTTGTAGGCCTGCATGATTATGCGTTTACCCTTGTCACGGGGGAGGAGAACTAACAAGGCATCATTAAATTAGCGGGGCCACTTCCTCCCCTAAATATGCATTCTCTCTCCCCTTTCTCTCTCACTGTACAGCATACACATGACTTCTGCTGTGTATTTTAAAATGCACCACTACCTGGAGGGGTCATGGCAGGTTTTGCATGGTTCGAGCACAACGCACAATGCTGGATTCCATCAGGCATGGCCTCATGGGTATTTCGTGTTGTTCATGAGGCACAGCATCCAGCTGTTTATCGCTAATTTAAACTCAGACATGCTCAATGCTGTCTAAGTGTGTATAGGGGGCCTAATGAGGTGTTTCTGATTAGACATATTTGGGTTGTATGCAATGCTATGCATCGGATTGGCCCGTTGGGCCATTAAGACTGCAGTTGTGAGTCCCTGAGCACAGATATCATTACACGTTCAACATAACGGAAATACAGTTGTTGAGCACCAGCTGGAGAGGTGTGAGCATGTTTGAAGAAGTGTTTTTTCTGTGCTCTCACCTTACATCTTGTGTGCGTGTGAGATGTTCGTGACGGAGTGCCATGTTTCAGTCCTGGTTGTATCAATTTAAAACTATCCCTTTATTTCCAAAAAACAAATACAAGAACCCTATAGCAACAGAACTGCTGTCTTAAGATTCCAGTAAATTAATTGTGTGAAACATTTCGAAATTTTCTTAGAATATTTAATGACAATAAAGAGTTTGTATGAGATCTTGAAGAGTGGGGGAAAAAAGTGTTTGTCCCATTTTTTTCTGATAGGAACAGGAAATCGTTCTTGGGCCGCTGTAATTGTCGGCTTCTATTACCGGATTATTAGAGTGAGGGAGGGATAGAGAGATGAAGTGAGGAAAAGACAGACGGAAGAGACAGAAAGAGGCAAATTCAATTAAGTTATTAAATATTGAGGAGCATAAAGTCATTCAGCATCCTACATTCAATTTAGCTTCATATACAAACACGCCACCCTTATTAACAATCCTCTTCCTCTCTTTTGTTAACATCACTTTAATGTTGTCATTTTGGCTAAGTTCTTCTGTACTGAATGTCTCTCTCTCTCTCTCTCTCTCTCTCTCTCTCTCTCTCTCTCTCTCTCTCTCTCTCTCTCTCTCTCTCTCTCTCTCTCTCTCTCTCTTCTCTCAGTCTGTCAGTTAATGTGTGTGCTAAGATCTCTGGAATTGGTATTCCTGATTATGTAGGTAAGTGCATTTTATTTATTTTTTTACTTTTAATTAAATGCATTTAGTTTAATGCATTTAACTGATGTAGTCTTATCAACAAATGCCTTTTCAAAAATAAACATTTCTTACTCTTGAACCAAACCAAACAGCTCTATACGAATGACAAATTTTGATTCAAAGCAGAAAAAATAAAAAATAAAAAATAAGTACATGTTACAAGGTACTTGTACCTAAATCAACTTCACATCACAAAACCATTGCAAAAGACATTCACATCAGCCTTGACTATAAAATATAAAACTATTAATGATCAGTCATTTATTTTTTGTATAAAACTATATTTAAATAATCTGTTAAGACATTATAACAAATTATTCAGATCTATACTCTATTGTTAAAAAGTTTGGGGTCAGGAAGTCTGTCTATACTTTCTATTGATACTTTCTATATACTTTCTATAAATCAATACTTTTATTCAGCAAATATGTATTAAATTGATCAAAAGTGACAGTAAAGGCTTACATGATTACATATATATATTTCAAATAAATGCTATTCTTTTGAACTTTCCATTCTTCAAAGAATCCTGAAAAAATATATCACAGTTTACACAACATTATTTAACACTTGCCTACACTAGATGTTAGCATTGCGTCAAACGAAAATAGAAAAACGCCTTCTACACTGGATACAGTATACAGATGCGCGTTCAGTTTCTAACATAGGCTACTCCACGTGCTTGAGGCGTTAATACTGTTTCCTATGCAATGCCGTTAGCCAATCATAACAGTGGCCATTTACTGACAAGCCTTAATGGAGCCGCCCCTTAAAAACAGAGAATTTTAGACAGATGATTAGAATGAAGGTGGAAATTTTTCGCATATTTATATATATTTTTTCATTTTTATTGTGCACAAAACTTAACATTATTAGTGAACCTCAAGGAACCTATTAAAATAAATAAAATAAAATAAAATAAAAAAATATTTTCATGACCTCTTCATTTAGAGCTTATAGTATATTTTGAAAATTGTTTATAGTCAAATTTATGGTTGAGTCATTTTCTCTATGGAGAAAATGAACAAGACTTCCAAAACTCTTATGTTGCAAAGGCAAAACAAATGATTTTGTCATGCAGTATACATTTTCTCGTGACACTTGCTATGATGGAGACATTTTATTGTTTTCACTTATATGTGTTGTGCTCAGTGTGAGTCTGTGTGTCTCTGCTCTTGTTGAACATCTGTACGTAAGTGCATTCAGTAATGGCCAAAATGGAGAAGGTGCCAAACTCAGTTAAACCAACAGGCAATAAAAGCCTCTTTCCCAGCACTTCTGAACGCAGGCCTGTTAAAACTCAGTGCATATGGTTTTGGAGATGACAAAGAACAGGTGTGGCTGTGTGCGTTCCTGTGCCTGTGAGAGTAACACAGGCTGGTGTGTGTGAGGTGCACGTTTGTTGGAAGCACTATTTGATTGTTGTTCAGAAGCCCTAGTCATTAACCTTAAGAACGTGCAATTTTTATGGTCCAAAACCTGTTTGGTCCGAGCTGAAATTGCCTGAATTACACTCTGTAAATGTGGAACGAACAATAGCGTGACTTTCGTCTTTCTCTCTCTCTCTCTTTCAGCTCTGACAATGAACCTGCAGTTGGATTGGCTAAAGCAGCGTGGAGCAGTTAAGCGAATCTTGTTCATGGACTCTCACCAGCACCAGAGAACCCAGCAGTTGGTTCTGGGTCAAGGGGACCGCCAACATTGCCACAACTACTCTGTTTACCTGCGGGTAAGCCTTATAGGCCACATGCATCGCAGAGCATTACTGAACTGGCCTCATTCCTCGTGAAAAATTCTTGTTTTATCTTCACTACAAATGAACCCATGGGAAAGTTAATTGTGAGACAAACCAAGCTTCTAGTACAACACGGCTCATCTGGACGGAATAAACGATGTGAGAACCACTCCGTGAGAGTGTGTCGCAAAAATAAGACCAAAAATTCTGTTGGGCTGAGGTGACACAATAATTGAATGCAATCTTAAGTATTTCTGGGTGTTTATATGACAACACGGGCCATGGCAAAAACTTTTATTAGCCAGCTCAATTTGAACTATGATAAAATATCGGGTAACAACATTGACCCATCACTATGATACATGCCAGATTAATCGCATGATTTTCTTGCGATTAATCACGATTAATCGCATTGTTACGCGCAAAATTGAATAGTGTATTGCGCACTTTTGATTTAAATGTACTGCTATATACACAAAAGTACAATAACATGTGGTTTGCGAAAACTTTAAACAAATAGCCTAATGTTCTTTTTACCAGCACTATTCCCTTTACACAGTAGCAATAAAATATTTCTTGTAAATCTCAACTTAAACATTAATGTAATCAAATCAAATATTAAACCAAAGTAAAGTTATGTATAATTTTAATTTAAGTTAAAAAGGCTGCAGCTGCGCACTGAAGCCGTTGCCATGGTTATCCATAGAGCGCCTGCCGTTCACTCGCGGAGCGCTGTCTCCCTTTCTGTTCACCTGAGAGAACCTGCCGAAGCCTCCCTCTACTGCTTGTTTGGGTGGGTTATTTGCTGGCTGACCAACATCCCACCCCTCCTGTGATCATGGTTTGACTGTAGGCCTATGTGTATTCAGAGCCAGTGAGCAACGGAAAACTGCATTAACGTGCGATTAAAAAATTGTCGGCGTTAATTAATAAATACGTTAACGCTATAATAACGCGTTAACGTGCCCAGCCCTAATTTATTATATTTATATTATATTTTTTTGCAATACACTTTATTATTCATTAAGGTCATGTTTTTTTTGTTTTGTTTTTTACAAATTTATTTTGAGTAGCAGTTGCATATTTATGTCTGTAACAATTAGTTTGGATTTGTGTAAATAATGTGTGTGTTTTGATGCAGCAGGCTCACGTACTTTCCTTACAGCCTAGCTGCTTTTGCTTTTTCTTCACAAATCATTGTGCAAACATAAACATACTTCCTCGTTTTCTCAAATCCTTATAACTTATTAAATAACTGTATTTATTGCCCTTGGCTCTCTGAGGCAAGCATGCTCATACAACAGCTGTGATTCAGTCAAACAGATTGATGTCAAAGGACGAAGAGAATCAAAAGAGTGTAAAGTGTAAAGTGAGACTTGTCAGTTCTGTTTGCAATCCACCACTCTCTTTTTTGTCTGATCCTTCTCTGTTTGTGTGTAGGATGAGGGAGAGTTTAGGGATAAACTGAGTCCTATCAGCGTGGCACTGAACTACAGTCTGGACCAGAATTCCCCTCCACCTGGCCTACAGCTGCGGCCCATTTTAGACCACTATAGCAAGACCTTCCACCATGAGCAGGTTTGCATGCAACATAAGTGTTTAGTTGAAGACTGTACTGAATGTACTAGAATGTACTGTGCATCATATTAAGTTAAATTATGATGCCATGACATGCAGGGTTTAATAGAGGTTTCAAAACAAGACAACATCTTGTTGGCTGATTTAAACAGTAAAGATAAGACATAAGTTCAATTCAGTGAACAAACAAACCCAAAGACGGAAAGAGAAGATATTTTCTCTCTCGTTTCCTTTAGGCAAACATCCTGTTGGACTGTGGGGAAGACAACATGTGCATCCCAGATCTCAAACTTTCTGCTAAAATGTGAGTCCGTGGGTCTGATCCGTACATGTGTGTGCCATTGAACAACTGTTTGTATATTTGTTATAATTTATGTGCTGTGTTGTATTATTCATCCTCTGTTTATGTTGTAATAGCATGTCGTTCCTTGATTTTAGCCATATATATATATATCTATATATGGCTAACATTAAAAAGTGTTACATTGAACAAGTGTAACATTTAACAGACATATATATATATTTACATTAAAAAGTGATCTTAAATGCAGATTTCTTTTTTCTTTTCTTTTTTTTACAGGGACCGAACAGAACTTATAATCGGGGATGACAACTTGCTTATGTTAACCATCAACGCCGCCAATAAGGGCGAAGGGGCGTACGAGGCGGAGCTTCATGTGACCATCCCACCAGAGGCGGACTATATTGGTGTGGAGCGCAGACGTGAGGTAAACAACATTACCCATTATCATTTTTTACATATGCCTACGAGATATCGCTGTGTATGTGTTCATGTGGGTCTTGGATAGCCTATTGGATGTAGAAGATAATGAATACTTTAATTAGTGAAAGTCCTTTGTTTGATGTCTTTAATTTATAATTACTCTGATTATTGAAGGTTTATTTTAGTCTTATTCTCCCTAACTGCTGTGTTTAGATTATGACTCACTCACTGTATCCTCTTTTTCCAGAAAACTGCTCATGCATGAGTTTTATCTATCTAAACTGCTGTGTTTAGATTATGACTCACTCACTGTATCCTCTTTTTCCAGAAAACTGCTCATGCATGAGTTTTATCTATCTATCTATCTATCTATCTATCTATCTATCTATCTATCTATCTATCTGTCTATCTATCTGTCTATCTGTCTGTCTGTCTGTCTGTCGTTCTGTCTGTCGTTTATCTATCTTTCATCCTATCTGTCATTCTGTATTTTTATTGTTCTATCGTTCTCTGTCCATAATGCCTACAGGCCTTCAAACTTCAAGGCTTTTTAAACTTTTTTTTTTTTTTACTTTCAAACAAGGGCTGTCAAGTAGGGGTGTAAATTGGAGCCTTAATGATTCGGTACGATACCGATTTCTTAAGCCAACGATTCGATTATTTTCGATACTTCAGAATTTCCCACAATTCGATTCGATACGATTCAATACTAGATATTTTTTTGTAGATGATATCTAGTTTCAAATAAATCAACAAAAAAATAATAATGATAATTACCCTTTTATTGAGAATACAGAAACAACATTTGTGGCGAGCAGGCAGGGCAGTCGTGAGAGTGTTAATGAACGTCACCTGTGAGACGCACCGGTCTCTCGATCTTCAGCTCGTCGCTCCTCTTTTTATGCTTCCGCTCCTCCGTGAGAGATGCGAGACCGGTGACGTTCATTAACACTCTCACCACGTCGGCCGCGTCCTGCTCGCCACAGTATTCTATTCACATAATGTGTATGTTACACTATAGCAGTCTTCTTTGCAAACGGCAACATCTCTTACCACTGCTCCATCTGTTTTCCTGAAGCCAAAATACTTCCACACCCATGACATGATGCCGACTGGAGTGTGTAACATTTCACTTTCATTGCCAGCTCGCTCTGACGGTTCCATCGCTCTTGAAAGTCAGACTCAACAATGTGTGTGAACATAGATAGACTGTGAAACGTAAGTAACGCGTGTGAAGCGGTGTGAAGTAGAAGACAATAATGAGGTTAGCGCCACGCCGCCACCCGCAGCTTAGGAATAGGTTGTACGCATATGTCGGAGCTGATGCTGAAAATAGACAGGCGAACAGACAGGCGGCAAAATAAATACATTAATCGATATTCTTGCGGACACATCGATGCCTCAAATCGTCGGCTGTATAATCGATGGATCGATACGAATCGATTAATATTTACACCCCTACTGTCAAGTCAACATTTAGTGTTTGTCTTGTCAAGCTTTGCTATTTTCTTGCGACACCGGCATGAGAACCAATGACGTCTGTTCTTGCGCCTCACACACATTCAAGCTTCTGTGTTTAGCACATTTGATGCACATTTTATTTTTATCTGCCGTCAGACTGAGGCATTGTTCCAATGACGCGTTGCTATGGGTATGCTTTCCCATGCTTTTCCAATGACATGTTGCTATGCTTTCTTCAGACTTGACTGACAGATTGGCATTCTGACACTGTGAGCTTCACCATGAGCTGTGTACATTGGATTGATTTGAACAACTTTAATGTACTTAAAGTGTGCACCAAGAACTAGGAAAATACAAGTATCGGAATGGAACCCGGTATTGGCAGATGCTCAATTTTCTTAATATACTTAATATTGGAATCGAGGGCACAAAAAAACTTGATCGGGACAACCCGAAAATCCCTATACTATGGAAGACAGTGGCTACCATCAAATGTTTGGTTACCCACATTCTTCAAAATATCTTCTTCTGTGTTTAGCAGAAGAAAGAAATTCATATAGGTTTGGAACAACTTAAGGGTGAGTAAATGATGACTAATTTTTGGGTGATATATCCCTTTAAGACAAAAACCTTTACATTTACATGGATAGCTTGTATTTCTTAATGTTTTAGCGCATCACACCTGGTTATGACACAGTGTAACGTGAACCTGGGTCTTGTGAAATATTAGATTTACTAAATGGCTTTAAATCCATCATTGTGAAATGCTAAATCTGTAATCCATTCTGACACAGAGTTAAAAACACAAACATGAGTGCTGCAATGTCTTTGATGTAGTAATGAGGCAGGAATGCAGTGAATGTTGATCTAATTATGGTAAGGTTTCTTATTAAACATAGTCTAATGCCTCATGCCTTGATGTGCTCTGTAATGCATTGCCGAGATCTAACATACTGTTTATTTCATTTAATACAGCCCTACTTATCTTCATTCATATATTCTGCTGTCATTCAGTCATTCCATCATCCCGTTCATGCATGTCTGCTTCTTCCAGCATGAGACACTGGCGCTCTGTGGCACTAGCCGCAGAAGATCTGATTGCTCTCTGTCTGTCAGTTATGAGTTTAACAGATGCAGTGTATAACTGCTAATTGCAGCCTGTGTTTGAGAGTGGCTCTTAATGCAATTTGCACGACTCCATTAGCCACTCTACTGGGAACCGACTGGTTACGGTTTGACTCTGTTATGGTGAGAGGAAGTGGTTACCAGAGGAGGGAGATGGAGGAAAAGGGAGACTGATGTAGGGGGTTGACGAGATGAAAGGGGTAGGGCCTCAGTGATGTATGATGTGATTACTATCAGGGAATTCATCATGTACTTTCTCTCCCTCGTTTTCTTTCCTCAGTCCCTCCCTTGACCCTCCTGAGACATGTTTTCACTGGATTATGCAAGTTATTGACCGGGTTTAATATTGCCGGGTTTTGTTTTCAATGATGTCATGCACCTCTTTTATTGCATTTATTTTATATATTTTATTTTACTTATATTATTTTAATTACTTTTTTCGTTATTTTTATTTTAACAGTTTAGAAGTAGCATACAGTATTTATAAGTGTAAGATGTGTTAGTCTATTGGTAGAATTTATGATTTGGATGTGGGTAGAACAAATCCTTTTTAAGGATGTTTAAATGTTTTACATTTTTAAAGTTTAAAATAGTGGTTCTGAGGGGGCATGTGTCCCTTTGAATGAGCATAATGCTTCTGTTTGTGTTCCTTAGATATTCAACATTTAGTTTAACACAGCAGCTATTATAGATTAAATAATGAAGACCTGAAATGTTTCTTTCTCTCTCAGGATCTTCAGCGGCTGAACTGCGAGCACAGGACAGAGAATGATACCAGAGTTGTGGTGTGTGACCTGGGAAACCCAATGGTGGCTGACACAAACGTAAGAGTCTTGTCACACAAACTCGATTGATACGATGTAATATGTACAATTTGATTTGACAGAAGTTTACCTAAAAGAGAAAACCGACTGTAGAAAAAGATTTGTGGCAACACTGAGAATGCAGTACGTACTTGCATTGCATTATGAATTATGAATGGCATTTTGATGCATTTTTCAACACACAAAATGGGGTTTGTGTTCATTTGCCTTGTGTAGATTTTTTATTCTCACATACTTGCTTGTAGTGAGAGCTTGAATCCCTCACTGCATTAACATAAATGAGCAGGGCAGAGGAAGGAGGATTTTAGAGGGGTGAGAAAAGGGTAAGACAGCATATCAGTTTGCCCTTTAATAGCCAGATATTTAGCAGCGCTGTCAGCTTGCTTAGACTTCAGGTCCTGTATGAGACACCTGCTGATGCAGCACACACACACACATACACACACACACACACACACACACACACACATAATATAAATGTATGTTTGATAAAATAAATGAAACCTAAGATATTCAGACTTGTTTTCAGAGAATATATGAAGAGTTCAGATGCAAAAGCCTCTGAGTGCTATCTGAAATTTTCTTCTAGAATGATCATTTTTATCAAGCTTGTATATTTAAGTTCAGTAATTTCACTTGAATGACAATGAAAAATATAGCTGCGAGCAGCGATTACGGGCCCAAGCCGGTGGCACTGCAACCCCGGTTCCTTTAGTTACCTAAAGGCACCGGGGTGGCGGTGCCGCCGGCTTTGGCCCACAAATATATATATATATATAAACAAATATATATATATATATATATATATATATATATATATATAAACAAATATATATATATATATATATATATATAGATATATATATATATATATATATATATATAGATATAGATATATATAGATATATATATGTATATATATATTATTTGCCTTGCCTGATTAGAACAATGAAAAAAAATTAAAAAATAACTAGGAAATCACTAACCCGAGAGAATTATTCTGATTTGATGATACACTCAAAATATTCCACAAGCAATCCTTTAAATTTAATGATATTCAGAACAGAACAAGAATAAAAAAATGTATAATTAAGAAATAACCGAAATAATTTAAAGCGAAAGTGAAAGTAAGTGGTGTTGGGCTCACGTAACTCTCTAATTAGAATAAAGCTGTTTCAACATTTGCGATGTATTTGGATGCTAAACTATTCTTTATTATAGGCTTTGTACTTCACTTACGTTCCAATATGTGTTTGTGTGTTTGTGTGTGAGGTGCGGGTGCAATTGAATTGTTACACATAAAAACATATTCTGTCATTTTGTTCATAGAGGACATCATTCAAACTGCGAAGTGTTTACTTATATTTGTGTACACTCGCAATAAAACACAACAAAGTGCTTTTGTCAAACTATAAACTCTTGTCAAACTGTAACCTACAACTGTCCCCCAACCAAAATCTCACCCACACACACCCGCACACACTGTTTAAAAGCAAAAAATATTTATCCAACCCCATTTAAAAACAGTCTGTGGGTGCCATCTTTTGGACATTCACCATATCGCATTGATTTTCATTTATTGTCCTCAGAGCCCTAATCTGTTTATTTTTCAATTACACATTCTACATTGATTAAGAAAGAAAATTCAAATGTGTTTTTATTTTATACAGGAATAAATTATTTATAATTCAGATGAGAATAAAGTTAGTGTTAGTTAAAATTTTAAGGAAAACAAATATATTAATCTGAAATATAGCACATTCATTTTAAATTCATTCAGGTTAAATTACCAAACATACAATCTTAATTTAATTTAAAGCAAACAATACATTTAAAATATATGGGTTGTATGCATATTTTGGAATTTAAAAAAAAGATATATATCCAAAAAGACAAGGCCTTAAACTTGAACAAGGGTTAAACTCTTGTCGCTGTAAGAGACAATGATTTAGCATTTTGAACGAATCGATTGACTCAAAGATTCAATGACCAATCCATAAACATCCTGTCTCATTCATGAATGACTCCGTCGTTCGAACGAATCGTTTGAACGAATGAATCAATGACTCGCTCATTAAGACGGTCGCCTGGCGACACCTAATTACGGTTTAGTGTTGTTTAAAAGTATTATTCTTTCCAACGATTGTTAATTAACTCATATTTAAAACAATCTCATAACATTATTTAATGCATTGTTATTTTTCAGTGTAAACGATTTAATTTGATCACCTCTACCTAGAGTAACAGCCATTTAGTGTCTTATTATTCTAAATAATTGAATTTGTTGATCAAATTTACAAATTAAAAATGAAAGATGAAGCATACATTTAATAAGACTAGACTAGGGGTGCCCTGCAGATATTACAATATGCAGATTTAAATATACCATGGCCCCCCACCGTCAATTTGATGTGTGTGTGTGTATAATAAAATCATTTAGTCACTACAATTAAAACTTGAAAGTGTTTGCTTACTAAATTGTAAGCAAAATGAAAGTTGCAGCAAAGATCAGCAACAGGAGTCAAAATTCATTAATCACGAGAGTGAAGAGCTGACTGAAAAACATGATGACGGAATATTTTGTGTAAAAGCGCCTATTTAAGCGAATCTGTCATTTACTCTTTTGTTGTTGTGTTTTCCCTGAAAACCGGAAGCAATCGGCCCCCGATATGGCGTTCATTTTAAAGTGACACTAAAAAGTATGCGGCTGCACTGGCATTCATAACGGTGCGTGTCCATGGTGACGAGCGAGCAAAACAGAGCGAACGTTTTTTCATTTCTACTTCCATAGAAATTCATTCGAGCGCACTGCGAGCGCCACCACTATAAATGTCCGTGCGGACGTCCTTTACTTTCACTTTTATATTAGCGATTTAAAAGCCCTCGCTGGTGTCACACGTCGATCAACCGGTGGGAAAAGATCCTCACAGCCACATACCTAATATATTTATATTTAATTACAATAGCCATACCTGATAAAAAGTTTTGTGTACGGAGTTGATATAATTTTGGACACAAGAGGGCAGTATAGCCCTATGTATTACTTGATGTATTTATTTTTTAACTGAATAGCGCATTCTGGCTGTTTTCAAACTTGTACATTATTCTTAAATTGAAAACAAGAATAAAATGGGTTTAGTTCTGATATTTGTATAATTTTATCTAGAAATAAATGGTGTATAATTAATTTTTTAGAAGATATGAGGCTTTTAGTGTTTACTTTTTTGACATGACTTTAATCCCTCGCCATAGCAAAACAATTTGAGATATTCAATAGCCATTCACAATTTAGCTTCTTTAATGTATTTTCATTATGTTGAAAAAGTTTGGTGGGAATTAAATAAACCACTTAAGAGGAGTGGGTAAAAAATCAGAGGCTGATTTTGCCAAAAATCCACATTCATACCAAAATATCTGACTCCTTGTTGGTCGTAGCTAATTACGATAAATTAGAAAGTTGTCCGGCTCGAAGAGTACAATATACATATCAAGTTTTGTTACTGTAGATAAAACTAACCCCCCCACTTTTGTCAAAAGCATTTAGAAAGTGACACACTTCCTGCTGCCAGTTGGTGGCGCTATAACTTTGACTCACAATAGTCACATCCATGTGATCGGCCTCTTACAGCGAACACACTGCTGAAGTTTCATCAAGATCAGTTAATGTATGTAGAAGTTATAACACACTTCCTGTTTCCATTATTCGCCATAAATTCGTTTCCTCGCCATGGCCAAACCGTTCGAGATATCAAAAATCCCCTGGCATTTTTCATCCTCAATGTCTTGACTTCATGCACACCGAGTTTGGAGACGAACGGCGGAATTCCCTAGGAGAAGTGTTTCAAATTCCTGAGCATGCGTTTTCAAACAACCCTAAATAGCCGACTTCCTGTTGGGCTGGCGTAAAACTTAGAGCACGAAAGTTGTTCGGCCTGATGACATCTATATTTGTAGCGAGTTTCAGATTATTACATGCAAGCGTGTTTGATATATGGACAAGTGTTCAAACCCCGTTCCAGGTGGCGCTGTCGAGCCCCCCTGCCACGCCCGGGTACCAGCTTCAGCCCGGCCCTGATGGCCGCGGGTTCTGACCCGTGTGCAAAGTTTCAAGAGTTTTTGAGCACGTTAAGGCCCCCAAAAGGTAGTAAAATAATAATAATAATAATAATAATAATCCTAAGGAAAACAATAGGGCCTTCGCCTTTTCAAGGCTTGGGCCCTAATTACCTATTAATTGTCATTTAAGTGAAATTACTGAACTTAAATATACTAGCTTGATAAAAATGATCAACCTAGAAGAAAAATTCAGATGGCACTTAGAGGCTTTTGCATCTGAACTCGTCATGTTTTAAATATATGTAGGCCTAGTTTTCTTAATATCTAAACAAAAATTATAATTCTTTTCTTCTTTTAATCTTTAATCTTGCTACTGTCACACTACTAGAAGGATGAGGACACAAGGAATACGGTTAACAGACTTTATTTATACACCTGTTGCAATATCCGATCTTAGATCTTAGTCTTAGAGGTAGACTTGATGATAAATCGCGGCTTGAAGGTAGACATGAATGCACTTTGAGCTTGAATGCAGATACGTAGACACTTCAATAGGAATACTGATTCGAAGACACATGAACTGAGAGTGGACTTGAATAAACTTCCAATTTGAATGCAGAGAAGAGATACAAGTTCCGTATGCACAGAAGAACTCGGAGAATCAGACTGGAGAATCCTGAAGCACCGCCGCACACAATGGTTGCTTGGAAAATACATACAGGAGAGTAGTTATTGATAAACTTGAGTATACTTGCTGTGAGTACACGGGAATCCTGGAACCAGAGAAGCATGAGGAACCGGCTGAGTCACACGCGTCGATAGACGAGACCGGACAGAGAACAATGGAGAGACTGAAGCTTAAATCCTGTGTGCAGCGTGGTGAGTTCGTGATGCAGTGCAGGTGGTGAGTAATCAGTATTCAGGGGATGATGAGCATGACCAGGTGTGCGGAGTTGATGCTGGCTGGGGTGTGTCTCTAGGTGTATCCGTGACAGTAACCCCCCCTCCACGGCCAACTCCTGGGGGCCGTAGACCTCGACGACGGCGACCCCGTGGATGAGGGGTAGGACGATCTGGATCATGGATGGGCAACTACGGTCTTAGAGGGCCACTGTCCTGCAGAGTTTAGCTCCAAACCTAATTAAACACACCTGAACAAGCTAATCAATGTTTTCAGGATTACAAGAAAAGAGTTTTTGTCAGGGTTGGAGCTAAGCCCTCCAGGACCGAAGTTGCCCATCCCTGATCTGGATGGTCACGATGGACTTCCTGGAGGACCCAGCAGCGCTCCTCCGGTCCAAACCCCTCCCAGTCCACGAGGTATTGGAGCTGACCCCCTTGTCGACGGGGGTCCAGGATGGCGTGGACCTGGTACACGGCATCATCCGCAGGATCTACAGGAGGAGGTGGGGGCACCTCGCCAGCATCCGTGTCTGTGGGAACAGGAGAGAGAGGAGCAGTGAATGGCTTTAACAGAGATACATGAAAAGTAGGTGCAATTCGGTAGTGCTAGGGAAGTTTAAGAGTTTAAGTTTAAGTGACCTCGTTGACCTGCCTCAGTACAGCAAAAGGACCTATGTATCTGGGACTCAGCTTGCGGGAGGACTGCCGGAGGCGGATATCTCTGGTGGACAGCCACACTAGCTGGCCCGGAGTGTAGTGCAGCATGGGTCTTCTTCGTGCGTCCGCTTGCTGCTGGTGCCTCCGGACTGCCCCCTGCAGGTGGACATGTGCCGAGTCCCAGACCCTCTCACTCTCAGAGAACCAGTGCTGGACCGCTGGAACATCAGATGGTTCTCCAGACCATGGGAACAGAGAGGGTTGATATCCCAGAACGCACTGGATGGGAGTTAGACCAGTAGAAGTTTGTTGGAGAGAGTTCTGGGCATACTCTGCCCATAGGAGGTATTGGTTCCAGCGGTCCTGCGCTTCATGACAGTAGGTTCTCAGATACCTCCCGATCTCTTGGATCTTCCTCTCCGCCTGGCCGTTTGATTGCGGATGGTCCCCCGACGTCAGGCTCACCGAGACTCCCAGTAGCTTGAAGAATGATCTCCAGACTCTCGATATGAACTGAGGTCCTCAATCCGATATGATGTTGTGGCGAGCAGGACGAGGCCGAGGTACGTGAGAGCGGCGCGAGGCCGGTGGCGTGAGTGGTAATGAGCGACACCTGTGAGACGCACCGGTCTCGCATCTCTCACGGAGGAGCGGAAACATAAAGGAGGAGCGACGACAGTGAAGATCGAGAGAGGAACAGGCCTTATTTTATGTTGTGTTTTGTTTCTGTGGCCAGCAGTCATCCGTGAGGGGCTGCTGGCTTATACTTTCATTTTTGTATTTGTTTATTGTATTTAAAATTGCTGAACGTTCGCCGGTTCCCGCCTCCTCCTTCCCATAACATCTGAACCCCGTTACAGATGTCTTCTGGAATTCCGAAATGGTGAAAAATCTCAGTAAACAGCATTTCAGCGGTCTTGAAGGCTGTGGGAAGCCCAGAGAGAGAGATCAGCTTACAGGACTTGGAAAATCTATCGATTAATACAAGGATGCAGGTTTTGGAATCAGAGGATGGTAGATCGGTCACAAAGTCCACAGCAATGTGAGACCATGGTCTGTTCGGAATGGGTAGTAGCATGAGTTTACCTTCAGGCAGACGTCGGGGTCACAGGCGTAACTATCGGTAAGCAGGGTATGCGGTTGCTTATGGGCCCGGACCAATCAGGGGGCCGCATGACTGGAAGATATTGATTGACAGCCGGGGCCCCCTATCGCATTTTACTACTTTTAGTCTGATCGCATTTTACTTTATCACAAATTTATTTGAATAAATAATGACAACTACATATTTTACTGATCATTAAATACACGTGTGAAAGGAACAATGATGGATTTTACACGTGTGAAAGGAAAAATGATGGATTTTGGTGTAATTTATTTTGAATTGGGCCTGGGGAATCCCCGGGTCGGTAAGTGAACGTGCGTATTGCATGCAAAACAGTAAAAACGTTGAACTTGAGACAGACAATATCGATATGGAGTCATCAAATTGCAAACACAAAAGTTGCTTTCAAAAGCGAAAACTAAAATAGGAATTCAAGAAATTACTGAGTAAATTACCAAAAATAGGAAGCTTCTTTAAAAAGATCGCACAGGAGGGGGAGATCAAGCTGGAACAAGAGAGTGAAGCGACCGTTGGCATAGTAGTGAGTAACAATGTGTTATGGTGCGCCGTCACTTGCAGTGTTTTTTCATGTGTTATGGTCCGCATTCACAAGTGTTTTTTTTTGTAGTGCGCGTAGGCTACTCCTGATTTTGTCAGTCATCTCATCTCTTATATGCTGTGTCTTTATGATCCTATCCTGTCCTATTCATGGTAACGTTAGCCGACTCGTGGACATTGCGTCATCACGTGCTGTAATAAGGGGGCCCACCTTGATAATCCTGCATAAGGGCCCGCTGTTGGTTCGTTACGCCACTGGTCGGGGTACTTTGGCCATGGCGCAGGCTGCACATCCTTGCACGAACCGGGAGGTATCTTGAGCCATCCCTGGCCACCAGTAGTGCTGTTGGAGAAGTGAGAGAGTTTGTTGGCTGCCTGGGTGTCCCGAGCCCGGAGAGGTGTGTACTGAATCGAAGAGGGAAAGGCGGAGAGTAGATGGTACGAATAATTTTCCCTCTGGACCTCTAACTTTAAGTACAGTTGGTACTCACGGAGACGTTTCAAGACCTTCTTCACTTGCTGGACATGGTCTTCGAGATTGGTAGAAAAGATCAGGATATCGTCGATGTAGATGATGACAAACTTGTGGAGCATATCTCGTAATATCTCATTCATGAAGCCTTGGAAGACAGCTGGACTGTTTGAAAGGCCGTAAGGCATGACCCGATATTCGTAGTGTCCAGCAGGGGTAATAAAGGCAGTCTTCCACTCATCTCCCTCACGGATATGAACTCGATTATAAGCACTTCTCAGGTTGAGCTTGGTGAAGATACAAACTGAACACAACTGTTCCAGGCCTGAGGGCACCAGAGGCAGTGGGTATCTCTACTTAACTGTAGAGGGATTCAGAATGCGATAATCTATACATGGGCGGAGTCCTCCATCCTTTTTCCCAACGAAGAAAAAGCTTGAGGCAGCAGGGGACGCAGATGGCTGAATATATCCTTGACGTAAAGCCTCCTCCACGTACTCCTCCATGACCTGCTGCTCCGGCATGGACAATGGATATATCTTTCCATGTGGTAGAGTGGCCCCAGGCAGCAGGTCAATTGCACAGTCCCATGGCCGATGAGGTGGAAGAGTGGTGGCGAGATGTTTGCTAAATACGTCCTGGAACGCCTGATATTCAGGTGGGATTTCGTGTGAGGATTCTGTGGCCAGGACTTTCTACTGAAGTTGAACCCAGGATAACAGGAACAGCAGGCATGGAAGGCACCGAAAGACTTTCTTGACAGGGCGAAGACAATGTTCCTTGCAGTAATCACTCCAGTGACGTACTTCCCCATTAGTACAGCAGATGTCAGGCGAGTGTTGATTGAGCCATGGGCGTCCCAAGACGATGTCTGCAGTGGAGCCCTCCAGTACCAGTAGCGAACATTTCTCCTGATGAAGACAGCCGATGGAAAGTTGGAGTTCTGGACTGCAGTAATGAATACTACTTCTGCTGAGAGGTTTCCCTAGATGGAGTGTATACTCAGAGGCTGACTCAGTCGTCGACGGCGGGCTTGTAAGCGGTTGAGTGGTGAGGCTGAGATGAAGTTCCCTGCAGCGCCGGAGTCAATCAGAGCTTTCGCTCGAATGGAGTGTTTCAAATAGGTGATTAGTCCTGGAGTTTGTTTCAGATTGGTAACTGGAAATGGTAGGTCAACAGTACTCACCGCTGTACAGCCGAGACGGATGGGACATTCCATTCGGAAATGTCCCGAAGCTCTGCAGTACATGCAGAGGTTATTGGTCTGACGGCGATTACGTTCATCTTCGGTAAGATGTCCAGCATCGATTTCCATGGGTTCTGGTACTGGAGGGCTTACGGGCGAGGAGTGGTGAGAGGAGTGTGAAGGGAAGTTGTTTAAGCAAGCTGTGCGATGTTGTGTGATGAGTATAGAGCGCTGGATGAGTTTCTCAATTCCGATGGAATCCTCGTAGATGGCCAGTTGTAAGCAGATTTCAGAGTTGAGCCCTCGACGATAGGCAGTCATCAATGCGATCTCATTCCATCCGCTGTTCGTGGCAATCGTCCGAAACTTCAGAGCATAATTTGCAACTGAGGATTTGCCTTGTCGAAGACGGAACAGCTGATCATTAATAGACATGGCAATCGGAGTTTGAGAGAATACAGTGCGAAAATGTTCAATGAAACCATTGAATGACAGTAAAGCAGGAGCATTGAAATCCCACAGGGCTTGAGAGCAGGGAAATTATGAAAGCAATTTTGGCTTTTTCAGAAATTAATGGAGTAGCATTTACCTCCACATAAAGCTTGCATTGCAGAAGAAACCCGTTGCACTCCTCCTCGCCAGAATATGAAGCAGGTTTGGCCATGGGACTTAGTGAGGCAGGTCTGAGGTTCTGAAGGGCGTGACGGAATCATGGAATTCAGTGAAGGTTTCCTGGAGCAGTGTCTGCGGTGCGGAGGCTGCATTGGCAGCGGTGTATGCTGAGGTATCCATAAGCGATTGGTGTGCGGCAGCGCCCCGAGGAGCTTCAATGGATACGGCAGCGATCTCGGAAGCCGGGGATACTTGCATCGTGTGTGGTCCGGTCTTCTGTCACACTACTACAAGGATGAGGACACAAGGAATACGGTTAACAGACTTTAAACACCTGTTGCAATATCCGATCTTATAGATGGCTTCGAGATCCACACAGAACTGAAAACAGGAAACAGGAAATAACTGGAACATAAACAGTCTCTTGAATACTTTGAACTCAGAGGTAGACTTGATGATAAATCAGGGCTTGAAGGCAGACATGAATGCACTTTGAGCTTGAATGCATATACGTACACACTTGAATAAGAATACCGATTCGAAGACACATGAACTGAGAGCTGCCTTGAATAAACTTCCAACTTGAATGCAGAGAAGAGATACAAGGTCCGTAGATGCACAGAAGAACTCGGAGAATCAGACTGGAGAATCCCGAAGCACCGCCGCACACAATGGCTGCTTGGAAAATACATACAGGAGAGTGGTTAGTGATAAACTTGAGTATACTTGCTGTGAGTACACGGGAATCCTGGAACCAAAGAAGCATGAGGAACCGGGTGAGTCACACGCATCGATAGACGAGCCCGGACAGAGAACAATGGAGAGACTGAAGCTTAAATCCTGGTGCAGCGTGGTGAGTTCGTGATGCAGTGCAGGTGGTGAGTAATCAGTATTCAGGGGATGATGAGCATGACCAGGTGTGCTGAGTTGATGCTGGCTGGGGTGTGTCGCTAGGTGTATCCGTGACAGCTACATTGTTAAATTTTTGCTGAAAACAAGAAATTATCATTTGAATTTAGGTTTGTACTGTATTGTTTTTACTGAAAAATTAAAAAAAAACACTGATTAAGAAATTTTTTTGCTGGTATCTTTTAATCATCCATGCATTCAGAGGAAGGAAACCATCTCTCTCTCTCTCTCTCTCTCTCTCTCTCTCTCTCTCTCTCTCTCTCTCTCTCTCTCTCTCTCTCTGTGTGTGTGTGTGTGTGAATTTTTTTTAAGACTGCTTTCCTACAGGCCCCATGGACCCTCAGTAATGTGTCTGTTCTACAGATGTATTCATTGATGTGCCATTAATGACACATACTGTATACGTCTCCCTGCTGATATCAAAATGTATGTTCACTAAAGAGAAAATGCACATACCTTACGTAGAACTTTTCTTGCACAGTCAAAAGCTTGATTTGTGCATTGTGTAATATTTTTATATTGTAATATTCCTCTCTCCTTTCTCTTTCCTTCCTACCTCTTTCTTCCCTGTTTCTCTGTCAGGTTGATTTTGAACATTGTTACTGAGAGTCAGGAAAACAAAACAGTGGGTCAAGAGAAAAAGTGGAATGATGGAGTGAGCGTGTGAAGGGAGGGTGTAAACACAATCGGACAAAGTTTGAGGTTCAGTCTAAACACTCTCTCCATCTATTTACTATTCACCATGACAACCCGTCTCCAGCCATCCCAAATATCTAAGCCTGGGGTGCAATTACAACGGTTACAAAACACACTCTTGACCCGTCACAACACACTCATACACGCACTCCTAACACAACATCCTGCCTGCATCTCATTTGCAGGTATATACACAGAAACAAACACACACAAACGTGTTCCTGAGTATGTAGATCGGACTAGTATGGACTACATTTTCATTGGTGGTGTTATGTTGTTTACTATTGCTATATTGTGAACTCTAGTCTAAGGTGATTTTAATAACATTTATAAAGTCCTCTACTTCACCATCTCTCTTTGTCACTCCATCAGGTTCCCATTTCCTCAAAGCCCTCAGGGTGAACTGCTCATTAGGCTCAAGTCCAATTCATTCCTGCATCATCCCTATTAGCATTATTCTTTTATTGAAATACAAAAAATCAAGGCACTGAAGATTACTTGAGTGTATTGTATCACTATCCCAAATAGATGTATGCAGCTGTTAAGGTTATTTCGTCTGTAGATATTTGAGATCTAGGATAGATTTCGAGATATTTTGGAACATATGAAGAAAAACCGAGGTCTGTCCAACTACAAAAAATGGCTTTTTGTATCTAAAGTTCTTAGTTGGCTGGATAAAAATTCTGTAAAATAATGAATTTGAGCTGCAGTAACAATAGTCAGCTTTGCAGAGAGGGTTTTTAATGGACTCCCTGTCTTTGTGAATCTATTTGCAGCGTTCATTTCATCTTGCACATTGCTAATTGAATTCAACATGTCCACTATTGCTTGAATATAGATTTTTGTGTGGTTAATTATAATGAACTGAATATAATCTGATAAGTAAATTACATGGTTTAAACCCGATTTAATTAATATTTAGTATGATTTACTGTATTATTTACATTATTTCGTATTTTTCTGAGAATTCATTTTTACATTTTGTATTACACACACACACACACACATACACACCTGCATCTTTATTAGCCAGTTTACTCCCCTCCTTTTCTGTTTGTTTGGATTGCAGTGCTTGTTAAAGCCAAGGCAAATTGAAATGTAATTTGTCAGTAATTTGATGCAGCGCGGGCAAATGCTTGGGCTCGAACAGTGCCAGCTCACTAAGAGTGGAGGCAGGGCAGAGAGGTTTATGACTGTGTTTACTACTGCAGGTCAAAAGATAATGTTGCTCATAAACTATAAATCAGAGCATCACAACTGAATAGGCAGTATATTTCCTGCGGATGGACCTGCGGTTTTAAAATGGTATTGGTCAGTGTGTGTAGGCAGTTGGCTGGATGCTCAGAGGTCTGTGTTATTATATGTCAAACTAGCCTGTCATGTCGGGGGATTGTGGGAGAGCTTTTTAGAGAAATTGTGTGGCAGCATGTAGAATGTAAAGGGAGCAAAATAATTCTGAGACGAAGTAAATGCCTCACTCAGAAATAGCCTTATTTTTATTTATTTTTTGGTGTTAAAATACTTCTATCATAGCAAATTATAGGATTGCAGATATACAGATGAAGAGCACATACTGTACCTTGTATTTTCCAATGTTATTTCAGTATTATTATATACTATTATATAATGTATTAAGTTTTGTAATTAATTTAGTCATTTTTATTAGTTTTCTTTATTAGTTTTTGTTTTTTTAAATATATTTCTGTAATGCTCTAATTTATTTTTTATTTGAGTTTTAGTCATTTTAGTACTTCAACATACATTTCAGTTATTTCTAATAGTCATTTTAGTTTAAGTTTTTCATGTCATTTGTTGCTGTGCTTAGCATAGAAACTCTGATTTGCATGGTTAGCATTAGCATTGACTAGTTTGTCTGAATAATGTGGGGCAGAAGGAGAGCTAGTGTGTTTGACAAACCTGTTTGGAAACGATCATTAAAGGGATAGTTCGCATAAAAATAAAAAGGCATCATTTACTCACCCTCATGTCATTCCAAACCTGTGTGACTTTCTTCTGTGGAACACAAATGAAGAGAGGGTTGTTTGGCTCTGTGACCTGTTAACATGTTCCAGATTTGGAAGGAGGGACGTTGTCATGGTGACTGGTTTTGTCATTGAACCTCCGGGGTTAAACCCACATGGGCCAAATTATCCTGGCACCAGCAGAGGAGGGTGACACGGCCACATATCCCCCATCTCACACACATACAACAAGCAAACTGAGAGACCGTCATGATCTCACCCTCACACACACCGTCGTCACTAAACAATCGTACCACACATGGAATCAGTGTGAGGCCTGTGATCTAATTTAATACGTGTCGTTTTCTCTCTCTCATTTTCTGCTTTCTCAAAACTTTTCAAGCTATCCTCTCATAGCCCATAAAAGTCATAACCATGTGGTGCAGCTGTAATAAGCCATCACAAGACCAATGTGCAGAAAACATGTTCGTCACACCACCTCATACGGTCCGAGTGCCACAAAGAGTTCCTACGGTATATGAGGAACACCAGAGTTTTGTATTGACCGTGTTGTCTGAAGTAAAAGCTTCAAGTAGTGTTGTATTTTCAGAATGAAACTGTACAAATACTTCTAGCTCAGTCAACTGACTGTGAAAGGAAGATGTGATGGAGGCACTCCTGCACAATTGTTGAGCCTCCAAAAAAACACTTTGTTTTAGAAAGGGGTGGGGACTTTTGATGGACGGGCCTTTGCACATACACATTGGTTGTCACATCACAACATCAGTTGCTAATATCCAAGTCAAACCTAAAACAATCAATGATGTTACTGTTAAAAATGTCTAAAAAAGCAGTTTTTTAAAGAAATTAATACTCTATTTACAATATATTGAAACAGAAAACTTTTACTGTATTTTTGATCAAATGACTGCAGCCTTGGTGACCCTAAGACTCTTTCTTTCATAAACATTAATCTTACCGACCCCAAACTTTTGAACAGTTGTGTATGAAGCGTGTTCTACTTTGTGCTCAATGTAGCTTATGATTATATTGCATGTGATATCTTCATTCCTACATCCTCCACTGTCAGTCCCAGGATTCTGTAGGTCAGTCGATGAATTTATGAACCATTGAATTTAATTATACTAGCACATAATATGGACTCATAGTAATATTTCTGGGCATTTTCTGCCTTTATTAGATAGGACAGTTGAGTAAAGACAGGACGTTGTCAGAAGAGCTACTGTTCCGAGTGCCTTGGCTCTTTTGGCTCTTAATTTTAATTTACCAAAACTGCAGTTGTTTATCATATTGTGATTTCATGTATCCTGTATTCTCTTAGTCTCGCTAATGTGAATCTTCTCTTTATGATAATGCATTCAATTTCCCAGTAGTTTTAAAATAACAGTGTAAATGTATTTTGTGAGCCATAATTCATACAAATCCGTCATGACCCGTCCAATCTATTGCTCTCACTGTGGTATTCAATGAAGAGAGGAGTTTCATGGTCTGTAAAACAAAACGCATTGAATGAGTTCATTGTTTCACTGACTCCTATCCATTTTAGCTAATGTCACATTAGGTTGATATACATATATTCACAGAATTTGGCAACACAACACCTCGTATTTCCCAGCAACATGAAGCGATGTATTATTTCTTAACAGAGTGGGCTGGGATCTTCCTAGTGATATGCTTCTGATGATGACACTGTAAATAACAGACTGACAGCCTCATCTTTGGCTTACGCTGTTCTTTGTTTTTAATCATGCACAATCTAGCCATCTTTATGCTTTCTGGATGCACTCTGTCCAGTTTTGCTTAGTCAATCTGTAATCCATCTAAATAAATCGCATTGCTTTTGATGTGTGTTTGTGCTGTTTCAAATGGAAACTGCATCTTACATTTCATTCCTATGTTGTGAGATGCACTTAATCAAACGCACTTGAATCAAACGCACTTGAAGAACTCGCACATTTTTCCCATGTTATACGCTGTTCTGTTCTGAGTTTCATTAAAACTTTCGATTAAGAGTTATTGTCTCATTAGTGTAATTAGATGATTACTGTTGCCACAGAAACATATGAACCAGCATCTTGTAAACTCCGATCTCAGATGAAGTCTCATTTCTCAACACATGTATGAAGCTGCGGAGAAGTGATCTTCATTTGTGATTTACAGACTCTGTGGGTTTTAAAAAAGGACGCAAGACCACAAAAAGAAGCATGGCTAGTTCCTTCTTTTAAGTTTAACAGCACTTGTTGCTCTCACCCGTCTGTTATGAGGGGGCTTTGTAGTGAGGAAGGTTTCCGCCTGGGGACGCTCATTTATGGGGCTCCAGAGTTAGCACATAGCCTTTAGCTAAAGGACTGGCCTTCATTAACCATCCCAGCAGCCATTATCAGACTCCTCCTAATGAACTGCACCATATGGACACAGTTACAGCCAGAGAGAGAAAGATGATTGGTCAAATTTTACTATTTGTTTGCGAATGAAAATTCCAGTGTTTAGACTTTGTTCAGCCGAGCAGAAAACCAACCAAAAGTTATTAATCACTGAAAATGGCTTTGTAAGACTTGTTTTCTAAGAGCTGACAGACATTTGACTGTACGAAAGGACAAATTGCAATTATATAAATACGATAACTATGGTAAATACTTCTCAAGATTTCAAAATGTTAACAATATCTAATATACCTAAGGCAAAAGAATAATGAGTTATACTTTTACAGCAATATTAATTTATTTGATTTCAACATTTAGATTTTGAGCATTTCAGGGGGGCTTTTACTCAGAATAATTACACAGAAGTGAACTACTCATTTATGTTTCTCATAATTTATCGTTGACTGCTTTATAATGCTTTCCTAATACAAATATGAAAATGTAACATTTTAGCTAATGAATAAAATTACTTAAATAAATATTTGTGCATTTTGCTGCACAAGATTTTAATATCAAGTGGGTAAAATGATCCAGTCTTTACATCACTAGTGCCGTGGTCAGATATCTCCTGATATTTGCTATATATCAAACCGCTCATCCCGGTATGTGAAGTTGGTCTGTCATATCACGCTTTCATACAAACTAGCGCCATCTTGCATCTCAGTTGAATCTCAAGTGTGAGAGGTTCCAAAAGACACAAGACATGAGTGCAATGGTCAAAAACATCTGTCTAGCGCATGTTTACAATAAAAGCATTCTGTGTATCTCAGATGACTTCAGTATAAATATGACTAATATTGGTGCAGTGTTCGTCTTTTAGCTAGGGTGATTGTTTAGTACATTGTAGTTGACTGCTTTTTTCTTAATGGAAGCTTAAAGATAATATGAAGATAATATTTATTGCTATAATTTTGACTGAAATCAGTATTTCATGATTGAATGAGTTACACTTGTATACTTATAGTTGAATAATTTCCATGCTGTTTATTGGGGGTATAAGAGCAGTGAGACTGTCCAGACAGAGCCCACACTTCTCCCCCCAGCATGTAAGACGGCACAGTGTTAATTATGGTGGCTTTTTCCTGTACGAGCCAGTGGGGGGAGAGCTCTATTCTGTTTTACTGAGCACTTACAGATGTCCCTTAAGCTTTTGATGTCTTCATGTTTTCCCCTTTCTTCTCTCTCTCTCTCTCTCTGGCTCTAGTTGTTGGTGGGTTTACGGTTTTCTGTACAGCGGCTGGAAGATGCCCATCCTACCATTGGCTTTGAGCTGCAGATACACAGGTACAGTAACTATCATCTTTAATTTCAACCATATCCCACTTAAAAATTTCAAGTAAGCATAATGCATACTCACATCTTTGACACACACACACACACACACACACACAGACACACACACACACACTTAGAGAGAGAGACCATCATTCACATTTCTGACTTCAACACCCAAGTCCTTGTGTTCCCTCTGGTCATAAAATTATAAAATGAGTAATTGTGTCTGAGAAACTGAATGTGTCTGGCTAACATTTCTGGTCCAGGTATTCCGTATGTTGTTGTTTTGAAAATGTAAAAGTGTAGGTGATATACTGATTTTCATACTGTACAAACTAAATATTCTGTCTATGGAGAGTCCTCATAAAACCCCAAAACATGTGGTACCTAACTTAAAATTTCATGTAAAGGTCTCTTGCAGTGTGTGTGTGTGTGTGTGTGTGTGTGTGTGTGTGTGTGTGTGTGTGTGTGTGTGTGTGTGTGTGTGTGTGTGAACAAGGTAAGTGGTGCGTGTCACTTTGATGTATGTTTTGGGGGGTCATTTTGTAAGCAAGGGCCCCAAATGTTGGTCGTAATAGAGCCAGACTTTAGAACAGGAAGCTGCGTGTTGATAAGATGTCTTTGGATGGGTCACAGAAAATGGATGGCATACTTTAAGAGACTCTGTTTGCCTATGTGTGGGTGTATGTGGAGAAAAAAATAGCAATTTAGTATTTATATACTGAGAAAAAAAGCTTTTTTGGTCCTCTGTTTTGTCATTGTTAGGGATGGGTCATAATGGTTAAATCATTCAACAGCCATACTAAGTAATCATATATTATTTTAATACATGTATTATATAATGTGTATATATATATATATATATATATATTAGGGATGTCAGTTAAACGTGTTATTAACGGCGTTAACGCAAACCCATTTTAACGGTGTCATTTTGGCCTAGCAAACTTTGTAGTTTTTTCCACATGCTTTTGCAACAGGACGCGGCATCCGCAGCGCTGCGCTATGAAACCCATTCATTTCAATGACTTGCGCCGACCGAGGACGTTTTGTTACACTTGTTTGGGCTTGCGAGCCGGCCAAATAGTAGGTTAACGTTACGTTTTGAGTGGATGACGAGCGCGAGATGCCAAAATGGATGCCAATAAGATTCTGAATTGAAAGTTTACTTTCAAAAAGTTGCCAAATGGTTCCATTGATAAGACCAAAGTGATCTGTGTGTTTTGTCGTTGTGAACTGAGCTATCATCATCGCAGCACGTCCAGTCCGAAATACCACTTGATGATGGCCAAGCACACACACAGCTGATGCGAATTCTCCGCCCCCTCGTCAATATCAGGACCTCGTCAGTATTTCTTTCACCCTTTTATTGATGGACAGCGTTACATTGTGTGAGAGATTATTTGCTACAAGTGAGAATGTTAGTGTGAAATTGAACACAGTATTGCCAATGTTGTTTTCAATAAAAAACATTTGCACAAAGCAAGCCGATCCACTTTTCCATGTTGATAAGAGCATTAAAATGAGAAAAAATAATGGGACAAAAAGAAATCAAGTGACATTTAGAATAGATAAAAATGTGCGATTAATCGCGAGTTAACTATGACATTAATGCGATTAAATATTTTAATCGTTTGACAGCACTAATATATATATATATATATATATATATATATATATATATATATGTGTGTGTGTGTGTGTATATATTATTATTTATTAATATGATTTTTCAATAGATTTTTTTTTTTTTTCTATAAAAATATCTAAAAGTCTTTCTTATGACAAGGTAACTCAATGGCTTGTCAGTTTTGGAGTTTTGCTTTTCATTGTGTAGCAAAGCAATTGCAATCACACTGTTTCCTCCCCACTTGGTGTGCATGTCCTTATCCATGTTCTGTTAGGCACAGGGGTGAAGTGTATTTGTTATAACAACACTCTTCATTGTGATGTTACTCACACATACGCATAGGGAGGTTTTTATGAGCGCATGTTAGTTTTGGGGTGTTGAGATGACTGCCAGGCTGCTCTCAGTGAAGGGGATATTTCCCTAAGGGTTTAATCACTGAATCCTGAATCCAAAAGTCTCAGAGCAAGGTTAGGTCAAACAGGAGGGTGAGTCTATGTATGTGTTTTCGCCTGCACATGTGAGTGCGCACATGTAATATGTTTGCACTTAAGTGTGTGTGCTGTATGAATGCATTTGTGGTGTGTGTCTTATCTGTTTCGGTATGTGTGTCTCTAGAGAATAGAGAAATTTTCTGGTGACTAATGTTAGCCACATGTTCCTCTGCCCACTCTGATTTTTCACCTTGAGACAGAACAAGAGTGAAAGACAGAGAAGAGGTAGAGAAAACTAAAGATACAGAGAGATAGAAGCCAGGTGTCATGCAGCAACAAAAAAAATATGTTTTGTCTTTCAAGTCTTTTAAAATTGTGTGTATGTGACATATGGCTCTGATGGTTGGTTTGTTTCTCTACTTTTAAAAGTAATTCAAATTATGTAATTATTAATTGTACAACGTTGAAATTACATTGCTATTCAAAAGTTTTATAAAGTAAAATATATTCCTGGATATTTTTTTGGCTATATTTATGGTAAAACTGAATTTTTAGTCTTCAGTGTCACATGATCCTTTAGAAATCAGTCTAATATGCTGATTTGATGCTAAAGCATTAAACATTTCTTATTATTATCAATGTTGGAAACAGCTGCTAAATATATATGTGAAAACCGTGATACATGTTTTGCTAAAATATTTTTGTAACATTATAAATGTTTTTACTAATACACACATAGGCGTAATTCTATGGGGGGGACCGGTGGACACATCCCCCCCAATATTCAAAGAAGGACAATTTGTCCCCCCCAATATTTGGTCATACTGTATAATTATGCGGGCAATATCGATGTGATTGCAAATACGTCTTTCTTTCCAGCTCCGAAAATATAAAATCCCGGCCGGTCCATTTCCCAAATCCATTCGACTTGCCTTACACTGTCATTAACAAAACCTATTTCTCCTGAAATCCATGTCATGTTTTCCCTATACCTTTAGTAGCTCATGCACCGTCAGTGAGTTAGGAACAACCAAACAGAAGAAGAGTTAGGAGCATGCTGTACCAACCCCATAAGACCTTCGTTCGTCTTCGGAACACAAATGAAGATATTTTTGATTAAATGTGACAGCTGGATCACTCCTACATAGGCTCCCTAAGGGAATGAATCCTGACGGCCCAGAAAGTCAATGAAGAAAATGTTTAAATATTCCATGTCACAACAGTGGCTCAACTATAAGTTTATCAAGCGACGAGAATACTTTTTGTGCGGAAATAAAACAAAAATAACGACTTTATTCGACTATTCCTTTTCTTCCTTGTAGGCCTGAAACGAGACTTCAAGAGATTTCCACGACGCATGCGCGAGAATTGCGATCTCCTTCAACTACTTCAGTTAAGTTCTCGCGCGTGCGCGTCGTGGAAATCTCTTGAAGGCTCGTTTCAGGCCTACAAGGAAGAAAAGGAATAGTCGAATAAAGTCGTTATTTTTGTTTGTTTTTTCGCACAAAAAGTATTCTCGTCACTTGATAAACTTATAGTTGAGCCACTGTTGTGACATGGAATATTTAAACATTTTCTTCATTGACTTTCTGGGACGTCAGGATTCATTCCCTTAGGGAGCCTATGGAGGAGTGATCCAGCTGTCACATTTAATCAAAAATATCTTCATTTGTGTTCCGAAGACGAACGAAGGCCTTACGGGGTTGGTACAGCATGGGGGTGAGTAATTAATGACTTAATTTTCATTTTTGGGTGAACTAACCCTTTAAGGATAATTTTTTGGCTTCAATATCTCATGGAAAAGAGGTTTTCCCCTATAAAAAAATAAACAGCATTTTCCCTCATTAGTACATAACTGTTTTACTATCATTGCTCAAGACTTGATATTAGAATATTGTTATCCTGTAACAGTAATTTAATCAAAATGTTTATAGCCACCATATGTTTATAGAAGAATATAAGAGAGAGACCACTGGCCGCTTTATTGTCAATTCAGGCTTGTAATTGATGCAGATGCTGTAATCATTACAGGGTATACGTTAGTTTGACGATCAGATGTAATAAAATTCCTTGTTGTGTTATACAACTACAAACATTTGGACTCTGACTTTTATTTTATTTTGATTAAAAAAATGTGTGCATGCGCCAACTCAAAAAGTCCCACAGCTGTCCCCTCCAATGTGTGATTGACAATTTCGCCCTTGAATACACATGTAATGTTTATAACTTTAGAACATTTTAATGCATCCTTGCTGAATAAAAGTACATTTCTGAGCCCAAACTTTTAATATATAATTTAAACTATATACTTTTTATATACTGTATTATTCTTTTTCTACTTTTTATTTTATGTTGGTTGGATTCTGATTCTCTCCGGATGGAAATGTAGGTGCTGGAATGAAGGTATCACATTTCTTGACTCATGATTTAGTATTTAATAAGACCTGAATCTTACAAGGCTTCAAAGATTCTTCCGTCTCCTTGTTCCTTTTAGTCGCACAGTGAGTTGTATATGGCATATAGTAAATATATAGTTTTTGTCACCAAAATTATTCCACAAGATCAAAGTTACAACTGTCAGACTTTTTATGTGTTTTTTTATGCTTACATCCTCTCCTTTGACTTCTTAACTTCCCTTCCAGGTGAAATTCCTTTTGTATAATATTTGCATTCATTGTTGTGATAGATGAAATGAGACAGAGTGTCGTCTAGTGTACTGTGTGTGTGTGTGGCTGGTGGAGATTCTGTGGTTTTCACAACAGAATGACCGACGAGACAGTTGACTCGGGGAACTCTAGGACAGCAACACACTCAGATGAAAACAGTATTGTTCCCTTTTCGTCCTCGTCCTCGCACCCTTAAAGGACAGATACATTCACAGAACACAGATGTTCCCTGCCTCAGGCTCGCACATGGAACTGTTCAGTAGTCTGAGACACTGCGGCCAGTTCACTGAGACCTTCTACAGACGAGCCTTACTGTCTCAGAGTGCACTTAACATAACTCTGTGTTATTGGGACTTTATTTTATATCAAAATGTTACCTTGATGATGTAGCGTAATGATTGTTGTTTCAAATAAACATATTTGTTTTTTGTATTTGTATTTGTTTTTATATTTGTATTTGTATTTGTACAATTTATATTTGTTTGTTTCTCTGAACAGCTCTAATAAGGACAACGCAAGAAGCGTCCCAGTGAATTTGACTCTGAGCATTGCGGCGAGAGCACAGGTGGAGATCAGAGGGTAAGTATCTCTTTTTATCTGTCTCTTTCTGTCTCACTGAGAAGAAAATGAGCGCACTGGAATAAAATGCTGGGTTGTTTCAACCCATGTTTGGGTCAAATATGGACAAACCCAACCATTGGGTTTATAATTTATTTTAAAACTTTTGACCCAAACATGAGTTGAAACAACCTAGCATTTTTTACAGTCTAATTTAAATAATAATAATAATATTTTTTAAAAAATATCCAATTGCCTGTTCAGAGAGATCTGGAGAGGTTATTCACCAGGCCCATATTGATTAAACACTTCTGTTCATTTAAAAACATTGTCTCGCCATAAGGTCAAAATGAAGGATAAATAAGGATAGAATATGATAGAAAATAAGACTAACATCTGTTTCTATGATGTATTAGCCAATAAATCTCTTACTTTCCCCCAGTCAAATGTTGTTTTCTTGTTGAATATCCTGTTTAACCCTCTGAGGTCTAAGGGTTTTTGGGGTCCTTGAGGTGTTCTGACATGCTCTGACATTTGTGCTTTTTTCAGTTATTTATAAACATGTTAATGGCAAAGGTGTAAATTCACTCAATATAGCACAAACTGGGCTACCGTAATTTCTGAGCAACAATTATGAAACATGTTTGTATTTTTGAGAGAATATTGCTTATGCATGGTTATTGAAAAAACTAAAACTTAAAGTGTCTGAAATAAGGCCACAAAACACATACTAAATATGTGTCCACAAGACTTTTGACTAATGAGTGTTGTTGCCTAGAATTTTTGCTTCAAAATGATCTGAAAATCATCCTGCCTAATCATTTACACAAACACATACACTGATTTAAATTTTATTAGAGACCTTTGGTTTGGAAAGGCAATATGCGTGGAGGCGTGTTCACACCTGAGAAGACAAAGGCTGGATAATGTGCCGCATAATGAGCTGCATATTAAATAGCCCTTTCACACAGGTGTGTCACAGGATCCCAAAGAATGCAAGGACAAAAGAAATTATTTATATAGCCTATACATATTTTACAATTAGAAATTGTAACCAATTACAAATAGGTTACAATTACAACAACAATTAAAATATTAACAATATTTCAAGTGTATTTCTTTGTAAAAAGTATACATTTTATCATACGTATTAAAAAAAGGTAAGGATTCATTAGTTTGAATATTGGAACAAACACTATAATAACATCTTAGTTGATAATTCAATATACCTACTTTATTTTTGACAAAACATCATACTATAGTATATTTAACTATGAGCAGAAATTGGTGAACAAAAGCGTACCTATTTAATGTGACAGTAGTCTTTTTTTACAGTCAAAACTTTATAATCTATCCAAAACTAATCACAAAATCTTGTCTAAACATTCATATTTAGTCTGTAATATATTTTGTATGATATATTAGTATATACATGTGAATTTGCAGCTGGTTGCTTATACAGACATTTTATTTCAACATATTTCAGTTTATTTTTACTCATCTTAGTAGGCTATAGCAATATAGTTTGTATGTGTTCATGTAAACATAACGTTTACTAATGTAGGTGCGAGAGTGAATGAACAAGGCACAGACATGCGCTGTATAACTGTAGTAAACAAAGCGCGCGCGCCTATGCCGTTCATTCATCATTTAGCCTACACACAGACACGCAATTCATATTTAAACAGTCTTTTTGCGGTTTACAGTCAGACACTATTCAATATCGCGATTAGAACAAAGCACTAGAATAAATGACTTACTACATCAGCTGGATCCGTTGCTCCTCGAAATGAAACTACCAGCACTTCTGGTACATTTTCCAGGGTTAGATAGTATTATTCCTCACAGCGAAAGGATACGCTGTGTACACAGCTGTACAAGATACTTACTAAACACGATGTGTTTTATAATCCAGCTGGTGGGCGTTGGCATGTTTGAATGGCTTGTCTAAGATCATTTGCGTTTGAATAGCGCGCGCTCTCCGTGGGCGTGGCACATTAACGCGTAATTAGGTGTAATGAGCTGGAAAGAAAAATACTGACATCTCTCTCTTTTCATACAGATTACATAAGCTGAGAATATTGTTTTTTTTTATATAAATTAATTCATTTAAAAGAAGGGAGTTCAAGCTTCATTATGGAAAAACACTCGTGCCTGTATGACAAGTATTCGCGGAATTACAGTTATTTTTCGGATGTGTTTCAGAATGGACTTAACTGACAGAGAGAAGGCAGAACGCGCATCATGTTTGTTTTTCTTTATTTGGCGAAAAGCACAACACTTTGTTTTTATTGTGAGTATCCACAAAAAAATAGACACTTATCAGGATCTAATGATGTACAACACTTAATATGTTAGATCAAAATAAACAGAGTATTTTGAGTTTCTTTTGCACTGATAAGAAAAAAGCGAGACTATCGCGCCGGCGCGATAGCCGACCTCAGAGGGTTAACTTGGATATCTGCCACACTGCAAAATTAAAACGGGTTTTTAAATTTGAATTGTGTTTATTGGAAAATATTTATTTAGACTGTAGATGATGATTTGTTTGCATTTTATACAACCTGCTTGAAAATCCTCTCTCTGTTTTCCTCAGTGTGTCTCACCCAGCTCAGGTTGTTTTGCCTTTCCCTCGATGGGAACCCAAAGAGAAACCTGTGAGAGAGGATGACGTCGGTCCTCAGGTTCAACACATATATGAGGTACAGAATAAACAGACACAAAAACAAAATATACGTGGTAAACATGGAGAGCCTCAGACAGGAATAGAAGAAGAGATAGATTATAAAAGTATCAGGATTAATGTGCTCTATTGATTGGCCAGCAAACATTCAAAACTTTGTTGTGATCAAAGGGATCCAGATCAGTAGTAATCACTTTTAATAAATACACTCACATACACACACGCATACAGTACGTAGAAAGTAGACATACAAGCATGCCACAACAAATCACAGCTGATGTACAGCAGATCTTATCTTTAACACAGAGTGTGAGTGAATTTTATCCATATAAGACGGTTTAACTTTGTGACTCAATGTTACTGTTTTAACTCTCTCCGACAATAAAACTAAACACTAATCTATTATAAGAAATAAACCACAATAAACTTTCCCCATGGAGCGTAGCATGGTTCATTCAGTTAGCAAAAACCAACTTCTGTAAAGCTATTTATTTGTTGTTTGTTTTTGTGGAGACTCCTGACCTCGTTTTGCTGTGAGAGGGCCTCACTAAACGCCATCTGTCCTGCAGCTATTAATTTTTTAATTGCCTGTAATGCTGGCCAGATGCTGTACAGATGGTTTGTGTTAGAAGCAGCTTCAGCTCTGCCATGTTTAGTTCAACCGCTAATGCTAATGCTAGCCCAGAGTGTTTGATTCAATGTTTATCAATTCTTGTACATTCTTCCATATTAAATAAAAATCTGATGATTCATATTAAATGTATTGGGCATCAACAGCACCCATTATGGAAATTTACCATAGTTTTTCACTTTAGTACAATTTTGGTAGTATTTTGGAAGAAATATTGTAGATTCATACTGTAAGTGAATCTACATAATTTTTTATTAACTCTAAATGTTTTTAGGATATTGGACATTTAATTGTTCATGCTCATTTCCTCTATTTTATCATTCCATCACCCTCTTAAAGTTATTTAAAAACACTTGTAAAGTAATAACACTGTTAAATATAATATTTAGATTCCACTTTTCATACTGTACATTATGATCTTGTGATTCCTAAAATCACTTGAAGTGAGTTTCATTTTTTCATTTTCATGGTTATCGGCTATAATATTAAAAAAAATGGAAATATATAATGGTATCAGCCATAATTTTCTTATTTTTTATCGAATATTTTTGAATATATTTAAATGTATATTTTTTAAGTTTGGTGAGTTTAAGTTTGTTGCTAATCTCTTTTTGTTTCTCTCTTCTTTTTCCCAGTTACATAATAAGGGTCCAAGTTCAATAAGCAGGACGGTGTTGGATGTGGGCTGGCCCAGTCAGTACCGTGAGGAACACCTCCTCTATGCCCTTCAGATCATCACTGACGGACCTGTACACTGCAGCGTCAACGGTTCCCTCAACCCACTGGAGCTAGAGGTAAACTCACACTTATCACTCTATCCTTTTCCTCCCTCAGGGTGTCCTTCCTAAAGAGAGCCAGCTTCAGAAGAATCCACATCCACAATTTTTAACTCCGCCCCCTCATAGAATCTTTCCTCATACACAGAGGCAGTTGTCTGAATTAACGTTTCTCTCTCGATCTGCATCACAAATCTCTCTCTTGCCTGTGTTCCTAGCTGTCATAAGTCTCAGGTTTCTGTGCTTTTACTAATGAGCTCAAATAAATGTAAAACTGTGACTGCTGAGGCCTGCTTGTTTTTGATCAGAGAGTGTTGGACTAATTCTGACCCCTCTGCTCTCTTGACTGGACTTCATTATCGCTGTTCAGATTTCATGTGCAGTCATCATGAAGCATCACAATGTCCTCATGAAGTCTCTGTGCCTTGTAACTGATCTGCGTTCATGCTGAGTTTAGAATTTTAACCACCTGGACTGATATTAGAGCTCTTTTCCTGTGAACTTTAGAGGAGAGAATTATGCTTAACCAGAGTTTTGGCCCAGAACTCTGTGTCTGACTCTCTGACCACATTCACACAGTGACAACTACATTATGTAATATAAGTGACTGACTTATCTTTCTATTATTATTTTAACATTTTAACCTAAAATACTAACTTTATATACAACTATGTATACAATAATTGAATAAATAAAATAATAGCAATAGAAAATATTTAATAAGTGTTTATCTTTCCTTCCTTGTGACATGTATTCAGAAATCATTCAGTGCTGAAAACTGTGTTGGAACAATATTTATTTTGAAAAGTGGTATATAAATAAAGTTCAATTAAATTGAAAATATTTGTCTTCAGGTTTATAAGGATAATATGACAAAAATGTGTACAGATAACATGACAAATGTTGATACAGAGAGAAAAAATACTAGGTGGAAATGTTAGAAATTAGAAATGTTGCTTTGGCAAATAACTGAAATAAGTTTCAGTTGAAGTGCTAAAATGACTAAAACTAAAACTTGAATAAAAATGTATATTTATATATATACATATATCTAAAATAATAATAAATGCACATAACAAAATTACTTAAATTTTTAACAAAAATTTAAGTGAAGACTGAAAATATTAAAATAATAGCTGATTCCAAAATATTAAGGAATACTAAGATACAAATAATACTAAAACTGCTTTATGAATGTAACCGTTTTGTCCTACACACATCACGTTGCATCTAATATTCATTTTTAAATTCCTCTCCCATCTTTCTCTTGCATGCTTAGACCTCCACTCTTCAGGACACTCCAGAATTACTGGGCTTTCTGAGGAACAGCAGTGGTCCGATTCGCCATAGACGATCTGTTTCTACAGCCCAGAGCTACAGCAGCAAGACACTGGTACACACATACACTCCCACCAGAACCACAAACACTCTCACAAACCTCCTGAAGCATACGGCTGCACGCCCTGTGGGAACACACTCATAGATGTGATGGATAGATTCTTATGTTGAACTAGACGTGGGTTATGGAGACCTGTGTTAACCTCAAAGGGTGAGTTCACCTGTAAATCTCATAACAGGTCATTCATATTATGCTTATTGTCTTGCTCTCTCGAAGTGTCTCTTTAGTGTGTGTGTGTGTGTGTGTGTGTGTGTGCACGAGAGACGCCACATCATGGCAGTTTAAAATCTTAAACATCTCGCCCGTTGTAACTGCCATCGTTAATGCAGCAGAAAAACTATGCTTTGGACATTAGTACTGAACATGTGCCTAGTTGCAGCACTAAGCAAGTGCTGTTCAAAACATATTTCCAAAAAATATGCCTATGTATAAACATTCACGAGTAATACCGGACTGGTTTAACAGCTCTGATGATTTGTTTCGAAACATCCCTAACACTCCTGACGTTGTGCTCATGGATAAAGATAGAAAGGAGGTGCTAGTCCTTGAAATAGGTTTATGATTTGTATATGGACATAGCCTTTTCTGAAAAAATTACTAAATACTAACCCCTCCTTGCAAAGATTAGTGACCTAGGCTATACATGTAAGCTTGTGGCATTGATATTTGGCAGCCTGGGACATGTCCACAAATCGGTTGTTAGTGGACTAAGACTGGCAGGGCTACCAAAAGGAAAGTGTAAACAGCTGGCAAAATTTTGCTCTATATCTGCTGTGATAGGCAGCCTTGCTGTGTGGCGTAAGAGATGCTTTATGTACCCTTGAATGTCAAAGCTGTGTTATCTCTGAGAATATTTGAACCCTTTCTGTAAGAAATTTGATTGGCGGATTCAAATAAAGAAATCAAATGTGTGTGTGTGTGCGCGCGCATGGACCAGGTGGTTTTGATAATCTTAGTCCATCACACCTTAGGCAATGTGATAAGACAGGGCAGAGGTCATGTCCTATGCACATACACAAACAGTTGGCCTTGATAATACTTACACACACCATCACTCAACTCTTTAAATGAGACCACTAAAATCACTCCAAATCAAATGTGAGGCTTTTAAAACAGACAGCACATTAGCAGAGGTACAATGAGGGAATGAGGGGAAAATGCCTATATTTAAAATTTTCTTCATTTGACACTTTGTTATTATTACAAATTGTATTATCAGCAGAAGAATTTGAGTGAAATGTTGAATAGAAAATGTTTCATTTTATGTCTAAGGCCTTGTCCACACAGAGATGCGTTTAGTTGTATACGTAAATTTTTTGTATCGTATCGGCTTTTCGTACAGACGGCTCAGGCGTTTTGGGAGCCTGAAACCGCTTTTTTTTAAACCGGGTCCCAGAGTGGATAAATCTGAAAACGACACCCTTGCATTTTGTGTGTACAGCCAATCCGTACATTTTGTGAAACGATGATGTCATCACCCCACGTGTAGACCCTGGCCTAGTCAGACACCTCTATGTCGCCGGCAACAACAACTGCGGACTACATGCTTGTGTTCGTGCTGCAGAATTTACTGAGCCTCTTTTATTTCCTTATTTCTTATTTGCTTTAATGTATTTTTATTTTATTTGTTTATTTATTTATATTTTCTTATGCTATGATGCTTGTCTGTTGTCTGATTAAGACATTTCATATTTTATACCAGGCCATTTATGGTTGTTTAAAAAGATGCTACTGAGCCTGTTATTATTGTATACAGCGCACAAGGTTTATGCATAGACAGTATAAGAAGTGGACAGAGCCATCTCATTGAACTCAGTTGAGACAGTTGAAGCCCATTTTTAGCGATTTTTGAGCACTTCCGTTCCTGACGCGCAGACTCAAACCGACTCAAACTAAGCTTGATGACGTGAGCAACCTGTCTGACAGACGTAAATCTTCTAGTAGCTGTGCGTGAAATTTGCCAACGTTAATCTTGCAGAGACGGGGAACTTGAGCAAAGAGTTCTTTGGCGTGAGTGAGCAGGAGTAAGTATTCTGATTAATTATTAATTTGTATAGTATAGCTTTTATCGACTCATTATCTATGGGCTTCTCCCTTGACGGGACGTCCCCCCGATTGCCTGCGAGCTTCTCCTCCTGTCTGTACGGTAATTTCTGTACAGCGCGACAGAGAGTCGAGTGGTTATGATGCAATCGTTAGCCTATTTTTACAAAAACTGTTTCTACGGGGCCATAATGTAACATAGAAGGTAATGGAGCCCTTTATACATTGTCGTGTTTCTTTAGAAATAAATAATGGACAAATGGAGTCTTTAAATGCCTCAGATGTAAAGTTATTCGCTGTCAAAGTGACGCCACAATGAATGGGAGTCAATGGAAATGCTAACGCAAGTGAAGTTCTGCTACAAAATGGCGGCACCCGGCCGGCTTCAACTTCCGGTCGAGGGATTACCCCCTTGGGTTTATGCAAGGGGGTAATCCATCAGCCGGAAGTTGAAGCCTCGCGGGAGCCGCCATTGTAGCAGAACTTCACCTGCTGTTAGCATCCCATTGACTCCCATTCATTTTGGCGTCACTTTTACAGCGAATAACTTTACATCTGAGGCGTCCAAAGGCTTAATTTGTCGATTATTTATTTCTAAAGAAACACGACAATGTATAAAATGCTCCATTACTTTGTATCTTACGTTACGACCCCGTAGAAGCCGTTTTTGTAAAAATAGGCTAAAGATTGCGTCATAACCACGGGACTTTGTCGCACAATAGAGACATTACCGTATAGACAGGAGGAGAAGCTTGCGGCAATCTTTTACTGTCTATGAGGCAATCGGGGGGACATGAAGGTACAAAGTCAAGGGAGAAGCTCATAAATAGAGAGTCCATAAAAGCAACGGGACAAAATATTTCAACAACTTTTTTGAGGAATTAGGGGATTCAGATTTGTCTTGGCACAGCTACTAGAAGATTTTCAACAATCAGACTGTCGTCACGCTCAGTTTGAGCCTGCGCACTCGCTCAGACATCAGACAGGAAGTGCAATAATCGGGCTTCAAGTCTTCTCCGTTGAAATCAATGGGGTCGCTGTGTCCATTTCTTTTACTGTCTATGGGTTTATGCCCATGCTCCAATTCTTCTTCTCCGTTTTAAGTGGATCTCCGTGGCATAGTTACAGCGCCACATACTGGTCTGGCATGTATACTACATCGTTTTGAGCCGTTTTCAGTGGTTTCGTGTGTACGCAGATATTTCTTGAGACAACGTCGTTTTTACGGAATTGTTTTTTAGAACGAGTGGAAAAAAAGATCGGATGGGGAAAGCTCTGGCTTCGTGCGGATGTGGCCTTAAGTGTTTCAAAATTGTTTACATGTTCTCAAACTTTCAAGGGTCACTGTACATACTGCCTCCACAAACAGGAAGAGACTATTAATGTGAAAGACCTTCTCTACTTTTTCTCTAGAACTGCTCTAATATCAACTGCCTAATGGTGGAGTGTGTCGTGGATCGTTTGGATCGAGGGCGAAGCGCTGTGATCAAGTTCAGATCCCGTCTCTGGGCTCACACCTTCTTACAGGTACTTTTATCACACAAATATACTTTCATTTCTTTTAGGTTAACATAGTTAAAGAAATAGTTCACTCAAAAATGAAATTTCAACATTTACTAACACTCATGTTCTAAAAAAAATTATGACTTTCTTCTGTATGACATAGATCACATACGACATATATTTCATTGAGAAATATAATTTTTTTGTACAGATAAAAGATTAAAGTCACTGGGCTCTAATGTTTTTGCTTGCCAACATTCTTCGAAATATCTTCTTTTGTGTTCTGCAGAATAAATGCATACATGTTTGAGAAAAAGGTCAAAGAATGAAAGTCAGTGGGACCAAAACAACATTGAACCCCATTAACTTTCAATGCATATCGACAAAAAAACACTTCAAAATATGTTATTTTCCGTTCGGAAGAAAAAAAGGCATACAGTTTGGAATAACATGAGGGGAAGTAAGTGATGACAGAATTTTCATTTTTGGGTGAACTATCCCTTTAAGAAACCTGCTTGGAAAACCAGCATCCAAAAGCACATCATCTGCCGGTCTTTTCAGCAGGGACACAGTGTATGTCATCACAGAGAAGGATACAGCATGGAATCTACTGTAGTGTTTAAACATTCACAAACTGTCACAGTGTTTTTAGATGTTATCATCACAGTATTCCTGTAAAGTCCAGCTGGTGATTTTCACTTCTTAAATCACTTTATGATAAAAGGCTCCTATTAAGCTGCGTTTACACTGACTGTGATTTGCAGCAACAAACTGACCGGCAGTAATTCATTTTCAATGAGTGTTGGCTATTTGAGGTGGCATGAGCGACCGTGGCTGATGCAACGAAGTTGAGCAGAGTTCAGCTTTCATGCAAATGCACAATAACATAATTCGGCGACTACCAATGGGAGTGCAGACAGTAAAGTGTAACAACAGTGTAGTGTTTTAAATATACACTTCACTCACCCTCATGTCATTCCAAACCTGTATGACTTACTTTCTTCTGTGAAATACAACAGATGGCTTTAGTTGTTTGTTAATACAATGAAAGTCTTTTCATTCCAAAGAAAGAAACTCAAACAGGTTTGCAACAGCATGAGGGTGAGTAAATGATGACAGAATGTTCATTTTCGGGTGAACTATCCCTTTAACATGATGTTCATGGCCACCCTTCTTCTCTGAACACGACCAAATGTTTAACTCAACCTCAGATGTTCCGCTGGTGACACAGGAGATGACATCATCTAGTTAGACACCTAAGTCACGTGACGCCATAAACCCTGACATCGTCAGAACAAAATGCTTTCATCTCATCTTCAGAGAAACATCCACAGAAACCAGACACGTGTATGATGGTGTGTCTGCAGGACACTAGTGCTCTTTGCATGTGTGTGAGTGATCCTAGTTTGAAGGAAGTGCTTTAAGTTTTGTTTTGCTGCTCTTTTGACCACTGCTTCTCGTTAAGCCTCATCCATGCTGAAGCTATTACAACTCAGCGCCCTGTCAGACACCCGCCATGTGCGTTCTGTTAATGTTAATCTGACATTTTCCTCTTCGGCGAGGGGCCAGCCTCTGTCCCGCTCGCCCTGAGATGGTTCCATGTGTGTTGTATTTATTCTAATCCATTGCTTTCCTCTGGCAGAGACGGAATGACCACTACACGCTAAACTCCACAGTGTCCTTTCAAGTGACGGCCATGCCTTATCGCATCAAAGCTGATACACTGCCACACCAGAGCAAATCAGTGAGTAATCTAGAGTGTTTGTGTGGGTGCGGATTAAAGAAAGTAGAAAACAACAGAGAAAAAGGAGAACGTGGATTAGAGCAAGGGAAGAAAAAGATTCTCAACTAAGGGTTAAGATTCACTAAATGCCTATGAGCTCAGTTTGTTTAGCTTTGATAAGGAAAGGTAAAGGACATTTATGGAGTAGCTTGAAGCATGGGAGTCTCTTAACATTCATATTTTTGCCGTCTGTCAGTTTTTCCTATTTAGAAGAGAGTGGATATGATAGAAAATTATTAGGAGCAAAATCAGGAAATGTTGCAAGCAAGATTTAAAACTTTTATTCAGTTAGGATGCATGAAACTGACAGCCAAGACATTTATAATGTTACAAAATATTGAGAGACCTTCAAAAACATTCAAATATCTTACTATCCCAAAAGTTTTGAACAGTAGTGTGTGTGCAAACCACTAGGCTACAGCTACTTACTAAAAACCCTAAAAAGAACAATGTTTTTTGCGGAGCCATAGTACCTAAGTACCACCATGGTATTTCTGACATGTACCATGTTATTCTTAGAAGGACATTGAAGTACCATATAATATGGTACTGAAAGTCATGTATTAATGGTATCACCAACACTTACTGATAAAATCACTGTACGCTTTAACACAGTACTTTTTGAACGGCTCTATATGTGTATTAACTGCATTAGTGCTTCTTAGCTGAGTGCTATAATCAAATCATTACACCCCTACTTTCTTTCTTTTGTACTGTATAAAACTGTCAAAAAGGAAGATAACTAAATGTTAAGAATAAACAAAACATTCATAAGGAGCTTCTGTTACATTTAGTGTAAAAAGAGAGAAAGAGATGGGAGATTATAAGGGATAGTAAGCTGTCAACCTGATGTATGTGTGCTAATATCATTGCTACATCAGTGGTAGTAAAATATTAATGACCTCTGTGTTTGTGCGCTTGTGTTTTTAAGATCGGCACATTTGTGGTGTGGGCCATTCCTGACGTTTCCTTTGCCATTCCCCTGTGGGTAATAATTTTGGCTATACTGCTGGGACTGCTGGTGCTGGCTATGCTTAGCCTAGCAATGTGGAAGGTAGGTTGGCCAAAACACACACACACACACACACAGAGAGAGAGAGACTTATACTCTGCTTCTTTGGCTCTACACATGATGCTGTTGTGAATACAGTGATCATCAGTCAAGATTTGTTGTTGTTGTTTTGAAAGAAATTAATACTTTTACTCAGCAAGGACATTAAATTGATCAAAAGTAACAATAAAAACATTTATAATGTTACAAAAGATTTCTATTTCAAATAGAACATTTTTTAAATGCTGTTCTTTTGAATTTCAAAGATTCCTGAAAAGCGTATCACGGTTTCAACAAAAATATTAAGCAGCACAAATGTTTTTTGATCACCAAATCACCATATTATAATTATTTTGGAAGGATCATGTGACACTGAAGACTGCGTAATGTAATGTAATGATAATGATGCTGAAAATTCAGCTTTACATTTACAGGAATAAATTACATTTAAAAAATATATTCAAATAGAAAACAGTTCTTTTAAATTATAATAACATCTCACAATAATATTGTTTTTGCTGGTTTTTTAATCAAATAAATTCAGACTTGGTGAGAATAAGAGATGCGTGTTCTTTCAAAAACATTAAAAAAATATAAAAAAATCGTATCAACCCCAAACTTTTGAATGGTAGTGTGAAACAGCTTTTTGTTGTTGTTGTTGTTTCATTTAGCTATAGTACACCGTGATTAAAACGCATTGCAATTAAGAACATTTGACTGTATGTAACTGCACTTAGTTTGGTTTTTCTGTAAATCCTGGTTGACAGAGGAAATACTGCTCTCAAAGTGTTTTATGTGTATGTTGGCATTAATCTTCAAGTCTTCACATGAACAGCAAAATCCGTCTGTAACTGTGTCTCTGCTTCAGTGAAATAGCAAAACAAAGGAACTGCAGGGGGTAGTGAAAGAGATGGCTGTTAGAGATAGAGTGAGAGAAGGAGTGTGGAGGAAGTGGAGAAGGGGGTTGGAGGAAGTGAAGTGAAAGAGGTATGGGGAACATTGAAGAGCTTGATGAAAATAGGCAAATCAGATTAACAGATAAAGGAGAGGGAGGAGGGAATGCTGTTGCAGTTGAGCATTAATGAGCCATTTGTGATTTTATCAGTGTTTTGTCTACAGGGCTGTTCTCAGGCACTTGATTGGGTCCCTATGGAGGAGACATGTCCTAATTGGCCAACATACACAAACTCACACATATGCATTAAACACGCTGATAAGTGACGAGTGTGCGTGGGTGCACAAGAGGAAATGTCAGTCATATGCTGAGAGGGTTTTTTAGAGCAGCTGAGGCCATTTAACAGGCTATTATACATCTTATACATAGTGTCACTTATAACGGATTTGAAGAATCCTACTGAGATGCAATGTAATTGCCCCCTCTTGTGGTGAAATTGGTTGTTGACGAAGTGTAAATGAAATTGATCAAAATCAACATTTGAAATTAAAATATATACATACACTATATATATAAAATTATATAAATATGTATATATATATATATATATATATATATATATATATATATATATATATATATATATATATATATATATATATTTCATTTAAATTTAATTTTCAGAGTAACCGGTAAAGGAGAGGGAAGGGGGAATGCTGTTGCAGTTGGGCATTGAGCCATTTGGGATTTTATCTATATATATAAAAATCACATAAAATATATCACATATATTTTTTTGCTAATTTTCTATATTACTTTTTTTGTTGCTTAAATGGCAGCAGCACTTGACCACTATGACATCAATTACATTTTCACAAATTTACTTATTTTATTAGTGATCTAGAAATAGTGCAGAATGTTTCACACACACACACACACACACATATATACTGCCGTTCAAAAGTTTGGGATCTGTAAGATTTTTTATGTTTTTAAAAGAAGTCTCTTATGCTCACCAAGGCTGCATTTATTTGATTAAAAATCCAAAATAAACAGTAATATTGTGAAATATTATTACAATTTAAAATAACTGTTTTCTATTTGAATATATTTCAGCTTTGCATCGCTGAAATAAATTATATTTTAAAATATATTCAAATAGAAAACAGTTATTTTAAATTAATATTGTTAAATACTTAACAATATTACCGGGACTGGCTTTAATTTGTTAGCCTTGGTGAGCATAAGAGACTTCTTTCAAAAACATAAAACATCTTACCGATCTCAAACTTTGGAACAGCAGTGTGTGTGTGTGTGTGTGTGTGTGTGTGTGTGTGTGTGTGTGTGTGTGTGTGTGTGTGTGTGCGGTCAAAACTTTGTCTAGAAGTTCTTATGATTACTGCCCTGCTGCTTATAACAAAATGTTTCTAATTTTAAAGGAAATGATATCGGTTTAATCAGCATATCCATAAATAGATCTATGTACTTGATCTCCACTGATCGCTGTCCTCTGACTGTCTCTCGACTTCAATGGGTCATTGTCCTTCAGCCTTAAGAGCACATCTGTGCAAGTGTTTTAGCAGACAAAACATTGGAAGAAAGGAATAATGTCTGTTATCCCAGGGATCACATTCTCATCCTCTGTTCTTTTTTTTCTTTTCCCACCCGCCGTCCCACCTGCTCTGGTTCTTCAGTGTGGCTTCTTCGATCGGGCACGGCCACCCAAAGATGACGACGTGTCAGACCGCGAGCAGCTGACCGCAGAAAAATCCACAGATGCGTGAGAGCAGAAAAGATGAGAAGGATGAATAAAGAGGCCATGGGATGATTCTCCATGAAGACAGTGGAGGAGCTGTGTTCAAAGGTTTCAGTATCTTTGTAGAAGACTACAGATCCAAGCCTCTAAATAAACTACAGCTGCCACACTGGACTGCGATCTGTGAGCTGGGCCACAGTACCACTCAGAAACTTTCATAAAGCTTTATTTAAAATAGCAGAAGATCAAGAACTCTTGATAGAGCTGCAATCTCCACAGTATCCAAAGAGCCACATTGCCAGTACAAGACTAGAGGCTGACCAATACAATCCCAAATATTAAGATCTCACTGTCTGAACAACTCCATCAACCTCCTGTTAGGTTACGATGAAACACAGTGATTACTTCTGAGAAATTTTTCTTTAACATTATCAATGGAACTTAATATCATATGTATTAAGTCACCAGCTCAGCACAAGATCTGGATCATTCCACAATACACATTTTCTGATATTTCTTTTGTTTCATATTTAAATATATGACACCAAACAGTTTAAAGTGTTGGCATCCATGTTTCATGTTTACAGCAGAGAGATGCTAAAACTGTTTAAGGTTATTACTAGAGCAGTCTTGCAGTGTTTTATATTTGGCCATTTTTTACAGAATGTTTAAAGAAATTAAATGTCACATACTGTATACCAAGTTTATTGTACAGTATAGAAGTCATTTGTCACCTACAGTACAGTACATTATGGATTGTCATTAAAAAGAAACCAATTTTACAGATAATGCGGCTTATTGATAATGATAAAGGTGTAGTGGTAAATTCTGCGATCTGTGCCTGGCTAGAATCTTTATTCTTAAAGAGCTGGTGCATTGCATCAGCCCACAATGTAGTTTCACAGCAAAGCCTCATATGTCTACATGCCTTGTCAATGATTGTACTGATTACATATTGAAGCATGTAAAATAATTGCTCAGTAAGTACAAAGATGGGGAGGGGGAATTAATAGATATAAATTACATGTGCAATAATGGGACATTTTTGAGTTGATCATTTGTGTGTACACTGGCTCCAAAATGTTTAAAACCTGAGGTTCAGGTTGTTTTGTATATAAAGTTCAAATACATATTTGTCAGGCTGACATGAATATTTCTTTTTCGAACTAAAGGGAACACAAATATTTTGTCTTTCAGCGCTCTAAATGCATATAGCTAGATATTGTTAGATGAAGTAGGCATTTATTTCATCTGTTGGGAATGCATGTTTTTTTTCTGACTGCTGCTCTAACGTGTTGCATTCAGAGCATGTTAATGACAAAGTAACATTTCCTTTTGTTGCATATGGATCTTCTTTTTTTTTTTTTTTTTACCTCAATCAGTGCCCACAAGTGTATTTCAATTCATATGGACTGATAATACAAGAACTGTTACTAGTCATGACAAAACAACATCTCGTTATATTTTCTCCTTTGGCAGGATATGATCAATATTTCAGTCCATGAATAATGTATTGTGATGTGCACCCGTCTATTTTACACAGATCTGAAATTAAAATGAAATTTGAAACTATTCTTTATGTATTTGAATTGTCCTTTTGATTGTACAAAGTGAGGCTGAGCGAATATGTGTATTAAACGTGGCACAATGGCCTCCATCATCACAATATACTGATGCATCATCAGTTTGCTGGTTGACACTTGGGAGTGTTGGGACACTCCAGGCACAGTCGTTTACTGACACAGCTGTACAATTTGCATTTGCTTCACAGGACACAAGTGCTTTCCACTACATACTATTCATCTACTAGTGTGTTCATTTTTTCCGGCAGAGTTTAGCTCCAACCTTGACCAAACTCTGTACCTTTCTAGTAAGCCTGGAATTAACGAACTTTGCCTGCTTAAAGGCTTTGAGAATCTTTCCTTCACTGGCACTGATAAAGTTGAAAGCTAAAGTGATTGGTACTTTCATTATCTAGCGCTCAGGTTAAATCCTACGGTTTACTATCAGTTTAGAAATACTTTTACCTTTAAAGAGTAAGAGGTCTTAACTCTTTCCCTGCCAGTGTTTATTTATTTTTTTTCAAGTTGCCAGCCACTGCCTTCATTTTTTATCATTTTCACAAAATTGTCATGGCCAGCCAGAATATTTTGTTTTATGAATATCTGAACATACAAGAAAGAGCCACTGCTCTTTTTTCCCCTCCTTTTTACTTTTTCTTTTTTTTAGCATGTGTTGCTAATGGTTCAATAAAACGCAACATTTTTATCAAAAGCTGAGAAAATCGCGATCAGATTCAGAACAATGGTGAAAATCGGATTCAGAACAATGGTGAAAACAAAGATGGAGTAGATCGAGTCCATAAACACCCCAAAGCTTGTACAGTCCTATGAGCTATGAGTCCTGGGTCGACATTTCAGTAACATTAGGCCGTTTTGATTTATAAGTAGTTTAATATTGATGATCGCGTTAATTTACATATGCATCTGCTTACTGTTTCTGCTTCTTCATCACGTCTTTTGATCAGGAAATTCAGCTCTTTCAGAAGATAGCGCCCCCTACCAGTGAAAACATGGAAAGACTGAAATTTCACGTCATCCTTCAACTGCTCTTTGTTCGAGAAGCACCTGGCTGCAGCCTGCAGATCGGGGCGGGGGTGCACCTGGGGCGGCGCCCAGAATGCTTCTCATTGGTTAGTGGCAAAGTGATGACGTCGATCGAGGTGGGGCCGCGCCCGTGAACTCATGACGTCGATTTTTAGCATGTTTTCATTCCCGCTGTTCATCGCTGCTAGCAAGGTGAGTACAGGCAAGCTACTCTTCTTCTTCTTCCTCTAATTTTATTTACAAATTTTAATTCTGAAGTGGCGTTTAGTGTGATGATAAAATGAAGTGGTGTAAAAATAAGATTTACCCACCAACTTACTTACTTGTAACTTTACTCACCATATCACACAAATAACTATAGGGCAGGGTTTCCCAAAAGCATCGTTGGCCTGTGTGTGTGTGTGTGTGTGTGTGTGTGTGTGTGTGTGTGTGTGTGTGTGTGTATATAGTGTAGTTTTGGTGGGATTAGGATATAGTGTTAAAACAAGGCCCTTAAAAAGAAATACAGTGGCAAAACTGAACCAGGAGAAGAAAAATAGGATTAAAGAGTTAATAGTAACAATATAGGCCTACAAATTTATATTGTAGGACTTTTTTTCTGTAAATAAATTGGTTAAATGTAAACTATTTTGATATTATTGTTATTAATAAGTAAACATTTATTTAATTGAACATAAAAACATTGGCATTGTCATCCCCATTTATATTCCCTGGGTACCACTTTTGCTATTTTACTTAATATATAGGGCTGTAACGATACGCGATATAAAATCGAAATCGCGATACTCAGGTCCACGATCCTGTATCGCGATGTGAGAAGGCAGAATCGCGATCACACCCCTTCCAACTCCCAGAGTTATCCTTCCTGTCCAGAACCAGGGCTCGAATTTCGGCGCGGGTATTGCGCATAATTCTAATCATTCCCGCAGGTCTCCCATTTATAATGCGGGAAATTCCGCATTATAATAAAATCAAATCATTCTTTTAACAACTATCTGCCAGACGCAATTTCACAAACAGCGTGAGTGGTCAGCGGTGCCGCGCGCGTCTTCTATCTCTTCTCTCATAATGTGTTGTGCAAGGCAGGCGCTGCATGCGGCGATAATACACACTCGCCTTTTGGAGTCGGGACCATAGACTGTAAAAGTCTTTTTAAGTCTTACCAGTTTAAACATTCAAGCAATTTTACACTAATCAGTGCTCGCGCGCTCTCTGAGAGATTATTTTCTATGCGCACATTCATAGAAAATCCGCCTCAAAAACAGCTGGCCAGTAACTATTTTTCGCGGATTATATTGCTTTAACACGCAAAATTGTCAATTTCGGTCTTTGTGAGTAGGCTATACTCTAAACATAGTCGGTTTTGTCTTTAATAGGCATAAAACGCATGCCAGTATAATGAACACAGGATCCGTGCACTAGCTCTTAAAGTGACGGAAGCCATATGTGTCTGTCATTAATTTTGTTGTCAAAAAAACAAAAGACGGCTTTAAGTTAAAGGAATCAGGATTAATAGCCTATGCATTTAATTTATTCAGGACTAAAATACTACCCAGTGTTATTTTCCATTTGATTACTTTATTCAGTTTCTGTATGTGAATACTAGTGTTAGACCTATTCAAAAACTTTTCTCTTTAATTGTCTTTATTTGTATCTTTATTCTATTGTATTTATTTGGCTACTTTTTTCAATTTAATTAAACAATTTAAATCAAGCTTCCTTGTGATGTGTAAATTCTTAACAACAATATTACCCCATTGTAAAAATGCAATGAGTGTAAACATTTAGGCAAGATAAATGTAATAATTTTGTATGGAAAAAATTTTCTTCTCTCAAAATCTCTTTTTTTCACCACAAGCCCCGCCCCCTCAAGCCCCGCCCCCGTGATAGAATCGCGATACGAATCGAATCGTGGGTCAAAAATCGTGATACGAATCGAATCGTAGGTTTGGTGTATCGTTACAGCCCTATTAATATATATTTTTTTGTTTTGCAGTGTTAATTATTCTCTAACTCTTACTCTAGTCCTCTATCTCTCTCACCTATTTTTTGTTGTTGTTTACTTTATAACTCAAAGGCTCTTTTAAAAGCCATTCCCCCCTGCAAAAATGCACACACCTGTGTTAAGCCAGGGGGAGTATGAGATTGCAGTAGTAGGTGCCCATTCTGCCAGTACACCAGTACGCCACAGCTGATGTATTACTACATCAAAAATCATTTTCTATCCTATCCTAATCTATCTATCCTAATCTATCTCTGTCTGCCTATCTGTCATGTCCATCCACCTGTCTGTGCCTTCAAAACTTTTAGGATAGGCTTTCTCAAGCCAAATTACAGTTTGTCTTGACAAACTTTAACTAGTTTATATTGTTCATAAACAAAGTAAGTCTCTTGGGTACTTTACAGACAAAGCCAATAACACTCAAGTATATCTTGTCTAACATTTTCCTATAATATGTTTAAAATGTATACAAAATAAATTCCTTGTATGACTCTGTACTGTTAATGCTTTTCTTCAAAATGATTCAATATTGTTTGTTCTGTATTTTATCTAAATTAGGTGTTGTGAACTGGAGTGCATTTTCCAGACAATATAAGCAAGAGTTCCGGGTGCCGTATTCGTTGACTCTGTGCTTGCACTGCGCTGAAACACACAAGGACTGCCCACCTGTGTGTGTGTGTGTGTGTGTGTGTGATGGCAGAAGCGGAGTCCTGCGTGCATTTTCTTCCGAGAAGGGGGTTGAGGGCTATTGCTCGGTTGTGTGTGTGTGTGAGTGTACGTGAGTGTGCACGTGTGTGTGTAGGTGATTATCTGTATGTGTGCATATCTCTTTACACAATTATAATAAAAGTTATCACTGGTATGAGTTTGTTTTTTTGAGTTGGCATGCACAATATGGGATACAGAGATTGACAATGTACTGTATGTAGTTTAACTTCAAGCTACTTTATTGGCATAAATGTTTTATAATAGCCTATATAATGCACACAAATAAACAAGAACTATTACAGAGGAATGATTCAAATAAGAAATATAAAAGGTGCCATTAATGTTTACAGTAATTTTGTAATTCACATGGTGAAGTGCAACAGAATGTGAAAAACTTTTAAAATACTACACAGATATTATTACAAAATACTCAGTAATTCCTTATAAGTTTACCCTAGATCAGGCATAGTTAAAACTATGGATATGCGCTCTACTCCTTTTTGCTGCTTTCATTATTACTTTAGAGTTTTTTTAATACTTTATCATTTTATTAAAGTATTATTTCAAATTTGCGCGTGCGTTTTCAAGACGCGTCATTACTGTACCACTTAACGCAAATGTGATGCATGCGCTTTCAGCGCGATATTTTTTCATTTTATTTTATTTATTATCAAATTAAGTATTTTATTTATTTATTGAAGTGTAAAATTGACAAAAATTTCTGGCTTAGTCAGATTTCACAAGAATATTACTGACAGGAAACGGAGCACGTAAAATTACAAACAACTTTAGGAAAAGAAGAGTAAATTAAAGTAAAATAATAAAAATTAAAATAATAAACAAATAAAAAACAGAAGATAAAGAAACAGTTATGAAACAATAGTTAAGGGGCTTCAATTAATTTAAGGCATCGATAAAATTAAGTTCTTTTGCTGTTTTCTTCTTCATGAACCACAGGGATTTGTAGTACAATGCAAATTATCTCTTGAAGACAGTAGGCTAAACAGAGGCTGTGTTTTTAAACATTTACATTTGTGGATTAAAAATTTTCCCAAGACAATTAAAGTGTTTAAAAGCATTTCATATTTTTGTCTTTCATTATAATCCCAAATGTGATGTTATCTCTAGTGAGACTGGAGATAAGGCTCCAAACAATCATACATGTCACACCAGAATGTGTTGCTGTAAGAGCAGAAGAAAAACAAATGATCCGTGGTCTCTATGTTCTCATCACAGAATATACAGTCAGTTAGCTCTACGTTAAATCTAAGTGAGAGGTTTCAGCGCGATATAGCGCTCGAGTTTTTCAACCCTATTTCCTGTTTACCGTGGCGTCGACGTCATTGCTGTGCCACTAACCAATGAGAAGCGTTATGGGCGGGACTGCACATGCAGCCCCGCCCCAGGTGCGGCCCCGCCTCGATCAACGTCATCACTTTGCCACTAACCAATGAGAAGCGTTATGGGCGGAGCTGCACGTGCAGCCCCGCCCCAGATGCAGCCCCGCCCCGATCTGCAGGCTGCAGCCAGGTGTACTTGGAGAGTTCCTATAATTGTTTAAAAAAAACAGAGCTTCCAAACTTAGAAGGCAGACAATTAATTCAGATGCGAGGAAAGTTGGAAATGTAACTACTAAACAGACAGACTAGGGAGTCATTTGATTGTTCTCAGTTTGATTCTTGTTCTTATTTTAGTAATATTTTGTTTATGACCATAAATGTTTCGGGTTTATTCACTTCACAAATTCAAGGTTGTACAATGATTGACATGACCATCGAAATATAGATTGGTTTTGGGGGCGGGGCTTTTATTGGGGGAGGGGAATCACTCCTTTTGGTTATGAAGTTTGCGATTAGAAAATTTCTGCAAAAAATCCTTTCCATGGTGGGCTACTTTATTTGTGTAACTGAATTTCTTTCTTTTTTTCGGTCAATGACAAGGTTAAAAAAAATGTCTTAATGTTTGTGTTACGTAGTTGCGTATGTCATTGGCCAAGTGACTGACACGCAAAGCTCTTCTGTTGTGCATATCAGAACTATTTTGCAATGAAAGTGTTGGCTACAGTGCAACTTAAAGTTTGACAGAAAACGAAAACGAACGGTTTTTGCGTATTAGCGCAAAGTGGCAGAGATGGCGTCGAAACGTCCCTTTATTGAAGAGGATTTTACGTGCCCTGTTTGTCGTGACATTTTCAAAGATCCCGTGTTGCTTCAGTGCGGCCACAGTCTGTGCAGAGACTGTACCCAACAGTACTGGACGACCAAAGGGTCAAGAGAATGTCCGGTGTGCAGAAAAAGAACCACCAACAAGAACCCCCCTGTTAACCTGGCACTGAAAAACTTATGCCAAGCTTTCCTGGTTTACCGGGGCCTTTCAGAGGAGCTGTGCGAGATTCACCGGGAGAGACTGAGTCTGTTCTGTCTGCATGATGAACAGCTCGTGTGCTTGGTTTGCAGAGAGTCACTCGAACACAAAACACACACGTGCCGTCCTGTTAGTGAGCTCGCTGAGGAACGAAAGGTACATGATGTTTAGTGACCTTAATCCATTTTTGCCATATTTAGTATTCTGATAAACAAACTTTTAATTTTAGAGACCTTTTCGGAGAGAACTTAGTCTCTTGACTAGAAAACTGAAGATGATACAACATGCCAAATTTGAATATGATCACCAGGCTGAGCACATATGTGTAAGTCTGATTTATATGAGTCTAATTTATTATGATTGTTACTGAGAATTCTATTACATATAACATGTTTTTTTATGTGTGTTTGGTGTTCAGCACCAGGTCTGGCACACAAAGGATGTCATCAGGGAGGACTTTGAGCATCTTCACCAGCTTCTGTATGATGAAGAAGAAGCCATGCTTGCTGCACTGAACGAGGAACAAACACAGAAAAAACAGCTCATGAAAGACAAAATTGAGAAGATAAATGCCGAAACATTATCTCTGTCCAGACTGATAACAGAATTGAGAGGTAATTTGGACAGTGGGGACATCCAGTTCCTTCAGGTTAGTTCTTAATTATTTCTTCTCTGCTTGTTTTTTATTGTTTACTCTGCTCTCCCACTGCATGATTTTAAAAGGTACAGCAGGACAATAACCTGAGAGAAAAATGCTAAAAACGATTTAGTGTATGCTGTTCATTTGCTTCATTAACTTTTCATATTTCCTACATTTTCAATAGAAATTCAAGGACATGATGAAAAGGTGAGCAGGCCTTCTTCTCCTTTACTCCCCCCCTCCCTCAGTATTGAAGTTAAACAGTAGTGCTGAGTCTGACCTCTGAATGTGCTTCCAGAGCCCAGGACATGAACCAGGATCCAGACCCAGTTCAAGGAGGGCTGATTGATACCGCACAATACCTGGGCAATTTGAAGTTCACAGTGTGGTCAAAAATAAGACTTACTGAAATAAGTTACTGTGAGTTGATTTATAAAACATTTGCACTTTTTTTTCATGAACACTATAAAGCTTTACTCCGGTGAAACTGACAACTCTTGGGGTTAATGGCAAATAAGAACGTCTGATATAGAAAAAATAGAGTTTAAAACACGTTAGAAATGTACTCTTTGTATTATGTTGGTTTCTTATTTCATATTTATCTTTTATATCATTTTTCGAAAAATGTCATTTGTCATGTGATGTAACCATGAAAAATAATATATTTTCCTTACACCTTAAATCTTAATTGTTATTTTTAAGTTTTTTTATACATTTTACAAAAATGTTTTTTAAGAAAAATTTGTAGTTCATAAATATCATTACATTTTGGGGAGTCATACATGACATTTTATAACATGATCTTATCTTGTGTTGTGTAAAAAGTCCAATCATCTGATTTAAAAAAAAGAAAAGAAAAAAAAGATTGACATTGACACACAGTAATGAGGGTCAGTTGTATCATTTCCTGTTTGTTTGTTTTTTTTCTTTTGGACCACATGACATGACTATGATTTGGCAGACAATTTTTTTCGAATATTAATAAGCAGTTGTGTTAATTTTTTCGTAAGTATCATTGATTAATTACATTAATAAAGCAACTTCTTTGCAATGTTCTCTTTTTTAGCTCCTGTGGTGCTTGATCCCAACACTGCTAACTCTCAACTTATACTGTCTGAAGATCTGACAAGCTTGAGGGACGAAGATGAGTTTGAAGAGGAAGACGTGGCTGGTGTAAAGAGGAAGCTGCTTCCCACTAACCCGGAGAGATTTGATAGGTTTCCCTGTGTTCTGGGCTCTGTGGGCTATTCCTCAGGGAAACACATTTGGGATGTGGATGTGGGAGACAGCACCTTCTGGATGCTGGGAGTCACTACAGAGTCTGTCCAGAGAAAAGGAGCCACCAGTCTGCCCAGCGAGGTCTGGTGTGTCGGCTATGACGGCAACACGCTCAGTCTGAAGGCTCCTCAGGAGTCATGCATCCCTTTGCTTGGGTGTGAGAAACCGAAGCGAGTGAGAGTGAAGCTCGATTTGGATGAAGAACAGCTTTCATTCACAGATCCTCTCAGCGATACTCTCTATTACACATTCGCGACCGATTTCATGGAGAAGGTCTTTCCATTCTTCTGCAATCTGTGCAGCATCTCTCCTCTGAGGATTGTGCCTGTGGTCAAGACCTGTAATTAAAGAGATAAAAAGTTTGTTTGGAAGTTTGTTTTTGTATGGTTATCTTTTGGGATGCTGTCTTGTCAGTTTACAGTCATTCTTGTTTACTTTGAATACTTTGTTATGGAAGACAATAGGCAAACTGACTAGTGATTTATCTTAGCAAATGTTGAGGTTCAGTGTTCGTTCTTCAAGTAAACTTGCATAACATTAATTTAAATTTAGTTAAACTGTTCTATACTGATCTATAATGCTCAATCTTTTGGTAACTTAAGGTACAGTAAGAGTTTGAGAAGTTAATTGGGTTTCCTTTGAAAAAAGTGTCAATTGCTACATACAAATAAAGTATAGAGTTCACCATGAGCTTTATCATTGTTTAATGCATCTTGTCTCTTGTTTGCATGCTAGTGAGAGAAAGCAAATGGCTCACGGAAAGACAACTGTTCTTATAGTGTTGTGGCAAAAATTCTCAAACAAACATCACTGCGTAAGAGACACTCAGAGTCAAATTATATAAAATAGAAGTATTTATTCTTGCAAGAATAGGAGCAGTCTAATACACAGTTGTTACCCTGTGCAGAAGAGTGACACACCCCCAGACAGACTGAACTAGCTTTTATCTTAGTTTCAAGGCCTTCTTCCCCCCAGAGCCTTCCTCCCAGTAGTTTTCCATAGACGTCACTAGTTGGCCCACTAAGCTCCCCTGCACCAAATGGTGACATCTAGGTCAGAGGTCCTTGTTCGTCTGTTCTCTGGAGTGTCTCCCTCTTCTGCCTCCCCAGGTACATAAACAGAATCCTCTCACTACAAGTGAGAGACACACATGTGACATTCTTTGAATCATCTATATTTTACTAAAGATCAATGAATATCATTAAAATTGCCACTACAATAGTTTGATTAAATATCTTACTAAGATTAAGTCTCTAATCTACCGAAGCGTATTGCATTCACTTGAGGAAAAAAATCTACTCTGTTTTTCTGAATTAACGAGTTAATTATCTCAGAATTACGAGAGAATTTTTCATGGAAAATTTTTTTTTTTGCTCTGTTTTTCTGAATTAACGAGTTAATATCTCTGAATTATGAGATACATTTTTCTTGAAAAACATTTTTTTCACTATGTTTTTATTAATTAATGAGTTACTCATAATTTTGAGATAATTAAGTCATTAATTCAGAAAAACAGAGCAAAAACTTTTTTCCATGAAAATTATCTCGTAATTCTGAGATAATTAACTCGTTAATTCAGAAAAACAGAGTAGATGTTTTTCCTCAAGTGAATGCAATACGCTTCCGTACTAATCTAATAAATAGTGCAAGTGTAAAATTGTTACTAACTTACTAGTAACTATTAGAATAGTTACAGAATAAGTGCAGATATTTAGTGAATAGTTAAAATGGTAAACAGGAACAGATAACACAATCCAGATATCATAGTAAACCTGGAACAGTTACCAGCAACAGCTTGAATAGATACTAGTCATATGTCAATAGTTCATATCTGAACCACAGATCCCCATAGAAATCAAAGTACAAAAGTAAAAATTGAATAGTTACTTGTAAACGTTCGGATACTTCATAGTAGCAAAGGATTCAGTACTGTACTACTATTATGTATTATATGGTCTATCCATCCATTCTCCAAAATGTTTCCTTTATATAGTATAGTAAAAATAAATTGACTGTAACATATAATACAGAATTATATAATGTAATTCAGATGTATGTTTTTGACTGATTCTGTTTTAATTATTTAACTAAATTGTCACAATGCATATATTAATAGAATATTTGATATAGTATAATTAAAATGATTTAAAAAATAATATCAGATGTATTATATGAATATTATATTCAGAGGTATAATTCAATTATCATTTATAGCAGGCATAGTTTACATACTCTGCAAAAAATCACGACAGTTGGAATACCTTAACTCAATATTATATAAAAAATATTTTTAAATATATTTAGCACCAAAAAAAAGTACCCCCACTTTTAACTGCTTTTTTTCCCAGCAAATTTTTATGTGTTATTTTGTGTGAACATAAAAAGATTCAACAACTGAGACATAAACTGAACAAATGTCAGATATTTGATGAATAGAAATGGAATATTGAGTCCCTGAACAAAGCGGGGGGTAATATCAAAAGTATCAGTGGTGGTGTCCACCAGCCATATATGTGGTGTCCACCAGCTGCTTTAAGTGCTTCAGTGCATCTCATCCTCATGGACTGAGAAAGATTTGACAGTTCTTGCTGTGAGATGTAACTCCACTCTTCCACCAAGAATGTTGTGTTGGACAATGGGCCCTTGAGTTTGAGAACCACTGTTGTGAGGTGATTGACCGTATAAGACAGCAGATGGTGGTCTAATCCTTCTTTCTATAGGACAAGACCAGCAGCACCACCTGGTCCCAAGTGGTACTCGATGCAGAGCCAAATGGGAGGAGCTGGAGCTCCAGCTCTTCCCTTCGCTGGAGCTCCAGCTTCACCTCACTGCATTTAGTGGGCGGGGCCGCGCAGGCGCAGGTTAACTTTCGCGCAGCAGCATCGACTACGAGCACTCAGCATGATTTCAAAAGCAACATATTTCAGCGCCAGCTCGATTTTTATTTAACACAAATTAACTAAATAAATACTATGTTAGTCAACAAGAGTTTCATTTGTTATAGATATATCTGTACCGCAAACTGTTATAAAAAGACACAATTTTAATGACGTACGTACGACTGTCTGCTTACACGGCAGGTCCAAAATGCACATCCAATTCATATCAGATTTATTTCCACATATAAATGACGCCTGAAACCTCAAGTATGACTGAGCTATCGTAGTTTACAAGTTTGTTGGTTTGTAAGTCTTGCACCCAGCCGCATCAGAAATATTCATGGCTTCTAATGACTTAAAGCTTCTAAACTCTTGCATTGTGTAGGCACCGATACCGTAAACCGGGTAATTGATTATGTCAGGGTGTGTGAAAGGTAATAACGTTAGTGCTTCTGGGTCTTTCATCCATTCTGTAACGTTAACGTTAGCTGCAGTTCGTACGGGTCCGTGTTGTTGATATAACGCTGGCTGGTGTTGTTATTTTGTCTCTCCTGATAGAGCCTTCCTTTCACTTCCTATTTCTCCATCTATTCAACCGTATAGCAAAAAATGCAAACGCATATCTGCTCTTTCAGTACTATGTAAATAAATATTGATTGAGTTTGTAAAATATTACAATGTTATGTGAAGTGTGTACTTCAATGTTATATTCATAAAATTTATTATTTTATCTTATTATACCATTAAAATGTGGAGTGGATGCCTCACTAATCTCAGAGCACATTTGTTATCTTGTTTTTCCTCTAGTGTGGGAAGTCACATGGCTGGTTTTAGAGTACTGGGCTTGTTTCCATTTCATTAAAATAGCTTAATGCATAGCCTATCACATGAAGGTTGAGTCTATCCAATATTACAGTTAATATTCCATTTTAATTTACAATATATAAAAAAAATTACAACTGGCCTGTTGGAGTAGCCTATGCTTTTACATTTACGTACAAAAAGGGCAGATTAGGTAACCTAGTCTTATTATTTTTTATTTCATGAATTAATCAGATGATTTAGATTAATTCACACAAATAACACGCGTTACTGCGGTGGACAAAAAATAAACGGGTGCACAGATAGTAAGCTTTCACATTGCCTTTTAAGTCTAGTAATTTACATAATTATATAGCAGACGCTTTTGTCCAAAGCGGCTTTAAAAGTGAGGAAAACAACGAAACTGTTCATCGTAATAAAGAGAAAATAATACATAGATACAAAGTTTCAACAGTTTTTAGAAACACGCACACATAGTGTGAGCAATGTTCTTATTAAGTGTTTACGCGTTTGTCACAGAAACGATAAATAATTTTATAATTTATCATAATCATGACAAATATTAGAGAAAAATACAATATTATGTTTGCCAGCATCTTGCGCATCAAAACAAACTTGTCCTTTCATCACGGGTGAAACTCGCACTAACATTAACAGGCTTGATAGTGCGTCATGTTCTGTCCACTAGATCCAGCGAGGGTGAGCTAGAGCTCTAGCTCTTCCCATTGGACGCTGCAGTGAAGCCGCGCCCACTAAATTTAGCGAGGTGGAGCTGGAGCTCCAGAAAAGGGGGAGCTCGAGCTCTAGCTCCTCCCATTTGGCTCTGCATCGAGCACCATCTCCCTGGTCGTGGCATGGAAAGGGTTAAACTGGTGGAGTTTAGTCCAGGGCAGGCTTTCTGTCTTCTCGAGTTGAGATGGGGGGAAACAGCGGCAACACGGAGATGCTGAGCAAAGGGTTGTTCTAATCGCCCGTCGGTGTTCAATGACATGATCAGATTTGCTAAAACACCTAATTATGGCTGGGAGCCTCCGCTGCTACGAGTCTCTAGATACCCCTGTCGCATAGAAAAGCCGCATTGTTGAGCAAAAGCCTTGTAACCGTGAGCAGAAATAATGCGAGAGGCGGACAGCAGCAGCAGGTCTGCCGTGATTGTGCTCTTCCTCCTGGGATGCGATTTATGGACGGCGGCCGCTAAAACACTGCAGGAGAACAGCGATGCCAAAGGTAAGAGACACGCCGTTAACACCTCCGAATACATCACTTCTGTTTCTGTTTAGAGAGATCTTGAGGGAAATTTTGGAGCTTTGCTTTGACTTTCTGAATGGCATTCCCAGTGCTAATTGTTAGCAACCTTAGCATATTATAACGCAGAGTGTGTAACGGCCATAAAGCGAATACATCTTATGAATTAAATATTTGTATTGTTTTAACGACACAAACTTTGTTAAATGTTCGTAGTTCGATTGCTCTGGTGTTTTGTAAATCTCAAGCCATCTGTTTGAAATCTGATCTCATTTTTGTGATGTCTGCAACAAGCATCTCTGCAGCTTCCAAAGCACATGAACCGAGTAACGTTACGTGCTCATATCATATATGTCATTTTCTTTAGGTCTTACATTTTTCATGCAATATTCCCATATTTATCTGCTACAACTAATAGTAGATTAGAAATCTAGGCTACAACTTATCTACCAACTGTATACATTTGGTATCCCACTATTGTAAACAGTAAACATGGGCGTTTTACATTTTTGTGCATGAATTTATTTAATAAAAATTTGATTTATATAATATGTAATATAATAACATAGCAGACACGTATCAAACGTGTAATGTTTAGTCACCTAGGACAGTAAGTAGGCCACATTTTTCAGTATTGTCCATTGGAAAGTAGCTAACTCTTTATGTCAGTCATGATATTTATTTTATTATTTTAAAATGTCGATCAAAAGCTTGTGTTGAAGTTACATGTCTGTATGGCAAAGTAAACGGGAGAACCTGCGGCTTCAGATGAGACAAGATCTGTAATTTAGCATTCATTATTAGCCACAAATAGACAGATATTTAAATAATTTTTTGTCCTGTAAATCCTTTGTATTTTTGCACAGGGACCTACAACTCTGGTGTCATTGAGTTCAGTTCTAAAAGCTCACTGAAACCTAAATGGACCTGGTTTATTTATGCCGTGATGGTTTTATTATGAGTTTATTTCTGGGTTCTGACTATTTCAGACTGTTATACTCTAATTGATCTCGCTAATGTATGAAGTAATGTTAAGTGTCTGTGCAGTAGCTAAGATATCAGTGTGCGGCAAGGAAGGAAATTGAAAAAGCTGTTTTCATATCACGAGTTCATATTTGACATTTACATAATCCAGATATCATCGCAGTGGTACAATGTTGAATACTTTTATGTGAGGCACGGATGTCAGATTGCAAAACCCTGTTTAAATAATGTGGTTGGCAAACCTCACCTTTTGACAGCTGATTGATTTAGAAGCTTATATACTGGCAGTTTGGTTAAATCCTTCATCTCTGAGGTATAATATGAGGAATCCCCGTAACCCCCCCTTCCCTCCTGATGGAGACTCGTCCTCCCCCTCCGTCTCCTGCTGATGAGCAGTGGCAGCACAGATGGGTCTTTGCTGCTCTCTCTTCTTCAGAACAGTAGACTGGCACAGTGTCAGCTTTGACTATGCAAAATAGGGCTTTCCTGCCTTTTGTCCAGTCTGTGCCACTTCCTCATCAACAGGATCTGAAAAGGGAATGCTGTGTGTGAGGCCTTGACGCAGTTTAGTCAGGCTTGGAATGAGTTTTGCAATGCAGCTTTGAACATTATTGCTTGAATTTTTTCAGTCCTTAGTTGAAATGTAGTTTATGCAAAGCTTGTATGCTTCACACACTGTGTTTAAAGGAGTTGTAAGTTTGTAATGATTGTAGTTAAATACAAATTTTGTTATGTAGCCTAATATTGTAAATCTCTGATAACAGACTTGGAAGTGTGATGTGCACATGGTTTTTCTAATAGAAACAAATTTAATAGGTTCTTCATTTGCTTTTCACATGCAAATCTTTACTTTTTATTATATTTTATTCTGTGTTCTATTAGTGTTTCTATGCTATCATTTAACAGGTTATTTCTTGAATGACGAACTGCTATCTTTATGAACAAGTAGCTATAGAGGCGTTTGGAGTACCATTATGTTTTTTTTTTTTATGTATTTATTTATTTGACAGGTATATTTGACAGTAATTTTTACTCCGTAAATGTTACTGGAATTTCAATTAAAGGACACGACCGGGCGGTGATTTAAAGCTGCAGTCCGTAGTTTTTCCTCTTTGTCACCATCTCTGTTCGAAATCTGCAATTGCAGTTATTCACGGAATTATCAACTTTACTTGAGTTGTGCATCGGCACAGCACTGCACGGATGAATGAATGTTTTGAGGAGAATGTGCGGCTGTCAGTCACCGCGCCGGTGTGGATACTGTCATTCAGAATCACAGATTATACTTTTTGGAAGTATGACCAACAATAAGAATTTTCACTGGAAAATGTCGCCTGAAAAAAGAAGTAACATCCACATTTGTTCTGACCAACTAAGGGGGAAAAAAAGCATTGCAGTAAATCGCGCTGATTAACGATCGTTTATCATATCACGTCAAACCGTGCAAATATACTTTGTTCTCAAATTGTTAATGTTAGCAACATCAGCATTGCGTGACAACATTTAATGCCCTTCCAAAATTTGTCCATGTTTTCGCATGGGCCCGGTTGCAGTCTCTTTTTTTCTGTAGCCACTCTGAAGTCCGAAGTCTTTTGCATTTTACACTGGTGATTGTCGTTTGAACCTTTCTGGATCCGCCATCAAATTAATAAGTTTAATTATATCAAGTGCTGTGAGAAAAGGCTATAAATCTCCACCTCCAACATCCTCACACGCAATATAGCCTACTAGCCGAGACTCCTTTATGTGTACAGATGTGTAATGATGCAAAGACATGCTCGAATTTCCCACGGAAATCCACCAGTACCACTGGAATTAAAAACATTATTACAAGCTTACCGTTTTGAATCGAGCTAAGGCAAGCAGATAGTTTTGAACACTGGCTGGTTATGCACTTGATCAAATTGATTTTGGATCATTTTTATCCCAAAAAAGTTACGGACTGCAGCTTTAAAAGTGCAATTTTTTCAAGGAGAAAAAAATTGTAGTAGTGCACACTATTGTTCAAAAGTTAGGGGTCAGTAAGACTTAATTCAGTAAGACTTCCATTCACCATGGATGCAATAAATTGATCAAAAGTGACAGTAAAGACATTTCACAAAAATATTTCCTTTTTAAAAAGTGTTCTTTTTTAACCTTTATATTCATTCAATCAATTAGAATTTTGAAAAAAATATATCAATTTCTACAAAAAAATAAGAATGATGACTGTTCAACTGATAATAATAGTAAATGTTTCATCAGCATATTAGAATGATCTCTGAAGGATCATGTGACACTGTAACCTGGCGTAATGGCTGCTGAGAAATTCAGATTTGCCATTACAGATAATAATATAATGGATAGAATGCACGCTGATAACAATATAGCCTATGTGATGCACAATCAAGAAATGCATGCTGCAAACATGTTTTTTTTTTGGTTTATTTGTGTATGTTTTAAAATGGCCCCTGTACTGCCAGTATTGCTCATGCCAACAGTCAGATATTTACTGTAAGCAGTTGCTTGTTATCACACACACACTCAAAAATAGAGACTAAATGGACTCCTTAATAGTTTCCTACTATAATGTGTTAGGGCTTAGAACAATGGGGCTTAGGAAACCAGCTATGTTTTAGAGCTTGAGAGACTCATAAAGGCTGATAAAGAGAATAAGGCTGGTGTTTTCCACTCATTAATTATCAGTAATGGGGATTTCTGTGGTATATTCTCTGGATTTTGGACATTGCTGTAGTGCAGAAAAGGAAAGGTCTGTTTGTTTGCCCCCTAGCATTTCAAAGCATTTTAAGCACATTGGAGACCCCTGTTGTACTTAATTTTTTATGGGATCATGTTTTCAGTGAACACTCAGACATTTTCTCATCTCTGATTACCCAAACCAGACTATCTCCCTTGGGCAAGCCTGGTCTCTCTCTCTCTCGCTCTCTCTCGCTCTCTCTCGCTCTCTCTCGCTCTCTCTCGCTCTCTCTCGCTCTCTCTCGCTCTCTCTCGCTCTCTCTCGCTCTCTCTCGCTCTCTCTCTCTCTCGCTCTCTCTCTCGCTCTCTCTCTCGCTCTCTCGCTCGCTCTCTCGCTCTCTCTCGCTCTCTCTCTCGCTCTCTCTCTCGCTCTCTCTCGCTCTCTCTCTCTCTCTCTCTCTCGCTCTCTCTCTCCACTCACAATTGTTATCTTGCAAACAGAGACAGTGGACTCTTATATCACTCTAAGGCCCTGTTTACTAGAGATCGACCTATAGTGGATTTTACAATAGCTAGGTTGGACCGCACTAGGGTGTGTTTCCCAAAAGCATCGTTAGCCAACTATGGTCGCAAGTTCTATTGAACACTATTGGTAACAACAGAACTTGCGACCATAGTTGGCTTTGGGAAACGCACCCTGGCCGATAACCGATTAATCAACTGATCTTTTTTAAATTGGGTACTGAATGAATTTTAGGGATGCACCGATATAAACATTGATACCGTTAATTCTTTATATTTGAAAGCCGATAACCGATATATTGGCTGATTAATCTAAATCCAAATTTTTATGTGATATTTTTTTTTTAGAGCCCGATTACAAAAACAAAAGTCTTACCATTTAAAATCCATGTTGCACAATTATAATGATGCTCTCATTATAATTTTATGTAGCCTATATGACTGACTTCTGCTGCAAATGTTGCACTTAATTGTATTTTGAGTCCCAATCATATTTCAAGAAATTCAATACCATCATGGTGAACAGTCTGCCTCTGAACCATCTCAGCTGAAGGAAATAATCCATTATTTATCGGCTTTAATATATATCGGCCAAATTTTCTTATCCGGCCGATAATGAGAAAAAAAACATGTATCATCCGACCGATATGGTGACCGATATATTGTGCATGCCCAAACTAATCTCTATATGAAGCATACAGACTATATTAATGCAACAGAAAGTTGTAGGGATGTTTTATTGTCACAAAAAGAATGTGAAACACGTATGTATATCATTTTAAATATATTTTAAAGATAATTTAAGTTAATTTTACACACTTTAGGCATTATCGTATCGAATATTGCATTATTTTATGAGTTATCGCATATCGCTAGGGCTGGGTACCGAGTTCGGTACTTTTTAGGTACCGACCGAATTGCCTCGGTACTACCGAGTATCGAAACATGTCTTGTTTTTCGGTACCAAATTTCGGTACCTAAGTGGTTAATCTCGTCAACGTCAGTGAAACATGCATGCAGCATGATTGGCTGTGGAGGAAAAACACTAGTTTACGCAGCTGCCCAGAGACTTGGCTTGTCGCATGTGAGGCTGTAGTGTGTGTGTGTGTGTTTGCCAGAAGCACGCGATGCAATATTTTCGACAAGATAATTGCTGCCAAGACCGGTAACACGGTAAATCTGATAAGGCAAAGCGGTGTGTCATACAAAGCACACCGAACGCGAATAGAGCGTCAAATAGGCGTCTATCGCGTCTAGTTAGACGCTTCAATCTTCCGCTCGAGTTCAAAACGCGTCGCCCAATTCGCATCATTCCGACGCCCGGCGCGAATGATGCGTCTATCCCCGTCTTTGACTTTGTATCTAATCTACTAGCGCAAATAATTAAATTCGCGTTCGGTGTGAACAGTGAACACACCATTAGTAAACACTTGTTCATTAATAAACAATTAAAATATCTCCTTGCTGTTGTTTCCCGACACATCCATAATCATTAGGCTACTTTTGCCAGTGCTTTGCGGCAAGCTTGATGTGTGCGGAGCGCGAGGCATATATCCCGCCCCCCAGTAGCCTATATTTAATTTAATTCACATTTATTTGTATAGCATTTTACACAATACATATCGTTTCAAAGCAGCTTTACAGAAAATGAATGTGTCTAAATTACAATTTAGAGTGATCTGTTATCAGAGGTGACAGTGTAATGCATTTCTATTAATTTTCATTCAATTTCATTGTTAAACAATGCATTAAGTTAAGGAAGAAACAATGAGCTCATTGAAGTAAAGAATACATGTTAAATGATTAGGAAATATAGAAAACTTCAGCATTGGTGCTTTTTTACATACTCAAAATATGAGTGTAAAAAAGTCAACAAACTGAACAAAAAAAATAAAAATTAGGTAATGTTATATTGTTAAACAAAATTGGTATCGAAAAAAGTATCGTTCAGGAACCGGTATCGAAGTCAAGGTATCGGTATCGGTATCGGTATCGAACATTTTGTTACGATACCCAGCCCTACATATCGCATTTTTCTTCAATATCGTGCGGCCCTAGTTTTGATCCATCGGATCACAAGTGGATGACACTAAATACAGGTATAAACTGCGTCTAAAACATTGAGCTTTTCCACTTGCGACCACTTCCAGAGTTGAAAACGCATTCAACCGGATTGCTTTCTAGTGTAAACTCTCCTAGACGAATGCTTTCGAACAGCCACAAAAGTCCGGCCACTCTCCAAACGTAAACATCATGGGAATAGACAGACTGGATTTAAACTTTGTCGGCTCGGCTAAAGACCCAAGTTTAGTTTGAAGATGAAAAACGTACCAAGCACAGTGTTTCTCTCACCATTCCTGATTTCTAACATGCACTCACTGCGTTTGATGTGGTCTCATAAGCTATCAGAGCAAAAACGAAAGCTGCTGCTCTCCGTATGTTTTTCTGTCATCACCGGTCGCATTTATATGGAAATTCTGTGAGCTTATTTTGTCCATTAGATTGAAAGGTCTGAAAAGGCTCATACATTTACCCACACATAGACCCCATTCACAAGAAGAAATCAGAAAAGGAGTGACAGAAAGTGGACAAAAGAAATGGATTAAAACACCAGGTGTAAATAAGTATGTCTTGTCTCTTGTGATCCGAATGATCAAAACGTGTCTTAATACCAGGTGTAAACAGGGCCTAAACAGGAAGTTTGTTTTTATAAGAGTTTTTAATAGCAATGTTTTAGTTGTGAAGGTGTTTTGAGAGGAAAGGTAGAAAAGTAACTACACCCCCCCCCCCCCAAAAAAAGTATAAGGAAATACTTTTGGATCTGATTAGAATTTTATGGGTAGAATCGTCTGTTTTCATGCCTGTGAAACATGATAATCCTCCAACACAATAACAGTCTTTTAACTGCAGAGTCTGGACACACTGACTGAGCGTGGAGCTCTCTCTCATTCACACACAGTCTCTCACAGTGTGTCCTTTTATAGAGGGGGGGGGGGGAGAGAGAGACAGCCTGTCTGCTGCACATCTGGATAAGTCATTTTCCTACAAAACGGAAAGACAAGCTTGTTTTATGTTTTAGAATATGAAAAAAATGTCTTGGATAATTTTACTTTTAGAAATAAAATAATAATTTAGTAACATTTAAGAACTGTTACATTAATATTCAAATAACTTTTTTGGAGTGTTGTACTTTAGAGGGATGATCCTCTAATGGGAAACAAAATTTCCAACGGTGAAGCCATTTTAATAACGCCGTTCTAGATAATCAAGCTGTCTTTGTTGTGACAGACAGAGTAAATTGTTACTGTCACCGTTGTTTATGTAAAAAGAGGCCAACGGTTTGTTTCATTGCATCAGATGTCTGATCTAATAATAATGAGTCCATGATTTTGCTGTTGGTCTTATAGAACTGAAATGTTTGGAGAATGAGACACTTTGAGGAAGTCTGGTTGTTGTTTTTTTTGTTTTTTTTATGTATTAATGATGTATTACTCTTATCTGTATGGCCAAAAATTACTGATTATTTTAAGTTGAAAAAATGCAAGCGATCGCGCCGGTGCCTCCATGTCCTACAGTGAGGTCGCTAATACTTTAGCTTCCACACAAACACTTGGATAAGTTAACGTTAATAAGCTACATGCCTCGTTTTACTTTCTTTGTTATTGACATCTGACTGAACTACATACTTTCCACTGATGTCTGTGAAAAAGGGATGTGCTCGACCAGCTTGCATGCATCTGTGCCGCTGCGCGCTCAATCCACTGCACGTTTTTCTCTTATCAGCTTGCGCACCACAGCTACATGGGCGTTACTATATTTCGTTTAATATTCCACTAAGAAGATACATTTCCTTCATAGACAGCATTGACTGTAAAAAAATATGGACGTGGTTTCCGTGACGTCACCCGTAGGTTTCTGAAGAGCGTTTTTGAACATGGACAGTAAAGGAAATGGACACAGCGACCCCATTGATTTCAACGGAGAAGACTGAAGCCCGATTATTGCACTTCCTGTCTGATGTCTGAGCGAGTGCGCAGGCTCAAACTGAGCGTGACGACAGTCTGATTGTTGAAAATCTTCTAGTAGCTGTGCCATGACAAATCTGAATAACCTAATTCCTCAAAAACGTTGTTGAAATATTTTGTCCCGTTGCTTTTATGGACTCTCTATTTATGGGCTTCTACCTTGACTTTTTGCCTTCATGTCCCCCCGATTGCCTCATAGACAGTAAAAGATTGCCGCGAGCTTCTCCTCCTGTCTATACGGTAATGTCTCTATTGTGCGACAAAGTCCCGTGGTTATGACGCAATCTTTAGCCTATTTTTACAAAAACGGCTTCTACGGGGTCGTAACGTAAGATACAAAGTAATGGAGCATTTTATACATTGTCGTGTTTCTTTAGAAATAAATAATCGACAAATTAAGCATTTGGACGCCTCAGATGTAAAGTTATTCGCTGTCAAAGTGACGCCAAAATAAATGGGAGTCAATGGGATGCTAACAGCAGGTGAAGTTCTGCTACAATGGCGGCTCCCGCGAGGCTTCAACTTTCGGCTAATGGATTACCCCCTTGTTTTTGAAGCCTAAAGTGGGCGTCGCCATCTTGGCAGCGCGTCACCTCTCGTCACTCCCGGATAAAATAAAATGGGCAAAGAGGCGAGACGTTGGTGGAGCTGAGGTGCTAATGCTATATGCTACTGGCCTCGTGCTAAAGTGACAGCTGTTTGAAGAAGTAAAGCCAATAGTTAAAGTTAATGTTTTTGCCCTTCGAAATACTATAATAGTTAAAAGACGTAACTAAAAGTGAGACTATTTACTTTACTTTTTTATCAACTTTATTAATCCCACAAAGGGCAATTAGTTAAGAGCAGCATGTATACAACAGTACACAACAAAGATCACACACATTTCTCACAACATACAAGCAGTCAACTATGTGTATCGTGATGCATTATTATTCTGCTAGTTAAAAATGTATTATCATGCAGACAGTAACTTGCTCTGAGCTTGTCCGTGTGACAGTGATTCGTGCGCATACATCTCAGTCAGCAGGGCATCGCATGTCAAGTTCGTAAAGAGCTTTATTCAGTCCATTTTAAAATCTGATTTTGGCCGCCTCTCAATTTCTCAAATGGGTTAAACCAAAGATATTACCTCAGAAGTTAAAGTAAATGAACTAGAAATCCGCGCTCATTTAAGTGTGTGCATCTATTGCATGGACGGAGAGAAAGCACTGACACTTGCAGGATTTAATCTGACGGTACTATTTATTTTACACTTAAAAGTTAAATAAGCATATCTGTTCCGTGAGAGCAACAGTACCGCATAACGAGTGTGGTCTCTATATCTACAGACGTTTTTAAATCTAAACTCCAAAAAGCAATGAAATTGTCAGACATCTATTAGTGCATGCGAGGGAAACAACTGGAAATACAGCGCTGGTTGTTCTCCCCATACTCGACAACGACGGAATCCAACGGCGTGCATGGGCAAAGGTATAATACGTGTATTGAATTGTATGAAATAATCCCGAAAAAAGCACAAACACAGCCGAGGGAGACGCTAACAGACAGACAAACGGCTAGCAGTGACATCAGCGGCAATCCACCTGTCACTCAAGTGGCCACGCCCTTAATTATGCAGAACTTTAAGGCTTAATATAATTTAAATGGATGAGTTGTAAAAAAATTCACCCCCCTCACAGTCGTCATGAAGGACAACATTAGCTATATAGACCAAAACAACTATTTGCCACCAGGCTGTAAACATGTTTTTTTCTGCTGTGAAGTTTAACATGGTGGAGATACAGATTTGACTCCCTTTTGCTGTCAGCCTCAAGCGGCCAGTCGATGAATTGTAGTTTAATTCACTTCCGTGTTGGTTTCAAGAAAGAGACGGGGAGGTTGCCGCTTGGTAGACGGCCTTCTTTTTTTTATACCCAGTTGTCAGTGTTTCTTTGTCTGGACACAAACACTGTTTACACGCTGCCTGGTATCGGTTGTTGGTATCGGAGCATTTTTACAAGTAGTACATGAGCTCAGTATCGGTATCGGTGCATCCCTAATTAAAATGTTGACCCAAGGTAGATCTTGAAGGGAGCGAGTATAGAATGACATCTTGACAGTTCACTGGAAATGCCTGAACTGGATTATCGAAAACCAGGCAGAAAGTAACATGGCATGTAGCGAATTGTGGTTAGGATTTGGTTATTTGACGTTCTTTCAAATACTTGCTTATAGTTAGGAAGAGGGTGGACTGGAGTTCCAGTTTAAATATAGTTTTTTTTATTGTTGGTGACTGTTGGGACTTATGACCATAATATTCTTGTGTGACTGTTGTTGACGGTGTCTGACACTGTGATTTTGAAGAGCCAACTAGGTACCTGTTAGCTTGGCCAAATTGTGGCCTTTAAAATTACCAAATGACAGTTTGGTTGAATTTGGTGCCAAAAGTTTCCATAAGATGGCACTTAAAAAAAAAGTACATTATAATTATTCTTCAACACTCAACCCCCAGCATACAAAACATTTTTGAAGGAGAGCTTTCCATAACTTTTAATAGATAATATTTCATAATTTGAGAATATGTAAATTGGGGGTGCAAATCTTTAGACACCTCACAATCTAATCCGATTCAGGGAATCAATTCTTGAGCTCATATGTTTTCTTATTAAAGGGTGGTGAAATACCCTTTTCACAAGATGTAAAATAAGTCTTTGATGTTCCCAGAGTGTGTATGTGAAGTTTAAGCTCAAAATACCCCACAGATATTTTTATATAGCATGTTAAAATTGTGACTTTTTGAGGGGGACCAAAAACGCATAGTTTTTGTGTTAAATTTATACTCCATTCCAAACGGTATAAATGATGCCAATGTAGAGCATTTGAAAGGGAAATGCTGGCAGGTGAAACCCCAAATTGCAGTTTCTCACAACACACATCCTGTGCAACGAAGCTTAAGATTACATTGTATTTTGCTTCAACCATAAAACCTCATGCAAGTTTATATACTTGTCTAGTGGTTTTGTGTTTGTTTGTATGCAATTGGCAGCAATTCTCTAGCACACAATTCCATCGTGAATATGCGGATTAAAAAAACTACGCTCAGAATTGAGAATCACAATGAATTAAGAGGGTTTTTTTTCTCCCACCTCTTATGGAAATATTTGCAGACTTATTTTTTGTCAGTGATCTTTTGTTGAAACTTGCCTATATTAAAGCTACTATATGTACTTTTTTTTCGCCGCTAGGGGTCTCTAACCTCTTACAATGACAGAGGCGTAGGTTGATAAGTGGAATTATGGAACTTGTCGTCATGCTGATGGATCTAATAATGTTTATGGATGAGTGAATACATTGATGTTTTTAACATGACTGTGGTATGAAGCAGATCGCAATTGTTAATGAGAGACAGATATCAGCGCCACACGCGAGTCCCGTGGATAAAAAAGGAATAAGGAAATTTCATTCTACCGAACAACCCTCAAGTGCTGAATTACTCACACAGGTCAGTTTATTAGACGAATGAAACTTGTGAGGTAACGCAGCGCTGTTTCACTTGGTCTACACTCTCACACTAAACTGCATTTGAGTGTGTCAACAGTTATAATGTTATTTTATGTGTTAGTTTGTCTGTATGCGACTAGCAGTAAGCTAGATAAACATTAGAATAACATACTGATCATACAACAGCAGCGTGAGCATGCCGTTAGACGTAACGCAGTACGAGCGGAAACCAGGGATAACGTGGATATTACGTCATTGACAGGCGACAATGACCAGGGACGAGCCATTATTTAAAATTGGAAATCTCTACACAAGTACACAACTGCAGGAAATATATCACACTGTACAAGTGATTTTTGGATATTTTATTACAAAAATCATACATATTGTACCTTTAACTAATTTTAATATACATGAAATCAAAAAAGCGTTCATAATTTTCTTTTTGTCTTCCATGCAAATCTGTGACAACTTGCAAACTCTAACCCTGTATAACCTTGACAGTTAATGCTGTTATGTTTTTATTTTTTTATTTTTTTTTCAGATTAATCAATAATTTGGTTTCCTGAGGTGTCTTAAGGTTTAGAATCCAGTGTATTGACTGATTATTAACCTATTCATTACGGCACACATGACTCTTGGGGTTAATGATACCTAGCTTCTATGGCAGATAGAAGTGGGTTGGGTATTAAATGTCTTTGTGATGTCTAGTCATGGTTCATGGTTCTGACATTTTTGTTTGTTGAGTAAATCAGAGTCCTGGCTAATTTGTTTTTAATCTGTAAAATGACAGTCTCAAAACAAAATGCATACACATGCAGGCATGCATTTAGAAATGGAATCAAATATATAACCTAAACTTCCTTAGAATATTAGAGTAAATGTTATATGTCTGCATTCCCTCTCTTTCCGTTTGCCTCTTTCTATCCTCCACTGCAATGCAGCATCCTTAAAGGTTTCAATGCGCACACACCCTTCAAAATGATAGATCTCATTTATGATCCGATTGTGACCTGCCGACCAGCCGCTGTCAGTGTGAGCTGTACCAAAGAGCTGACTGCGTGTGATCTGCCTTGTAGAGAAGCGGTGATGTCATAGATTCAGAGAGGGAGTCAGCAGTTCACAGCATGTGTGTATCATTCTGAGTGGAGGAGGAAGAGGGGAATTCCCAGAGAGAGCAGAAAGGAGCCGAGCTACAGAGCGTCCTGCAATCAAACAGTGAATAACCCCTTGCACAACACTGACAAATTAGATTGATCCTGTTAGGTCAAAAGTTAAATAGAGGTTTCCTGAGACCAAAAAAAAAAAGTTTTAATTCGCTATAATTATTTTATGCAGAGAATTCTCACGTGGCGTCTAAATCCCGCTCTTTGAGTCAAGCTTCATGATGATGAGGCCTTCTTACAGTGTGCCATTTATTCATGCAATTATGCTTTGGTTTGCCTGTTTAAGTTAAAACAGCTGGACTTGATTTGGTCAAATCAAATTCTCCAGAATATATTAACTCTTGCACTACTTCTGATTTTAACTAATTAAAAATTAAATTACTAATTGTAATTTAAAACAAAGTAAATGTTATCATTTTAGTTCATTTATTATTTTTATATCATATTTTATTATATTTAGTCAATTGAGTACATTTTATAATTATATAATGTAATAATAATATACTGTATTATCTAATAATATAATATCTGAGGCTTTCCATTTGAGAAAAATGTATTTATATATTTAGTGCAAAGGCTAATCTGATTCTGTAGTATAATTAGCTTTATTTAAAAAAATATAAGACTATATGTCATGCGTGTGTGTGCTTATTTGAGGAAAGGGCATTACAATAGGAGCATGTGAGGTGAAAGGCTTAGGAACAGGAGAAGATATGGGCATTAGAGTGTGTGTTATGGAGCTTATAGTGTTTGAAGTGTAAGGGGTATACAGTTAAAGACCCAGAACCAGATATGAAGAATGAAGACCCGGAGTCAGAATTATAAAAAATTAAATTTAAGTTTTACTGAAGATAGTTTGCATTTTCATCTGCAGAAGTCAGCTTCAAGACTCACACAGGAGTTCGTAGGCCGCCTCGCTTACAGTTACAAAGATCACAGCAGTTATACCATTTCCAAGGTCTAAGCTACGTCATTGCTTACAGGTTGAATGATTCTCATTGGCTAAAAAACATTAAGAGCCTAAACAATTTAACACATGTGAGGAGATAGGGGTGCCTATCGCCATTAGTAAAGATAGTTGTCGTCCACTCAATAGATTTAGGTCTGTGGTGGCCTCGCAGGTTAGAGAAGGGCGCCGGGTTGTCTGGTCCGAACGTCCAGAACCTACATAGAATGTCATACGCACACACACAAATAACAGACACTAGCAAATAACAGCTCCCATCAAGGCTGAAGAGAGTCTGAGCTCCTTATTATCAGTTAAGTATACCAAAACATAATGCTAAAACATTCACTCGTTTGGGAGAAAAACAGATAACTGGCATTTACTCCCAAGGAAGGAAATATACTGGAAAGAATACATTTTAATACAACAATTAAAGTTCGATAGTAACGCTCAATATAGCTTGACCATCTGTCCAGCGAAGGATCATATGTGTCCATGCTGCCTTTAGGACCCTCTAACCTTTCTTCTGATACCAGAGAAAGAGACAAACGGCCTTGTGGGTTACATGGCCTTCGTGTCCTGCGTGTACTACGTGCAATCTCAAAGTAAGATTGGAATGCACCTAAAAGAAACTGGTTACTTCCATCACATGCATTTAAGAAAATATAATTTCACAAGCACAAAGAATATACAAATGAGTATGTGATAATGAATATATTGGATTATTGATTTTTATAAAGGATGTATATAAGCATTCAAAAGGATTTATGATTATAGATGTATTTGAAGAGGCAAGGGATTTTGACCAACCCTTCAGAAGAGATGGAGAGAAAGTAAAGCGTGCAGGATGACTGAAGACGTCGGACGGCCTTAATGTGCATCTCAGCAATTCCCAGTAGAGCTTGAGAGCAAAGTAAAGTTCTTACTATTCATCACAGTGCTATTTTTCAAGTCAAATATTTACCTAGTGTTGGATGACTGCGTTCCCTTCAGAGTGCCGGGTAACATTTCAAAAGCTGCTTACAGTAAACACAGCAAAGAGTGCTGCGTTGACACTGACTGCACCTGTGCTTTGAAAAAAGACCACAGGTGGCTGCTTATTGTACGTGATTTTTTGTATGATAATATTTAATGAAATAATTTAGGTATTTTCCCCCATACGCCTAAAGTACTTTTCACACACATGGTAATAAACTCCGATCAAAATGGAAACTCTGCCGCCATATTGATATCACATGACCAGCTAAATACAGCACATTTATCGTGTTAAGTATTGGTCCCTTTTGTTTGCAGGATAAATTAAGTAATCACCATGTGAAAATATTTGTAAAACATAATGAAAAATTCACATTTAAGTACCTGTTTGGGAAATCTGATCAGTCAGTCAATAACTAAACATGCAGTGGCTCGTCCTGATGAAACTAGTTTCAGAAAGGCTTAGAAGGCACTATAACGTCATGGCTAGAGATTTTAGTCACTATTCTGCTCATTTCTTAGTAGAAATTGAGTCCTAGATTGAATAAATGAAAACAAAGAACGTTTGTGAACACATTTACTCCTTTCAGCTGCTTTTCAGAGGATTTTTTTTATTATTTCCACTAATCTGGATCAGAGTTATATGCAAATAAAGCAGTCTGTGGTGACTGTTTGACTTACCCAAGGCTGTTGTATTATTGCATAAATTATGTAAAGTGTTCTTTATGACTGACGTCCTGATTGGTCCATGGTTGTTTGACCTTCCAAATCGCTCAGTGCTGCCTGGATTATACTGTAACCTCCTCACCCCTCTCTCCACTGAGTGAAATCAATACATTCCTCCCCCAGTCCATATATGTTTCCCTGTTTTAATTCAAATATTTTACCTACATTTTTTGTTAATGACCGCTATTTGATTGTTGTTCTTGACAACCAGTCCCCTACACTGCTAGTTTATGTCCATGCTCGTTTCCATCTCACATAAGACACTCGCCTCAAATCTATATTTTACATCTGCTTGTTTACTTGTTTGGAAAGTAGCCATGTAATAAGCAGGACAACATTGCAATCAGCCTATCATTATCACAAAATAAATTCCTTCAGGATGATTTAAGGCCTGATCGCCCTGTCGGATGTTGTCATAATGCCCGTCTGACTCTACATGATCCTTTATTTAGCGTGTATTAATCTGAGCTCTGTAGGTTCTCAGGGTTTGCATACAGTATGTGCTCTTGAGGTGGGGTAAGTGACTACACACAGCTGTCAGCCTTTCACTGATAAAGCACTGGGGAGGGAAGTGATGTGACGTGATGGTAACAGCATTTAAACTTGTGTGTGCGTCAGTGTTTTGGTCTGTTTTCCTTTTGGCTTTATGCTGGATTTCAAACGTTCAGGCTGTGTAGGAAATAATAGGTAGGCTGGTTTTACTCTTAATCCATAAAATAAACTAAAGTAGGTGCTAATCTGTGTGCTGATTGTGTGGATTGTATTAAAATACACATTAATTAAGGACTCCTAAAGGTCATTATAAATCATTCTGACAATGAAACTAGTGTATTTTATACAAATGTCTAGGTGCTCTTGACAGTTCAGAAGTGGGAATTTGTTAGGTCTGTGTGGTGTTTCTTATACATAAAATTTTTCCTCATTGTATCTGTGCTTTGGTAAGCGATTACTGCGGGAAAGTAACATTGAATAAATTCGTTTTTCAAGTTTTCCTTTTGTTGTTTTCCCTTTATAATGGTTAGCCTTTGCATTTTAAGCATGTCTCTTACAAAGTCAAAGCAAACAAACTTCTTTGTTTGAATCCAAACGAAATCCAACTGAAAAATAGAAATAAATATCAGACTTGCAATACAAACATGTTAATAAGGAGCACAGACACTTTCTCCCATTGTTTTCCACTATAGCAGTATTTACTTAAATTTGTCTCTCTGCCCAAGAACATTTTCCTCTCTTTGATTTGTTCATGTGGATCATGTCAGTGAAATGTATCACTTTAAAAAGGAAGTGTGTTTTTGCAGTGGCTTCCTTAACAGAAGCCAAAGGATTTTAGAGGAAGGAAAAGCAGCCCATTGTTTGGGCACAGTTGTTTCCATTGGCCGACGTAAAGGATGTGGAGGGGGTATTCTCTGTGTAATGATTGGTTCTTTTCCTTAAGTCCCCTTTGAGGATTTCTATGAAAACGGACGAGGGAACCTGAAGAACATTTCTCAACGTCAACATTAGGGTGCACTTTATGTAATTAAAGAGGGTCACACGTAATACAATTACTCATTTTTATTGGCTGTTGCCGGTGGTCAATTCTGCCTATAATTCTGTGCTCTAATTTCTTATTGTCTTGCATAAAACGTAATCTCAATAAATTGTAAGCCTAAAGGTTTTTAATTTGATGCTTCACAATTGCTTCTGTCCTTAGAGTGGTAAGTCATTATCCTTTATTTATGTTTTGTGCGTAAACTCTTAAGATTGAGTTGGTAACAATTTACAATAAGGTCTCATTCGTTAACATTAGTTAATGTATTAACAACCATGAGCTAACAATGAGCAATACATGTGTTACAGTATTTATAAATGTTTGTTAATAAAAATCCAGCTGTTCATTGTTTGTGCATGTTAGTTTTGATTGACTGTATTATATGCTGAAATTAACATTAAATAAAAAAGAATAAATGCTGTAGAAGTATTGTTCGTTGTTAGTTCATGTTAACTAAAGTAGTTAACTAATGTTAACTAATGAAACCTTATTGTAAAATGTTAGCATTGATTTTTGTGTGTTTGCAGAAAGTGTTTTAATTGAGCTATAAAGAAATCTATAAAAATGTCAATTACTAATCTAAAAAGAGCAGTACAGAATGGCTAAACTACTACAGAAATTAAATGGTTTTTGCTTTAAAAAAACCAGCTGCTGGTACATTCGTTTATATTTTTTTAAATATATTATTTAGGGCATATCTCAAGATATATTATTTGCATACTACTTACTACTTACATACTACTTGCACATTGAAAAAATCCAAAAGGAGAAAGTGTACTTCAAATACCCATATGCTGCACTTAATTAACCGAAAAAACAAAGTGTGGAATGTTGGGTACTTTATAAACTCAATGGTCGCAGTTTTCCTTATCCACCACCATAATATAAAAAATATATATTATACTATTATATTCATTCGCGTAAGTTGAACATGTTCATTCGGTAGTATTCGTGCATCAAAGGTGATGTAATAGAGGGTGACGAAAAAGGAAGCGAGGGTCTCCACAAAATTTGAGCGCAAGTGGTCACAAAAGATGTATTTGAAACGCGTGATAATACTAATAATGTAATAGTAATGCGTCTTGGCTGACCACTTGTGATCGGTTATAATACCACATAATACACACATAATACCAAGTGGAAAGGAAAAAGGCTTTCTCTCTCGCTTGCTTGATTTCCGAGATATTGTATATAATTTGCGGGCGCCAGGGAGCTGCTATCAATATGCAGGAGACTCCCGGACCTAGCGAGAGGTGGGATGTTTAAGATTAGATGGTTAAGTGCACAGTGGAGTATGTCATTTGGGACACAACTAATGTGACCCTGTCATGCTGACATTTCTTTTTTTTTCTTCAGAAGTGGCGCTGAAGGTTCACCTGAGTGACGCTAGTACTCACCAGCCTCTCTCTGGTGTCACTGTGGAGATCTTCACGAACCACACCCCTGTTGCCTCGGATATCTCTGGTGCCGATGGCAACGCCTTCATCAGGTTCACCTATCGCCTTGGCGACCTTCTTGTAGTCACTGCAATTAAGCGTGGTTACGTACCCAACTCCATTCCATGGCGACCAAGCAGGCTACCTGGTAATGACCTCATATTGGATAATTATTTTTGTTTGCTCATTTGATCTGTTTTTACATTTAGAATACATTTTGCGTCATCTAACACTTAAAGTAGATTTTTTTAAACTGTAATTTATTAACATTTAATGGTAATCTTTAGCAAATCCCAAAATGAATATCCACTTTTCATACCGTACATTATAATGTTATGGTGCCTAAATTCACTTGTGGCTTTTAAAACAATTATTTTTATGGTGGACTGAACTCACACTAGGCCATCTGAACCGTGCCTGAGTGGATTTGACCCCCAAAATCTAGTTCGTTTGACTAGTGTGATCACTCCATACCGCGCCAGGGCATGGTACAAGACATGGACAAGACAAGGCTTAGTGTGAGTTCACCCTTAATGCCCGTTCACACCAAAAACGATAACTATATTAGCGTCCACACCAGCGGCCGATATCGTTCTGTTTATTCTAAGCGTGTGCTTCTCTGCCGCTTTAAATGCTTGAGCTTGTTACAGCAGGATGGATTCTGATTGGATGTCAATGTTTATATCGTTCATCAGCTGGATAAAATCGTTCTGAAAGTGATTCCAACTATATCGTTTCTCTGTGCCGTTATCGTTATAACTGTGTTGTGAACTCTGCTATTCTTTAATATTGAGAATGATTTTTAGAATTCTGTCTGCATATCTTCATAGTTATCATCCGAACCCTGGTGTCCACCAAACAAGCTGACCGAGACCGCTGAAAAGATTGGTCTCGGTCCGCTTCCAAACCAACTCTGGTGCGGTTCGAATGAAAAGTGAACCCAACACTGACCAAAGACATGTAAACAGACCAAAAACGGGACATGTTGTCACAAGATGAGACTCTAAAAAGGACAAAATGCTCAAGCGTACTCGTTTTTTCTCGTCATAGTCACAATGTTGCCTATCAGAGTTCGATACAGACATCAGAACCGCGTCGCCTTGCAGCAGATCTTTGTTTGTTTGTGTGATGGAGGGATTCCTGCCGCTGTTTTGACTACTTTACACATTTTATAAGCTTTTCACGAGTTCTCAGCTGGTTAAAATACCATCATATGCAGAGGCTACGCACATACAACGAGCACATTTAGCCCAGCTCACAGCATTGTTTTGGGTGTTCAGTAAGTTCCGCCGCTAAATATACGCAATAAAAGCCGACCAATCAGGTTGTGAACAAATCCCTATGCCTTTAGGTTCGGTAACTTTAGGATCTGTGTTAAAATGCTGATGTGAACGCTATAGCGCTAAGCGGACAAGGGCTAAATGTGTTATTTTCTTCTTTTTTTTCGGTCCGCACCAAATAAACCAAGCAAACTAAACTAAACTTCCAAACTAAACTTTTTATTTTTCAGCGTGTCTGAACAAAGCCATATTTATTTTCTTTGAAGATTGTGTTAATGGGATGGATTACCTCTACTGTAACTCTTGGTGACTGACACATCCTGTGGGTCACTCTATAAAGGATCTTGATCAGGCAATGAAGAGTGGAGCAGGAATGCAGAAAGCTGTAAGAAATAAATAGAATGTTAGATTACAGCTAATGAGATTAACCTACGCCTACATGCCTAAGCACAGCTCAATCGTGCCGATGTTTCAGGGCGCTAAGTTTGTTTAGCAACATTGTGGAGCAGGAGGTCATACTCTCTTTCTCCCTGTGCAGATCAATAATAACGAGTGAAAGACCTTCGGGGGAGAGATATTGAGATGTTGTGGACATGATTCTGAGCTTGTGATTCATCTTCCTAATTATGACTTTTTTTGTTTTCAAGTCTTCTCATCTCTCAGTCTGGACCTGCTTCCTGAGAGAGCTGCTACTCTGATGGTGTATGATGACGTGGTGCAGATTGTCTCTGGATATCAAGGTAACAGTCACTTGTGTTTAATGACGTTGTAGCTACATCAGTAAGACATTTTAAACTCAGTATGGTTTTTGTTATTTGTTACAAGTTGTGCAATTTTCATCTTGCTCCTTCAAATGTCCATTTATTTACGGTTTAGAACAGATACTGTGAGAATGTGTAAAAATGCAGCAGTGACTGTTTTTAAACTAGATTGTATACTAGAACAGTGTGAAGATATCATATAAATTAGCCCAGCAAGGACAAAGATTTGAACCTTTAATGGTGATGCACTTTTGTTGTTCACACATGACAAGACGCATGCACACACTGATTCACTAGAGATAGAAAACAGTGTGTTAATGAACTACCTCTGAAGTGAAGGAGAGAGTGAGTGTGAATTTGGAGTCAGTCATTAAAATGGCCCGACAGATCCCTTGTGTGTGTGTTTGTGTGTACAGATCAGCATGTTTGTAATCAGAACATTTTAGACATTCCAGTTATCATTATGTTCATATATTATGACTTTATTGTGCTATGTAAACATAACCAAATACTAAAAATAAAAATAAAGTATTTATGTAGTCTTGGTTCCAGTAAAGAAAAAAAGTTTTACCTAAACTTTATATATATAAAACAATTTTGAATGGGTTTAAAAAAACATTCAAGATGCATTACTATTAAAAATTTGGGGGTCAGTTTTTTTTTTTTTTTTTTTTCTAATACTTTTTATTCAGCATGGATACATAAATGAATCAAATGCGATGGTAAAGCCTTTTACATTGTTAGAAAAAAAAAAAATGCTGTTCTTTTAAACTTTCTCATCAAAGAATCCTGAAAAAAATGTATCATGGTTTCCACAGGAATATTAAGCGGCATAAGTTTTTTGTTGTTGTTGATAATAATGCATAGATAATAATACGATTTTTTTTTGCACTAAATCAGCATATTAGAATGATTTCTGAAGGATCATGTGACCTGATTTTTTTAACATCATTACTCCAGTCTTCAACTTTGTCATCACAGGAATAAATTGCACTTTAAAATGTATTAAAATAGAAAACAGTTTTTTTTCACATTGTAATATTTTCAATCAAATAAATGCAGCCTTGGTGAGCGATCTTTCGAGAACTTTTTAATGGTAGTGTAAATTCTCTGGAAGGTCGTCATATCCCATGCTGATTTGCTTCTTAAGTAAATGTATGTTTTAAGGATATTTCTAGAATACAAAATAAACTACTGAAGAAAATAAATTTGAACATTGAATTGTCTTGGTAATTGTGGCAAGAATATTGAGAATCATTCTGTACTTTTGTCCACGTGGCTCATAGGGCTTCATGCTAATTAAAGCTTTCTGAGTGAGTGTGAAGCCACATTTAAATGAGAGGCTGTATACATACACACACACAAAGCAAGAATGAGAGGAATTCACTTTTTATAACCAATCTTTCACATTCTTCCTTTTTTTGTCTTCCTGTTATCCACATGTCCCTGTTTTCCTTTACTCTTCCCCCTAGCAACTTCTTTTCTTTTTGTAACCTGTCCCTCGGTGTGTGATATTTTGGTAGAGAGACATGTTTATTGGTCTCAGGGGAGTACTAACGCTGCACTCTCATTCAGAGCATCGCCTCAATCCAGTCCCCTTAAAACACTCAATCACCACACGCTCATAACAAAAGCAGAGGACACTGACAGACATGCACTTGCTGAAACACAGGCTTTTCTCAAACACTCGCGCCACAGATCTGCTATTATAATCCTCTACTTGGAGACTATTATCACACGCTCTCACCTATCGCTCAAACACCGCAGTGTTTTCAGACAAAACACCTTTCGTATTTCACTACAGATGTGTGTGTGTGTGTGTGATGTGCATGAAATCAGCTCTTCTGACATGTAGCAAAGAAATAATGAAAAGGCTAATTGAGAGCCAAGCACTTGACTTAAAAAAAACAACGTAATAATTATTTTTATGTTCAACAATCGATTAATAGCTCACATAAAAATGATAGTGTTTTGCTAAATAAATTTTAAAAAGCACTAAAAACTCAAATCAGATGTAAAGGGTACAAGTGCATTCAGGCATCACAACATTATAATGTACAGTATGACCAATGGCTAAAGATTACATTTAACAGCATTATTGAATTGTTTGTAAAGATTGATTGATAATTGAACGATTTTTTTGTTTCTTTTAAAGAAATTGCTACTTTTATTCAGGAAGGATTCATTAAATTAATTAATAGTGAGAGTAAAGACAATTATATTATAACAAAATATTTCTTTTTCAAATAAATGCTGTTCTTTCTATAACTTTCTATTAATTAAAGAGTCTTGTTAAAAAAAATGTATCTTAGTTTTCTCAAAAATAATAAGCAGCACAACTGTTTTCAATAAGTGTAACAAGAATAATAAGAAATGTTTCCTGAGACCCAAATCATCATATTAGAATGATTTCTGAAGGATAATGTGATGCTGAAGACTAATGGCTGCTGAAAATTCTTGAAAATACTTTTCCATCTCAGGAATAAATGAAATGTTCAAATATATTCAAATAAAATAGAATAACCCTAACCCTAACAGTTACCTTAAATTGCAGTCTTATTTCAATATTTATTTTACTGTACCTTTAATCAAGTAAATGCAGCCTTAGTGTGTATAAGAGACTTCTTTTACAAACATCTTGGCACCTTAAACTTTTGAACGGTATGAATTGCACACCCCTAGTACTGAGGGTGTCATTTTGGGAGTTGTGTTTGTGTACTATAGTCCATTTGGGCTATAGCTTAGTCTCATGTCTATGGTATGTAAGATTTGCCAAAGTGGAAACACAATGACATCACTCTCAAGAGACATGCGTTGCAGTACCAGCACTCCATCAGCTACTGATCCAATTCATTTAGATAATGTCAGGGGTGTTCGATCATTAACCTAATGTATGCTCGTTTCTGCCATTTTATTTTGGGGTGTGTGTGTGTGTGTGTGTGTGTGTGTGTGTGTGTGTTTGCATCTGTAGGTTCAAAGCTGCAGCCTTCAGTGCACTTCCAAAGAAGAGCATTGAGTCTTCCTCCTAATGCAACCTACACCAACCTAACCGCCTTCCTCACTGTGAGCAGTTCAACACAAGACACGCAGTACTTCCCCTACCTGCAGGGGCTTCATCCCAACTACACAGGTAACACATGAGAGAGCGGAGGACTACGGTTGACATGACACCAGATTTCAACAGCAGTTAAAAATGTCATGACATGCTCATGCTGTTGATTAAAATATTGCTAAATGTCAGTAAAAAGAAATACATTTTTCATACCAACAACATAAATAGACAGTGGCAGCTTTATTAAAGGATTAGTTCACTTAAAAATGAAAATTACCCCATGATTTACTCACCCTCAAGCCATGCTAAGTGTATAAGACTTTCTTCTTTCAGACGAATACAATTGGAGTTATTTAAAAAAATATCCTGGCTCTTCCAAGTTTTATAATGGCAGTGAATTGCAACCAACAGATTGAAGCTCAAAACGTGCATCCATCCGTCATAAACGAACTTCACACGGCTCTGGGGGGTTAATAAAGGCCTTCTGAAGCGAAGCGCTGAGTTTGTGTAAGAAAAATATTCATATTTAACACATTACAAAGTAAAATTCTTGCTTCCGGCCAAACGGCCATACGCAGTCTACTTACACCTAAATCTGGAAGTAGCGTAGTGTGTCATGGCATAGCGTAAATATCAGCAGTACGTCGCATTACTTGCATAAGTTGCACTTTAGACTTAAGTGGAATCCGTATGTTTGTTTGGCCAGAAGCTAACTATTTTACTTTATAAAGTTTAAATATTAATATTTTTCTTACACAAACTCATCATTTGAGATATCAGATTTGCATATACAATGCACAGATCCTATATTTTGACACAAATCAGATGTTTATTACGTGATTGTGAGTTTGAGGCCAATATTTAATTTAGGGCTGAAACAACTAATCGATTTAATCGATTAAAATCGATTATTAAAATAGTTGTCAACGAATGTCATTATCGATTAGTTGGTCTGCTTACGTCACGGGAAGCGTTTACTGGTGATTGGTTGAAACGGGCCAATCATGATGCTCTCTGTCTTACATGCGCTGCGCTTCATGAGACACACGCAAGGTCTCTCTCCCTTCGCCGATCTGTTGTGCGCACAGAGACCGAGATCTTGTTTACAGTCTATGTTTGGAGCACAGTCTCTTCTGTCTCGCATGCGCGCTCTTGCTCGCGCGCTCTAGATTCCGGGAGTTTGAACTAATTTGCGGGCATCAGGGAGCCGCTATCAATATGCGGGAGACTCCCGGATCTTCCGCGAGACTTGGGATGTCTGTATTTTGTCTCGAGCATCAGGTTACGCAATCAGTTCGCTCGCAACATAAATGATGGATTAAAATAGCGCTTCCGCAGAAATAGGTTAAATTAAAACGGTGTTTACAAAGTGAAGCACTAAATATAAAGGCAGTTAATTACAGCAGCAGTAAAAGATTGTTTTTAGTCACTGTACTCAGTGGTTTTCAGCGAATGCTTGTGCACTAATGCATCATTTTTCCTGTCCTTTTAATCAACCCTGTTAGCTTGCTGCGTACCTCCATCCCGTTCTTTTTATAGCATTTGTCTAATATTAAGTTTTAATTGTTTTTCAAACGCGATCTACCGCGGTTCTATGTTCACACGCTTGTTTTCAGTCTTTCTATATTTATTTTATCTATTATCCTTATAATTCCATTAATTTAAAATAAAAATTAAATGAATTATATATTTGAGATGTTTTTAGTTTATATCTTCACATCTGAACAACATGTCTGTGTAAATTTGTTTTAACAAAAATTACTAAAACATATTTTGGATATAATTTTTAATTAATTTTACATTAATCATGGTTGTCAACTTGCCATTAGCAATTATCATTAAAAACAAAGCAAATATTGATATTAGTAAAACTCAATGTGTGGCTTTTGCACTTTTTAAAGTACACTTTTACACATAAATACCCTTGTGGCGAGCAGGACGAGGCCGAGGGACGTGTGAGGCCGGTGGCGTGAGTGATAATGAACGACACCTGTGAGACGCACCGGTCTCGCATCTCTCACGTCCCTCGGCCTCGTCCTGCTCACCACAACCCTGATTTAGGGTTTTGTTTAGTTATAATAAACAAAAAATCAAATTGGGATTTTTATCCGATTAATCGATTAATCGAAAAAATAATCGTCCGATTAATCGATTATCAAAATAATCGTTAGTTGCAGCCCTAATTTAATTTGCTTTAGAAAGTGTTGTCAAGAGAAAAATTGCTACATTTTTGTACTGAAAAAGTTATTTTAACTCTGAATTGATCAGTACTGTTTCAGAATAACAGCTTTTTAATAGAAAGCTCTCCAACACTCTGAATAATTAATTGTTAAGCCATTACAGAACAAGTTTCACCATCCAATGATGATATATGCTTTGATGAAACCTATTGTTTTGCTGTGGGTGTAGTAATAATGGATGGCTTATGTCTATCTGATACCGTTTTAGATGACTCTCATTATTAATATATAATATTGGTCATCAAGAAACATTAAGTGTGGATCCAACAAAGTATCAAAATGGTTTCTTGTACAAATGTCTTAACATTACCATGAAATACATAAGCCAAAATAATACTTTCAGTAAGGATGCACTAAATTGCTCAAAATAGACCGTAAAGACATTTATATTGTTACAAAGTAATTCTATTTTAAATAAACTGTTCTTTTAAAATTTCTATTCATTTGATTTCTATTAAAATCTGATAATAATAGGAAATGTTTCTTTTGCAGGAAAAAATAGCACATTAGAATTATTTCTGAAAGATCATGTAACACTGAAGACTGAACTAATGAACTAATGGCAGCTAAAAATACAGCTTTGCATCACAGGAATAAATTACATTTAATAAATATATATGATATTATATATTATTATATATATTATATATATAAAGATATATTTTTTTAATTAATTTAAATTGTGATATTTCATAATATCACTGTTTTATACTGTAATCTTAATCAAATAACTGCAGTCTTGGTGAGCATAAGAAACTCAATAAAAAAATCTTATCCCAAATCTTTGAACAATAGTGTCTAATTTATTTTTTATCCCTGTCTTTTTTTTTTTTTTTCACATCTCTTTTTTTATATCACCGTTTGTTCATGCTCAGTTTACTTTTCTTTCTCTGACAGGCAGTGATCGAAAGTTGGAGTTGACTCCTATAGCTGCTATCAGTGTCCATCTTTTGGGCAGCGATGGGGCGGAGCTTCACGTCAGTGAGCCCATCAGTGTAAGCATCCCTCTTCCTGAAAACAGTGGATTGAAAGAGAATGATCACATCCCCGCCTGGAGGTTTGACCCTAAACTGGGTGAGTTTATTACACACATTCATCTTAGAGTAGATATTAAAATATCCCTGTAAATCACATGAACTGTTACTAACATATCACAACTAAAGAGTTATGCAATGAATTGTTACACCAAAGGTGCTGAAGGTGTTTCCTGCCTGAAGCGGGTTTAATGTATGTTTGTATGTGAGGTTGTGATCTCTTCAAAGCCTCATGATTTCCTGTTTTCCTGGTTTCTGAGGCGAGTAAGTCCATAAGGAAGTGTTAAAACCTGAGCTGGGTCGGACTGTTTTTGAATTTTTCTTAAGGAATTTTGATGGAAAGGTGTTCCTCGGGTCAAGAGCTGAATGGACCCATTTCCTAGTTTCACATTTCCAACTCTTGAACACATCTTTTTTCATGACCAGATTTTTAAAACCAAAAAAAAAATAAGTACAATTAGTATTGTAAATGGGAGAACAGGACAAGGAAATCACTGAAACTTTTTTTCTTTACATTTACAGTATGAAAATATTTAGTAAGTGAAAAGACTTCCCAATATAGCCTGTTAAAGTTGCTGTTTTTTGCTGTGATCTTTGTGAGATTATACAAATTTTAGTAGGCAAATCTCATAATCAAATAATACACAGACAGAATCATTCTGTTCCAAATCAAATCCAAGTCACAAGGGTTTTCACTCAGTGGCTTTTATTTCTTACCCCAGACTGAGGTGTAATTCACAGGATCTTGTGCCAACAACATGATATGAAATTTGTATGTATTATAATGTATCATAAATGTATTGCTTTAAAATGTACAATAAATAACATCTATGGAGTTTCTTAAAGTCCCCCTGTGGTGAAAATCTAGTTTTTAATGTTGTTCATATGTCTATGTGGTGTTTTTTTAATATACTTTAAGACTAACCATGTGCAAATGCATAAGTCAACACCATTGCTGAGTATTTTCTCCTTAAAACTGCAGTGAAAAAAGACTTGTCAAAAACGCGTTTTGAAATCACTGGTGTTTCTGACATTACAAACTACCTTGTAACCAATCACGTCAACGTGGGGGCGCGCTTTAGCATATCGTCTCAAGAGAAGCCAGGTTATCTCAGCATATTTTTCTACTGAAATTAAAAATCGGATATACATTTAGCTATATAGTGGGTGAATTGTGTATATGATTTATATTACGATGCTATGATGAACTATATGCCTTTCTCCGCTGACATTCTAAGTTATTCAAAGCGTTTCTAAGGATGCTGATTGTTGGAAGGCTGTTGTCTGACTCGAAATGAAGAACGGGAACATGGTTTGTGTAACGTTAGCAACACATTATTAGCTGTTTGATAATGTAGTCAACACGCCAAAGGCTAATCGTATTAAAGGTATTGTAGGTAGGAATTTTATAAAAACTTTTTCCCAAATTTGTTTAAACTTTCTGTATATATCAATGCATAATTAAAATGTAAGTACTCTGATTAAAAGAGTATAAAAATCAAGTGACTCTAGACCGTTTAATCTGCACTAAACACAGCTCATTATTTACATTCGGGATAAAACAAAGGATTGGATTAGGCGACTATCACTCTCTCGCAACCATGGCAACCACCCTTTTGCCACACAGGACCTGCCCACTTGCGCGCGCATCCCTTTGATTTGAGGAATTCAAGAGGCACGGAATCTAGGAATAGCAAAACAATGGCAGAGATTAGAAAGACCAATCAAAATTCACATATGCAGTTCGCGAAGGCAAACCAGGCAAAAAAAGGAAGACAGTAACGTTACTAGAAAAGGTAATGAACAAAAAGTCTTTGGATAAACAACAAAATAAAACGTATGCCAATATCGGCGTGGCTTTCCAGCGATGGCGAGAACTGAGAGACCTCAAGGGGCTGAAAAGTGACCCCTGGATGGCTATATTTCTGCTGGACAGGTAAATCTTTCTTTTTGTATTTTGATCATGCATATTTTTTTCTTTATGTTTTCATGAAGCATGTGTCATTGGCACACGTAGCTGCCTAATATAGCTAACATAACATTACTTGGCGAGCCGTACTAGAAATGATAAATAATATATATGCCTAGCTCAAGATGATAGCTATAGCGTTGAATTGTGCATAATTTTGCTTTAGATAACTAAATACATGTTTAACAGATAGTAGGCCGATCCGCATCCAGGAACTTTTCTTAGAATTATATTTACCCTCTGTCTAACTCTTTTACCATGTTCACCTGGAAGTTTACCTGCACGTTTTTTTCGCCTTTGTTTTGTTTTTAAACAAAAAATCCCTCGACCCCGGATCTGTCCTCGACCTGACGATGCGGTACTTGTCTCTGGAGTGTAGTCCTCATCAGAGTCAAGAATGCTTTCATTATGGAAACTCTTACATGCAGAACACCATATATGTTATGAATGTTACACGAAATTCATCTTCATCACAGTGTAAATGATGGCAATGGAAAAACGTGTATCATGCAACCTGTTTTTAGCTTTGCCTTATAGATAACTAGCTCGTTAGCGAATCAATAAATATATATTTTACTCTTTACCAATATCAATATGCTACTTGATAGTGAGTACTAAAATACATCCTATTTGTTTATCTTCATAATGATAAAGTTAGATTTTTTTATTAAATGTGATTCTGACATGATGTCACTACATGCACTGCGCTCCTTCCTCTCCACTCGTCTCAGGTAAATAATGCGTCTTCAGCTCAGCGGTCGGAGTCGCGCGTTCATGTGTTTTGGGGGCGTGGCTTTGGAAGGAGCCCAGAAGGGAGGGGGTGGAGTGAATGGAAATAATGAGCTGTCTTTAAAACAGTCGTGAGAGGTCTACAGACTCGATTTTTATACTTTCTTTTTCAGAGTACTTACATTTTAATTATGCAATGATAAATACAAAAAGTTTAAACAAATTTGGAAAAGTTTTTTTTTATACAATTCCTACCTACAATACCTTTAATTACTGTTATGTGTCCAAAATTTTATCAGAAAAATACATAAAACGCATTACCATTCTGATACATCAACATGTAGACGAACCTGTATGATTGAGTGGAGGCGGGGCTCATTTGCTTATTCATGAATCTGCGTATACTAAAATGAAGCAAGGGTGTAGAGTTACATGCTAGCTATTTTAAGGCACGAAGACATCTTTTTAATTCATATTTTCATTCATAATTATTGACTACGGGGGACTTTAAGATGCTTGAAATTGATTGTGGCAGCTAGTTATAACAAACACTGTAAGAGGTGCAATCTCTATATTTCCTTCCCAGAGGTCTGGACAGTACTTTTTTGTAATAGTTGTAAATTTCGATCCGAGCAGCGGTATTTATTTGTAAATGAAAAGAAAAATCCTAAACAGTCAAAATAGTCATCAAATGTGAATATATTGGGCACTCAGAGCCAAATAGTGGCATCTGAGAATTTTTCGGGAAAAGAAAAATCACAATCATCAGTTGAGCTCAATTGGGTATGGATATTAATAAGTAAGATTGGATGTTTAATTCGGCTGTTATTTTTACACTTAGGAGGGTTAGAGTCATATAGCCTATGACAGATACAAATGTATTTGCTGCAGTATTGTTTTCTGCAGGTTTTTTATTTTATTTTTACTGTTGTTAAAACAACCACGTCATTTGCAGCTCTTAATGTGTCTCTTTAGCGGGGAAGAGAAGCAATGCGCCCGAAACAGAAATGGCTTGAACGAAGTGCGTTTGGCTCTAGATACAAATATTAGAGGATATAGTGGCGAAAGATCATTACTGTAAATTACTCTGAGCTCTTGCGATGTAAAACACTCCGTTGTTTTGGTTGGTGAGCATAAGACATTCTTTTGTATATTTTTTGTTGTATTGTTTTCAAATGAATAGATTGAGGACTACTAAGAAGAAGGTTGTCTAACTTTTAAAAAATCAACGAGGGGTAGGGTAGTGAATGACGTCGATAAAGATCAGAGCTATGCTTTTAAGAGTTAATACATTTTACATTTAAAAGTCTAAGTGAATTTTGGCATCACCAACATTATATTATACAGTAAGAAACATGGATATTGATTTTGGGATTTGCTAAAGATAACATTTAACTGTGTATTTAATGGTTATTGTTCTTAAAGAGGAACTTTAAGCTAGCATTAAATGACAGCAAAGGATTTCTAAATGTAAAAATAGGGGTAAAGAGCATGGAGTAAGGTAATATATGTCTGGATCTAAATCAGATCATGCAGAAGAACAAGAGAAACACAGAAAGAAGAACATTGTGGGAAGTACTGGGGGAGAATCCTTTCCGAATTCATAAGTTCAGGCCCCGTCTCTGGGCTGCTCTGTTATCACTGTTGTCTCCTAGCAGCTGCTCATAAACAGAGCAGAGAACAAGGTGGAAAACAGCAGCTGGCGCTAACTTGATTTCCTTTCTTAGGGCACATAGATGTAAGCTACTTTGTTGTTTGAAGTGCACTGGGAGACGGGGATAAAAGACTAGACTGAAAAGCCCCTGGTATCACATGGCATATAAATGACACACTTCCTCCCTGTGTTTTCTAATATGAGCACTGCAATGAAAAATGGTCTCTGCAGCATAGTAAACAAAGTCACATGGTTTCATGATTGTTTGTTGAATGCATGTATGTGGGTATGTGTACAAAATATAATTCCGGTCCTCACTTTCTGACACCCCTGTAAAAGGGTGTTTATGGTTAGAATTAGGTTAAGGTGAGGGCCATCACAGGAGTTTATTAAATTTTTTATATATTAAAATAAAAAACTATTCCTTTTAAATTGTAAAAGTAATAATTCACAATATTACTGTATTTTGACTTTGGTGAGCATAAGAGACTCCATTCAAAAACATAAAAAAACTGACCCCGAACATTTGAATAATAAACACTATAGTGATCTTCATGATATGTTACTTGTTTTGCGGTTAACTCAATGGATACTGGATCAAAGCCGATGCATTAGTGTAAACAGTGTTGTGCAAGTTACTTCCAAACTGTAATACAACATTACTTGTTACTGTAATTTAAAAGTAATTCATTACCTTACAATATTACTGTCTCAGAATTGTAATGCGTTACATTACTCCTGTATTACTTTTGAGTTACTTTCACCAAAATAGCTGTACAGTAGTAGAACTTAACATTCTAAGGCTGTAACGATATGCGATATGAAACCGAAATCACAACACTCAGATCCACGAACCTGCAGAATCGCGACACACCCCTCCAAGAGTTATCCTTCCCGTCCAGATCCAATGCTACACATCTTTAAATTACTATTAGTATTATTTGAATTTTAAAGTTAACATTATAAAATACGTAGACCTACACCACAAAACTAGTTGAGGATAAATTATTTAAAATTTGGGAATTCCAGCGTTATGGACGTGACATTTGCAGTCAAAACTTGAAATATAAATTCTCAGAAAATGCATTTAATACCAATATATTGAAATGTCTGTTTATCCATATACCCCCTTAAAAGAGTCCAGACATTAGAAAAATATCAGTCTACACATGCGTTTTATATTTAATATGAGGGAAATACAAATGCATGCTTGACAATTTTTTTTTTTTACTTTTAGGAGGCAAAATTTTTTTTTTGTAATTCTGTGAATTACACTGCGCAAATCAACAGTAATACTACCCACCGGATGAAGAAGGGTTGGCTCTCCACAGAACAGAAAATATTCATTTTATTTTATTTTTCGTGTTCGCATTTATGAGGAAAAAACAATGTATGTGACAGTTCTCCATTACGGACGCGACCGCTCTGAAGCGGCAAAGACTGTTTTAAAACTTTCGCAGAGACCTCAAACAGAAGACACAAATTTCTTTAAAGTGAATTTCGAGTTGTACTAATTGTATCTGTTATGGGTAGACGTGACTGAATTGTCGTGAGCAGATGAAAGCACTCAGGAGAGGTTGGATGAGTTGGTTCAGATGGGATATTTTTTATTTTTCCCAGTTAAGGCCAATGAAAGGCAATAAAAAATTAACAATAAAAAAACAAAAAAAAACACTGTTTAGTAAATAAAGTAAATTGACATGAGAGTCAAAAAAAAACAAAAAAACAACAACAATCAAATGTTAACAGCTGTTTGAAAATTGACCTTAACACAAGTCACCATAAACAGAGCAAAGACAGACTTATGTCCTCACTCACGCTCCTCCCGACAGAATGACAACACTAAACTTTATAGTCCTGAGGTCACCCCTGGAATTGGAACATACCAACACATGATTATGGTGCAGGGGTGGCTCAGTTGACAAAGACATAAATGCTTAAAAACAGCAAAAATACTACTATGAAACTAGAAAATTACAGAATATTATTTCTACATTTTCAGCTAACAATTGACAAGCAACAAGTCATATTATACAGCTACAACTAAATAACTCAAACTCCGGGTCATTTGCTATTGACCCGGAAGTCATGGCGTCATTTAAACCCCACACTCGCAGCAAATTTTCCTTTACACAAACACACCGGAGACGTCAGTACGACAAAGATGGTATGTCATGGTTATGTTTCTCTTAAACCAAATAAACGGATACATACTGAAAACATGTGTTGCGTGATTATTGTAACTAATTATGACTGTAACGTAAATGACATGATTTTCTTAAAAATGGCAAGATATGTATTGATAGAAGTAGCTATAGCATATAAATCACCGCAGTATTAGCTGTTAAAAGTGTGCACACAAAAGCTACGGGATATGAGATTTTGTAGTGAAAGGCTAGATTAACAGCAGATTTGTAACAGTATAATTATTAACAGAAGACATTAATGTGCTAGACAAACACATACAGGTCACATTTGCACTCAGTCTTTGTGTACTGGAATAGGCAGCATATCGCTGCCGTGACGATAGCTATGCGCCCCGTCACACACCCCCCCCCTTAAGAGCGAACGTCTAGGTCCATCTCATGACGTGAAAGAAAGTCAGCAATAACGTTATCCTTTCCCGCTCTATACCTCACAGTAAACCTGTATGGCTGCAAGGACAGGTGCCATCGGGTGATTCTGGAATTAAAGTCACGCATACGGTGTAGCCATTGCAAGGGCCTGTGGTCTGTCTCCAAGACAAACTCTTTGCCAACAAGGTAATATTTTAAAGTGTCCAGAGCCCACTTGATGGCAAGGCACTCCTTTTCAATGGTGGAGTACCGAGTCTCGCGAGGGAACAGTTTGCGGCTCACAAACTGTATGGGTCTTTTGTCCTCCCCCTCACCCTGCAACAACACTGCTCCCAGTCCAATGCCCGAAGCGTCGGTTTGCACCGTGAAGGGTAAGGAAAAGTCAGGACTCTGTAAAACTGGTTCGTGGCACATACTCTCCTTAAGGTCGTGGAAAGCTGCCTGGCACTCCGCAGTCCAGACCACCTTATTGGGGCTGGTCTTACGAGTGAGATCTGACAAGGGAGCTGCCCGGCTTGAAAAGTTGGAAATAAAGCGCCGGTACCATCCGACCAACCCCAGAAAAGATCTAACCCCCTTCTTGGTTGTAGGCGGCTGGGAGTTGCGGATGGCTTCCACCTTGCTGACCTGAGGACGTATAGTACCGCAACCCAGGACATATCCCAAGTAGCACACTTCAGCCCGGGCAAGCTGGCATTTGCTGGCATTCACTACCAACCCGGCCTGACGAATCCTTCGGAAGACATCACTAAGATGTTGAAGATGTTCTTCCCACGACGAACTGTGAATGATGACATCATCAATATAAGCAGCGGCATGGTCCTCAGCGCCCCTCAGCACTTCATCCATGAGACGCTGGAATGTTGCTGCTGCTCCATGAAGGCCAAAGGGCATGACCTTAAACTGGAATAATCCAGATGGAGCTTTGAAGGCGGTCAGTTCTCGTGCTTGGGCGTTGAGTGGCACTTGCCAGTACCCTTTACACAAGTCCAAGGTGCTGAGGAACTCAGCCTTTCCCAGGCGCTCTACCAGCTCGTCTACACGAGGCATGGGATATGGATCAAAAGCTGAGATGGTATTCAGCTTCGAAAAGTCCACACAGAAGCGGAGCCCCCCATCCTTTTTTGGTACCAGGACCACGGGACTGCACCACTCGCTGTGTGATGTCTCGATCACCCCCATTTCCAGCATCGCCACCACCTCCTGCTTCAGCGCGGGGATCAGTCGCGCTGGAACCCTGGTGGTGGTCTGCCGGATAGGACCTGGAGAAGTCAGCCGGATGTCGTGGGCGATGACGTCGGTTCGCCCTGGCTGGTCTCGGAACAGGCCTCTTGGGATGATTTTCTTTAGGTCCTCCTGCTGTTCATTTGTCAAATGGGTAACGGAGGGGTAGGTTGACTCACGGCCCACAGTAGGAAAGTACTGCTCCAACGGCTCTTCTTCCTCTTCCACGGTCCGTGCCCACAGCTGATCTTGGACAGAAGATGTTCGATCAATCCATTGTTTTAAGAGGTTCACGTGGAAGATCTGTTTAGAGCGACGTCTGTCTGGCATTGAGATTTCATAGGTAACCTCACCGACCTTGCGAAGTACCTTGAAAGGGCCTTGCCACTTTGCCAGCAAACTGCTTTCTGATGAAGGCAACAGCAGCAGCACTTTCTGTCCGGACACAAAGGTGCGACTACGTGCTGTCCGATCATACCACGTTTTCTGCCTCGTTTGAGCCTGAGCCAGATGTTGGTGAGCCCTGGAACTCAGCTGGTCCAGCTTCTCTCGCATTTTCAGGACATAACTCACAATGTTGGTTGGCTGATGAGGAGCGTCCCCCTCCCAACTCTCTCGGAGAATGTCAAGTGGGCCTCTCACTTCCCGCCCGAACAAGAGTTCGAAGGGGGAGAACCCGGTGGATGCCTGCGGTACCTCTCTGTAGGCAAACAATAGGTAAGGAAGCCACTGGTCCCAGTCAGTTCCTGATTCCGACACGAACTTCCGCAGCATCGACTTCAGGGTCTGATTGAATCTCTCAACCATACCGTCGGTCTGCGGGTGGTAGGGTGTGGTTTTAATGCCCCGAATCCCTAACAGGGAGTACACCTGTCTCAATGCCTTACTGGTGAAATTAGTTCCCTGATCAGTTAAGATTTCTTTGGGGACACCCACACGGGAGAAAAGTTGAATCAAACTATTGGCCACTTGCCTTGCCTTAGTATTTCTGAGGGGGAATGCTTCAGGGTAACGTGTTGCGTAATCGCAAATTACCAAGATATAGCGGTGCCCTGCCCTACTCCTCTCTAAGGGACCAACTACATCCATAGCGATGCGACTAAAAGGCGTGTCAATAATTGGGAGACTGATGAGGGGAGCTTTTAAGCCTCTTTTGGAGCGAGCAGACAACTGGCACTCTGGACAAGACCTAGAGTACTCTGCTATGTCCCTGTTAACACCTGGCCAATAAAATCTTTGCAGGATTCTCTTCTCAGTCTTCTCCCTGCCTAGATGTCCTGACCATGGAATACTATGACCTAGGTGTAACACTTTGGCTCTTAGAGTCTTAGGAACCACTAACTGCTCTGTGTCTGTACTCACTCGATACAGTTTCCCATTATTGATAACAAAACACCTGTCACCCTCCCTCATGGCATCCCTAGCCTCATCATCGGTCTTAACAGAAGAAAAGCAAGAGCTAAGTGTGGGGTCTTCCTGTTGAAGCTTCTTGAAGTCTTCAAAGACTTCAATGTCCTCTAGCTGTGGAAAGGACAGACTTTCCTGCACCAATGTACCTGCCACCTTTGCTCTACGCTTCTCTGCCTTGGACTTTTTAGGTTTATCACCAGGACAATTCTCAAATGGTAACTCTGACCACACGTTGGAGTCTATTTTGGTATTGGCCTGTGCTCTAGTTGTAACATAAGCACTGACTGTGTTAACACTCTGCAATAGCTCTGTAAGAACTGGCACATCCTGGCCTAAAATCACTGGGTAAGGGCATTTATCCAAAATCCCTACAGTTAACAAATATTTTTGGCCATTAATATCTATGAGAACCTCACCGGTCTGGTGCTCAGACTCATCACCATGGACACAACGGACTCTCACTTTGCCCACAGGCTGGAAATCAGACCTCAAACAAGATCGAAGCACGAAAGACTGACTACTTCCTGAGTCAACCAAAGCCTGGACTATCTTTCCACTTATCTTCACAGGGACGGTAACATCAGAAGACACACAAGGTAAGTGCTTGCTAGGGCCAGGTAGGTAACATAGTCTGGAATCAGAAACTTTCTTCAGTGTACAATTGGGCCTGATGTGACCTTGTTGACCACAACCGTGACATATAGGTACTCTAGGTGTTCCAGCTGGAGTGGGGCTGACATTGGGGCTATTGGATGGTCTAAACACACGACTATTACCACCCGCAGACCTACCAGGGACTATCCTCTCTGGCTCTCTTTGGGCTGCTTGGTAGGGTCTTCTCCAGTCCTGTTGTTGTAGACCCAGATGATAGCCTCTTCTTGATTGTCTGGCAGCCATGAAGGTCTCCACCAGATCTGCTGCTTGCACCGACGAAACCGGAGTGCGTTCCCTCACCCATACTTGAAGCTCAGGGTACAGCATGCCCAGGAACTGCTCCAGCACTATTTGGTCGCACACTTGTTCCCTAGATTGAGTCTCTGGAACTAGCCACTTCTCCATCAGGTCCTTTAGCCGGGCTTGAAGTTCTTTCGCCGTCTCCCCCTCCTTGATTGACTTGGAGCGGAAACGCTGGCGGTAAGTCTCGGTGCTGATGTTGAACTTGTTGAGAATGGCTTGCTTCACTTTCATGTAATCCTGGCTGTCTTCAACACACATGGCTACATAGGCAGATCTGGCCTTACCATTCAACAAGGGCACAAGGTACAATGCCCAAGTCTCCTGTGGCCACTGACTCGCCGCTGCCAGCCTTTCGAAGGTGGTCAAATAGTGTTCAATATCTTCATCCTCTTCATACGAGGACATCCTAGGGGGTTTCCACCCCCGCTGGAGGTTTAGAGGTGTGGCAATGCCGAGAGCAGTGGAGTTGAGGGAGCTCTGCATCCCTGGTACTGGATGCTGATCTGGATGTGGCTGAGGAGTTGGTACATCCAGAAAAGGCATATTGAGTGGATCAAAGGCTGTCGCAGGGCGAGAGCTGGGCGGGTCCATCTGTTGCAGTCCGGTGAGTGGCTGCTTCATCGCCTGTGTTAATGCTGGGTCGCCTCTCACCAGTTGCTGTAGTTGCTTGAATTGATGCTCCATACCTTTCCATCTCCGATCTTGTCGAAGCGTCTCTGCCTCTAACTGGTCCTGCTGATGCCGCTGAGACTCCACCATAGTTCTTACAATCCTCTCCAAGCGATCTGTCCTGTCTTCGACCATCGGAGTGTGATGCTTGGATGACTCTGTGGATTTAGGCCTAGCACCCATAGCTGAACCATCTCTAGGGGGTGCCGCACTTCTGTCTTGATTGTCCATCTTGACTCCCCGAGTGCTGCTCGGACACTGTTTACCCGGAAACCGCTGCCACCAAATTTTATGGGTAGACGTGACTGAATTGTCGTGAGCAGATGAAAGCACTCAGGAGAGGTTGGATGAGTTGGTTCAGATGGGATATTTTTTATTTTTCCCAGTTAAGGCCAATGAAAGGCAATAAAAAATTAACAATAAAAAAACAAAAAAAAACACTGTTTAGTAAATAAAGTAAATTGACATGAGAGTAAAAAAAACAAAACAAAAAAAACAACAATCAAATGTTAACAGCTGTTTGAAAATTGACCTTAACACAAGTCACCATAAACAGAGCAAAGACAGACTTATGTCCTCTCACTCACGCTCCTCCCGACAGAATGACAACACTAAACTTTATAGTCCTGAGGTCACCCCTGGAATTGGAACATACCAACACATGATTATGGTGCAGGGGTGGCTCAGTTGACAAAGACATAAATGCTTAAAAACAGCAAAAATACTACTATGAAACTAGAAAATTACAGAATATTATTTCTACATTTTCAGCTAACAATTGACAAGCAACAAGTCATATTATACAGCTACAACTAAATAACTCAAACTCCGGGTCATTTGCTATTGACCCGGAAGTCATAGCGTCATTTAAACCCCACACTCGCGGCAAATTTTCCTTTACACAAACACACCGGAGACGTCAGTACGACAAAGATGGTATGTCATGGTTATGTTTCTCTTAAACCAAATAAACGGATACATACTGAAAACATGTGTTGCGTGATTATTGTAACTAATTATGACTGTAACGTAAATGACATGATTTTCTTAAAAATGGCAAGATATGTATTGATAGAAGTAGCTATAGCATATAAATCACCGCAGTATTAGCTGTTAAAAGTGTGCACACAAAAGCTACGGGATATGAGATTTTGTAGTGAAAGGCTAGATTAACAGCAGATTTGTAACAGTATAATTATTAACAGAAGACATTAATGTGCTAGACAAACACATACAGGTCACATTTGCACTCAGTCTTTGTGTACTGGAATAGGCAGCATATCGCTGCCGTGACGATAGCTATGCGCCCCGTCACAGTATCTTAATTTTAATCAATGTTTCATCAACCAATTGCCTGGATTTAATAAGAAGTATAGCAGAAAACAGATAATCACGACCCGGAGGCGCCTGCGCGTGAACTGGAGCGCTTCTTAAATTAACCGAAACTCAGCGTAGGCTATAAGGTAGCCTAGCCTACTTCACAGACCTGAAAAATATTGAAATGTCTACTTGTAAACAGAACAATTCAAAACGAAAGAAAACGGACTGCTCTCTGCGTATCTGTATGAAATGTGCATTTCTCTCTGGCGCATTCGCTACTGCGAAGCTCGCGAGTCAGCAACGTCAACTTCATCTTTATTAATAAACAATTAAAATGTCTCCTTGCTATATTTGACATATTCATAATCATTGCTTTTGCCGGTTCTTTGTGACAGCTTTTAGTTGCTTTCCTTACATCATGTTACGTGAACGCGTCACCACCGCATCAAAAATTATTGTGTGATGAAAACAAGAAAAATACCACCTAAACATAGCCTAACTGTTTATAAAGAAAACACAGAACAAATGGAGTAGCCTAATACGCATACGTCCATCTCGCAAATGTAGTCTTCATGCCATCTTCACCCATTATCCGCTTTTCCACTGCCAGCGCGAGCACAGAGGCCGAAATCATGCCTCACGGCACTCCCGTAAAAAATAAATTGCTATAAAAAAATATATCAGACGCTGCCATTTAGTCTTTATTTACAAACTTGGACACCACACGCGGCTATTGACTGACCACGAACAGGTAACTTAGCCTACTTGCATTTTTCATTCATTAATGTCTCGCGGTTTTGGTGTTTTTTTGCTGTTGTTTTTTTACAATTAAAACTAAAAGTGTGTTGTAACGCAAGCGTAATTGAACATGTAATATAGTAAAATATTACTGGAAATTGATTAGTAATGCCTTACACTACTGCGTTACAGCAAAAAGTAATATGTTACTGTAATGCATTACTTTTGTAACGCGTTACTCCCAACACTGAGTGTAAATACATGGTGAAATGGCAAAGACACCGTACATAAATGTCTAGCACAAGGCAGTTCAAACAAAGCTTTCTTTGCTTAGTAGATTGATATATTGCAGAGTTCTGCATGTGACTGTGTTGTGAGAGTGTGGGAAGATGTTCAGCGATATTCCTGTGCACAAACAGTCACGTGTGGATGAAGGTAATTGATTGTGTAAACAATGCTGAATCATTCTCCAGCCTTCCTCTTCTCTGTGTGCACATCAGCATTTCACTCCATAGGCTGTGTTTATGTGACCTGTATAGTCACCACCAGTGCAGTGTGTGTGATAGCTTATATAGCACAGATCAATTCAACATGGTGCTCATGGAGAAAAAACAATGACACTTCTTATAACCTTACAACCACAAAATATGTATTCCCTATCATCATGGTTGTCTACACCAGACCAACATAATTTTGTTCCTCTTTACCTTAATTAGTGTGTTTTTTTTTTTTTTACCCACTCTTCCCTTCTTCATTATTAGGTCCTCCATAATCATTCCATCAACAAACACTGCCACCAAGTGGCCATTAAACAAATCACCCCTTCCTCCGATTCACGGCCATCAAACTCAGATTACTTGAAACTTCCAGGCAGGTGTTTTGGAGCTAAGCTCTGCAGGACAGTGGCCATCCAGGAGTGGAGTTTGACACATATGCTCTAATGTGTACCCTTTTATATTTCAACTTGATGAGTTCAACACACACATTCATTTCAGAGTGTAAATGTAGTTTATACTCTTAATGGAAATACTTGAATTTGAATCATGAATCCTATTATCCTATTCGAAATGTTCACCTTTATTGGGAATGCACGACAACCCAGATTCAGATCCTGAAAGAGGCACTTACTGTGGTTTGTGTGGTTGTGCTTTGCCATGGTTTTAATCCCCGTCTGACCCCGTAAACCGTTGGCAAAGTATCCAGACAGAATAATGCTGTAGAAAGTATAATGAATCCACTGTATGTGATCGGTAGCGAAACCTGATACACTCAGCACTCAACACTTAGCTCAAATCACCTGCTAACCGCAGACTTCCTCAAGATGGAGTGTTATATTTTCTTTGTGATTGATTAAATTATTGTATTTTAGTTGTGATAACAGCCATAATTCAAACTTAATAAAAAAGCCACACTCTACATTTACAGGTTAAGTAACAAAATATAATGTAAATATTATATAATTTCATTACATTTTATTTTTATTATTTTTTTTTAATGTTTTATTTTTTATATAATCAAAACATAAAATATTTGAAACATTATATATATATTATTTTTTTTATTTTTTTTGTATGTGTATTTTGTGTGTCTGTGCAGGGGCCTGGTTGAAGAGCAGTCTGGGATATATCCAGAGAGAGGGGAAACAGTTAACTCTCACATATATTGCCCCTCAGCTTGGCTATTGGGTCGCAGCCATGTCTCCCATAAACACAGGTATCAATTCCTGGCCATTTTTCCAGATTTCTCATCTTTGTTTAGTTGACTCTGCATTCTTTGACCCTTTTGAATGGCCATTAATGCAGAGAGCAGCCTGACGGGCAGACATACAAGTGCTTTTTGGCAGACAGTTATTGACTTCTGTAGTTGCTTGCACGTTCACTGTGCTATTCATATCCACCAGCTGAGAGAATAATGTCATTACGTGGGGGTGGGGGTCAGTTTAGTGAACATTCAGCATGAAAATAATGGTTATAGGAAATCTCTACTGTTGAAAAGTGTTATTGATGGATAGTATACAGTAAAGTGGACAACAGTGAAAATGTGAGTAGGATGGATGGATTCCTCTATGCTGAACACCATGTATGTTCTGTTGTAGGTCCAGTGGTGGCAAAGGACATTAGTACTTATCACACAGTCTTCCTGCTGGCCATATTAGGAGGCATGGCCCTGATACTGCTCTTCCTGCTATGCCTGCTCCTCTACTATTGCAGGTGTGTCGTCTTTTGACTTGAAATGAATGAATTGAAATGAAATTCACATTGATCACAGAGAACAAATCTCAAAATTTTGGTGTATAGATGAAAAGTCAAGATTGTTTACAATGTATGAGTGTTCAGTGAATGTTATTTGTTTAATAAGTGTGTTGATGTTTAGTGACCTCAGTAGTCAAGAGGAAAATTAAGATCTTCCCCTAGTATTTATGATGGTTCAACAAGTTTCTGTACTTTCAGGAGGAAGTGTGCGCGCTTACGGCCTGTCCACAGGAAGTTTACTCTATCCTCAGCTTTGGATGGCTCTAAACGAGACCAGGCTACTTCCATGTCCCACCTGAACCTCATCAGTGAGACTCACCTAGACCACAGTGCGGCGGAGCCGGACATGCACACGCCTATGCTTAAACCCACCCCCTACGACTCCTCCACCAATGAGCTTGCAGCTTCGCATGGCGAGCTCCGTAGCCGGGGATCCAACCACTACAAACACTCAGTGGAGATATTTCCCCTCAAATCAGCTTGTTCAAACACTCCCTCCGAGGGTTACGATTCCTCTGCGGGACGCGGGGAGTATCGGCGAAGCTATACATCCATCACGACTTCATCTGTCCATCCCCTCCACATGTCCGTCTCGTCTTCATCTCCCCATCCGTTGCATCACACCACCTCTGCGGGACGTCTATCTTCGGAGAGTAAATCGAGCCTGCGAGATCCCCGTCTCTCTCCTGTTTCAGCCGCATCCACAAGTCCCGCCGGATCCCCAGAGCGGGAACAAGGAATCGAGCGGCGGGCGGCAGACTACATGCTGTCCCGCTCCGTAGACCATCTGGAGCGTCCCACCCCGCTTCCCCGACATGGAGCCCTGCTCTGCTGCACCTCCGAATTGCAAATCAACCAAGGTGAAGAGATGTATCGCAAAGCTCGGCCCACTCTCGTTATTCCCGCCCACTACATGCGACTTCCAGGGACGCACCCTCTGTCGGGCCAGGCGCTGCTTTTGCAGTCGGACGAACAGAGTGAATTGGAAAGTATTCAGGCGGAGCTCAGCGCGAGTCATCAGCCCCAGTGCCAAGTCCCGCACACATGGGGCAAAGGAGAGCAAGAAGGAGGGCCACAAGGGAAGGGGGACAACCGAGGCGGAGGAGCGGAGGAGTGGACACTGCAGACGGCTGCTGTTCCCGGCGATCTCTCCATCCCCAACTCTCTCAGTCAAGCGGGCCTGGATGTAGTGCAGATGAACGGAGAAGATCAGCTTCTGGCTGAAAAGACTTTGATGGCGCTCAGGGGTGGAAAGCCACTCCCACACCCCAGAGCTTGGTTCGTGTCACTGGACGGCCGCTCCAACGCGCACATCCGCCATTCCTACATCGACTTGCAAAGGGCAGGATGCAACAGCAGTTGTGTCGGAAGCAATGACGCCAGTCTGGACTCTGGGGTTGATATGAGCGATGTCACACCGGGGCGGCGTGTTCGTGATAAAGTCAGGGTTAAAACTAAAGCTGCGGCTCAGCCCACAGTGCCTGTTGAATATACGCCACTTGTATTTGTAGAGGATTCAAATGTTAATGAAGAGAGCAGCGGAAGCCCCACACCAGTCTGCAGCCCAGAAGAACACTCTCTAGGGGGTTTATTGCAGGAAAAAGAGAGGGAGGAGGAAGACGAAGGAACTTTGTCACCCCCGACGCCTCCACCTGAGCTTCCTTCACCACCTCCTTTCCCTGATCCTGTGGTTGAGACAGCAGAGGAGACGGGGACTGATAGTGAGGTTTTTAGGACTGAGGAGACTCAAATGCACATGAGTAGCAGCCGGCCAGACAACCTGATGGTGCCTGACGAAGGCTGTGAAGACGAGAACAAGAAAAGTCCGTGGCAAAAAAGAGAGGAGCGACCACTACTGGCCTTAAACCTAAAATGACACGTCTATTAAAGGGATAGTTACCCAAAAAAGGAAAATTCAGCATTTACTCTCACTCATGTCGTTCCAAACCCATATGACTTTTTCTTTCTTCACAAACCTAAATGTCTGTTTGTCCGTACAGTGAAAGTCGGTGAAAACAGTTGAAACATTATTCAAAAAAGTGTACTTTTCTCCTGCGGAACATAAAAAGTTATATAGGTATAACATGTTGAGGGTGAGTAAATGACAGAAGTTTCGGTAACACTTTATTTTACAGTGTCCTTGTTACTAATGTTACATTTACTTACCATAGTAATAACAGTAAATTATGCATAATTACATGCAACTAACCCTCAACCAAACCCTAACCCTATAGTAAGTACATGTAGTTAATTAATATTACTCAGTACTTAAATATATAATTACACTGTAACAATGACACCTTAAAGTAAAGTGTAACCGAAGTTAATTTTTTTCTTCTTTTTTGGTGAACTGTCCCTTTAAGTGGTCCCTTGCTGGACTGTTGAATGGAGTTGCCTTATGAGTGCAGGTCTGTGCGTGGCTATTTGCCTGTGGCAATGAAAGCCAAAAAGCCATAGCACAAATAATTATTGGAGCTGCTCTGCCTCATGACTGAATGAGGAAGAACAAACTCAAGTTCCCAAGCAAAAACACCCTTAAATACCACCAATCTAATGCACAAATGCTATGGCTTTCCAGACATACACTTTCAGCAAAAAATATTGCAAGCCATTGTAATGATGGGTTAAATGTTGTTTAAGCTTTATGAGATGCTGCTGTTTTTGAGCAATATGACATCTAGTGGCAACATATGTACACTGCAACTATACCACTAAGTGTTTCCCAGCACTTATTTTTGAACATTTTATGGGATGACCGGTGGAATGTCTTCCACATTTTAATGGATTAAAACACATAAAACCACTATAATGGGATCTGCAATCTAAATCTCACCCATTTTTATTTTTATTGGTATCATGCATTCATGAGTAGAATACAGCTGAAGCTTTGTGAAACCAAATAAGTTTACATAATGCACCATTTGTTTCAGTTAATCTGTCATTTTGGCTTTGGTGTTGAGCACAGATTTTCAAATGTGTGTTTCTTTCGACTTTAGGATTACAGTAGAACTTTTGCCAACATTGCTAGTAAACTTCAGAGAAGCAGACCCACCTGTACAATAAAATAAAACACTATGCATTGCTTTAAACTGAAGGATCGTGTAGCTTTAGATTCTTTTTTTTTATTATTCTTTTTTACTTTATTTTAATTCTAATCTATGCTGTTTTGTTATAATTATTTTGGTTTGGACTTGCCTTAGTGTGTGAGTGAACTGGACGGCACGTTCAGACGAGGGCTGGATTCAAACACTCACTCACATAAACAGCCACCAGCTTTTCTTTCCCAAACTGTCAGTTTTCTCTTAAGTGCCTTTTTAGTTATCATTTATATCCATCATTAGATTTCCTTTTCCTCTCAACCATTATCAGTTTGTGTCATATATATAATTTGATGTTTTTCACAATATATTGACCGTCCTTTGATCTCAATGTATGTGTGTTAAGTGTTTTAATGTTGTATCTGGATGTACAGTGGGGTCCAAAAGTCTGAAACCACACTGAAGATTTTGACCAAATTAAACAATAAGTAGTGGACGTATTTAAAATTCGATATAGGTAATCAAATATACAAATGCGTTTTTGCAACTCGAGTGCTGTTGTCATTGAAGCAAAAAGTGGAGACTCCAAATATTTTTTTCAATACTTTACTCACCTTGTTATACTGACAGTATTTGTCATAATTTAAATAAAAAATTTTTTTAAATAATTTTCACTAGTAGTCTTGGATTGTTGGATCCCACTGTGTTCAGTGCATTTTATGAATCTGCTCTCTCCTTTTTTTTTTCTTGCCTTGTATGTATGTACATATTCATTCACCCAGTTGATTATGCTCATGTGAGTGTGTTGCTCTATTTCTGTGTGTTGTAGACATACTATGCGGTGTGTGTATGTACTGATGTAGGACTGAAAGCAATGTATCATTATTTGAAAGCTGTTGAAGGTCTGATATGTTCCCAGGCTAACCACTTGGTAAGAATCCTTGCGTCACTCGGCTCTTCAGCAATCTTCTTTGAATGTCTGGACTGGTTGCTTGTATTATAATTCAGGCCTATTATCCCAATAAAGCCAAAAAAAACAAATCAACACTAATTGAACATTATTTTTCAACATATATCTAATTCTGATGGAATACAATTAAACGCTAGAACCATCTAGGTCACGTTAAAATGAATCAAGTGGCCCAACAACACCTATGACAGATTCCAGACTGACTCCACTGGATGATGTTAAAGGTGTATAGATATAAATGACTTTATATACACATACACCATACCGTTCAAAAGTTTGGAAACATTACAATTTCTCTTACACTCACCAAAGCTGCTATTAATCAAAAATACAGTAAAAACAGTAATATTGTGAAACATTACAACTTAAAATAACTGTTTTCTATGTTAATATATTTAAAATTTTAATTTATTCCTGTGATGGCAAAGCTGAACTTTCATCAGCCATTACTCCAGTCTTTAGTGTCACATGATCCTTTAGAAAGAATTCTAATAGGCTGATTTGCTGCTTTTTGTAGAAATGGTGATACTTTTTTGCAGGACTCTTTCATGAATAGAATGTTCAATGAACAGCATTTATTTGCATAAATTAAATTTATTAAAGAATTTAAATGGAAATCTTTTGTAACATACATTTCCCTTCACTACATTATAGATGTATTCAATGTTTTTATCTTACCACAAATGTTTGTATGGCATCACAAAAATGTTTAGCTGCAACGTTTTCAACATTGATCATAACACAAAATGATTCTTGAGCAGCAAATCTTCATCATAATGATTTCTGCAGGATCATGTGACACTGAAGACTGGAGTAATGATGCTGAAAATTTAGCTATTCCATCATTTAAATTACATGTTTGAATTTATTAAAACAGGAAACAATTATTTTGAATTGTAATAATATTTTACAATATTACTGTTTTTACTGTATTTTTTATTAAATAAGTGCAGCATTGTGTGAGCATGAGATTTCTTTCAAAAACATTAAACAATTTTGAAGTTTCCAAACTTTTGACATGCACCGTGAGTATGTATATATATATATATATATATATATGTATATATATATATGTATAATATATATATATATAAAGCCATTTAGCTTTAAGTTGTTAAACAATTAACAACATTGAGAACCACTCACAAAATGTATATTCAACTCACATTGAGTTAAATGTATTTCTTTTTTCATTTATGGCACACACCATTTTTTTTAATGGCATATTTTATCCATTTTAATTACAAGCTGTTGTTTTACTTAGCTTTTTACTTACTTTTAATGAGTACTTTAAAAATTCCGTTGTGAACAAATACCACTTTTTATATTATACATTTTATCACATAAAGCTGATTTTGGGTTAGGATAAGCAATATTACCCTATCATATAATTATATACAATTTCACAATAATAATAATGACATTCGATTCACGTTTTAATTCAGAGGCATTGCACCATAATTAAAGTTGTCACGTTCTTCTTTACAACTTCCTTTAGTCCAAGCAAGCAGTATTCATAAAAAAAATCATTAATAATTAATATGATTAATGAAAATGAATATGATAGTACATTTTTAATACAATTAATGGACCCTAAACCGTGCATTTTAAAATGCATATTATCACGTTAGCCTGTCCTCGTCTCCATTTCCACTCTCACGAGCTGTTAGTGGCAGTAATCGGTAGACGGTGCTGTTTTCCGTGGTTTTTATTAAGTAACGTTAGTTCTGTCGTGAGGATTTGCAGCAGATTCATCCATGATGGCGGAGGACAGCGAGTCCGCGGCCAGCCAGCAAAGCCTGGAGCTGGACGACCAGGACACCTGCGGCATCGACGGAGACAACGAGGAGGAAAATGAGCACATGCAGGGGTGAGCACGCGCTGGAGAGCCGCGAGGATTAGCCTCCGCAACCCGTTACCGTTTAACTGCTACAGAGATGTAAACAAACGGCTAGCTTAGCAACCAGGTATCCAGGAGCAGAATTACTGTATTTCAAACCAGTCTGCAAACATAATAGCTCGTTAGTTGTGTAATGGATATATAGCGCTATATATAAACATTTAAAATAGCATAGATAAATGTCAATATTTACTTTATGCAGCGTTTGAATCAAAGTAGTTAGCTCTAGCTAGCTAGATATTAATGTCAGACAAGTCCTCCAGTAAGTTATCGTCTTCACTATATTTCTGAACACATTTGTTAGTCTGTGTGGTTTTTAAGTCGCCACTGTTGTTCATATTTACACAATGGCAGTGGAAATCATGCGCCTGGTTTCATTAGTGTGTCTTCATCTATGAACAATACGAACACGCTTGATCCTCTTTATGAGCTGAGCAGCAGCATTGCAGTCGAGCATCTTTGTCAGCTCAAGGACCGAGGGTGATGATAACGGGTCTGTTGTTGTCAGGCAGACTAACATCCTTCAGGAAGCCCCATAAAGTTTGACCTGCTTTCATGAACAGACTGACACTTGTGTTTAGGTTTTTTTTTTCTCTGACACTCACCCTCCAGGGCCAGGCTATTGTTATAGCACACATGACACTTTCACCTGTCATGCTCGTCTTTGAATCTTAGAAACGGTTGTATGCATTGTTAGTAAGGTATATCTGGCATTTGAAAGGTGTTATTTTGTTAAGGAGTCCGGGGGGTGATCTTGGTGCAAAGAAGAAAAAGAAGAAACAGAAGAGAAAGAAGGAGAAGCCAAGCTCAGGAGGAACCAAGTCTGACTCTGCCTCTGATTCTCAGGAGATCAAGGTTTCTGCTTTGTATAATGCACTGACTCTGTAATGTTGTTTTAATTGTTTTATTAAAAATAAAAATCTGATTTCACTCTATTCCTGTCACAGAACCCTGCCATTCCCATGCAGAAACTGCAGGACATTCAGAGAGCTATGGAGCTCCTGTCCACCTGTCAAGGTCCAGCCAAAAACATAGATGAGGCCACAAAGCACAAGTACCAGTTCTGGGACACTCAACCCGTGCCCAAACTCAGTGAGTCATACGTCACCTTTGCACGTGTTTGATTGCAACATTGCAAATGTAAGCAACTTGGCAAACTCAAAACAGAACAGAATCTTACATTAAGCCTTAAAAACAGTGTGGTATTCAACAAACAAATCAACTTGAACCTCAGCATCACGAATGAAAGCACAAGCACAATATGTCTAGTTACACAATCATTCAAAAGTTCGGGGTTGATAAGTTCTTTCTTCTTATTATTTTAAATAAGTCTCTTATTCTTCCTTACCAAGGCTGCTTTTATTTGATCAAAAATACAGGTTGTATTGTGGAATATTACAATTTAAAATAACTGTTTTCTATTTACATGATCTTTCAAAAATCATTATAATATTCAGATTTTCTACTCAAGAAAGATGTTTTATTATCACTGTTTGGGGGGGGCGGGGGCGGGGGGGGGGGGTCATGTGACCATTAACCAACTTCACAGAACCATAAACGTGTGAATGTGTTTTTGAATTATTGAAATATTAACTTAAAAATCTACTTCAAGAAAATATTTTAGGTCAAAGGGTATGGCTGACAAAAAAATTGGAGATCCCTGCTTTATGTCATTATATTATTTCTACATGGATAAGCAACGCTGAAAGACTTAGGCTGCATTTACACTGGCACAAAAATCTGATTTTTTACTCTCATCTGAAATGGATTGGCATTTGTTGCACATGTGTACAAATCTGTTACATATGCGATATCTGGACATCTGACCTACGTCTAAACGCATATATCCGATTCCCCTTGGAATTACAAGGCGACGGCAACACATTGGGCCACAAAGATGGCTTTTTAATGCCGTATTACGAAGCAGGCGTGCCTGTATGCGCTCACACTAAAACTCACAGCTTTGAATTTATTCAAATAAATAAATAAAAAATTGTACAGCACCACTAAAATAACAAAATTACCCTTATTTTCTTGTCTATATCCATTCAGTCAGATTTCGCATTGCAAACATCCATGACAGCTTTTAACTTATCCAGTCTGGCAAAAAATCATGGCCTGAATTATAAAATTGAACTATGAAATTTAATCTCTGATCTCTGAATCTCTAAATTTAAAATCTGAATTAAAAAATCATTTTAGTTTAAGCCATTCAAAAATCAAGGGTCAACCATGTTGCATAGTAAAGCGATCACCAACAGAATCATTTTGGGCAGGGAATAATGTAAACTCAGATATCGGATACCAGTCAGGTCGAAAGTGAATCGGAAAAAAATCGGATATGGTCAGAAGATCAGATCTGTGCATTAGGACTTGCAATGTAAACACAGCCTTAAAGAGATCCCTCTGTTTTTTGCAGATGAGGTGGTGACTACTCATGGACCAATTGAGCCAGATAAAGAAAATATCAGACAAGAGCCATATTCCCTCCCACAGGGCTTTATGTGGGACACACTGGACCTTAGCAATGCTGAAGTGGTACGTGCATGTGTGAAATGACTGACTGAATGTCAGTGCATAAAGTTTTTATACTGTGCTTTTGCTATTCATTGAGATATAAAATAGTCCTATGCATACAACATCATCGTCATTTCTCTTTTCTGCCTTGTAGCTAAAGGAATTATACACTTTGCTGAATGAAAATTATGTTGAGGATGATGACAACATGTTTAGATTTGACTATTCTCCTAACTTTCTGAAATGGTAAGTGATTGTTTGATGGTTTGCATTATATTCTGCCCATCTGAGATGATGCCTTTAATGTAATGCTTTGCTGCAAGTGTAATGTTGGTCTCTTTCACTGTAAGGGCGTTACGTCCGCCGGGTTGGCTGCCCCAGTGGCACTGTGGTGTCAGGGTCTCATCCAATAAGAAGCTGGTTGGGTTCATCAGTGCCATTCCTGCAGACATCCACATCTATGACACGTGAGTATGTTACCACATGACATCAATGCCTGCGCTAGAAGCAACTTTGAAACCATTTCTGTTTGTAAATTCTGGGAGTTGTTCATTGTTCCAAACCACACTAGAGCACTAATTCTCTTTGCATCCAAAGGTTGAAGAGGATGGTGGAGATAAACTTCCTGTGTGTGCATAAAAAATTGCGCTCAAAGCGTGTCGCTCCTGTACTAATCCGAGAGATCACGCGGCGGGTCAATTTAGAGGGAATTTTCCAAGCTGTGTACACTGCTGGTGTTGTTCTGCCCAAACCTGTTTCTACATGCAGGTACCAAAGCCAGCTGGATTCCTACAACACTAAATAATCCATTTATGTGAATTACTCTCATTTGAGTTATTAGAAGCACGTCTGTGAGATTGAACCTGTTTATATCTTTATCTTTACAGATACTGGCATCGCTCTCTCAACCCCAGGAAGCTTGTGGAGGTTAAGTTTTCCCACCTCAGCAGAAACATGACACTACAACGGACAATGAAGCTCTACAGATTACCTGATGTAAACTTTTTTGTCATTTCAAAATAAAAGTCCTGGCCCTTATTCAAGAAGAACACTAATGGAAAGTGCATCTAAAAATGAAAGTTGTTCCAAACCCATATGTTTTCTTTTCCCTTTAAATGTTATTCTCTGATTTCGTTCTGTATTTTTTTAGAGCACTCGTACCCCTGGTTTGAGGTCGATGGGAGAGGGGGATTTGAAGCAGGTGACAGCATTGCTGCAGAAATACCTGAGCCGGTTCCACCTGGGCCCTGTCATGGGGGAAGAGGAAGTGAAGCACTGGTTCCTACCGCAGGAGAACATCATTGACACTTATGTAGTCGAGGTACCAGCTGGAACATTCATCTCCACATGCTGTTCACAATTTAGTACTCTGCTTTAACTTCATATTCTTGTACTAACTCTGCTTCCTTCAAAGGGTTCTGATGGGATGCTAACAGACTTCATCAGTTTCTACACCCTGCCATCTACAGTGATGCATCATCCACTGCACAAAAGTCTGAAGGCCGCTTATTCCTTTTACAATGTCCATACAGAGACGCCGCTCATAGACCTGATGAATGATGCTCTTATTCTAGCCAAACTGGTATAATCACAATACGTCGAAACCTCAGAACACAAATGAGTTTGTAAAGTTATTTGATTGTGTTCTTAATGGATGATTACTAATGATTTGTTGTTAAATTGTGTCTTCATATATTCTAATTCTTATTCCCTTTGTTTTCCGGGTTGTTTCGGGGCAACAGAAAGGTTTTGATGTTTTTAATGCGCTGGATCTAATGGACAATAAGACTTTCTTGGAAAAGCTCAAGTTTGGGATTGGTGATGGTAACCTGCAGTATTACCTGTACAACTGGAAATGCCCTCCCATGGACCCAGAGAAAGTAAGATTGATATAAATATTTTTTTTGTTTTGTTATTATTATATTTTAAAGGGGTCATGACTTTTATTTTTATGTTCCTTGAGGTTTTCTTGTAATAATCTTGTTATAAATTAATAAATTAAATTTGGTAAGTTAATTTAAAAATATATTTAAAAACATGCGGGAAAATTATTTTTAACCTTCGTTCTGGCCCTGTCTGAAATGATCCGTTTTTATGGGGCGGCTCCTTTAAGGCTTGCCAGTAAATGGCCACTGTTATGATTGGCTAACGCCATTGCATAGGAAACAGTCCACTCACTATTGCATGTGAGTAAAAGTTTTGAAAACATTATCTATATAAAACTCATTTACAGACAAAATATTATGAAATCATTTACTTGCGGTTTGTGTTGCAGCTGCTGTCAGATCCAATACAGTTGGCTGCTTCATCTTTCAACAAATGTTTCTTTGTGAACTCTCCATTACACTGTGCCTTACAAAACAAAATACTCAGATCAAACCTATAATCCTCCGACGCGATCCAGGGCGCCATTTAAATAAACTATCCACTTGTTTCTGACGCTGGGATCCTTCTGAAGTCTGTACAGAGACACAAACGAGCTGTTTAAACTGGACGCATCAAAGCGAACGTTCTTTCACTCTTCCATTTGTCCTGTTGTCGACAGACTCAAGCGCGTGGAGTAGCCTATGTCAGAAACTGAACTCGCATCTGTATATTGTATCCGGTATAGATGGCATCAGTAATTATAGTAGGTTCTGTTTGCTTTTGAAGTGATACAGTGCTCACACCCAGTGTAGGGAAATGTCAGCCGCTAAGTGATTTAATGCCAATGGGCGGGGCGGGACCTATGGTGCAATGATGTATAACTATTCGTCAATGTCTTGCTCTGGAGTTTGTATGCAAATTTATTTGCCCATGTGACGTCAGATCCCGAAATCCCGAAACAAGCCGTTTTTGGAGCTTTAAATGCTTTGTTTATAATGAGGAGGACGTTTTAAGCTAAGAAACTTGCTGCATGTTTTAATAAAGTAAAGAGACCTCTTATGTCAAAGATCAAGGCAAATTTGATTTCTCATATCATGAACTATTTAATGCTTTGATGCTTCTTAAAGGGTTAGTTCACCCAAAAATGAAAATTAAGTCATTAATTACTCACCCCCATGCTGTACCAACCCCGTAAGACCTTCGTTCGTCTTCGGAACACAAATGAAGATATTTATGATTAAATCTGAGAGGTTTATGACTGCTACGTAGGCTCCCTAAGGGAATGACACTTGACGGCCCAGAGAGTCATTAAAGAAAATGTTTAAATATTCCATGTCGCAACAGTGGCTCAACTATAAGTTTATCAAGTGACGAGAATACTTTTTGTGCGAAAAAACAAACAAAAATAACGACTTTATTCGACTATTCCTTTTCTTCCTTGTAGGCCTGAAACGAGACTTCAAGAGATTTCCACGACGCACGCGCGAGAACTTAACTGAAGTAGTTGAAGGAGATCGCAATTCTCGCGCGTGCGCGTCGTGGAAATCTCTTGAAGTCTCGTTTCAGGCCTACAAGGAAGAAAAGGAATAGTCGAATAAAGTCGTTATTTTTGTTTGTTTTTTCGCACAAAAAGTATTCTCGTCACTTGATAAACTTATAGTTGAGCCACTGTTGCGACATGGAATATTTAAACATTTTCTTTAATGACTCTCTGGGCCGTCAAGTGTCATTCCCTTAGGGAGCCTACGTAGCAGTCATAAACCTCTCAGATTTAATCATAAATATCTTCATTTGTGTTCCGAAGACGAACGAAGGTCTTACGGGGTTGGTACAGCATGGGGGTGAGTAATTAATGACTTAATTTTCATTTTTGGGTGAACTAATCCTTTAACTCTTTCTCCCACTAAATAAAACTATATATACGTATAATTATAATATACACAGAAACTACCTTGTAGATAAATGGAAAAAAAAATGTCAGTGTTTTAGTGCTCCATCAGCATTTTACTGAGATTAAAATAGCCATATAAATGTTGAGAATACATGATGGTAATTAGTTGTCAGAAACATTACTGGAGTATGTTTTAATTGGCTTCTCCATCCTCCCCAGGTTGGCCTTGTTTTACAGTAACTGGCTGCTTCGCATTGAATGCCGACTGATTCAGAGGTCCATCTCGAATTCTCAGACTTGGACGTAGTCTATATGAAGAGGAAAAACTGACATCCATTCAAAGTGAATGAGTTATGTTGTGCAGCTCTCTTAGGTCTTGTTCCAGTTATTGAGGGGTCTCCCCTCCTTTCTCTTTGTCTTTGACTCTCTTTCTGAGAATGTGAGAAACATTTATCAAGGTCAAACACATCCGCAAGCTGTATACACACACACACACACACATACATGTAGTGTTCGTTTATTTTCCTTAACATACAATCTGTATCCTCTCGCAGAACCTGTTTAATCCCATTTTTTTGTCTTTTTGTTCATTTTTGTATTATGAAGGAGTGTTGATACATTTGTGTGAATTAGCAAGCTGTACATTTAATGCCAGATATTTATTATGTGTTGTGAGGTTTACAACGGAACAGGAACGGGAGTCGAAATCCAAAGTCTTTTCTATGGAGCTGCCTTTGAAGTCATATACCGTTCGTATATGTTCCTGCTGTCTGTGGGAGGGGGGAGCGTAAATGGTTACACATGTGGAAGAATGTATTGCATTTCGAAGCACAACATTAATTTGTTTATAAAACGGCCAGTTTGTTCTGAGGTGCATTTTTTTATTTAGGTTTGTGTGTCCAAAAGAAACATTTAGAATTTTCAATGTGAATTTATTTACATTTTGTTTTATGAAGGCATGATTGTCACACATCTTTAGTAGCTTTTCCCACCCGTTTCTGTTCTTTACCATCTAAGTGTTTTTAAATGATAATTTTAGTAAAACAATTCTGATATTTAGAATTGTATTTAAGCTACATGTTCCATTTTATTGTTGATTTTTTGTATATGCTGTCAGTATTCTTTGCAGTGAAACCATAACCTCGTTCAAGTGGTGCATTTGCAATCAGGCCCTGGTAATTTTGCTATACTTAAGCACAAGGAGTTTTTGCTGGCTGTTCAGTTACAATCACTGGTGGGATGTAATGAAATGTGAACAACGTTATTATATAGCAGGAGTTCTTTTGTGTTACTACAGCTTATCTTGTCATGCCATGGTTTGCTTTAATGTATCTGAATCTACAATATGATTTTAAATAAGCACATGTTCAGACATGCTTAAAAGAAAGGTACTTTTCTCTAAGTCCCACATTTTATCCGGTGGTTTCGTTCAATAACATTCAGGGCACTTTTGTGTATGTTTTTTTTCTAAGGCTTGCTGTATGAAATGAGCATGAAACTCCCCCCCACCCCCAATCTGTATGGTTTAAAACTTATGGGTTAAGGCGAGAACACCCAAAGTACTTGCCTTATTTCAGAGAGGTTGTTTTTTAAATGTTAAATTGTGTAATTTTAAATGATCGGCTTTCTCTTTCTGAAGACAGTATTTTTATTGAACTCCATTGCAGGTTGGAACTAATGGGAATACGTACCAGCACCATGTCAAACATGACAGTCCACCCAAAAAATTAATTGTCAAAAATATACATCAAGGTATACCAGCATGGATATTTGACTGAATAAAAGCATCCAAAAACAATCCACTTGGGTCTTTTCCCTCTCCATAACCATCACGTAAACTTTTGTAAATAACTTAAAATGTGTCTAAACAACCTAAATAGTAATCATGCTAAACACTTGATAAGAACTATTGCTTTCCTTTCTTTTTCGGTTTTCTAATTTTTGTGGGATTCGGGATGGTTTTCCTCACTTTCAGAGGCTGGAGGATTAAAGGAGAGGCATCACTGGCTTCATCCGATATATCTTCTAATTTCCTCTTCAGTCCCGTTTCTGTATCGTTGTGCCTTTCTTTGGCTTTCGGTGTTGATTCCGTCGGAATCCAATCTACGTTGAACGGCGGAACCACGGGCGTGATCGCGCGGACCACATCCTCGAACGCCTCGGCACCGCGTTTGAATCCCAGCGCCAGAACGCACTTGAGACCCAGCAGCCCCGAGAGAGAGTCGCTCAGACCGGGCACCTGACAAGCGGGCACCGATCTCGTATTACTCAACGGGATTAAATGCCACGTCATGTGTTCTGGCCTGACCGAATCACACACGAGCACCAAACTCAGCTCATTCCTCTCCAAACCCTTGGTGACCTCGTTGATGCCAATTGCCAGCTGTTTCCTCACGGCCGGGTTAGTCCAGCATGGTTCGGTGGGCTTAGAGAGGAGTTGTAAATTCTCTGCGGGTCCAGGAGCTAGTTTTGGATCCTCCGTGGGATTTGATGCCTTTTTTCTTGACCTCCTTCTGCTTCCCCACTCGCGAAACCTATTGACACGTTGTTTCTGAAGCCCAGTAGTGGATATTTTGTCTTTCAGCGTGTTCAGTATGAAACTCTTGTCTCTCTTTTCCCCCAGTGGTCTCCAGCTTGGTCTGTATGGGCTAATCAAAGATGTTTTCACTGGAATTGGCCTCTTTTTTTCTTTCTTCATTGCCCCTTTCGATGGGGTAGACATTTTTTCTGGAAACCTGAGCAAAATTCCGCATCAATAATCATTAAACTCAGAGGCCTGCACAATTACAGCAATACAACTTTTTACATAGTATTTCATATGGACAACTACATATAATTATCATGTTATACAAACCTAATAAAACAGCCTGAAATCAAGGTTTCACGGGTTAAAAGGGAGGTTCACTTCCACAGCGTGTGCACATTGCTCCGCGCGCAGACATGTTGTTTTTAAAGGTCTTTTTCTGTGGTGTCACACCACGAATAGTTCAACGTTCACACTGCCATCTAGCGACGGACTTTCTGCAACGACAGAGCTGTTCAGTCATAAACCGGCTAGATATCACAGTCAGCAGGCCTTTTTTTCATGTCCTACAATTTATTAATATAACTTCTATATTAGATCATAGATATTTTATATTAAACGCAATAAATAGGCCTACGTTAAATTGTTATTTATTAATTATTGATATTAATAATATAAACAGAAGAACTATTGTAACCGGTTGGCCAATTATGTCATTTAAAAAAATAACGTAATTTTAATGTAATCTGATTAGAAACAAATTTAAGGGAATACTATTTAAACAATTCATCATATAATTTACTCTGCTACACAATAGAATAGAAACTATGTAAGGAATGATCAGGTTTTTTAACAAGACTCCTGCACAAACTTCAAAGACAACCAAGACGTGTCTTAAGAACAAGTCCATCAGGCTCATCAGGTGTGGTCACTCGTCAGAGTCCAGATTTGAACCCTTTGGTCTCACATTAAACTCAAACAAACTGGGAGACATTTTTCAACTACTCATGTTTGATTCCATTAACATTTAGTGGAACAACACTGACTTCTTCCTGTAAAACTGTCTGCAAGTCGGGGAAGGCTATTCCATGCTAAGCTACTTTATCTACAGTATTTGTAAAATTCTTGCTAATTTCCTGACCATTGATTTGTGATTAAAATGGTTGAGATCATTAAAATACATTTTTATTTTAATCTAAAGTATACTGAACCTGCAATCTGTGACCTGCCAGTCTCTCTAAGATGTCTGTAAAAGAGCAGATCATCTGGAAAGCATGCATGTACAAACATCTGATAAACATCAGGTAAGTTTTCATAAACATCTTTTGAATGTCTATTTAACATCTGACAGTAAATGTCTTAGAGACGTATTGCAGATGAGCACACACTCGAAAAAATGCATCTTGCAGATGAAACCATGCACATCAAATAGACGTCTCTGAGATGTACATGTTCTATCAGGGTGGTGGTCAATTCATAATTTTTCCATTTAATTTGATGTTACGCAAAGCTGCATGTCAGAAATCTAAAGGCACAATGCCGGAATTAATGGTTTCATCAGAGAAATGGAATAAACTGGAATAAACATTGGGTTTCACCCTCGGAGAGAGAGGCTGCTTACTGAAGACCCATGGGTGGAATGTGAAGTCCAGCTCCCCCTCTATGAATGTAATTTGGGTATAGTGAGTGGAGCTAGAATAAACAAACACACCCTAACCCTACCAAGAACTCAATCCCTCCATTAGATCCACAGAGGTGGAGCTGGACGGGATCAAGCTCAACCCATGACGTGCAGAGAGGTGGAGCTGGACGTCATTTGGATCTGCAGTAAGAACCACTTGCCCTCGGACGACCCATCAGCCAATCAGCGCTCAGCTTCACTCCAGCGCACTGGAGCTCCGCGCGGTGTCACGAGTCATCGTAAACTATTCATCATTCTGTACTACCTGACGCGCCCAGCCGCACGATACTCCCCTAAGAAAATGACTTTGAAGGTATAACTGCACTGTTTTCATTTCATTTCACGTTCCTTGCGTTTGTTGCGATGTAACGCGCGTGAATTCAAGCCATTTGGGTATTCCTTTAAGCACCTAGTTAATAGGTAGGAAGTTAAAGATTACAAACACTGTATACACAAAAGCTAATGTTATTTTCCTCGTGTTCTCATCTGCAGCGTATTGATGTGCGCTAGCCGCAAGGTAATGTATTACGTCGTTCTTGATGTATTAAAAAGTTGCGCGATGAAGCCTAGACCCACAAACTGTTTTTCCTTTTGAAAGTCTTGTTATTGATAGATAATATTTCAAGTGGCAACCGATAGCCTGTATGTTTATATGGGCACAAAGATGATCATTCATGTTGGAAAGCACAACTGTTAGTTCGTTGTGATACTAAACAATAGGCTGCATAGCTACAGTCTGAGAATAATGCATGATGCATAGAGATTAAAATAGTGCTTATGGGTCAGACTATGTGACGCTTTTTTCAAGTATAAGCAGATGCACATTAGAGCTTGATTATATTATCATAGGATTGCAGGGAAAATAATTAAGTCATGATGTTTGTGGTGGCTATAGGCTGAATTTGAGCAATATGCAGAGGATATAAAGAGAGTGAAGACCAGACCTACAGACAAGGAGCTGGGAGATTTGTACGGCCTCTACAAGCAAGCTAACTTTGGGGACATTAATTTTGGTATGGCACTTGTTGTACAAATATGTGTGTGTTTTTTTTTTTAATTAAACTATACTTCTGAGCTTGACGGTTATCTAATAATTGCAAATGTGTATGATCTGTGTTGTGCAGATAGACCTGGATTTATCGAATTAACAGGGAAAGCCAAATGGGATGCATGGAATCTAAGGAAAGGTAAGGAATATAGATCCTGCTTTTTTTCCAGTCAACATTTTCATAATGTTCAAGCAGTAAATGGGATAGTTCACCTAAAACTGAAAATTAGCCCATGATTTACTCACCCTCAAGTCATCCTAGGTGCATATGACATTTTTCTTTCAGACGAATACAATCGAGTTATATTAAAAAATATCCTGCCTCTTCCTAGTTTTATAATGGCAGTGAATTGAAGTCCATCAAAGTCCATCTATCCATCATAAAAGTGCATCTATCCATCATAAAAGTGTTCCACACGGTTCCGGGGGGTTATAAGGCCTTCTGAAGTGAAGCGATGAGTTTGTGTAAGAAAAATATTCATATTTAACACTTTACAAATTAAGATTCTAGCTTCCGGCCAAACGGCAATATGCAGTCTACTTAGCCTAAAGCACAACTTACACAATTTATGACGTCGGAAGTAGCGTAGCGCGTCATGGCGTAGCGTAAATATCAGCAGTACGTCGCATTACTCGCACAAGTTGCACTTAAGTGGAATCTGTATGTTAGTTTGGCCGGAAGCTAGTTATTTTACTTTATTAAGTTTTAAATATGGATACCGGTATTTTCCTTCACAAACGCATGGCTTCGCTTCAGAAGGCCTTATAACCCCCCGGAGCCATATGGAGCAATTTTATGATGGATAGATGCACTTTTATGATGGATAGATGCACTTTTATGAACTTCAAAACAGAACGGCTATTCCCTGCCATAATAAAGCTTGGAAGAGCCAGGACATTTTTTTATACAACTCCGATTCTATTCGTCTGAAAGAAGAATGTCGTATACACTGAGGATAAGTAAATCATGGGCTAATTTTCTTTTTTGGGTGAACTATCCCTTTAAAGGGTAACTAAACCCCTGGTCAGATCCTGACTCCACCCACTGGCAATATTTGAAAAATGCTGGAAAAGTGGAGTGGAGAGGGGGCGTGCATCTGAGATGCATCTCTCTGTAGGCAAGGGCGTGGTTAGCTGGTTCCCTGTGATGTCACCGGCCACCACAACTTCCAATAGGAAAATTCAACTGCAGTAGCCACTGTTCAACCTGAAGAGGGCAGCACTCAGACGTTTTTACACCATATATTGTAGAATTAAAATACTTCAAACCCAAATGTCAAAAAAATTACTTGAATCAATGAACAGCATTAATAAAGCCCCAGTCTTTCAGATCATTAACTAAAAAAAGTTGTTTTAGGGTTTAGTTACCCTTTAAGGTTGTTTTGCAATAGACAGAATGTCATACTTTGCACAGTTTGCTCAGTAATCACATACACTCCACTTGTTTGTATATGTGAATTGCATTCAGATTTGTACTGAGCAAAGGTTATATCTGAGACCCTTCAAGTGTTTGTGATGACGGCTTGATTCATATAGTCTTCACTCTTTTCTCTAACAGGAATGTCACAAGAAGATGCCATGAATGCCTACATTTCTGTGGCCAAGAAAGTAATTGAAAAGTATGGAATGTGATGGAGAAAATCATCTCCTTAGTTTTACCTAGATATAAAAGTTTAACTTTTAAAAAGTTCCAAGATTGAAACAATAAGCTAGTTTTTTTATTGAATCTGTTTTTCTTGTGTAATATAGATTAACAGATAATTCACCTGTTATCATAGTGATACCACCTGATAATATCTCATTGCCAATCAGAGTGACCTAAAGATGTAGGCATATAATTTTGAGTCATCTGGACAAAATAGTCATTGAATAAAGCTGTCAAATCTCATGGTAATGTTGTCCTCTTTATTTTCAATATCCTTACAAAATATTTTCATGTATTGCTTCATTAGTATTAAGCTGAGTGACTCAGGCTCAAGGACCAGTAGTTGTGCCCTTACACAAATACTTTCTTTGTCCTCTCAGTGCTCACTGAAGCACAGACATCACAAAACCCCATTTGGATCGAATGCATGCCGAATGCAAGGCCAGGCCTTTTGTACTTTATTGCCAAATCGGACAATAAGCAAGAATGCCAGAAAACTTTTGAGTGAATCGAACAGTAGTGTTTGCAAAAAAAACAATACTTTAAGTATCTGTCATTTGAACAACCTAATCCATCCATCAGTCTTTTTTTTTCTCAAGTAAAAAGTTTTTGTTTGTTTTTTTTTTTTACAAAAAATATACAATCCCTTATTTATATATCTCAATCAGTGATGTGAAATGACATTTTTGTCTGGGTCAAGTTTTTATTACATCAAAAAATATGACGAACAATTTTAATATTAAAGTTGGTACCTAAATTCAAAATTGTCCAGAGATTATAACAATAGAAAACTGTTTTATTTTAAAAACAAAGCATTTTAACTGTACATTTAATTATGAAAATTATTATTTGTTTAGGTCAAATTAGTGATATTTGATTTGAATGAATGAATGAATGGCTTGAAAAAAAACTTTTTTGAAATAATGACTAATGTGCGTTTATTCGCAGTTATAACGCAATTATATCAACATGTTCGTAGACATTTTTCAAAAACGTCTGAAAACATTTTTATTTAGCTAAATATGTACACAACCTGTCATTCATTCCTTCGCCGTGACGTTCCTGCAGAACCTGTATTTTGAAATATGTTCAGGCGGTTGGCCATGTTGGTTGAGTCAATTGTTATTGTTTTTGACTTCACATCTAGTAATTAGGGCAAAGGTAACGGGAACGATTCTCGGTCTAGTGTTGAATGAACACATCCAGCTTCTTCAAAAAAGTATCAACACCACTCTCCGTTTTACCCGTGCAGCTTCACATCCGTTTCTGGATTAATAAAGTATTACTTACTTACAGAGGTAAGTCACTTCGATAATGTTTCCGTTTGCATTATGCGTATTTATCATGGCCTACATATGTATTCAACTTATATGCCTGATGAAGTGATTTCGGTGATTTAGTCATGCATTACTGCATTAAATCCAGAGTGAATCCTGCATTAAAAGCCACTGCGTCAAGTGCACGTCTCTAGGGGGAGTAAACAAACAGATTTTGCAGAAGCGTGTTTGTAATATGATATGATTGGGCATGCTGCCAAATTGTGCCAATGAGCCTTTCTGACTATATTGATCTGATTTGATTCGCAGTTGTAATAATCAGTCCGGTAATAATGGATAATCAGATGTTCGAGTCCACTGCAGAGCGGACATTTCAGTTTCAGAGCAGCCTCCCTCCTCTACCTGTGCCCGCTCTACAGGACACACTCAACAAATACCTGCATGCAGGTGAGAGCTCGTTCAACACCTCCATTCTCATCTGCTGGATATGAGATGCAATTACACGGGGATAGGAGTGGTATCAAACTATTTCATTTCACTGGTAACTTTTATGACCAGTAGCGGTTTTAGGCACGGGCGAACCGGGCAGTTGCCCGGGGCGGCATTTCTTCATGTCACATGGGGGGCGGCACGAGTTAAAAAAAAATCCTCTGCGCCGCGAAGGTTTTCTATTTTCTATCATTTCAATTCAATTATTGGCAATGGCGCCCCTGCTTGCTGAGAAGGCGCTGTGCACAGAAGTGTCAAGGAAGTCTCCTGAGGTAACTCACCAAGGGGCCGTTCACATATCGCGTCTTTTGCGCGCTCGAGGTCGTTATTTCAAATGTAGGCGCACGGGAAGCGCGCTCATAATTGAAGCGACGCGCTCATTTTTTCCAGGAGCAGCGAGATGAACATTTTGAAACTTTTCAGTATGGGGGTGCACCCAAACACGTGGGTGTTTTTCTCTTCTCCGTAAATAAATCTTTTAGCAGAGCTACAGCAAGCGTTTTTCTGTGGTGGAAATCCATACTAAAACTTCTTTGTCGTTGTGGAGAGCGCAGTGCATGGTTGTATAGCAACAACAGCCTTGGGAAATCGGACCGAATTTTACTATTAATAATAAAAGATAAGCTACTGTGCATTATAAATGTCAGGAATTTATCTTTATTGACTCATTCTTTTTATAAAGATGATTTAAAGGCTGAAATATGTGAGGTTTATCTTTTTATAAAACCTTTTTTGTCAAAAGTTTATTTGAACGTGTACATGTTATAACATAAAAAACACTCCTTTAAAATTTGGCCATCATCTTTAATGTTATTAACTTGGTGAATTGATTTCATTGTGTATTAGGCCTACTTTTTGAACAAGATTCTGTGTTTAACCGTGATAATTTTGGTCAATATATTCATGAAAGGAAAATAATTTTCATAATGATCAGATAAAAGACCCAGTCTCGCCCAGGGTGTAATTCAATGTAGAACCGCCACTGTTTATGACCAAATGTACTTTTGAGTTTGAGGGGTTGTCTATTAAGGTGCATATACTGCCTTGATTTCATAACATGTTAACATATTAAATAGTAAATGGAGACATGACCAGAGCTGTTTAAATTCAGTTATGATGGCTGTGTTAATGTTGTTGTAAACGATTCAATTTTGTTTTCGCTAATTTAAATAAAGCTAGTATAAAATCAAAAATAAATATTAGATGAAAAGTACTCAAATTAGTAAAACTAAAAGGAAATGCAAATTAAAGCTATATAGAAATATAAAAACGTATAACATAAAATTTAAAGACAATTCAAATAATAGTATATAAATAATACTGAAATAACACTGGTTTGTGTCAAAGTTCCGTTAAAAAAGAAACAAAAATTACATATAATTTGTATATAAACTACCATAATGTGTATGTGTAATATTTAAAAGATGTATTATTATGATTATTTTGTCTTATACATGAACAACACATTGTTGGTCAGATGTGTGACCAGAGAAAAAACAGAGCCCTGTTTTGAACTAAAATACATTGATTCCCATTATAAAACGTACTCGGTTACTAACGTAACCTCTGTTCTCTCTAGAGAGGGAACGAGTACTGCGTAATAGCTTACGCTATGGGGAAAACCTCTTTTCCTCGAGATATTGAAGCCAAAAATTATCCTTAATTTTTTATTAATGTAAAACGCTTTGCAGCAGCAAGCAGACATAGGCGAAACAGCTCGCGCGCCTATTAACTGCTCTTGCGGCAAATGCAGCAGCCTATCGAGAGAGGCGTTGCGTGACACATATCCAATGGGGGCATTTCGCGCCCATTTCGTCACGTCCCGCCAGAAAAGGCGTGGTCTCGCCTTATAAATATAGCTCGAAAAGGCTGGTACACTGGTTTTCATCGCCGAAGCGAACCAGCGCTGTTATATGCACGGCAAGATACGCAGTACTCGTTCCCTCTCTAGAGAGAACAGAGGTTACGTTAGTAACCGAGTACGTTCTCTTACGAGAGTATCTCTCGTACTGCGTAATAGCTTACGCTATGGGGAACACAATGCAACACGCCGTGCGTACAGGGATCCGACACCAAAGTCCCCGGGGGCCGAAGCCCAGGGGGCCCATATAGTGCATAATCACCATAAACTCACATAGAGTGGGGGAAGAGAGGCTGAAAGCGTCATTCCTAATAAGATAGCACCCCGAGGGGCTAATCATGTGACAATTAAACGCGCAGCCAGGGTGAAAACTTTCAGCCTGATCTGGGTGGCCATACATGTGTCAATACTCATGGGGCTGAAGTAAACTCAGTATCTGGGCCGCACAGCGGGGCAGATAGCACTGAATTCTATACCGCCAAAAGCTTAGCCTGCAAGGTGGGTACCTCCAGGTTATAGTACTTTATAAATGTAGACGGCGAGGCCCAGCCCGCGGCCGTACAGATATCCTGCAGGGAAACCCCGCTGGACCATGCCCACGAAGAGGCCACGCCTCTCGTGGAGTGCGCTCTGACACCCAAGGGGCACTGCAGGCCCTTTGCCGCGTAAGCGAGCGCAATGGCATCCACTATCCATCTGGATAGGCTCTGCTTTGAGGCGGCGAGTCCCTTGGAACGCCCGCCGAACAAAACGAAAAGCTGCTCAGTCTGTCTGAAACCAGACGAGCGCGACACATAAGCCCTTAACGCCCTGACAGGGCAAAGAAGACTCGCGTCTTTCTCCTCATTGAGAACCGGAAGGGCAGACAGGGAAATTACCTGGGCCCTAAACGGTGTATTGAGGGATTTTGGCACATACCCGTGCTTTGGTTTGAGAATGACTTTCGAGTCATTAGGCCCAAACTCCATACACGAAGCGCTTACTGAAAGCGCCTGTAAGTCCCCTATGCGCTTCACTGAAGCGAGAGCCGTGAGAAACACTGTTTTGAACGACAGGTGTTTCATGTCCGACAGTTGGATTGGCTCGAACGGGGCGCCTTTCATGGCCTCCAGGACCGTGGAAAGGTCCCACGCCGGGACTGAAGGGGGCCTGGGAGGGTTTAGCCTCCGAGCTTCCCTAAGGAAACGCACGACTAAGTCGTTCTTCCCCAGCGGCTGGCCAGGCACCTGTTTTGCAAACGTTGCTATGGCCGCCACGTATACTTTGAGCGTGGATGGGGTCCTGCCCCTATTCAGTAGCTCTTGAAGGAAGGAGAGCACTTCCGAAACCCCGCAGTCCACCGGTGAAAAGCCCTGGGCTTGACACCACGCAGAGAACACTGACCATTTCGAGGAATAGAGCCGCCTGGTAGACGGTGCTCTAGCCTGCGCGATCGTGTTTAACACTCCCTCTGGGAGGTTAGCGGGTACCCGTTGATGGCCCATGCGTGCAGGGACCACAGCTCCGGGCGAGGATGCCAGATCGAGCCCCCCGCCTGAGAGAGGAGGTTTCTCCTCAACGGTACAGGCCATGGGGCAGTGCTGGTCAACTGCATCAGGGCAGGGAACCACGTCTGGTTCGTCCAGAGCGGAGCTATGAGCAGCACTGGGCATCCGTTTTCCCTGATTCGTTCCAGCACTTGAGGCAGGAGCGAGACAGGAGGAAAAGCATATAGGGGACAGCGGGGCCAGACATGAGCCAGCGCATCCTTGCTTTTCGAGAAAAACTTTGGGCAATGAGCATTTTCGTGGGACGCGAATAGGTCCACCTTCGCTCTGCCGAACGTTCTCCACAGCAGCTGGACCGTCTGCGGGTGCAGCGACCATTCTCCTGCTGGGACATTGTTCCTGGACAGTCTGTCTGGTCCCACATTCAGGTGACCAGGCACGTGCGCTGCTCTTAGTGAGAGCAGGTTGTGCTGAGCCCAGACCAGGAGGCGTTCCGTCAGCCTGTGAAGGTTTCGCGACCTGACGCCGCCCTGGCGATTTATGTATGCCACCACTGACATGTTGTCCGACCGGACCAAGACGTGGTGGCCAGTTACCTGGGGACAAAAGTGCCGTAGCGCTTTGTCGACTGCTATCATTTCCAAGCAGTTTATATGAAGGAGCTTTTCCCGTTCTGACCACAGGCCAGCTAGCGGTCTGCCCTCGAGCAGCGCTCCCCACCCCGAGGTGGAGGCGTCCGTAGACACCACCCTCACACTCGAAGCGGTCCCCAGACTCACACCTGACTGATACCAGTCGGCTACTTTCCAAGGTTTCAGAGCTGAAACGCACTGCAAGTCGACCCTGAGGCGAAACAGACCCGCTGTCCATGCCCTGGGCGGAACCCGCGCTTTCAGCCACATCTGCAGTGGGCGCATGCGAAGCAGACCCAACTGGAGTACAGAGGCTGCTGAGGCCATCAGACCCAGCATTTTTTTAAACCTTTTGAGCGGAACTATCGAGCCGTGGCGGAAGGATTTCGCGACGTGCTGAATATTTTGTCCGCGCTCCGGTGACAGGCATGCCGTCATGGACAGCGAGTCTAACACTGTTCCCAGAAAGGAAATTTTCTGACTGGGAGACAGTGAACTTTTCACCCAATTGACTGTGAGGCCCAGCCTCTCGAGGTGCTCGAGTAAGGCGGCCCTGTGTTCTATGAGCTCTGATCGTGATCGAGCTAGAATCAGCCAATCGTCCAAGTAGTTCAGGACTCGAATGCCCTGAAGCCTCAGGGGTGCGAGCGCTGCGTCTATGCACTTCGTGAATGTACGAGGTGCTAGAGACAGGCCGAACGGCAGGACTGTGTATTGATATGCCTGGCCCTCGAAAGCGAATCTCAAGAATCGCCTGTGATGGGACGCTATTTGTATTTGGAAATAGGCGTCTTTCAGATCTATTGACATAAACCAGTCCCCGTGGCGCACTTGCGCGAGGATTTTCCTGGTCGTAAGCATTCTGAACTGGCGCTTCACCAGCGCTCTGTTCAGCTGTCGCAGATCTAAAATGGGTCTGAGACCCCCATCTTTTTTCGGTACAAGAAAATATCTGCTGTATAGGCCCCCTTCGCTCTGAGCCTGAGATAAAGGTTTTATAGCCCCTTTGCTCAGTAGTTTCGCTATCTCGGAACGAAGTAGATGAGACACTTCGTTTTTCACCGTAGTTTCGACACGCGCCGTATGACGGCGAGGGCGCTGAGCGAACTGTAGCGAATAGCCTCTCTTTATAGTGTTCAGCACCCATTCTGATACCCCGGGAAGCTATGACCACGCATCTGCGTGAATAGCTAGAGGTAGAATGAAATCCGGGCTCTGGCCGCGGCGAAACGGCAGCTCGAGAGCCCATGTATACTGGGAACACAACACCGCGTTTACAGCGTTCGAGGCGGGGGGCGCGCTGATCACAGCGGGCAGCCTGGCCGCGCTCAGCTTCTCTACGGCAGATTGTGCAGAGAAAGTGAGCGGGGCGGATCCCGTAGGATTCGGTGTGTTTATGAGAGACTGTGGGCGCGGGACTGCGGGCACATCTGCACTGAAAACACTGTTGGTTAGAGCCGACTGAATGTGTGTTGGTTTCGTTTTTACAGAAACCAAGGGACACGCAGCGTGTAGTGTAAGGGGGCACTGTGACATGGGCGCGTTCACTACGTTGTCTGCACAATCGACCTGAATCGATTTTATTTGTGCTAGCCCTGCACCGTGGCGGGCCGTGTCTGGGTGTGGGAATGGGCACTGGGGGGGGTGGGCATTCTTACAACACTCATAACACCATCGGCCGTGGCCGGAACATGAAAGTAGAAACCAGAAAATGCACTCTTTATTAGATTTATCTGGGTAGCCGTAAAAACGGCTTTTGTGCGCAGGCAAGCGGGCTGAGACACCGGCTGGCTCACTGCGAAATACACTGGGACAGTCACAATGCTTGGAACTGAACGAGCGAGAAGTTTTGGTGGAGTCTGGCCGCGGCGAGACTTAAACACCGTCGGTATTAGCTGACTGTATGTGTGTTGGTTTCATTTTACAGAAAACGTGGCACATGCAGCGTGTAGCGTTTGTGGGCACTGGGTTGTGGGCACATTCACTACATTTAATGCACAATGACATGAGTCGATCTCATTTGTGCGTGCCCTGCACTGTGGCGGGCTGCGTTTGTGTGTAGAAATGAACACTGGGCTGTGGGCATTTTTATTACACTCATAACACCATCGGCTGTGGCCGGAATACCAGAAAATACACTGCTTATATGATTTTCCTGGGTCGCCGTGGAAACGGCATTTTTGTGCAGGCAAGCGGGCCATTGTACCGGCTTGTTTACTGCAAAATACACTGGAACAGTCGCATTTTCTTGGAACTGAACGAGCGAAAAATTTAGGTGCAAGTCTGGCCGCGGCGAGACTACATTTTCTTTATCTGCTACGAGACCTGGGATCGAACACGGGTCTCCCGTGCGAAGGCTTTGGGTTTCGCCGCTGAGCCACAGGGGGAGGTGACAAAAGCTTAAAATAGCTCGAGCAGATAAGAGAGCGTCATCACAGTTTGTGTGTGTTGGCGTTTGTTTGCAGACGTGCGTGTTATACAACAGGCTCATTGATGCAATATTGACATTTTCAGCCGCTCAAACTAAGAGGAGCTGAGAAATGTTTGAGAAATGGAGATTAGTCCGGCCTCGGCGGGACTAAAAACAAACTCTTTCCTCATTTCGCCGGTGACGCATGCCCACGAGGGGGGGGTGGGGGCGGGGTAGCTTTCTTATAACGTAAATAAAGCTAGCCGCGGTTGCGCGGGCGCCTCCCAGTTGAGGCCGATGTTTTCCACGGCTTGAGAGAGCAGACGCATCAGCTCAGACTCAATGCCGGCTCTCTTCCCAGTGGTTTGGCGGGAAACGCTAGCGGAGGGGAGATCCACGGAGCTCGCCCAATCCTCGCTATCAGACGCCAGAAGAGAACACGCCTCGGTGGGTTCGTCGAACTCGTGGAAGGATGCGGCGGCAGACGGCGGCCGTTGTCCGTCAGTGAGCGACTCGAGCGAAGCCGGCGAAGCTGGAGGGCGAACCGGCGAGCTTTGGCGGGCTGGAGAGAGCTCGGGAGCGCGCTGGGCGCGGCGCTTCTTGCGGCGCGGCGTCACGGCGGGCTGTGGTGAAGGCTCGGAGAATGACGCCAGGCGAGTCCTCAGAGTCACCATAGGCAGAAGCTCGCAACGAGGGCATCCGCCGTCAGCGAGCGCGATAGCCGCGTGATCCTCACCCAGGCAGGACACGCAGATGACATGACGGTCCCCGTCGCTGAGTGGGGTGCGGCACGAGCCACCGGATGGCATCTTTAAAAAGACGCAGCTCTTTTGTGATGAGAGGTGTAAGTCGCGTCACGTAAGCGAGCTAACACTCTCAGCAGAGTAAGGATAAAAAGGATAAAAAGGATACTTAACGCCGGAAAGCGCAGCAGGTACGGCAGTTGAAGGCGGCGAGGCCAGCGACTCCAGGAGCTCGTCCCGCTGAAGGCTTGCCGCGCTCTCTCCAGCCCGCCAAAGCTCGCCGGTTCGCCCGCCAGCTTCGCCGGCTTCGCTCGAGTCGCTCACTGACGGACAACGGCCGCCGTCTGCCGCCGCATCCGTCCACGAGTTCGACGAACCCACCGAGGCGTGTTCTCTTCTGGCGTCTGATAGCGAGGATTGGGCGAGCTCCGTGGATCTCCCCTCCGCTAGCGTTTTCCCGCCAAACCACTGGGAAGAGAGCCGGCATTGAGTCTGAGCTGATGCGTCTGCTCTCTCAAGCCGTGGAAAACATCGGCCTCGACTGGGAGGCGCCCGCGCAACCGCGGCTAGCTTTATTTACGTTATAAGAAGCTAACGTTACCCCGCCCCCGCCCCCCCGTGGGCATGCGTCACCGGCGAAATGAGGAAAGAGTTTGTTTTTAGTCCCGCCGAGGCCGGACTAATCTCCATTTCTCAAACATTTCTCAGCTCCTCTTTGTTTGAGCGGCTGTAAATGTCAATATTGCAGCAATGAGCCTGTTGTATAACACGCACGTCTGCAAACAAACGCCAACACACACAAACTGTGATGACGCTCTCTTATCTGCTCGAGCTATTTTAAGCTTTTGTCGCCTCCCCCTGTGGCTCAGCGGTGAAACCCAAAGCCTTCGCACGGGAGACCCGTGTTCGATCCCAGGTCTCGCAGCAGATAAAAAAATGTAGTCTCGCCACGGCCAGACTTGCACCTAAATTTTTCGCTCGTTCAGTTCCAAGAAAATGCGACTGTTCCAGTGTATTTTGCAGTAAACAAGCCGGTACAATGGCCCGCTTGCCTGCACAAAAATGCCGTTTCCACGGCGACCCAGGAAAATCATATAAGCAGTGTATTTTCTGGTATTCCGGCCACAGCCGATGGTGTTATCAGTGTAATAAAAATGCCCACAGCCCAGTGTTCATTTCTACACACAAACGCAGCCCGCCACAGTGCAGGGCACGCACAAATGAGATCGACTCATGTCATTGTGCATTAAATGTAGTGAATGTGCCCACAACCCAGTGCCCACAAACGCTACACACTGCATGTGCCACGTTTTCTGTAAAATGAAACCAACACACATACAGTCAGCTAATACCGACGGTGTTTAAGTCTCGCCGCGGCCAGACTCCACCAAAACTTCTCGCTCGTTCAGTTCCAAGCATTGTGACTGTCCCAGTGTATTTCGCAGTGAGCCAGCCGGTGTCTCAGCCCGCTTGCCTGCGCACAAAAGCCGTTTTTACGGCTACCCAGATAAATCCAATAAAGAGTGCATTTTCTGGTGTTCCGGCCACGGCCGATGGTGTTATGAGTGTTGTAAGAATGCCCACCCCCCCAGTGCCCATTCCCACACCCAGACACGGCCCGCCACGGTGCAGGGCTAGCACAAATAAAATCGATTCAGGTCGATTGTGCAGACAATGTAGTGAACGCGCCCATGTCACAATGCCCGCTTACACTACACGCTGCGTGTCCCTTGGTTTCTGTAAAAACGAAACCAACACACATTCAGTCGGCTCTAACCGACAGTGTTTTCAGTGTAGATGTGCCCGCAGTCCCGCGCCCACAGTCTCTCACAAACACACCGAATCCTACGGGATCCGCCCCGCTCACTTTCTCTGCACAATCTGCCGTAGAGAAGCTGAGCGCGGCCAGGCTGCCCGCGGTGATCAGCGCGCCCCCCGCCTCGAACGCTGTAAACACGGTGTTGTGTTCCCAGTATACCTGGGCTCTCGAGCTGCCGTTTCGCGGCGGCCAGAGCCCGGATTTCATTCTACCTCTAGCTATTCACGCAGATGCGTGGTCAAAGCTTCCCGGGGTATCAGAATGGGTGCTGAACACTATAAAGAGAGGCTATTCGCTACAGTTCGCTCGACGCCCTCGCCGTCATACGGCGCGTGTCGAAACTACGGTGAAAAACGAAGTGTCTCATCTACTTCGTGCCGAGATCGCGAAACTACTGAGCAAAGGGGCTATAGAACCTTTATCTCAGGCTCAGAGTGAAGGGGGCCTATACTGCAGATATTTTCTTGTACCGAAAAAAGGTGGGGGTCTCAGACCCATTTTAGATCTGCGACAGCTGAACAGAGCGCTTGTGAAGCGCCAGTTCAGAATGCTTACGACCAGGAAAATCCCCGCGCAAGTGCGCCACGGGGACTGGTTTATGTCAATAGATCTGAAAGACGCCTATTTCCAAATACAAATAGCGTCCCATCACAGGCTATTCGTGAGATTCGCTTTCGAGGGCCAGGCATATCAATACACAGTCCTACCGTTCGGCCTGTCTCTAGCACCTCGTACATTCACGAAGTGCATGGACGCAGCGCTCGCACCCCTGAGGCTTCAGGGCATGCGAGTCCTGAACTACTTGGACGATTGGCTGATTCTAGCTCGATCACGATCGGAGCTCATAGAACACAGGGCCGCATTACTCGAGCACCTCGAGAAGCTGGGCCTCACAGTCAATTGGGCAAAAAGCTCACTGTCTCCCAGTCAGAAAATTTCCTTTCTGGGAACAGTGTTAGACTCGCTATCCATGATGGCACGCCTGTCACCGGAGCGCGGACTAAATATTCAGCACGTCGCGAAATCCTTCCGCCACGGCTCGATAGTTCCGCTCAAAAGGTTTAAAAAAATGCTGGGTCTGATGGCCTCAGCAGCCTCTGTACTCCAGTTGGGTCTGCTTCGCATGCGCCCACTGCAGATGTGGCTGAAAGCGCGGGTTCCGCCCAGGGCATGGACAGCGGGTCTGTTTCGCCTCAGGGTCGACTTGCAGTGCGTTTCAGCTCTGAAACCTTGGAAAGTAGCCGACTGGTATCAGTCAGGTGTGAGTCTGGGGACCGCTTCGAGTGTGAGGGTGGTGTCTACGGACGCCTCCACCTCGGGGTGGGGAGCGCTGCTCGAGGGCAGACCGCTAGCTGGCCTGTGGTCAGAACGGGAAAAGCTCCGTCATATAAACTGCTTGGAAATGATAGCAGTCGACAAAGCGCTACGGCACTTTTGTCCCCAGGTAACTGGCCACCACGTCTTGGTCCGGTCGGACAACATGTCAGTGGTGGCATACATAAATCGCCAGGGCGGCGTCAGGTCGCGAAACCTTCACAGGCTTACGGAACGCCTCCTGGTCTGGGCTCAGCACAACCTGCTCTCACTAAGAGCAGCGCACGTGCCTGGTCACCTGAATGTGGGACCAGACAGACTGTCCAGGAACAATGTCCCAGCAGGAGAATGGTCGCTGCACCCGCAGACGGTCCAGCCGCTGTGGAGACCGTTCGGCAGAGCGAAGGTGGACCTATTCGCGTCCCACGAAAATGCTCATTGCCCAAAGTTTTTCTCGAAAAGCAAGGATGCGCTGGCTCATGTCTGGCCCCGCTGTCCCCTATATGCTTTTCCTCCTGTCTCGCTCCTGCCTCAAGTGCTGGAACGAATCAGGGAAAACGGATGCCCAGTGCTGCTCATAGCTCCGCTCTGGACGAACCAGACGTGGTTCCCTGCCCTGATGCAGTTGACCAGCACTGCCCCATGGCCTGTACCGTTGAGGAGAAACCTCCTCTCTCAGGCGGGGGGCTCGATCTGGCATCCTCGCCCGGAGCTGTGGTCCCTGCACGCATGGGCCATCAACGGGTACCCGCTAACCTCCCAGAGGGAGTGTTAAACACGATTGCGCAGGCTAGAGCACCGTCTACCAGGCGGCTCTATTCCTCGAAATGGTCGGTGTTCTCTGCGTGGTGTCAAGCCCAGGGCTTTTCACCGGTGGACTGCGGGTTTTCGGAAGTGCTCTCCTTCCTTCAAGAGCTACTGAATAGGGGCAGGACCCCATCCACGCTCAAAGTATACGTGGCGGCCATAGCAACGTTTGCAAAACAGGTGCCTGGCCAGCCGCTGGGGAAGAACGACTTAGTCGTGCGTTTCCTTAGGGGAGCTCGGAGGCTAAACCCTCCCAGGCCCCCTTCAGTCCCGGCGTGGGACCTTTCCACGGTCCTGGAGGCCATGAAAGGCGCCCCGTTCGAGCCAATCCAACTGTCGGACATGAAACACCTGTCGTTCAAAACAGTGTTTCTCACGGCTCTCGCTTCAGTGAAGCGCATAGGGGACTTACAGGCGCTTTCAGTAAGCGCTTCATGTATGGAGTTTGGGCCTAATGACTCGAAAGTCATTCTCAAACCAAAGCACGGGTATGTGCCAAAATCCCTCAATACACCGTTTAGGGCCCAGGTAATTTCCCTGTCTGCCCTTCCGGTTCTCAATGAGGAGAAAGACGCGAGTCTTCTTTGCCCTGTCAGGGCGTTAAGGGCTTATGTGTCACGCTCGTCTGGTTTCAGACAGACTGAGCAGCTTTTCGTTTTGTTTGGCGGGCGTTCCAAGGGACTCGCCGCCTCAAAGCAGAGCCTATCCAGTTGGATAGTGGATGCCATTGCGCTCGCTTACGCGGCAAAGGGCCTGCAGTGCCCCTTGGGTGTCAGAGCGCACTCCACGAGAGGCGTGGCCTCTTCGTGGGCATGGTCCAGCGGGGTTTCCCTGCAGGATATCTGTACGGCCGCGGGCTGAGCCTCGCCGTCTACATTTATAAAGTACTATAACCTGGAGGTACCCGCCTTGCAGGCTAAGCTTTTGGCGGTATAGAATTCAGTGCTATCTGCCCCGCTGTGCGGCCCAGATACTGAGTTTACTTCAGCCCCATGAGTATTGACACATGTATGGCCACCCAGATCAGGCTGAAAGTTTTCACCCTGGCTGCGCGTTTAATTGTCACATGATTAGCCCCTCGGGGTGCTATCTTATTAGGAATGACGCTTTCAGCCTCTCTTCCCCCACTCTATGTGAGTTTATGGTGATTATGCACTATATGGGCCCCCTGGGCTTCGGCCCCCGGGGACTTTGGTGTCGGATCCCTGTACGCACGGCGTGTTGCATTGTGTTCCCCATAGCGTAAGCTATTACGCAGTATGAGAGATACTCTCGTAAGAGAACGTACTCGGTTACTAACGTAACCTCTGTTCTCTCTAGAGAGGGAACGAGTACTGCATATCTTGCCGTGCATACAACAGCGCTGGTTCGCTTCGGCGATGAAAACCAGTGTACCAGCCTTTTCGAGCTATATTTATAAGGCGAGACCACGCCTTTTCTGGCGGGACGTGACGAAATGGGCGCGAAATGCCCCCATTGGATATGTGTCACGCAACGCCTCTCTCGATAGGCTGCTGCATTTGCCGCAAGAGCAGCCAATAGGCGCGCGAGCTGTTTCGCCTATGTCTGCTTGCTGCTGCAAAGCGTTTTACATTAATAAAAAATTAAGGATAATTTTTGGCTTCAATATCTTGAGGAAAAGAGGTTTTCCCCATAGCGTAAGCTATTACGCAGTACTCGTTCCCTCTCTAGAGAGAACAGAGGTTACGTTAGTAACCGAGTACGTTTTCCCCATAGCGTAAGCTATTACGCAGTACGAGAGATACTCTCGTAAGAGAACTGTAGATTTCAAAGTATTGTTTCATGAAATGAAACATTAAATATACATATTTAAAATTAATTAACATAAATATTAAATGGTTAGTTTATGTTATGCACTTTTCTATTGTTTTATCAACTAAATAATTGTATACTTTTTTGAAACTTTTTTTTTTGGTAATTTCCTTTGTAAAAATACATATGTTCACCTAGCTGGGAAAAAATGCAGAAATAAACTTAGATATTACTAGATATTATTATTATTATTATTTCTCCAGTAAAACCTTTTGCGTCTGAGGAGGAGTTTGGAGCCACAGAGTCCATTGTGAAACGCTTTGAGGAGGGTATCGGACAACAGCTGCACCACAAGCTTCTGCAGAGAGCCAAGAGCAGGCGCAACTGGGTACACACATTTTTTTGTATTGCTCTGTTTGAGCCACACTAATGAATCACTTACATAACTAATACATGTTTTTTCTTCTTCAGCTCGAGGACTGGTGGCTGGACACAGCGTATCTAGAGGTGCGCATCCCCTCTCAGCTGAATGTGAATTTTGGGGGACCTACAGCCTACCTGGAGCACTGCTGGCCTCTATGTGAGGGCACACAGCTGGAGAGGTCCAGCATAAATTTGTGGTTCATCCTCCAGTACTGGGACCTTATCCGCACGTATGTGATCACTTATGTAAACAGCCGATGTGTCTAATCTCTGTATATTTGTGATTGTGAATGGCTTGTTTCTGTCTGCATCATGTAAGTAATATGGATATTTGTTTGTATTTGACGATATTGATCAGAGAGAGGCTGGCTGTTCATAAAGCAGGAACGAGACCCTTTGACATGGATCAGTTCCGCATGCTCTTCTGCACCTGCAAAGTGCCTGGCATCACTAAAGACACCATCCTTAACTTCTTCAAAACAGGTCAGGCATATGCATGCTTGTTTGTATGCATACATGTGTCCATCCATTTGTTACATGATGCTACATGTGTGATCTATGTGTGTTGTAGAAAGCGAAGGACCCTGCCCTTCTCACATGATAGTGATGTGTCGAGGGAGGGTGTTCACATTTGATGCTCTTTGTGATGGCCGTATCCTCACCCCTCCAGAGCTGTTGAGGTATGGAGCCAAGCATCCTAGTCGTCATTGATTCAGTGGGTTGTTTTTCTGTGTAATCTGTCTTAATATATGTCTTCAAACATTTTATACATTTTAATTAGTTAATAAAACAATAGGCAGTATTCTACGATAAATGTTTCATATAGTAGTACATTACGTCATTGTCATGTGACCACGTGTTAAATTCTGCCAGTTCTGTTCATTTAACATGTTGGAAATTAAAATGGTGAATTTTGCATTTTCAACCGAATTTGCATTTTCAATAGAACATTAGTCATTTATATGATACTTTATATAGACATTTGTTTATTCTATTTAACTCTATACTTTATATTTAACCAGTTCATTAGGAATCTATGTCGCACAGAGAGTCTCACGCTGAGCGTTTAACGTGTGTCTCACAATCACAAACTCGTCAGTTTCGGTCACTAGACAGAGGTAGTTGACTAATACCTTAGATGGTTGCATTCACGCTTACTCTATCTAAGATACTTTATTTAGTCCCCATAGATCTGTATACACTTGAATTAAAGCAACACTATCTCTGGTCAGAGGTCATGACCACTTTTACAGATATTAACCAATGAATATTACTTCTCTGATAGTAGCTTTGGTTTGGTCATGCCATGATCTCCCACGTACACTTGCTAGAGTAACATTACATTGAAAAGAGGTAAGACTCACCCATTTAGGTTGGTCAAGCAGCAGTTTGCTGTCCTAAACGGAAATTCCCTTTTTAGCATTTACAGTCTAAGTACACTTGAACTAGTGCCAAGTATTAGCCGGAGTTCTAAAATCAGAGTTGGTGTGCCCTATGCTCCACTCAAAACTGGACTTTAGGACCATTACTAAGCTGACGCAGATTTGCGGTAACATCAGCCTTCACTCAATCTACTTGAGAAAATAATTTCGAATAAATAAGTCAGAATAAATTCAAATGTAACAATTTATTATTAGTCAGGTAAATGTATCATGCCAATTAAATAATCCATTCAAAGATAATCAATACAAAACATCAAATGCTCTGGAATGAAGAGTAAAAGATGCATACCTGACATTAAAAAAAAATACATAATGCTGAGTTTCTGAGGACATTCAGCATTACGAGCTGATCTGACTACAAATGGCGCCCTGAGCCTCCTGCAACATCTCCTTAAATACCAGACCAAGACAGAAGTCTTCTTCAGATTGAGACGTCAGCTAACAATGGGAATAAACAATAATCAAATCTCCAGAGTTTACACCTTTTGAGTACAGAAAGTAATTTGCATGAAAGACCCACCCTCTCTGTAAGCAAGATATCTCTAAAATATTAAAAAACTCTATTGCCTTTGTGGTAGACCTTTGTACCAGTCACACTGAGACATTTCAAATGATACCAAACATGTATAGTTACTTATTGTAACATTGCATAGACTTTGAGTGAGTTTTAGGTGAGGGAGAGAAGAGGGGGAACAGAGGGTGATGAGGAGACTGTAAGGGTGTGGTGCGTCTCGCATGGTGTTGCTACTTATGCAAGAGAGTGTTCAAATGTTAATTCTCAGGAGAGTCCTTTGTTTCCTCGAGGAGTAGTCGTTTCTCAGTCCAGACTTTCTGGCATCCGCCTGGGAATAATAATATGACATTTTTCTTGAGCACCAAATCAGCTTATTAGAATGATTTCAGAAGGATCATGTGACACTGAAGACTAGAAAATTCAGCTTTACCATCACAGCAATAAATTACATTTTTAAATTGTATTGTGATATATATTAAAAAAACACAATTGTAATGATATTTCCCGAATGACCTGTTTTTACAGTATTTTCATTGATCAAATAAATGGAGCCTTGGTGGTGAGCAAAAACATTATACAACCTTACCGTTTTCAAACTTTTGAACGATAGTGTAGTAGGTCGCCCATCGTATTTTACACAGTAAGCATACTATAAATAAACTGCTGAAATAGTAAAGTAGTGTGCTATGCCACATGTAGGCACCTCACTCACATTAAAGAATGCTGTGACGGAGAGCCTGAGGGGGACGGAGTGAGCGCTCTCACCACTGAGGAAAGGACCCGCTGGGCAAAGGTAAAGCCACCAGAACCAATCACAGTACAGTAGACAAATGAACTACACCTGGCATTCTTCAGCCGAGTTCCATTAACAGTTTCTAAATCTCTGCTGAAATCTACAAGTAGATCCCAGGCTTATCATTATTTCCCTTGTCTGTCTCTTCAGGCTCGGGAGTATCTGATCTCCATTGATCCCGTGAATAAGACCATACTAGAAACCATTCAGAGTTCTTTATTTGTGCTGGCACTAGATGATGCCAAGCCCTATGCCACCCCTGAAAACTACACACAGGTTGAGCACAATACATACATAAATGTCACTCAGATTTTGTATTTGTTCCGGGTATGGAATTATGATTTCTCTCTCTCTTTTATGATAGTTCACCCAGCTGGCATTAACTGGTGACCCCACGATCCGCTGGGGTGATAAATCGTACAATCTGATCTGCTTCTCTAATGGGACCTTCGCTTCTAACTGTGATGTAAATACAATCATTGATTATGGCAGTATTTTTATAGTTTATGTATATTTTTACATACACTATTGTTCAAAAGTTTTGGATCAGTAAGATTTTTTTTTTGAGAGAAATGAATACTTTTATTTAGCAAGGATGCATTAAATAGAGCAAAAGTGTCCGTAAAGACTTTTACATTGTTACAAAAATATCTATTTCAAATAAATGCTGATCAAAGAATACTGACTCGGATATGTAAAGCAGCTAATTATATGATACTAATAATAAATTATTTCTGAAGGATCATGTAACACTGAAGACTGGAGAAATGATGCTGAAAATCAGCTTTAGCATCACATGAATAAATTACATTTTATTTTAAATTGTAATAATATTTCACTATATTACTGTGTTTTTTTATCAAATAAAGGCAGTCTTGGTGAGCATAAGAGACTTTCAAAATCATTTAAAAAATCTTGCTGACCCTAAAAAGTGGTGTATTTTGATTAATATGATCAGAAAACACGTACTTTTCTAATATTTTTTTTTGTTGGAATAAAGCCTTAATGTTACCAGTAATCAGATTATTGCAGTACATGTCCATGTTTATCACATGTCTATGATATAAATACATTATTTGAATACTAATCACATATTTTTGTATTTGTTTAAAGCATGCGCCATATGATGCCATGGTTTTGGTGTCTAATGGATACTACGTAGATCAACAACTGAGGGCCTGTGGTGGAGTATGGAAGGTTGGACCACTTTTAGGTATATTTGTGTATATCCTTTTATGTGCATGACTGTCATGTTGAAGTCATCAACTGACTCCCAGGGTTCAGATGTTGTGCGTGAGATGCCTGTGCCAGAGGAGCTCATTTTCACCGTGGATGAACGGGTGAGGAGAGACATCGCCTTGGCTAAAGAACAGTACAGCAAAAGTGTAAGTAACACACACACACACACACACACGGTACTCTCATTGACTCCTACACACTATTAACCAATCATTGTTATACAATCACATAATGCATTGATGCAGACAAAATATACAGTTTTTAGTAAACATCATGAAACGCTCATCTCAATGTGCCTGCATCAACAGTGCAAAGACCTGCAGGTTGTCAGTTACGCCTTTACCTCCTTTGGAAAAGCAGCCATTAAGAAGAGGAAGCTTCACCCTGACACATTTGTACAGTTGGCTCTTCAGTTAGCATATTACAGGCTACACGGAAAGTAAGTGTGTTAGATTATTACGTGACCGAATAATCGAGACGTTCCAATCCTTGCTAAGCTTGGCATCTTTCTCTCTGTCACTCTCAGGCCTGGTAGTTGTTACGAGACGGCCACCACACGCCGTTTCTTCCATGGCCGCACAGAAACCATGAGGCCCTGCACTGTGGAGGCCCAGCACTGGTGCAGAACAATGTTGAACCCTACAGCCACTGTGAGTGCCCTGTGTGAAAGAAATACAGAGTTAGTTCAGCCCAAAATGAAAATCCGGCCATCGTTTACTCATCCTCATGTTGTTCCAAACCTGTATGACCCATCTTTTTCCTTACAGTGAAAGTAAAGGGACACTATAAAAGTATCATAAAAATATTTGTGAAAAATAAATAAAATAAAAATATTGTTAAAAAATAAGCTTTTTTTTAAGCTTGACAGCCCTCATCATCATTCAATTTAATTGTTTGGAAATAAGCAGCTCATACATTTTGCTAAATTTCTCCTTTTGTGTTTCACAGAGGAAACAAAGTCATATAGGTTTGGGATAACATATAAGAAATGTTATTTTCGGGGTTAACTGTGTATATAGGTTTCCTCTGGTATATTTGCTGTATTTCTTTTTTCATTTACAGAAACTAGTATATAATTCATAGATTAAAAACATAATAATTATAATTAAGATAAAAAATAAGTTTCAGAATTCCAGAAGTTTTAAAACCTGAATATTCTTTAGGGATCCCACTCTTCTCCAATAAATTACCAGCAACCAATAAAACTCGTTCAGTCTTTCATGATGGGTAACACTTTATTTCGATAGTGCACTTTAGACATTCTAGTAACTATAAGTAACTTTGCAACTACATGTCAACTGTCATTAGAGTATTAGTAGACTGTCTGCTTAATATCTGGGAACACTTTATTTTGATGCTCCCAACAGATATTCTACTGACTATAAGTTACTGCAAATACGTCAACTTGTTCTACAAACACGAACCCTAACCTAACAGTTTACTACAGTCTACTGATACTCTAATGAGAGTTAGTTGACATGTCGTAGTAGAGTTATGTAAGGTTAATAGAATGGAAATTAAATTTCACCTCATGATTTACTGGATAAGGATTTAAAAAAAAAAATTGTACTCAATTTCTACCTGATTTTTTCCTACATAAATTTTAGTACTTTGCTTAAGTAGAAAAAATTATATTTTTTAAAATTCCAATGTCGTTTTGAGATTTGATTAATTTAAATGACTTTTTCAGGTCTAGAAATCATACTTTTAGAATTAGGATACCTCATACACTCACCTAAAGGATTATTAGGAACACCTGATCAATTTCTCATTAATGCAATTATCTAATCAACCAATCACAAGGCAGTTGATTCAATGCATTTAGGGGTGTGGTCCTGGTCAAGACAATCTCCTGAACGCCAAACTGAATGTCAGAATGGGAAAGAAAGGTGATTTAAGCAATTTTGAGCGTGGCATGGTTGTTGGTGCCAGACGGGCCGGTCTGAGTATTTCACAATCTGCTCAGTTACTGGGATTTTCACGCACAACCATTTCTAGGGTTTACAAAGAATGGTGTGAAAAGGGAAAAACATCCAGTATGCGGCAGTCCTGTGGGCGAAAATGCCTTGTTGATGCTAGAGGTCAGAGGAGAATGGGCCAACTGATTCAAGCTGATAGAAGAGCAACTTTGACTGAAATAACCACTCGTTACAACCGAGGTATGCAGCAAAGCATTTGTGAAGCCACAACCTTGAGGCAGATGGGCTACAACAGCAGAAGACCCCACCGGGTACCACTCATCTCCAGTACAAATAGAAAAAAGAGGCTACAATTGGCAAGAGCTCACCAAAATTGGACAGTTGAAGACTGGAAAACTGTTGCCTGGTTTGATGAGTCTCGATTTCTGTTTAGACATTCAGATGGTAGAGTCAGAATTTGGCGTAAACAGAATGAGAACATGGATCCATCATGCCTTGTTACCACTGTGCAGGCTGGTGGTGGTGGTGTAATGGTGTGGGGGATGTTTTCTTGGCACACTTTAGGCCCCTTAGTGCCAATTGGGCATCGTTTAAATGCCACGGCCTACCTGAGCATTGTTTCTGACCATGTCCATCCCTTTATGGCCACTATGTACCCATCCTCTGATGGCTACTTCCAGCAGGATAATGCACCATGTCACAAAGCTCGAATCATTTCAAATTGGTTTCTTGAACATGACAATGAGTTCACTGTACTAAAATGGCCCCCACGGTCACCAGATCTCAACCCAATAGAGCATCTTTGGGATGTGGTGGAACGGGAGCTTCGTGCCCTGGATGTGCATCCCACAAATCTCCATCAACTGCAAGATGCTATCCTATCAATATGGGCCAACATTTCTAAAGAATGCTTTCAGCACCTTGTTGAATCAATGCCACGTAGAATTAAGGCCGTTCTGAAGGCGAAAGGGGGTCAAACACATTATTAGTATGGTGTTCCTAATAATCCTTTAGGTGAGTGTATATCCAGGTTTTCCAAGACTGTGGGAACCTTGGTCCGTGTGTAAAACATATTTGTTGAGGGGGTGAACACATTTTTAGCTTATTTTAATACTTGTTTTCTCTCATTTTAAATAATTTACCCCCTTGGAAGTGTGCGGAGGCCCCCTAGTGGGCCCTGGCCCCTTGAATGAGAACCACTGAATTCTAGACATTTAAATCCTTTCAGTTTGTTTTGATCCCTTTTTTGTGGTCTTTTTAATGCAGACTGAAGAGAAAAGACAAGCTTTAAATAAAGCCTTCAGCAAACACAACAAACTGATGGGAGAGGCACAGGATGGAAAAGGTTTGTGTGTTAGTGTTATTATATTTACATTGGGTAATAGATAATATATGGCAGGGACAAATGTTTGAATGATCTTTGCACATTTCAGGCTTTGACAGACACCTCCTGGGCTTGTACCTGATTGCTAAAGAGGAGGGTCTTCCTGTGCCTGAACTCTACTCAGATCCACTCTACTCTAAAAGGTTTGGCCCAACACTCTCATTCCAATGGTTCATTTTCAGTGTATTGATTTATTTCTATTGGAGTATAATGTAAAATTCTCTGTTTTACAGTGGAGGAGGGGGGAGTTTTGTGCTTTCTACTAGTCTAGTGGGCTATACTACTGTACTGGGAGCAGTTGCACCCATGGTTCCCCACGGTTATGGGTTTTTCTACCGCATCCGTGATGACAGGTCGGTTCATATCAGTTATTGTCATTTTTTTTATTCATTATTTAATATATTATCATTTCTATTAAGAAATTGTATTATTATTTTTATATTATATAAATGTTGTTGTTGTTGTTGTTGTTGTTGTTTTGTCATATTATAGATTTAATTAAAGTCCATATGCTTCTCGTCCTATTGTAGAATTGTTGCATCCTGCACCGCTTGGAAGTCTAGTCCAGAGACAGATGCTGAAACCCTGTTTCAGAACCTCTGCACCTCTTTCCATGACATCATGCACGTCACTACTCTGTCCCAACTGTAAAGTAGAGCATTCTGGGAAGTATAGTCTAACCTCACTTTCTTTAGTTATGCCACTGGACAGGAAGCAAAGCTCTGCAGGGCTGAGATGATCTCATGCATGACTTTCCCTTTAGACTAATCTTAATGTAAAGGGTTTTCAAATGCTTCCTTTTTTCGGTCATATTCAGAATTTATACTGTAGAGACTTGAAAACAAATGTGATCTTTATTCCAGGAAGTTACTAGACATTAAGATGTTGATTTTCAGAAATAACCTGGAATAGTTTTAGTACAGCAAGTGCTTTAAACTCTCACGTGCCTTCAGTTAGTCATCTCTGAATTACTTAAATCAGGAAATCCTCCTCTGAGGTGCTGCATGACTTCTAACTGACCGTTTATGCTACATTAGCAATATTACTTCCTGTTAATTGTCGACATGTGAAACTGTAGAATGTCACAGGATGCTTATGCGTCTTAAAGGGATAGTTCACCCAAAAATGAATATCCTGTCATCATTTACTCACCCTCAAGTTGTTCCCTTTCACCTGTTAAACACAAAACAATATATATTGAAGAATGCTGTTAATCAAATAGCTGACATGTAGCCATAGTGATTTTTTTTCCATACTATGGAAGTCAATGGCTACCGTCAACTGTTTGGTGACAGATGAAAGAAACTCATACAGGTTTGGAACAACATGAGGGTAAATTGAAGAGTAAATGATGACACAATTTTCATTTTTGGGCCCTGCACTGCACTTCCCTTTAAAGGGTTAGTTCACCCAAAAATGAAAATTCTGTCAGTAATTACTCACCCTCATGTTGTTCCAACCCGTAAGACTTTCGTTCATCTTCGAAACACAAATTAAGATATTTTTGATTAAATCTGAGAGCTGTCTCACTTCTCCATAGAAACTCCTCTAATTGAAACTTGCCGGCCCACAAAGTTAGTAAAGAAGACAATGTTTAAAATAGTCCAAGTGATTACAGTGGCTCAACCTTAAGTTTATCAAGTGATGAGAATACTTTTTGTATTACATAGAAGAATTACATAGAAGCCTATGGAGGAGTGATCCAGCTCTCAGATTTAATAAAAAATATCTTCATTTGTGTTCCGAAGATGAATGAAAGTTTTACGGGGTTGGAACAACATGAGGGTGAGTAATTACTGACAGAATTTTCATTTTTGAGTGAACTAACCCTTTAAGTCCACTATATAGAGACTTTAACACAATGCAGTTTGATTTTTAAGCTGATCTTTATTCTCTAGTGACTCATAGGCAATAAACAGCCCTCAAGTGTGGAACTTGATCCTGACCTCGTATTCACCTCTTACATGCACAATAGATATACGGGTTGATTTCATATTTTCTATGCACAATCAATGCAACGGCACAAATATAATTCCTCTTTACATTTCTTAATTTTAAGATTTTCTTAATTATCATGTGGCTTTTCAAACTTCAAGGCTAATTAGATATAAATTATTTTTTTCATATTGAAGATATACATGCTGATGTAAAAATGTTTTACCGTTTGTAAAAAAATGTAGATTTGATTAAGAAACACTGAATAAATGTCCCTGAAAGTTGTCATTTCAGTTGGTTCAGATATTACAGGCTTTTTCCTTTCCACCTAAACCTTTTCCACTTGTTATTTTAAATTACACATTTTGTCATGCATGCATGTAAATTTGAATGTGAATTGCTCAAAAGTTTACCAAGAACACAGGTTGGCTTGTCACTCATTGCATACTCAATTACATGCAAAGATATTGCAAACATTACCACTGATTAAGTATTCACAAGGTGTGAAAATCTGTATTTGTGTATGAATTTTAGTTGACCAAACTATCTTTATCACTCATGGCCTTAAACATGCCTGGTTGTTTTCAATTCTTACATTCTTGAGACTGACGTCTCTGATATGTGCATTGATTGTAAATATTTTAGTTTCAATTGTAGTGGTTACAGCTCTCTAATTGCTTGTTTAAGCATAAAGTTATTTTGTGTAAATAATTATGATAGTCTTTTTGTCCTCATTTCCTAAGAGTCTCAGTGTGAAAGCACATTGTTTTCTGGCAGGTCATTGACTCCAGCTGTGAACTTTGCTTCATATTTGTATGCAGCAAATCTTCAAACCAGTGTCTTGGTGAAGATTTTTAATTTTATGGAAAGACAAGTGAATTATTAAACCCTAAATTATCAAAATCTAGCTTGGCATATGGAATCCTTTCACTATGGCATTAAACCAGCGGTGAATGTGATTTAGATTTATACAACTTAGCATGACATGATTATTCACTGTAACTGTTTCTAAAAGCATGTTTTGTTCTTATTGCGTGAACAATTCATCCATACATACGTTTCATATTTTAAACTTTTTTGACCTTGTAATCAAAACGATGTAACTGGATCTTCCAGTGAAGCGACATTTGATGTATTCTCCCGTGATTTATAAAAGATACAGAAGAAACATACAGAAATGTGCAGAAGAAAAGATCTGCTGCAACTTGTTTCATTGTCATTTACCCAAAAAAAATATATAAAAAAAAATATATATAAACTTTTTTTGTCCTATAAGTAGACATAAACAAACTACGATGGAAAGATATTTACCGAATAAATCACTTGATGCACAATTAAAAAAAATGAACTGAAATTTAGAATGAAAGTCTACGGTCTATTTTTATGAGTCTCGACGTAGAATATGAAATAATGAGGTTAATGAAAAATTAAAACTTTATTCACATTTTTTTTTACACATGTGCTTGGAAAACAATGCCATAACAGGACAAAATAAAACAGTCTTATGTTAGTCTGATAAATTTTCAGGCACAACACACATAAATATATAAGGCAGTCAATCTTCATAATAGAAACTCTTTGGTCATCTTGTCACATGAAGAACAGCTGTCTTCACTAATGAGAAATCAAGGCATTGTTTTTGAAAATACAAATGATTTATGTTATGTACTGTATATATAAGTTACTGTACATCATTTTGTAAAAACAATCAATTTTTTTATGTTCTGCCCTCAACAGTTTTTGTTGCATAAACTGTGCGTACAGTGTGAGACCAGTAAATGAGAGGATGGTAGTGCTTGGTAGGGTTAATACTACGGTATTTTTTTTGTTTAATACAATTAAATCAGCAACAAGAAAGTGCTGAGTTGGATAAATGTTATGGCCTGAAACCGAAAAGTACAACATGACAAGGCACTGACAGTTACACAAAACCACATCCTTATTAGTTTCCTGGCTTCCTGTAGTATATTGAAATGCCACGTAGATAAACCTAACAAATCAAATACAGGCCTGCAACCACAGGAGAGCGATTATAAGGAATGTTTTCTAAAATGTGCCTTTTCGGCTCCAGCTGCATGTACACTGCTGCTCTGCTCTTGCCCATCAGTGACCCATCTGAGAGGTGACGAGGGTGTAGTACGCCCCCTTCTGGTGGAGGAGCTGATGATGTGTCCCCTGCTCCACCACAACCCCATTTTGAACCACAGCTATACGGTCTGCGTTCTGGATGGTGGACAGCCGGTGGGCTACAATGATGCATGTGCGACCCTCCCGCGCCTTATCCAGAGCATCCTGGACTATCTACTCACATGACAGTGAGGGACACAAAGGGAAGGAAGCAAGCAAGAACATTATCTTCACTATTTTCAAGTGTGAATCTCAATTTTCCTGTAAATACAGGAACAGATTGAATACTGTCTGTATGAACAGGTGACCAAAGTCCATTCAATTCTCAAACTCATGATAGTTATTTATGGTTGTAACCATAGCGATATATAACACACTAAAGAATGAACCGTGATCGTACCTTCTCACTCTCAGTGTCCAGAGCAGATGTGGCTTCGTCCAACAGCAAGACTTTGGGGTTGCGGAGGATGGCCCTCGCTATAGCAATACGCTGCTTCTGCCCTCCTGACAGCTGTGTACCCTTGTCACCTGCCTGCGTTTGGTATTTCTGCAACCAAAAACAAATAAATAAACAATTCACACAATAAGATCTAGTTTATGACTGTAGACTTAAAAGACTTATAGTTGGTTATAAGATTAGAACATTTAGAGAGTTTATTGCATTTCCAATATGTGATATCTGCATCGAGGAATTTATAAAAATTCAAGAGATCCAAGATGGCGCCGGTGGTCATGGCATGCCGTCTACCTGCTTCGTTTGTTTTTGTTCTGTTCCTGTTGCACTCAATATGCATCTTCATTATTTATTTATGATCGGAATCAACTGCTAATGATCCAGACGACTGTGGATGCTGCTTTTAAAAATGATTTTGAGGGGTCTGATTTTATCCCTCCGTCCCTGCTGGAGAAAATCCCTTTGCACCAGTGCCGCACCTCCCCCGGTGCTCTTCGAAGACGCTGCTGGAGAAAGCGAGGAAAACGCGGCGGTGTTATTGTAAAACTGAAATGGGCCATGGATGGCAGAGAATTTAGTGCTACACTTCGCCCAGATTCAACGCACGTGGATAGGAGAGTTGTAAACCGAATACTATGTCGGCGTTTTGCGGCTGGCATGAGTGGCTGGATTCACCCGATTGTTCCTGATGGTCCGGCCTTTGCGAGACTAACGGGATGGTCACGAGTCTGTTCGAGAGGCATTGAGCTGCAAAATCTTCATCCCGTTCGCTGCGAGCGGCAAATGATCAAAGAAAAAGCCACAGTGCAGATGGCCTTGCTCAACGTTCGTTCCGTGGGAAACAAAACTTTCATGCTCAATGACTTTATTATGAACAATATAATATAAAAACAATATAAAACTTCCTTTTTCTGTCGGAAACTTGGATAAAGGTAGGAGATCTCACTCCGATGGCTGAACTTTTACCACTCGGTTACTCTTATTATAATTCCCCTCGGCTAACTGGTCGCGGTGGGGGCCTTATGTCTATTTTTAAAGATGAAATCAGATGCCGGACTATCTCAACCGAACTTTACAATAGTTTTGAGTAACAAACGTTTCAGATAATGCTTCCCAGCGGGCACCATGATATCAATTTGACGTCAAAAGTTGGTCAAGACTTGATCAAGATATTGTATATCATTTTAAGGTCAGTTTGAAAAGAAAATGTCTTCCAGTGCTAATTAGATGAAAAGAGAAAGTTAATACCCACACTGAAATTGGTTTATGTATATGCAGGTCAATATGTTTGACATTCAGTTTACATCAAATCAATGTCAAGGATTGGGTTTGACGTCAATTTGATTTGCATATTTGACCTGTTCCTTGACGTTGATTTTGACATCAATTTGATGTCTTTTCAACATCAATTGCCCACTGGGTTACAGGTCCTGTGTTGGTGGCTCTTGTATATCGTCCTCCAAAGCCAAATAAGGACTTTGTGAATGAAGTTTCTGATTTTGTGAGTAACCTGATTACAAAATTCGACAGTTTTCTAATTATTGGGGATTTTAATGTACATTTTTGCTGTGGGCAGGACATGGTCTCCAGAGAGTTTGTAAATATGATTGACTCTTATGATTTGACACAGTGGGTTAAAGGGCCAACTCATAAGTTGGGCCATACGTTAGATTTGGTTTTATCTTTTAACCTACACATTCAGGACATTATGATTGACGAAGTTGTGTTTTCTGACCATAAACCAGTGTTCTTCAATGTATGTTCTTACAAGAACGTGGAAAAGTCACTGCCAGAAAAAACATGGATTCGGAAATTCAATTCCTCTACTAATGCTGAATTCTCTATTCTGTATAAAGACTATGGTGAATCTATTTTATCTGAAATATCTTTGAAGAACTTAAGTGTTGATGAGTTTTTGGAAAGGTTTAACTCAGTTTGTGCAGATATTCTGGACAATGTTGCTCCTCTTAGAGCTAAAAGGGGTAAAATTATACATTTGCCATGGGTAAATGAACCCCCACGGGCACTTAGACAACATGCTCGACAAGCTGAGAGGAGGTGTAAAAAACATAAATTGCAGGTCCATTACGAGATTTTTAGAGAAACGCTACAATCATTTCAGAAGGCCTCTAGAGATGCTAAACACAAGTATTACTCAGATGTTATCACTCACATTTGAATGAACCTAAAATTTTATTTGAGATCAAATTCAGTTATTAATCCCAGGCAATCTAGGTATCCAGATCCTTTAATCTTAAATTGTGAAGATTTCTTGAAATGTTTTAATGATAAAATTGTTGGCTTACACTCTACAATACAAAAAGTACAGATGACTCAGATTTTTGACCTGGCTGTGCCTTGTAGCACGGAATGGAGTGAATTCCATCTTATTAACCTTCCAGCTTTGGTGGATATTGTTGTACATCTCAAGCCTTCTTCATCTAAAAATGATGTCATGTCACCTCGTTTTTTCAAGGAGATTTTTGCTAGTGTAGGAACCACAGTGCTGAACCTTATTAACAAGTGCCTCAGTCAGGGCACTTGCCCAGCAGATTTTAAGTATGCTACAGTTCGTCCATTATTAAAGAGGCCTAATTTGGCAATAGAGGATCCTAATAATTTTAGACCGATCTCAAAACTTCCTTTTTTACCCAAGGTTTTAGAAAAATTGATATTCAAGCAGCTACAAGCACACATGACAGCAAATTCAATTAGTGAGCCCTTCCAGTTGGGCTTTAAGTCCTGCCATAGCACCGAGACAGTGTTGGTCAAAGTGCTAAATGACATCTTTGTCTCGCTTGATAATGGTGAAAGTGTTATTTTAATTATGCTTGACCTTAGTGCAGCGTTTGATATGGTGGACCATGAGATTTTAATCAATCGCTTAGAATATTGGATTGGCCTAAAAGGTATTGTTCTCAAATGCTTTAAATCGTATCTTACCGACAGATTATTCTCTGTTAGCTTTGGAGGCTGTGATTCTTTGAGATGACCTCTTCCTTGGGGAGTCCCACAGGGATCGATTCTTGCCCCAGTTCTTTTTTCCCTTTATATGCTACCTTTGGGGGCAATCTTTCGGAAACATAGTGTCATTCCACTGCTACGCTGATGATACGCAGATTTATATGCCCCTGAGAGAATTAAATTCAAACTCACTTGATACTTTATTAGCATGCTTACATGATGTTAAGGAGTGGATGTCGGCAAACTTTTTGAAGCTTAATGAAAATAAAACTGAGGTCATCGTGTTTGGCCCTAAAAAACATGACGTGCTGAAGTGCTTGAATACAACTTCTTTGAACGGTTTTGTTAAATCTAGTGTAAAAAATTTGGGATTTGTTCTGGATAGTGATCTAAAATTGGACAGGCAAATTAGCTCTGTGGTGCGATCTTGTTTTCTAAGCTTACGTCTGTTAGATAAGACTAAACCATTTCTATCTATTTTAGATTTTGAGAAAGCTATTACGTCCATGGTCTTTGCTAGAATGGATTATTGTAATTCCCTTTTTTATGGTGTTGATGCCGGAGCAATTGTGCGTTTACAGAAAATCCAAAATGCTGCAGCTAAAATGATAAAGTCGGCAAAGAAATATGAGTCTGTGACTCCACTATTAATATCACTAAAGTGGTTGGTTGCCAGTAAGATGTAGAATTATCTATAAGATCCTCATGCTAGTTTTTAAGGCCGTGCACAAATTAGCTCCAGTGTATATCCAGCCTGGTGGAAATGTACACCCATTCTAGATCCTTGAGATCTGAAAATAAACAGTTGCTTCGTACCACCAGGACTAAATATAAGTTTAGGGGTGATAGAGCTTTTTCTCGAGCAGGACCAAAACTATGGAATGACCTCCCTCAGTCGATTAGATCTGCCAAAACACTATCCATGTTCAAAGTTATGCTAAAACAATATCTTTTTTTAACTCTAATGGAGAGCTATCTTAACTGGGTTACTGTCTATGTGTCTGGTTTTTATGTGATATGCTTATTTATTGCTATTATTCTGTGTTTTGTTGTTTTTTTATTGTGAAGCACTTTGGGCAACACCAGTTGTATTAAATTGTGCTATATAAATTAATAAACAAACAAACATATTCGGTAAATGTGTTTCCATTGTAGTTTACGTGCATGTCTTATAGGATAAACATTTTTTTAGAATGCACATCTTGCTGTTTTCATCCAGCGGTTTTTATATCCCAAAATTTGCATAAAAATAGGTGGATGGAAACAGCTCATTGTTCAAAAGTTTGGGATCTGCATAATTTTTTTATATTTTATTCATTTATTTTATCAAAAATACAGAAAAAGATTATTGTGAAATATTATTACAATTTAAAACATTTTTTTCTATTTTAATATATTTTAAAACCTAATTCCTGTGATGGCAAAGCTGAATTTTCAGTATTATCAGATAGCATACATATCCGGGCCTCATCTGGGCCAACTATGGCATATATGGCTCAGTTCTGGCAGCGGCATATGGGCCGTATCTGGCCCACAAACAGCAAGCCACACCTCACCCTAAAACCGGCTTGATGTGTGTGGGCCAAATATGGCCCATATGACCTTTGCTGCTGCCAGAACTGAGCCATATGTGCCATAGTTGGCCCAGATGAGGCCTGGATATGTATGCTATTGCCACACACACACTCAGGTTGAGTCATCGCTGTCATTCCATGTGGTATGTGGTCCAGAAGAATGAGGGAGATGTGGGCCTCAACTGGGCCAGATGTCATTTGCTATCTGGAGCAATGTTGAAATGGTTGTTATGCTTAATACTTTTGTGGAATTCATGATACATTTTTTTCACAGGATTCTTTAATTATTAGAAAGTTAAAAAGAAAAGCATTTATATATATATATGTATATATATTCTGTGTTTTTTGTACCTGTGGCAGCCCCTCTATGAAGGAGTGTATGTTAGCAGCCTTAGCGGCCTGTTCAATCTCCTCGTGGCTGACTTTTCTGTTGTTGTCTCCGTATGCGATGTTCTCTGCCAGGCTGCAGTCAAACAGCACAGGCTCCTGGGAAACAATGCCAATTTGAGAGCGCAGCCAGTGGATGTTCAGCTGCTTGGTGTCATTGTCATCCAGCATCTGTTAACAAAGGGTAACTGTAATTAGTTTGGGCAAATAAATATGATTTATTACTGGTATAATACATTTGATTATTGACTTGATTATATCATTGGATTTGTTACAATCTATCATGCTTTTTGACTTAATGGTCTATTTATTTTGCTATAATATTTATTTTATCTTTTTTTTTAAATGTAGTTATGTTCACATTTATTATAAAAATGCAGTGTGGTCACATTTCTTTTTGACTACCTTGGAATGTGGTTTGATCGATTGGATCACAAAAAATTACACTTTTATGCGCTGTCCACTTGTGATTGAATCACCTGAAACATTGTTAATAGCATGTAAACAGGTCTGTGTTATATGACAGTCATAAGGACCTGAAGTATGCAGGTGAAAGAGAACCATCCTTTGATGCGCGTCTGGGTTTCCTTTTTCTGGCCTGCCGTATTGGTAATAAGTTACCTTATCATTGACCTTGAGAGAGGTAATACGATTTTGACTTTTGTGTATTTAGTGTGAGTGTACTGTATAACAGTGTATGTGCATGAGTGACATTTCGCTGAGCTGGATCAGTGATTGGAGACCGTTAAGCTCCATTGAGGTACCTAGGAAAAGAGTGGCCTTTGAGCTACTTGTCCGTCTGTGTTTTCACCTACCACTTTGCCTTGCTGAGGGTCATAAAATCTCTCTAGTAGCTGGATGGTGGTGCTCTTGCCACAGCCACTGCTGCCCACCAGGGCCAGAGTTTGCCCCTTCTTCACCCGGAGCCTGAGCCCCTGTAGCACTGGTACATCCGGCCGGGCCGGGTAGTTAAAACGCACATCTTCAAAACCCACATTCCCTTCAAATTTATCCTGCAGAAATCACAGGAAACAGCCACATTAGTGCACACGTGTATATACTAGTCTTGACATGACAAAGGATATTTACGGTGGGCAGAGTCCAGCTCTGTCTGAGTGCTTATCAGATTAGGATGGAGCTGCAGAAGCGATAAATGATTAATTTCCAGGACTGATGCCTGGGACAGTTAATCATGACCGGCTTCTAGGAACTTGAAGGTAACACTCACTATAGTTTAAAACACTTTTTATCTCTTGTTGGGAATACTGTATATCCTGGTGTTCATATGTATGTACGAAAGGAATACCGGCTTGTCTCCATTCTCTGAGGCGTTGTCAATGGCTGGGACTCTGTTGATGAGCATCAGTACATGAGAAGCAGACATCTTGGCCTTGGCGTAGTTTGGAGTGAAAGAGTTTGCCTCTCCAACAGCCATTGCTCCATACACAACAGCTGAGATCACACTGAGAGACAGAAACAGATATATTACCCATGGTTATTATCGTTAACTAAAACAATTTTAAAAACATTTTTCGGAAAAAAATAAATGTTAACTGAAATAAAATAAAATATATATTTAAAAAATATTTTATTTCAGCTATTTGCCAAGACAACATTTTCTTTTAGTTTTAACTTGAAATACCAAATAACTAAAACTAATAAATAAAAACTATATAGACGTATTTAAAACAACAACAACAAAACGACTAAAACATCCAGGATTTGGACAATGAAACTGAAACACTGGCCAATAGTGTTGGAGGTTTCACGCATCAGTAATGTACTCCGAGCAGAGAGTGAAAGTTGAATTAGCAGAGTGTGTCTGTACATATAATATGTACAGAGCCTGTACAGAAATACTAAAATCCACAAAACATAATGGGAGACATATCAGAGTTCAAAAGAGGACAAATTGTTTGTGTGCGTCTCGCTGGCTCATCTGTGACCAGGACAGCAAGTTTTTGTGGTGTGTCGGGAGCTACGGTATCCAAGGTAGTAACTGTCGACTCAAGAGGAAAATGTCCAGGTACTAACCAGGATTGTATAAAAAAAAACATAAAACCACTGCTGCCCAACTCATTGAAGGATTAAATCTGCACCTTGGCTCTCCTGTTTTCACCAAAACTGTTCGTCGGGAGCTCAACAGAGTCAATATTCATGGTCGGGCTGCTATAGTCAAACCTTTGGTCACTCGTGCCAATGTGAAATGTCGGTTTCATTAGTGCCAACAGTGCAAATCTTGGGCTGTGGAGAATGTGAGACATGTTCTCTGATGAGTCCACCTTCACTGTCTTTTCCACATTATCTGTAGAATTTACAGTGTGGAGAAGCCCCAAAGCGGTTGCTGCCGAGAGTGAAGCATGGGGGTGGTTCAGTGGATTAGTGATGGTTTGGGCTGCAATATCATGGCATTCCCTATACTGTGCTTAATGCACACATCACTGCCAAGGACTACCGAACCATTCTGGAGGACCATGTGCACCTAATGGTTTAGACATTGTACCCTAAAGGGGGTGACATGTATCAGCACGATAAGGCACCAATACACACAGCAAGACTTGTGACAGCAATAAAGCTTACTAAAATAAAGAAAAATACAAATTACAGTATTGAGTTAATGAAAATACTGATGTTTTCCCAACTCATTATTCCAGTTATTATCAGTCCGATTACATTGCATATATGATGCATAAAACCCTCGGGCTATATGTGTAGCCCATTTCATCATCTTTATTATTTCTCTTAAAGCTGCAGTAGGGAGTCTTGAGAAAACGTACTCGGTTACTAACGTAACCTCTGTTCTCTCTAGAGAGGGAACGAGTACTGCGTAATAGCTTACGCTATGGGGGAAAACCTCTTTTCCTCGAGATATTGAAGCCAAAAATTATCCTTAATTTTTTATTAATGTAAAACGCTTTGCAGCAGCAAGCAGACATAGGCGAAACAGCTCGCGCGCCTATTGGCTGCTCTTGCGGCAAATGCAGCAGCCTATCGAGAGAGGCGTTGCGTGACACATATCCAATGGGGGCATTTCGCGCCCATTTCGTCACGTCCCGCCAGAAAAGGCGTGGTCTCGCCTTATAAATATAGCTCGAAAAGGCTGGTACACTGGTTTTCATCGCCAAAGCGAACCAGCACTGTTGTATGCACGGCAAGATACGCAGTACTCGTTCCCTCTCTAGAGAGAACAGAGGTTACGTTAGTAACCGAGTACGTTCTCTTACGAGAGTATCTCTCGTACTGCGTAATAGCTTACGCTATGGGGAACACAATGCAACACGCCGTGCGTACAGGGATCCGACACCAAAGTCCCCGGGGGCCGAAGCCCAGGGGGCCCATATAGGGCATAATCACCATAAACTCACATAGAGTGGGGGAAGAGAGGCTGAAAGCGTCATTCCTAATAAGATAGCACCCCGAGGGGCTAATCATGTGACAATTAAACGCGCAGCCAGGGTGAAAACTTTCAGCCTGATCTGGGTGGCCATACATGTGTCAATACTCATGGGGCTGAAGTAAACTCAGTATCTAGGCCGCACAGCGGGGCAGATAGCACTGAAATCTATATCGCCAAAAGCTTAGCCTGCAAGGCGGGTACCTCCAGGTTATAGTACTTTATAAATGTAGACGGCGAGGCCCAGCCCGCGGCCGTACAGATATCCTGCAGGGAAACCCCGCTGGACCATGCCCACGAAGAGGCCACGCCTCTCGTGGAGTGCGCTCTGACACCCAAGGGGCACTGCAGGCCCTTTGCCGCGTAAGCGAGCGTAATGGCATCCACTATCCATCTGGATAGGCTCTGCTTTGAGGCGGCGAGTCCCTTGGAACGCCCGCCAAACAAAACGAAAAGCTGCTCAGTCTGTCTGAAACCAGACGAGCGCAACACATAAGCCCTTAACGCCCTGACAGGGCAAAGGAGACTCGCGTCTTTCTCCTCATTGAGAACCGGAAGGGCAGACAGGGAAATTACCTGGGCCCTAAACGGTGTATTGAGGGATTTTGGCACATACCCGTGCTTTGGTTTGAGAATGACTTTCGAGTCATTAGGCCCAAACTCCATACATGAAGCGCTTACTGAAAGCGCCTGTAAGTCCCCTATGCGCTTCACTGAAGCGAGAGCCGTGAGAAACACTGTTTTGAACGACAGGTGTTTCATGTCCGACCGTTGGATTGGCTCGAACGGGGCGCCTTTCATGGCCTCCAGGACCGTGGAAAGGTCCCACGCCGGGACTGAAGGGGGCCTGGGAGGGTTTAGCCTCCGAGCTCCCCTAAGGAAACGCACGACTAAGTCGTTCTTCCCCAGCGGCTGGCCAGGCACCTGTTTTGCAAACGTTGCTATGGCCGCCACGTATACTTTGAGCGTGCATGGGGTCCTGCCCCTATCCAGTAGCTCTTGAAGGAAGGAAAGCACTTCCGAAACCCCGCAGTCCACCGGTGAAAAGCCCTGGGCTTGACACCACGCAGAGAACACCGACCATTTCGAGGAATAGAGCCGCCTGGTAGACGGTGCTCTAGCCTGCGCGATCGTGTTTAACACTCCCTCTGGGAGGTTAGCGGGTACCCGTTGATGGCCCATGCGTGCAGGGACCACAGCTCCGGGCGAGGATGCCAGATCGAGCCCCCCGCCTGAGAGAGGAGGTCTTTCCTCAACGGTACAGGCCATGGGGCAGTGCTGGTCAACTGCATCAGGACAGGGAACCACGTCTGGTTCGCCCAGAGCGGAGCTATGAGCAGCACTGGGCATCCGTTTTCCCTGATTCGTTCCAGCACTTGAGGCAGGAGCGAGACAGGAGGAAAAGCATATAGGGGACAGCGGGGCCAGACATGAGCCAGCGCATCCTTGCTTTTCGAGAAAAACTTCGGGCAATGAGCATTTTCGTGGGACGCGAATAGGTCCACCTTCGCTCTGCCGAACGTTCTCCACAGCAGCTGGACCGTCTGCGGGTGCAGCGACCATTCTCCTGCTGGGACATTGTTCCTGGACAGTCTGTCTGGTCCCACATTCAGGTGACCAGGCACGTGCGCTGCTCTTAGTGAGAGCAGGTTGTGCTGAGCCCAGACCAGGAGGCGTTCCGTCAGCCTGTGAAGGTTTCGCGACCTGACGCCGCCCTGGCGATTTATGTATGCCACCACTGACATATTGTCCGACCGGACCAAGACGTGGTGGCCAGTTACTTGGGGACCAAAGTGCCGTAGCGCTTTGTCGACTGCTATCATTTCCAAGCAGTTTATGTGAAGGAGCTTTTCCCGTTCTGACCACAGGCCAGCTAGCGGTCTGCCCTCGAGCAGCGCTCCCCACCCCGAGGTGGAGGCGTCCGTAGACACCACCCTCACACTCGAAGCGGTCCCCAGACTCACACCTGACTGATACCAGTCGGCTACTTTCCAAGGTTTCAGAGCTGAAACGCACTGCAAGTCGACCCTGAGGCGAAACAGACCCGCTGTCCATGCCCTGGGCGGAACCCGCGCTTTCAGCCACATCTGCAGTGGGCGCATGCGAAGCAGACCCAACTGGAGTACAGAGGCTGCTGAGGCCATCAGACCCAGCATTTTTTGAAACCTTTTGAGCGGAACTATCGAGCCGTGGCGGAAGGATTTCGCGACGTGCTGAATATTTTGTCCGCGCTCTGGTGACAGGCGTGCTGTCATGGACAGCGAGTCTAACACTGTTCCCAGAAAGGAAATTTTCTGACTGGGAGACAGTGAACTTTTCACCCAATTGACTGTGAGGCCCAGCCTCTCGAGGTGCTCGAGTAAGGCGGCCCTGTGTTCTATGAGCTCTGATCGTGATCGAGCTAGAATCAGCCAATCGTCCAAGTAGTTCAGGACTCGCATGCCCTGAAGCCTCAGGGGTGCGAGCGCTGCGTCCATGCACTTCGTGAATGTACGAGGTGCTAGAGACAGGCCGAACGGCAGGACTGTGTATTGATATGCCTGGCCCTCGAAAGCGAATCTCAAGAATCGCCTGTGATGGGACGCTATTTGTATTTGGAAATAGGCGTCTTTCAGATCTATTGACATAAACCAGTCCCCGTGGCGCACTTGCGCGAGGATTTTCCTGGTCGTAAGCATTCTGAACTGGCGCTTCACCAGCGCTCTGTTCAGCTGTCGCAGATCTAAAATGGGTCTGAGACCCCCATCTTTTTTCGGTACCAGAAAATATCTGCTGTATAGGCCCCCTTCGCTCTGAGCCTGAGATAAAGGTTCTATAGCCCCTTTGCTCAGTAGTTTCGCTATCTCGGCACGAAGTAGATGAGACACTTCGTTTTTCACCGTAGTTTCGACACGCGCCGTCTGACGGCGAGGGCGCCGAGCGAACTGTAGCAAATAGCCTCTCTTTATAGTGTTCAGCACCCATTCTGATACCCCGGGAAGCTTTGACCACGCATCTGCGTGAATAGCTAGAGGTAGAATGAAATCCGGGCTCTGGCCGCGGCGAAACGGCAGCTCGAGAGCCCGGGTATACTGGGAACACAACACCGTGTTTACAGCGTTCGAGGCGGGGGGCGCGTTGATCACAGCGGGCAGCCTGGCCGCGCTCAGCTTCTCTATGACATATTGTGCAGAGAAAGTGAGCGGGGCGGATCCCGTAGGATTCGGTGTGTTTATGAGAGACTGTGGGCGCGGGACTGCGGGCACATCTGCACTGAAAACACTGTCGGTTAGAGCCGACTGAATGTGTGTTGGTTTCGTTTTTACAGAAACCAAGGGACACGCAGCGTGTAGTGTAAGCGGGCATTGTGACATGGGCGCGTTCACTACGTTGCCTGCACAATCGACCTGAATCGATTTTATTTGTGCTAGCCCTGCACCGTGGCAGGCTGTGTCTGGGTGTGGGAATGGGCACTGGGGCGTGGGCATTCTTACGACACTCATAACACCATCGGCCGTGGCCGGAACACCAGAAAATGCACTCTTTATTTGATTTATCTGGGTAGCCGTAAAAACGGCTTTTGTGCGCAGGCAAGCGGGCTGAGACACCGGCTGGCTCACTGCGAAATACACTGGGACAGTCACAATGCTTGGAACTGAACGAGCGAGAAGTTTTGGTGGAAATCCGGCCGCAGCGGGATCTGAACACCGTCGCTTTCCTAGAGTGGCTAGGAAGGCTTCGAGGCCTCGGGCTTGATCTCAATCCTCGGCCGTTAGCCACAAGTGTCTCTCAGCCACGGTGAGAGAGGCCATATTCCGTCCCATGGCCTGTGCAGCGGCTTTAGCAGCGCGTAGAGCGAGGTCTGTAGCGCTTCTCAAGTCCGCCACGCAGATCGCTCCGGGTCCTTCCTCGTCCGGTTTAAGGAGAAGGTCGGCCTGGAAGATTTGTAATATAGCCATAGTGTGCAGCGCTGAAACTGCTTGCCCGGCGGCGGTGTAAGCGCGACCGTGCATGGCTGACGTCACACGGCAGGCTTTAGATGGGAGCGTTGTCTGAGCGCGCCGTCCAGCGGAGGGCGGGCAGAGATGAGACGCTACCGCAGGTTCCACGGGGGGAATGAAGAGGTACCCTCTGTCCTTCGCACCGTCCACCGTGGAGAATGCAGCAGAGGCAGAGGTACGCAGCCTGGCGGAGAAGGGGGCGTTCCACGACTTCGTCACTTCCTTGTGTAACTCAGGGAGGAAGGGCGCTGGTCTTGACTTTGACGGGGCTTCGTCTTTCCCGAGAAAGCGCCCGTCCAGTCTGTTGCGCGGCGGTTGCGCGGGCGCCTCCCAGTCGAGGCCGATGTTTTCCACGGCTTGAGAGAGCAGACGCATCAGCTCAGACTCAATGCCGGATCTCTTCCCAGTGGTTTGGCGGGAAACGCTAGCGGGGGGGAGGTCCACGGAGCTCGCCCAATCCTCGCTATCAGACGCCAGAAGAGAACACGCCTCGGTGGGTTCGTCGAACTCGTGGACGGATGCGGCGGCAGACGGCGGCCGTTGTCCGTCGGTGAGCAACTCGAGCGAAGCCGGCGAAGCTGGCGGGCGAACCGGCGAGCTTTGGCGGGCTGGAGAGAGCTCGGGAGCGCGCTGGGCACGGCGCTTCTTGCGGCACGGCGGGCTGTGGTGAAGGCTCGGAGAATGATGCCAGGCGAGTCCTCAGAGTCACCATGGGCAGAAGCTCGCAATGAGGGCATCCGCCGTCAGCGAGCGCGATAGCCGCGTGATCCTCACCCAGGCAGGACACACAGATGACATGACGGTCCCCGTCGCTGAGTGGGGCGCGGCACGAGCCACAGGATGGCATCTTTAAAAAGACGCAGCTCTTTTTGTGATGAGAAGTGCGTGAACACTCTCAGCAGAGTAATGAAAAGGATACTTAGAACGCCGGAAAGCGCAGCAGGTACGGCAGTTGAAGGCGGCGAGGCTAGCGACTCCAGGAGCTCGTCCCGCTGAAAGGCTTGCGTCGACGGCGCGGCTTCTCACTCCGGATCCAGCGATGCGAGTGCTTCGCTGAAGAGATGAAAATCAGTGTACCAGCCTTTTCGAGCTATATTTATAAGGCGAGACCACGCCTTTTCTGGCGGGACGTGACGAAATGGGCGCGAAATGCCCCCATTGGATATGTGTCACGCAACGCCTCTCTCGATAGGCTGCTGCATTTGCCGCAAGAGCAGCCAATAGGCGCGCGAGCTGTTTCGCCTATGTCTGCTTGCTGCTGCAAAGCGTTTTACATTAATAAAAAATTAAGGATAATTTTTGGCTTCAATATCTCGAGGAAAAGAGGTTTTCCCCCATAGCGTAAGCTATTACGCAGTACGAGAGATACTCTCGTAAGAGAACGTTGACTTAGCCTGAAAATTTGAACAAGCACCACTTACAGGTCCCACCCCCTTGCTCTCTGCTGCGCTACAGCCCTCCCTCCACAGCTCGTCCTCCACAGCGGAGCCTGCCGTGAACGCGCAGGCTAGTAAACAGGGCCACCGATGACGGCGGATAAAAAGTTATATGGCACATTCACTAATAGGGACTAAACGTCAATAATATGCTTTACATTGACTATGGCCTGCCCATACTTTGACTACAAACTTGGTCCTCAAATCATTATGTATTTTCCAATAGCCTACATGTAACTTTATAACGTTGCACTCTTTCTATAAGTTATAAATAGCTAGTAAGATAACGTTAATATAACGGTAACTAACGTTACAGCATGTAAGTAATTATTCTAGCGATATATAATGCTAGATAAGGTGTGCTAGTACAATATTTCAGCAACATGACAAGCCAGTGAATTAGCAGGTTTCAATTGTTGCTTAGCAGAGTGCGTGACATTTTATCTACATGTTATGCGGCTAGAGTTTTGACACCGAGTCAATGGGCTCTGTGTAATTCTTTCTTTTTCGGTTGTTTATCGTCATCAGTCTTTTTCCTTTTACCTCTTTGTTTTATGAGCAGGTGTCACTCGAGAATTGGCAGTTTAGGTTGTTTCTCCGTCATAAGCACAGCTGCAGCACGCCGGCAATCTTGAGTTTGAACGACGGCTCGCGCTCCGGCGCTCGCGCTGTGCAAGAGAGGGGTGTGATCAGCGCGTACACGAGCGTGATTGACACTGCCAAGACATGCCTCCTGGCTCTCATTGGTTGTTTCTGACCGGGAGCGTGTATTTCTTGCAAATGGCAATAGGACCACTGGGAGGAGCCAGAGAAGCTTGATTTTTACACAGATTATCTGTCTCATATTCTACTGTCAGGACATAATGACAGTTTTAGCTAATACATGTTTTCAAAAGTTACCTACTGGAGCTTTAAAGGGATAGTTCACCCCAAAATGAAAATTCTGTCAGTAATTACTCACCCTCATGTTGTTCCAACCCCGTAAGACTTTCGTTGATCTTCGGAAGACAAATTAAGGTATTTTTGATTAAATCTGAGAGCTGGATCACTCCTCCATAGGTTTCTAAGGGATTGAAACTTGCCGGCCCAGAAAAGTTATTAAAGACATCGTTAAAATAGTTCAAGTGACTACAGTGGCTCAATCTTAAGTTTATCAAGCGACGAGAATACTTTTTGTGCGCAAAAAACAAACAAAAATAACCACTTTATTCAACTATTCATTTCCTTCTCTGTGGGCCTCGAGTTAGTTCATGTAGTGTAACAGCGCAGCGCTTCTGGTTGTACGTCACACGCATCACACACATGACCAGCGTTGGCCAATAGTGAGCCTACGTGTGACGTACAACACAGAACCGCTGCGCAGTTACACTATGTGAACTAACTCGAGGCCCACAGAGAAGGAAATGAATAGTTGAATAAAGTCATTATTTTTGTTTGTTTTTTGCGAACAAAAAGTATTCTCGTCACTTGATAAACTTAAGATTGAGCCACTGTAGTCACTAGGACTATTTTAACGATGTCTTTAATAACTTTTCTGGGCCGGCAAGTTTTAATCCCTTAGAAGCCTATGGAGGAGTGATCCAGGTCTCAGATTTAATCAAAAATTTCTTAATTTGTGTTCCGAAGATGAACGAAAGTCTTATAGGCTTGGAACAACATGAGGGTGAGTAATTACTGACAGAATTTTCATTTTGGGGTGAACTAACCCTTTAATAACTGATTGATTAAATAGCAGTGTTTAGCCATAGCCTCCAATTCTAAGTTTTAATTATCTCTCTGTTTGAAAGCCCTCTTTCTAGATAACATTAATCTTCTTAAATCTTCTATCTGCAAATGTAATGGATCACCAGCCTCATCTGTATGTTGCCTTAGAGACCATTTACATTCATGCCACATCTGGTTAGTTTTTTTTTGTGTACTTTTCTTTCTATAATCATTAACTGACACTGTAGAAACCAGCAGACTTTGGACCTTCCAGTCCACTCCCATCAGACACCTGTACTTCAGTGTGTTTTATCTTGAGTGTGGAAATATTGCCCATGTGTCTCTACTACCTGATCTCACTCACATTTGAACTACCTGTGACAGACACGCAAAACTACTCTGGATCATGTTAATACTACTGTGGAGTCTTTTCTCCACATATTCCTCAGTCTGCTGTGAGCGGGTCTAATAACAGTCATGTACCGAGCCACTTACAGGAAGACGCCCTCGAAGGTCATCAGCTTCTGTTCAATGAGCCAAGAGCCGAACTTGAAACAGCCAGCATAGGCAAAATAGATCATCGCTTGAGAGAAAGAGAACGTCAGGCCGAAAACATGTGCTTTTTTCTTAGCGTTTCTAGGGAAATCAGACAAACATCAATTATCTCACAAGCTCATTTTGAATCCTAACAGATATATAACAGACATTTACAGAATTATTATTAGTCAATTTAAGCATACTTGTAGGGCACAACTAAGTTCTCCTCATACAGACTCTCAAACTTGCTTTCCCTAGTCAACGAAACCACAGTGCGGATATTTTCAATGGCTTCTGTTGCAATCTAAATGGGAAAAATACATTGTGGACAACATAGTCAAATAAAACAGTTGATTTAAGTTGAGCCACATTCAAGTATATGCATTAAATGTTCACCTTCCCAGCATGCTCAAGCTCTTTCTTGTCTTTTAGAGCATGTCCTGCCAGTAACTTCATCTGGATGGCTCCAGCCACAGCCATGATTGGCACAATGGAGAGAATGAGGAGGGTCAACTGCCAGCCGTACACAAATGAGATGATAATGGCAGTGCCCAGGTTGGCCACATTCTGTGCCAGTGTTGCCATTCTCACTCCAGTTGCCTTTGGGAAATAAAGTCATGGTGCCGTTTGAGATGAGCTACTGTGTTAAATGAGATGAGCTACTGTGTTAAAAACTAACTTTAGCTGGAAATAACATTATTCAAAAATCGCTATAAAGCCAAAACAATCTCTGTTACCGTAAATTGTATGTTTATCTCTGTAAAGCTGGTTTGAAACAATCTGCATTGTTAAAAGCGCTATATAAATGAAGATGACTTGACTTGACTTGACTTAAATGGGTACCAATTTGAATTTATAGTAAACAAAACATTTAATTTACATTTCAACAATTATACAATTACATTTTTTTATTTAATGACCAATATTTTACTTCATTTGTACACCATAAAAATGTTGCTAAAGCACACCAAACAGAAATTGAATTGAGCTTATTTTCACAAAAATACAGTAAAAGATTAAGTAAACAGAGAATATCATCAATAGTTATGAACTTCTTTGTTACTGAACATGGATATCAATTTAGGAGATTGGCACAAAGTTCTATGTAGGACTATGTGTTACTCTTTGTAGATAGAGTGAGACTTACGCCCTGCACTTGAGCTGTATCTGCAGCCAGCCTGGTGGTCAGTGCACCCACACTGTTCTTAGTGTCATCATACCAGCTCAGGTCCTAAAATACACAGACAGGTGTTGTCCTACTCTCCATCAACTGACATTCATGAATAGGTTCTTTAGGGTTGACCTTCTGATGACTGGTCTATGTCGATTATCATCTCACCTGTCTCATCATGGCATTGAACGCTTTAAACCTCAGTCGCATGGTCAGAATCTCACCAGCTTTCCCAAAAGTGTAACCCTAAAAGAAATTAAAATATTGAAAAGAAAAAAAAAAGAGTGAAAATGACACCAGAATAAGACCATTTAGACTGGGACACAAGATTTTTGAAAGGGGGACGTTCATGAGTTTACACCAAAGATCCAGCCAAGACATGATTAAACATGTAATTACTTGTAAAATAATTGCCTACAACATTGAAATCTGCCAGTTTAATGCGACATGTAAGCTATGTATCGTTTCTTTTGCAACGACTCTATTATTTTTCCAGTCATAGACCAGCGCTCAAGCACTGAGACTCCAGCGCTGACGAGAATCAGCATTCACGTGCTCAAAAATGTGTTTCGCGCTGACAACAATCCAGCGCTGACTAGAATCACGCAGTGGAGGAATGTAAAGTTGACAAGCCATTAATAAAAGTAGGCCTGTTGACTTAAGAACCACTTATATATTTTCAATAAATCATGTTCCCATTCATTCCGGCGACGAATTTTAAAATGAATTAAACTAAATTCTATTAATAAGGTAAAACCTTTACATTTTTTGGCATTCACTAATGCCAATGCCTAATGCCAAAATGTTTTCTTTGTTCACCTAGTAATTTACTGGTCAGGCATTATTGTTAACTCGCAAGACTGTAAGGGGAAAATGACAATTTGATGGATAATTTAAATATATTCTGTAATCACATCAGTTGTGCTGCTTAATATTTTTGTTGAAACTGATCCTTTTTTTCAGGACTCTTTATTGTTGAGGAAAAGAAAACAGTAAATATTTTTTAATATAAAGCTTTTGCAAAATATATTAATAATATATATTATAATACACTTAAAATTAAAAACTTATTTTTAGTACATTTAAATGTACCTTTTCTAATAATTTCTGTTCTTTTTACTTTTTTTATTTCTACAAAAGTTAAATGTAATCATTCAGCATTTCAAATCTTTAGCATTGGTAGTTTGAAGAAGCAAATAATTGACACCTATGTCTGCTATTCATTGGCGTAGGCAAAGTGGTATTTCACAACAGTCATAAGCTTTTAGATAAGAAAGATCACAATAACTTTTTACCTTCTTCATCTCTGACTTTTGAATTGAACATGTATTAAGATGGCACCCAAGAAATGTATTATATAGGGTGTCTTAGGCTAGTTCTACAATTTTTATTTAGTGTGAAAGTTGGTTAAAGTTCATTTTGTGTATTCAAATATATATGTTAACACAAAACAAACCTGTAAGAACAGAGTGAAAAAGGACACAACCCCAATGGCAGCAAACAGCAGAGAGTAGAGTTCAGACCTCTGCCTTACAACAATCGGATCTATCTCAGCAAACACCTACAGAGGAAAGAAAGAAGAGGTGGGCCATAAATGTATGACGGGGAATGTCTCAATATTGTTGAATGTCAATAATGGTAATTTTTAAGATATCATTTTCTTGTACAACATACAGCAATGATTTTAGAGAAAATGACAGCAAATGCAGGCTGCATGCCTCCGTTGATGGTGGCACATAAAACTCCAACCACCATGTACGGCCATTCCGGTTTATTCAGTTTCAGGACTGTCAGGAAGGAGATGTTTGGAACCTTTTCCTACAGAGAAGTAAAATACGAAAAGTAGTATGTAAAATAATTACAATCAAATAAAATGAATAATTTTAATTGAATCTTGATCGTAATTTGAAGTTCCTTAAAAAAGGAAAGAAAAAATTATTTCATTTATGAAGATGACACTCACAGCGAAAGAATGTCACCAGACAGAAAGATTTATGCATCTTTATTTTAACTATCCCATTTTGGTTTGATTTGAATTGGATATATAAAAATAAAGCTATTACAAGGAATTAAATTGATGAATTAATTGATAAATGTAGGCAATTATAGCCTCAGTTTCTTACTTCCTCTATCTGTTTCTCTTCATCCTGCTGATCTTTTTCTGAGCCACTTCTGGATTTCTGTCTGAAGAGTGTGCGATCATTTAGAGAGGTGACTGAAGGACTCTTCTCATCCATAGTCATCTCCTCTTTGTCCTCCTCTGTGTCCTCTGTGCTCTTAAACATCTGTGATGTAAAAACAGGAACTCAAATTGGACCCCATTTACATTCTGAACACATTTTCCCTGTGTTCTCATGCATCAGTATGTTATCGAAACAGAAGATCAAGTTATGACATTTTGAGTAAAAATTACAGACTCAATGTGATGTTAATGCCGTTTCATGTTTAAAATAGGCTTTTTTAACCTTTAATGAAATAACAGTAGAAGGAGAGACAGGAAACATTGGGAGAAGAGAGGGGGAACAGGATAGGGTGGCCATTTCCATAACACCAAAAAGGAGGACACTTTGCGGCATTTAGTGAGGCAAGAATAATTGCATAGGACTCTGGTGTACTCGCAACTACAATACAATTTTGTCCATCATATCGATGGTATCATGATACAGTGATTCTGAAATAGCCTACTCTATTCATTGCCAGACAATTTGATCTACGATATATCTTGATGTAGACCTATGTGTAACAGAAGAGGCAAAAAAGTGTTTGTTCACAGTATTTGTATTTATTCAAGACATTGTGATGTCTGTTTCAAAAACTGACCACTGAGATGAACCTTGCAAAGTGCACAGTGCCTACATTTCTGGACTTCTGGAAATAAAAGAAATACATAAACAAACAATGAATGTGAAAAATAAATAAATACACATTTCAGTTCTTGATATAAATTCGTGCTCTTTTGTACATTCCGGATTAAATGTGGTCTGACGTTTCGGCATGTTAACGTTATGATATGACGTAGCCAGCACTTGTTTACGTTTTTAACCAATGATATATCAGATATTTATTTGACACCGCTTTCAGCCAATCATTTGTTTGACCAGAGATCTTACGGCATTAGACGCTATGCTGCTGCGTCCCAATAAAGATTCAAGAGCGTGTTTTTTTTAGGCCGATTCAGCGCAACTCCAAAAAGGAGGACAAACGAGTGTCTGGCTTGAGGCTGCGCCGGACGCCAGACAGGGGGCTTAAAATCCGGACTGTCCGGCCAGAATCCGGACGTATGGCCACCCTAGAACAGGACCCGGAAAGGCCCTTAAAAGCCAGGACTTGAACTCGGGGTGCAGCTCCACCAGATGTAAGAGTGCTGCCACAAAGCTCCAGCTTTTCAACGGCAACGGGCTTCAGTTGCAAATGGAGCTCAAGTGTGTACATGTGTTGTACTACTATCGGTTTCTAACCTGCATAGTAACAAGAGTATGGTAGATTCCCTTTCTCTCCATCAGTTCATCATGTGTGCCCAGTTCTGCTATTTCACCATTCTGGAATCCAGCGATGACATCAGCGTTCCGAATAGTGGACAGCCGGTGAGCCACTATAATGGTGGTTCTGCCCAGCCTTACCTTTTCAGATGTAAAAAAAAATGTGATATATATATATATATATATATATACATACACACACACAAAATTGTCTGTGTATTTCCAGACTTTTCTGGACTGCTATATTTTTTTATTACCTTATCTAACGCTGCTTGGACGATGGTCTCACTCTCGGCATCCAGCGCAGACGTAGCCTCATCAAGAAGGAGGATTTTTGGATTGCGCACAAGTGCTCTTGCAATAGCAATACGCTGCTTTTGTCCACCACTCATCTGGGTGCCCCTGTCTCCAACCAGCGTCTCAAATTCCTGAAAATGACCAGAGATATTGGTCAGAGCATACCTGATCGATCTTTGTTATCAGATCAAATCATCACCTTATACATAATAATTATTTTGCAAGGTCTTATCCTACATCAGGGAGCTTCATGATGAAGTCGTAGGCATTGGCTTCGCGTGCAGCCTGCTCAATCTCCTCTTGGGTGACATCTTGGCGACCATAGCGGATGTTTTCTGAGATGGTGGTGGCAAACAGCACTGGCTCCTGACTGACTACCCCAATCAGTTCTCTCAGACTTCGAACATTCAGAGAGCGAACATCATGACCGTCAATAGTCACCTGATGAGTTAGAGGAAAAGAAAAAAGTTTGGATGAAGGACAGAAAGTTCAAATAGTTCATACCTCTCTGGCTCTCTTTCTACTTACCGTTCCTTCTTGTGGGTCATAGAAGCGTTGTAGCAGCTGGACTGTTGTGCTTTTCCCACACCCACTGCTGCCCACCAAAGCAATGGTCTGTCCACTCATGACTTTAAGATTCATTCCATTCAGGACCTACACAGCCAAAAGAGATCCATAGCTAGTCATTTAATTCTGTCAAGTTATTTTGTTCAAGTTTTTTTTTTTTTTAAATCATTTAATGTTCCTACTTTAACATCCTGTCGTGACGGATATCTGAAGTGAACGTTTTTGAACTCTATGTTTCCTTTTACAACATCAAGTTTGTAACCTTCCTCTGAGAAACTGTTAATGTTGGGTTCCTGTTGGTGAAAAAAAAGGATTGTGAGATTTAAAATACAAATTCCAGTAAGGGATAGAGGTAAATTCACAACCAAACCTCATTCAGACTAATAGACGTCAATAACACACTAATTGCTCTACACAAGAGAAAAATGATTCCCCGTGGTCTTCTATTCATTGCATCTCAGCAGGGAACCACCTCTGATCCTGAGACCTGGCCATATATCATGCTGCTAAAACAATGAGGGGAAGTTTTGCAACTTGGCTCTGGATTATTTGTGCGCACATTTTTGTCTCTGGATTTTATCTCAAAGCGGTTGTCTGCTTACTGTGTGTGTGGTGTTTGTTTAAACTTGACCATCTGAGTCTAAATAAAAGACAAGTTTAGTCCTGTGTGTATGTGTTTTGATTGTCCAGGCTTTTCCTTTTTGGAAAAATGGACAGAAGTTAAATATAAAACAGTTCTGACGTTCCGTCATGTTCAAAACACTAAAGTGAGCTAAATGAGCTGCACTTTCTGAAGGAGATGTAGATTTACTGTACTTTCATATGGGTGGGATTGGCTGAATGATCTGTACTGTACAAGACAGGACACAACAGGACATGACAGGACAGCTGAAGGGATATAACAATGGCCAGAATACATCTGGAGCTATAGCACAACAAAGTCAGGAAACAATACAATAAGCCAGGTTTACCTAACATTTCGACAAATGGATTTTCCACAACTTTTCCAGGGATTCATGATTGCATAAGTATCTTTAAAATCACTGGCTGAAAAGAAACGGCTGCAAATTTGTATGGCAGGTATCAACTCTTGAAATTAATGAATGTAAACATTTGCACTTATTTACACTACCCTTCAGTAAGTCAATAAGATTATTTTTTTCTGTAGAAGTGAAAGTAAAGACATTTTTAATGTTACAAAATATTTCTATTTCAAATAAATGCAAATAAATAAATCAAATAAAAATTTTAGGAGAGACTTCTTTCAAAAACATTAGAAAATCTTACCGACCACAAACTTTTTAACAGTAACATATGTACAAAAGTATTTCTGCACAAAACGGCCTCAGATATGAATTTGGCTCATGAACATGGGAGCTCCATTTATACTTATACCATCTTATTAATTAGTTAAATTCTTGGCCTCAAGCCTTTTAAAAGACATGGATGGATATATTGTGTTATGCCAATTACTGTAGGAGAATTCAATCTGAACAAGACATGAAATGATGACATGAAAGAGTTTAGAAGCTATAAAAATGCAGTGCTATTTCTTTTTATAAGGGGAAGTGTTAGTTTTAGATGGGAGGAACGGTCAGAGCTCAGGTTTAAAGTTTTTTTGTACTCCTTAATGCAGAGAATAAAATATTAATATCCTGTCTAACACCTCAGGTAGCAATTATATTATGGAACTGCATTGAGGGCAATTGTTTTTTTCCCAACATTATGAATTATAATATCCTGAAAGAATTTATGATTAGCTAACAATGAGTTCACTCACATGATCAATGATCTGGAAAACTTTGTGGGCGGCCCCTCTTGCACTAGAGAAGGACTGGATGTTAGGAGACGTTTGACCGATGCCGAAAGCTCCAATTAGGACGGAGAAGAAAACCTGAAATAGAGGAACAGAAAATGCACTCGTGAAACAGACTCATGCATATTTAACAATCTGCTTTAAGTTCCCATGAAGAAAACATAACCACTTGCTATTTATGATGTAATCGTTTTTTTTATTTTTTTATCCTACAATATTTGACATATGACCGAATTCTGGACCAATGTGACTGTGGGCTTTAAATACTGTAGAAGACCAAAGAGTTTCTGAAGTAATGTGTTTGACATAACCCTGCTGTGACTCACCGTTAAAAGTATACCGACATCATACTCTCCAGCCAGGATAAGAGTGCTGCCATACCAAAAGGCCAATGCATAGGACATATAGATCATGAAGAATGTGAAGCCCATAGCAATGTTCACAGTGATCGCCTTCCTTATGCCAACGTTCTTGGCATCCTCTAAGTTTTTGTGATACCTTTGAAAAACAAATAAAAAGGCACATATTTATTATCCGGATGCAAAAAACGTATGATGATCACACTGAATAGAAAATTCCCCACCATCTTCCCCATAATTTTTCCTATTCACGTTCTGGGACAACAATAGACTGAAACTTTTAGGACAAAACCATAAAGTGCTCAAACCGGTTTGGCAGGTGAGCTGGTTTAGGTTCAATTTAAATTGTTTTAGGATACATGAGAGTTCATGCTTTATCATCACTGAGACAAATTGACCTTCTGACATTCTAAACAGGATGATTTTCAAAACCACCTCAGTATCTCTTTCTTCTGTCCACCAAATGCAAAGACAGTTCTGATGGCTGATAGAACTTCCTCAGCCACTGCTCCAGCCTTGGCATAGGCCGTCTGCTCCTTCGACGTGAATGATGTCATCACCTAATGAGACAGAGATTAATTGTTGTTTTTTTATTGATTTAAAATAATATTATTAACCATTTTATTTTTAGCCCATCAACTTTATCTCTCTTTGTGACAATCACATACTTCCAGGACATACCGGTAATTTGTAAGCCATAAATTTTGTTTTGTGTGTATATATATATATATATATATATATATATATATATATATATATATATATACACACACCACAAACATACAATTATTATAATGTTTTTGAAAGATGTCTCTTTTGCTCACCAAGGCTGCATTTATTGGATCAAAAATACAGTAAAAACAGTAAGATTGTGAAATAATATTAGAATTTTAAATAAATATTTTAAAATATTTAAAAAGTAATTTATTCCTGTGATGGCAGGAATTTGAAATTTTTTAAATAGAAATCAAATAAATGCTGTTTATAATTCCTCTCTCTCTTTCTCTCTTTCTCTCTCTCTCTCTCTCTCTCTATATATATATATATATATTTTTTTTTTCTATATTTTTTCTTTTCTTTTGAACATGCTGAGATTTTGTTCTTATTATTTTTTGTTAAAATATGTTCTGTTACTAATGATCATGTTCTGAAGAGGAAAAAGAAAAGAAAAGAAATAAAATTATTCATTCATTCATTATATATATGTATATATATATATATATCCTTGATTGAACTGAATTAATTGTATTCTCTTTTCTAGCTAGTTAGAAAAGTACTATAATAAATGTACTTCAACATAAGTCATTGTGATTGTGTTGAGGGGCACCATGTGGGTCTCTATATTACTTATCATCCCACCTTTGCGATGATAGCGGCTGAGATCCCGAGTAAAGGGCTAACAGCGAGAATGACGAGGGTCAGTTTCCAGCCTTTGACAAACCCAATGATGATGCCAACGAAAAAGGTGGTGAGATTCTGAAGCAGCATGCCAAGCTTATCTCCAATGCCTTCATTTATTTTGTAAACATCACTGGAGAGGAAAAAAAGAAGAGTGGTGTATATATATGCCATTGTGTGTGTAATATCTAGGTAAATGACTCTTATTGCATGTCATACTCTGTGAGGCGTGTGTTGAGCTGTCCTGTCTCATTGACATCAAACCAGCCAATCTCTTGTTTCATGATAGAGTGGAAGAACTTCTTTCTAAGTCTCTTCACCTGACGTCCTGCTGCAAGAGTCCAAAAGGCCACCTGCATATATGCCGCCACCAAGACTACAAATCCCATGATGCTGTAGTATATAGCATGCCTGAGAAGGAGAAACACGACTATCAGACACTTAGAAAGACTTTTAAATTAATTAAATTAAAACATGAAATATGAAGGAAAATAACAGTGTTCCAATACAAAGCACATTGGTCTTACCTTGTCATCTGCTCCCCCAAAGTCTCATTACTGGTCTGTGGGAGGGTGAAGTCTAGAGATTAAAAGACCGCATGTTATTGTTAGTTTTTTTTAAAAGTCACAGATTCCCTGTGTAACAACAGTACAGTGATGAGGCATACAAATTATACACTCACTGGGTGGAAGGGTGGTGTTCTTTAAATTCTCTAATATTGTATCGTCCACAAAGCTGTTTGTCATGTCTCCAAATACAATAACCATGAGAGGAAGTACTGCCCCATTGGCCATGGACATGACTGTGCCAAGCAGCATCAGAAAAATATCGACACCATCTGCATAACGAAACTGACAAAGGGACACATCTCTTTGAGAACAAGTTATTCTTTGAGTGAAAATTAAATGAAATAACAAAAATTAAACAATTACATAATCACACAAAATTAATTATCCACCACATGCATTTTTAAGGCTTATACAGTTCAATTGTATTGTGTGGTTGTGGTTACAGACTCAGTCTTGAGTATTTAAAATGTTTTAGTGTATTGATGATTTCACAAATAATAATAATAATAATAATAATATATTCCACTCACTATCTTTAGTGGTCCCACCATCTCCACCTTTTCTTTCTCCTCTTCCTTTCCATTTTTCTCACCGCTGAAAGAAAAAAAACACAATTTAGTTTTAAGAATTAAAAAAGTAAACAATAAAATAAAAAATGAATTGAATTAAATTAAATTTGAAATTATCTGAATGTAACTACCGTTTTTTTTTTTGTTGTTGTTTATTTGCAGTTACATAGTTAACTTTTTTGACTACATAAAATACCTAGCCTACCTCTTTCGTGAGAAGATATAGCTACTAGCCAGGACATGAGCCATAAACCATAATTACAGCTCAAATTTGTAAGAACAAATGGCTGTTGAAACATCAACAGAACATCAACGTAACTTTTATTATCACACAAAAAAAAACATTTACCTTACATCTCCATTTTCCTCCTTCTTGCCATTTGACAGTTTCAGTTTGTATTTTTTGCCCATTTTATCTCCGATGCTGATAGTCCGGGTAAGTGTTAATCTTAATTGAATGGTATGGATGGGGCCGGTGGTATTGTGCTGTGTTAGGCTATATAAAAACACACAGCGCGATTAGAGACAATAAAAACTCTGTAGCGTTAGCGAGTTGACAGATTGAATTGGCTATATATTAAACCTGGTGGCAATAGCATACACCCTCCTACCCCATCAACAGCATTAGACAAACATTTAGCTTACATTTTAACTTCAAGACGTTATAATTGCCTAAGGCGTCAGAGAACTGAAATTCTAAATTTCGTCGGTCCCACGAAATATCGTGCGCTTTTAAATATTCAAAGTTGGGGACCATTGACGAGCCTAGAAATTAACCATGTTGCTTTAAATACGGTCGCTTTAGCGTTTACGACCCTAAACAACGTGGGGTAAAACCTATTTTACCATAGGTAAAATCATAAAATGTATTTGTAATCTTATTGCGATAGTATACGTTATCCACATTGGAAGCTTTCAAACTGTTTGTCATTTTTGTTGAATTTTTATGACAGTGGTGGCTAATACCGAGTCACCACAGGTAGTAGTTTAAAATAACGGTAGTTGTGACTATTTTGTCCGAAATCGATGATATGATAAATTCGATGATATGATGAGCATAATGAAAGATACATACCGCTCGGACGCTGTCGTCCCACCCTACTGTCCCACCACACTGGTGCTCTGCTGAGGCACGAGAGCGCAGAGAGGACCTTCTGCCAGAGCGCAGTCGCGCGCGCGTTTATACAGCCTTGAGTTTATGATGTTACCGCGTTACATAATTTACAACCTCCATGGATGTCCTCCCTAAGATGCTTTAATGATTGAAAGGCCATTAAGATGGATATCTGAGATTATCTTCAGAATTTGGCACGCTACGAATACACTGTTGGCTACTTGGTCTCCAATTACGTTTTTAGTATTACAAGCACATTTTTGTTGTTGTTGTGAGATATATTTGTTTTATAAACTAAAATATAATATAAAATGACCCTAGCATCAACAGTAGCTGGTTTTAAACACATTTCATGTCCGTATAACCCCCTCCCCGTATGGGGATGTTGGCCTGTCCCACTTCAGAGGTCTGACCTTCTCAAATTTTATCCAACAATTAAAGCCGTCATTATTTTGACGTGTCGTGATATAGCCTAATTGTCTTGATATCTAATGAATAATAAATAAATAATTTAGAAAAAACATTTGTGTCCCAAAGTCTTGTTCCCAAATGTTTTTCCTCATTACACAAAATTAATTTAATCTAAAATTTAGTAATTAAACAATTTCACCTCCCTTCCCTGTCCATTTATTGAAAAAGAAGAGAAAAAATTCTGTTTATTTATTTTTATTATTATTTACATTTTCAAGCCATTGTTTGTACTGTTTTTGAAATAAATGATATGAGGATGGCTTTCTAAAGGTTGGGTTCACTTTGGTCACTCAGAGTAAAAAAAAAAGAAGGAAAAATACAAACTAAAACCTATTTTGCGTGGTTAGAAACCGGACTGAAAACGTCTGAGTGGTAATTTCATATCCCTCTCTTGGTCAGATACAAGGAACTGGGTTAGTTCACAATGTAACAAGCTGTACTGGATTATAGGCTGTAAATGAGTTGGGGGGGGGGGGGGGGGGGGGGGGGGGTTCTGTCAGTGAGATAAAAAAAATTCTACTAGCATCTGACCAGTTATAGTTTATGCGAGTTGTAGCTGTGAATATAGTACCACTTGTTCCAGTTGTTACATAACATGCAATAAAACTCAATAGTGGCAAAGGTGACATTACTAAGAATATCTTGTCATGATTATTGTCCGAGTTTGATGCTTTTTACCATATCAGATGTCACAACATAAAACTTGTGTTACTACCAAATGGCATATTGCATATATTTTTTAAATTTTAGCACAATTAATTACACTTTTGACAGTAAAATTACACTTATTAAATGTCTGTTTTTCTGCCTATATCTGATGTAATCATATTTTTAACCCCACACTACATATTGTTTAAATTTTTTTTTTTACAAGACTTAATTCTTGCTTAAAAATGTTCTTTTCAAAATTAAATTCACAATGACCCTAAACACACTGAGGAGCATCAATACATTATCATCACAATAATAATGAACTTTATATGGCCCACACTCACCACCATAAAAGCAACACCATAAAAGGATGCGCTGTCACATCCCTCTGAGATGTTATTTTACATCTTAATATTGGTAGTTAGCAAATGTTCATACGGTCACAACCTCTGTGATAAAGCTGGATAATTAAGGATGACAGTTCTGGATAAAAACGGGAATTAAGTCAATCAAATCTGCATTCAACTGTAAAAATAGATCCCATGTTTATTGCATTAAAAATACTGCATATTTCAAAATACACTTAAATATCTTCATAAACCTTCTTCAGTGCTTTGATCAAAAAGGTGATCTTCATCTTCCAATCAGCCAGCTTTGTCCCTGCAGCAGCATTTACGGTCAAAATTTGCCATCTGAGTTGCCTTGATATCGATATACAAGACATTATATATATATATATATATATATATATATAGACTTTACAGAGACCATGTATTTGTGTCCAATGCTGATGTCTGTACTGAGACCAGCTGATGTTAAATGGAATGTAATACACCAGAGTTTTCAGCTCTAAATAAAAATGAAGAGTTCTGAATTTCAGTTTTGGTGTGAGTGTATTAGAACCATCCTTGATGAAATGTGTGGCAAATTAATTAGGCACGAAGAGATTCTGTAGGAGAAGATCAGATCTTCTATAGGCAGGCAAATCGAGCATGCATACAGCATCTCAGAGAAAGAAATCAGGATTCCTTCCTCAAGGCATCATCTCGTCATATCCTATTTCCATGCACTGAACTGAGCATCTGAATCACAAAAGGAATGTACTGTATATCCACTTTGTTTTGGTTTTTTTTGTCTTCAGAGTTATAATATCCTTTCACCTTCATTGGAGTCTGTAATTCCTCCGATGGCCCAATGAGCCTCGTAATGAGTTCGAAGATGAAGTTCTGATCCAGATGCAGAGCAACAGAGGTCTGTACAGATGTTAATGTTCACCCTGCAGAAGCAACTCCTCACTCATGGTCAGTGCAAATAGAATTGTGCAAATCCACATCCCATTGTGTCCCAAATCTTTTTCTTAATCAGTGTTTTTGTATTGTATCCCAATAAAAGTCCTTAAAATAAATGTACTTAAATTGTATGTATAAATAAAATTTTCTTAAACCTATTGGCGTTTTTATTACCCTATTAATTAAATCTAACAAAATTATTTATATTTAAATGTACATATTATCTTAATATCTTATACCATTTTTATTCTCAAATATATCTCGTTTTATTGAAACTCAGATATTGTTTTGGGAAAACAAGACAAAATACTGAGAAAAAAAGTCCAGAACTGCAGTCCAGAAATTTGCAGCCAGGCCAGTGTTTCCTTCTTGACTATACTGGGTGAGGAGCATGGGGTTTCCCACGGTACTGCTGTCTCCGTAAAGGTGGATGAGGAGCAGGTCTGTACATATAAATAAGACTTTTATCAGATTACACTTTTTCCCAAAGACAATATTTTACTCAATTGCCTGTTGAATATTATTCATTTGCATGAAAATGAAAAAAGCATGAAGGGCGAGGGTCCTCTCACCTGGCAGGAGCAGTAGCTGACACAGGGTTACGCGAGTAAAATGATGAAGATGCAGCAGATCCTGAATGTCCCAGCAGTGGGGATGGAGGAGGGTGGGGTGAAGGATCCACAGGCAGTGGTTTCTTGGGAACCGGAGGTTTGGGAGGAACAGGGTTCTGAAACAGGACAAGGTGATACAGAGTCAGTATGGACTTTGTTTTTTGTCTTATAGGTTCAATTTGCATTTTATTATATTTCAAAATAGCACTGCTCTGAGATAATTAGATACAAGAGCACATTAGTGTTGTTAATAGAGGGCTACACTTTACACGCCTGTGGTGATACCTGTCGGGTAGAGAGGACAGGGTCAGGAGGGAGGGGCTTGCTTGGTGCAGCCGGTCGAGTTCCTGTGGGCTAGACGTACAGTCGCAGATGCAGCCATGTGACAGAGAAAAGCAGGTGCTCAGTGAGACTAACTTGTTGTATAATTTTTCAAATCATTGGGAATCAAACTATTCCATCATGATTTCCCCTTGATCGCAAGAATAATTTATCTGAGACCGGACTGAATCACAAGCCATGCACTGCACAACTGATTCCTCTGATTCATTCCAGCAAGATGCTGCTCAAATATTTCTGTTTTCACCTTGTAGATAGACTGGGAGAGATATAACATATACAGACTCATACATTTTGATGGGGGGAGGGGAGGGGAGGGGGGCAAAGACCTCTTCACAGCACTACGATGTTTTGCCACCATCACCTATTCTTACATAAAGCTAGTACACAATACTTAGTAAGTATCTCTGCACAATGTACAGGGACTGACATTTACTTTTTTTCTCAAAGATACTAGCCAATCAGAATTTTCACTGGCCACAATTTTGACAATGATACAATGGGGAAAAAACTATAGATATTAACCATGAGAAAACTATGTAGATATTTTTAATATTATCATCTCATAATTTGGCAGCAGGTTTATTAGGCTGCTGTCACTTTAAGAGCTGATGCAAAGATGTTCACTTAAAACATAACTGAGTGTGTTTCCGTGAATACTTGTAATTACTTTAACATATAATGTAATTAATGTATTATAATTATTTAGTGTGTATTTGACTGTTTAAGCACAAGAAGCAGCGCAAAAGGACTCAATTTAGTACTGAGAGGTGGCTTTATGTGCGCGCACTTTGGGTAGGAGCACAAAATCTGCCGGAATGAGCAAAATTATGCATAAAACGCACAACAATGCTGGGCACCAACAATATTCACCCGTAACAAATGAAACGAGTGATTGAAGGGATGCGGGTTTGTGTGTCAACTCGCTGTCGGAGAGATGAGAGAGCGAGAAAGCGCAGCTGGTATCGTGTATCTATTCTGCTGAAAGTGAGTATTAGAAGCGATTCAGTTCGATATATATCGAAAAATCTTTATTTTTGACAACTCTAATAAACTCTAAAATGTGGGGCAAAAAATAATATTTGTTTACAAACCTAATTATTCTAAAGATATTAGCATTAAAGTCAACTAAACTAAATTTTCTTTACTAGAAATAGTGTAGGATTGTATGTTATGATGAATTAGATGTTGATGAAACTTTTTCTTTATGGTGATGTTTGAAAATATTCCAGATTACATGCTCTCCCTCAGTCTGATCTCTACACACTCCATTCACTCCAGAGGAACCATCATACCGTGCACAAAACACCAACATCTCACTGTTAAACCCAAATGACAGGGACACAAGCACAACTCCACATGCAAAACCACACAAAGACTTGAACCACGACTAGGAACATGGAGTGAGTTTCTAAAGGTAGACACTTTAAGTCAAGACAAAATAACAGACAGTTAAACATGGCAGCTACAGCAGTAAGTGCTCCCTCTACCTTGCACTGCATCTTGCTCTCTGAGGGGGCAGGGTCAGGAGGGAGGGGTTTGGTGGGAGGGGCGGGCCAATGCCCTGCCAACTGACGAACCAGAAAGAGCAATAAAACAGTAATGGTTTGTATTTATAGCACACCGCTACATCCACCAGATCAGCTCAATGCGTCTCTATTCCTCACAAGCTTGGTGAGCATGATGAGATTTACCTGAGCGGGTTTAGAGACAGGATCAGGTGGAAGAGGTTTAGTTGGAGGAGCAGGCCTGTGCTGGACCTAACAAGACAAAAGTGTTGTGGAGGGGGTAGTAGAGAAGGATCGAACCTTTACAGCACATGCACGTTATAATAAGAAAAGTTGGTTAGCTGTTTTAGGCATAACAGTAAGCCAAGAAAAATTGTCTGGTATTGTTACGATGTCAGCAGAAGCAAAGGAGACTGGAGCTTCAGTTAACTAGTTACTGTAAGATATTTTTGCAGTTTGTGTAGGAACAAAAATTCATGCAGGGAAGGTTCGACGGAGAAGCAACATATGTGTTACAAACAGTCACCAAAAGCATTTGGCCTTTGATTTTACTGCATCAAGCACATTTTTTTGTCATTCATCAGATCGATGAAAGAGTCAACCAGACCCCTTTTGGTACCCCTCAGTAGGTTTGCTTGACCTTTCAATGGTTCTCCTTAAAAGCACAATATGTAGGATTTTTGTAATAAAATATCCAAAAACCACTTGCACAGTGTGATATATGTTTATATCATATTTTATATACATTTGTAAACCCAGAGAAATTCGATAATGGAATGAAATTTGGAATGAAATGGAATGGAATAAATGAAATTTAAATAATGGCTCGTCCCTTGTCATTGTCACCTATCAATGACGTAATATCTGCACTATCCTCGATTGTAGAAACCATAGATGTATATATACATAGAAGCCATAAGCCGCTAATGAGATAAATATGACAGAATCTAGCACGCCGCTGTTGTGTCATTCAGTCATCATGCATCACGATAGTACAGAAAATCCCAAAAAAGTAAACATAGATCAAACGAGGCAAGCAGGGTTTGGGGCAAATAGAGAAATAAAACAAGGATCAATATCGGTGTCGTTTTCAAGATGGAGAGAGCTTCACGATGAACTTGGTCTTGACAGAGACTCCGCTCTCGCGTATGTTTTAATAGACAGGTAAGCAAATATATATTAATTATTGTACACATACAGTTATATTGCACTTTCTTTGTATTTCAGTAACGCTTTTAATCGAGTCTGGTGACCAAGTCTATGGCATTGAAATTAAAAACAGTATGTGTTGCACAAAAATATTTAGCCATTACTTGTACATACAATGTACTTTTAGTATGATTGTTTTAAACACGTAAAACTGCACAGCATAACCCACCAAATCATTTGACAAATAGTTACATATCAGTAACAGGCTAATATAGCATTACATTTCAAGTTCCTTGCAGATAATTCATTATGATGACATAAATTAGTGTGATCAAACGGACAGGTAATACAAAAACTAATTCATTACCTCATCCGTGAACATGATTCATGAACTTCATACATCTCTGGATGGTGAAAACAACATCTCCCATCGTTCCACTCTTATAGAAGCTTTGATGTTTTGATGACCTTTGTTATTGTTTTGAAAATGTGACATCTGGCAGCGAAAACTTACATATTGTGCCTTTAACTAGGAATTTGCCTCTGTTAATAATCTACCACAAAGGACCATTGCATACATTCTAGAGCTGGAACAAATCCAGAATTTTGGCTTTGATATAATACTAGCTTTCTTATCTCAGCATTGATACTAAATCTGTACCTAAGGTGACAATTAAACAGGCTTGGGCAACTGATGAAATGAGACAAGGGTAGACTAGACTACTATAATATTCTTATAATAGATTTAATAAATGACAAATATTATTTAACTTATATTCACTTATTTTACTAGTTCATCAGTTAAACATTTTGAGGTTTGTTTTAAAGTGTTGGGTTCAACAATTCATTTGTTTGCTATTATTTCATTTGATTTATAGATAAATTACAGAATTTACACTACCATAGAAAAGTTGGGTCAGTATGATTTAAAAAAAATAAATGAATACTTTTATTCAGCAATGACACATTCAATTGATTTCAGATTTCAGTTTCAAAGTCTGTTCTTTTGAACTTTTTATTCAGAAAAAAGTTTTACGCAGAAGAACTGTTTTCAACATTGATATTAACGAGATATTTCTTGAGCACCAAATCATCATATTAGAATGATTTCTGACGGATCATGTGACACTGAAGACTGGAGTAATGGCTACTGAAAATTCAGCTTTGACATTACAGCCATAAATGACATTTTAAAATGCATTGAAATACAAAACAGTTATTTTAAATTGTAATAATATTTCATAATATTACTTTTTATTTACTGTATTTTTGATCATATAAATACAGTTGTTGTGAGCATAAGATACTACTTTCAAAAAGATTAAAAAAATTACTGACCCCAAACTTACAGTGGTAGTGATTGTCAAAATCTTCATCACACGGCGCTAAATGATAATTTTTGTTTTAGGTAACAGTATACATGCATACCGTACAACTACAATACATTTCATTGCAGCTTGCTCTAATATTATTTCCTCTCTGGACATAGTGACCCTCACTGGGGGCTAATTCCTCTACTTCTGACTCTCAGTAACCCTACACCACATTATAGGAGATCAAGCTCCAGTAATCGTATCATCGAATGGGCCAGATGCTCGGGGGCAGCACTGTTTTTCTTTAGAGAAGATTTACTGTACCTTGCTGATAGCCTGGGTGAGAGGGATGTCGCTCTGGAGGGGCCACTGGTACCTGAGCGGTTGCACCTGATCTCCATTCCGAGCATTAGCTAGCTCCATGGCAGGAGTTCTGTGAGGAAAATACAAGATATTCACAATTTTACACGCATTCATATATTTTTTTAGACACTCGATGAGAACATTGTTGGTGATCAATTTTACATACATTTTATACCGATAATAACTGAATCACAAAGATAAAAAAGCATCTCACTATATAAATCTACTTCACATACACCAGAACTGTTGTGTAATAGGAAACTGGAGAACTGGGTGGGAAAGACAGCTAGCAGAGAGACACTTAACATGTGAGATTAAACAAACATTTTTTCTTCCAGCAACACAGACCTCTGGTGTGTTAAACAAATTTAAGAAACTCTTCATTGTGACGGTTTTGCTGGAAGTCCCACAACACACAACCAGAGAGCAGCTTGTCAATGACAGCCAATGTTAAGCCCAATTTTATATTCAGTTTTTCATTGCCATTCAAACTCCCTGCTGGTGAGAGACAAATGTTCAACTAATGTTTAACCAAGTATAGCTACGGCTAACAAACTGAAGCTCCACATTCACAGATACCTCTGGTTTTCCTCCTTCACACAGTATTCAATATAGGCCACCGAGACCCCACTGCATCATGGGTAAAACACAGTAAAACATTATCATTAATGATTTATCATATGATCTATAACTCTTATGAATGATCTTCTCTTTTATCTCATATTAACACTTCAGGTTGTCATTTCTGGCTGTCTGTTGTTTTTATGTCACCAGTGTTTTTTACACTATGCTGATTGAGGTGGGTTTATCGAATTACAATGATGGTCTGATCATTTTTTTCCAAGGGTCAATGACAAATAAGTGTCCACAACAAAGAAAAGGAAAAATCTTTTTATAATCTAGTTTAAAACACTCCAATTGTTAGAAATGGACTGTTTGTATGTATTTTGGTTTCAAATGTTTTTAAGAAAAGTTTTTAATATAATGACTTTTATGGTGTAACCATCAAGTAATATTAAAGGGTTCGCCAAGCTAACAATTTTACGTGCTGGGAGCGTTCTCCTAGAACGTTAAAAAATAACCAAATGGGAAGCATACGGGAACATTAGGGGAACGTTCTGTGTTTGTTGGATCATAACATGGATTTTTTTATTATACAGTATGCTCCTTGAGGTTCACTTATAATGTTAATAAAGTTTTTTGCACAAAAAACAAACAAACATATATATGTGGAAAAATATTATTTTCAACCCTCATTCCGAAATGATCCGTTTTTAAGGTGCAGCTCCTTTAAGGCTTGTCAGTAAACGGCCACTGTTATGATTGGCTAAAGTCATTGCATAGAAAACAGTATCAACGTCCACTCGGTATTGCATGCGAGTATGTTTTTGAAAACATTATCCATATAAAGGTCCTTGCACACTGAGTCCGAAATTTTCGTATGCGTTTTTTTCGTAATCATGATTCGGTGGCTCTGAATAGTCAAAACACCATTCAAACACCATTCAAACTGCTTGCTACGGATGGGAAAAACGCAGAAAATCGAACCCGATACGATTTTTTTTATGACGGACGAAAGTTTCCGAGGCAGTGGGCAAGCGTGATTGACATAACGTGAGGTCGTATTTATTTTTTAACGTGCGAAAATTTCGGACGCGAATTTCGGACTCGGTGTGCAAGGGCCTTAAGACCATCATTTACAGACAAAGCATTATGGAATTACTTACTTATGGTTTGCAATGCAGCTGCTATCAGATCCAATATAGCTGACTGCTTCATCTTTAAACAAAAGTTTCTTTGCGAACTCTTCATTACACTGTGCCTCATTTACAAAACTATCTGCAGGAAAATTCTCCTGACAAACATATAATCCTCCGACGTGAGACGTCAAAAAATCCCATAATATCCATAAGAGCTGTTTTCGGAACTTATTTAAAGCTGCAGTCCGTAGCTTTTTTGGGGTTAGAAATTATCCAAAATACATATTTGAGAAAATACATAACCAGCCAGTGTTCAAAACTATCAGCTTGCCTTAGCTCGATTCAAAGCGGTAAGCTTGTAATAATGTTTTTAATTCCAGTGGTACTGGTGGATTTCCGCGGGAGATTCGAGCATGTCTTTGCGTCATTACGTCACATCTGTACAAATAAAGAAGGAGTCTCGGCTAGTAGGCTATATTGCGTGTGAGGATGTTGGAGGTGGAGATTTATAGCCTTTTCTCACAGCACTTGATATAATTAAACTTATCAATTTGATGGTCAATTTGACGGATCAAGAAAGGTTCAAACGACCAGTGACAACAGATTCACCCACTGTAAAATGCATAAGACTTCGTTCGGACTTCGGAGTGGCTACAGAAAAGAAGAGACTGCAACCGGACCCATGCGACAACAAGGATACATATCGGAAGGACATTACATGTAGTCACACAATGCTTGCTTACGTTGTTAACATTAACAATTTGAGAACAAAGTATAATTTGCACGGTTTTGCGTGATATGATAACTTATAAGCGATTGTTAGATTTAATCAGCGCGATTTACTGCAATGTCAGAACCAGAACAAAGGTGGATGTTTCTTACTTGTTCAGATGACATTTTCCAGTGAAAATTATTATGTTGGTCATACTTCCAAAAAGAATAATCTGTGATACTGAATGCCAGTATCCACATCGACGCGGTGACTGACAGTTGCACAGCACACTCTCCTTAAACACTGTGTTCATCCGCACTGTGCCAAGTCGAGGGTGTTGAAGTACAACTCACGTAAAGTTGATAATTCCGCGAATGACTGCAATTGCAGATTTCGAACAGAGATGGCGACAAAGAGGAAAGGACTGCAGCTTTAAATAAATCCTGTTTATAATAAGTAGGATGTTTTAAGCATTGTAACTTGCAGGATGTTTTAATGGTACAGAGACCTCTTATATGTCAAAAGATCAAGGCAAATTTGAAAATGAATTGCATTTTTAATGTATTATATAATAAATTATCATTATTATATCTCATGATATTGACCCTCAATGAATCATTTCGGGCATACACAGTAAAGTGAGATAAATTACATCAATAATGTATGTCATCTCTCTGTCCCTGTGTCTTTTGATCAGCCTCACCGGCTCTGTCGGGTCTTGCTGAAGGGGGTGTGGCCGAGGTAAACAAGGCCCCGTCGACAGCGGGGGAAGCGGAGTGCGACAAACAGCAGTGAGACGGGCAACACAAACAGAAAAATGACCAGAAGAGCCACCCGCGCAGGATCTGAATCTGTATACAGACAAAAATGAGGCTAAACATTAGCACGGCAATGTAATCAATGTAATGATGTGTTTGTGTGTGTGTGTGTATAGTACCTCTGGGCTCTCGAGCAGGGCCGCTGTCCACACTGCCTCCAGTTCCAGAATATCTGCAGTCAGGAGGAGCCCAGCCCTCAGCACAGTGACAATTCTTATTACTGTTACACACCTACATTTACAAAGACAAAATAGAGAAGGAAAAAGTGAAACTGCAAGTTTAAGTGACTCATCCCTCTTTTTCTGCTCCTCCCCTCCCCCTCCTCACCCCGTGACCATTGCACTTCCTTCGACATTCTTCAACACCAAACATGGACACTTCCCTGCATCGTTGGTCCACACATGCCTGAGAATACAATGTTACAATAAATCAAACAAACGATAAATGTAATTTTTTTATCCATTTCAAATAAAAAGTATTTTTACTAGGACATAAATAGATCTCTTTATATTATTTAATATTATTAAATATTATAACAATTTAAAATAATATTTTGTATTTGAATATATTTTGAAATGTAATTTATTTCTGTGATGGCAAAAGTGATTTTCCAGCAGCCATTACTGTCACATAATCATCAGAAATCATTCTATCAGCTTTCTGCTGATTTGATGCTCAAGAAACAGTTGTACTGCTTTATATTTTTATAGATTTTTTCAGGATTTTTTGATGAATAGAAAGTTCAAAAGAACAGCATTTATGTGAAACAGAATTTGTTTGCAACAATGTAAAATTCTTAACTTATTCTTTACTCTTTAACATCCTTGATAAAAAAATTTATATATATAAATAAATATATAAAGTTAGCGGCAAAATCATCGGGATTCAGCAGATAAAACTAACTGAACTGTACAATAGACATGTATTTAAAAAGGCAGAATCCATCATGTCTGATAGTTCTCATGCCTTGCATGCAGAATTTAAGATGCTGCCTTCTGGTTCTCGCTTTAGTCAGCCACCAGCCAAAACAAATAGATTTAAATTCCCCTTTGTACCCTCTGCGATCTCTCTGCTTAACTCTGTAAAGAATAGGTAATGTCTGCACAAAAGGCATACTTGAACTTCAATTTTAAATGTTGTAGTTTTCATTTCCATTTGTTTGATTCTGTATTTTAATCGATGTTGATGTTGTCGTCTTTGTTGTCAACTTAACTTCTTTGCTACTGCAGCAAAACTAATCGCCCCTCTGGGACAAATAAAGGTGAATTGAATTGAATAAATTGCTTGAGTGTAGAAAATCTCTAGCTCTATTTAAAAAAAATTTAAACACACTAAATCTGTATTAAATGTATTAAATTAACAATCCTAAAAAAGTACACATTTTATGGAGACTTACCTTGTTAGGCCCACAGGCCGTCCCCTGGGACACCATGGCTGGGTCAGAAACATCATCACCTAGATTAAAATAGGTCCCCCGGCAGGTAAAGTCACTCTGGTTCAGTATGACCGTTGTGGTCAGAATCTCAGCGTTGGAGCCCAGCAGGGGACGTTCACTTCCACCCTGACACTGGATCCTACCACAGTGCACATCCCTTAGCAAAATAGAGCACATTTTAAAACAAAGATTACAGCAAAATTTTCATAACATGCAATGTAATTAAACAACATTCCTGTAGAATTTTTTTGCACACTTTGTTGGTAATTATGCTTAGAAAATAAATCCAATTTTCTTTTTCACAAACTGACTACTGGATACGAAACAATCATGATCATGTCTGTGCTTAAATAAAAAAGCTCATTCCAGGCTACAAGTCCTCACCCTTTCAAACAGGGGATATAGGATCCGTTGGGCATCTGGCCACAGTTTCCGTACTTATTGCCCTGCTTATTCACAGATGAGAAGCAGATAGGTGGAGCGTGGGTGGAGTCTTAGAGGGGCGGAGAGAACAGAGAACGAACCACAATAAATCTAGAAACTAGTTGAGAATCATCAGAATCCTCATTGTGGAGTGTGTGACACTCACTCGGTCCCCAAAGCATTTGGCACTGCTCGTCCAGACTGGCACACACGCCGCTGTAGCAGTAGGAGAAACCGTCCTTGCATGACTCTCCATTCTGAAGAAACACATTGGGAGGACAGTAGGGGGAAGTGCCAGTGCAGTACTCTGGCAAATCACACTCTCCCAACGGCTCCCGACACACCGACCCGGCCACACGCAACTATGGGGAAAGAGATGATTGGAATGCAGTGAGAGAGTAGCATTAGCGGCACATGTCTAAGTGAGTATTTATTTATAATCAAACTTACAAACCTTGCAGTTCTCACAGCAGATGCCATCAGAAGAGCACTGGGCCCCGGGAACCAGTTTACACGTGCTGGCATTGCAGCAAGGATCATTACATTCCTGAACAGACACAGACAGAAAGTAGATTACAGAGGTGAAGAGCATATTACAACATTTTATTGTTTAACAATCCTATACATTATGATTAGGGGTGGGAATCATTTGAAATCTAATGATTTGATTTAATTTAAATCTTGGGGTCACCATTCTTGATTTTAAATCGAATTTTGATTTGATATAATGTATTTGTTGATACAAAACTTGTCAGTTTTTTCCGCATCTTTCATTTCTGGGATAACGTGCATGAGTCTCAATATTTCTCTAAACTTATTAAATGAATTATTATCACCTTTTATGTAAAACTCTTACTGTACATAAGATTCGTACACCTGCCTTTTTTGCTCTGAAAACATGATGTTATTAACTAACATTCAAAAAAAGATTTTTGAGATTTGTAAATCAGTAGAAGATAGAATCGCGATTATATAAATCCATCTGATGATTTATTATTTGTGCCTGTAATGTTTGCTGTCAGCTTAAAGGCATTACACCCTCTTTTTTTAATTTTTAACAATTATTTACTTAAACCTGTCTGACTTTCTTTCTGCTCTGAAACAATAATGTAGTATTTTTTGTTCCACAGAAGAAAAAAAGGCATGCAGGTATGGAAAAACATAAAGGTAAGTAAATTACGACAGTGTGTTCAAGATGAAATATTCCTTTAAGTTGTCAGATGCACTTTGTCGTAAGTCACCGGTAAATGAATCAGAACCAGGAACCAATAGACAGGAAGCGGTTTCTTACATCCAGCAAGCCGCAGTCACACTCCTCTCCTTTCTCCACATACAGGTTCCCGCAGCGCGGACCTCCCAGAAGGCTCTCTGGCTGTGGCACATTAAACAGACACATACCGCCACCGTGCAGTAGACTGAGAGAGAGATCCCGTTCGCTGCAGCTGCTGAAGAGCTGACCGGGCATAAACCTGCACATGGGAGAATTTACTTCGTACTGCATGATTTATCACTAGCGATATAATATCAATCACAGACACTCATTTTTTCAATCACCCAGTGGAGGGCTCCATGATGCAGCCCCCAAGCCGAGGCTCGTTCTGGCACTGGCAGCGCCTGTCGGCCGTGTCGTGACTCATTCCCAGGTTGTGACCCAACTCATGAGCCACCGTTGATGCCACACCTAACACACTCACAAGGTGATCCTACAGTACAGGAAACACAGGTGAATACTAGAACAAGATCTAACTTATTGCATAAAGACCCAAATTAAATGAACGATTTCTCTCACCACATTCACTCCTCCTGACCGATCCTTTGAGCACATCGAGGACTGAGACGCCATGCCGACTGTCGTCCCATCAAATGGTTCACCCCTAACATATATAAGCACATATCGCAACTCTGAATTATTTCCTTGTCTATTAATACCGATCACACTGTGCGCATATTTCTGGGAATCTCGACCTACATGATCAGCTGTGCATTGTCATGCCTCAGTCGTGGTAGTAGCTCCCTGGTCCTCCAATCCAGGAAGCGGTTCAGGGTTTCAGAGGGACTTTTATCCACTTGAATCTTGTCCTGGTCACTCCAGATCTCCAAACCCAGCAGAGCCACACGTACATTCAGCGGCCTGTAGAACTGAGACAGAGGGCCAGGCAGAGATTTAGACAAAGTCTAAAGTGCCTTCAGAATGTGTATGGTGACTAGCAGTATTATATTTAAAATATTTAAAAAACGGTTTCAGTTACTAACGTAACCTCGGTCCCCTGAGATTAACGGGAACAAGCATAGCGTGGGTTACTGACGCATATGGGAAAAACTCAGTTTTTCTCAGAATACTGAAGCCTGAATGGTTCACGTCTGTGCATCTGCACAAACAATGGCAGACTGCCTATTTAAGTCACGCTGAATGCCATATCCTCATAATCTTTCGACTGAGGAGCAATAGAGTCAACTCGTGTGCAAGCGTAGTAGCTTGAAAAATTATGCAATGCTCAATCTCAATGTGTGTTTTATAATAACACAATTTCAGACCCCTTTCCTTTTCAGCACGGGGTTCCACAGGGTTCAGTCCTTGGTCCGCTACCGTTTTCGTTATACTTAGCGCCACTGGGTCAAATCATTCGTTCTTTTGGGATAGCTTTTCATTGCTATGCCGATGATTTACAAATATATATGCCAGTTATTGCAGGAAATGCATCTGATTCGGTTAAGTTAGCGACTTGTTTGGCTGCTGTGAGAAGCTGGTTATCAGCTAACTTCTTGTTACTCAATTCAGCAAAAACTGAGATGATAGAGCTTGGACCAACTAGATTAGGACATTTGTATGGCAATTTTACTCTGTCCATTGATGATTCGGTCATTCAGTGCAAGGATAGAGTAAAGAATCTTGGGGTAGTTTTCGATCGGTCACTGTCATTTGATTTGCATATTAAAGAGGTGACTAAAGTAGCCTTTTTTCATCTCCGAAAAATTGCAAAGATTAGACCAATATTAACACTGAAAGATGCTGAGGTCCTTATTCATGCCTTTGTTACATCTAGGCTTGATTATTGTAATGTATTGTTCTCGGGGCTGCCTAAGAAAAGTTTGCGAGGTCTGCAGATGGTCCAAAATGCTGCCGCTCGTATTCTGACTGGATCATCTAAATACATGCCTATAACTCCTGTGCTGGCCTCACTGCATTGGCTCCCTGTTCAGGCTAGAGCAGATTTCAAGGTTTTGTTGTTAACATATAAAATAGTGAATGGCCTTGCACCAATGTATCTGTCTGATCTTTTAAATTCTTATGTGCCTACGCGGTTGCTGCGCTCCCACGGGACAGGACTTCTGACTGTAGTACCGAAGGTTAGGAAGAAAACGGTTGGTGAGCGAGCCTTTTCGTTTCGTGCTCCAACATTATGGAACAGTCTACCAGCTGATATTAGGCTGGCAAGTTCAATTGATGTTTTTAAATTTAAGCTTAAGACCTATTTATTCATTGCTGCGTATGAGTCCTGAATGTTCAGTGATTTAATGTTCACTTAATTTTTACTGTATTGTTTGCATTTTAATCTTTATTCCTGTTGTAAAGCACTTTGATGGAAAGTGCTCTATAAATAAATGTATTATTATTATTATTATTCCCGTTATCTCAGGAAATTGAGGTTAAGTTAGTAATCGAAACAAATCCCCGAAACATGTCAGTTACTGACACAATCCAATAGTGCCGTGCTAATAGCTAAATAGCTAATATGGAGTGACAAGGCCCCCATAGCAGGCAACATAACAAGTGATAGGGATACTTTTAAAGTTTATCCAATAATCGAAACAATATTCATGCCTGAAGAGCAGGGACGTCCAGATGTTAGCAATGGACACTCTGCTAGACCAAGCCCATGAGGAGGCCATTCCCCTGGTGGAGTGGGTTCTGACCTTTTTACACTCTATGGTTCTGAGCCCTATAGGGCACTGCGAGCCCAAGGACTTGTAGGCTATACTAGCGCTATCGCTGAAGTACCATTAATCTGCTGGTTGAGGTTTGTTCAACGGCAGGCAGAAAGCTTCTTCTCTTGTTCGGAGTCAACGAGGAGATGATCCTTCGGTCTTAAAAGAGAAAGATTCTAACGATTTGGCATTCAGCGCGACTTATATAGACAGTCGGCCTGCCCGTTTTGGCGGGCTGAAATGCCATTTGTAAGGTTTAAGGCAGGCTTGTGCACAATTCAGAATTGAATTGAGAATGACTCCTGAATTCCAATTCAATTCTTGAATTTGAATTGAATTTGAATTGATGTCAAAAACAGGATCTAGAATTACAATTCGAATTTGAATTAAAGGAAGCAGAATTGCAATTCAATAAAAATTCTAATAAATTCATATACATATTTTAAGTGAAGTGTTTAACAATGAAGCTTTACAGTATATGTCAGATATGATTGCATTATTCTATAAATGATATTAGTTTGAACTACTTGTACAGATTACATTAACAGCAAATGTTTTCCCCCAGCAATGACTGTTAAAAGCTCTAGTCACAGAACAAATAATTAAGTTTGATTTATTGTAATTGTAATTTTGTAGAAACATAATGGAACATGACTCCATTTCCCAGAATTGCTATAATGTTGTTAAAAAACAAACAATTTGAGGTGGACATTTGTTTTGTTTTTATATATATATGTATATTTTAGAACAAAATGTATGCAGGGTTGAGGAGTGACTAGTTACGGGTAATTGAATGATGTTATTAAATTACAAAATGAATGTAATTGTATTTAGTTGTATTACTGAGGTAAAATGTGTAATTCAATTAGTTACTAATCAAATTAAAAGGAAAATGCTTTGAAAATGGAAAATGATAAAGTAATCCAAATAAAGTAATCCAAACCGCATTTATAATGGGTAACTTATAACAGTAAGCTATTACATTTCCAAAGTAACCTTCCTAACACTGAATGTATGTGTGATTCAACACATTCTTTCTGTTGTGTGATTGTGTGGAATTTCTTTGAATTGCCATGAATTTAATTCCACTTCCTGCCATTCCAATTCCAATTCAAATTCAACTTCCTGTGGGGCGGAGTCAATTCAATTCAAATTCCAATTCATGAATTGAACGGAGGCCAATTTTGAAATTCTGAATTTTGCACAAGCCTGGTTTAAGGTTTAAGGGGTTAATAAATAAAACTAAAGTAACACTGTTATAGTGGGGTTCAAAAAGATCACTGGTGGAAATCCTTCTATTTAGCAATTTTCTAATAAAAAAAATTCTCTCACTAAAAATACTTTATGAGCAGGACTCAAGCTGGACTCCATAAGCTTGTGTAAAAGCTGAGAATCATATTCTCCAGTATCATTTTGAGAATTGAAGTGCTATAATGGAAGCAGGCACATTTAATCATCTGTACAAAGATGATTGATCATCGCATGATCAATTTCACAAATTTGCTTACTCAATTAGTGATCTAGAAGCAGTGTAGAATCTTAAACATTTCTTATTCACTTTATATCAAAACATTTAATCGCAATTAACAATTTTACATTGCGTTTAAAATTCTAAAACTTTGTTTATTTCCAGGTTTTCAGGTGTACTGCTCTGAACGCATGTTTTCATATTTACACTACTGTTCAAAAGTTTGGGGCCATTATGACTTTTTTTAAACAAAACGAATACTTTCATTCAGCAAAGGCATATTAAATTGAACAAAAGTGACAGTAAAAATTAACAGATATTCTTATAATGTTACAAAAGTAACGTTTCTGTTTCAAATAAATGTGGTTCCTTTCAATTTTCTATTCATTAACGAATCCTGAAAAAAATGTATTACATTTTCCACAACAATATTAAGCAGCACAACTGTTTTCATCATTGTTAATAAGACATTTTTGAGCACCAACTCAGAACATTATAATGATTCGGATGGATCATGTGACACTGAAGACTGGAGTAATGGCTGTCAAACATCAAATTAATGTAGCCTAGGTGAGCATTAGAGACATCTTTCAGAAACATAAAAATATATTTTTACCTCTCTACCAACACAAACTTCTGAATGCCAGTGTACATGTACGTTTAGATATATAACTTACCCAGTCTACTTGGTTTGCCACATCCAACATGCGGTAAATCATGGTTTTATTATTCTTCTGATAATTCATATACTGTGAGGAAGACACAGAAAAATAATGGAAACAGATTAAAAACTGAAGTCTTCAATATTCAGATATGAAAGGTAAACCAATTAAGAGTAGATGTGATGCAGTATATTCACCAGTAGAGGACGTAAGTGTCTTATGACTGTATGTGTGTGTGTGTCTGTGTGTGTGCGCGTGACAGAGATTGTTCTACTCTCTTACCTCCTTATGATCCGCCACCAGCACCAGCTCAATATATTTGGTCTCTGAAAGAATGTCTCTCTTACTCTGTCACGCAACAGCAGAAAAGGATCAAGAGAACAATCAGATAAATATGCATACCTATAAATACACATATGCACACAGCTTGCATGCTCACCCTGTGTGTGTGTGGGATGATCTGAATGGGAGGAATAGAGGTGTGTGACACTCCACAGTCTCTAGACTCAGATGTTTGGAAGTTTGTCGGGTAGATCAGGTGTAGCCATCCTTCCCTTTCTCCACTCCCTTCCACATCTTTTCCATGCTCTTCTTCCTCAGGATATAGCTCAAAGCTCAGTGTGGCGTTAATGACTATCAATCCCCTGTGGAGAGAAAAGAAGTGTCACTACTGACTAACACAGACTGAACATGATGTTCACACACACATCTGACACAAACATATGATAAAAGTAAACACAAATTTGATGTATGGGCTATAAATACATTGCAGTTCAATAATGGCGGTCAGTGGGATTTTTATTGAAATAAATAAATGATGCATTAAATTGACCAAAAGTCACAGTAAACCTTAAAATTGCCACTAAAGATTTCTATTTAACATAAATGCAGTTTTTACTGAACTTTCTACATCAATATCTTCAATATTACCATTTTACTATATATAAAAGTAATGCAAAAAAAAATCTTGCCGACTACACACTTTTGAACAGTAGTGTATGTGGTCAATTTGGTCATTAATATGATACTAATAATAACATCACAAAACTGATCTCAAACCCTGATAAACAATCTGTACTAATAATTCTGGTGAAGGTCAACAGTCATTAATAATCTGTTAAAATATACAGACTCCCTTCTCATATTTCCTCCATTGCTTTCACTCTCTTTCATGTTCCTTCTGGCAAACTAACAACCCCATGACCTCTGAAATATAAGCTGGTCTTACAGTTTACTAATAAATTAAGCACAGCATTGTTTAAAGTTTAGCAATGACCATAATTCAGTAGAATCTCTCAAAGGAAGTGGTCAGTGATGTATATGACTGCAAGAAACACATCTGTATATTTGAAAAAAGTAAAGCAAATATTACCGTAACCCAGAGCAAGAGCTGAGAGCCACGCGGGACTGAGGGAAACCTCGCACTGAACCGTGATAGTAGCAATGTGTCTGACAAAGGAACAGATAAAAAGTACATTAAGTTGCTTCAATAAGAGTAACATTGCAAAAGGCGCAATGAAATAAACATGTGCTTGTATATGAAGGACTCCACTCACCACTAGGTTCTCCTTCATGGATACCCCAGTTCCATTTGGCAGATAGTAGAACACATTAGGCGGCTTTGGCAAAAGATCTCTGCAAACAAATGTCCATATATTCTGATTTTATATTCATTAGCTGCTAATTAGACTCGCAGGAAATTACTTACTGGTTTTTTTCCAGGTCCAGGATATACAAGCTGCTTCCCACTTGTAAACCACACTGCAATCTGTCAGGGTGACCATTCTGGAGAGAATGAGAGAGAAAGAGAGAGAGAGAGAGAGAGATTTTATGTTATAAAGAGATTATCTGAATAGTGTATTTGTTAGATATAACAAACTCATGAGCCTATTTATGAGTCCCACTGCTCCACCTCAGCAAATGTTACAAACAAATGTCTTTATTCAGATCAGTCCAGATGAGATCATGTTTTCTTTGTGAAGGACAACACGTCATGTTAAACCTGCGCATCAGAACATCAGTATATTTCTTTATTTAAATGTTTTGGCCCCTAAATCAGTAAGGCAAGTATCCCTTCTTTGAAACAAATATCATCAATTAATATAATACATATTAGTTAATACAAATCATCATACTTAATTATGTAATTGCATGATTTATTCTTACAATAAAAAATAACCGAGTATTGTGAGTGGCCAAACGGACATACAAGTAGCACATAGATTCTGCAATGAAAGTTATTTATCTAAAATTATATGGTCTGTTTTATAGGTTTAACAATGTAATGTCTTCCCAAGTATCCATACACACGGTGGTTTGGAATCACTGCATCAGCACATGACCAGAAGAAAAGATGGGGTTCTCTGAGAGGACAAAATAGCTTCATTTTAGAGGGTGAACTGGGCTATAAACAGACTTCCCCTCCTCCAGACGTTTTCTGTGCCTTTCTCTCATCTCACTTCCTATTCTAAGCACCTTTTCCTGCCATTCTATCACATCCCCTTGGCTCGCACACACATTCAGCAGCCTGATGAAAAAGTGAAACGCTACTCAGCTTCCTGTTATACCACTGCTACCGTTTCTTGCTTTTCTCCAATGTGCTAATGGGAACAGCTCACTTTATTGACCACTCCTTCTCTCAGCCAATGAAATCAGGTCTATCTGACCTCTCTCTGCACCAGCCATTCAGAACAGTTAAACTGGCTGCTCTCTTTCCCTACCAGTCAAAGCAAGTCGGGCATCTCTCATAGCAAACTCACTTTAAAAGTAAAGGTTACATCTGTTCTCTCTATTTTCCTGGAAGTCCAAGTGACCTAGTCTTAATTTTCAAAAGTATACAGAGCCACCATGCAGTCCAGTTTAAGAAATAAATAACTCCTTTTTAATAAATCATTCAAAAAGACTCACAAAATTATCCGTTTAAAAAAATAGCAATTGAACTGGATTTTAAAATCTGTTTATGCAATGTACCAAGTTAGAAGGCTTTCTGTAATAATTATAGTAATAGCTGATAATTTCTTTCATGCACATTATAGGCTTAAATATGAAAGGGTCATTGAATAGAGAGCTTGTGATGTTTCTTTTTAAAATTTTAAAATGTACGTTCGTTATTTGTTAAAAGGTGTGTTCGACTTCCGATCGGTGTATGACATCAAAGTACAGCGAGAGCGATTCGAAAGCATATGGAGCAGCTCTCTAATCCCTCTCGCGGTACTCTGATGTCATACACCGATTGGTCTGCGCAGGACCGTTTCAAGTCGAACACACCTATTATTGCAGTGAGCTTATTATATTGGTTGTTAACTGACATTAAATTAAGGGATAGTTCACCCAAAAATGAAAATTCTGTCAGTAATTACTCACCCTCATGTTTTTCCAACCCCGTAAGACTTTCGTTCATCTTCGGAACACAAATTAATATAAATTTTGATTAAATCTGAGAGCTGGATCACTCCTCCATAGGCTTCTAAGGGATTGAAACTTGCCGGCCCAGAAAAGTTATTAAAGACATCGTTAAAATAGTTCAAGTGACTACAGTGGCTCAATCTTAAGTTTATCAAGCGACGAGAATACTTTTTGTGCGCAAAAAAGCACACAAAAATAAGGACTTTATTCAACTATTCATTTCCTTCTCTGTGGGCCTCGAGTTAGTTCACGTAGTGTAACAGCGCAGCGCTTCTGGTTGTACGTCACACGCATCACACACACATGACCAGCGTTGGCCAATAGTGAGCCTACGTGTGACGTACAACAGAAGCGCTGCACATTTACACAACATGAACTAACTCGAGGCTCAAAGAGAAGGAAATTAAAAAAAGTCATTATTTTTGTTTGTTTTTTTCCGCACACAAAAAGTATTCTCGTCGCTAATTACTGACAGAATTTTCATTTTTGGGTGAACTAACCCTTTAAATGACTGTTGGCAAGTATTTGGCTGCATCACCTAGTAGCCTAAAACAATGCCGGTTGGTGTTCGGTGGGCCCAAATCCATTACATTTTTAAAAAAGTAATATCCTATACTAAACCTAAACTAATCTTGACAAACTATATATCATTTGAAAGCTTACAATCTCTAGTTTCCATATTGGGTGTTTGCTGTAAGCTGTAATTTATAAATTTGCAACAAGAATATTTTCATACTCCTAAGGCGTGTTTAGACCTTTATTTTGAAATAGTGATGAACATGAAACATCATAAATGAAGGAAACCTCAGTTTGTTTTCATGCCAAGAGTTCAAAAGATAGCATCCATTCAATTATTTTAGAATAAAAGGTCTGACATTTTTTTAAATATAAAGAAAAAAATTATAGATTTACCATTTGTGATGTGGCAGCAAGCTATAATGCACATACTTGTTCTTTTTGTGTTTCTTAGAGGTTGAATTCATATCAAAATCAGACTTCTCATATTACTTCTGAATAGGATGTCAAATTCATAAATTGTATGAAAATTGTGGAAATAATGTAGCCTGGCATGCCAGACCTACATCAGGATGTTAGCTCTGGGAACTCACCATTGACAGGGCTCAATACGAGGGGCGGGATAACTTTCACATTCCCTCAGCACGCAATAGCGCTACAACCAACCAGAGCAACGAAGAAGGTGACATCTTCCTTTTTTTAAAATGACTTAAGTGCCGTTCTTTGTTCATGTTTCAAAGAAAAGCTTAACTTTAAATCATCCAGAGTCGCGGCCAAAGCCGAATCGAAAGACAGCTGTTCACCAGCAGCAGCAGCAGCCATTCTTTGTTTTCAAGTAGCAGTGAACCGTTGCATCTCTGTCGTCATTATGTTAAGCCCTTCCGCCGACTCTATCCACCTGTTTCCGGGGGGCGCTACTGTAAAAAATAAAGTGGGTGCAACTTCCGGCCAGGCGGCGGAAGTAGCATACCAATGGTATTTTGTGTGCTATTTAGCGAAGAGGCTAGGTGTTTTTCAGATAATATTTTACTATTTAAAATAAGTCGCAAACCTTTATGAGAGATGTCGTTACGGAGCTCAGGGACAACATGTGCTGTTCGCGGTTGTACATAGGCCTATAACTAGTGATGGCCAAATTAAGCGTTTCGAAGCATTATTGCTTTCTGATACAATTGTGTTGAAAATGGTTCATTACTCGAAGCTTCATTCAGATAGAAATTGCAGCACCATCTCCTGGTGAAGTAAATGTAATGCAACAAAGCTGACAACCATAAAATGCAAGTAGGCGTATATGTTAACGCCCCGTTTATTACGTGTTTACCGAGGCGATCAAAGCTGAAACAGTGTTAGTGCTGTGAAACTCATTTATGTAGGGGAATTTTACAGATACTGATTAATTTTATGTGTTCACCTTGATAATAAAACATTAAGCATGATGTGTGTTTGTGTAATTATTTCTTTAGACAAGGACAGAAGATCAGACCAGCTTAAAAAAAGTTGGAACCACAGAAATTCTAATGGTTTCTATTAAAATACCAATAGGAACTTTTGGCTTTTACCATTTAAACCACTACAGAATTATTTTTTGTAGTGTGTTTGGGACATATTCCATCAGGATTTAATGCCCCCACCAATAGAACCCAACACATATCAGTAGAGACCCACAGAGACCACTATAATTCCCATTACAACCAATAAAATTCCCATGAAGTTTGAAAATGTAATGGTTAATTCAATATAATTTCTGTAATGGTTTCTATAGTTTTTTTAGCAGTATCATGTGTGAAAGCTTTATCTTGTTTATCTGCGGGGAAGCAGAACTCTATAACTTGTTAACTGGTGGGACTGATATTTTTGTATGTTGAAAAGGATGTGCTTGTGTAACTGGTTGTACTTGTAATGTAGCATAGGGTTTTTGAAGTTTCTGTCTTTCTCCATATCATTCACTACATATGTAAAAATATTTGTATGCAGAACTGTCAAAGAACTAACCTTATCCGGGGAAATAAGTTTAAAGTGTTCCCAAACTTGGGAACGACTTCTCTTTCTCGGGTCCATCACAATACTGAAATAAACTCAATCCACTCTCCTCAACAATAACGCCAATCCAAACACCGACTACTACAACCCACGGTGTTGCAATGGTTTGGCTTCACTTTTATAAGAAATACAGCCGCCAGGTTTCAAATCTGTCAACACTGTATTGGGCTGTCAAAGCAGTCAGGTGGTTCACTACAGGAGTGAACAAGTGTGTTTGCTTCAGACGTCATTTTCACGTGACTAGTGACGTAATGATACAAGCTCCGAAGCAGTGGTTCATTGCAAGGACCGTTCGAGTTTGAAGCAAGCTTCGGAGCGTCGGTGTCAGACGTAACATCACTCCGTGCCTTGATTATTGTCTGCTATATTTACCGCTACTTATTATTTATTAAATCCAGGTAAATTGTTGATGAAACATTGATTGAAATTAAGATACAATTAATACAAAACGAAATTAACTTTAAATAAAGGCTCAGTGCTTTCAAAAAGTTAAAGTTTTTTTTTTGTGTCACCCTCGTGTATTTCCCTCATATTAAATACAAAATGCATGTGCTATATATTTCGAATGTCTGGACTCCTTTATTGATATGATATGATATGTATATAAACCGAGGTTTCAATAGCCTAAATGCATTTTCGGAGAATTTATATTTTGACTGCAAATGTCACGTCCATAATGCTGGAATCGCCCAATTTTAAATAATTTATCCTCAACTAGTTTTGTGGTGTAGGCAGGGCCTGAAATTAACACCCGACCACCTGCCAAATGCGGGTGAATTTTGCTATTGGCGGGTAACACTGTCAATCTACCTGCCACATTGGCAGGTAGCCAATGAGAATTGAGTGATTCATTAGGGTTTTTTTTTTACGTTTTCATTTTCATTGCGTTGGACCTTAGCTATAATGTGGCGGCACATTACTGGGGTAAAAAGGCCAGCTGAAACAAACAACCAACAAAAAGATGGGGATGAGTCAAAGAAAAGTAAAAGAAGTCATTTTAATACAAAGTGGGCAATTGGCGACAACGGCAAGGTTCGTGAGCGGCTGATTTATGGCAACGACTGTTGTTTTGTAACGTTCATGCGATCAGAAAGAAGATGAGGCCCTTTTCTGACTACGTTTGGATGTGCGAGTATTAAACTGTTGGTGAGATGGGATGAGATAATGTAACGCTGACGTAGGCTCCAGAACAATGACAGTTGCACAGATGTGTGCGTGTGCAACTGTAGTACATGTTGGGAGTTGGGAACCGGTGAGAAAATGTCCGGTACCCGGTAACTTTACCAGTAATAATATTAATTTAGTTCTGCTTAACGGTTCCTGAACGCTGTAACTAAAAGCTGTCAGGACCTAGCTGTCTACGTGACTAAATCAGCCATCAACACAGCCGCGGGTGATTTGTTTACATACGAGCTGCGGTAGGTCTATAGATCTGTTGTGCGTGTGTGTGTCAAAATCAATGAATAAAAATATTTTTTTAAATGTATATTCTAAGAGTTATTATTACTTATATTGATTTCGTTAATAACTTGACAGCACTTAAATGTGTACAAGTTAAAGAACAATATTGTGAAATTCCCGTTTTTTCACCTTTAGGCTATGAGGCAACAAAAAAAAAAAGGCTGGTAAAAAGTCTCTGTGGCAGGTGAATTTTGATATCCACCTGCCACAGTGGCTGGTGGCAAAAAAAGTTAACTTCAGGCCCTGGGTGTAGGTCTACAAATTTTATAATGTTAACTTCAAATAATACAAATAGTAAAGATATGGTAGCTATATTGGATCTGGACGGGAAGGATATCTCTGGGAGTGGGAAGGGCGTATCGTGATTCTGCCTTCCCTGACCGCGACACAGGTCCGTGGATCTAAGTATCGCGATTTAGGTTTTATTTAACATTATTCTTTTTTATTACTATTTAGGAACAAACAAGGGTCTCTGTTTAAAAAACGCCGACTCGCACCGGCAGTCCAGAGCACCGCAGCGCATATCTTCAAGTTTAGCCATAACCGAATGTCCAGTTTAACTGCCACAAGTTGATCTTGTAATAAAGAACTCATCGTGGAAAAACACGATGTATTTTTGTATTTTCATTGCATTCGTAATTGATAAAAAGTTAAACAAATTAAATAATACATTTTAGTATAAATATTAATGATTAATCGATAGTCGAATGAATGAATGAGTGTCACGTTTCGCTTGTTTACTTCGAACCGGAAGACGCACCCACTTTTGACGCAAGGCCTCATGGGACGTAGGAAACTTGTGGATACACGATGTGATTGGCCTGACTAGAGTTTGTTTTTTCCAGCTCGAAAGTCAACGGAGAGTTGCTAGACTACACTGGCTGCAAAATCATTGTTGCAGCCGCTAGGGGAAGTCTAGATTTCTAGGCTAGAAATAATGGTTCATATCACTCAAAACATATGGAAATGAGGCGCCCTTATATGGGCAGTAATGGCGTCTGGTTGTCATCTAGTGAAAAAGTTTGGTACTGCGCCCCAAACAAAATCTTACTGAAAGCCCATTTTTTGAGATATCAACCTAAAATTTGAAACACAACTTGTTCAGATTTTTAGCTTTGATTTTTTTGCAGTTTTAGAGTCACCCAGGTTTTGAAAATATACATTTTATATAAAATATGAATAATTAAATTTTTTACATTGTACATTTTCATAAACTCTCAAAAACTTTTTTTCTGTTTCATTTTCATAATTTATTTCACTTCTACAAAAATCTGCCAAATGTCTTCTTTAAAACGAGACCAATCTTACGTCTATATTCCAAAGCATTCTTGAATTACAACCATTTAAGTTCGAAGTGTGCATTTTCATGTATATTCATAAAAAGGGGGGTGACACTTAACAGGTTAACATTAATTTCCCTGTCTACATGTGATGTCAGCTAAAAAGAAAAGCTGCAGAGATGGAGCAAGTTATTATATTTTGATGAAAGGTTAAGACGACAGACCTTTTCTAATATAACATGGACTAAGGAATTATGCACAAAAAGACCAGGAATGTGTATTAATAAGTAAATTGTGATGGTTTTGATTTCCTGTCTTAAGTACGAGACAGTTCAGTCAAATCCTGCATAATCATAAGGCAAAATGTGAAACCTCTTAAAGATCTCTCAGATCTCATCCAACCTCTTGGAAAAAAAAAGAAGAAAAAAAGCCCTATGAAGATAGGGGTGAATTTAGGTTAATTGGGATACTTTTTGCCATTGAGCTTTACCACTGTGGAGTTTGGTTCATCAAAAGGTCTTGAGACTGACATTATAAGAGCATCACTCTCTTTTCCACATCTTCAGTCATTTACCAAGCTGCACAACACACCCATACATACACACACTTTCTTACAGGATCGAAACTGAAGTCCATATTCAACCATCAGATACTGTTCCAGCATTGTTCAGGTTTCCTATATAACCATAGGCGTCTATTATGTTTATTACTATCAGATGGTTCTGGTGAGCGCTTTCGCTATGAACTCCTGGGAACAGACTGCAGTTCACTGGGAATGGGTGGATCGCTTGTCTCTGAACAACCATGGGCAATTCTGAGGCAAAGATGAAAAAGAGTGTATGCGTGCATGGTCGCTGCCAGGACCCACAAAACTGGTAGGCATTTAGATTTTTTCAGGGGGACATTGTTTATTTACATTGACAAATTATTTATGTAAAGATATAATGCATTGCAATGTACATTATGAAAAGCCTACCTTTATGATGCATTATGCAAGAAGGCTTCAAGTAGTGTTACCGAATATTTGACTCGGAATTAAAATGTCTGTTGTTATTATTGTTACTCTCCTTTAAAGGGTTAGTTCACCCAAAAATGAAAATTAAGTCATTAATTACTCACCCCCATGCTGTACCAACCCCGTAAAGCCTTCGTTCGTCTTCGGAACACAAATGAAGATATTTATGATTAAATCTGAGAGGTTTATGACTGCTACATAGGCTCCCTAAGGGAATGACACCGGACGGCCCAGAAAGTCATTAAAGAAAATGTTTAAATATTCCATGTCGCAACAGTGGCTCAACTATAAGTTTATCAAGCGACGAGAATACTTTTTGTGCGAAAAAAAACAAACAAAAATAACGACTTTATTCGACTATTCCTTTTCTTCCTTGTAGGCCTGAAACGAGACTTCAAGAGATTTCCAGTTTCCACGACGCGCACGCGCGAGAACTTAACTGAAGTAGTTGAAGGAGATCGCAATTCTCGTGCATGCGTCGTGAAGATCTCTTGAAGTCTCGTTTCAGGCCTACAAGGAAGAAAAGGAATAGTCGAATAAAGTCGTTATTTTTGTTTTATTTCCGCACAAAAAGTATTCTCGTCGCTTGATAAACTTATAGTTGAGCCACTGTTGTGACATGGAATATTTAAACATTAGCTTTAATGACTCTCTGGGCCGTCCGGTGTCATTCCCTTAGGGAGCCTATGGAGGAGTGATCAACCTCTCAGATTTAATCATAAATATCTTCATTTGTGTTCCGAAGACGAACGAAGGCCTTACGGGGTTGGTACAGCATGGGGGTGAGTAATTAATGACTTAATTTTCATTTTTGGGTGAACTAACCCTTTAATGTCATTCCAATCTCATGTGACCTTTCTTTACTGAAACAAATTAGATATTTAGACTATAGACCCCTTTCCATGCAATTACAATGAATGAGAAGTCAGGTTTTCAAGCTTAAAAAAAAGACATATTAAGCACCATATTAAGTCTTTTGAAGACATTGTGAGGAACATGAAAAACTTGTTACTGAAAATCTTGATATCTGCCCTAGCTCTTTCTGATATGTTCATGAGAAAAGACTAATTTGTGAACGAATTATTCTTTTGAGTCAAATATTTTAATAAAACCAGTATGAATGATCTGTTTACTGATCCAGATATTCAAAAAACTTGAATTATTAAAAACTTGAATTTCAGGACCACTGTTATTGTGCTTTTATGTCCTTCTTGAAGTTTTAAAACATCCGTCCTCTTCAAGACTAATGTTCTCCAGAAGAAACAAAATCACAGTAAATCATTACAGAATTTTCTTCTTTCTTTTTGGTGAACTATCCCTTTAACCACTCCATCCCTGAATACTCATATCTGCTTCTCTCTTTCCCCTCTTTCTCTCTCTGCCTCAGCCAATCTGGTCTCCAGTTTCCTCTTTCTCCCTCTATTCTGTTATTGCCTTCTGCTCTAGCCTCTCTTTCTGTCTGAGGTAATGTCCCTGAGCACATGCAGTATGCAGCGCGATGACCTCAGCAGCAGATGAATGCTGGGTGGGGTACTTTTAGAGGCTAGCTGAGGGTGGAAAAAAAAAACGATTGCGTAAGGGAAGGGGAGAATGGGTGGAGGATGAGGATTGTGCCAAATATCACTGTTTGCATGTGACTTAACTGCTCATATGGTTATTATTCATTTCTAGATGTTTCTAGAATTATTATAATGACAAGTGTGTTCATTTAATTGATTTATCCTTTATTTTTTGCACAATTCCACCGACAAAATGTTTAATGTATATCTTTAACTACAGCATTAGTTCTTTGTTCATGAAATCGCACATGATAAAATGAAAGATGTGCGGTTGAGTAAGTGAGTCAGATTAATTATGAATAACTAAATAACTAAATATTGAGCAACTGCACTGGTGTGAAAATTATGATATGGAAAGTCTAAGCCACACCTCACCGCTCAGACAGTTCCATGTGTGATTTTAATCACATGTACATGAAAAACGTAGAAAAATTGGACACAACTATGGGACACTGTCGTGCAGCAGGAAGCATCACAACAGGGAAAGGAACCTCAAGGACGATCCAGGTAATTGTGTGCAAATGTTTTGGGGCACCATTTCCATATTTTGCCTGGGGCCCACAAATCACTAAATTCACCCATGCTAAATCATAAGGGTTATTCAAACAGGAATTGAGCTTCACTTATCACACCAGAATGTTTTTGACTCACTTAGAGAAAGGGCTGAAAGAAAGGGTTCATAAAAGTAATTTGATCGAGAATCAGTCTTCACTGGTAGCAATGTATGTTTCACACTAAAAAGTAGTGAATACTTTCAGAGTCACTTTCAATCATTTTGTATCAGTACATTTTTAATTGAACCTGGTTCCTAACCTTAGTAGCCACCATTTTTAATTGTGTGTGAATGTAAATAAAGCTGTGTGGCATATGACTACATGTTAAACTGCATTAAAATGTATACAGTATCTGTTTAACGTATATATAATGTATATATATCGCTGTATAAAAACTCTTTCTAATTGCTGTAATGTACTGATATAGATGAGCTCCAGGTAGTGGGTGGTATGGTTTGAGGACACCGATTATAATCAACAGACTGTATTCATAAAAATGCACACACACCCAAGCCATCACCCGCCTTTCCTCTTAAAGGGAAAACATGCTAAAAACAGACCATCGTTGCCTCGATTTCTGTGATTCAGACAGGCACGGGGAGCTGCTTTACTGTGCATGACAAAATAAATGAATCAGCTTGTAACCCAGGGATCATTTCTTATATCACACTGTTATAAGAAAGTGACAAAGAGAATAAAAATTATGAGTAATTAAAGGTTAGGAGAGAGGGGTGGGTTTGGTGTCCATATCTGTCCTGTTCTGGAGGAAGAATGTAGGTGTGTTGACATATTCAGTTGGAAACTTCCTGACATAAAGTATGATCTGAGAGGAGAGGAACTAGATGCAACATTATGGGGACGGACATTTCCTGTGCAGCTGAGAGCAGCTGAAGTCATGTCCTGCTGAATTCCCCCACTCCTCAGTCCACACACATTTTATTACCAGTTCCAGTAACAAGGAATGTTATCCACACAGGCATGAATTATGATGTGATGTTAGTCAATGTAACATGCTATTTTAGTGTGATTAATTATTTATTAGACGGAGCAAAAACCTACCTGTAAAACTTCACTCAGGCTTCTACTAACTCCATCCACCACAGCAAATGGCCTTGTCTTCACTAGAGGCTTTAGCTCTCTCTGACTTGTGACTGTAGAAAGAGATAAACTTCAGTTCATAAATTTCCTATTTTCCTAAGAAACGTCACCCACATGTGCAAAAATTTGTCAATTTTCCTGGTTAATTTAAATGACTTTTCGCATCTTAAGTATTTAATATAAAATAAATTATCCAGATATCCAATCTCAAATGAATCTCTGTAGAGCAGTCAATATTTGCACATCCATCAATGTTTTATTGTTCATCAGTTAGAAAAAGATTGTTCTGAAAGTGATTTCTAACCATATTGTCCTTTTGTTATTACCATTATCATTATAACTGGACTTTTCTATTCTCACAGCATTAGAATGATTATTAAAACTTAGTTATAGTCTATAACTAGTCATCTTTTACAAAAGAAATCTGATTTTATATATATGTCTTGTGATAGCTTAAAAAGTACATGATCAATAAGTTATGATAACAAATGTTTTACATTGCTTTAACTCATCAAAATAATTCAAGCAATTTTCAACTTTATGTTATACAAGATTCAACTAATTTCAGTTTAATTATGTAATTTAAGTTGAAATGACGTCCAAGTTGATTGTACTTAAAAATTTAAGGCAGGCATCTTTTTTTGTGTGTGTGACAATTTCAAAAGCTTGTTTCCCCTACAAATTAATTTCATATTGTTTACTGATAATTAGTCAAAATGACAGGTGGTTCAATTTGTTAAACAGAGAAAAGTTTTTTTTTTGTTTTTTTTTGTCAATGCAACCCAAATATTTGGGTAATTACTGGTGATTAATTTGGCTAAAATTGCAAAAAGATCTTCCCTGCATGCCAAAACAGGGACAGAAAGTTTTTTTTCTTTTCATTTTTCAGACCAATAATATTATTCCATCTGTCTTTCAGTCGTTTAACAATCCATTAATTTTATTTGTATTCTTTGGCAAAGAATTAAAGTTGTGTTGATGAGATTTTTGTGGTGTTTTTTTTAATCAGATTCAGAATAGTTTTCCTCAAATGCACACTCATACACAGGTTTCCTAAAAGGAAAACACTGAGTGAGTAAAAGAGTGAGCTGAGTTGTGAGGGCAGCTGTTGTTTAGTCTGTGACTGACAGCTGTGCTTTAACACACATTTACAGCACTGGTTTGCATGGCTTCTAAACTCCATCAGAAGCATACGGTCAATCTGCCTCAGAAAAATACGAGCCAAAAATGACCAAACTTGCTGAGACAACGTAATTCTAGGATTCTCAACAAACTGTTCAAATTATTTGGAAACAAGTCAGAATTGGAAATCCTGACGAGAATGAGTAAGTATTTTGGATGTGAATGGCTTTTATAGAATGAGCTTCCTCTCCAGCAGCCCAGATTGAAGTTTGCAATTATTTTCAAGAATCAACAGTCTTACATTATACTCTGAACAGTTTACAAACATTGAGCCTATGATTAGGTGGGTAAATGACAGTCTGCTGAGCAGGGTCTTAAAGAACAGAGCCTGTGACTTATCTAGACTAACTAAAATAGCTGAGCTGTTTCTCTAAGTAATCTGTGATGGGTCAAACACTAGAGCATGGCACTAACAACACCAAATTCATGCGCTGTAACACATTAAATGGAATGCAAGTCTCATATGTAAAAGCGTCTATAGTGGGACTATGCATAAATGTAAATCTTTCTTTCTTCACCTGTAGGCTACTTTTGAAAAATTCTAAATAATCTGAAAGACACTAGAGTTACTACGATCTGTGTGAAGAACATCTAATAATTTAAAGATCATTTTGTGTAGATATGTTTGATCAATTATAAATTTGAACTAGCATTAACAGCTAAACACATCAAATCCGCAACACCATTTGAAATGGGGATATTTTTGTCCTGAACTTCATGAGACTGTTAATGTTATTGACATAAATGACTGGACTGATTGTAATGATGACACTCTCTGTGTGCAGTACAAACATAAAATAGAGCGCAATCTGTGCATCACAAAAAGCTCTAAATGAACTATTAACTGCTTTGACGCAATTTTTGATGCAATATATTTCTTCAGTGCAATATTTAAAGCGGAGTAGCTATTCCATACCACTGTGAGAGGAGTGAGTTATCCGTGCGTCCTGCTGCAGTGTGAAACTGCTGTCATCTCTGTTAAGGGTCAGAGTGAGGGAACCTCTAAACATCATGAGAGGGGTGCCTTCAAAAAGAAGAAGAGTGAAGAGAGTTCGCCAAAAACATCTAAACAACTGATGGTGGTGCCTCATGGTCCAGTGACGCACTGATTGGTCTCTTCTTTGAATTCAAGTGGAGAAGCGGATCGGCACAGTTCTTAAAAACAGCACTCTAATCACGTTAAGACGGCCAGCAGCCAGAGGATCCGTCACACGTGAACGAGCACCTGGCCATTCACCTGCTGGACGCCGAACTGCAGTCCGTTCTCAAAGCGTGTTCCCGGCCCAGTGTGGGTTCTGTCAGGGGCAGCCGAAATCCTGCTGAAAACATCAGTTCTGTCCTAGCAATAATAATGGCTTCTCTATTTTGCTCGTATCGTTTTGAGATCAGCTGAATCGTCTGTAACCGTGTAGAATACGCTTTCCCTATGAGAAGGATCGCATAGTGCGCAGTCCGTCCGCTTGCCCGCCAGTGTTAAACTGAGGCAGTATAATCGCATTTCTCAGTGTGACCAACCAGATAGGATTTCCTCAGTCGCGTTAACTCTTTGCTGTCTGGGCAGGATTATACGCATAGATTCTTCAACAGCTGGTATGATAAAGATCCTATAAAGGGCGTAATTTAGCCTACTATTATTTAACCACAGAGATTAGAACAGGGGGTGGGGGATGTAAGGAAGTCAAAACAGGATTGGGAGCGATTAAAAATGTAAGACTATAGGCTACATTAATTTTACATTTTGAGTTTTCAAATTCAAAAATGACTGAGTCAAAAACAAAGTAAAAAAACTTTTTCTTTAGTTTGTCAAAACAACAAATTAACCGCAAAAGTTTAATTGGAAGTTGCTCATGTACAGGAAATCGTCTGACGTAACCATAGCAACAGTGTGCCGCCTAGAGCTGAGTATGTCACACCACAGAAAAATGTGTTATTAGCCATCCAGCCAAATTTGAATGATAAAAAAAGACGGCAAGTACATAAAATAAGCTATCAAAATCTCGAAAAAATGAGCATTACGCTCTGCTCTCAAACGCTGGGGGCGTGTCCGCTGGCTGCGCTGAAACCACGCCCACTCGCGGGAAAGCTGCCGACGGCGATATTAGGTGATACTGCTTTCGGGACGGGAGGATGAACCGTGAACGCTGGCGGGGGATAGCCGTTTCGGCCCCGTTCACCAGTAACAGCGGATTATCAGTGAATCCCAGTTGTCTCTGAGGAAAGTTTATAAAACGATCCTGTGTAAAATGATCACTACAGAGGCGGGTGTTGGCGGTGATCCTCAGCTCTTCATCAAGGTTGGCTCAGGAAATTTAAATAAAGACACCGATCTGTTTTGTACATGATCGCATCCAGGTAGTAGCCTATATGCATTTCCGTGTTGAAGGCATAGCTAGCTAGCAAACAGTAGGCTGTAGTAACTAATAGTACTGACAGTAACTCGCGTTTGAGCGGCGAATGCGAATGGGGTCGGGAGAGATCAGCCAGTGGCCTCGGTGTGTCATCAAGTAGGGGCGTGTCCACGAGCTCATGGGCTCCAGTGCGTCATCGAGCCCTGTTTTAGCCCCGCCCAAAAAATCCGTAAAATAGCAATGGTGAAAAACTGTTTAACGGTCTAACTCCGCATTTCAGTACTTCACAGTTCACAGTCTTTGTAATATGTTTTAGCAATACATTTGTAACATTTATAATGTGTTTAGAATTTTTTTGTAGAATTGCCTTTACAGGGACTTTAAAGGGTTACGTTACTCTTTTGGTGTAAATCGATGCGTACGGCCGTCTGCCGGTGTTACGGGTCAACTGGGGATTGCCCGTACATCACTTGCAGGTAAGTCCATGTTTAATCATTATACGGGAAATGTGCTGCTAATTTAATGCCTAACGTTAACGTTGCTCGAACTAGCTGACGTCAATGTTAGCAAATTCAAATATGTTGAATGTTGTTATAACTTAGGTGCAAGCTAAATTGAGATTTTACTATTGAGCAGTAGTTTGGTTTATTTTGACGTGACGGTGCCGGTGGTTAAGCAATAAACCCTGCGAAGCCGTGTTTTAGCAACACTGTAAATGGGGTTATTGCTTTTATTTAACGATTACACCATAAATATATTTGAATATTTATTTTATTCATAAAATAAACACCAGCAACAAAAAAAAAATAAAATAACATTATACATGTATTCCTCCGCCAAGGAATGTAGTTTCAAAATGGTTGCTGAGCAACACATGCAATGCAGAAACAAAGAATCACACACAAACAGCAGTTGCACAGTAATAATAATGTAATGCGCTCACAGGTGTGTGTGTTTGTTGAGTAATTTACAATGGCTTTGAACGCAGCTCAAACAATCAGAATCAAGGACTGAAACTATCCTGGTTTATTATTAAAAGTATTAGCCTATTATTATTATTATTGCTGCTAACACAGTTAGCAGCAGTCAGTGCAGTGCACAAGGTAGGCTAACAATTCAATTCCTCTTGCTTCAGTACCATTTTGCTTTTATTCCTGTAGGTAAGATATGAATATAAAATGTCATTATGAATGATATAAAGCAAACATTATTGTTGAATTGTGTGCAATATTGCAACTCATTCTATTATGCTTTTATATTAGATTAGATTTATCAAATAGTTGATAAATAAGAAATAAAGTGTGAGAGCTCCTTGGCTGCATGCTTTCAGTTTTAAATATGTATAATTTTTCCGCTATAAGATTCTTTGTTTGAATATTTGGTAACACTTTACTTGAAGGGGTGTACATAAAACTGACATGACACCTTCATTGACATGACATATGTCATGAATATGAAGTAGGGTTTATGCATGTTTATGACAACTGTCATTAAGTGTCTTTCGCTCAATAATGACATTTTGAATGCAAATATGACATTGTTTAAGATGTCTTTGTTATGACATCTTGACATAAACCATAACATCATAACCTGTCAGTGTCTTTGTCATGACAACTTGACATTAAATTAAATTAAACTGTCATGTGGTTGGTTTTGACATTGGCTGTCATGAGGCCATTATAACTGTCATGAATATTTTTCGTGACCTCAACTACAGTGGTACAAATTGAATTTGTCATTAAACAGTTATAATGGCTTCATGACAGCCAATGTCAAAACCAACCACCTGATAGTTTAATGTAATGTTAACCCATAAAGCTAAGTGGTTTCTTAAGTTTGATAATTAATCTGCTATGTCATGTTTATGACAGGTTGTGTTGTCTTAGTAATGTCAAGTTGTCATGACAAAGACACTGACAGGTTATGATGTATTGGTTTATGTCAAGGTTTCATAACAAAGACATCTCAAACAATGTCATATTTGCCTTAAAAATGTCATAATTGAGCAAATGACACTTAATGACAGTTGTCACAAACATGCATAAAACTTCCTTCATATTCATAACATGTGTCATGTCATGATTATGAAGGTGTCATGTCAGTCTTATGCACACCCCTTCAAGTAAAGTGTTACCGAATATTTTGTCTCTTTCTATACTGATACTTTTTCTTCGTATTTCTAAATTAATGCAGGGGCAATGCTGAGATACGTACAAGGAGCACATGACCAAGAGGAAGATACAGACAACGAGCAACCATCTACAAGCGGTTCAGGCACACATCAACCCCAGCCGGCCAGCAGGTCTGTAGACTCCACAATAGTACCAAGCCCTCATCAACCACCCTCAACCAGCAGTTTAGGGACAGATACACAGCAGATAACCACCACCTCTGTAAGCACAAGTCCTGTCATTGAGAGTCCATCAGCAGATGACAATGTAGAGACCTGTGTGCCCCCTCCAACTGATCCTGCTCTTTGGCCGTCACAGGTTTTAGATGCGAATCGTGTTGAAATAGTACGAAGAGGCCCATTTAAAGTCCCATCAGACTTTATTTTTCCAAGGGGACTAGATGGCAGGGCGTTTCATAGTAGCCTACAATTCAAAACGCTCTCAAATGGAGAGAAAATCGTGAGAAGTTGGCTTGTTTATTCGCAACAGAACAATGCTGTGTTCTGTTTTGCGTGTAAGCTTTTCAGTTTGAAAACTATAAAGCTGACTGCAGAGGGCCACAGTGACTGGTCCAACATAAACAGTAGTTTGAGGAGTCATGAATGTAGCCCAGACCATGCCCAGTGCATGTTTAAATGGAGAGAACTGGACATGCGTTTACAGACAAATATGACAATAGACCACCAGGAACTGACATTGCTGGAGGCAGAAAAAAGAAGGTGGCGAGATGTTCTCAAACGCTTACTTGCAATAACCCTATCTCTTGCCTCAAGGAATTTGTCATTTAGAGGCTCTTCACAGTGTCTTTATGAGCCAGACAATGGCAACTTCTTAAAGGAAGTGGAGCTTTTAGGCAATTTTGATCCCGTGATGGAGAACCACCTGGCCAAGATAACCGATGAAAGCTCCCGAATGCATTATCTTGGACAGCAGACACAAAACTGATCCAGATCATCTCCACCAAAACATTACAAACAATCCAGACAAAGATTCAGGAAGCGAAATATTTCTCCATTATTCTTGACTGTACACCTGATATAAGCCACAAGGAACAAATGTCCCTCATCGTGCGCATTGTTGATTTGGTGCCAAAGCCAAATATCAAGGAGTATTTCCTTGGGTATATGGAGGTGGTTGAAACAACTGGCCTGAACCTGTCTACTGTCCTTCTAGACAAGTTGAAGGAACTCGACATTCCTTTTGATAATTGCCGTGGACAGGCCTATGACAATGGAGCAAACATGAAGGGGAAAAAGCAAGGAGTTCAGGCCCGACTGCTACAATTTAATTCGAGGGCATTGTTTGTTCCTTGCGCAGCTCATTCGATTAATCTTGTCATAGCTGATGCTGCCAAGTCGTCCAGGGAGGCCACTGGATTTTTTGGCTATTTGCAGAAGCTATTTTGTTTCTTCTCAGGAGCTACACAGCGATGGAGCATCTTGAAAAAACACGTCAACCTGACTGTGAAATCATGGAGTGATGTGAGGTGGGAGAGCAGGCTTAAGAGTGTCACAGCTGCCAGAAGCCAAATTAAAGAAATCAGAAATGCGCTCATCGAGGCTAGGGAAACTGTCAATGACTCAGTCGCAAAAATAGAGGCTCAAGCCCTGGCAGAAGAGGTGGCCTCTTTTAGATTTCTGATCTGTTCTGTTGTCTGGTGTGAAGTTCTCATTCTACTGGACCTGTCTGCTGCTTTCGACACAGTGAATCATCAGATCCTCTTGTCCGCCCTCTCATCACTGGGCATCACTGGAACCTCCCTCAACTGGTTTGAGTCCTATCTCACAGGTAGGTCCTTCAAGGTCGCATGGAGAGGTGAGGTATCCAAAGCACATCAGCTGACCACAGGGGTTCCCCAGGGTTCAGTTCTTGGACCGCTCCTCTTCTCCATCTACACCACATCACTGGGACCCATCATACAGGCACATGGTTTCTCTTACCATTGCTATGCTGATGACACCCAACTCTACCTCTCATTTCAACCAGATGATCCCACAGTAGCTGTACGGATCTCAAGCTGTCTGGCGGACATCTCGGCGTGGATGAAGGAACATCACCTGCAGCTCAACCTGGCAAAGACTGAGCTTCTCGTCCTCCCTGCCAATCAGTCTCTACAGCACGACCTCACTATCCAGCTAGATTCATCCTCAATCACCCCATCAAGGTCGGTCAGAAATCTTGGAGTAATCTTTGATGATCAGCTGACCTTCACTGACCACATTACAAAGACAACTCGATCATGCAGGTTTGCTATGCACAACATCAGGAAGATCAGACCTTTCCTAACTGAGCATGCAACACAACTTCTCGTCCAGGCCCTGGTCATTTCTAGGCTTGATTACTGCAATGCTCTTCTGGCTGGACTTCCATCATGTGCAACTAAACCTCTACAAATGATCCAGAATGCTGCAGCTCGTCTCGTCTTCAACGAGCCCAAAAGGGCCCACGTCACTCCTCTGTTCATCTCTCTGCACTGGCTACCACTCTCTGCTCGCATCAAGTTCAAGGCTTTGACGCTTGCTTACAGATTGACCACAGGTTCAGCCCCCTCCTACTTCCACTCACTACTACAAGTCTACATCCCTACCAGAAGCCTACGATCGGTCAATGAGCGACGGCTCGTGGTACCATCACAGCGGGGCACAAAATCACTCTCCAGGACATTCTCATTCACGGTTCCATGCTGGTGGAATGATCTCCCCACCGTCATCCGGAATGCAGAATCCCTGACAGCATTCAAAAGGCAACTGAAAACTCATCTCTTCCGGGAGCACTTAACATAAAAAAAAAAAAAAACATAAAAAAAAAAAAAAAAAAAAAAAAAATCCATTCCTTTATATCCTGGCTTGCTTGGCTTATGCTACTCCGAGCAATGTCTGAACTTTGTATTTTGAACACTTCTTGCGTTGTTTTTGCCTCTTCACGATGACTCGCTTGGTTTAGTCCTCAATTGTAAGTCGCTTTGGATAAAAGCGTCTGCTAAATGACTAAATGTAAATGTAAATGTAAATTCTTACGACCACTAACCAAGTAAACAAGCTCCTGCAGACTAGTTCAATGCAGCTTGACATTGCTGTCAGGCTCATTGACAATGCCATAACCTTCCTCTCCAGATACAGGCACTCTGGGTTTGCTGAAGCAGTGTCAACTGCCAAGGACCTTTGCGAGGCCTTGAACATAGAGCCAGAGCTCAAGGAGAAAAGGCTCAGGAACACAAAAAGGCAGTTTGCATATGAGACTGCTGACGAGCCCTTCAGTGATGCCCTCAAAAGGCTTGAGGTAACATTTTTCAATAGTGTCGTGGACTCAGCTTTGATGTCACTGCAGGAGCGTTTTGAGACCATGACCCAGGTCAGAGACAAATTTGGAGTGCTGCTTGAGTTCAGCAACGGAATGTCCAAGGAGGACTTACAAAAAAAATGCATGGAAGTGCAGAAGACACTGACTGAGAAAGGAAATTCTGATATTGATGGACTTGAGATGGTTCAGGAAATCATCAACCTTCCTCAATTGTCACCACAGACAACTGCCTTGGAGTTGCTCACATTTCTCCATGAGAATTGCCTTCAAGAGGTGTATCCAAATCTATGGGTTGCTCTTAGAATTGCATTAACTCTCCCTGTTACAGTTGCCTCAGCTGAGCGAAGCTTTTCAAAACTAAAGCTAATTAAAACATACTTGCGTTCAACAATGGGGCAGGAACGTCTAAGTGGTCTTGCTGTCATCAGTGATTTTGCAGCGAGGAAATGCAGACGTGTGCCCCTATAGACCCTCCCCAAACTGGGGGAAATGCTTGATACAGAATATCATTATGACTATCTCAAAATGTATGTCTTTGGTTTATTTTGATAACATTTGGTCTAAGAAAATTTTGCACTTTACTTGAATGTGTGTTTTAGCTGTTCTACATAGTAGGCTATGTTTACTAAGTAAAGTTTAGACTTTTCATCCTCTTAATCTGTTTTATTTAAGAAGATTGACTGTTCTTGTTTGTACTTATTGATGATCATTTAATTTAATTTATTCAAAGTGACATTGAATTTGGGAAAAAAACATATCTGGTTTATTTTGATACAGTTCTATACTGAAGAAAAGTTTGCACTTCCAAATGTGTAGTGTGTGTTGGCTATTCTACATAATATTTTTGCAAAGTCAGCAAAGCTGTGAAGATTTTACTTTCTCTTTTTAATGTTCTTAAGTATTATACTGTGATGCTGCTTTTGTATTATTGGCATTTAGTAATATATTTGTCAATAAAAAGTAAAAATGACAGAAACAAACGGTTATTTTATTTTTCTTGAGGGGGGGGGGGGGGGGGGGGGCATCATCAAGGAATTATGCTTAGGGCACCAAAATGGCTAGCAGCGGCACTGCACACACACACACACACACACACACAAAATATGCGCATGCGTGGAACAGATCGTGCAGCGTCGTAAATCAAAATCAGCTTCGCAAAACAGAATTATCATTTGCGCATGTGCGTTTTCTCCTGCGTCTACTACGCATGCGTAGAACGGATCGTGCAGGTGGAACGGATCGTGTACCTACAGCCACCGTTCAACCTGAAGAGGGCAGCACTCAGACGTTTTTACACCATATATTGTAGAATTAAAACACTTTAAACCCAAATGTCAAAAAAATTACTTGAATCAATTAACAGCATTAATAAAGCCCCAGTATTACAGATCATTAACTAAAAAAAGTTGTTTTAGGGTTTAGTTACCCTTTAACTGGGGAAGTGCGCGTGCACGCAGACAGTTTTACCTGGATTTCCAGCAGATGTTAAACGGTGACAGATTCGTCACAGCTAATTTTTCACTGAGCAGATTTATAAGCGTTCCACGTTATTGTTAAATGTTTGTATCATATTAGGACTCTGTTGTTCAGTCTGCACTGCTCCGCTGTGTGTTTCAGACGCCTTTAAAAAAAGGTCTAAATCAAGTGTCATTATTGTTACTGGTGTCATGGTTGTTAAGGCCATAGACTACCACAGCAAATTGATGCAATTAAAGTTAGACAAATCAAAAACGTTGTAGGATAACCAATATCCTGAAAGCTGCTCAATAAAGGAACACTATTATATAAAGAGGAGATGTGAAAATCTGTGTGTGTTAAATTGGTCTTACTATAAAAAGGTAATACAACTGTGAGATTTATTTTCTAATATAACATGATTACATTAGATGGAGAGAAGTAGGTATGAAGGTAAGAAAAATTTATACATATACATTGCAAAACCAGTAACTGTGACTTCATTAGCTTATATTCTAACTTATTCTCTAGTTTGTTTGTCCTTCCTTAGATTGAATGTTCAGAAGGTGAGACCTCCACAGTTGGCAAATACAGCTGTCCTGCATGCATGCACATTTGCCTATTTTCTTTCATTTGTTGCTTTCATACCTGTTAGCTATAATGAATATGTTTGTTGAACATTCCCCTATATAAATGCTGTGGGTAAATCACTGGATCGGATCCATAAGCTATGGCTTATCAATTTTCACCACTCTTTATGAACATTTATGGAGCGTACTGTATGCTTTATGCTTTAACTCATTCCTCAGCAACATTAAAATACATCATAAATAAATAAATGCTTGACATGTCCCTTTAACCACAGCCGTATTGCTGCTCAATTTAAATTAATCCACAAATTGTCATCATAACAATAATCTGCGAATACACACGCACTGCAAAGACACAATGTCAATAGCATGATTTATTTAATATATTTACAGTTGTCATCAGACACAAACGAATGTAACAAAATAATGTGGGCGTGGTCTATGTGTCGCGAAATTAAAGCACATTAAAACTTCCCTTAATAGAACTCCGATTGTATTCGTCTGAAAGAAGAATGCCATATACACCTAGGAATAGGATGGCTTCAGGGTGAGTTAACCATGGGCTAATTTTAATTTTTGGGTAAACTATCCCTTAAATAGACTGTAAAAAAATAAAAGAAATAGGTAAGACCTGTCGAGAAGAGTAGGCTCTATGAACAAAACAAAACAAAACAAAACACAGGAACTCTACTATACGTATTAAAAAACTTCAAAGCTCTCCAAAATGACGTTAGGCCTATTTGGTCCTGCGCCGGAAAACCCATTGGGTGAGAAGAACAGATTACGAAACTGTAAAAAAAAAAAAAAAATGCATTGAATACATTGACAGCTGCGTCCGAAATCACATACTGTTACTGTCACATACGAGTACATTTGATAAACTGCTTACTTTACGACCGTTAAACAGTATATTCATTAAAAAAAAAGTATATATAGGACATATAGGTGGGTCAATGACGTGGCGTGTCAATTCTGGTGTCCAAATAGGGTTGCCAACCGTTCCGTATAATACGGAATCGTTCCGTATTTGACACATAAAAGGCTTGTTCCGTATTGAACTGATACGGAACGCACTTTGTTCCGTATTTTTGAGAATCAATTCAATGCAAATCCATGACAGACGCATAGCTTCTAATATATATGCCAGACAGACTATGATGAATGAACGAAGACCTGCTGCTATAATGGCAAATTCGGGGACTTGGCGCCCCCTTGACGGGCTGACGTGTAATGACGTAGAGTTGGCTCATTGGTCGCACGTCAGAGGTGCCCGCGCCATTGGATGTGCAGTTGCCGCAGCGCAGCCTGAGCGAGCCAGACGCTCAATGTGCAAGCTGTGCAGCTGCAAATGCGTTTTACAGGTTTCAGTAAATCGAGTAAAATGTGTTTCCGAAGACATTTGTAGGCTATGATAAGAAAAACTCCTAAAAAATTTTTTTTTACATTTTTTGCACCGGAAAGAACATTCTAGAAGTCTAATTCTATTGAATAAGTTCGCACAAGGCTACAGAAAACTGTTGTGTTTATTTTTCTTCAAATGCAGTCTAAGCCGATGAGTTTCGAATGTTATATGTTGTATTTGTTTAAGTTAAAAAATAAAACGTATTATAATCTAAACAAATACATGGTAAAATGATCAGTGACTCAACTTCATCCTCTTTAATTACTCATGTGAGAATTCATTATAAATAATTAATTTTTAAGGAACTATTGAGCTCAAAATTCCCAAAATGTCATTCCGGGTAACTCTCCCGGCTTAAAATCTGAATACAAAAAAAATATAAATAAAAGTATTTAAAATCTACTTGGGCATAATTGTATTGATGTTTTCAATGATACCTACAAATATAGTAATAATAATAAGCTTATTTGCATTTTTATGACAGAAAGACTTTTGTTTCCAAATTATGATTTCTCTAATGTCATTCCTGGATAACACACATCAATGACCATTTTAGACCATACTGTATTTTAGTATGTCATGTGACATAATACTGTATCAAAAAGAAGACCCTGAAGGAGCACCAGAACATGTGCAAAGGTCAGTAAGCGTCTCTTAAAATGTTGATATTTTGACCTTTTCGGTCACTGGTGCACTTTGTACAGTTTGTAGCAATATCATGTTTCCTTTTGGATAACACTAATAAAACATTTATAATGTTTTTTATATTATAAAACTATCTATTTGATTTAAGAAAATACCTTAAGTGATGATAGCTAAGTTGATGTTTTCCATTGGTGTTTAAGTTAGTGCCTGATTATAAAGAAAAAATATTTGTTTTGTCATTCCTGGATAACGTCATTCTTGGAAAACAAAAAACCTCTGTTAGCCAGGACATGTCATCCGTTTTCCAGAATGACATATGCATAACAATCTAGTTTTTAATTAACATTTGGGCATAGTTATTATAGTTATATTAGTAACATTAACATTATTTACATAATTGTATGTTTTTTGCCATATTTTTGCTGTCATTCATCTTGATTTCATATCAAGTCAAGTCATCTTCATCTATATAGCGCTTTTAACAATGGATTGTTTCAAAGCAGCTTTACAGAGATAAACATATAATTTAAGGTAACAGAGATTGTTTTGGCTTTATAGCGGTTCTTGAATAATGTTATTTCCAGCTAAAGTTAATTTTGATCGATTCACCTCTGTCGAAATGATCAGACTTTAAACGCGAACCTGTGATTAATTTTGATACAGAATTTTGTTTTATTTTATCACTTCGGGGTACGCGAACCGAAATTCACAACGCTTTATCTGTAGAGTGGGAAAAGGCATCCTCCATAGGGAGAGGATAGTTGACACTTCAGCACTGCATTGTCATCGGGTCCAGGCAAAGCTCCTTCGTCAGATTTGGATACGGCCTGGATCCGGCAGGCTGCGGGAAAACCTTGGGATAAACAAAGACACTAATATAAGCGTAGATGCCATTCTTCTTATGATGTAACGAGTACATCAAGATTTAAGGGAAGTGTTCCCAGTTCCGGCTGACCTAATCTATGCAGCCTAACATTGAATTATAGAAGTCTATAATGTATTATGTGTATGCTAGGTCAAAGAGATGTGTTTTTAGTCTAGCTTTGAACTGACTGAATGTGTCTGCTTCCCGGACAATGGTAGGAAGACTGTTCCAAAGTTTTGGTGCTAAATAGGAAAAAGATCTACCGCCTGCAGTCGATTTAGATATTCTAGGTATTATCAGCTGGCCGGAATTTTGAGATCGCAATAGACGTTAAGGACTATAATGCGTTAAGAGCTCGCTCAAGTACTGCGGAGCTAAACCATTTAGTGCTTTGTAAGTAATCAACAATATTTTAAAATGTATACAATGTTTAATAGGGAGCCAATGCAGTGTTGACAGAACCGGGCTAATATGGTCATATTTCCTGGTTCTGGTAAGAACTCGAGCTGCGGCGTTTTGAACTAGCTGTAGTTTATTTATTAAGCGTGCAGGGCAACCACCCAGTAGAGCATTACAATAGTCTAGCCTTGAGGTCATGAACGCATGAACTAATTGTTCCGCATTTCCCAATGAGAGCATATGGCGTATTTTAGATATTCAGATATTAGATATATTATATATTCAATGAGTCACATGGGTCATTATCATTATTGAAATTTGTAATGTTAATGGTCAAATCATGAATAATGTAATCATATCTATTAATATATCAACATTTTATTAAAGGGGCCATGACATGGTTTTTTGTTTTGTTTTATTATGTTCCCTTATGTGCAATTATAGTATTACTATAGTTTTTTGTACAAAAAAATTTAAAAATGTAGTGATTTATGACCTTTTCCCACCCTGTTTCTCCCCCTCTGATTCAAACAGTCTGTTTTGGAGGTGTTTCCCCTTTAAGAGTTCAGTGTTAACGCCCATTGTTATGATTGGCTAACGTCAGTGCTGCTTATGCTTATTAACGTTAATCATTTTGTATCACATGTAGGCTACACAATTCTCCGCCCACGTGAAACTTCGGTCTTCCGATCTTTTACCATCGTGTCAATTCTCAATTGATTTTGATTCATATGCGCGAGGGAGAGCAAGACAGTTTGAAGGCGCGCGCGCGGCCGGGGCTCTCTCTCTCTCTGGCCCTGTCCCAAATGGCGCACTTCATGCGGACTTTCGGTCTCGTGGACTTAAATTGCGCGTGCTCGCCGAGTCTACGAGTCCGTAGGCCGTCCCATTTGGCATTTTAACGCTCTGAAGTGTGCTCAGCAGCGCCCCCTTTGTACCCTTGAAGCGGTCTTTCGCGAAGCCCGCATAAATCCAGGCTTCACGCACTTCAACTACCCAGGAGTCCTTGCGAAAGGCCAATCAGACGACGGATGGGAGGAGATTTCGCTCACGGACAATTGTTAACATGGCCGAGAAGAAAATATTTAAGTGTAATTATTATTACGGTTTTTATGACAAGTTTATACAAACATTATGATCATCGACCAGTGGTTGATGTCTCAAACATAGGCTAATAATAGCGAGCTGAATAATACGATCGCATTATGATTCATTAAATAAATAGAACAGAATGTCAGGGCTTTACTGAGTCATATGTAAACACAACAACAATAGGCAGCATATTTCCCCGAACCTGTAGCTCCTGTCCATAACAACAATCAGACCGTCTTCTTGCTTCCGGAGTGACGATCGAGTCTGTCCCAAAAATACCTCTCAATGCGCCCTCACGGACTTGCGCTAAGGGCCCTATAGGTCTGCACTACATGACGTCACCGAAGTGTGGACTCTGAGGAAGTCCACAAGTCCGGAGTGTGCCATTTGGGACAGGGCCTCTCTCTCGTCGTTCTTTCAGTAACATGCGCCCTGTCACACTCATCTACATCACTCACCGAACAAATAAGGCTTTGGCAGGCTGCTTATGCTGCAAATAAACTGCATCCAACTGCTTTCCCTGACGTCTGGATCGTTCGGCAGCATTCAAACATGTTGTTTGTCCACAGCCAGGATCAGCACATCTGCGTGGCGTAAACAGACCCCCTCGCTGCACGTCAACGCATGCGATGATGTCAAATGAGGCGTAGTTGTCTTGCGCTGGAGGCGGTCATATGCAAACGACTGGTACGTCACTTCGTACCGTGACGTCACTAAGTTCAAAGGATCTAGAACGAGCTGTATTTAGAGCTTGATTAAATAAATGGTTCGTTTATAATGGGGAGGACGTCTTAAGCTATGAAACTTGCAGGAGGTTTTAATGGTACAAAGACCTCTTAAATACCAAAAGATCAAGGCAAATTTGGTTTCTCATGTCATGACCCCTTTAAAGCTGAAAAATGCTACTAAGGATGGTTTTTGTGGTAATCCTGAAAAATATTGCAGAATGTCATTCCGGCTAACAGTATGTCATTCTGGCTAACAATGACACAGGCAATTAATTTACCCATATTTGTGTTAGATTACACAATTCTGTTTTTTGTTGAGTTAATGATAAAACAAGTCTTATTTACTTTATTGGAAAACATTTTTAAACATTTTCCAGCTTTTTTTTTATTTGGTTCTGAATTTTGAGTTATCAGCAGCCAAAAATAAGCCCATGTCTATATGAAATCCCAAATTGATTATATTAATTGTGATTAAAATGTAGTTTTCCGAGCACTAATTGTTTGTTGAGCTCCAATTATGTATATCAGTACATTCGTATATGCCAACAATGGTAGAAATGTAATTAATAAAAAAAACATTACGTTACCCAGGAATGACATTTGCATGGGGAAAAAAAGATCTGATTCACCAAAAAAATGGTTAATTACATTCTTGAAATGTGTACATGTCATTGCATTACATACACAACAGTCTAATAAGTATAGAAAGTCCTAAAATTAGATTTTTTTTTGCAGTTTTTCTTCTTCTTCACATTTTAAATCCTTATCCGTCATTCACCCAGGTATCTATTGGATGTGCACTCAAAAATCTAGGTAGAATTACCTTCTGGGTATTTCTCACATAGCCTCCTATTTGATGAATAAAATTTGTATATCGTCACGTGTGCTGCTTTTCTTATGGTTTCCACTAATCCACTTATCTATATAAATGACCAGTGTATATATAGTGTTTCAGACATAGTGTAGGGCAGGGGACACCATGAAAGTCATTTTTGGGCAAAAACCTTGCTTACATAAACTTGATTTAACCAATTCCAATTGTTTACACTTTAGCAGACCCGTTTAATTGTCCATAGAAGACGTGTTGAAATCAAAAAAGTTTTATCAGCCATTAATGCAGTTTGAGACGTAGCTGAACTTTGAAGGTGGAGTGAAGTTCATCAGCAGCTGTAGTACACATCAGAATCAGAGCCGTTATCTTGTGGTCCACACTGGTTATGAGGGAAGCAGGCGTAGCAGATGTTGCCCAGGTCTGTCCAGCATTGCTGGCAATAGATCACTGTGCAGCCTACAGAACTGCACAGCACAGCCTGCTTCTGCTTCACAAACCTATCACACACCCAGCACCAGTGCAACCTACAGCCCACACGCCTCAGAAGGGCCAACGGAACCGACAGCACCTGGCAGAGAAGAGAGGGAAGGTTCGAAGATGAGATCATAAATATATATTTTGACACTCATTTATCAAAAGTATTAAATCCGTTGACCATTTTGGCATGTAACCCTAAGAAAGGCCATTGTTGTGCATTTACTGCTACAGCTGGAGAGGTGCGGCTGGTGAAGAATGATATGATTGTTTTAGTTAGCTAGTCAGTTTTTATAAGAAGGGAAGTACTTCCAAATGAATCTAACCAAGTTTTCAACTTATGCTGCATCTGAAATCACATACTCTTTTGAGTAAATACTTATTTAAGCAGTAATTACTTTGCAACCTTTTAAAAAAAAATCTATAAAGTATGAATGTAATCTGGACATACATTTGTCATGTCAGTTGCGTCACTTCACTGCCTGCCATTCACAAATCCTCTCCTGTGGCCTCAGGATAGAATCTCGTTGGAATTAGTAGGTCATCCGGGAACATTACATTGTCAACTTGGACATATTACTCTGTTCACATACTGTTTTCAGAAATATGTGATTTCTTGGTCTCATGCTTTTTCCCTGATTTGAATGATTGTATGACCTATGGAGTGCTGCATTCTGCATTTTTAAAATTGAGATGTGAAAATTCTAAAGTTGTAAGCTGAAAATCTACAACAACAGAAAAAGTTATGTTTTCTCTGTAGGGTCCTCCTATACCAATGTATCATACACACCGTTATAAAAGTCTGTTTTTGATTTCTCAGCCGACGGCGCTGTCTGTTGATGAAGGAGATGCGTTTCTGGATCTGTAGGTTGTAGAGGAAGAGGATCCGTTTCTTTTCTCTCTGAAAAAGCACGACGGATCAGATGGGTTTCATCCAGCGAAATGCTATAGATGGATTTCAGATTATAGGAATAAAGACACTACAGTGTTCTCCTGCAGGATTATAGGGATAAAAACACTACCAGTGTGCACCTCTTCACGAATGAGGTAATACTAGTGGCACTAGCTGAATCAGGGTTCACAGGGGGCCAGTAATCCTCCTCATGCCGACACGGGCCCACAAAATACTGCAAATCTAATGCTATTACTTTAAAACCCTCTTATCTTATTAGTGCTTTACCTGCACAAACACTAGAGAACACAGATTTCACTCAGTATGTGTGAGAAAGTATCCTCCCTGTACACTGCACACTGAGTCTCAGGCGCTTTGAACTTGCTGAATCAGGATATCGGTTACAATCATGACCAAACCGATTAGATCGCATAGGGGTTTGACTTCACTCCATGGACTAGTCGCACACGTTCTACAAAAACTGCAGAACTAAGCCAAGAACCCAAAGATGCATTATTCAAGTCAGAACATTTTTATTATACTACACAAGAAATGTTATTATACTACACTAATTTGTTTAAAACATGAGAAATCTGTATTTTTCTTTCTTTTTTGCAATTCTGGACCCCATTTCATATAAAATGAAAATGCAAAGTTTATTTTAATTGGAGAACTGACATTACAGGATGTCATTTTGCCTGTTATTGTGATTTTTGTTTGTTTCAATTATGCTAGGAGACCTTTAGCATTTGTTCAAGCCTTCCTGTGCCACTGCCAAGTGTACAAAACAACAGCCTGCGAAATAATAAATATTCTCCTGCTGAGCGAATTCTTTTGTGAAATGTCTTTGTGAAATGCGCTGGCAATAAAGGTACCAATTAATTGTTTTACTTTTAATAAAAAATTATTAATTGATGTTGAACATACTTTTATAAAGTGTTCTTTAATTAAAGAAATGTGTTAGTAAAAAGGAAATATTATTAAAAAACTGAACATTTAATCACACAAAATTTTATGTTTGAAAAAAAAAAAAACCGTGAAAGCCCATCCACAGAGCATAAGCTTGACACTTGCCACACATTACCCCAAGTCCAACAGCTATTATTCCTAAATCTGTCGCAATATTATACGTGATCAGCATTAGAAAGCAGCAGCACATGCAGAACAATGACTCTTAAGCTCCTTAGCCAAAGAAAGCATAAGGAGCTTCTGAAATTTATGACTGACCAATATTGTTAATGATAAACACGCTGCCAGGAGTACTAGCTTCTGTCTCTCGATCCAAACAAACACAATTAGTCATTCATAGGGTACTGTTCACTGTAGTGTTGCTGAACTTAATGGGACTGTTTGACCAAAAGACAAGAGTGAGTCAGTGGAAATCTGTTACTTGGGCTCACGGGGCAGGTAGTCTTACCTTTGGGAAGTAGAAGGTGGTGATGACCCGGCGCAGACGATTGGTGTATACCTGCAGGCAGCACATGAGGCACATCAGTAAAAGGGGGAGGAAGATCGACAAGTAGTTCGACTGGCTCAGAGCGTGTGGCTGGGGCAAACAATCTATACACACATAAACATACACACGAAAGAACAAAAATGATGCAAAGACGTAAGAAAGGAGACCATAACTACAGTAAAAACAGCAACATTGTGAATATTATAAAATATTATAGAATAAAATAACGGTTATTTATTTTAATATATTTAAAAATGTAATTTATTGCTGTGATGGCAAGCAATTCCTCCAGTCTTCAGTGTCACATGATCCTTTAGAAATCCTTCTAATATGCTGATTTGAAACATTTCCTATTATGATCATGTGGAAAACAGTTGTGCTGCTTAATATTTTTGTGGAAACAGTTTTTTTTTTCAAGATTCTTTGATGAATAGAAAGTTCAAGAACAGCATTTACAGTTTTTGAAAACTATAATAATCCTTTAAAACATAAATATCTTTACTGTCACTAATGAATGAATAAAGGAATTCATTTCTTACAAAGATAAAATCTTACTGACCCCAAAGTTTTGAACATATAGACACAAATAACCTATTACTGGATAAGGTTACATAGCAAGAAAACAGAATACAATGGCTGCCGTCTAACTGATGTATCGTCATTATGTTGTCTAGCATGCATGCTGTCATCTTAGTGTTATAAATAGTCATCTCATGTGTACTGGCGTGTGGTGACCGGTCTAGTTTAGACCTATCTGGATGAGACAAACAGGCACAATCAGAGCTTTGAGTTTAACTCTGATCAGATTAAATAGACGGCCAGACCGTAGACGTCACTTGGCCTCAGAAAAGACCGACTGTAACATTGAGCCACTCACAAGTACATTCACAATCTCTCTAATACTAAAGCTGGTGCATTTCTCCGCCAGTAAGATTACACTAAGAAGAAACCAGATATTTTCGAAATTGTATTTTGAAACAAAAACCAACAGAATAGAGAATTAATTTAATAGATTTTTCTTCTCATGAAACAGTTTAGTAATTAAAACCCACGTTAGCTGAGATCAGTGTGGGAGTGCTGTGGTACATGGGCTGCTACAACAAACAGAGACCTTGAGTGATCTTGAGACATCAGGGACTTGGCAGTACAATATTATATCAATATCTAGGCCATGATCCGATGACATAAGAGAAGTATAGTTATTCCAAACTGTGATGTATTGAGATTATTTTCTTCTAGATCTTTTTTTTCTCTTTCATCTGCACTGGGCTTTTGTGCCTGCACAGTTATTCTTAGCTTGCTCTGAGATTCCCCCGAATTACAGTATGGTCATCTCTTTTGTCCAAAATTTGTGATCTAAATTTCTCACTTGCAGAGAGAATATTGACACTCAAATTGTAGATAACCTACGCAAGTTACTTGATTGCACGTCAAGATTGGAAGAGGTGTTGAAGGCCCCAATGGTTTTCCGCAGAAGTCTGGCTAACATGGAATCTCCACCAATTACAATGTCTGCATGTTGAACACCTTCAGAAGCAGAGATAAAGAGAGAAAACATACTATTTACATCAAATTAATGAGAGGCATTAAAGTAGAGGCACATGTTAATTCCTTTAATCTTGAAGGAAAACACTGCTCATGCATATGTACAAGTCTGTATTTGTGCTCACTAGTAACAGAGTAAGTGGTGAAAGTGTGTCTTCGGATGAGGTCAAATATGTTGTACAGGATTCCATCAACAGCCAGCAGAACACATACAAACAGAGCCAGAGATGCAACTTGCAGGAAGCCCACAATCTGCACGAGAGACATTGTTTCAGACCAAAAAAAAAACACATCAACTTATTATAAAATACATAAATGCTTTCCTGTTTGCAAACTAGGTAATAGGCCAGCCATTATTTCCCTGAAAAGCACTAACACTTTGGCTCTGTGGCACCACCAAAACATTGCTGTTTCTTTAAGGGTCCAAACCAACCCAACACAGCAGTGCTGATTCAGACAATGGCATGAATTATCTGTCTGAGTGTTTGAAAAGCCTGTTTGAAAACATTACATTAACAATTCTGTTTGGTGCCATTAGAACAGAAATGGCACACTTCACCTTTAACTCTGCTCCATTTTTAATACACAATCTGATTATCAGAACATGAATTAAATGCTGAACACAGGGACCATAATATCATACAGCCCTAAAAAAGTACCACAGGCATGAGCTCGCTTGGGTGGATAAATAAGCTCCATGGGTTGATCAAACTCTCTTGCTCTGCTTTCTTCAGTGGTAGCAAATGCCTCTTTCCCTGAAACAGAAGCTCAAATTAGTGCAAACACGGATATGAATGTGTATGTGTACTTTTAAGATTATAACTTACAGCTCTTATTCTTCGAGCATCAATCTGTCTGAAGTAAGTAGTTATGTAGACATTGTCGAAATGAATGTCTCTGCAAAATTGACGAACATATCCAAATGCTCTGCAAAAAAAACGTCTCGGTTACGTATGGTAACCCTCGTTCACTGAGGAGGGAACTGAGACGTCTCGTCGGAGGAGTTTCCAACAAATTGGGATCACGCTAGGGAGACCAATTGCCTTCGAGTGAATTAAAGGGCACCTATTATGGAATTTTGAAAATTACCTTTCATGCAGTGTGTAACATAGATCTAAGGCCTCGTTTACAATGTCAGTGAAATGTGACCCAATTCCGATTTTTTACTCGTATGCGACACAGATCGGATGTGTTCTTTGACAGTGTAAACAGGAAAAAAACGCATGCATTCGGATATTTCGAGATCGGTTTCAGGCCTCGTTCATATGTGGAAATAAATCAGATGTAAATCGGACATGTGCCAATGCGACTGTCATGTAAACAGGCAGATCGGATTTTCCGAGGCATTAGGCTGCGTCTCCGCGGTTTAATGACGAGAGTAAAATAAAACAAAATTCTGTGTCAAAATTATAGGCAAGACAAGTAGTTTGTTTAGGCATGGGTTGTATGGAATTACAAACCTGCGCACATATTTTCAAAAGTACATAACTATAGAATCAATTCTGAATGTGCATGTGAACGGCGTCAGCGTTAATCACAGGTTCGCGTTTAAAGTCTGATCATTTCGACGGAGGTGAATCAATCAAAATTAACTTTAGCTGGAAATAACATTATTCAAGAACCGCTATAAAGCCAAAACAATCTCTGTTACCTTAAATTATATGTTTATCTCTGTAAAGCTGCTTTGAAACAATCCATTGTTAAAAGCACTATATAAATGAAGATGACTTGACTTGACTTGACGAGAGAAACCCCGACGCGCATCTGCGGATGGACGGATGGCCCGACGAAACATTGTGTCGTTGTAGGAGAGGAATGTGGACACACGTTGATACAACATATCAAAGGTTGGCTTGCTCATTCTAAAATTTCGGACCCACTGCTCCTCGTTAAAGCCCGCCACGATCTCATGAAAGTGCCTTTATTGCACGAATTTTTTTTCACGTGCCATTTATGCCAAAAATAGTTTTCGCGTGCATGATACGCACTTTATGGCGTTTAATACGCACGTTTACAGTGCGTATCATATGCAAGCAAAAACCATTTTTGGCGTATAAATGGCATGAGAAATAAAATTTGTGCTATAGATACTCACTTTTATGAGATCGTGTTGTATGTTCCCACCAGTCCTGAGATCTCGCTGCGTGTTCGTCCATCTGAGCAAGAAGACCCCTGTAAACATGCGCGATGTTTCAGTCAAGTGTAAACACGTGACTCGGATATGGGTCACAATTTAAAGAACGTGTAAACGGACGGAAAATCCGGAAAATCGGATATAGGCAACAAATCAGAATTGGGCATCAAGTCCTGCAGTGTAAACGAGGCCTAAGTGAACGAAAACATCCTGCAAAGTTTTAAATATGAAAGTTCACCGTATACAAAGTTATTGTCTCTCAAAAGTAAGAGTCGACTCTGAGTCGCTGATATGAATCGATAGACGAACAATGCTTTTTCTCTATCTAGATGACGTCAACTTGACAAGTTATTTGAATAAGATACGCCCACTCATTGCGCGCGCAGACACCAGGCAGGGTAAACATCATGTCGACAACAAGACGCTGTGTTCTGAAGTGCGAATCAAAAGCGACCTTTTTTTCACTGCCCAGGGACGAGCATGTGAAGAATCAGTGGCTAGAGTTTATATTTACAACTATACCACACAATAGGCCGAACCTTGTGCTGTGTTCGCGTCATTTTAATGACGATTGCTTTTCAAACATAAATGCTTTCAAGTGTGAATTCGCGAGCCGGTTGATACTGAAGGAAGGTTCAGTTACCAGTTACCAGCTTCCTCCTCCGAATCACAACCTGTAAGTAGTATTAATAATTGTTGCTTTTATGTGTTTTGTAGCATGCTCAATAAGTATTTGTGTGTGTTGTGTAAGTTACGCTCAGCGCAGCTTCTAGGTCTCCAATGTAAATTTTTTTTTTTAAATGTGTGAAATGTATGTCGTTGTTATTGGAGTTGTCATAAAGAATAGAGCAATACCTTGTAGTACTGCAATGCTTTATCAATATGTTTATGCGTTGGGCTAACGCAAACAATAACTGATTGGGTCATCTGACCAATCACCGCAGATTAGCGTCACGCAAAGGAGGGGTTTGGAAAATGAGTCGTTGAACGAATCATTTGGGAGTCGGTGATTAAATCCGGTAAAAATAAATGCATATTATAAGACAACAAAAGTGTTTTTTGTCATTGCATGCATGTAAAACTGTGGTTGGGGACTCCCAAAACAATATTAGGAACATTTTATATGCCATAATAGGTGCCCTTTAAAACGAGCCAATGAATATTGGCATGCAGGACTTGCATTCCGCACCCCACCTGCCAGTGCGGGTATAAAGCGGAAGCGAGCCCACACACATATGCTTTACGCGGAGGAGCTGCAAGGTACAGCAAGGAGGTTTTCCGCAAAGGTACAGCAAGCATGAGCGTAGAAAGGCAGGGTGCGACCAAGGACTGAAGGTTTGGCGACAGTGCGGGGTAATGTTGACCCGGAACGTGCCGCTCTGCCACGCCCATCTCGGGACTCGATCGTGAAGCCAGCACTGAAGCGGTCTCATACGCAGCAGGCCGAGCGGCGTTACTGCGGCTGCCATATGCCCCAGGACCCTCTGAAACTGTTTCAGTGGGACCGTTGATCTGCCTCGAAAAGACCCGAGGCAGTTGAGCACTGACTGGACGCGCTCCTCGGTGAGAAGGACCGAGTCCAACTCCATACCGAGATAAGAGATCCTCTGCGTGGGGCAGAGTTTGCTCTTATCACAGTTGACCTGAAGCCCCAAACGGCTGAGGTGCTGAAGCACCAAGTCCCTGTGATCGCACAACAGATCTCGCGAGTGAGCTATTATCAGCCAGTCGTCGAGATAGTTGAGAATGCGAACGCCATGTTCTCTTATGGGAACAATGTTCTCTCCGCGACTTTCGGGGCGACAGGGCCAAGCCAAAGGGTAGGACCTTGTACTGATATGCCCGACTCTCGAACGCAAACCGAAGAAACGGTCTGTGTCGAGGAAGAATCGAGACATGAAAGTACGCGTCCTTCAGGTCGATCGCTGCAAACCAATCCTGGGGGCGGATGCACTCTGCTTCTGCGTGAGCATTTTGAACGGGAGCTTGTGCAGGGCCCGATTCAAAACTCGCAGGTCCAGGATCGGCTGTAACCCACCGCTCTTCTTGGGTACAATGAAGTAAGGGCTGTAGAACCCAGACCTCATCTCAGCTGGAGGGACCGGCTTTCCTCAAGACAGGGGCATCGACACTCCGTACTTTGGTGAAGAGGATGCCTCTGTACATAGCCGAGCCGGATGGTCCTGATGAGCCAGCGGGACGGCCTCGGAAGCGCTAGCCAGGCTTCGAGAGACCGTACCAACGAACCGACCCGGACCACCAGCGTACCCGCGGAGGGGCAGCGAGGTGGAAGGCAGGGACCGGACTCTGGAGGCATTGCTGCGGCCGAGAGAGGGGTCTGGGTGTGCGGTGCAACACTTACCTGCTTCCACCAGGGGGCAAGCAGCAGGAAAGGCCCATCTTTCTCTGGGGCGTTTGGCTGCTGGCTGTTTCAATGCGAAGGAAGGAGGGGAAACGAGGAGCGAGGCCTGGGGGCGTCGGGTCCTGGTTTCCGCGCCTCCTTGCCCAGCGACAGACGAGAGTGACGAGGCCGTGGCGGCTTCACTGACATCTGCGGGACGATGTCAAAAGCCAAAAGGAAACATTCCTTTTGTTGACATTCCTTTTGATGTCAACAAAAGGAAAAGAAGATTCTCCACCTGGTCCTCCTCTGGGGGAAGAAGGGGTGCAGAGGCACCCTCCCAAAGAGCAGTCACCGCGTCCTCTGGGTCGCCCGTCTCAGGGTCGCTTACCTCTCCTCTTGCTGGGGGGCTTCGACGAACTCCGAGCGGGCTGTGCTCGGAGTTCTAAGCAGCAGGGTGCCGGCCACAAGAGAAGCCTCTTGTGGCCGGCACCCTGCTGCTTAGGGCAGGGGTGGAGGCAGATGCAGGAGGGCGCCCTCGGCGACGAGCAGCCGGAGGCACAGCCGGTGGGGACGGGGCAGCCACAGCCTTTCTCCGGGGCATGATGTACTTGATCACCTCCGACTGCTTCTGAGCGGCGGAGAACTGTTGGGCGTAGCTCTCCACCGCATCGACGAAGAGGCCACCCTGGGATATGGGGGAGTTCAGGAACCTATTCTTGTCCGACTCCTTCATATCCGCCAGGGTGAGCCATAGGTGTATAGGTGTCCTGGACCACAAGGGTGGACATCGCCCGACCCAGGGAACGTGCGGTGACTTTCGTCGCCCGTAGGAGGAGCGCCATGGCATGCAGGGCAGAAGCAGCTTCTCCACACACACTGTAAGCCTTTCCAGTCAGACCGGAAGAGAACCTACATGCGCGGGAGGGGAGCGAAGGATTACCCCGCCAGGAGGACGCGGTCTTGGGACACAGCTGCATCGCCACAGACCGTTCCACTGGGGGGATGCCTTCGTATCCCTTCACTGCCCCGCCATCGAGAGTGGTGAGGGAGGAGGAGGGAGTCGACCTGTGTCTGGCCGCCAGAGGGGCCGTCCACGATCTCGTCACCTCATCATGCACCTCCGGAAAGAAAGGAACCGGGGCGGAACGCTGAGAACCAGCACGGGCCGCCCCAAAAAAACAATCGTCGAGCCGAGAAGGTTCGGGACGCGGCGGAGGATTCCACACGAGCCCGACCTTCTCGGCCGCCCGGGCAAGCATAAGAGTCATCTCTGGGTCTGGCTCGGACAACGCTACCATACCCGAAGGGGGCAGCGCAGCCGAGTTATCATCCCCAGAAGCTGAATCTTCTCCCTCCGATGCAGCGATCGACATTTGATCCTCCGGTGGAGCCCCGAAGGAAACGACTGGAGCCACACGAGATGGCCCAGCGCGCTCCTCCAAGGGCTCCAATGGCAGCGATGAGTGGGAAGCCCGTGGGGGTCTTTCACCCGGCGGGTTATTCCTCACTGTAACCCTGTAAGACCACCAATGGGATTATTACACATTACACATGGCACATAACCCCTCGAGTGAGGGTTAGCAGTCTAAGGCTCAATCCCCATTCACCCCTTGGCCCTACCCCTTGTTTTCGAGTGTAGCCCTTGGCCCTTAAAACAGAGTTACAAGGGCCAAGGGGTTAAAATATTCCCCTACGAAATGGAACAACCCTTCATGAACCCGATAAGTCATCAGTCGTCGGCGATGGCTCTGCCGTTACGGAGTTTTTACAGGATTTCTCCATGACAATGACTGACAATCAGCGAAGCTGCTCTTAACTTTAAGGAAACATGATGATTATAACATTCCTTCCTCGAAATGTGTCTTTTCTGATTCGGAAAGGTAGTTTATTATACAATTTCTTAATTTAAATGACTATAGTATTATTATAAGAGTAAATAACGTGCATGGTGGTGTCATCTGGCGCTAAATTTAAATGTTTAACCGTTTGTGAAGCCATCTCGCCGGTGATTTGCAATGCATTCTGTGAACTTTCTCGTAGCCCTCCGTTTGGAGTGTGCCCCTCGATCTCAACAAGAATCGGGACTCCCTATCCCTAGACGTGAACGCGCAAAACGGAGGGGTAGAGCCAAGGGGTAGGGGCAAGGGGTGAATTGGGATTGAGCCTAAGTCTCAGCACCGCGATGGTCATGTTCCCACAGTGAGAACATGACTCATTCACGAACGCTGCCTCAGCGTGCTCGGCCCAAGCACGAGAGACAGCGATCATGACCATCAGCCGGAGGCAGAAGTTGACCGCGTCCAGAAACACATGGGTGAAACGTCATCCTGAAAAGGATGCGATCTTCAACCGTGTTGCTCTTTTCACCGAAAAAACGCTCTCTTTATTGTGCTGAAGCACACAGGGATAACCGCGGCAACACAGCGGGGAAACTGCAAGCCCGCTGTGCGCACTCAACCGAATACCAGCTGTGACAACAGCTCTTTGAAAAAAGGCAGATCGCTTGCAGCAGCAGCTGGTACCCGGGAGATTGCGAAGACCGCTGAAGCGCCGTCACACCAACACAGAGAGGTCCTTGGAGAAAACAGCAGATTCGTTTGATTCGTTTTAATTCATTTGAAGGCAATTGGTCTCCCTAGCGTGATCCCAATTCGTTGGAAACTCCTCCGACGAGACGTAGGAGTTCCCGAACGAAAGGGAACCCAAAAAACCTGAACATTTGATAAAAAATAAAAAAAAGGAGAAAGATGCCCAGGTTCTCTGATAACCTGCGGGAACATGCTATAGTCCTGCTGCAGGGAGGCATGAGACTGCAGATGTGGCCAGAGCAATAATTGCAATGTTCATAATGTAAGATGTCTACGACAGTGCTACAGAGAGAAAGGAAGGACAGCTGATCGCCCTTGCAGTGCCAAACCATGTGTAACCATATGTCCCCCCAGACGTGTTCGAGAACTTGTAAGTCCCTTGGTGGAGGAGTGGAGTTACATCTCACAGCAAGAACTGGCAAATCTGGTTCAGTCCATGAGGATGAGATGCACTGAAGCACTTAAAGCAGCTGGTGGACACACCACATAATGACTGCTACTTTTGATATTAACCCCGCTCTGTTCAGGGACTCATTATTCCATTTCTATTCATCAAATGTTTCTCTGAATATATATATATACAGTATATATATATATATTAGGGGTGGAACGGTGCATGTATTCGTATTGAACCGAAACGGTACGGGCGTCACGGTTCGGTGCACGAATTTACACGGAGAATACACGGTATAAAAATAAATAAAACGCGCGTGCAAATTAATTAATGTAATGTGGAACCACTGTTAGATACGCGGGTTCTTAAGGGACACATAATCTGTACAATCGGCTTAGCTCTGAATGCGCGTTCACTTCAAACGTTGGCTTTATACGCGCGTCCTATTCGCTTTGGACTAGCGTCGAACTAGACGCGAATTTGACGCTCTATTCGCGTTTGGTGTGACCGCATAATGAACAGGCTGCGATGTCAAGATTGCAATGCTTGTGCTTGTGTGCGTGTGTGTGTGTGTGAGAGAGAGAGAGAGAGAGAGAGAGAGAGGGAGAGAGAGAGGGAGAGAGAGAGGCGCGATCGAACAGTGGAAACATAAAAAACATACTCCGTCATTTTGTTCATACAGATCATTAAACCTGCAAAGTGTTTACTTATATTTGTGTACACTCACAATAAAACACAACATTGTGCTGTTGTCACACTGTAAACTCTTGTCAAACTGTAACCTACAACTGTCACCCAACCAAAATCACTCACACACACACACACTGTTTTAAAAGCAAAACATTTATCCAACTCCATTTCAAAACAGTCTGTGGGTCCCATCTTTTGAACATTCATCATATTGCATTGGTTTTCATTTCTTGTCCTCGGAGCACTAATCTTACACATTTTACATTGATTAAAAAAGAAAATCGAATGTGTTTTTAATGGTAGTATTATTTTATACATATGGGGGCACATTTTAGAGTGGCCTTTTATTGTGGCCAGCCTAAGGCACACCTGTGCAATAATCATGCTGTCTAATCAACATCTTGATATGCCACACTTGTGAGGTGGATGGATTATCTTGGCAAAAGAGAAGTGCTCACTAACACAGATTTAGACAGATTTGTGAACAATATTTGAGAGAAATAGGCCTTTTGTGTACATAGAAAAAGTCTTAAAGGGGTCATGACATGGTTTTTGTTTTGTTTTATTATGTTCCCTTATGTGCAATTATAGTATTACTATAGTTTTTTGTACAAAAAAAATAAAAAATGTAGTGATTTATGACCTTTTCCCACCCTGTTTCTCCCCCTCTGATTCAAACAGTCTGTTTTGGAGGTGTTTCCCCTTTAAGAGTTCAGTGTTAACGCCCATTGTTATGATTGGCTAACGTCAGTGCTGCTTATGCTTATTAATCATTTAAGCATAAGCAGTTAATCATTTAACTGCTTATGCGTTAATCAAAACGTTAATCATTTTGTATCACATGTAGGCTACACAATTCTCCGCCACGTGAAACTTCGGTCTTCCGATCTTTTACCATTGTGTCAATTCTCAATTGATTTTGATTCATATGCGCGAGGGAGAGAGAGAGGGAGAGCAGGACAGTTTGAAGGCGCGCGCGCGGCCGGGGCTCTCTCTCTCTCTCTCTCTCTCTCTCTCTCTCTCTCTCTCGTCGTTCTTTCAGTAACATGCGCCCTGTCACACTCATCTACATCACTCACCGAACAAATAAGGCTTTGGCAGGCTGCTTATGCTGCAAATAAACTGCATCCAACTGCTTTCCCTGACGTCTGGATCGTTCGGCAGCATTCAAACATGTTGTTTGTCCACAGCCAGGAACAGCACATCTGCGTGGCGTAAACAGACCCCCTCGCTGCACATCAACGCATGCGATGATGTCAAATGAGGCGTAGTTGTCTTGCGCTGGAGGCGGTCATATGCAAACGACTGGTACGTCACTTCGTACCGTGACGTCACTAAGTTCAAAGGATCTAGAACGAGCTGTATTTAGAGCTTGATTAAATAAATGGTTCGTTTATAATGGGGAGGACGTCTTAAGCTATGAAACTTGCAGGAGGTTTTAATGGTACAAAGACCTCTTAAATACCAAAAGATCAAGGCAAATTTGGTTTCTCATGTCATGAACCCTTTAAATCTTTTAGTTTAGCTCATGAAAAATGGGGGCGTTTATAATTTTGTTCAGTATATATATATTATACAGTATACTGTCTGTATATACTGTATATACACACAAATTATTTTTATATTTTTGAAAGAAGTCTCTTATGTTCACCAATCTTACTATTACAATTTAAAATAACTGTTTTCTATTATAATTTTTTTAATTGTAAAACTTAATTTTTTCTTGTGATGGCAAAGCTGTAGCCTAGAAATCTAGACGCACCCTAGCGGCAGCAAAATTTATTTTGCAGCCAGTGTAGTCTAGCAACTCTCCGTTAGCTTTCGAGCTGGAAAAACCAAACTCTAGTCAGGCCAATCACATTGTGTATACAGTTGGTGGGCGGGCCTAACATAATGACGGCAGAGTTGTGACGGTTCCGCGTGATTTCCCTGCTACTTGAAAACAAAGAAGATGCTGGTGCTGCTGCTGGTGAACAGCGGTCTTTAGACTTAAAGAAGTTAAGAGGACTTAAGAGAAGTTAAGAGAACGTCACTTAAGTCATTCTTTAAAAAGTAAGATGTGTTCAGAGTTTTTACGACCGGATACCCTGGTGGGAAAACGCATGGGACTCACTCATCCACAACCGTTCGTTGCTCTGGTTGGTTGTGGCGCTATCCTATTGCGTGCAGAGGGATTTTGAAAGACAACCGTTTATCCCGCCCCTCGGATTGAGGCATGCCAATGGTGAGTTCCCAGACCTAACATCTTGATGTGGGTCTGGCTTGCCAGGCTAGCAAAGCTGAATATTACTCCAGAAATTACCTTCAGAAATCATTCTATTATGCTGATTTGGAGCGCAAGAAACATTTCTTATGAATGTTGAATTAACAAATATCAACGTTGAAAACAGTTTTGCTGCTTACATTTTTTTTTCAGGATTCTTTGATGAATAGAAAGTTCATAAGAACAGAATTTATCTGAAATAGAATTCTTTAGTATGTATGTGAAAGTCTTTACTCTCACTTTTGATCAATTTAATTCATCCATGATTTGAAGAAAAGCGGAACTAAAGTCTTAAGTTTGTCTAAGATTTTGTAAAACAACATAATACACAATACACTATACAATATAAAATACAAAAATAAATGTTTTCTTGGCAGATACTTTCTAGTAAAAATAACAAACATAAATATTAGGCTATTTATATAACTACCTGTTGTTTTATTTGAATAATTCAGTAGATACACTGTACAAAGTGCACATGTATTTTTTCTGACAAAGTTGTACCTTTATTGGTAAGGTCACATGTAGCACAATGGCGCTTAAGGAAGGAGTGAGAACTTACGAGGTGAACACCGTGATGAAGGTGAACGAGAGAAGGAAGTTAATCACCCCAGCTATCTTCTCAGCAATTACCGTTTTCTCCTGAAACACACGGCTCAGCTCCTTAGAGAAATTCTGGAGGACGTTCACTCCAAACACTGACTGCTGCTCCAAATTCTTAAAGACAAATCAAAAGAAGAAATGTTTTTTAAACTTTAAAGATAGGGTAGGTAATGTTTTTCATGAACACTCTATTATACTGGTTGAAACTGTCTTCACCTGATAGCAATCAATAACAGAAGAATATAAAAATATAAAAAAATTGACATACTGCCGAAATGAATATGCAGCAGTCAGGTGGTACAAGTCAGAGCTCCTGTTAATTGTTTACGTTCATTATTATTGTAATGTTATGTGCTTTAGGGATGCTTTAAGGAAAATTCCACATATCTATGAAACCCCCTTTCCCGGAGCTGTTTGCTAAACAAAGCGAAGAGAGTTTTTGAAAGTTGGGACCAGGGTTTCCGTTGTCCGGTAATTACCGGACATTGGCCGGGAAAAAAATGAAATGTCAGACAAAATTAAATCTCTCCGGTCAAATTGTCAGATTAAAATGGCCTAATAATCCCGCCCCCCTAACACAATCTGAATTTGAGAATAAGCCTAAAATGTATAAAGCAAAAATACACAGATCGATCAGAAGGATTATTTGCCATTTTACAAGCATTGAGTCTGCGGACACCGCTCCTCTTATCGATGCCATAAGCCTGCGACGTGATGCCGTCGCTGTCATGACAGCGCTCCGTGGCTATGGAGGATTGCATTTCTCCACAGCCTGCGAAGTCCTCATATGTGATTTCAACGAAATGTATCCAGTAGGGATGCTCATTTCGGTTAATTTTCTCGACCGACAACCGCCGCTCGTTAATCGATTATTAACCGTTAACTGATAAGATTATAATATCGAATTGGCATTAAATAAAAATAAAATTGACGCGTATCTGTGACCCGTTAAAAATACAAACATTTTTTTATTCATTTATTTTAAAGCTGCAGTAGGGAGTTTTGAGAAAACGTTGACTTAGCCTGAAAATTTGAACAAGCACAATTTACAGATCCCACCCCCTTGCTCTCTGTTGCGCTACAGCCCTCCCTCCACAGCTCCTCCCCCACAGCAGAGCCACCGATGACGGCGGATAAACAGTTATGGCACATTCACTAGTAGGGACGATACATCAACAATATGCTTTACATTGACTAAGGCCTGCCCATACTTTGACTACAAACTTGGTCCTCAAATCATTACGTATTTTGCAATACATGTAATGTAACTTTATAACGTTGCACCCTTTCTATAAGTTATATAATAATAATTAAACAAATACAAAATGAAAGTATAAGCCAGCAGCCCCTCACGGACGACTGCTGGCACACAAAATAGAACATAAAATCACAACATAAAATCAGGCCTGTTCCTATCTTGATCTTCACTGTCGTCGCTCCTCCTTTATGCTTCCGCTCCTCCGTGAGAGACGCGAGACCGGTGCGTCTCACAGGTGTTGTTCATTACATCGCTCCGTTCTCACGTCCCTCGGCATCGTCCTGCTCGCCACAACATTATTTCAGCAACATGACAAGCCAGTGAATTAGCAGGTTTCAATTGTTGCTTTGCACAGTGCGTGACATTTTATCTACATGTTACGTGGCTAGAGTTTTGACACCGAGTCAATGGGCTCTGTCTAATTCTTAATTTTTCGCTTGTTTATCATCATCGGTCCTTTTCCTTTTACCCGTCTTTGTTTTATGAGCAGGTGTCACTTGAGAAATTGGCAGTTAAGGTTGTTTCTCCGCCATTAGCACAGCTGCGGCACACCGGCAATCTTGAGTTTGAACGACGGTACGCGGCGCGCTGTGCAAGAGAGGGGTGTGATCAGCGCGTACACGAGCGTGATTGACACTGCTAAGACATTCCTCCTGGCTCTGATTGGTTGTTTCTGACCGGGAGCGGTGTATTTCTGCAAATGGCAATAGGACCACTGGGAGGAGCCAGAGGAGCTTGATTTTTTCACAGATCATCTGTCTCGTATTCTACTGTCAGGACATAATGACAGTTTTAACAAATATGTAAAAAATATTTTTTTACAAAAGTTACCGAAGCTTTTAACGAAGCCTTCAAAAAGATTTTTCGTTAAATAAAAATAGCAGCCCTACCCTACCTCAATCCACACCGAGATGTTTTTATCTCGATGCGGCACGGATGCTCTTTGAAAAAATGAGCGCGTCGCTTCTATTATGAGCGCGCATACCGCGCGCCTACATTTGAAATAACGAACTTGAGCGCGTAAAAGACACGATATGTGAACAGGCCCTAACACGGCTTATGCGCATTGCAAGTTGTGGAGAGACACTGGGAAGCTGCACATTTCAGCACTGCAAAACAGCGTAAAAAGTAGCCTAAAATGACGCGAGACAATAGGCCTAGTCATTTGTTTGTTCCAGTTCATTTGACAAGGAGTCATTTCACGGTGGCCAATTTAAATGTTACCAGCTAAATGAGACATACTGAGAGTGTATAATTAAGTTCGCTTGAGTAAAAACAATAGGCTACTATTCAGATATTTTATGTGGGGAAGGGGGATTGGTTTGTTAAACTATGAATGTGAAACCATAGTAAAAACAGGCATTGATTGACGCCAATCGGACGTTCATGTTTTTTTCCGTCTATTTGTAAGTTAGGCTAATAAACATGTTGCATTCTATACGGCCTGATAATGTCATTTTTTAAGTTACATAGCCTGCCTCCAGTTTTCCTCAACTTGACTAATTAAGAGGCGATATTTGACCGGCATATCATCGAAATGTTCGTAAAACGAAAACTCTGCCGGTCACTTTCTAGCGGAAACTCTGGTTGGGACCTAATGTGGTCATCAGACCAAATTTCTATGAGGCTCCGCACCACCTCACAACTCCAAGTTTGTCTGTGCAAACTGTCAACAAACATTAGTCCTCATCCCATAATGCACAGCGCAGCGGACTACGGCAGCTGGTTTAGTCCAAAAATGCGCAGTTCTTTGGCAGTTGGGTCTGTTCGAGGTTGGATCACGTTCTCACCACAAACGAACCGCTCCAGAGTTCGTTTGAAAGCGTACCGAGACCTCCTCGACGCTTGTTTGGCCCACTTTTGTTGCGCACCCGAGTGCGATTGCTGCATTCACACCAGGCCAAACGAACCGCACCAAGGAGGACAACGAACTCTAGTGCAATTTAACGAAACTAAATGAGGCAGGTGTGAAAGCACCATAAAACATGAGGTAATTTAACGCCATCTCTCTCTTGTGACGCTTTGCAGACTCTGCTCTGGCTGTGTGCGTTCATGTGTTTTGGAGGAGGTGTGGCAATCTTAAGATTTTTACCTTTTTATATTAAAACTCAGAGGGTTTGCTATACCTTAAGCACCACATTGGTGGTGAAGTGTTCTGCAAGCCTGTTGATGGAGTCATTTAGTTTGTCGAAGGTCTGACCAAAGTTTCCCTCAACTGGGATTTTCTCTGTGCACCATGATGTCATCACTGAGAGAGAGAGGGAAGAAAAAAAAACTCAATAAACCTGGGATCCTGATTTCTAAATGTAAAGATAAGATACAACATGCAAATATTACCTCTCATGATATCACACAGAAAGTGGAATTGCATAGGTATGCAGAGAAAGTTGTTTATAAGAGGGGCTTGAATGGTATTCATACACTCTTTCCACTTAGTACTGAACCAATCCTGACATCTGCTAATTCCCTGCTGCACCACATCTGTTACACACGACATCATTTAGACAAAGCTAAGCTTAAAACCTCTATCATACACAGTCTATAATAGCTTGTTTTCTTCTCATTTACACTCACAGTCACAACGTGCTCTAGTCTTCGCTACATACTCCTCCTGAGTGCTGTTGGCCGTATGGACGGACTCCTTACCAAGAGAGTCATATCCGTACCGTCCCATTACCTCATCCCGGATTTCCTGGAACTTTTTGCTCACATTTTGAGACACTTTTTGAAATTCCTCACTGTCATTCTAAGAAGAAAGATGTTTGTGGAACAGATTTCCATGACTCATATCAGCAAATTGTAGATTCACACTCAGTGTCAGGACTCACCACTATCTCCTGCACTACTTGCACGTAAGGCTCTGTCAGCATTCTCCACATCACCTTGCTGTGTGTGATCTGCAGATCTATGTTACAGCCCATGGAGGAAGCCACATCCTGCACGTTATGCTGGATGTTTGCAATGGGGCCTGATGGGAAGAGCACAGGAGATGGGTCAAAAACTAAAGAAAGTCTATGTTTGAGATATGTGCTTTGTAGTGTCATTGTAAGTCACAAAGTTGAATATTCCTGTCCCTAAGATTTTTACCGTGGTAAAGTCCATGCAGCACAAAAACCATCAGGAATGTCCGACCTTGAGATCCAATCATACTAGGAAACATCAGGAGAACGGAGCAGCGGAACAGTGTGGAAAACATGCCTCCAAGACTACACAGACCTACACAAACACACCATACAGAACACATAACGCAGACACCTGTAAGTTAAAAAAAGCATATGCCACCTGAAGCAGAATATTATATTTTTTTATATGACTGAATGAAACTGATTATATTAAATTATACCATTTTGAGGGTCAAATGTTTACTTTCTGCAGTGTACTTGCCTACGAACACACACCCAACAACAACACGTTGTATTGCTGTCATGGCAATATTTTGCATGAGTCCGTAAAATAACCCTTAAAAACAGGTTAAGTAAGATTAGCATCACATGTTAATTATATAATTCATGAAACAATCATTTATAGGCTACATTAAAAAGTTTGGGGTCAGATAGACTTAAGAAATTAAATTCACCAAGGATGCATTAAATTAATCAAAAGTAAGAGTAAAGACATTTATAATTTAAAAAAAAAGATTTCAATTTCAAATAAATGCTGTACTTTTTTGGTACCAATTCTTTGTGCTTTCCTCATTAACAAAGTTAACAGCATTAACACTGACACATTTTCACTGACTTCATTCAGTGTGGAGGACATAAATGATCAATATAAAACAGACATATACAAGAGAAAAAGATAAACATACATACAGAAGAATAAATAAAATAAAAGGACTATATACATAATATCAGAGATAAATGATTTACAGTAAGAAAGTGTCTGTTGAAATAAAGGTAATAAAGGTTTATATCAAAATAAGAGGAGAAGAAAAAAGAAACAGATCAAACAAACTAAAGGACCTACATCCCAATATGCCTTAATTTACATCTTAGTATACTCTCCTATCATTTACCTTTAGATCACTTAAGTTTTAAGAATGGTAATCAAGCTGTCATGAGTTCGGTTCCGGTGCAGAATAGTTCTTTATAATCTTTATAAATGCTTTTCTTTTGAACTTTCAGTTCATCAAATTTTAAAACATATTTAAAATAGAACAGAGTAAATTAGAACACAGACTGTACCGGTAATAATATTTCACAATATTCGTGTTTAAGGTATTTTCAGTTAAAGGGTTAGTTCACCCCAAAATGAAAATTAAGTCATTAATTACTCACCCCCATGCTGTACCAACCCCGTAAGACCTTCGTTCGTCTTCGGGAACACAAATGAAGATATTTTTGATTAAATGTGACAGCTGGATCACTCCTCCATAGGCTGCCTAAGGGATTGAAACCTGACGGCCCAGAAAGTCAATGAAGAAAATGTTTAAATATTCCATGTCACAACAGTGGCTCAACTATAAGTTTATCAAGCGACGAGAATACTTTTTGTGCGAAAAAAACAAACAAAAATAACGACTTTATTCGACTATTCCTTTTCTTCCTTGTAGGCCTGAAACGAGACTTCAAGAGATTTCCACGACGCATGCGCGAGAATTGCGATCTCCTTCAACTACTTCAGTTAAGTTCTCGCGCGTGCGCGTCGTGGAAATCTCTTGAAGTCTCGTTTCAGGCCTACAAGGAAGAAAAGGAATAGTCGAATAAAGTCGTTATTTTTGTTTGTTTTTTCGCACAAAAAGTATTCTCATCGCTTGATAAACTTATAGTTGAGCCACTGTTGTGACATGGAATATTTAAACATTTTCTTTAATGACTCACTGGGCCGTCAGGATTCAATCCCTTAGGGAGCCTATGTAGCAGTCATGAACCTCTCAGATTTAATCATAAATATCTTCATTTGTGTTCCGAAGACGAACGAAGGCCTTACGTGGTTGGTACAGCATGGGGGTGAGTAATTAATGACTTAATTTTAATTTTGGGGTGAACTAACCCTTTAATGTCGAGCCCTGAGTTCCTTCATGATTTTTGTCGTGCTGTAAAGCGGAACAGGTGATCGATTCACAGCGATCTGAGTTACTGCATCATCAGAGCGCCAAAAAGATCACAACAGCTCGAAAGACGTCTATGATCTCACTCCAGTCTAATTAGCACATTCCCAATTATTATTGTGAAGTTTACCGAAGTTTAACCCCCCCACCACCCGGAAAAAAAAAACTCATCGTATCTACACGATTCCCATAAATGACACATTTTTATTCAAAACGGCGAATTTCGCCGAAAAGCGACTAGTTTGCAAGTATGTTACATAAACCCCGTCCCCGGAACACGATTTATAGATTATCATGACAGAATATGCTAATCAATGACTAGAAGATAACTACACATAAGCTACATAAATTCATCAACTAACCATTCAGAAATGTCCTGTTACATTCTACATGTTGTCACTTCTTCTTGAGTCTCTCCATCATTGTCTGACTCCGGCTAAAAGTTTTTCAAATGTTCATGTCTGTGTGAGGTAAAAACATAGACATAGTAAATACATAGATGCCCTATTAGTATGGTGTTATTTCCCTGTCAAATGTCGAGAGCGTGAATCTCAATGCTCGCGCGCGGAATATAATGCAGGAGCGCGAATCTCTCTGCTCGCGCGCGGGAACTGGGCGCGCGCTCTCAGAAACACGCTGCTCTTGTAAGAATTTTCTCTGGGCTCGCTCAGAGAATATGCCTGCACTTAGAACGTGTTCAGTGCAATTGCGAAGCTCTCCTCTTCGCTTAAAGTAAGCGTGTATGTGCTTAGACTGTGTCCCGTGCGTTCGCGCAAGCCTACTGTGGGTACAAAAAGTAAGACTGTTAAGTTAGCACTTTTAAACATCCGCTCACTTAAAAATAAATCACTTCTAGTCAACGACTTAATAACCACATACAACCTGGACTTTATGTTTCTAAATGAAACTTGGCTAGAAGACAGCTGCAGTGCAACAGTCCTCAATGAAACATTCCCTCCTAACTTTACTTTTATGAGTGTTTGCAGAGCGGTAAAGAGAGGCGGGGGCGTAGCTGCTCTTTTTAAAGATGTCTATCAATGTAAGCAAATATCATTTGGGAATTACCCGTCTTTCGAATATCTGGGTATTGTGTTAAAAGGCGCTCCACGTATTTTACTTATCATTATTTACAGGCCTCCAAAATACTCTCCAGCTTTTGCTGAGGAATTTACAGAACTGTTATCAACAATTTCCTCTGAGTTTGACTGTTTTGCCATTGCTGGAGATTTTAACATTCACATAGATAATGCAGAAACCAATATGGCAAAAGAAATCAAAACTGTTTTCAAAACTTTTGATCTGACTCAGCATGTACATGGACCCACACATAATCGTGGACACACTCTAGATTTACTTATCAGTAAGGGTCTAAACATCTCATCAATTGTTATCAAGGATGTAGCACTGTCTGATCATTTCTGTATTTTCTTTGATATACTGATCTCTCCTGCCATTGAAGCTAGATCTGTGTCTGTCAAGAAGAGATGCTTAAATGAGAACATTAGTGTCCTATTTATGAAGGCTATATCTTTAAAACCAAGCATATCTGCTGACTCTGTTGATTTTCTCCTTGAATCTTTTAACTCAAAAATTAAAAGTGTAATTGATGATATTGCTCCTGTGAAAGTCAGGAAGAGTGGTAGACAAAAAGCACCTTGGAGAAACTCAACAGCTGTGCAAAACATGAAAAGACAATGCAGAAGAGCAGAGCGCATGTGGCGGAAGACAAAACTTGTAGTCCATTATAACATCTACAAAGACAGCATCCATGCTTTTAATATGGAACTAGGCAAAGCTAGACAGACTTTCTTCTCGAATATTATAAACAGCAACTTAAACAACACACGCACTCTTTTTGCTACTGTAGAGAGACTGACAAACCCCCCAAGCCAGATTCCCAGTGAAATGCTCTCAGACATCAAGTGCAGTGAGTTTGCTTCTTTCTTCTCTGAGAAAATCAATAATATCAGAAAGGTGATCAGCTCATCCTTGAGTTGCGCTGGGGTCAAACAGATCAGACCACTACCTGAGAAAGTAGTTACTATGTCTGTTTTCGAAGAAATTGATGGCAAAATTTTGGAAGAAACCGTACAGCACCTTAAAACATCAACCTGCGCCCTAGACACACTTCCCACATCTTTTTTTAAAAGTGTGTTAAACAGCTTAGAAGCAGATCTCCTAGAAGTGGTAAATGCCTCACTTCTTTCTGGGAGTTTTCCAAACTCCCTGAAAACTGCAGTTGTCAAGCCCCTCCTGAAAAAGAGCAATCTGGATAAGACCATCTTAAGCAATTATAGACCGATCTCAAATCTTCCTTTCATAGGCAAGATCATTGAAAAAGTTGTCTTCAATCAGCTGAACAAATTCCTAAGCTTGAATGGATACTTTGACAATTTTCAATCTGGTTTCCGATCGCATCACAGCACAGAGACAGCTCTCATAAAGATAATAAACGATATTCGCTTAAATACTGATACAGGCAAATTATCAGTGCTGGTACTACTCGACCTCAGTGCTGCATTTGACACTGTCGATCACAACATACTTCTTGACAGGTTGGAAAACTGGGTGGGGGTTTCTGGGATAGTCCTAAAATGGTTCAGGTCATACTTAGAAGGGAGAGGTTATTATGTGAGTATAGGAGACCATAAGTCTGAGTGGACTCCCATGACATGCGGAGTCCCTCAGGGCTCAATTCTTGCACCACTCCTATTCAACCTGTACATGCTCCCAATGAGCCAAATAATGAGAAAGAACCGAATCTCTTACCACAGCTATGCAGACGACACACAGCTCTACTTAGCCCTATCGCCTAACGACTACAGCCCCATTGACTCCCTGTGCCAATGCATTGATGAAGTAAACGGTTGGATGTGCCAAAACTTTCTTCAGTTAAACAAAGACAAAACTGAAGTCATTGCGTTTGGAAACAAAGATGAAGTTCTCAAGGTAAATGCATACCTTGACGCTAGGGGTCTAACAACTAAAAATCAAGTCAGGAATCTTGGTGTGTCTCTAGAGTCAGACCTTAGTTTCAGTAGTCATGTCAAAGCAATAACTAAATCAGCATACTATCATTTGAAAAATATTGCAAGAATTAGATGCTTTGTTTCCAGTCAAGACTTAGAGAAACTTGTGCATGCTTTTATCACCAGCAGGGTGGATTATTGTAATGGACTCCTCACTGGCCTTCCTAAAAAGACCATAAGACAGTTGCAGCTCATACAGAACGCTGCTGCCAGGATTCTGAGCAGAACCAGAAAATATGAACATATCACACCAGTCCTCAGGTCTTTACACTGGCTCCCAGTTACATTTAGGATTGATTTTAAAGGTCCCGTATTATGCCCCTTTTCACAAGATGTAAAATAAGTCTCTGATGTCCCCAGAATGTGTATGTGAAGTTTCCGCTCAATATACCCAACAGATCATTTTTTACAGCATGTTTAAATTGTAATTTTTTGGGGCTCAGAAAAACGAGCCGTTTTAGTGTGTGCCCTTTAAATGCAAATAAGCTACTGCTGCTGGCACAGGGGGCGGAGCTACATGAGCTCGCGCTCGGTCTCTCAGGACAATTTCATCTCACGGAATGATGATAATATCAGAAACTCTCAGTAACGGTGTTCATTTCGAGTCGGACAATAATGCCTACAGAGTCAGAGTGCTGTATAGAGATGGAACAGGTATAGTTTAGTAGTTTAATTACGGTTATTATAACGTATTTGTCATCTGCTTGTATGTATCCATTATTTATTAATATCCTACAAGTCTGCTGTATCGGACCAGGTCCGAATGATAATCAAACATATACTGATGAGTTTAATAAAGTTTATTTTACATCACACAAAAGATGAAGCGTCAGTTTTACTTCAGAAAATCACTGTAAGAGCTGCGTAAACACTAAGTTATAAGTGCGCGAGTTGAGGGAGCATTCCTGTGGGCGGACGTTAGTCAAAAAACTGTTCTATTGACGTCATTAAAGAAGGAAGTAGAGGGATGTAGTCCAAACGGGCTGTTCGATGTAGGCTACTTCTGTTAAATAAAATATCTCGCTTGGCATTGAACTTTGAGCTTTATAATTTTACAGATATTATTTATACTCTAACAACAACATTACACACTAACTAAAGTTTAAAACATGGGATCACGAAGAACGGGACCTTTAAAGTATTATTACTGGTATATAAATCATTCAATGGGCTAGGACCTCAATATATTGCAGATATGCTCACTGAATATAAACCCAACAGATCACTCAGATCATTAGGATCACATCAGTTAGAAATACCAAGGGTTCACTCTAAGCACGGAGAGTCTGCTTTTAGCTATTATGCCAGCCGCAGCTGGAACCAGCTTCCAGAGGAGATCAGATGTGCTCCTACAGTAGTCACATTCAAATCCAGACTCAAAACACATCTGTTTAGCTATGCATTTAGTGAATGAGCACTGTGTCAATGTTCGTCCGACTGTTTTTACTGTACTTTATTTTATTTTTTATTCTAAACTGTTTTAATTATTTCCTCCTATGTAAAGCACTTTGAATTACCATTGTGTATGAAATGTGCTATATAAATAAACTTGCCTTGCCTTGCCTTGCCTTACTCTTCTCTTCGATTTCTTTCTCTTTGTTCTTGGCATAAACGCTGTCCAAACGGCAACAACCAATCAGAAATTGCTATTCCATATGTTATGTAGGGTTTTTCCCCTTTTTTCTGCTGTTCTGTAAAGCACGTTGGCCAGCCAGTGGCTGTTGTAAAAAAGAGCTATATAAATTAAAAGAACTTTAACTTGTGAGTGGTCATTGGTTGTTTTTGGTCATAATCATTGTCCTTGTGTTCCCATTGTCTCTTGACTAGCTTTGTTCCCTGTACCATTGTTGGTGATTCTATGTTTAGTCCAAGTTTATGTTCATGTTAATTTCATATTGTCACTTCAACCCAAATCGAATTGGAATAATACTTGGGTTCAATTCAACTCGACTACATTACACATATTATAGACATGATTCATGGGTCTTTTTTTAAATGATCTTTCTAGATCTTTTTGTCTTAATTTTAAAATCTGAAAGTTCTTGTTTTAGGTTCTTCATATATGCCTATTATATAGGCTACCTTGTTATAATTATTAAAACCTTTCTTAATGTTTTTTTATTTAATGAAACGTTTTTCATTATCTTAGAAAAACATTAAGAGAACGTTTATATAATGGGAGAATTGAACGTTTGAATAACGTTCTTATAACCAAGCAAGAACGTTAATACAACGTTTATATAAAGGGAGAATTGAACGTTCTAACGTTATTATAACCAGGAAATAACGTTAATACAACGTTTATATAACGGGAGAATTGAACGTTCTTATAACCAAGAAATAACGTTAATGCAACGTCTAAAAAACTGGACGTTTTGAAATTCCCTAGAACAATCAGAAATAACATTTTTATAACTTAATGGGAACGTTATGAAAACGTTCTTATAACCTAAAATTGTTAGCTGGGGAAGAGGAGAGATTCGCGATTGCACTGAACACGTTTTAAGTGCAGGCATATTCTCTGAGAGAGCCCAGATAGAGAGTTCTTACAAGAGAAGTGTATCTGAGAGCACGCGCCCAGTTCCCGCGCACGAGCAGAGAGATTCGCGCTCGGCACATTATATTCTGCACGTGCGCAGAGAGATTCGCGCTCGGCACATCACATTCCTTGCGCGAGCAGAGAGATTCACGCTCGGCACATCATATTTCACGCGCGAGCAGAGAGATTCGCGCTCGGCACATCATATTCCGCGCGGGAGCAGAAAGATTCACGCTCGCGCATTATATTAATGTACTTTCGCGCTACAATAATGCGCTCTCGACATTTGACAGGGAAATAACGCCATATATTAGCCGCTTTGGAACATTGCTGCGATACGTCAACGGGTCCGCCATTTTGCGGAGGGCAAGACTGCACTGTTATCTGACTGTAATCTAATGCAAGTAAACGGTGAGCTGCGTTTTTTCTGGATAAAAACAAAAACTGTTTTTACATTTATCAACCGATTTCAGTGGTTTGTATGTGGTGTACAAAAAGTTCCATCTCTAATTATTTAAAATCTCGATAGTTAGACTTGTAAAATATTTTTTTTAATAAAGAATGGTCAAAGCTCAGGTCATGCATCTGGCTTTTTATTCTTGGATAAGAATGGTGAAGACCCCCATACTGAGATATAATTTAAGTTTTCTTATTGTGGAAAAAGCATTTTCTGTGATTGACCAGATTTTAGCAATAACAAAGATAACTGATGGATCCTTTATGATAATACATATGTTATGGTACAACTACAGTGCAGTGCAATAAATATAACATAAAATGAGAAGTAATAGTAAATAGTTTAGTCCATAAAATAAACAAATAGTATACAGCAAATAAAATAGCAATGAATAGTATAATTATATAATATCATAAGTACAATAATACAATCATAAAAATATTGATAATAGCATATAGTTTATTAATAATACTATAATAATAGCAATAGAATGATAAATATCAATTACAGAATATACACAATTAAAAATAGGTCTAAGTTAAATAGTGACTTATATTTAATATTGAACTCTTTTTGTTACATTTCAGTTCTCTTACGAGAGTATCTCTCGTACTGCGTAATAGCTTACGCTATGGGGAAAACCTCTTTTCCACGAGATATTGAAGCCAAAAATTATCCTTAATTTTTTATTAATGTAAAACGCTTTGCAGCAGCAAGCAGACATAGGCGAAACAGCTCGCGCGCCTATTGGCTGCTCTTGCGGCAAATGCAGCAGCCTATCGAGAGAGGCGTTGCGTGACACATATCCAATGGGGGCATTTCGCACCCATTTCGTCACGTCCCGCTAGAAAGGCCGTGGTCTCGCCCTATAAATATAGCTCGAAAAGGCTGGTACACTGGTTTTCATCTCTTCAGCGAAGCACACGCATCGCTGGATCCGGAGTGAGAAGCTGCGCCGTCGACGCAAGCCTTTCAGCGGGACGGGCTCCTGGAGTCGCTAGCCTCGCCGCCTTCAACTGCCGTACCTGCTGCGCTTTCTGGCGTTCTAAGTATCCTTTTTATTCTAACTCTGCTGAGAGTGTTAGCTCGCTTACGTGACGCGACTTACACCTCTCATCACAAAAGAGCTGCGTCTTTTTAAAGATGCCATCCTGTGGCTCGTGCCGCGCCCTACTCAGCGACGGGGACCGTCATGTCATCTGTGTGTCCTGCCTGGGTGAGGATCAGACCTCTACAGACCTCGCTCTACGCGCTGCTAAAGCCGCCGCACAGGCCATGGGACGGAACATGGCCTCTCTCACCGTGGCTGAGAGACACTTATGGCTAACGCTGTCTGAGATGACGGAAGCCGAGCGCTCTGTGTTCCTCGACGCGCCCATTTCGCCAGCGGGCCTCTTCGGATCTGCCGTCAAGGATTTCGCGGACAGATTCGTGGAGATGCAGAAAACTTCGCAGGCCATGAAGCACTTCCTTCCGAAGCGCTCGAGCTCCACTGCAGGCCGCCCAAAACAGCCGTCTGCTCGCAGCTCTCAGCCGCATCCTGCACCGCCTGCCGCCGCCGCTTCACAGCGCCGCCACGCCCGAGACCAGAGACCGCGCTCTCGCTCTGCTGGACGCCGCCCCCCTCAGCGCGGGCCCCGGCCGAGGATTGAGATCAAGCCCGAGGCCTCAAAACCTTCCTAGCCACTCTAGGAAAGCGACGGTGTTCAGATCCCGCTGGGGCCGGATTTCCACCAAAACTTCTCGCTTGTTCAGTTCCAAGCATTGTGACTGTCCCAGTGTATTTCGCAGTGAGCCAGCCGGTGTCTCAGCCCGCTTGCCTGCGCACAAAAGCCGTTTTTACGGCTACCCAGATAAATCCAATAAAGAGTGCATTTTCTGGTGTTCCAGCCACGGCCGATGGTGTTATGAGTGTTGTAAGAATGCCCACGCCCCAGTGCCCATTCCCACACCCAGACACAGCCTGCCACGGTGCAAGGCTAGCACAAATAATATCGATTCAGGTCGATTGTGCAGACAATGTAGTGAACGCGCCCATGTCACAATGCCCGCTTACACTGCACGCTGCGTGTCCCTTGGTTTCTGTAAAAACGAAACCAACACACATTCAGTCGGCTCTAACCGACAGTGTTTTCAGTGTAGATGTGCCCGCAGTCCCGCGCCCACAGTCTCTCACAAACACACCGAATCCTACGGGATCCGCCCCGCTCACTTTCTCTGCACAATCTGCCGTAGAGAAGCTGAGCGCGGCCAGGCTGCCCGCGGTGATCAGCGCGCCCCCCGCCTCGAACGCTGTAAACACGGTGTTGTGTTCCCAGTATACCTGGGCTCTCGAGCTGCCGTTTCGCCGCGGCCAGAGCCCGGATTTCATTCTACCTCTAGCTATTCACGCAGATGCGTGGTCAAAGCTTCCCGGGGTATCAGAATGGGTGCTGAACACTATAAAGAGAGGCTATTCGCTACAGTTCGCTCGACGCCCTCGCCGTCATACGGCGCGTGTCGAAACTACGGTGAAAAACGAAGTGTCTCATCTACTTCGTGCCGAGATCGCGAAACTACTGAGCAAAGGGGCTATAGAACCTTTATCTCAGGCTCAGAGTGAAGGGGGCCTATACTGCAGATATTTTCTTGTACCGAAAAAAGGTGGGGGTCTCAGACCCATTTTAGATCTGCGACAGCTGAACAGAGCGCTTGTGAAGCGCCAGTTCAGAATGCTTACGACCAGGAAAATCCCCGCGCAAGTGCGCCACGGGGACTGGTTTATGTCAATAGATCTGAAAGACGCCTATTTCCAAATACAAATAGCGTCCCATCACAGGCTATTCGTGAGATTCGCTTTCGAGGGCCAGGCATATCAATACACAGTCCTACCGTTCGGCCTGTCTCTAGCACCTCGTACATTCACGAAGTGCATGGACGCAGCGCTCGCACCCCTGAGGCTTCAGGGCATGCGAGTCCTGAACTACTTGGACGATTGGCTGATTCTAGCTCGATCACGATCGGAGCTCATAGAACACAGGGCCGCATTACTCGAGCACCTCGAGAAGCTGGGCCTCACAGTCAATTGGGCAAAAAGCTCACTGTCTCCCAGTCAGAAAATTTCCTTTCTGGGAACAGTTTTAGACTCGCTATCCATGATGGCACGCCTGTCACCGGAGCGCGGACTAAATATTCAGCACGTCGCGAAATCCTTCCGCCACGGCTCGATAGTTCCGCTCAAAAGGTTTCAAAAAATGCTGGGTCTGATGGCCTCAGCAGCCTCTGTACTCCAGTTGGGTCTGCTTCGCATGCGCCCACTGCAGATGTGGCTGAAAGCGCGGGTTCCGCCCAGGGCATGGACAGCGGGTCTGTTTCGCCTCAGGGTCGACCTACAGTGCGTTTCAGCTATGGAACCTTGGAAAATAGCCGACTGGTATCAGTCAGGTGTGAGTCTGGGGACCGCTTCGAGTGTGAAGGTGGTGTCTACGGACGCCTCCACCTCGGGGTGGGGAGCGCTGCTCGAGGGCAGACCGCTAGCTGGCCTGTGGTCAGAACGGGAGAAGCTCCTTCACATAAACTGCTTGGAAATGATAGCAGTCGACAAAGCGCTATGGCACTTTCGTCCCCAAGTAACTGGCCACCACGTCTTGGTCCGGTCGGACAACATGTCAGTGGTGACATACATAAGTCGCCAGGGCGGCGTCAGGTCACGAAACCTTCACAGGCTGACGGAACGCCTCCTGGTCTGGGCTCAGCACAACCTGCTCTCACTAAGAGCAGCGCACGTGCCTGGTCACCTGAATGTGGGACCAGACAGACTGTCCAGGAACAATGTCCCAGCAGGGGAATGGTCGCTGCACCCACAGACGGTCCAGCTGCTGTGGAAAACGTTTGACAGAGCGAAGGTGGACCTATTCGCGTCCCACGAAAACGCTCATTGCCCGAAGTTTTTCTCGAAAAGCAAGGACGCGCTGGCTCACGTTTGGCCCCGCTGTCCCCTATATGCTTTTCCTCCTGTCTCGCTCCTGCCTCAAGTGTTGGAACGAATCAGGAAAAACGGATGCCCAGTGCTGCTCGTAGCTCCGCTCTGGACGAACCAGACGTGGTTCCCTGCCCTGATGCAGTTGACCAGCACTGCCCCATGGCCTGTACCGTTGAGGAGAGACCTCCTCTCTCAGGCGGAGGGCTCGATCTGGCATCCTCGCCCGGAGCTGTGGTCCCTGCACGCATGGGCCATCAACGGGTACCCGCTACCCTCCCAGAGGGAGTGTTAAACACGATCGCACAGGCTAGAGCGCCGTCTACCAGGTGGCTCTATTCCTCGAAACGGTCGGTGTTCTCTGCATGGTGTCAAGCCCAGAGTTTTTCACCGGTGGACTGCGGGGTTTCGGAAGTGCTTTCCTTCCTTCAAGAGCTACTGGATAGGGGCAGGACCCCATCCACGCTCAAAGTGTACGTGGCGGCCATAGCAACGTTTGCAAAACAGGTGCCTGGCCAGCCGCTGGGGAAAAACGACTTAGTCGTGCGTTTCCTTAGGGGAGCTCGGAGGCTAAACCCTCCCAGGCCCCCTTCAGTCCCGACGTGGGACTTTTCCACGGTCCTGGAGCCCATGAAAGGCGCCCCGTTCGAGCCAATCCAACTGTCGGACATGAAACACCTGTCGTTCAAAACAGTGTTTCTCACGGCTCTCGCTTCAGTGAAGCGCATAGGGGACTTGCAGGCGTTTTCAGTAAGCGCTTCATGTATGGAGTTTGGGCCTAATGACTCGAAAGTCATTCTCAAACCGAAGCACGGGTATGTGCCAAAATCCCTCAATACACCGTTTAGGGCCCAGGTAATTTCCCTGTCTGCCCTTCCGGTTCTCAATGAGGAAGAAGACGCAAGTCTCCTTTGCCCTGTCAGGGCGTTAAGAGCTTATGTGTCGTGCTCGTCTGGTTTCAGACAGACTGAGCAGCTTTTCGTTTTGTTTGGCGGGCATTCCAAGGGACTTGCCGCCTCAAAGCAGAGCCTATCCAGATGGATAGTGGATGCCATTGCGCTCGCTTACGCGGCAAAGGGCCTGCAGTGCCCCTTGGGTGTCAGAGCGCACTCCACGAGAGGCATGGCCTCTTCGTGGGCATGGTCTAGCGGGGTTACCCTGCAAGATATCTGTACGGCCGCGGGCTGGGCCTCGCCGTCTACATTTATAAAGTACTATAACCTGGAGGTACCCGCCTTGCAGGCTAAGCTTTTGGCGGTCTAGAATTCAGTGCTATCTGCCCTGCTGTGCGGCCCAGATACTGAGTTTACTTCAGCCCCATGAGTATTGACACATGTATGGCCACCCAGATCAGGCTGAAAGTTTTCACCCTGGCTGCGCGTTTAAATGTCACATGATTAGCCCCTCTGGGTTTTATTAGGAATGACGCTTCCAGCCTCTCTTCCCCCACTCTATGTGAGTTTATGGTGATTATGCACTGTATGGGCCCCTGGGCTTCGGCCCCGGGGACTTTGGTGTTGGATCCCTGTAGGCACGACGGGTTGCATTGTGTTCCCCATAGCGTAAGCTATTACGCAGTACGAGAGATACTCTCGTAAGAGAACGTACTCGGTTACTAACGTAACCTCGGTTCTCTCTAGAGAGGGAACGAGTACTGCGTATCTTGCCGTGCATACAACAGCGCTGGTTCGCTTCGGCGATGAAAACCAGTGTACCAGCCTTTTCGAGCTATAGGGCGAGACCAGTGTTAATTTCGTTGACGAAAATAATGACGAAAATTATTCGTCAACGACATTTCTTCACAGACGAAAACGAGACGATAACTGAATAAAACCTAGTTTTGAATAACAAAAACTATGACGAAAATCTATTGACATTTTCGTCAATGAATAAAAACTAGACAAAAATGTTATAGTGACGATCTGGAAAGCGATCCAGTCAGAACTGATGTCCTGCGTGTGTGTGGTAGATGCGCACATTTGTACTGTAACTTGATCTACCCCGCGGTCTCAGAAAACGTTAAAAAATATAAACGTCTGGGAGAATGAGTAGAGCAGACATATAGATCTGAATAAGAGTGACGACGCAAAAAAGAGCTCTATTCGGTGCGGTTTTCTGTGTGCACACACCTAACCCGAAGCGTGCAGCCACATGACACATATAGCCTACAGCGCGCGAGTAGCTACTGAACTGAGCTCTCTTTCGTGTCTGAATGGAAAAAATAAACACAACATTATGTCTAAATGTCCGTTTTGGAGAGTATTTATAAACTATGTCGGTTATGTCTTAAACAGTTGTGAGTGTATCGGATGTGCATCAGTGCGATTGTATCCGCATGTGTGCGTAATAAATATAAATATAAGTGCGTAATAAACCTAATGCGGTCTGTGTCCTTAATATTCAAGCAACAAAAGAAAAAGAGAAAGCATTCACTGTTTGTTAATAGCTTTAATAAGGATTAATTATATTTAATTCATACAAATAAATATGTCAGCTTGAAAGAATAAAGAATGATGTATGCAAGTTATAAAGAATGCATATACCGGTATCATTCATTGAAAAGAAGACTGTGTTTTACTTTAGGAAAAGTGGTTTTATTTAATTTTAAGATATTTTTTAAGTCACAATAGTTAAATCTGTATTGCATATTCAAACTTAAAAATCATTCATATTAATAGGTTAATAGATGTTTTCTCCGGTATATGGGTTTGGACATTTAAGCGAAATTCTAAATGAATCCATTACACTCAAACTAAACCCATTATATTTTAGTCGACTAAATCTACTGTAGATTTAGTCGACTAAAATCGTATTGTATTTCGTCGACTAAAACTAGACTAAAACTAAAACAATTCAGATGACTAAAATATGACTAAAACTAAGTGGCATTTTAGTCAAAAGACTAAGACTAAAACTAAATCAAAATTTGCTGTCAAAATTAACACTGGGCGAGACCGCCCTTTCTGGCGGGACGTGATGAAATGGGCGCGAAATGCCCCCATTGGATATGTGTCACGCAACGCCTCTCTCGATAGGCTGCTGCATTTGCCGCAAGAGCAGTCAATAGGCGCGCGAGCTGTTTCGCCTATGTCTGCTTGCTGCTGCAAAGCGTTTTACATTAATAAAAAATTAAGGATAATTTTTGGCTTCAATATCTCGTGGAAAAGAGGTTTTCCCCATAGCGTAAGCTATTACGCAGTACTCGTTCCCTCTCTAGAGAGAACCGAGGTTACGTTAGTAACAGAGTACGTTTTATTGATCATTAAATAGCCATTATAACAGAAGTAGCTTCAGTCAAACATACAGCAGGATACAACGTTAAAATAGCCTAAATATAAAGTTACGAAACTTCACTTTGCCGGTATGAGAGGTATGGGAAAGTTGCCATCCCCAATATGGCGGCGCCGTTGACGTACGCTCCAGCGGCCAATAGGGCGTCTATGTATTTATAATGTCTATGGGTAAAAAGACACAAGCTCTTGAAGTTCTGCCCCCTGTGCGGGAGCAGCAGTTCATTTGCATTTAAAGGGACAAACACAAACACAAAAACTGTGTGTTTTTGCTCACCCTCAAAAAGTGAAAATTTTAACATTCTATATAAAAATATCTGCGCAATATGTTGAGCTAAAACTTCACATACACACTCGGGGGACATTAAAAACTTATTTTAAGCCCGTTATACCACCCCTTTAGTTAAATAAATGCAGCCTTGGTGTGCATAAGAGACATCAGATGTTCAAAAACACTTTAAAAATCTTACAGACCCCAAACTTTTGAATGGTAGTGTGTATACCAGATTTTGCAGAGTTACTTACCCACACCACTCAAAGCTCCAAACACAGCCCCCGTGAGACGTCGGACCACAGGAAACTCTGACAGGGGGCCAAACAGTAACCTATGAACTCCAGGTGGCAGAATCCACTTACACACTTGCTCCAATGCTGCAAATTCACACAAAAAAGTCAAATCTATGCTTGACAGCTACTAATAAATTTTTATTATTATCTAAAAACAAAATGTAAGATAAACACACTTGAGTGGGGTGTTTTACATCTGGTTTCCCCGAGACACTCCATTGCTGATTTCTTCTTCACTGCTATACGAGAACACTGACTGCAAAAGAAAGCCGTTTTTTTTTAAAAGATGCAACAATAGTCAGTTAGAATGAGCCCTATGGATTTGGTGTAAAAAACAAACAAAATAAAAACAGCCGTTTTGACATTTTTTTTACAGGAAAAAAGTACTATTATGAGTATTTGAATGGGTCCTAACTTAAACCACCCCTTTACCTGTCAACGTATGTAAAAGTGAAACTTAGATCAAAAATTGAGTAACGTTAGCTATATTTTGCATTGAAGAGCAGTTATTACCGCAAGCTCTACAGTGGACAGGTAAGTTAGGCCCAACTCTAAAGCAGCGATGTTGGGGTTAACCTTAGTTCATATTTCTTTTCTATTTTAATCGCTAAAAATCTAATAAAGTTGATTACTTTTTTATCTTTGAACTTCCTTTTTCTTTAGGATGGCTCCAAATGGACCTTTTTTAAAGTCTCTCGGTAGGAAAATATCGCGTTTGCGCCGTAGCTCGGCGATACGTCAGGTGAAGCGCAGCCTTGCTGGGTTTACTCTGGGTGTGTTCCTCGCTTCAGTGTACGGTATGACAGCGCTGTTCATCCAAAACAACGATCTCTGGTTCTGCGTCACCACTACCGGCATCCTCGCCGCTTTTGCGGGGTTTGGAACGGGCCTTTCCGACCGCGTGCGCACCAACGTCATGCTGATGATCCCAATGCTGTGCTCGAGTAACTAAACACTGTCAATCTCTTTCATAAACGTATTCTGTGTTGGTACATGTGAACACGTAAATTAACAATTTGCTGAATGTAATTTAAAATGTAAGCCTATAATATGAGCAGTTTTAGGGGAGACCTGGGCTATTTGTTAGAAAGGAAAGAAAAAAAATAGAAGAAAAGAATGAATATTTCCAATTTTACTGTCCATGGGGAAAAGGTTGAACACCCACTTTTACGTTTTGAACTATATTGTGAGACATGCTGTCACATTGTGAGAACCTATACCATTAAACAGCCTATACAAGCTTTTCATCTAAATGTAAATATTAAAAAAATTTGAGAAAAACACAGCAAGTTCTTAAACTGTAAAAATGTAATAGGTAATGTACAAATATATCAAAACATGAACATGTAAAATGTATGCTACAATTATAACAGATTCCTTTGCACAGAAAACACAAATTTGAGTTAGAACACCTTTTGTCTGAATATGTATGCCAGTGTAGTTTTAATGTTCTCTTGTTAACTTAACAACTATAGCAAAACTATAATGAGTGGAGGACAAAAAAAACCTGTGTGTTTAGAACCAACTTAAAAAAAAACACTGCTAGAGATTATAGCCTAATTGGACTTTTGATGTATTGGATCTATCGACTCAAAAACGTACATATACTGAGATACAGCACATACGTGACAAGTCCTATGCTGCATTTGAAATCGAATATTGTACATGTAGGCTATTGCTACATTTGGTTTGAAACATACTTTGCAACCGTTAAAACAGTATGTTTTATATAGTATGATTGAAATTTGGACGTACTACACCCACCATGTTGTCACTGCAATGTGACCTATGGTGTCAGTCGCATCGGTTCACTGCTATTCACAAATACTTTCATGTGGCCTCATGGGAAAGTAAACTGTCCAGTGGGTGCGCAACTGTTTTTCGAATTCTATAGGTGCATCTTAATTTGCATACTTATGCACTATTCTATGATCTTTTGTAGTAGAGCAAGTATTGTGTTCACACTTAAAATGTACACACTTTAAATACCTGGATGATGATGCATTTAATGAACTTAAAAAATTAATTGTGGAATGGTGGACACTTCATGCACTCAATGATCGCAGCTTTAATTATGTAGAGTGTCTATCAGACTCCATGCTGAATGACAAAATAACCGTATAAAATTTATACACTACACGACTGAGTACACAGTGCATTGCACATCGTGTATAGTGAGTCATTTGGGACACAACTTATGTTTTCGGACATAGTACCATAGACAGTAAAAGAAATGGACACAGCGACCCCATTGATTTCAACGGAGAAGACTGAAGCCCGATTATTGCACTTCCGGTCTGATGTCTGAGCTACTGCGCAGTCTCAAACTGAGCGTGACGACAGTCTGATTGTTGAAAATCTTCTAGTAGCTGTGCCAAGACAAATCTGAATCACCTACTTCCTCAAAAGCGTTGTTGAAGTATTTTGTCCGGTTGCTTTTATGGACTCTCTATTTATGTGCTTCTACCTTGACTTTGTGCCTTCATCTCCCCCCGATTGCCTCATAGACAGTAAAAGATTGCCTGCGAGCTTCTCCTCCTGTCTATACGGTAATGTCTCTATTGTGCGACAGAAAGTCCCGTGGTTATGACGCAATCTTTAGCCTATTTTTACAAAAACGGCTTCTACGGGGTCGTAACGTAAGATACAAAGTAATGTAGCATTTTATACATCGTCGTGTTTCTTTAGAAATAAATAATCGACAAATTAAGCCTTTGGACGCCTCAGATGTAAACTTATTCGCTGTCAAAGTGACGCCAAAAATGAATGGGAGTCAATGGGATGCTAACAGCAGGTGAAGTTCTGCTACAATGGCGGCTCCCGCGAAGCTTCAACTTCCGGCTGATGGATTACCCCCACTGCCCCAATGCGCCCTTTACTGCCGCCATTGAAACAATTTAAAACGGAACATGTTGTCCCACTCGACATTATAAAATTTGTAACGTTAGTGACAGTCGTAAATCGCGGGCTGTTTATTCCAGTGGACGCAAGTTGCAACTAAAACAATAGGAGGCAATGGCGCAACGCTACCCAGCAACAGCTCAGTTATGGCGCCCGCTTACTTCCGGTAGTTTCGCCGGATTCGTCTATATAGTGGGGAAGTATTCGATTTTCACAGCGCTAGTCTCCTCTAAATCTCCTTTGAATTAACTTTAAAACTACTGTTAAATCATCTGTATGATTTATTAATTATTATTATTATTATCATCAATAATTTATCACCTCTTTTCCCAATTGTATTGCTCATCATAACACCTTTCTCACACATTTTTTTTGCCTTTCAGTCAGGGGTAAAAATTTCCTTCTTTTCCTCATCTGTACCTTGGTTATCCATGGCCCCGTGAGCAACACGATGGAGAATGTTGAACGGGCCGCAGACAGTGTGATCTGTGGTGCAGAACTTGCCATGAATCAGACCCAACAACTCCTGCAGCGTGCCGCCAACCCACTGCTACGTGAGTCCATCTGCAAGATCATCATGTCAACAATGCACCTGTTTCAAAAACACCAACATCTGCTCAAGACTAAATAGCGAGAATATTTAGAAATTCATACCTTATTCACTTGAAAAGATAGTGTACAAGTGTAAATTCTCATAATTTATTCACCCTCACCTTTTTTTTCTGCAAAACACATTAGATGTCTCAATGACTCAGTATTTGTTTATTTTTTGTCCATACGATGAAACTGAGTTCACTGTGTAGACAAAATCAGTTCTTCAAAATGTCTTCTGTTTTGCAGAAAAAAAGTTGTTTGATAAAAGACTGATATTTTACCATTATAATAATAAAATATAATATATTTATTTAATATATTGGATAAAATATTTCTCCAACTAACCCTAACCCTGTATGTATGTGTGTGTGTATATATATATTCTCAAAGTCTTCTGGTTTACTTAAAAATACAGTTGTATGTTGTACATATTTATGTTTTGATATTCTGAAAATGGCTTTTTTTTAGCGGCCCTGAGTAAGATTAAGGAGATGGCGAGGAATGCTTACTCAATGGCAGGCCGAGCACAAAACCTCATCAGAGCTCTGACGGAATCGGTGCGGCATGTTGGTGAGTGACCAAACATCCGGTAACGCCATCATCTGGGCCTATGCTCTTTCATGTTTATTGAGCTTTGAGTCTCTCTGTCTCTCTATTTCCTTTTCAGCTCGGGTTCTAAGAAAGGTACTGCACTTCTTGGCAGATATTGGTGATGTGTGCAACGATAAGCTGGGTCTGCCGTATCAGAAGTGCACTAGGCTGTTCGATGAAGGCCGTGAGAACTGCATGGAGCTGCTCTCTGTGTTCTCTTTTCTCTGCCACATCCTAGATAGATTCCAGTCTCTCTGCGGGCTCGCACGCGGTGCGTCTCTGGCATATGATTAGTCCTTTAAAAGCCCTGTCATTACCCTCTTTACAGGAAGTCATATATCCACAGCACGCTGATTCCTTACTGCATTATTTTCTGCATCACAGTGATTTGGTTTTGGTATATTTGATCTCTTCTAACGTTGTAGAAACTGTGAAAAATGGTTGCTGTCACAGAGCCTCTTAAGTACTGTTCATCTCACATGCTCAATATATACAAAAGTTTATTTACAGTGTGTTCTTGTGGGAGCAGTTTGTCACGTTTAAGTACCCTAAATGTTACAGTATGAGTGGGGTGGTTGTGTTCCCATGTGTATGCATCTCTCACATTTCTCAACAGACTGACTGCAAATCTGCAAATCACATCTGACAGCAAATCCAAACATAACGTCTCAGCGCTAAAATGAATCCTATACAGCCTTATTGAGCAAAGTTCTGCTGTTTAGTGCAATTCTTTAGTGGATAATTAACTTATGAAAACTGCATGTTATTACTAAAATTATTTTAAAAAGAAGCTATTTTCACAGATGTTTTTTAAATTAATGCCTTTTTTTTAAATGGACTTTTCGCTCAGTGGGACAGCTATTCTGCATCTTACCATCATATATTGCTGACCACATGAAGACCGCTTTGGCTTATCGTAAGTAAAATTCACCTTCTGATATTTACCTATGTTAAACAGTACTGGGTGATTTACTGGCATGCATGGAGTGATTCTTCAAAAACTCTTAAAACTTCAGTTCAGAAAAATACTTTTGTTATTTAGTTATTGGCATTTTTGTTGTTGTCACCTCTAGCAACCATTGTGGCATTCGATCGAATTAAAAAAGAATTTGAATTCAACATTTCTACCTCCATCAACTTTGATCTGCTTCTGAACAACAGTCAGTCCATGCAGGATGCTACTCAGGAGATCATGGAGGAGGTGTCTGAGCAGATGGGCCTCCTCCTGGAGCTCAAGCTCCTACTTGCATACATGGGTTTCTTCCTGCTTCTCTTCATGTATCTCCAGTATGTACTTCCTGTTAAATACAACTTGCCATAGTCAATAAATCACACACATTTAGATATCTTCACATGTCGCTATTGTCATGGAATTACTTTATTAAAATCTGTTTGTTAACATTTTGTATAGTCAGAACTGAATAAAGCTGTTAAGATTGTAGTCCTAAAATAAGAGAATAAGGATTTTTGAGCCATGAGTTGTCACCTCCTGTTAACATAAAAAATTAACATAACAATAATAATTATATCAACAACAGTAATAATTAGCCTATAGCAATAACAATTAGTATTATTATAAATACTAATAGTTCATTATTGTTGTTGTTAATAGTATAACCAATAACTATCACAGTAATTTGATACATTTTTATTCATTGTTATTATTAAACAATAATTGTAAGCAACTTTGAAAACATTTATACTAATAGTATTATTATTATTATTAAGAATACATTCATTATTTGTTCATATTCATATAAAAATAATAATTATTGTTTCTGTTATTAAGTACATAAATATAATGCAATTCAATTTATAATTAATTATAAAAATTTTGACATTGAATTGATGTTTTTATAATATCACGCTCAGATGGTCCCTCACAATGGGATCGTCATATTTTGGGGTCCGTCCAAAATTTGGAAGAGTATATCCATTAGTATTTGTGTGATGCTCATTGTCCTTTTATGTGTTTGTGAACAGGGCCGTTCTGTACAAAAATCGATACCTTCATAATGATAAATTTGAGAACATCTACATAACTGACCAGTTCATTGAGCTGGACAGGAAGCTCTCCAGACAGGGCAAAGCAGCAGTACTTCCCCTCAGCCACAGAGAAACTCTCACCTACATCAGGCCCTGTGAGTGTATACTTATTTAAATAAGTGTGTGTGTGTGTGCGTGTGTGCGTGTGTGTGTGTGTGTCTGTGTGTGTGTGTCCGTTAGCAGATAGATGGTGTAGGGTGAAGGGTCAAGAGGAAGGAAGAAAGGAAAGAATGTTCATAGACATTTAGATAAGAGAAATAGAGCTGAAAGAGGCTGAGAGGTTCAAAAATGTGGAGGAGGACCCTGAGCAGAGAGAGATTAACAAGGAAAGATGAGAAAAAGCTCACAAGGGAAAGGTCATCAACAAGTACCAGAAAACAGGGAATGTTTCACACTCAGAAAGACAGGACATGTCAAAAGGTCAAACTGCTGTAGTAAAGCAAACTGCTCTATAGGACACTTCTGGTGACCCAACAAAAAGTGTTGCACATCTGTTGTGGGAAAAACAACTAACTTTTTCTGTCAAAGGTCATACCATCCAATCAAACTCTACAGTACTTTGGCGTATTAACCTATAAAACATCACAACTGGTCAAATACTGAGTAAAAACAATAATATTGTGAAATTGCCTACATGTTTGTTATTTTAATACATGTTAAAATTTAATTTATTCATGTGATGGCAAAGCTAAATTTTCAGTAGTTATTACTCCAGTCTTTAGTGTCGCATGATCCTTCAGAAATCATTCTAATATGCTGATTTGGTGCTCAAGAAACATTTCTTCTTATTATCAATTTTGATTCGGTTATTATCAGTTGTGCTGCTTAATATTTTAGTGGAAACTGTGATACTTTTTCAAGATTCTTTGATGAATAGAAACCTAAAGATAAATAAAAGTCTTAATTTCTTTTTAAAAAAGCGTACTGACCCCAAACCTTTGATCGATAGTAGTGTACACAAGGTATAAAAAGACTACATTAAAAACAAGTTCACTTTCATTGAGGATGTGGGCTCAGAAGCAAAACCATTTCAAAACCTAAAAAGCTCCACAGAGATACACACATCTGGCCAAGACCTAGAATGACTCTAATAATGGCTCTCATGTCTTCCTCAGGCTCTCTGTATCTCACTGCGAGAGAGAGACGGGCTATGGCAGGTCAGATGTTGTCTTTGTTCAGGTATATGGTCATGACAGTAATACTGATAGCAGTTGACCTCATGGTGTTCTGGGTGTTTGAGCTGGTACACCACCAGGCCCAGGGTGAAATCGTGACCCAAGGTACACAAGACGAAAACCATAGCATGGTTTCGATGCATGTTTTTGTTTAATTGCAATTTATTTCACTAAAATGCCACTGCATAATAATTCAATGGTTGTAATAAGTCAATGGTTTGCTTACTTTCTATATATATATCCTTCTAGCATATTCTGTTATTTTAATCACAATTTTTGTTCACCTCCAGCTCCTGTAGTGGTTGCAGTACAAGTTAATGGATCTGGTTACGCCTCAGATATCTTTAGGGACATTGCAGCCTCTTTTGACATCCTGCAGAAAGGAAACATCACTGTGCTTAGCAAGAAATGTCTCATGAATCCTTTGGAGCCAGACTACATGAGATACCTGCTCATTGGTAAGACTACAAGTACAAGTACACACTGTAAATGCAGTCTATTGTTTTAGAGTGACTCCTAGTGGTCGACCCTGGAACAGCAGATGGAACATTTGACCAGTCAACACAGTTTAATCTGCTTACTCACAAATGTGCTTTTGATATGTCAATTCAAAACGTTTTTAGGATAATTTGACTGAAACTTGAGCTAGAAAGCAACTACAGTTGTTTTTCTGAATCTTTAAATCTCAGTAAACAGATTTTTTTAACCAGACCTATTTTACAACTCAACCAATCACAGCTTTAAGATAGCAAAAACAATAGACATATTCCATTACATGGTGTGTCTTTTTATCTTATCACTTTAACCCTATGATTCTTCAGGTAGCCATAGTACTCACCCACCCACAGGTTGAAGTTATTTAGGAATGAATGACGTAGAAGACTACCTTGTGGTTGTTCTTGTTTGAGGCTTAGTTTGTAGTAATAAGTAAAGTCTCACTGGAGGCAGTTGTAACAAAACAACTGTGTGGCCCGGAAACCGATGGAACTCGGCCATCTTGAAGGGCATCTCAATTCTCTAATTGCACTGCAAGCTAAGACGTGCGAAAAGGAAACAAGGATGCACAAATAAGAGATGAGAAGCAGCCAGAGCTTTTATTTTAGCTGATTTCCCCCCCAGTTTCACGGACAAGGCTTAAGCTAGTCCCAGACTAAATGCCAGTTTGAGCTGTTTCAACTGAAAGCAACTTGCACTGACATATCTTAAAATATGTTAGAGCCATTGTTTTGTCTCAAGATGCACAACAGTAATGTTCTAAGGCACGTTTATGAAAGCCACTTAAACTGAACTAAGGCCTAATCCTGGCTTAATCTAAGCCCTGTCTGTGAAACTGGGCCTTTAAGTTTTATTTTTGCATTAACTGCTTTGTATTGTAACCAATAAACAGCATGCTTTGATAGGGTATCAGGTCTCCTTCAAGCTTAATCCAGGCATCATCTGAGGAGTGCCTTACTCCTTATACCAGAGGTGCCCATTCCTGTTCCTGGAGATCTACCTACCTGCAGATTCAACCCTGATCAAACACACCTGAATAAATAGAAACATAATAAACACACTCCAAAATATCTTAATTAGCTGGTTCAGTTGTATTTGATCAGGGTTGGAGCTGAACTTTGCAGGAAGATAGATCTCTAGGAAGAGGATTAGGCACCCCTGCATTACTTTTTGTGGAATTCCAATTCCATTTAATTAATCAAACCCTCTGTCATCTATGATGCAGTCTTTCTTTTGTAGGAGTATCAGTCTCTGTACCTCATGATGTCTAATATGACGGATGTCCTTCCTCTGTCGCACACAGTTGTTTTCTTGCACTCTTCTCCTTGTTCACTCACTGTAGTCTTATCTCTGCTTGTGGTTTTATCATCTTCTCTTCACCCCAGTGTATCCTCTTGTTAACCTTTGTGGCTGGTTGCACGCGCCAAATATGTGAATTTCCTTCTTTTTTCACACTTTTGCTCACTTTATCCTGCTCTACATCATAAACAAAGGAAGTCAAGTACATTTGTTTATACCATACATCAAGATTATTTTGATGATTCTGCCATACTTAACTTAATGTTAAGTATTGCAGGCACTTTCCAAGCAAATAGCATTCATGCCTTTTTATATGGCATTAATGTAAAGACAAGTAAATAACATTTTACATTCTACATACAAATCCATTTCTTACAATGCAAACATTTTACATTTATTTGGTTATATGCCTGACTTTTGTCTTCCCTCCAAACAAAGGTCTTCTTTATGGCTTCACGCTGTTTATTGTGTTTGCTGGTGGCTACGTCAAACGTTTACAGAGGTTTGTGTGTGCCAGGTACCATCCTGAAAGAGAGAAAGTAAGAAAGTTTCCTAGCACAATTACCATTAAAATGGTCTTTACTAGTCACAGATGTAAAGTTTTTGTCAAATATTTACTAAGCTGGTCACCTTTCTAATGCTTTTAAAACTGCTTTTTATCTATAAAGAGAATTATGTCTCATGGAGGAGAAACACAGTACTGTGCAGATGTGGCTTGTAAAAGGACAATGACTGAACTATTTTACTTTCAGTTTGCTTTTACTATGAATAGTTTATACTAAATGTTTGCATGTTGCAGAAGAGGATCCAGTACCTCCACAGGCATATTCTCACTCATCGTGGGTCTTTAGGAAAAGCCCTATTGAGGGCAGTACAACGAAACAAGGTGGACCAGCAAAATAATGGCTTTATACAAACACTGGCCAAACAGTGAGTATAAACTGCTATGAAAACCACAATAGCACACTCACTACTAGATACATTATTAGTGTGGGATCAGTAATAATTTATTTTTAATTAAAACTTTTACTCAGCAAGGACACATTGAATTGAAAGTAACAGTAAAATATTTTTCAATGTTACAAAAAATTCTATTTTAAATAAATGCTGTTCTTTTGAACTTTCTACTAATCAAAGATTCCAGAAAAAAAAAATCACACTTTCCACAAAAATATTAAGCAGCACAACTGTTTTCAACATTGAACTGGAGTAATGATGCTGAAAATACAGCTTTGCCATCACAGGAATAAATTGTATTTTAAAATATATTTTAAGTTGTAATATTTTACAATATAACTGCTTTTACTGTATTTTTAATCAAATAAATGCAGCTTTGGTGAGCATAAGAGACTTCTTTCAAAAACACAAATCTTACAGACCACAAGTTTTTGAATTGTAGTTATCTGTTAGGTATTATCTAAAGGTTAATGTTTTAAATTACTTCCTCAGAATCTTCCATTTATCCTGCAGAAATATGTTTTTTAAATGAAAATAAATTCACACACTCCTCGCCTTTTTTGCAGCCTGCCGGGGGGTATCATCATAGCCAGGCTCCTGGATATCAATAAAGAATCATGCATGGCCTGTGGGAAAATGTTGGAGACGAGAGGTCATGATGATGAACTGCACATATGCCCTACCACTCACTGCACAGGTAGGTTTTCTAACTCTTGAGAAATTATTGATTTAAGATAATTTACCTGTCAAGAGGAAATCAACCTGCTAGGCAAATTTATTTCCTTTCACAGGCCGTTACTGCTCACTGTGCTTCAGACTGATGGGGAACCTCTGTGCTATCTGCATGGGACCGCTTACGTTCCAGGAGGAGCAAGAGCTGTACGTCACATGACAGAACAATGATAGACACCTTGATTTGATATGATAGCACAATTGTGTGTGTGTGTGTGTGTGTGTTTCTCACAAATTGAAAAGATATAGTTTGAGGTAATAGACAGCTTAACTTTTATTTAACCTGGAATATTTAACCAAAAGAAATCATTGTTCAGATTAGCTTTTATTTTTTCCATTTTGAAAATGGACAGGAAAGTTCTATACATATAGGCTTGTGAGTTTCAGAGACTCCAGCGATGAGGAGCAAGCTGATTTATTGGAGGCCGCTGTAACATCACAGCAGACTAGTCAGGGCATAGAGATGAAAAAAGTTATGATCAGGTGTGTGTGCAGAGTAATTAAGCAAGTACAAATGTACAAATGCAGAAGGCAAATTAGCAGTGCAGTAGTAACTTGTTTTTTTTTTTCTGTTTCAGTTTTTCCAATCAGGATCATTCTGCATGGCTCAATGGACAATCTAGCCATCAAAATATAGTTGTCAATAACAGAGTTTGAGGCCAAAGCTTCTTTTTTTTAGTGAATTTAGATGTGCAGAGCACCGTTTTCTGTGGTGTTGAATAAATGTATGTTAAACCAGGTGCTGTATGTGTTTTTATTTAATTATTATCCACCTTGATCAAACTGTAACTTAGGTATACGTGATGAAACTACAAATATTTTACAAATGTTACCTCAGTCACATCTGTCACAATGCAGTTGGTCTGGTTACATTGCTTACATGGTTGTCAAAGGAATGTCGAGTATGAGTCTCTTAACTGTAAAACAAATACTCAAGCCATTGAAATCGTCTTTCAATGTCTTTTTATTTTATTTTTTACATAAAACTGAAAAATAGGCTAGTCTCAGTAGCGAAAATTAGCACACATTCCGTACAAGACATATTCCCATATAAACTCCCGATACATTAAAAGCGAGGCCGAGGACAATTACACTTGTGCACGTGAAGTGGGCGGGACACGAAGGTGCTCTGGTCAGGTGATGAAATGCCGTCACCTCACTTAACCTGCTCTAGTTTCCGCACAATCAGGACATGAAACAAGCCCAATGGATCCACAGGTAAGCTTTTGTTTTTGTTGTATTTAAATAGTAATATATATATGTTTACTTATATGATCCACTAATAGCGATATTTCACATTTAGGCTACCTTTTCGTCATAGTTTGCTTCAATATTTAATAAAGGAAATGAATTAAAGCGTGCTTTTCTATGCGTTTAACTGAATTAAATTTGATAATAAAAAGATATAACTGATGTATATACTTTAATTTAATAATTTGTTCAATGTGATGTTGTGAATTATCACTGCCGTTCAAATACATTTAGGCTACAAGTTAGGCCTAAATTATTTTAAACAATATTAGTAGGCTACTATATGAATATTTTGATGATTGTCATTTAAAAACGCTAAGACTAAAATAACTGATTTTACGTTGTGTTTTGTTTCTTGTCTTTTTTTGTGGCCAACGCCCAGTAAGTAGATGTCAGTCATACTAAACCATAGATGTGTAAACATTGATGCCTTATAGCAGTCCGCCATATTGCAACGGTTAAAACGCCAGTCCGTGAACACTCGAGAGCAAGTTGACTGTGCGTCTGCAACCGTAGTTAGACGCATATATGAATATCTTTATATATCTATCTATCCTGTAATATAGAGTTAATGCATATAAAAACACAAAACAACACATTCTCACCTGTGAAAGGTTATCCCTCTTCTTCGGGAATTTAAATCTCGGCGTTTTCACAAACAGAAGCTACGCGATGTAGTAGTATTATTGATTCATTCTGTGAGTGACGACACGCTGCCCGTTCCAAGATGGCAGGCGCGCCAACGTGTCTGAAGCTATTTGGATTCTACGTATACAATCTATGTGACTTCTACGTATACAATCTATGTGCTGAACTGTCGAGCACAGGAATGTACTGTGCAAATAGAGGTCATAACAGGTCTTTACAGCTCCTGTTCAACAGCAAACAGACGATTACTAACAACAAAGCCTTGCCGTTATGTGATAATATATTACATCAAAACTGCACTTTTCAACCACTCTGAAATTCATAATTGATGAAGAAAACTGATACCTCGTAAAATCAAGTAGCACAAAATTATAGTGACTTGTGAATAGTATTACCCACACGTACATCACAGAGACATTTATTTGATGTTTGCTCATCTGCTATACGTCTATAGGATGTTTCCTGCCAGATGTCAAATAGACATTTAGAAAATGTTTTTAAGATGTTTATGTTAGTAAACAGCAGATGCTTTCCATATGAAGGGATCTTTAACAGACATCTTGCAGATGTATGCTACGTGTGCTATCGTGGAAACATGATGGTAAAAACAAGATATGATTACAATGGGTTAAACCATTTCCCCCCGGTCCCAGACTAAAGCTGTTTTAACTGAAAGCAACTTGGACCGACATATCTTAAAATATGTCAGAGCCATTGTTTTGGCTTTAGATGGACACCTTTAATGTCTTTTCCTAAGGCACGTTTATAAAAGCTGTAAATGCCCTGATTGAATCAAGCCTTTATCCTGGCTTAATCTAAGCCCTTTCTGTGAAACCATTTTACTCCTTTATGGCTCTGGAGACATTACTTTTAGCTCTACTTGAGTCTGAAACTGCTCTCTCTCTGTAGCACACAGATCTAGAATTGGCCATCAACACCCTGGTGGAAAACTTCCATTCAGCATCATCAACTAATGCCAACACGCTCACAGCCCAGGAGTTCCAGAGCATGCTCTCCAAAGAGCTGCCCACCATGGCGAAGGTATGTCTGGATCCACAATCCAATCATACACTTCACTACATATCAGTCTCTCAAAATAACTAATATCATCCATATTACATAACCAAAAACCACATTTGCATAAATTACAACACCTATGTGATACTATTTTGTCATAGGACAGACCAAAATAAATATGAGCCAAGAAGTACATATATTGAATGAATACTGAATGAAATTTAGATTAGGCCTCAAATATTTCAAGGTTTATTTTTTATTTTTCAAATATTCACTGTATAGACTCACTATACGTAAAACTTTAGGTGAGACATTTATATTCATTATAAAGCCAGTATATATTTATTCAGACTAGTGAAAGCATTTGGTCACCTAAAATGCACAATAATCATGATTACATTTGATAAGTTTCCCACATCCTTTATTCTCTTCCAGACAGCAGGGGACCAGGAAGGACTCAACAAACTCCTGACAGAAATGAGCGTGGAAGAGGGGAAGGGCGTCACGTTCAAGGATTTCTGGAAATTGGTTGATTCTCTGGCCAATGCTCAGTTTGGATTGCTGAGCAAAGAGAAGCAGGTGAAATGTGTGAAATGTAGTCTTATGTGAAACCGGCCCTGAGCAAACAAGTCCGATCAACATTACTTAGGTGTCCACCACAGCCCTGAGAAAACGCGTTCAATCAGTCACTTCTATTTCCCATCACTTTCTGCAATACTGTACATGTCACTCTGCTGGTCTTTGGCATATGCGCTGAGGTAATTACTCACAACACTCATAATTAAGTGTTGTTATAGAGCTTCCTGAGTAAATATCTCTCTCACAGACCTGAAGTAATCTCTAACATCAGTGTAACCTGAGCCACACCCGCCTGGCCAGATAACGTAAGATCTAGTCGCTACTTTATTTCCTCATTTCCTCTGGTGCTGCAGGTCTTTGTATTATTGTGACATTTTTAACCTTTCAAATCATTTTTACTTTCTTTTTACATATAAAATATTTATGTGTTTGATGTGACAACTGTGATTATATTTGAAATAATGTGGGCCACATGTCTGTTTGTGCTGACTGACATAAATTGGAAAATATATAATGCGATTAAAATATATTGTAGAAGGAAACAAAAGATGTGATCACACATTCTGTACTGTATTTGGCTTTATGGTAACACAATGTGATTGTCTGTGTTGATGCTATTAAATGTGTGCTGAAGGTTTCTCTGTATGAATGATCTGTTATGTGTAATGAAAATATTCTTTAGTTTGATGGATGGTCTTTATTGATCTAGTTACAATTTAACCCTTTTGTTCTATTCATCTGTCCAAGGCCATTTTAATAGCTCAAAAAAAAAATATTAAAAAGGCATCAAGGTGAAACGTAATGATTATCCTAATCTTATGATTTAATAACTAATTTAAAAATGTATTAATAACAAACCATTCTACATCACATGTTTCTCAAAGTTTTGTCTGGGGTGAACTCAGACAACATGGATCCAAATGCAGATATATTTTTAATAATTTGCTTAAGCTATGACATAATGAATAATTTTTCTGGGTCCAACCAAGACTACTAGTTTCAAATGAGAATACCATTTTTGTAAAAACTATTTATATTTATTCTTATCACACATTTAAAGTCACCATGAAATCAAAATGGACCATTTTTTAAATGTAATTTTGCAATGTTTATTATAAATTATTTATCCGTGCACATTTTATTTTTTTTAATTAATGTGCCCTCGTAAATTAATCAAATTAGCTTCCTCTTCCACTGGCATCTCTTCTCTGATGTGTTTACTGGCACAAGGGTGGGACAACCAGTCACTCACATGAGATCACAGCAATTGCAAACCACAACAATCCAATCAATTCCCAATGGACAAAATCAAGTCCTTGTCTACATTTTTTTCTCATTCGCATACACGTCACAATAGGGAAGAAAAAACTATTAAAGTCCCTGTAAAGTCCCAGTATGTGTTCTGAGTTTGACACACCACAGAAAAATGTGTTATTAGCCACCCAGCCAAATTTGAATGATAAAAAAAGCCGCCAAGTACATCAAATAAGCTATCAAAATCTTGAAAAAGTGAGCATTATTCTCTGCTCTCAAACGCTGGGGGCGTGTCCGCTGGCTGTGCTGAAACCACGCCCACTCGCGGGAAAGCTGCCGAGGGTGATACTGCTTTCGGGACGGGGAGATGAAGGCCGAGGCGGGATATAGTCGGTTCGGCCCCATTAACCAGTAACAGCGGATTATCAGTGAATCCCAGTTGTCTCAGACGACAGTTTATAAAACTATCCCGTGTAAATGATCACTACAGAAGCGGGTGTTGGCGGTGATCCTCAACTCTCCATCAAGGTTGGCTTTTTATTAATAATTTACAAAATTAATCCACCTCTTCTTGATGTGATCGTTTTTAGGAAATTTAAATAAAGACACAGATCTGTTTTGTACATGATCGCATCCAGGTAGTAGCCCACGCATTTCCGTGTCGAAGGCATAGCTAGCTAGCAAACTATAGGCTCTAGTAACTACTAGTACTGACAGTAACTCGCGATTGAGCGCCAAAGGGAGGGGCCCGCCTCAGTGGCCTCAGTGCGTCATCAAGTAGGGGCGTGTCCAGGGGCTCCAGTGCGTCATAGAGCCCTGTTTTAGCCCCGCCCAAAAAAATCCGGAAAATAGCAATGGTGAAAAACTGTTTAACGGTCTAACTCCACAATTCAGTAATTCACAGTTCACAGTCTTTGTAATATGTTTTAGCAATACATTTCTAACATTTATAATGGGTTTAGATTTTTTTTTTTAGAATTGCCTTTACAGGGACTTTAACTTCCATTTCACACCAACTTTAAGCTAAGCTTGTAAAAAACATTCATAGAGTGCACTAGTCTCTGGGCTCACAACGTCCCAGACACCAATATTTTATCGATTTTTAAGAGATGAATCAAGCAAAAGATACAAACCACAGGATCTGGACATGGAACAACCAAACCCAACAAACCACCACAGAAGACCCAACAAATAGCCCTGCATCAAATTATCCCTACTTTCATACTATAAAAAAGGTGAAAAACAGTATGTGATCTAAGTAGTATGCCTATTTCATAGTATTCATAAAAAAGTAGGTGAAACATACCCAGATGACCTACTGCGTCCACCAAGATTCTGAAGAGCACATCCACTGGACACTTTACTATCCCATGAGGCCACGAGAGAGGATTTGTGAATAGCAGTGAAGCGACGCAACTGACACCGTAGGTTACATGACAGTGACAATTTAGTGGATGTAGTACATCCGAATTTACACAAATTCATGCAACATGGAACATACTTTTTTTAACGGTCAGGAAGCAAGTTTCAAACCAAATGTAGTACCTACTATACACAGTATGCGAATTTGCATGCAATGCAGGCCACACAGGGATAATCAAACTAACAAGACACAGGTGGAACCGTGACAACCCGTGACATTGTTCATGTCCTATGACTCAGAATTAGATGGCAACACTATCATTGGCAATATGAATTTGCAGTGGTCAGGTGGTACAGCTGTAATTTGCAAGTTGGAGGTCTCAAAAAATTCAGAGTTTACAATTTGTAATTACGAGGTTACAAGAATGTGAACACTTTTTACAAATTTAAATCTTGTAATTACGGTAATTCTGACATGGCGTGAACGCACCTTAAAGTGAACCCCGACTAGTGTGGCATGTTGGCCTTATAAGATTTAGTCATTTAGCAGACTAAATCTTGAGCTTCTTGAGAATCTTATAAGATTAACGTGGGCGTCAGCTATAAAAAGGTGATACAAAAACACTCCAAATGTTTTTGTTTTTATTAAAAAAAGCCCAAAATCCGTTCACTTGTAGGCCGCCATAGTTATTTACGTCTCAATGCATTCTGGGTAGTGACGTGTAAAGGTTATAGTTGGTTGAGCCTAGCCGCTGTAGCCGCTTCGTTTATTGTTTTTTCTAACGTACTGGCTAGCTAGCTAAGTTTTGACAGTAGTGAGATGAACACGTCTGTCGTTCAGCCTTTTCAGTTTGAACCCGAGCGCACCGTAGGCTTAAATCAAGAGAATAACGTGTGAAAGTCAGTAAGGGAAGGGCAAACTGTTTACGTGGCTGCAGCGCTGCACGCGACCGGTGCGTACCGGTGCGTAGGCCCCGCAAATTACTTAAGGCCCCGCCTCCATCTCGTGTCATATCGTGTCAATTAATGTGTAGGCCTACAACATCCATGACAAAATTAAGCGAAAATATCCTTCTGGTCACGAAAAGAGGAAGAAGAAAAAAACCATGAGAGTGAATTGCGGGAACAACAATCAGGTAAACTTGTGTTCTCTTACGAGAGTATCTCTCGTACTGCGTAATATCTTACGCTATGGGGAAAACCTCTTTTCCACGAGATATTGAAGCCAAAAATTATCCTTAATTTTGAATTAATGTAAAACGCTGTGCAGCAGCATGCAGACATAGGCAGGACAGCTCGCGCGCCTATTGGCTGCCCTGCGGCAACAGAAGCAGCCTATCGAGAGAGGCGCTGCGTGACACATATCCAATGGGGGCATTTCGCGCCCATTTCGTCACGTCCCGCCAGAAAGGGCGTGGTCTCGCCCATAAATATAGCTCGATAAGGCTGGTACACTGATTTTCATCTCTTCAGCAAAGCATCACGCATCGCTGGATCCGGAGTGAGAAGCCACGCCGTGTGAGGAAAAGCACACAGCGGGACGAGCCATTGAGTCTGAAGTCGCTGGCATCGCCGCCTTTAGCCGCCGCCGTACCTGCTACGCTTTCCGGCGTTATATCCTTTTCAAACTGTGTGTGTGTGTGTTCGCCGCTGCGACACACATTTTTTCACTGTCTCTCTCTCTGCTAAAAGAGCTGCGTCTTTTTCAAGATGCAAAGATCCTGCGGCTCGTGCTGAGCCACACTCAGCGACGGGGACCGTCATGTCATCTGCGTTTCCTGCCTGGGTGAGGATCATGCGGCTCTCGCTCTCGTCGACGGCGGATGCCCTCACTGTCAGCTACTGCCTATGGTGACTCTGAGGACTCGCCTGGCATCTTTCTCAGAGCCTGCACTTCAGCCCGCTGTAGCGCCGCGCCGTAAAAGTGCCGTGCCAAGTGCGGCCCGAGCCTTCTCCTGCCGCCAAAGCTCGCCGGTTCGCCCGCCAGCTTCGCCGGCATCGCTCGAGTCCCTCACCAACGGACAGCGGCCGCCGTCTGCCGCCGCTTCCGCCATTGAGGTCGACGAAACAGCCCCGAGCCTTCTCCAGCCCGTGATAGCTCGCCGGTTCGCCCGCCAGCTTCACTCGAGTCGCTCGCTGACGGACAACGGCCGGCGCGCACCGCCGCTTCCGCCATTAATGACGACGAGATAGCCGCATCTGTAGAGAAGGCCAGCTTCAAAACCGCGGCTAGCTTTCTTTACGTTATAAGAAAGCTACCCTGCCCCCCGTGGGCATGCGTCACCGGCGAAATGAGGAAAGAGTGTGTTTTTAGTCCCACCGAGGCCGGACTAATCTCCATTTCTCAAACTGTGATGACGCTCTCTTATGTGCTCGAGCTATTTTAAGCTTTTGTCGTTTCCCCCTGTGGCTCAGCGGTGAAACCCAAAGCCTTCGCACGCGAGACCCGTGTTCGATCCCAGGTCTCGCAGCAGATAAAAATGTAGCCTCGCCGCGGCCAGACTTGCACCGAAACTTTTCGCTCGTTCAGTTCCAAGAAAATGCGACTGTTCCAGTGTATTTTGCAGTAAACAAGCCGGTACCATGGCCGTTTCTACAGCGACCCAGAAAAATCATATAAGCAGTGTATTTTCTGGTATTCCGGCCACAGCCGATGGTGTTATAAGTGTAATAAAAATGCCCACAGCCCAGTGTTCATTTCTACACACAAACACAGCCCGCCACAGTGCAGGGCACGCACAAATGAAATCGACTCATGTCATTGTGCATTAAATGTAGTGAATGTGCCCACAACCCAGTGCCCACAAACACTACACACTGCATGTGCCACGTTTTCTGTAAAACGAAACCAACACACATACAGTCAGCTAAGACCCACGGTGTTTAAATCTCGCCGCGGCCAGACTCCACCAAAACTTCTTGCTCGTTCAGTTCCAAACAATGTGACTGTTCCAGTGTATTTCGCAGTAAACAAGCCGGCACCACAGCCCGCTTTCCTGCACACAAATGTCATTTTTACGGCGACCCAGATAAATCCCAAAAGAGTGTATTTTCTGGTATTCCGGCCACGGCCGATGGTGTTATGAGTGTTGTAAGAATGCCCACGTCTCAGTGCCCATTCCCACACACAGACACAGCCCGCCACTGTTCAGGGCTAGCACAAATAAAATCGACTCATGGCGATTGTGCAAAAATGTAGTGAATGTGCCCACGACACAGTGCCCACAAACACTACACGATGCGTGTCCCTCGTTTTCTGTAAAAACGGAACCGACACACATTCAGTCAGCACAAGCCGATGGTGTTCTCAGTGCAGTGAATGTGCCCGCCGTCCCGCGCCCACATTCCTTCACAGACACGCTCAACCCCACGGGGTTTGTCCCGCTCGCTCTCTCTCCACAACCTGTCATAGAGAATTTGAGCGCGACCAGGCTGCCCGCCGTGATCGGCACGCCTCCCGCCTCGCACACTATAAACACAGTGTTTATGTCTCAGCACACCGAAGCTCTGCAGCTGCCGCTATGCCGTGGCCAGAGCCCGGATTTCATTCTACCCCTAGCTATTCACGCAGATGCGTGGGCAAAGCTTCCCGGGGTATCAGAATGGGTGTTGAACACTATAAAAAGAGGCTATTCGCTACAGTTCGCTCGACGTCCCTGCCGTTACACGGCGCGAGTCGAAACCACGGTAAACGGTGAAGTATCACATCTACTTCGAGCCGAAATAGCGAAACTGCTGAGCAAAGGGGCCATAGAACCTTTTTCTCAGGCTCAGAGTGAAGGGGGGCTATACAGCAGATATTTTCTGGTACCGAAAAAAGACGGGGGTCTCAGACCCATTCTAGATCTGCGACAGCTGAACAGAGTGCTTATGAAGCGCCAGTTCAGAATGCTGATAACTAGGAAAATCCTCGCGCAAGTGCGCCAGGGAGACTGGTTTATGTCAATAGATCTGAAAGACGCCTATTTCCAAATACAAATAGCGTCACATCACAGGCGATTCTTGAGATTCGCCTTCGAGGGCCAGGCATATCAATACACAGTCCTACCGTTCGGCCTATCCCTAGCACCCCGTACATTTACGAAGTGCATGGACGCGGCCCTCGCACCCCTGAGACTTCAGGGCATGCGAGTTTTGAACTACTTGGACGATTGGCTGATTCTAGCTCGATCACATTCAGAGCTCACAGAGCACAGAACCACATTACTCGAGCATCTCGAGAATCTGGGTCTCACAGTCAATTGGGCGAAGAGTTCGCTGTTCCCCAGCCAGAAAATCTCTTTTCTGGGAACAGTACTGGACTCGGTGTCTATGACACGTCTGTCGCCAGAGTGAGAACTGGACATTCAGCGCGCCGCGAATTCCTTTCGCCGCGGCTCTATAGTCCCGCTCAAAGATTTCAGAAAATGCTGAGCCTCATGGCCTCGGCATCTTCAGTACTCCAGCTGGGCCTGCTTCGCATACGCCCACTGCAGTTATGGCTGAAAGTGCGAGTTCCACCCCGGGCATGGACCTCTGGTCTGTTTCGCCTCAGAGCTCACAGAACACAGAACCACATTACTCGAGCATCTCGAGAATCTGGGTCTCACAGTCAATTGGGCGAAGAGTTCGCTGTTCCCCAGCCAGAAAATCTCTTTTCTGGGAACAGTACTGGACTCGCTGTCTATGACACGTCTGTCGCCAGAGTGAGAACTGGACATTCAGCGCGCCGCGAATTCCTTTCGCCGCGGCTCTATAGTCCCGCTCAAAGATTTCAGAAAATGCTGAGCCTCATGGCCTCGGCATCTTCAGTACTCCAGCTGGGCCTGCTTTGCATACGCCCACTGCAGTTATGGCTGAAAGTGCGAGTTCCTGGAACCTTGTTCCTGGAACCCTCTGGAACCTTGGAAAATAGCTGACTGGTATCAGTCAGGCGTGGGTCTGGGGACTCCCTCGAATGTGACGGTGGTGTCCACGGACGCCTCCACCTCGGGATGGGGAGCGCTGCTCGAGGGCAGACCGTTCTTCGGCCAGTGGTCAGAATGGGAAAAGCTCCTACGCAAATGCTGGCAGTCGACAATGCGCTATGGCGTTTTTGTCCCCAAATAAAAGGCCGCCACGTCTTAGTCCGGTCGGACAACATGTCAGTGGTGGCATACATAAATCACCAGGGTGGCGTCAGGTCCCGAAACCTTACAGGCTGACGGAACGCCTCCTGGTCTGGGCTCAGCACAACCTGATTTCACTGAAAGCAGCGCATGTGCCTGGTCGCCTGAATCTGGGACCAGACCGTCTGTCCAGAAACAATGTCCCAGCAGGGGAATGGTCGCTGCACCTGCAGACGATCCAACTGCGGTGGGAGACATTCGGCAGAGCGCAGGTGGACCTGTTCGCGCCCCAAGAAAACACTCACTGTCCGAACCTTTTTCTCCAAGAGCAGGGATGCGCTGGCCCACGTATGGCCCCGCTGCCCCCTCTATGCTTTTCCTCCCGTCTCGCTCCAGCCTCAAGTGCTGGAACGAATCAGGGAAAACGGATGCCCAGTGCTACTCGTGGCTCCGCTCTGGACAAACCAGAATTGGTTCCCAGTCCTAATGCGGCGGACCAGCACTGCCCTGTGGCCGATACCGGTGAGGAGAGACCTCCTCTCTCAGGCAAAGGGCTCGATTTGGCATCCTCGCCCGGAATTATGGTCCCTACATGCATGGGCCATCAACGGGTACCCGCTAACCTCCCAGAGGGAGTGTTAAATACAATCACGCAGGCTAGAACCCCGTCTACTAGACGGCTCTATTCCTCAAAGTGGTCAGTGTTCTCTGCCTGGTGTCAAGCTCAGGGCTTTTCACCCGCAGACTGCGGGGTTACGGAAGTGCTCTCCTTCCTTCAGGAGCTGCTGGATAAGGGCAGAACCCCATCCACGCTCAAAGTATACGTGGCGGCCATAGCGGCGTTTGCAAAACCGACGTCTGGCCAGTCACTGGGGAAAACGACCTGGTCGTGCGATTCCTCAGGGAAGCTCGGAGGCTGAATCTTCCCAGACCCCCCTCAGTCCCTGTGTGGGACCTTTCTACGGTTTTGGAAGCCATGAAAGATGCCCCATTCGAGCCAATCCATTTGTCAGAAATGAAACATCTGTCTCTCAAAACGGTATTCCTTATGGCTCTCGCTTCAGTGAAGCGCGTAGGGGACTTGCAAGCGCTTTCGGTAAGCGCGTCATGCATGGAGTTTGGGCCTAATGACTCAAAAGTCATACTCAAACCAAGGCACAGGTACGTGCCCAAATCCCTCAACACACCGTTCAGGGCCCAGGTTATTTCCCTGTGCGCTCTCTCGGTTCATAACAAGGAGGAGGATGCGAGTCTCCTTTTGCCCTGTCAGGGCACTGAGAGCTTATGTGTCCCGCTCGTCTGCCTTCAGACAGACCGAGCAGCTCTTCGTTTTGTTTGGCGGACGATCCAAGGGACTGGCCGCATCAAAACAGAGCCTATCCAGATGGATAGTTGACGCCATAGCACTGGCTTACACTTCTAAGGGCCTGCAGTGTCCTTTGGGTGTCAGAGCGCACTCCACGAGAGGCGTGGCCTCGTCGTGGGCGTGGTATGGGGGGGTTACCTTGCAAGATATCTGTACGGCCGCGGGCTGGGCCTTGCCGTCTACATCAATGAGGTTTTATAACCTAGAGGTTCCCGCCTTACAAGCCAAGCTTCTGACGGTATAGAATTCAGTACTATCTGCCCCGCTGTGCCGGCCCAGATGCTGAGTTTTGCTTGTGCATCGCTCACTGGGCGATAACACGGCTCCATGGGTGTTGAATAACCTGTACTATTACCCAGTTCAGGCTGAACACGTTCACCCTGTCTGTGTGAAACACTATTAACATAACTAGCTCCTATAGGATGCTATTTCATGGGGAATGATGCTTGCAGCCTCTCTTCTCCGACTCTCTGTGAGTCTATGGTGATTATGCACTACATGAGCCCCGGGCTACTGCCCTTGGGACTTTGGTGTCGGATCCCAGTACGCACAGCGTTTTGCATTGTGTTCCCCATAGCGTAAGATATTACGCAGTACAAGAGATACTCTCGTAAGAGAACGTACTCAGTTACTAACGTAACCTCGGTTCTCTCTAGAGAGGGAACGAGTACTGCGTATCTTGTCGTGCATACAACAGCGCTGGTTCGCTTCGGCGATGAAAACCAGTGTACCAGCCTTATCGAGCTATATTTATAGGGCGAGACCACGCCCTTTCTGGCGGGACGTGACGAAATGGGCGCGAAATGCCCCCATTGGATATGTGTCACGCAGCGCCTCTCTCGATAGGCTGCTGCTGTTGCCGCAGGGCAGCCAATAGGCGCGCGAGCTGTCCTGCCTATGTCTGCATGCTGCTGCACAGCGTTTTACATTAATTCAAAATTAAGGATAATTTTTGGCTTCAATATCTCGTGGAAAAGAGGTTTTCCCCATAGCGTAAGATATTACGCAGTACTCGTTCCCTCTCTAGAGAGAACCGAGGTTACGTTAGTAACCGAGTACGTTCTCTCCTCTCTAAGTTTGATGTCAGCAAAGTTTGATGTTTTTCGGTCTTGCTAACCTAGCTGGGCAGGCAGTGCATCTCTTGCATCACTTTGTGCCTGACAAAAGTGAGAGTAAAATACTTAAAATAAAAATTAATTACGTTTGTTTTTGATAAACGACAAAGTGCAACGGTGTTTGTTTACTGCAGCTCGGAAAACATAACCGCGTTGCCGCGTTCATATCGCGTGCGTTCATATGCACGAAATGAAACTCGCATTTTTCAAGCAGAAATAAGTGGAGACCAGACATACTGTACAATACATGCACGTGAATGATGGCACTTCCAATCAAAGTACACATTATAAAACAAGACACTGATTATCTAGTCTCAGTGTAGTTAAAAACTCTAAACAACTGCACTAATTATGCAAGATAGAAAGCAATGTATAGACAATTTAACATCGATTGACTATTGATTTATATATTGAATTTAAAATGTTGATTAGCTGGACATACTGGTCAATATGGATGCATATCCCTCAGTAAATAATAACCATAAATCAAGAATTGCTTCAACATGCATAATAAAAAATAAAAAAATCATACTGATGCCGAAAATACCCTGGCTGTAGAGAGAACCAAAGTTAATCCCAAAAGCCAAAGCTCAGGGTTATAATTTATTATTGTCTTCTTATTTATGTTTACGTTAATATTCACTTGTTATCTATTGAAAATACTCTATTCAATAAATATTGTTTGTTTGAACCTCATTCTGTTCTATATTAAGCTGATATTGGTATTTAAACATTCTCTATGATAAATGTTTGTGAACATTTTTTTTTTTCATAACATGGTTTTGGCGGTTATTACGGAGCCCCCCTAGTCCCACTTTGTCAAAAAAATTAATTATAACTATCTCGTGGCCTCAAGATAAGTATCTCGTGGCCTCAAGATACTATCTCGTGGCCCACGAGATACTATCTTGAGGCCACGAGATACTATCTTGAGGCCACGAGATACTATCTTGAGGCCACGAGATACTATCTTGAGGCCACGAGATACTATCTTGAGGCCACAAGATAGAGATACTATCTTGAGGCCACGAGATACTATCTTGAGGCCACGAGATACTATCTTGAGGCCACGAGATACTATCTTGAGGCCACGAGATAGTATCTTGAGGCCACGAGTTACTATCTTGAGGCCACGAGATACTTATCTTGAGGCCACGAGATAGTTATAATTAATTTTTTTGACAAAGTGGGACTAGGGGGGCTCCGTAGGTTATAGAGTACTAATGACGGTGTTCAACTATAACCGTCACACATAGTCCCACGGCGGCATCCATCTTTGTAAATGTAAATAATCTGCTTCACCGTCGCTGTGCTGTCGTCATCGTGTAAAGCCCGCCCCATTTCGACGGATTGGAAATGGACTTCATTGAGCTCTTTGCCAGACTAACTTTCAGAGCAAATCTAAATTTGCCGGAAGTTGTCTGGGTTTTCCCAGGCTAGCAAACTGCTGCAGACACCATCAATTTTGCCCCACTCTCGCTTCTTCAACTCTCGCTTCTTCAACTCTCTGATAATCTTCATTTTCATGTAACTCTTGAGTAGACCTATCGTTTTCCGCGTTATTCTCTTGATTTAAGCCTACGGTGCGCTTGAGTTCAAACTGAAAAGGCTGAATGGCAGACGTGTTCATCTCGCTACTGTCAAAACTTGGCTAGCTACAACCTTTACACGTCACTACCCAGAATGCATTGAGACGTAAATAACTATGGCGGCCTACGAGTGAACGGATTTTAGTCTTTTTTTTTATAAAATCAAAAACATTTGGAGTGTTTTTGTATCACCTTTTTATAGCTGACGCTCCCGTTAATCTTATAAGGCCAACATTCCGCGCTAGTTGGGGTACCCTTTAACACTAAACAAAGCAAACTAAAAGACTACAAAACAAAAGCACAAGGAACAAACAGGAAATACATGACAATAAATATATGCATTGGATTTTCACATAATATTTTATGATTGGTGAGCACTTTTTAACGGTACACTAATTCAACTTCAATTTCTTTTATTGTATTGTTTTACTATTGTATTGTGATTTTGCTGGGGTCAAATTTACCTCAAATAGAAATTATGATTTATAGAATAATAATAAAAAAAAGAGAAATTATTCAAAATTATTATTATTATTACATAAAAAGTTAATTTAAACACATCACAAGGGTTTATGTTAATGTTCAAAGATATACATTTAAAAAAAACTTAAGTTGCTGAAACAAAAGATGCATTGTCTTCTGTGACTTCACATCTGTAAGATGCCTTATGAGCTCTAACCACAAATGCATGACATCCATTTGCTGATGCAACTAATGACGGTTTGTGGTTACTCACCTTTATGCTAAGAGCGCAGACGGTCCCTTACATTTGGTACACCCCATGGGTACACCTTGCCTCTCTCTTGCATTTTGCTCCTCATCCATTTCTAATATCTATTTATATCCAGTATTTAACCACTTATTTTAAAACTCTATTTAGCAGTCACATTTATTTATATAGCGCTTCTTACGATGCAGATTGTTTCAAAGCAGCTTTACAGTGATAACAGGAAAATAATGCAACAAAGTTTGTTTCCAGAAGAAAATAGGGTCACGGTCCAGCTAAAGTAAGTTCAGTGATGTGTAATTTTTGTTGTAAAAAAGTTATTAATTTAGTTAATTTATATATATAGCCGCTCTGGAGAAAACCGTGATGTCATCGTCCAGTTTAGTTCTCATAATAGTGTCAATGCAGGCAGATCAATATTATTGTTGAATATTAAATTAAATGTTAAATTTAATGACGTCTCCAACTAAGCAAGCCAAAAGCCAATGGCAACAAAGGTGAAAAAAGGCAACAGTGGCAAGGAACCAAAATGGAGAAAAAACATTGGGAGAACCCAGGCTGAACTGTTCTGCACTGTTGTTACTGCATGATATAGAATGAGAACTGAGAGACAATTGAAGATTAGTTCCTTAAAATAATACCGGTATGAAAAACAGTTCTTCTTTCACTTTTGTTTTTAACTTTTCAATTCAATTCAAATTTATTTGTATAGCGCTTTTCATTATACATATTGTTTCAATGCAACTTTACAGAAAAATCCATGTTTTTACATTACAATTTAGAGTGATCTGCTATCATACTGTAGGTGACTGTGTCAAAGTAATGTCCATATGTCAAAAATGTACAGTTCTAAGATAATACAAATCATGCAGTTAGCTAATATCATGTATTCATTTAGGCAGAGACAATTACCTTGTTAAAGCTGTTATTACAAGTTGTGATTACAATATAGAATCTTTGATTAATGGAAAGACAAGGCCGCAGCCTGGCACAAATTTAGAGGTTCTCTGAAGACTTCTAGCTCAGCATCATCTTCACATCAGAATTTCTCAGAAATCAGCTCTGATCTTGTGATCAGTGATCTTTTAAAGTGTGAAGATGTCACAACCTCAGGGGGTGAGAAACTCCAACAAGCAAACTTTACGATCCTTTGTCTTCTAGCAGGGTGCTGCATAAGTAATTTGATTGGGTGTCAATGGAGAAACTATTAAAGATTCTTATAATACTAATATGTTGCATAGGTATCAACGTATAATGCAAATGATCACCCAGGTCATTAAAACAGAAACTCATACCAAACATGGTACACATATGATCTTGATTAAGTAAGGCTACATTCATTCAAAGAGTTTAGAATAATACATAGTCAAAACACTATAGAGAAACATATGATTGCATAGGAAAGTGGATACATGATTGTAAGTGATTATATATTGAGGGTATAGGATTAGAATGGACTGTAGAAAAATTATACATGCTTCGGTTTCAAAGTGAATTTAGATTGAAACTCTACATTCCTTTGAGTTGTAAACCTTATCTTTTGTTACTACAGTAACCAGAAGCAAGGTGTTAGCTGCAATTGCTCTTCGGGGGAAGTATTCATTTGTATTCATAAATTTAAACATATTTAAAAATAATTAAATTCATGAATATGAATTACATCAACTGAATTAGTCCATTGTTCCATTAAGATTTATACAAAATGTTTTATAAAGCTTTAGTTTTTTTTTTCTCTCATTTAAAATTATTAATTCATAATATGAATATGCAAGGATTATTCAATTCAATTTGATGGAATTTTACTATACAATCGGAATTCATAAATCTTAAAAATGGGCTTAATATTTTTGTCACCTTTCCCTATCTTCTCTATATTAAACATGTATTTAAGAATCAGTTAAGTCTGGCATACTAATAGTTCCGACAATACATACAATCGTCCCCTGAAACCCTCCATGGAAATCCACTCCTCCCAGCACATAACTAAGTTCCACTCTGTGTGCTACAAGGTTACAAAAATGTATAAGATTCCTAAGGTATTCTGTTGCACTGGGTGGAGCCTGCTGGAATATTCAGTGACAGTGACACAATAAGTCTTTCCTATTGTGGGTGTGTTCTTCTAACAAATTAAAAGCAGTGGAGCTGAAAATGTTGGTGCCAGCTACTCAGATCCTAATTTTAATGATTTGGTAACATATGGGGTTAATTGGAATAGCCATTGTATAGCAAAAACATTGTTGTTTGGTTCAAGACAAATGTACAAACCTTTAAAGTAACTTTTTCATGCATGTGCTATGATACACCATCAATAAACTGGCAATAAACTCATAAGACTGTAAAAAGTACGTTTAGGCTACGTTTCGTTAAATTTTATAACGCCGCAAAAAAATTGACTGCCAAGCTGACGGGTAAAGTGCTATAAAGTTGTATATACACATTGAAAACACACGGAAATGTCTCATGTCGAAGGCTGCATATTGAGGAGGCTGCTTCATTTCAGCAAACTAACCACTACATTCCGCAGTCATTAAGAAATTACAACAATTTATACTTCACTAAGATTAACTGTCAATTTTTAAATGGTTACTGTACTGAAATAAGAGATACTTTACGGATTACGACGCATGCGACCTCCGGAAGACGCAGCCTTCGAAATGAGACTTTTGTTTTGTTAAAATGAGACTAGCGCAGGGGAACTGATGAATATTCCATGAGGCCCGCCTCAGACGCAACCGAAAAGTGTTAGGAAATAGGAACGGCATAGTAGATGTACTTATACAATAACAGGGTCAAAGCGTCGAGTTTCCCGTAAGGCGATATATTTCGAATGGTGTTTTACACGTATTTTTTTACATGAATAATTCTCAAGCAACAGATGTTTACCCCTGCCCAAACAGGGCGTCTAGCGTCGCCCCTTCTGGATTTAGAAAAAACGGTTTGCGGATCCTGCGCTGTTTGCAAACTACACCTAAACTCTTCTGCAGACTCCAGACTTCTGCCCTGCCTGCATACAGTTTGTAAAACTTGCCTTACGAAGATCTGCACAGATGGAGCCGCACAAGGTAAGAACTAGCTTGTAGCGGTCACAGTTTGACTGATTTTATTGGGGCGCTCGCGAAGGTCTAACTCTGCACGTGACGTTTTTAAAATCGCGTTGAACTGCAGGCTCAAACAGTCGCGTGAAGTTCGGTAAGTCCCGACGATTTTTTATATAAGGTGTCTCAAAGTTAAAAGCCAGGGTTTTGGCTTTGGCCAGGTCATGACAACTTAGCCCGATATAATTTGTTATCGACATACTAGCCTAAACAAACATTTCACATAATCTGTTTTTAAATAAATGTTTGTTTGTTTTTTGAAAATGCAACATTAAATTACATTTTATGAACACAATAATTATAATGATCAGATCTTAAAATCTCCTGAAATCGCTTGCTTCGTCACTGACACATTTCCAATACAGGAAGTTTAGACGAGATAACGTTACACGCATGGTTACACGCCATAAATAATTTTCGCGAATGTCAAACGAATGTCCAAATATAAATCAAACTTAACAGCAGTAACGTTACCCTTACTGCTGTTAAGTTTGATTTATATTTGGACATTCGTTTGACATTCGCAAAAATTAATTATATTCTATGATTCTATTTCTAATGCATGAATAGGACTTTTTTCAGTTCAATTTAGCCCTACAAATCCATATTTTTTAACCCTTTTCTCGTTATGACATCACACAAAATGTTAAAAATGACACAAAGCTCTGTTTATTGAATTTACATTATATTTCTTTTAAATTAAGTATAGTAGTGCAAATAGAGAATATAATTGGCATTTTCGTGAATGTCAAACGACTGAAATATAAAACCAACTTAACTGCAGTTCAAAGGGCTCCAACGTTGACTTTATTTGTAAAAAACAAACAAAAAACTTTCTTTAATGTCATGAAATAGTTTCGTCACTACACGTTGAATATTACTTGCAAGCTCTTTTCATTTGGATTTCATTTTATAAATAGTATTCTACTCTAATAAACAACTTTTTTTGTGGTTTTGTCATGGCTTGCTAAACAGCAGTAACATGGGTTTAGTGTTTCTGAGACTTTTGTTTCTTTCTCTGTCTAGATTGTCCATTATGTGCTCAGGCCTTTAGTTTGTCCGAGGTCACAGAATGTTCCCTTTTTGAAGACACATCTAATAATAACAAGGACCCCAAGGTAAGAGTGCATAGATTATGGAAAACATTACGATTATGAGTAAAATGGTACATTCATCAGCTGAAAAAAAAAAAATCATTCTGAAAGTGATTCCAAGAATATCTTTCCTCTGTGTCATTATCGTTATATTTGTGGCGTGGAGTGGACTTTCCTATTCTCTTAGAAATAGAACAATTATTACAAGTTTATAGAGAATATCCTTGTTGTGAAGGGCCTTAATTGGCACAACGAATTCCAGCACTGACATAAAGGAGGCATTTCCTTTCTGTCTTCCATTGTAAACCTTTATTAAAAATTTTAATCAATCTTTGCAGTGTGCCGGTTGCGAAGAGAGTGAGGTTAGTGGATGGTGTGTCCAGTGTGAGGAGGCCCTTTGTTTGGACTGTATGTCTGCCCATCGTAGGGTAAAAGTGACCCGTGACCATGAAGTCACACCCAAAAAACCACCCACAGGTTAGATTTGCTTTCTATGCATGCTTTATTTATTATTCTTTATTCTTTATTCGGATCCCCATTAGCTTCCACAAAGTGGTTGCTAATCTGCCTGGGGTCCACACAAGACAAGACAAAAACATACAGATAAAATATAACCAAGAAATAATTACACTAATCAGATCATCAAACTATACATCTTAGCAGTAGCAGCACATCAAACATACAACACACATTAACATATTTCTATTTGTAAGCATATCTTTACAATGTCTTCTAAGTACATACGTCCTTTTACTTTTTCGTGTGTTTATTGGAACCATATTCCAAGCAACAGAACCTCGATAAAGCCCAGTTTTTTTCATGAAATTTGTGTGTGGAAAAGCTTAAAAGAGTTGAGCCTTACTCACTTGATGCGTTCCATGTCTAAAACCCACAAGTTTTCCAGAGAAGAAACCGGGTGTATGATACTTGATTACCGTATAAAAATATACCAGCAGTCGTAAATGTAGTTTATCCTTCACTAATAGCCATGATCATTTTCTATGCATATCAATAACATTGGCCTGAAATGGATAATGAAGCACTAACCTAGCTGCTCTGTTCTGAGCCACCTGAAGTTTTTTTTAAAGTTTTTCACAGATGCACTTGGCCATATCATTGGGCAATACTCTAGATGTGATGAAACTAACGATTGCACCACATGTTTTAAAACTAAAGATGGAACAAACACAGAACATTTTCTGGCCACAGCTATACCTTTTCCCATATTGCTTACTATATAATCTATATGTTCAGACCAACACTAACACTGCTTCAGACTAACACTGCTATAAACTTCTGTGCATTTTCAGATCTGTTCTGTTGTTTCTTTTGTTCAGGTTGGGTACAGAGAAGACGCTGTCCATCACACACTCAGGAGAGCTTGAGGTTCTTCTGTCTTGTTTGTGAAGAGCTCACCTGTAAAGACTGTCAGCTGATCACTCATAGAGGCCACAAGTATAATTCAAATCAACCCTCTTAGATCAGTGCATGTGAAGATTAAAGATCACTATATGGATGTTTTTAGCATGTTTAAGTAATTGATTCTTATTTATTTATATAAAAAAGTTTATTTTTATTTTTATTCCTGTTCCATGTTTTTACATGTCCATCTATATGTCAGTTTTGTGCAGCAGGAGGAAGCTGTGGGATCTCAGAGACAGCTACTGCAGAGTTTGTTGGACTCCATCAGACATCAGAAAGTGACAATCAGCAGCAGCCTGCTACTCCTAGAGGCAAGGTAAGTGAATAGGGCCATGCGAGCTGGCATCTTATAACGGAAAAACGTTATGCTTTTTATCGAAATCTGTCAACAGTACACCAGTTGAAGGAACAATCTGTCATGAACAAACTGGACTTACTTTGTCTTATTCAATTGTCACATCTTGTCTCAACCATATTTCTTAAAGGGATTGCTCACCCAAAAATGATAAAGGCGTACAGTTTTTAAATGACATACTGATAGAATTTTACTTTTAGGATGAACTATCACATTAAAGGCTGGAGTACACTACATGGATTACACAGGCATTACACACTTGCAGACTTTGGAAATGGTTATATAAAAAGCTGGGCATCATACACTTTACAACTAAAAGCCAATTCACACTGCACCGACCGACACAGAACAACGCGCACAATCGCCAGATTACAGTATGTCCCTTCTTAGACATTCCACATCCCGACAAACGCTGATTCAACATGTTCGGCGAAAACAATCAATGGAAACAGACACCGACGGCGGGGTAACCCACTGATCCATCAAAACCCACCGAGTGTGTCTGTCGGTATCTGTTTCCGAACACAACAAACCCTTGCAGAAACATGCTCCTCATTGCTAGGAGATGCATGACAAATTAAAACATACATTCTAAAACCGGCTCAAAATATAAAAATTTTGATATCCACCAACTGGATTGATTCAGAGTCTGAAGCAAAGTCTGTGCCTGCCTATCATAAACTAAAGGCTTTTTTGTGAAAACTCTGACTGCCCAAAATCTGCAGACTGGCTCTGACTTTCGGCAACTAGTGTCGACTCCTCCAGAGTGTAAATCGGTGCAACAATTTTGGCAAATGTTGTATAGTGTATTCCAACCTTAAGGTGCGTGCATCAAACCATCTTCTATAACAAATATACTATAGTGACTTCTTATCTCCAAAGATAAGTCCAATAAAGTCAATTTATAATGCGTCAAAATTATTTTCTTTACATTAACTTTAATTTTCTTAAAATCTTTCATTTGAACTTCCTTAAAAGTAAAAAAAGACTCCGCTTACAGCTGGTATCAGTATCCATTTTCAGAAACCTGATCAGAAATTGACAATACTAAATACAGATTTAAACAGACCCTGCCCATTAAAATGCAATAAAAAGTGGTCACAGGAGACGCATTTGAGTTGTTAGTATCAGATGTAAATGGTGATCTGTCTACCCTGACATTGTTTAACTGGTACTCTTGAGATACTAGGTGTAAACGGGGCCTTTTATTCAAAAGGACAGTGGTAAGGAGAAACAGAAAAAAGAGAGTGTGAGCACCAGTAGAGGTGTTAATGGCAGATCAAAGCGGACCCAACAGTGAATAGAATAAATCACTTTACATCCTGGTAACGTATAGTCACTAGAAACATTACTTAAATGGTAGTATTCTACAAAGACTATAGTATGCGTTTTCTCAATAACTCATCAAAGCTGTTTTTGAGAAACATGTATGGTGGAAATTCACTTGTAATATACAGTCAGGCTACTCAGTGGTAAAAAGCAAGTAAAGTTTATTTACTTCTGATTGCAAGATTTTAAAGTTGACTGGGTATCACATGCATGTATGTGTTAAAACAATCAGAAATCAAGGAACTTTATGTGATTCTGATTGGTGAATTAATATATTTTCCACAAATCTATAAAGTAAAGAAAAACCTCTGCTCTGCCAAGGTCAAAGAGCCATAACTGGCTAATCCAGAGAGAAATCACAGAACTCTTATCTCCTCTAAAGGAATTCAAGCCTTGAAGAGTGGGTAAAGAAACACACAGTGCAATATTAAAAGAGTATGGATGTGAAAGAGGATCACACAACACTCTTTTTTGACTTTGTCAGCTCCCTGACTATTGCAGGACAATATCAGTTAGTTTGTAGCACATGTGCTCACTCACATCCAAATTTGTATTATAATGGGTCTGCTTTACAGACATTTCCTGTTTTATTATCTTCTTGTCTGTGTATAATTGTGCTATAATTAAGAATATTTTATGCTTTATTAGATTACAGGACATTGAGGATCTAAAAGTTGCTGCAAAGAAGATGTTGAGACAGGTGGTCCACTCTCTTTATCAGGCTCTGGTCCTGAAAGCTACGCAGGTCTTAAAGGAGATAGAGGTAAGAACTTATTGCGCAATTTTCTAAAACATGCTGTTCATGATTTAAATGTTTCCCTAAAAAGGTAAATGATGAATATTTGGCATACTTCACTTATTTCAAAATGTCTTTTCTATATCAACTACTACAGCATGTAGCTTTAGTACTTATAATAACTGGCCATCTATTCAGATTATTAATTTGTTTAGAATCAATCAGTTTTTTAATTTAATCAAAGCCCATTCATCAAACAAAAAATGCACATTCATTTATATTTTGCAGAATATATGAAAATAACATGAACTACATGGTTTTCTCCGATTTGATTGATTACACTTGGCAGATATTTTCCCATTGTTATGCATTTCCAAAAGACTAGACTAATTAATCTAGACAGATTTAGCATTCATTTGTTCCTTCTATGGCTGTTTTTAGATGCACTTTTAACCTTCCTAGAACTTGCACAGTACATTTCAGCATTTCACATTTCAATGTAAGCATGTAACTGTTAAAGCTCCAGTCCGTAACTTTTTTGGGTTAATTATGGTTGCCGTAGCTCGATTCAAAACGGGAAGCTGGTAATGATGTTTTTAATTCCAGTGGTACTGGTGGATTTCCGCGGGAAATTGGAGTATGTCTTTGAGTCATTACGTCCCATCTGTACACATAAAGAAGGAGTCTCGGCTAGTAAGCTATATTTGTGAGGATGTTGGAGGTGGAGATTTATAGCCTTTTCTCACAGCACTTGATATAATTAAACGTATTAATTTGATGACGGATACAGAAAGGTTCAAACAACAATCACCAGTGACAACTGGAGATTCACCCATTGTAAAATGCAAAAGACTGAGAGTTTGGAAAAAGAGGCTGCAACTGGCCCATGCGAAAACGAGGATAATTAAAGCTGCAAGCAGCATTTATCAGGGTTCAAGCATTTAAGGCCTTTAAGCACAAAAGTATCAAAAGACATTAAGTTTTATTTAGTAAGACCATTTACAGCCAATACAGGCAATTTACTATAGGAAATTTATGGTTTTTAAAGCTTTTTAACAGTTATAGCGCCACCTATGGTCCGATCTCCATGAAACTTTGCATGCTTCTTCATTATGTTATGACACATGCTCATAAATTTTTGTGAAGTTCTGAGTTTTCCTTTAGGATTTATAGGCTTTTGAGTGTATTTTGTCACGCCCCTTTTCTAAACGACCCTGTTACAGCCACCCAAATGCAAAAGTTCAACTTTTTTCCGATAATTATTGATCTAGAGAGAATTGTATGGCTAAGCCATGCCCCCAAACGCGATGAGCCAATCACAGTGCGCATAGCTAACTCAATACACTCGGACATTCTCTGCTTCCACGTCCATTGAAATGCATTGCAGTGAGTTTTCATTCGTTTTTATGTTTTTTCTTGTCATTTTAAGTTTAAAATGGTCAAACGGTGTGCATGGGGTACATGCAACTCCGACACTAGGTATCCCGAGAGGCTGGGCGACGGTGTGTATTTTTTACCCTTTCCCAAACATCTCAACCAAGATAAGTGTGCTCTGCTCTGGATTACGTTATGCGGTAGACCACAACACCAACTACACGTGGATAAATTAAACAAGGATGTCTAAATCTGTTCTAAGGTAACGTTAAGTCAACAACGTATTTGGACGTTATCTTTAACATCTCTAACGTAATGTTAGGGTAACGTTAGCCTAACTTTAGAAAAGGTTAACGTTAGCTTCTAGCTGCGTTGTACATCATGTAACTTAGCTTCATTAACGTATCTGTAAATATAACAAATGTTATTGATAACAAATGTTAGCAATGTTGTGCTGAATGATTCATGTAAATACTGTAGCACCAAACTAACTGAGAGGTACTCTTGTTAAAGATGGTAAAAAGGCTTGTCCTGGAAACGTATGCAGTTTACACTGTGACCTGTACATTTTGCCTCGAACTGAAGCTTTTCATCGACCTTCTCAACAATAAAATTATTAATATAACCCTCCAATGCATAGTTAAGGCCCTTTTGGTGACTTCGAGATGATATATAATCTTTCTGTCTCCAAAAATCATCAATTGCCTCCTGTGAAATCTGTCTCCTACTGTGACAGCTGCCATAGCGCCTGTCACCGAATGTTGACTGTGTGTCTGAGTGAGTGGAGGGGGCGTGGCTTAGCCATAGGTCAATTGCCCTAGACTGGTCTGGTTCCGATCGGGCGAAAAAACAGGGACTAGTTCGCAAAAGTAGGAATCGGTTTCGCCTAAATCGAAATTGGAGATATACATTTTGCCCGTCTTGAGCCAAGGATCACAGTGGTGTAAAAACCTTGATTCTAGGAGTCTAGGAGTTTTGATGATCTTGGAGTTATGAGCAATTTAGTACTTTTGGTTGCTGTAGCGCCACCTATGGGATAATCGGGGTCATACTCTGATAGGTTCTCCCCAAATTGAGGCCTACCATCTGGCCAGGTTTCAAGCCTCTAGCACTTACGGTTTGGTCTGCACGATCAGTTTTACAAATCCTTACAATTACAATAGGGTTTCAGCACTTTGTGCTTGAACCCCTAAATATCTGAAGGGCTTTAAATGTAGTCACGAAATGCTGATGTTGTTAACGTTAACAATTTGAGAACACAACCACAACACCAACTACACGTGGATAAATTAAACAAGGATGTCTAAATCTGTTCTAGTTGGTCAGAAGAACTAGCCTGGTTAAAACCAGACCATTCTCAGTTGTAACTGAGTTATGGTCGGGCAAAGCGTCATAGACAAATCATTTCCAGAGGCGCGTCACCAACGGACGTCACGGGTAGACCTAAAACCAATCAGAGCGATAAAGGAGATGACATATGCAGAGCGGCGGCCAGCGGAGAAACATCTCCGAGTGTTGTTCTTTGCTCGGTTTTTAACAAAAAAGAAACGTTCACAACGCTTAAAACAGACGCGATAGCTGATACGAACGAGTGTTGTTCGACGGCGGCATCCATCTTTGTAATGTAGGCTACGAAATAATCTGCTTCAAAATCCCAGCGCTGTCGTCATCGTGTAAACCCCGCCCCAACGTTTCTGATTGGTGCCTCGATTTCGGCGGATAGGAAATGGGCTTGAATGAGCTCTTTGCCAGACTAACTTTCAGAGCAAATCTAAATTTGCCGGAAGTTGTCTGGGTTTTCCCAGGCTACAGAAGAACAAAAGTGGATGTTTGTTTCTTGTTCAGATTACATTTTCCGGTGAAAATTCTTATGTTGGTCATACTTCCAAAAAGTATAATCTGTGATTCTGAATGACAGTATCCACACCGGCGCGGTGACTGACAGCTGCACATTCTCCTCAAAACAGTGGATTCATCCGCGCTGTGCCGTGCCGAGGTACAACTCACGTAAAGTTGATAATTCTGCGAATGACTGCTATTGCAGATTTTGAACAGAGGCGGCGACAAAGAGGTAAAACTGCGGACTGCAGCTTTAAGAGTATAAAATAGGAATTAAACAAAACTAATAAATGAATCATAATTTCCATCTTCCTTAAAAGCACTTTCACTATACTTTCAATCAAAGAATTTCCATCACATCATAAACACTAATCGTCTTTTTCATCATTTCACTCTTTCTGTCTAAAAGATTCTGAGCTACAATAAAGGCTGTATGTTGGTATTAAAATAGTACCTGATTTTTCTGTATTTTTGAAAGAGCACATTTATCTGAGAAAGCCAAGAAAAGTTCTTACTCTTCCTGAGAAACACCCACATACCTTATTATTAACAGAAAGCACTCAGCAAAAAGAACCGGACTTTTCTAACAGAACAATGTCCCTTTTCTTTTGTGCGACTTGCGTCTTATCAGCCCCCAATCCTGTTCAGGAACCTCAAATCTGTAACTCTTACTACTTTGTGCATGTTTAATTTTAAGGCCCTGTATGCAGAGGAGGGGAAATGTTTATTGGAGCGGAAGACATCTCTGAACAGGCTGGAATGCTGTCAGGACTACATAGTAGCTTTTATTGACAAGATCCTAAGCACAGAGGGCCATTGCTTCCTAGTCCACAAAAAAAGAGTAAGCCTTTTTGTTTCATGCTTATTCCTTAAATATCGTAAGATATCTAAAACTTCATACTGATTATGTTCAAGACTTTCCACCTTAGATTTATTTATACTATTTAGGATACTTAGCTCCATGTTTTGAGGTGAGGGACTTACATTTGTTTATTCAACTGATTTATGTGACCACTTTATGACCACGTGTCATACTTGTGACCAAAACTGGCTCGCATTCAGATCCTGAGTGCAGATCCCCTTGCTATATTTTGTGTGTCTCTAAATCAGATTGAGACCCAGGTGAAAAAGCTTCTGTCCCAGGAGACCTGCACCCCTGAGACCATGATTAAACTGCATGTTCAGCTTCAAAATGATATCTGTCAGCACATCCTCAAACTTGGTACATAAAACCTTCCACTTTTTTACTGATTAAAAGTATTTACATATTATAAAAAAAAATATATTTTTTATCTTTTATAAATCTTTTATTAATCTTTTCCTTTTTTTTCTACCCAGGATTTATGAAGATTAGAAAGATTCCTGTTCCTTTTACCTCTCTGAGAACTGGTTCTACTCAGTCAAAGTCTGTGGAAAGCTTAAATCCCAATTCTGTAGTAACTGCCACGGATGTTCATCCTATACAGGCCTCATCAAATGTTGATGCACAGGTTCAGGGTGAATGTGTTGTTAACGGTCCTGCACTGCGTTCCTGTGCTTCCTCGCAGACTGTACAAATGAACCAGGCTCTTATGAGTTTGCCTCATCCATCTCAGCCCAGCCAGCCATCTCAGTCTAACCAGGCCACAACCCACTCTCCATGTATTAATGTTGCCTCATCCCAACTAAATCAATCTAAACTTCCCTCTTCAGAACTTCAGAGATCATTTTCTTCCTCACCACAATCTGTCCAAGTCCTGTCCCAGGATCTCAATCCTGGGCAATCCATGCATGATTACAGTCCCTCATCACACTGTGTCCCATATTTTCTTCCGTCTGCTCACAAAACTCAAACAAATCCTCATCCATCTTCTAATTTTCAGCCTCGTCTTCCACTCTCAAACTACACCGCGTCTCAAATAAACAATATTTCCAATTTAGCCAAGAATAGGAAGACCTCGACCTTACACTATTACCCTTCCATCGCCCACCCAATGCCAGTTAACAACCAAACACCAGCATTAACTCATCCAATTCCACTCAACATCCAAACACCCGTACCAACTCATCCAACACCAGTCAACATCCAAAATCCCATCCTAACTCATCCAATACCAACCAACAACCAAACAACCCTACTAACTCATCCAATACCAACCAACAACCAAACAACCCTACTGACTCATACAATACCAGCCAACAGCCAAACACCGGTACGAACTCATCAAATACCAGCCAACAGCCAAACACCTGTACGAACTCATCCAATACCAGCCATCAACCAAACACCCATACTAACCCAACCAATACCAGCTAACAACCAAACACACATACTAACCCATCCAATACTAGTCAACAACCAAACACCCGTACTAACCCACCCAGTTTCAAACACGCCAACTGATACCCAAACACTTATACTGACCTATCCAATACAAACCAGTTTCCTGGGACCCGTGCATTCTTTTGCAGCACAACCAAATATTCCTTTAGCTGTTCTTTCTACCATAAACGCTCATTCTTTAAATGATGTTACTGCAATCTCTAATGTCCACTTTGCTGAACCCTCCAATTGTGGGATAAATCATTGTTCCCATAACCCTTGTGCACAGAATACCACCAGTCCAACCTTTAAAGCCATCCAAAGCACAACTAGTTTGTCTTCACTTCCTGTAAACCCAATAAGTTCTGCTCCCATTAGTGGCAACGACACCTTCTGGTGTAAGAGAGACACCTACAATTATGCTAACCTCCCAGTCAAGGCTTTGGCTGAGTCCGTCTGTGATCAGGACGCAGGTGTGAGCAGCACGAATTTCACTTATACGGATCATTCGGAGAGCAACTTGCCCACTTCCACTGTGTCAGAGACAGATCCCAAAGAATCTTCACCAGATCCTACCCATTCCTCTGGCCCACCCAAACCTCACCAGGACTCTCTCTCCACCAGCACAGGGAAATATTCAAGACAAACTCAAGCCGGTCAGTCATCCACAGAGAGCAACTTTGGACTAAAACACTGGAGCGTTGGCATCCCAACAAGTTTTCGTCAGCTTGTAGAAACATGCACACCTGTCAGCTCAATAGACAATCAGAACACCACACCTCCAGCGAATTCAACTCCATGTGGCACATCAGAGGACCTTGCATTGGAGGTTGGTAAATGTTTGTTTTTTTACAAATAAGAGTATTGAATGTTAGAGATCCGTTTCATTCAAACGTTTCCTTTTCATACCAGAGGGTGACATGTGACAAGACTGTCCAAAGGGATTTTGACCACACAAATGAAAAAGAGGAAGAAAAACAATCTGCAGGTGATTTTCTTTAGCTTTTGTTCGCAAAAGTACAGTGATTGTTTGTTTTCCTCACTCATTTGTATTTTTTTGTGTTTGTCCTTTAGGGCTGTTGGAACAATTCAAGAAACAATTCAAGAGGTGAACTATAAATCCATATACCATAGGTCCATATAGTATAAACCTGCTACAAAGTGGGATCTAAAGTGTTTATTTGCGTCCTGTCTGCATCGCAGGAGTTATTAACCTCATTTAGGTTACATTTTATTAATATGCCAAAACATTTATTCTGCAAGAGACACAACAAACATTATTTTGGTTGTAATAACTGTTAATAGTATTATTAATAGTATTTATACTACTGATCAAATGTTTGGGATCTGCAAGATTTTTTTTATTTATTTCATTAAATATGTGAAATATTATTATAATTTAAATTAACGGTTTCTGTTTTTTATTCTGTAATTTGTTCCTGTAATAGCAGCCATTGCTCCAATCTTTAGTGTCACGTGATCTTTGAGAAATCATGTTGCTAATTTAAAAAAAAACAGAGTTTTTCAAAATAACTACGTTTATTTGAATAAAAAGTTTTTAAAAAAGAACAGCATTTATTTGAAATATATATTTTTGTAACATTTTAAATGTCTTTAAATGTCTATGTCACCACTGGTTTCTATCTGTAATAGGTTTCCACATGTATCTCTGGTGCGCCTGCCCATTTCTCTGCTTCCACGTGGGCAGCCACTCCCAGAGTTTCACCTTACTACAGATATCTCTAGAGACCACATCATAGTGCAGGAATTCCAGGGAGGACAGGTAAGGACTCTGTAAAGCTGGAAAGACTACATGTGTGACTGATGTTAGCCTACAGCCATGATAGTTCCAGTCCACAGCTATTCTCAATTGTGCCCTGTTCCTCCCCAGATTAAGCAGGTGTGGAGATGGCATGAAGATCCAATACCATCTAGAGCCTCTTCCTGCTCTATATTGCAAAGCAGCAACAGCTCCCCGGCCTCTGACGTACAATTCTGTGCAGTGTGTCAGTCTGCAGGAGCTGCTCTTCTGTGTGTGAAATGTGGATGTGCTTTTCACTCTGATTGTCACATCCCACCAATCCTCACAAAATCTTGGTGAGACCAGGAACTTCAGTTGTATAAAATTGAATTTAATTACAATTCTTGAGTAGCTATGAGTTATAAGACTTTGGAGTTTGATAAGCGTGTGCATTTAAAGGAGAACTCCGGCGCAAAATGAAGCTTTGGTCTAATAAAACATTGGTACCTAGTCAACCGTTCTCTGAGATTTGTTTTCATGATAATCGAATGTAAAGAGTTTTATCTCTAAAAACTGTTTAGTGTATAACGCTAGTAATGGGGGCATATAATAAGTAAAAAGAAATCGCTAGTTTATACCACTAACAAGGCTCAAAATAGCCCCACACGAACACAGTAACATAATGAGGGTCCCTACATGCAAAACGAAGCATTGAGAACTTTGTAAGTGTACAGACCGTTTAATAAGAAGATAAAGATAAAGACAGTCCACTTCGTGTATACAGACAGGAGCCATCTTTGGAAAACAGTCTCGACTAATCAAACCACGAACGACGTGCTAAGTGAGCTGAACTGTATGAAGTTCAGTGAAGTTCTGAACTGTATGAATGGCGTTCGTGGTTTGACTAGTCGAGACTGTTTTCCAAAGATGGCTCCTGTCTGTATACACGAAGTGGACTGTCTTTATCTTTATCTTCTTATTAAATGGTCTGTACACTTACAAAGTTCTCAATGCTTCGTTTTGTATGTAGGGACCCTAATTATGTTACTGTGTTCGTGTGGGGTTATTTTGAGCCTTGTTAGTGGTATAAACTAGCGATTTCTTTTTACTTATTATATGCCCCCATTACTAGCGTTATACGCTAAACAGTTTTTAGAGATAAAACTCTTTACATTCGATTATCATGAAAACAAATCTCAGAGAACGGTTGACTAGGTACCAATGTTTTATTAGACCAAAGGTTAATTTTGCGCCGGAGTTCTCCTTTAAGAACAATAACAGTGTTTTCTCTGTCCACTATTTGAGTCTTGGTGTATATCTTCTCTCTTGCAGTGAGGATTGGGTGTGTTTGCTGTGTGAGGATGTAAATGAGACCGTGTATGGCAGTGAGGAGATGAGGACGTCCAGTCTGAGTCTACAAGATCAAAGAGTGAGACACCACCAGCCTGAAAGGATCTACACTCATAGTTACACTTGAAATACTTTTAAGGATATTTAGGAGAGGATTTTTGTTTAGCATAGTGTCATGCCACAACTCCCATCTCTTGTCCTGCAGTGATATAAAGTCACACTGATGTAATGTCATCCATTCTGTTCAGAAGTGTGAGAAGCTTCTCCTTAGTCTTCTGTGTGATGAGAACAGATGCCTGCTCTACAGCGCCACCAAGGTAAATACACGGTGCATGTAGTATTTAGCAGTTAATTAAATTAACAGTATTTACTCAGGTCATCCAAGATGTGTCTTTTTTTTTTCTTCAGTAGAAATATAAAGAAGATTTTTAGCTGAAACTGATCATTGGTGATTCACATAATGCAAGCCAATGGCTACAGTACAGTCACTTTGAGATTAAAAAACAAAACAGACAGGCAAAACAAAATTAATTCCCTATTAGCTCCTGGCGATACATTGAGGTCTTATGAAGCGAAATTATCAGTCTGTGCAAGAAACTGAGCATTATTTACAGCATTATTGCCTGTAATCCACAGCCTCGGCAAACGGTCCTGAGCGTGTTCATGGCAGTCTGGCGCACGAGCTTCCTGTCGCACATTTAGCTTCATAAGACCCTCAATGTGTCGTCAGGAGCCACGGGTATTAATTTTGCTTTGCCTCTTTTTTTTTTTTAACTCTCAAAGGATGGTATCCATTGTCTTGCACTACATGAATCACCAAGGATCATGGTTTCAGCTAACAGATATTAATAGACTTACTGACCTTGACACACTGTCATGTCAGTCTTAATTTCCTTATTTTTCCTGCATGTTTCAGCATTTGTCACACCACATGATTTTGTTTGCACCACATAAAAAAAAAAAAACATGTATAACAAGTTAAAAATAACAGCATTTATTCTAAATAGTAATAAATGGTAATTTATATTGTTAGAAAACATTTCTATCACTTTTTATCAATTTAACACATCCTTGCTGAATTAAAGCATTAATTTCTTCCCAAAAAAGAAAGAAAAAATTACTGACCAGTAGTGTATATTGTTACAAAAGATTTCTATTTTAAATAAATGCTGTTCTTTTTAAACTTTTTATTCATCAAAGATTCCTGAGAAAAAGCATCACAGGTAAAAAAAATATATTAAGCTACACAATTGTTTCCAACATTGGTAGTAAATCAGCACATTAGAATGATTTCTGAAGGATCACGTGACACTGAAGACTGGAGTAATTGCTGATGACAATTCAGCTTTGCATCATAGAAATAATTTTTTTTTAATGTATATTCAAATAGAAAACCATTATTTTAAATTGTAACAATAGTTTTTTTTGACCGGTTATGTATGTATGTGTATGTGTTTGTGTGTGTGTATGTGTATGTGTGTATATATATATATATATACATGTATGTATATATACTCTGTATATATTATACTGCTTATTTTTTTCTAATACAGAATAATACAATATTTTGCCAAACTACATATTATGGGTTTCTTTGAAAGGATGTAATTAATATTTATTTAATATGTATATATTCTTTCTTCATGCTCATCATAGTAAAGGTGTAATACAAAATTTTTGAATAAATTAATAGATCCGGGCGAAAAATGATCTTATGAGCTGTGCTTTTGTTTTTAAAGAATCACTCAAAAACCGCCGAATTCGATATAATACTCGGCCGAATCCTGGGGACAAGGAAGCCGCCTTATCGGACTGCTGCTGAACTGGTGTCAGATGTTTGGACTCTTTTTGACATCTTGATGATGAACTCAGAGGTAAACCGCTGCCATTCAGCTTATCACATTCATGTGTAATTTAACTGGCAAGCTTCTTCTTTGTAGTTCAAAACTTTAGCTGAAATACTACAGATGTATACCTTTTAATCATTGAATTGATTGTTATATAATCGTGATGTGCTATTTTGGTTATTTATACAGAGGAAAAACATGATTGTCAAACTTCAAGAATCTTTCCAGCAACAGCTGAATGAAACTTTTGGGAAGAGCCTTCATGCTTCTCTCCTGAAATACTCCAGCAGTGAGGATCCAAGAAGTACTTCAGAGACAGAGACTCAAAGAGAGAAGCACAGGAACACTTTGAAACGCATGCGAGATTTTTTCATGGAAAACTGTGATACAACAGCAAAGAAATCCTGCACTGATAAAGGCAAGGAGAGAGATGGCTGTGGGAACACTACAGCTGGTGAACATTGAAGTGTCTACGTCATTGCTTTTGAAACCACACATTTATATAACTCTCTATTTATTGTAGTACTGTAGTTTGTTTATTTACCTTTGCTTTGAAGTAAAATTTCTATTAAACAGATTTTTTTTATTTAATTTAAGGTCACATTCTTTCACTGCTCATGGGGGTTGCTATTATAAAGATTATAGTTCAATGTTGTTACGCAGCTGTGATGCCAGCAGAGGGCGCGATGACCCTTTGCTTGGTCGATTGCAGAGACAGGGTCGATTAAAAACAGAAATAAAACCCAGGTATAATTAGGAAGCATGCCATTATCATAGAAAGACATTCAAAACAACCCTCTATCAAACACTGCAGAACAATTTAACAGCTGCAATAATGTAAAATCATCATGTGAGATCAGAGAACATATTGAATCATCACATTGAAATTGTTGGTTTAATTTAACTCTTTGTTTAGATTATCATTTTTAAATATGCAATATTTTTATAATGGAATTTCATATTTTAAGATTGAAAGTGTAGATTTGGGACATGAGTAAGCAAAAGTTTAAAATTTTGTTCCAATTAAATAAAATACATTTTTACCTTCATATAACAAAAGTCTAAAACTGTCACATTTAATATAAAAAAAGACTCTGTGATATAATAGTAAACAATTTTATCCTAAAGGGTTTGTCAAAAAGGATTTAAAATCTTGTGTTTTGCTCTGTGCGAGTGCGGACAAAACAAGCAGATGGCTCTCTTTAGGGAAATGTTCGAGGGCAGTATTTGAGTTGGTTGAAAGAGAAAACACTTGGTGTAAATATCTAATTGTCCTGGCGCTACTTGATATGACAATCTTTGGTGGTTTGCTAATGCGAACAGATGCACTGTTCTCCGATTGGTTTAAAATCGACTCAACTTCCATAAGCCCCTCCCACTGTTTTATGTATGTATAGTGTAAGTGGTTTGCAAAGCTCACACACTCAACAACAACACTCAAGACGTTCATAGGTGAAATGGTGGTTCTGGTCAAACCGAATCCTCAGTTGCGCAGTAAAGCGATGGATGGAAATCACCACAAAGTAGAGGCGAATGTTCTGCTCCTTGGAGCAGAAAATGTTGGGAAGTCAGGTGAGCACAAAACTGAACTTGGCTGTTTGCATACATACATTTCTGTCATGTTTATATGGTCTGGTCGGTTTTGTTAAGCCTACGAATAATCATTTATTACAACTACTCGTTTGCAGCCCTCACAGTGCGATTTCTAACCAGAAGATTCATCGGAGAATATGGGGATATTGGTACGTCAAATAAGATTTATTATAATGCCATTGATAATGAACAAATAAAACTATGTTGTTTATAAAATAGCAGTCTTTAATTTCAGTATGCTCTCTTTCAGAATCAATATACAATCATATTGACAAAACAGATGGGCGAGAAATATCCTTAAATATTTGGGACTCTCTGTATCCACAGGTACGATGTCTATTTTGTTTGAGATTTTTGCGTTTGAATCCATATAAAATGCATTGTTGGGAATACATAAAGGGGTCAAATTGTGTTGGGAATACATCAAGGGGTCAAATATTGTGTTTTTTTAATATATTATCAAAGGATAAGTCAACAATAATATTAAAATCCTGATCTCACTATAGGTTTGTCAAACATCAAAACATTTTATTCTGTGGATAAGATTTTTAAAAAATTTTTTTAATTAAAAAGATAGCCCAAATGTAATTTTAGAATTTAAGAATAATAGGTCTTTAGTTTCTATATCTTATATGTCTATAGTTTCTAAGTATGTTTTTCATATGTGTATATATATATATATATATATATATATATATATATAATTCATAGTCTGTTTTTGGAAAAAAAATTGTGTTTGGAAAATGGTAAGTTTATCTACTTAGTTCACTTGTGTGGTGGGCTCTTTATTATCATAATTATCATATTCAAAATATAATATATTAATATCATAAATATGAAAATCTGAAATTGTTCATACTGTACAAGTGAAGTTTATGACTAAATTAATATTTCTCATTAACTTTTTAAGGTGCCTAAATGCTTGAAATTCATTTGATCAACTATTAAAATTGTACCTGTGAATTGGAGAATGATGGAAAAAGTATAATAATCATATGGATTTTTTTATATGTATGTGGGAAGTAGACATGTTTTTACATTTTTATCATATTTAATTGTGCCGAAAATACAAAAATACAAAAAAAATCCCTGATGAAAGACCTTAAATCCAATTTGGGGCATTTTGACAACTTTTATGCATTTATGGAGGTTTTTGGGATCATGTTTTCTAGGTGAGGTTAAGTGATTTAATCTTTGAATTCTGTCTCCTCCAGAGCTGCGAAACAACTGAATCCATCAGTGACAAGCAGCTTCAGTGGGCAGACGGCGTGATCCTGGTCTACAGCATCTGTGACCGCTCCAGCTTTGAGGTGGTCCGGCAACAAGTGCAGCTCATCCGCCAGACTAGGAAGCTGTCCGCATCTGCACCAATCATCATTGTAGGGAACAAGCGAGACCTGCTGCACCAGAGAGCCGTGTCGAGCGAGGAGGGCAGACTGTTCGCCCTCTCCGCAGACTGTGGCTTCTTCGAGATCTCGGCAGCTGAAACCTACCACGGCGTGCTTCTGGTCTTTCATGAAATACTGGATCTCATCAAGGAGTCCAGAGCACTGAAAAGGGGGATGGCCGGAATCAAGGGCATAGTCAGAAGTGTGTCCGCAGTGTTTGGAAAGAAATGGGAGTAAAGAACTGAGTTGGGGATGTGAAAGATGAGCATGTTGAAAATATGAGGCCCCTGGCAGCCTAGCGTCTAAACAGCTAAGAAGACCCTCGGCCAATAGGTTTTTGGAATCGAAGGGGGCCGCTTTTGCCTTATTAACCGAGGCTACATGGACGGTGGAAAGATAAAGAACGAGATGATAGCATGTTAAAAGTTTAGAGCCCAGCTTTATGGTGAAGAAAGGTAGATTAAGTTTGTTACAGCAAGATGATAAAAGAAGTTCTGAAGAAAAGTGATCCTGGGCTTTGATTTAAGTTGGTCACAGCAGGGTATTGATTTGAGCCGAGAGACAGTCCGGATCGATTGTAGTCCTTGTCAGTTCTCAAAGAATGATCCTTCAGCTCTGAAAAGATGATGTAGATGAATTTAAGTGATCTTCTGCTCTGGATCTTAGATGCCTGAAATATAGAGTTGGACTTTATCCTCTGTATTTTCCTCTTCTGAATCTCCGCTGACATTTAGATGTGAATGATTAAATGTGGTAATTGGGAGGAGGCTATATATAGTAAAATGTGTATATATATATATATAGACATTTTATGTATATATTGTAATTTTCAGAACATTGTTTACTGTGTAGTTTCTTTGATGTTGGTTGTACTATAAATGTTATTCGATGTAAGGCACGTTCACACCAAGGATAATAGTTGTAACAATAAATTTTAATAATCATTCTAATTCCAAGTCTAAAACGCAATTATAACGAAAACCACATATTAATGATATAGTCGGAATCATTTTCGGAATGTTTTTTTTCTTGCTGATAAACGCTTAAAATATGGACACCCAATCCGAAGAGCTTGAGCATTTAAAGTGGCAGAACTTTACCATGCCTTGGTGTGTACGCCAATATAGTTAATTATATTTCATGTTGTGAACGATCTAAGAACTGAAGAGTGAGATATGAAGAGTGTCTGTTCATGCACTGTAAACAATGTTGCTGTAATTAGTTATAGCAACTTAAAATTTGTTGAGAACTTAAATATTCAACTAAAAGTTAACTAAGTTTTAGTAACATGAACACGTATAGTTGAAAAGACACGTTATTTCTTATTTTACTGTTGAATGTTAAGTTGTGATAAATAATCAGCAATAATTTTTACAGTGTGTTATTGCCCTGTATTTACTTGAATCTTTCATTTTTGTATAAAAAGTATATGCTGTTTATAGTTAAAGACCTTTTTGAGATGTTAATATTGCTTGTATTTCAATGTTCGATTTCAATAAAGGAAAAACATTTACCTTTGTTGCACAATTAGCCTTTCATTCTCTGCTCAAATAGTACTCAAAACATCAATAACATTTTATAAAATGTTTTATTACATTTAGAGTCAATATTACATTTGTTACAGAAAAAAAGCACTAAAGGCTGTTAGGATTTTAGCTATAAACGTCCACTTAGTTATTTAACACCATTCCATGCCTGTCTATGTATAACACAGTTCACTTTATGTGTCTAGCTTTGCAACAACACATCTTTAATCTTAAAACATAAAACAACCCATGAAGAATCAAAGTAACATTAACCATGTCATTTTATCCTCTCCTCTCAATTGAACACGCATGACCTTGGGCTTTGTGTCAAATACATTTACAAATAGTTAATTTCCAACTGACTAGAATCCTTGTGCCATCCTGTTTCACTCACTCCATTCATCTAACTATCAGTCATTTCACTAAGACAGTCTATAGATTAAACATTGCTTATAGTGTATAAGAACTAAAAAAGGAATCTAAGGAATAAAAGTACCTTTATTTAGTCTAAACAAAATGTTGTGTTACATGCTAACAATTATAATATATTGAAAAATGATCATTTCAACTAATCTGTTGAGTTGTTTCTTTGTCTTAACTACTATAATCAGGCATTCAAAGCTACAAAGCACCACGTATCCAAACGGCACTGCAGAGAGCAAATCCATACGGTTTTGATTACATTCTAATACGCATAGCTAAAACAATGCTTTATTTAACTTTTAAACCGTCTGCACACACTGAATGCTGGGCTAATGATTTTATTTAAAAGTTAGCTTGTAAATGCACTGTCTCCACCAACAAGATTTGTTTTTGTATAGGCCTACTAGAGAAGTCACTGTATGGATTGTTGTTTGAAGGTATGTTTACTGTACTATCCATAACAACCTGTGAGCTGCAGAAATCTGTGTTCGAATGATCTGTGATTGCATTTTGGTTTAATGTATGAGAAAAGTGGAGCCTAATGTTCTGTGGTTTCCACCACAGGTATGACCTGATCTTCAGATGAAGAGCCAGAGCTCAGAAACTCAAACGCTCGTTGGCTCTGTGATACTAACTGCATAATGGGACCCAGCAGGACCTCGGTGGCAGAGGAACGGCGGCGGATCATATCGGTAGTGGGCACAGCCAGTGTGTCAAGTTCTGGAGGGCCCGAGGGCTGGGAATCTAGCTTCAAACTGCCTTTCCTGCCATTTGCTGGGACTGGGGTAGGAGTCGGAGAGGGAGCTGGGCTTGTTGGAAGCCCGCTGGTGGACCCACAACGGGAACGGGCATAAAGGCTTCTGCGGCGACGTGGACGACCGTCCATAGCTTTGAGGAAGAGGCTGTTTGCAAAGGCACGGCTGGAGGGACTCTCAGAAAGCTCATCTGGAGTTGGGTTGTTTTCTGCATTGAGATCAGAAACCTGTTTTATCTGAGAGAAAAGAGAGGGGAGAGTCATAAGCTAAGACTCTGATCCTTTTGATTCTTTTGAAATCTTTATTCAACAATTTAATTATTTAATTCAGCCAAGGCTTATTGGAAAAAGGCACTTTTAGTGCCTCTCACTGAAAATAACATCCCACCTCTAAACCCTAATTTAAACCATGACCGATAGTGTTAACAAAAGTGCATTTCCTGAACAACCATGCTGTTTAACGTTTTGAGCTGCTTTATCGTGACTCGTTTCACAGACCAAATGTTTTGACATAAGAACAGCTCAAAAATAAGTCTTTATTATTCGATAATCTGCACCTGCAATCGTAATTTGTGTAAATAGGAATAAAAGTAGTTGGTGTTTTACTGCCACTAGTAGTCATTTAATGTATATGTAATTTTTTAATTTAAGTTTTGGAGAATAATTTAGTAGAAGCACGTTTTAGATATTAACATTATTAATAATCATTCAATGAATAAGAGATTATTCTGATGCCTACATAGCCTCAAATATATTTTTGTAAAATACTTGATTTAAAAAAAAACTGTTTATGCTGTCTTTGTTTAAAATTAAAATGCCATTTAACTAACCTTAGAAAATACAAGGGTTTATAGACCACAAAATCCAGATATTACCAATTTGGTCTGAGCATCAAGCCCATTTAAATAAACTCTGCAACTGAATAGAAGTGTTTTTAGACCATAACAGTTCTTATATGTAATTGAAGTTTAATTAAGCTGTATAATGTCCTGAAAACATTATGTACCTGATTTTCAATTGGATACTGTGCTAAAAAAAAAAAAAAAACATTTGAAAAGAAGCACAGAGAAAATAAACCAGGCCATGGACTGTTTCATGGGCCAGCACGGACTATAAAACACAGATTTACTCATTTAGTTTTTATGGGAACATAGAGTGACATATTTTGCTTTGTTCATCCTATCAGTAGTACCCTAGTGAAATAAAACCTGTACCAAAATGTATTTAAAATACCTGTATTTCGTACTATGCTACAAATCCATTAATATGTTTACTGACATATCGCTTGAGACTTACTGTATAAATATTATAATTAAACTTTATTTTGAGTACTTCTTTATTGCACAATGCACATTTCTTAATATTAAGCTTAAAATGTGTTTAATATCACTATTAGTAATGATAATATGATCACTGTATAAGATCAGTCTTTAAATGTAAGATATTTAAAGTAAACCTAAAGTAGCCTATACTTGCAATAGTTCCACTTTAGCACAATCAAATATACTTAAGTATATCTTTAGTTGACCTATTTCCTAGCACTATTTCCAGATAACTAAAGTGCATTTAGTACAAAATGAGTTCTTCCAAGTATATCAGTTTAGTATACTAAAAGTGAAATTGCAGGGTATTTATAAGTACATAAATATGTAAATGTATTTGTAGTATACCTAACATAAAATAAACGTATTTCAGATACATTTTGGTATATTTATTTCTCACTAGGGTAAACAGATGTGTTTGGCCAAGAAAATAATAAGAATTTGATGTTCAGACTGATTATTCTGCCTTTGAATTAGCTTCATAACTTGATTCTAGAGTGTTCTTTATCACTAGAACATCTACTTGTATGTTTTATTAACAGAATTTGTCCATTAGAACTGGTTCCAGAATGTTGCACTTGTGTGTGTGTGTGTGTGTGTGTGTGTGTGTGTGTGTGTGTGTTCTCACCAGGTCATAGAGCGGGGTGGTGTTGATGAGCAGCTGTATGAGAATCTGTCCCAGTTCCAGTAGGTCGTTCCTGATAGTGCGTACCCGAGTAGGTAAAGCCAGTATCTGTTGTACAGGGCTCAAAACCTTCAGTGCCTGTATACCTGATGTGAGCTGAGCTACAAGCAGAGAACGCAGCTCCTCCCCACGATGCACCCGAGACGCGTAAAAAGACAGAAGCAGCTGCAGCAGGGACTCCAACATCTGCATCAACTGCGTTAGACCCACCTGAGCATGACAAATTACAGACAATACCTAATTAGGAAACCAGTGACAATGATAGACCTGAAACTGACACCATTAGGCATTAAAAAGCGAATGTGGCAGAACAACTGGCCACATAGGCTGAGGAATACGCAGAACTTTAATTCAGTCACGTTTTTATTGCTGAACATGGTGGCCTGGAAACGGGCCTAACAGTTTGATCAAGTGGCAGTAATGACTCTATTCACATACCAACATAATGCCTGCAGGAACGTGAATGGGCTTTTGCGGGATACACTCCCTGCTCTGTGCAAATAAATCAACAAACAACAGAAACTGCAATTGCAATTGCTGTGAAAACTGGTATTGTCAGTCACAGTTGGGGTTAATTAAACTTTATCAGACTAACAAAAGAAACAGTCCAACATTCTTTTAGACCTGTTATCCTAAATAATTTCATTTCATCATGTCCTATTTTTAAATGTCCCTTTTTTGCTTTTTATTCTTCTTGTCTCGTTTCATTTGACCTTGTTTAACTGTTCCCATGGTCACTCAATCATATATCCACTACAGTTTAGTGCTTTAGTATAGAATTGCTGTTTAGTTTGTGAACAAATCAGTGTTTTGAACAAATCTTTTAAGTGAATGAATCTTTTGAGGGAACAAATCATATTTGTTGGGCAGAAAGAATTATGAATGTGTAAAAATAATTGATGAATATATACTTAAATTGAAAAAAATAAAAAAAAAGCTCTTTCTGTTATCTAGTAGAATTGTAGACATGCTAATCTTAATAAGGATGATACGACTCAGATTAATCAGTTAAGTAAATGATTTAGTGACTCACTTGTTGCTACTGGTGTAACAAAGTAACTTGCAGAAAGGGTCACTGAATGAACCAATGAACAAATCTTTTGAGGAATAATTTACTAATATTAAAACCACTAGAATATCATTTAGTTTGTCTGGCAGTGTTTGTGTAAAAACGAAATGCATTTGAACCAAAAAGATTTTGAACAGGGAAATCGTACTGAAGTCTGGTTTATTAACACAGACCACCATGCCACAAGCAGCCAAACTCTCACGTGGAGCTTCATCTGACGCCAGCCAACGTGAGCGTGAGTACACAGTGCAAAAGAACAGGCCCAGCAGACACAGTCACAAACAGTACTGATTTGGCAGCAGGACCCTCCAACTATTGGTGGTTAATTTAGGTGAAGGATAAAGTGGGTCAGCCAAATTTAAAGGTCCTCTCTGTGTTCTCATTTCCCATTGTCTTTGGGCCCCCACCTCATCACCGGTCCACTGCACAGCCCGTGACCAACACGTGAATTACCGTAGGAGATTATGCTGCCAAGTCTCACTGTTGTATGTGTCTCTGACAGCTCAGCATCACTACCGTTAGAACACAGTCTGTCACTCACATTTCTGCAGCCCAGGCTCTCTGGGGCGTCTTTAGAGTTTGTTAATGAAGACTCTTTTGAACACGGTGCACTGGAGCTTTCGTGCTCTCAGGTCCAATTACCCTCCAACCTACTGCTGGGAAAGCACTCTATGCTTCAGAAATGGCACTTTTTAGATTCTTTTGATTAAAGATACAGGAAAAAACTGTAATATTGTGAAATATTATTACAATTTTAAATAACTGTTTTATATTTTAAAATGTAATTTATTCCTGTGATGGCAAAGTTGAATTTTCAGCAGCCATTATTGTTTCACGTGATCCTTCAGAAATTATTCTAATATGCTGGTTTTCTGCTCAATAAATATTTCTTATTCTTATTAATGTTGAAAACAGTGGTGCTGCCTAATATTTTTATGTGGCAACTGTGGCTAATTTTTTTCAGAATTCTTTGATGAATAGAAAGTTTAAAAATATAGCATTTATTTGAAATTAAAATTTTATGTACAATGTAAAATTTTTTACTGTCACTTTCGACCAATTTAATGCATGTAAAACTAGAAGTATATTTGTTCCCTAATGCAATCTCCAAATCTCCTCATGGGTTAGTGGGTGTTCAAGTCATATGCAGTGACTGCCAAACGGCACGTAGCATTAGGTCCCACTGGATTTTCAGCTCAATCATGACCATCATCTCTCTAAACAAGCACTCCCATCAAAAGCACTGCTGCTTGACTTCTTGATTTCAGCCTTGATTTGTAGGGAACAAAAAACTGCCTTCCTTTTACGCAAACAGAAACGTTCAATCATTTATTTTTTTAGCCATTACGACTCACTAAAAGACTCACTAATATTGTGGACTATAAAATGATGAAGTCTGATGATGCAGTCTCTATCTAGCCTAAACACTAACTTTAATATGAAGAAGTGTACAAATGAGTGATTATGACAAAATCTGAGGTAATAAATCTACTCCACTATTACGTGACTAGAAGCATAAATGTAAAATTATACATTGTAAATAAATTCTGTGTAATCAATTTGGTACAGTGTTGTACAGTGTGAAAAAGCTCATATATAATGTTTCAGCTCATGTTGTAATACAGCTTCTCTCGCCTTCCCCATGTCCTTTCCAGCTTGAATGTGTCTCAGGGGTCATAATTTAGAACAAGTAATTGCTGTGATTTTATATGCGAGTGAGGGTGAGTCTGCAGACTAGACAGGAAGCCCTGAGGGTGGCAGGGCAGCGTGAATGACTGCAGCATGGTGAAGCGGCACGTAGCGTGTCTATTTTAACTTCATACTCAAAGAAGAGGGGATAGGCTATAGATTGAGGACATTTTGATGAGGCACTCCCAGTCAATATTATCCTGTCAGTGTGTATTGTTGAGTCTCTCACCAAGGAATGTCTGCATTTATACTTATTTTGTGAGTTAATCTTAGTCGTGACTCACATCTTGGGTCTCTTTCAGTCTTATTTTAGTATCATTGAGGTGCTATTATAGTTTTTTATTAATAATTTTAATTAGTTTTTCTTTTCTGTTTTCATTTTAATTGTAGTTTTAGCATTTTAAAAAAGTCTAAATTTGTATTTTCTATGATAATTTTCTTGTCAACTGGCTGAAATAAATTACATTTCTGTACATTTTATTTTATTTCAGTTAATGTTTATTTTATTTTATTTCGTTAAGAAACGAAAATGGTTTTATGTTTTAGTTTTAGTTAACTATAATAAACCCGGTCTCTTTTGAAGGGCCAAAGTCTTTTTTATTCTTCTGTGTTGGATAGCCAACTGAAAACATTTAGGCTTCAAGTACGAATATTGTTAAATTGGAATATGAATACAACGAGCTTGGTTCCCCATTATCAGTGTGACATATTTCAGAAACTGATACCTACATGAATGTTGTTCGGAGCCACTGAGAAGCAGTTAGTTTGGCGAGAGAGTATTTGTCACATTCTCAAGAGTCACTGAACAGAACTTTTAGTTAAGATAAGGTTAAAAATTTAGTGATGAATTATTTCTGTACATAGGCCTACCGTTTCAGCAGCTGGCCCCAGCATCTGCAAAACACTGTCCACTCTTTCTCTCAGCTTCATCAGTCTGTGGTACAGCTGAAGGTACAGGCACAACAACAGGCAACGGATCCGCGTCCACATCCGAGGCTCTTCTTCTTCATCATCATCATCATCCTCATCTTCATAGCTTTGCACTCTTCTCTCCCACTCACGACCTGCAAGATGAGACAAAGTGCTTGTGGTTTTAATACAACCACAAATATTCAGATTTCAACTGAAAGAGGCTCTGCTTAGTCTAAAACAGAACTCTGAGCTTAATAAAAAAAAAGCTGATTTGATGAAATATTATATATATTCTCTGTATCCCTCTGAAAGTGAGATGGTGTAAAGCAGGGGTTTTCAAATTGTGGTCCAGGGACCGCCAGGGTGCCTCAATGGGGATGCTAGGGGGTCCATTCAGGAAAAAGAGTTCAGGAAAAATGTTTGAATATAATAATAGATATAACTAAACAATATGAATAAGTTACAAAGTTTGACATTATTGCAGTTTTATTCTGATTTCTAACGACTGGTCTTTAATGATGAGATTAATGGCTCTTTAGTTGTGCTAAAGTACTTGCAAAACAGAAGACCATTCGCGCCCCCTTCTGGTTACATATTGTGTACGACTGAAATAAATGGTAAACCTTCTCTAAAATGTTATTTCATGATTATTTCAGATACAAATGTGTCTTCCGTTCAGATGACTCCGTGTAACACTTTCTTACGCAGCGTGGGTGGCAGAGGTAGATAGTACGCCACTGCCGCCTCAGACTGAGTGATGAGCTCATCCAGGCCAGCGGTGATCACGCGCCCTGGTGCTGTATTCTGAGCTTCCGCCAGGCGGCGCCAGCTGAGCTCTATCACTTCATCCCACCTGTTCACGGCCCTGTCCAGCTCATCGTTTACTCGAGACTGCGCACCATCCAGCCTCGAGAAGAAGGCGTCCTTTAGATTAGCAACCACCTATGAGGAGAGAAGACAGGCAGGAGAGCACCAAGAGAAGAGAGGCAGGAGAGCACCAAGAGAGGAATGGGGTAGAAAAAACATCGAGATAACAGGTTCGGTTAGATAAGTGACAACACAGAAGTCAAACAAAAACACATTAGAACAGAAGTAGCCACAAATACATACCTAAAGTTACTTTTGTCATACTTTATCTTAGTAAGTTAGGTAAAACGTTATTATATATACAGTATATATAATATACTACTACATTTATACCGTTTTCTTTTAACATATTTATGGCGTTTCAAATGGTCTTTCAGTAACGTTAACCTAAAAAAAAGTGCGCGAAAACCGAAAAGTCATCTGAACTAACTTAGTAACCATAACAGCAGAACATTGACGAAACAAGCAGGCCTACTGTCATTATTTATCCATATTGGTTTACTTGTCAAATACATTACAAAAAAGTTTTATTTTTTATTTATTTTTTTAATCTTTTTGACTTTTGACACCCTTAAAAAAATAACCAAATGTGCTGTCATGTGATGTTATAATACCACGTGACAGTATCAAATCAAGTTCTGCATATTGTAACCCTTTCTTTCAATATCAGTAGACATATTCTGACAGCTCATTATCGATTATAACTTTCTGTTCAAGACCTTTAATCACTTTATTTGAAGGTGTGCTTGATATGTCTAATTCAGCAAGGCCAGATGTTTTGTAGAACAAAAAAAAGCACAAATCAAATGATTAAAATAATAATTATAATAATTATAATTTAAATAATTTAAAACTCAATTAATTGTTTTATTTAAAATAAATTGGTTGGCTTTTACCAAACGGTCAAGATATGGTAATTGCCACACGGAAATGTACACTCTTCTTTCTTGCACATTCACGCACTCACCTCATCTGTGGGCTGTTGGAGGATAGGGAAAAACTTCTCAAGTTGCTCCAAACCCACCAGTGCAAAACTGTTCACCGCCTCAACTGCAAAGGCCCACATACAATTAATTCACTTTATTATTCTTAAAGACTTGCATGTTAAATTATGTTTTAGCAGTATATCTGTTTCTTTTGTCCAATTATGTCTTTACTATGAGCATTTTGATTTCCATAAAAAAAAGTATTTATGCCATTTCAGTGTTAGAGATACCATATATAAACATGTGGGACTCACTTTCTGGTTCTAGGTTCTGTAGCAGAGGTGCTGCTTGTTGCAGAGCTGCTGTGGATGCACTGCGGACACCCAGCTCTGCTACTCCTCCCACAAACCCGAGCAGCGGATAACGACCTTTCACGCCCATGTAGACGGAAGAGGCCTGCTGCAGCGCTGAGCTGATGAGAGGCAGTTTTGCCACACGCTTCAGCACATTCCCCTGCAGAGGCAAGTCTGTGTCTTATTGAACATAGTAGTGATGAATTACTAATTACTAACATCACCCGAATCTGCTGCTAAAAATAAATCATCCACCCGCACCTATGATTTTCACTGTTTTAGATATCCACACCTGACCAGCACCCAATCGACACATTACAATTATTCAAATACTCAGTGTTAAGAGTGATGATATGGTAATATTGTCACGATCACCAGCTGGAGTGCCCTCGAGAGCCACCAGAGGGCGCTCCACAATAGACTATGATCTCTTCCTCACAAACTACATTTCCCATACTCACTGCCTGGACTCATCATCACTGATCACATTCACCTGTACCTCATTGTCACTGATTGTATTCACCTGTGTCTTGTCATCCTGCTAGTCTCAGTCTATTTATACCATGTTCATTCATTCACTCACCGCGAAGTCTTGTTTAAGTGTTACACTGCATTTCTGAGCATTATCCTCCCAAGTTTGATTCCTGTGTTTGACCTGTGGATTGTTTATCGTTGCTGACCCTTTTCTGCCTGCCCTGACCCTGGACTGTTTCACTGGACTCTGATTCTCTCTGCCTGCCTCGACCCTTTGCTTGTATCTGGTTTGTCTCTGCCTTGTCTCCGTTGCCCTGTTTGCTGTTGTTGATCCCTGCCTGTTTGACTATTCTATAATAAAGCTGCATTTGGATCTTCACCTCCAAGTCTCGGAGCAGTTTCGTAACAAATATCATGATATTAATGGATATTATCATATTATGGTAATGTCGTCATATCATATTAACATCATATTACACTGAAGTAGGGTGCTTTTAAATTAATATTTATTTTAAGTAAAAGTTGTTTCTTTTGCAAAATTGCATTTCCTTAATAGCTGTCCTAAACATAGACTTTACTCGCTTCAAACTTAAATGTATTTAATGTCCCTGTTACCGTCACTGCAACTTCCCAATTCCACATACAAGAAAGAAATTAAAAACATTCAGCCCAAATAAAGACTGGATATAGGCTTTATTAGTTTGTCATATACACCGCTTCACAGCCCGTTACATATAACATACTTAACACTTGATTCGTCCTGTTTAACTATTTAAGTAAAACGCTATTTAATGCATCACTAGTAGTGTAGAGTGACAATGCAAGAAAGCTCACCTCACTGTTTCTTGTTCTGGACATGTCTGCTTTGCACTGTTGAGGCAGAGCAGAGAACATAAAACATTCAATTGTCTTATTAGAGTTTCTATTAATTTAATTTCTTAATTTTTACTTCTGTTTTGGGGAAGAGTCGAGTAGACGGGTGAATATAGATTCCAATATCAGCGTATTAATACCAAACAGTATGCACATTCTTCTGACATCTGACAACATCAGATCAATGCATGTAAATACGTCAATACTGATCTGTATTTATTCATTTGACCTGCCCATGCCAAGTCAGATGATGTCACGTGACAATACTAGCCTATGTTTGACACAACCTCACTCTGGAAATTTTATTAAGCGTTCTAACCACACAGGTCAAAAATGACCTAGCATTCAAACAGTGAAACAGTGTAATGCAACATCCGTCATTATTGTGGTTAAATACTGTTAAATAATGGCCAAAAAACCTTCCCGCAGTGAATAATGTTGTGAGATGAAACAGTTTTAGTGGTTTAGAAGCTGTCATTTGATCACTGGTGCCCCTGAAATGTCATTCAATGACCTCCGACCAAAACCAATGGAGTCATCCAAAAACAGGCTTTTTAAAAATGTTTTTGAAGTCTCTCGAACATATCTTTAGATCAATTGAAATCCACAGATCAAAGGGTTATTCAGAATGTTATCTCATGGAATTTAATCCAACTGTGTCAAATCTGATCAACGCATTCTCACAGGCCTGTTTATAATCAGATTCACTTACTGCACAGAGGGGCACTCTTACAGATCCCAGTGGAATCAGCACTGCTGCTGCTGCGGCAAAACCCCCCCCGAAATTAATCTGAATTAAAAATTACATTAATGACAATAATCACAACAAAGAACATGTTTATAATCTGTCTTAATAAAATGGGTCTTTTGTGCTGGATTAAATTGTTTAGTGAGTGAAATAGGTTGAAAAATAATTTTAAGATCAAATCCATACTTGTAAAGCTTGTGTGAATTTGAAACAGACCAGTGATCATTCTGGTAAAGTCTCCAGTGCTCCAGGTCATGTTTGCCTTTTTATTATCTAATAAATATGATGCATGGGTAGCTGATCCCTGGTTAGACACCTGTTTTTGCCGACAATTACAGTAAACTAAAATAATCAACTTCTCTCAAATACTTTTTGGACATCAGCAATAGTTATGACAAAATACATTTAAATTGTTCCATAAATTATGTTATAACAAATCAAAAAATATATTATTTTGGGCCATTATGGATAGATGATATACAATTGACACGTTTTTATTAAGATTACATTTTAAAATACACAGTACCATCTGCTATATTTAAACTGTTATATTTAAACAAATGAACCCATTTCTGAGAGTTAGTTGTGTGACTAGAAATTGTGCATTTCTCATGCTTTTACTTATTTTCAAGCAGACAGCAAAAACCGTCAAATCAGAAACAGTTCTTACCTTTAAGATGGTTGAGTGTTGAGTCCTTTGAGATGGTAAAATGTAGAAGTGGTAAAATGCAGAAAAAAAAAACTTTTATCACAAACCCCCTAGAGTCACCCTTTCTATTAGGTCTCAGTCCTTGTCTCCAGTGTCTGAAATCAGGGTTTTGTTGGATGGTTTTGTCATTTTTCATGGTTGGTGCATGTGATGCCCCTCATTTAGGGTGCGGCCAGTCCACGCATGTTGAGATGTTTCTATGGTGTTGTTTGCCAGTTTATTGGTTTACCTAACAGTGACAAAGACAGTCTTGTGTCACAGAGTGTGTTTCTCTGACATTCTCTTGATTTAGACATTCTCTCATCACATATCATAGGTCTTTGATTTACTTACATTAATGCAGATGAAAAATAGTCTAGGACTTGTGTGGGGTATCATGTTTATACCAGAATTAACTTTGTTCCCTAAAACATGTGGAAGGACAACGTATATCAGTGAACATCATTATTGTAATCAAAAGACAAGTAGACTTGTATAAATGTATTAAATTAGGTTACCTAAACTAGGTTGTGATGTATGAATATATCTGCTGTGTACATAGAGTCTAGTCAGATATGTCTAGTCAGTTATGATTAGGCCTATGATTTTAATGTCACAGTCCAAAAGTTTAATGGGTGTTCAGCCCCCTTTATATCAGCATTCCTGTTCTGATTCAGAAATTGAATGATGAGGAATGGACTACCAGAAGCTTGAGGTTTCTTTATGATAAAATCAATGTTTCTTTGGAGATGAGGTACATTAAGGTCATCTCACATTGCCATGTCATAATTGAAATCCTTCACAAAGGCTCTCTTTGGAGAGTAATGTATTCTTATATCCGCTTGTCTCAATTCCAAACTAGAAAAGTTACTCAGTAAACTGGACCTTTTAATAAGTGTTAACAATCGTTTGACAAGCCTGGGAATTTCTCATGAAGGTTTTGTAGCAAAAGAAGACACTATTATTTCATTTCCAAGGCGAAATAAACTTTTATTTGACGTCACTGCTCACGCCGCAGATATTTGCTTTGGTTTAGCTTTAATGCCATTCATTTTCTTTAAGATTCTTTAAAAGTAAAATCTGTATGAGTGTCCTTCTGTTGAACTAAAAAGAAGATATTTTGAAGAATGTTGATAACCAGACAATTGAAGGGCCCCATTGACCTCCATTGTATTTTTTGTTCCTACTATGGAAGTCAATGGGGCCCATCAATTGTCTGGTTATCAACATTCTTCAAAATATCTTCTTTTTAGTTCAACGGAAGAAATAAACTCTTACAGGTTTGGAACAACTTGAGGGTGATGACAGAATTTTCATTTTTGAGTGAACTATCCCTTTAATATTGACACATTTGGATTTTCAAAAGATCCTTGTTTAATTTTAAATCACCCATCTCAAGCAAATATAGTGAAAAGAGTGAAAATATATTAGAGAGAGATATTCACTTGTGTATCACGTTTATTTTGCACATTCAGTGGGTGTTAAGAACAGTAACATACAGGTGGGTGTGTAACATTAGCAGAGATCTCACAGCATTTTGTAGTACATTTTACGTCAAATATTCACAAGAAATTCTTTTTTTTAGTTTGCACTAATACAACATTTTTCACAGTTTCCTGCCAATTTATTTTGGAACACCAAAGCGATTGTTTAGGTCACAAATGACTTTGTCGTTTTGTTTTTTTTCCCCCCTTATTTTTTTTAAATGTTTTGTTGTTTTTTTGCTCCTGTGTGTTGTTTCTCACGGGGGTTGATTCTTTTAATATCTTTCCATTTTGCCATACCAGTGATCTGACACAAAGAAGTGTCTTCTACATGAAAGACATTACTGGGTGGATAGAGTGCACTTTTATACAGGGGGTGTGAATTTAGCATGTTGAATGGAAGAAGATTGAATGGAAAGAAGCATTTTTTCCTTCTAGAATTACAGTTTAGAATCTAACACCTCTATTATAGAGAAACCATGTGCCATACGACCAGCTGACTGCTAGTGGCTAGTTTGTGGGGAATTAAGTGGGAATGTTTGCAATATATTTTTGAGAAATGACATTGTGTTCTGAACTTCCCAGATCAGTGACGGCCCCTGCTCTGCTGGGTCTGTTGAATCCTGGGCAGATTTCCTACTTGGCATGGGGATCAAGAATTTAAAGGATCTGGTTCCTGTTCTGATTGCTGAACGGTCAATTAACAGTTCTTTTTAAGTGTTTTTAAGGAATAAATATTTTAGAAAAAAATGCATTGCCAAATTATCAAATAATTTAAGTAATAAATACATTTAAAACAATTCTTGTCATATTTTTAAGAGGCTGCATAAATGCAGTCCAATAATTGTTCTTAAGTGTATATACTAAAAACCAACTGTTTAACTATTTATTTATTAATATTTATAAAATACTAATGAGAAAACACATAATATGTATTTTAACTACACATTGTCATATGAGCAACCAGTCAGTTACTACTCAGATCAGTATACTGTAGTTGTGTTGTTGGTTTGATACATTAAATAGACCTGACTTATTAGAGTCTTTTTGTTTTTAGAGATTGTACTAAACTGCATTGTACATTTTTCATTAATTGAAAAGAACCGAGTCCGACTCATTAGAGTCGTTCGATCAGGAATCATACTACACTGGTTGCACTGTATGGTTTCAGTTCACTAAAAATAAATTGATCGTGAGTAATTTGTTCTGTAATTGGACTACACTGGGCTTGCTATCTGTTTAACGCTGTAGATTCAATAGTGTTTTGTGGCAGGAAACTGAGAAAAAAGGAAACATTTTTTTAATACGTTTTGTCTGCATCAGAAAAAAAATTCATGTGCGGGAATTGTTAATGGAGTCGAACGTCATTTGGTTCCAGTATTTCTTTCTAATGGAATCATTTCTGATTCGCGGTTCCCAACCTTAGTTCTGCCTCCAAATGAAACACAGATTTAGATTTAGGCTTGTTAAATTAACTGTGAGGAGCACTAATCAAGAGATAAAAGCCCAGGCTATCTGCAGGCACACATGCAATCCATCTAGATCTTGAGGGTAAGCCCACTCTAAATCAAATAAACGACTATACCAATTCTCATCATAAAAGAGAGATGTGGAAAAGTGGTATAAGACAAAAAGGGGAACTGAGGTGAACAAGGTATGCTAGAAGAATAGACTAAGACGTGTTGTGACTGATAGAATTACATGAATACGTTCCCTCTTGACCTTATGAACTACAAATGATATACCGCTACATATCTTTCCATTTCCCAAACATAACACCAGAGAGCTCAGAATGCCCCCTTAATATGCCAGAGCTTTCCAGCTCTGAACTACGAACACACCTCTTTGTCTATCTCTATATCACACAGGATTTAAAATGACAGCGGATCCAATCCACCTTAAAAAGAGCATCTGATGACATGGGCTAGTAAAGTCTACGAAACAGTGAACCTCTGTTTTATGGTGAATTGAAGCTCTGGTGTATGAAATTCATACAGACAGTGACATTCAGAGTTTGTTTGTAGCATAGCAGTGCAGATTAAGGTTTTCAGGGCCAGATTTATCCAAAGTGCGTGATGAAATTGTTGCACTAGCAATAATTCAGGCCCAGAGTGCTGCCAAAGGGGTTATTGTTGTACAATCACATGACTCAACTTGTAGCTGTGGAGAATGTGACACAGCAGGAATCTCCGAAACATCTCCAGCCAAAGCGGAACAGAACAAATCATACTTTAGCGTAGATCATACAACCTATGCGTCACTTTGGTGCATTGCTCATACAGTGGAGAATCAGTACATATCAGAAGCCACTTATCACAAGCTCCCCTTGATGTAAGTTCCAAAAATCAGATGCCTAAAAAAAGAGCTTGTTTAATGTGTGTCGGCATCACAAATCCACATAATGTCCCCTTCTGGAGTGAAACATGGAGTGTTAAGACATGCGATAAGTTTCATTATGACAATTACAGAATCCTAAACCTCATAAACTCCTAACAGTCTTTCAATATTTTGGTCTCGTTTATTATTTATCACGTATGTTTATGTTCTGGCCGTGTATGTGTGTGTCTGTGAGCAACTGAGCGAGAAAGTAAGCGTGTACTTGTTTTTTTTTTTAAAAATGATTAATTTCCGAGGCCCATCATCACATCAGCAATGACGTAAATGTTGGCTTAAGTCTTTTTTTAAGTCCTCCTGAAGATCTGTTACCTTCCATGTGACGGTAACAAAGGCATATTTTCCCGAACTCTCTCTGTCTCTTGTTATTAAACGTTTCCTGTGTGCCTGTGTTTGAGTGTGTGCAGGGAGAGAGTGTGGTGAAGCTCTAATATTCATTGAGTGTGTGCCACTTTGAGATTTGGCGCCGTGGGTTTTGGCAGACCTCCTGCCAGTGGGCGGTACCCGAGGGGCAGGGGCTGTTTGCGCCGAGCACCAGCCGTCCCAAGGCCTGGTTTTTAGTAGTGCGGTCGAAGTCCATGACCAGGAACTCGATAGAGATGTCTGGCAGCAACTCAGCCGGTACATCATAGATGAAGGATTCATTAAAGACGGGGTTGAGCGTGCTCTTCTTCACATGCGTTTTCTTTTTGGCGATGCGCTTGTGGCCATAGAACACGTTTAACTTCACATATGGATCTGGGACACAAGATAAGACAGGCCATTTGATTAGATAGTTTGAAGAAAAAATACTTGCATTTAATATTTAAAAAAATTTCATTTAATTATACACTATCTTTAAAAAGTTTAGGGTCTGTAAGATTAAAAAAAAGACTTTTATTCAGCAATTTAGCAAAATTGTCAATAAAGACATTTATAATGTTAGAAAATAATTCTATTTCAATTGAAAACTGTTCTTTTGAACTTTCCATTCATCAAAAAATCCTGAAAAGTACTACGGTTTCCACAAAAATATTAACCTGTACAACTGTTTTCAACAGCGATTACATAAGAAATGCTTATTGTGCTCCAAATCAGCATATCAGAATGATTTCTGAAGGATCATGTGACACTGAAGACTGGAGTAATGATCCTGAAAATTCAGCTTTACCATCACAGGAATAAATTACATTTTAAAATATATTTAAATTGAAAATTGTCATAATATTTCACAATATTGCTGACTTTTGATCAACTAAATGCAGCCTTGGTGGTCATTTAAGACTTACTGACTGATAAAATTTTACTGACCCCAAAACATTTGAACAGAAATTTACACACACACATACACACACACACACACACACACACACACAAATATATATATATATACTTACTTCCAGATTGCCCAGTGATGTCCAGTTTTGGAAGGTGTTTTGCTTTTAACACCACCACGCTGAGTCTGTGAGAAACAGGTTGATAGGACAGAGAGACCAGCAGCTCTCCACGGCTTACACACTGGAGAAATGCAAATACACAGACACAAAGGTCAAATAAATTGATTCTCTCATGCATGCATACATTCATAATTGCAAGACAACCAGTTTTTTTTTTTTTACTTTTTTTTACTTTTTTACTTTCTTTCTACTTTTACTTTAAAAATATTTAATATTTTAATATTGAAATCAACTGTACATTTAAGAATAAGACCCTGGGTCCTCTATGCACCTCCAAAGCACTGGAAGAACTCCAGCATAAGCAGGTAAGTAGTAATGTCATAGCAGCTCTTCTACGCATGGTGTATTAGCAAAGTAACAGATGCGTTAATGATAAGTACAAAATGACTGGGCTGATAACTCATTAATAACTTGTTTTCCGTTTATCTTGGCAGCTCAACATCTTGAGTTTCGGTTATGTGCGGAGGCACGAGGCTTTCATGTATGTGCCAACAGGATTGTCTACGCATCATCTAAACCCACTCAGTGAGCAGGAGGATAAGCACATTTATTAATGACTACAAACTACAGTAGGAGGATGGGAGTGATGATTCAGTGCTGAGCTCATACAAGTATTAGATTTATAAAAAGAACCCAGATGAATCAGTCACACAGCGGGAGCATGAATAAAATGCATAAAATAATTTAAATTAGTCAGATTAGTTATTGTTTTTGATGGGTATAAACTAAATTTACAGAAATGTTCTACTGTGTGGTTGTTTTGATATTAGCTTGAAATATAATATATTATACATAATGTGAAAATATTATACATGTAATGTTACAATATTTCATATAATAAAAATGTTAAATATTTTCTTTACCTAAATTTCACTTCATGTGGTTCTTTTTTCATGCAGTACAAATTAAATTCAGGAAAAACTGTTGAATTAATTGAAAACTGTTTAATTTAATTTGAAACGTGCTCTAAATAAAAACTTTCCTGTAGCTCAAACAGTAGAGCATGGCACTAGCAATGCCAAGGTCATGGTTTTATTCCCAGGGAAGGTAAGAACTGATCAAATGTGTACCGTGAATGCGATGTCAGTCATTTTGGATAAAAACATCAGCAAAATGTACCAATATTTCAAATAATATTAATTATAATAATACAAACAATTTAACTCTAAAACCTTAAGAGGAATTAGACTTAAGTCAGCGTAGATAGATACTGTTACTTTTTTAAATTTTAATATTAGCTTGAAATATAATGCTATATTTAGGGTCACTCTTGAATATATATATATATATATATATATATATATATATATATATATATATATATATATATATATATATATATACACAATGACTATTCAATTATTTATATTATGGATTTTCTTTTATAAATATTAATATTAACATGTTTAGCTGCAACCCCACTTTTGAAAAATCCCCAGAAATGGCATACCCAAACTGAAACAGATGCAGTTCATGAATCCTTTGTAATAAAAGCACAAGTAAGATCTCATTTAAAAGCTGACATCTGGCAGTTTATTGTAAATGTGGAATTAATTAGTCATAATGAAATTTTTTTTTTATAAATGGCTTCAAAGTTTTGTAAAGTTATTAGAAATGTATTTTTATGAAACATCTTCATGAAAATAAAATTGAAGTTGGCATTGTATCAATCTAGAAATGCACTGCAACTAAAGCCACATGTCTGACCATGTTATATTTAAAATTTGAAGATGATAAGTCTAAAACTCTGCATTTAGTTAAATGTTTTTCAAGATCATGTCATATGACTTAATTTTGATTTTACTCTAAAACGCAAACTGGTGTTTATTGTCATCTTCTAAGCATCTATTCAGTCTATTGTCTCTATTGTTTTGTGGTGAAAACGAGCCTCATTCAGTGTCAGTCTCCCCTGCACACATTCACACCTCTCCGGCCTGATTATGGCTCTAAATATGCTTTTCTTTTGTCTGCATTATAATCACTAACGACTGGCTATTCACACTGTTTCAATCCCTTTTTTGTTTTATCAAAGTTCTCACTTCACATTTGAAACTGTATCAAATGCCCTTTTTGAAAAAAGAAACATTTCATTAAGCATTCCTATTTAGAAAAAATCATAAAAATAACAGCTAACGTGGTGGCAGGTGCACCTAGATCTAGCTAGCATGTTAGCTTAGCACACCATCAATACACGACAATTTATGAGATTAAAACCATGTTTGTGCTCCAAACTTACTTTATAACGCAAGTCGAGTGTTTTAAATAACCTTCTATGATCTGATTTGGCTTCAGATAAAAATAAGACAGAAAATATATTTATTTTATAGTATTCTGCACTATGATAAAGTCTATATCGATTAGCATTACATTATAAATATAATCTATTATCATGAAAATACCTGACATGCTCGAAGAACACAGGTAAATCAAATATCATTGCAATCATGTTTATTGTCTTCAAAACATCTTTATCTGCATGTTACAGCGATCTCTGTTAGCTTTGCTTATGTCAGGCAGTTCCTGGAATGTCACATGGTTATAGCTCTTCTTCGTGTGTTCCATATATAAGGACTATTACTGTGCATAGGGCGCCGGCGCCCTCAGGCTGCCCGTATGGATTGAAAACACAGTACATCAGAGTATCCAGCGCTCATAATGATTACATCGACGCATTTGGGTATAAATTCAACAAACATTATTCCTGTCAATAGAAATATGATGTAAACCTATGATAATCTATCAATATTTCTCCACATCCGCACATTGTTGAACTAAAAGCCCTGAGGGACGTTGTTTTGTCAAGCGCTGTCATGACGACAGCACAGAAGTTTTTTTCTGAATGGAAGCGGCTGACGCTCATAATTCATATTAAAGGTATCGACTCATTTTTTAATTACATAACTCCTGACACAAATTAAGACATAACTGTCATTATAAGTTTCTCAGAATACATTAGTGGTCAAATACTGAAACTTGAGTCTTATATCTTTTTAATGATGTATAGTTTGTCAAGGTAATAACATTAAATATGATAGTAACTTTGAACTATTTAAAAAAAAAAACGCTTCAGTGTGCCGGCGCTCTGGCAATAAATAAAAATATAAACATATGTATTGTTTGTGTTATGCTCGCTCTCACCTGCATACTTCTCTTCGTGATCTGTTGCGTAATATGGACCCGGCCTGTACTCGGGTCCACACCTGCCAGTGGAACCATCGCCTCCCCAATCACATCGTCTCGTGAGAACCGGTCAAAGCTCAGCACCAGGAAGTGCAAAGTGATATCTGACAGGGAGCTGTAGGGCACACCATAAAATGTGAAGGTCTCATCGAAAGCAGGCTCCAGAGTCTTCCTCAGAACACGAGTCTTAACACGATGTTTCTTCTCTGGGAGAATGGTCATCTTTACATAGGGGTCTGCGCTGCCCACCTGGCCTTCCACTGCCGGTAGCCCCCGAGCTTCCAGGATGGTGACCACCAAGGCCTTCTTGGGGAAATTATAGTCGATTGCAATGCTGAGGTCCCCCCTGCTGGGCTCATCAGCAGGGGTGAAGGGTGTAGCCGTGCTGGAAACTGTAGTACTGGAGGTCTGACTGCTGCTTGCAGAGCTACTGTCCAGACAGCAGTAATCTGCACGCACGGGAAGCTCCCTCTCCAAGCTGGGAACCTCGTGGCCACTTTCCCCGAGCCTCATCTGCATTTGTTTCTCTCCCAGCAGGCCGCTTTCTGCCGAATCCATATCTACCAGCACCACTGGGCGGCCCTTGCTGCCTTGAGCCCCATCAGTGGTCTGGGACCTTGCCTGGCGTGCCACCCTAATGATCCTCTTGCTGTTGGTCAGCGTGTCAGGGTAGATGCTCATTCCTTTCAGCATGTGAATAAACTTGTACGGCGGGTCTGTGAGAGGTTCACTGTGTTCCGATTGGATGCCATGGAGCTTGTAGTTCCTCCTGTTGTAATGTTTCTGACAGCAAGTCCACACAAAGATTAACGCAAAGACTGCAACAACCAACACACCAGCACCGATAAACCCCGCCAGCACTGGGGACATATCTAAAAGAGAAAAAACAGACGGAAAAGTAAACAGACTGAAAAATAACTTGATCACATACATTTGTCTACATTCATCAACAGTCTAAACATACCTGAAGATGTTCACAGGCTTAAATCGTAAAAAAATAAAACAACAGTCTTTCTCGTTCTAGAATCTAGATGGTTAAAGCACAACAGCTCTAAAAATGCAGAGACTGACAAACCCACGGAAGACTTACTCTAATATCTGCTTCATGCCTACTCCACCCACATGATGCAGATGAACACCATAATCCCACACAGAGACAAACCACTCTATAACAATCTACTGCATCCGGTCTCACTCTGCAACAAAGCTATGAAATATCATGAAATCCTATCATATCATTCTGTCTAGGTGTCTTTACGCTTCTGTTCTGTATAAATATAATGCCGCATCAGAGCGTTCGTCAGTCACTGCCCTGTAAATGCATTTAACGGTGTGCTATGTTAAAATGTTGTTTAAAAGCACCTCATATGCTGTAAAGTTGGCCTTTAGAATAGGATAGAATAGAATGTCAGTTGAGAGAATGTGTATATATACAGTTACAGTATACACACACACACACACACATTAGTGGTGTAACGGTTCAAATTACTCGGTTCTGTTTGTATCACAGTTTCACATATCCATCGACAGAAACATACATTAGCGGAACTCGTTCTGTCTGTTTTACACGTTATTTTCAACAAACCATGTATGCGTTTTCAGATTTGAGATGGTACGGTTCGATTTTGAGAACCGTTACACCCCAATATATATATATATATATATATATATATATATATATATATATATATATATATATAGGCTTGTGAGACTTTTTTTAAAGAAATGTATTTGTATCATAACATTCTTATCTGATCAAAAGTCAGTAAAAACTATTTTACAAAAAATTAGCTGTTCTATTTATCTTTCTATTCATAAAAAAAGGATCATGGATTCAACAAAAAATATTAAAAGCTCAACTGTTTTCAACATTGATAAAAATTTTGAAGGACAGTTTATTTACTAGAGCTTTCTGTCCTTGTGTTGTCAGGACACAGTGACATAAATTAAGATAAAGATTGATGACAGCAGAACAGAAACAGCACAGAACAGCTCTATCCACCCCACAATGCCATTTTTTAAGGTCACAGTGACCAACTTATGAGATCAGATGTGAGATCAGCAGATTTACTGGATGCCTTTTTTTATTTTTTGTGATGGAGGAAGACAAAGATTCAGAAGAGAATGTGAAGGCAATAAAAAATCAAATAAGAAGAGTATAGTCATTACAGCCAAAAAATAATAGCATGATGGAGCTACAGCCAAAATTAACAGCACAAGGCAGACAGAAAGAGATATTTGCCAGTGCTCCACCCAGTATGTTTTTCTTTGCTCTATTACTCTCACCCAACCTCAGACAAAGAACCTCACCCCACTTGCTAGATGATGCAAGACTTGGGTAGGCTCCAAAAAAACAGCTGCTCCAATTACCTGGAAAAATCCCTTGGGCCATAGATGCGCATGAACCAAAAACACATGCAAACAAAGAGGATAGATAAATGAATGAATGAGATATTTATATAGCGCATATCCTACTACTGTACACCCAAATTGCTTTACAATCAATGACGAGTTTCTCTCCTCAGCCACCACCAGTGTGCAGCATCCACTTGGATGATGCGAGGGCAGACACTGTACAACGGCGCCAGGACGCTCGCCACACACCAGCTATAGGTGTAGAGGGGAGAGAGTGATCGAGCCAATTCAGTTGATGGGGATTATTAAGACGGATAATCGGCAAGGGCCAATAGAGGGAATTTTTACACCCCTACTCTTTACGAGAAGTGGGATTTTTAATGACCACAGAGAGTCAGGACCTCGGTTTAACGTCTCATCCGAAGGACGAGATACCCATCTCACGCACACGTAAACAGTTTTGTTAGAGTTTTTTAAACAATGCAGTGAGAGTAGCAAAGTCTCTGACCGCCAAACTAAGACATCTCTATGATTAAATTCTTGGTGTATTTCTCTGTATTTCTCGGGATATAAATCAAAATAACATCCCTTTAGAGCCCTGACAGGTGTGTCTAGACTGTGGGCACGGAAGAGTGATCAAATATCAAACATCAGAGATGATCTGTCGTGGGTGATGGTAACTTAATGATTAACTCATTGCTAGATAAAACATTACTGATTGGATTGAAGGATGGGGAGACCTGAGAGGATTGCTAAAAGAGCCCTATCAATGTTACAGCAATCATTGAACTGTAAGATCCTCATATAAAAAGCATCCACTAAATGACAAACAAGCTGTCTGTGGGTGAAAATGACAGGTTCAATGTTATGTGCTCTGACTTTCCCATACCAGGTAATGGCCATACACATCTACAGTACAACAGCAATAGTGTCTACAGCAGTGGAATCAATTCAGGTCAATTTACCAACCTTGACTAAAATTAGCACTGCCAGTTATTCCAGCAGGACCAGCACTATGGTCTCAGTGTCTGTGGATGTCAAAGCAGAATGATGCAGCAAAACAGAAAAACCTCAATCTTGACCCATTTAAAGTTGCAATGTAACAAGTAGCAACAGCTCCTTTTTTCTGTATTGTGATGTGTAATGGATTAGCGTAAAAGAAAAATTTGTAGGGCGGGAACTATCCATGGGTTCAATCCATTGGTTGTTGATTGGATGGAGGAAGATGTGAATGCTAGCCTGCAGTCGTTTGTAGGAAAGAGGCGGTGTTTAAGCAGACTAAATGATTGGAGAAGTCACCAGAGAGAAGTCTGGTTTTACTAGAAGATCAAGTGATGACCGTCTAAATAAAATTACGATGTTAAAAAAATAAAACATGCATGTATAATTGTTCACAATAAAATCATTAAGATGCATTTAGGAAATAGGGTGAAATTCCATTTTTTCATGGCGATTTTAATAAAAAAAAAATTAACAACAGTTTAACAGGTTGTGTCCCATATAAGATAAGATCTATTATTGTAAAAGATGTACAAGTAAAAAATTATTTTATATGCACAATACTGATTCTAAAAGAGGTCCTTGTGTAAATTGTGCTCAGCCGACAGTGAGAGTGGGTGAAGAAACGGTGTCTGGAGCATAAATGTCTCTCGGAGACTGATGCCAGATGGAGGTGGGCACTGTGGTGCCAGCTGGTGCTGGCATCAGATCCGAGGACACTTCTTTCTGTCATGCTATCTCACAACCTCAGACACGACACACTTATAATATATATATATATCTTAAAAGATAATACTTTATAAATCGGTTTTGTAATTCAAGTGAAAACATCAAATATAACATATAATCAAATTTGTCTTCATTCAGATGTAGAAAAAATCAATTCTGTATTATTTTGATTTATACTAAAATTATTTACAAATGACCATAGGGGCATTAAAATAACCTAAAACAACTTAAGATTTTAATTCACCGCCTCAACAACTGTTTTTTTTTTTTTTTTTTCATTCTCTGTATGAATCAGGTTGATTTTAAAAGTGTATTCTAGACCTAGAATGTCATATTAGTAAAACTCGATGGGCATTTTTATAAAGAGTGTACATTTTCCAAGTTATGTCAAGCTCTAACATATTTTATTGGGTAGAAATTTTAAGTAAAAAATATTTATCCAGTAAATCATGAACGACAGGAAAAGTCATTGTGGCTTTGAATTTTGCGGATATTGGGGGACCTTGGAGTAAAAAAAAAATGGTAGGCTACCAGTCAAAGAGCAGCTGAGAAAAATATCTTTTGAAGAAAAAAAAGTCTGTATTTTTTAATCCATACAAATGAAAGTCTGGGACATGAGGGTGTGTAAATGATGACAGAAATGAAGAATTGTCCTATAAGCGGGTTTTGAACAAAATGACTGAAACCAGCATACAACACCAGAGACAACACACATTTGTATAATTGTACTTTTGACTCAATCTTTCAGTTACTGATATAGAGCCCGTATGCTCAATTCCAGGCCATATCTGGTGATTTTGAGGACACATGGGTGGAGACTAATCTCAGCGGTGCGCGTTATTAACAAAGAAAGAGCCCTCGGGTCCAGTCCGGAATAGACATCACGTCATTCCTGCTTCAATCTCACTGCGCAATGTGCGCATCACTCCATTAAAACACTTTAGCATCACGCATTCAACGTTCACAAACGCTCGCTATAATAAATCACTACCTGAACAACATATAGCCTACTGAGGTCGGTTAAATAGTCTGACTTCCCTTTCTAGAAGCACTCTCCACAATAAAACCCGACATTAATGATATCTTAACCAGGTCAGGTGTATCCATAATACGTAGTATTCATATCTCAGGCGTGTTGGGATGGCTCAGGCCTGCGCTATAGGCTACTCACCGTACACTGCGCTTATTTCAGTGATTTCAGCCATTTTGAGGGTTGGGTGCGCTGCGATCCGGATAACAGCCGTGGAATAAACAATAAATGTCGACGGTCCTTCGTTTAGCTGATATAATGTGGATGTCTACATCTCTACAGTACGTGGGGTCCTCTTGTCTGGTCCGGTCCAGGCCGTTGTGGGATGCTGCGCCCTGAAGGATGCTGAGCGTCAGGATGCACTGCGTCAGATTGAGAGTCTGACCGTAAGTACCGCCCACCAGCTGCGAGCATCCAAGGATCGCACCGTCCCGTATTTTCCAGCGTTTTCATAACCGTAGAGGTACATTTAAATAAAAACAAATCCTTAAGATCAATAACCACTTTAATAGTTTTTTTTTTACTTTAAGAACAGAAGCTTGGTTTAACGTGGTAGTTAAGGTCATGTACTTTGCAAAAATACGTTAAGATAATGTAATTTTTATGACATGAAATTAGAATACTAAAAACCCATGTTCGAATATCCATACTTCCTTGGAGTATGAGGATGTGCAAAAATGGAGTTGACTTAAAGGGTTAGTTCACCCAAAAATGTAAATTAAGTCATTAATTACTCACCCCCATGCATACCAACCCCGTAAGACCTTCGTTCGTCTTCGGAACACAAATGAAGATATTTTTGATTAAATGTGACCGCTGGATCACTCCTCCATAGGCTCCCTAATTAAGGGATTGAAACCTGACGGCCCAGAAAGTCAATGAAGAAAATGTTTAAATATTCCATGTCACAACAGTGGCTCAACTATAAGTTTATCAAGCGACGAGAATACTTTTTGTGCGGAAATAAAACAAAAATAACAACTTTATTCGACTATTCCTTTTCTTCCTTGTAGGCCTGAAACGAGACTTCAAGAGATTTCCACGACGCATACGCGAGAATTGCGATCTCCTTCAACTACTTCAGTTAAGTTCTCGCGCGTGCGCGTCGTGGAAATCTCTTGAAGTCTCGTTTGTGCCACTGTTACTAGCTCAGGGCTCAGCCAGTGTTGTGACATGGAATATTTAAACATTTTCTTCATTGACTTTCTGGGCCGTCAGGTTTCAATCCCTTAGGGAGCCTATGGAGGAGTGATCCAGCTGTCACATTTAATCAAAAATATCTTCATTTGTGTTCCGAAGACGAACGAAGGTCTTACGGGGTTGGTACAGCATGGGGGTGAGTAATTAAGGACTTAATTTTCATTTTTGGGTGAACTAACCCTTTAAGGCAGTTCCCAGATGACCTGTGGAAGGGTTTCCCAAACAGGTTCACCAATAAGGGAACTTCAAGGGGTTTGTGATTGATGAAACAAAACGTAAAATTAAATAAAATGCTTACTAAAAATTATTACATATTTTTTGTTTATCTGCAGATCATGAGACCATTAACTGTCGTTAGAGAACCATGAACATGCAAATTGTGTTGAAATATTAGCTTAATATCTCAAAAGGTACATCAAGCAAATATTTCAGATAGATTCAGATCAAATGGTTTGGGTTCGACAAAAAAAGTCTGGTAATCAGTGACCTTCTGCATCTGCTGAGAATGTGTACTTTGCAACCCAGACCATGGGTTTCCTATCCCATGAGGCTAGAGGGGTGCTTTAAGTACCAAGAAAGTTGTTCTTTATGGTTGTTGTTAGTGCATTATACCAGGTGTCATATATCTTCTAGCGGACAGATATTACCAGAGTTTACTTTTCTTAAAGGGATAGTTCACCCAAAAATGAAAATTCTTTCATCATTTACTCACCCTCAAGTTGTTCCAAACCTCTATGTGTTTATTTGTTCTGCTGTACACAAAGGAAGATATTTGGAAGAATGTTTTAATCAAACAGATCTCAATCCCCATTGACTACCATAGTATGTATTTTTTCTTACTATGGAAGTCAATGGGGATTGAGATCTGTTTGATTAAAACATGTAGGGACCATTTTATGGAATAAGGCACTTCAGTGTGCACTGTATTCTGAATATAGTCAAGGCTGAAGTAGGGCTGAACCATGGTCCTGGAACACATGTTTGGAGGCCCCCCTCAGTGGCAGACCCCTTATATATTATCCTTGCGTATTGCAAGTGGGATTTGAAAAAAAAGTAATTTAGCTAGCACATATCTTGGAGGTGTTTTGCCATGAATATATTCACAATATAGCACAGCCTCTAGCTAAATGTTTGAATTAAATACAATTCGTAATATATAAAGCTTAAACAAGAGTCATGTAAGTTAACTCAAGTCTAATGCAGGGCTGTGTATGAAGGAATGTAATACTTTAAAAAATAACCACTAGGTGTCCTCACTTCTGTCTCAGTGTCATGGCTTATAATAAAGGCTTGACCATGTGTCCAGACTGTTATGGCACATTGTTATGGCATCACTCATGTATAGCCCAGCAGACGAAAATCCTACTGTTAACAAAACTTTCATCTCGGTATCACTGAATTATAAACTATTATGGTATTCATAACAAGTTGATTGTCTTTAAAACTGCAGATTCTTTGATCTCACCTGATATCACTTGTTTTTGGTCTCATTTCAAGATTTGTCAGATTAAATAAACTGGTTTGTAAACTACAGCAATTTTTCCTTTCTATTAGCAGGTTTTAAATGCATTTGTTCATGGATGTCCTGCCTGCACTCAGCATTGAGGTCAGCTGCCACTTTAAGAACTATGATAAATCAGATTGAGTCAAAGCTTTAACCCTTAGAGACCTAGTGTAGCAGAATTGCTACATTTGTATAAAGCAATTAATTACCTAATTTTCACTAAATGTGCATAAAAACTACACGTGACGTAGCAGTAGAATAGATGACACACACTCATAAATTGATAAAAGAATGCAACATTGGGCATTAGGGGTCTAACATTTTTCTATTGTTCTCACACAATGGAGGCTAATGAATGTTGAAAAATTGAGCCGATTCATAATTAAAATCTATATGACATTTTTAACGAAGTGGTATTAAAATTATCGGTAATATATTTAAAATATTTATTTAAAATGACCAAATATTGGCATTTCTTAATTTTTTAATGACTCTACTTACTGGTTTTATGTATTATTTTTGAAATACATTTGTCTTATGAATTCAAAACTTTTATTTAGTGTTCTGAAAAATAGTAGGGAAATTTTGCAACACTAAATGCCCAGCCCTGCAATTTTTCAAACTCAAGACAAAAAAGGGACCAGGCCTGGCTGAGCTGCATTAAAGAAGACATTGTTGTCGCTATGTCAAAGAGACACTGTTTCAACAACATTTGTTCCAAAACTCATTTGTTTGACCTTCCTAAGGCTGACGAAGTTAGAGTAGTTAAAAATGATTTTAAACACGGTTCCTGAACATTAAAACCCAAACGTTTATCTGTGCGCTGCACATTTGTTTTCTGTAAGCTCTCGCTTTTGTAAGATGGTTCACCTTAGTAAAATTAGCCATGATTTTGTGATCGATTGGTGTTTGTAGTACCTTAGTTTTCCGACAAATATCACTATTAAATGGTGGATAACATCTATAATGTTTACGAAAATTACAAACATACCACTCTGAAATGTCCTGTGAATTCCGTGCTTGCGAAATCTGGGCATGAAATCCATTCTGCACTGTCCCCTTGTTCGTTAACATTGTCAGGGTCTGAATCGGGCTCGAATTAGTTTTAAATTGACGCCATCATTATTCATATTTACACTAGAGAAGAACTCGCAGTTATGGAGGGGCGGGACATTTGCTAATCACAACACACTGGGCCAGCTAACCAATCATAGGACATTTTGTATTTTGTAAGTAGGGGCTTCATCGAAATTGGCGTGTTCTAGCCAGACTGGGGAGAGAGGAGCTGTAATAATGTAAAATATGTGACAAATAATGTGTTTTTTGAACAATCAAGCATGAAAACATATTTTAGTACACCCCAAAAACAAAATCCAGACTTTGTAAAAGGGCATTATAGGACCCCTTTAAAGGGTAAAATATAAATATAAAATCCAAGGGTTAGTTTACCCAAAAATGAAAAAATTGTCATCAGTGACTCAATCTGTTTTTCAAAATATTGTTCATCTTTGGAACACAAATGAATATTTTAATGAAATCGGAGAGATTTCTGTCCCTGCATTGACACTTCAAAAAGTTCATAAAGAGATTGTAACTAATCCATATGACTTAAGCAGTTTAATAAAAAAATTCTGGAGAGAAACAAATCGCTTTATATGACAAACAGATTGAATTTAGGATTTTATTTACATATAAACATTGATCAGCAAACATAAACAGAAGCTCAACTGTACTTGCTTGACGTGAGAGAACAAACCTCATTGGTTCTTGAGGAAGATCAAACATGCCGCGTAACACACAAGTATGAACCTCATTGGTTTTCGCACGTCAAGCAGGCTTGAGCTTCCGTTTACCATATCTGATGTGTGCGTTGATTAATGTTTATGTGAATAAAAGCCTAAATTCAAATTGTTCATTATATAAAGCGATCGAGTGTCTTCAGAAAATTTGGACTAAATTCATATGGATTAGTTACATTCTCTGTATAAACTTTTTGAAGCGTCAAAGTGGTAGTTGTGTAGCTGTTAATGAAGGGACAGAAATCTCTCAGATTTCGATCAAATATATTCATTTGTGTCGAAGATGAACGAAAGTCTTACGGGTTCAGAACGACATAAGGGTGAGAAAATTATGACAGAATTTTCATTTTTAGGTGAACTATCCCTTTAAGTATATTAACCGTGTCATCATATGTTCAGCTATATGGATCTTTCTCTCCCTCTTTACCTCATCTACAGTACTTTCACTTCTTTTAGTGTGAACTCATCAGTGGGGCATTTGGTCTATGTTACCATGACAACCGAGTCAACAGAACCCAAGAGTGGACTATACACTGGTCAGTTCAGAGGCACTATGCTGGCCAAGGCTGTGGAAAAACAGTGTGTGTGTGTGTGTGAAGGCATGACGGCTTATGCGTGTATGTGGTACTATGAGTCACTGTTTGCTTGTGCAGGTGTGTGTGTCTCTCTGTCAGTCATCTTTCCTGTTTTTGTGACAGGACTTGAATATTTTGCAGTCTGTGGGTCAGTTGGCAGGTCCGGGGTCAGCGAGGGGCATGGTGTGCAGGACCTCGTCCAGCAGCTGCAGGGCACGGTGTAGATGAACTTCCACCCAGCATGGTGTCTGTTTGATGGTCTGTCGAGGATAGTCAGGTCCCCAACCCTTTACAAAACTCAGACGCAGGATACACAAACGACGCAGGTCATCAACACCTATTCCAGCTGCCGCTGACAGACCTACGAAAATGTATAAGGGAGAGTGTCTATTACAGAAAGTAAGCACATTTTTTGAAAGGCATAATTTCAAAATTAGGGCAGGACATGTGTCGTGGTTTGATTCTGATTTACTAGCTCAGGGTTCGATTCTGATTCATTTGGGAATATTACAGTTATAGTGTCCATTTTGCTGACATCTACAGGAAATTCTCTCAGCTATAAAGCTTGGTAGATTACAAAAATAATAATTATAAGAATTAACAACCGGGTCCAAACTAAGCATTTCTATTGCTCTTTATTTAATAGAGGATAATAGGATAAGAGTATTTTTTTAATATTTATTAATAGGACTATCTCAAAAGAGTCATTTGATCTTGAACTGGACTACGCTCATGAATCAGACTACATTGTTTGCACTGTTTGTTTTTGATTTACTAAAAAGAATGGGTTCATTAGTTATTTACTTGTGAATCAGACTGGTCACTTGGTCACGCTGTATGTTTTCGATTCACTAAAAACAAACAGTTCATAGGAGTCATTTGTTTGCGAATTGGGCTAAACTTGTCATGCTGTAAGATATTGCATGCAGCTTGTGATGGCAACTCAATAGAAAGCTGTATTTTCATGGCATCATTTTTTTGCTGTACACATGCTTTTCGTCACATGACGTTCAATTCAGTCCGCAAACTTAAAATATTACTTATTTTGCTATGGGGCAGTAGATTCAACACACTACTGATGAAAAGCGGTTCAGGCATTTGGGGTTTTAAGAATCATTACCGAGATTATTCAAATCTGGAAAATCGATATTTGTGGGACAAGTGACTCACTGATGGCAGGAGCAATTCCTCCAACACTGCCAGGCCCAGGGATGTTTCCAGCTACCGCTGCAGCCTGCGCAGCTGCAGCTGCCTGTGCAGTCGCCGCTTGCTGCTGCATCTGCCTGTGACACTGACGAAGATCAAACACCTGGAGGAATAAAATGGAATTAGTTCACCAGCACTTGGGACAATTGATCCAAATATTTCAGTCCTTGTTCACACATTTATGCTTAATTTGACTGATTTATGCTTGTTTCATAAAAAAAAAAAAAAAAAGATTTACAATGCCAAAAACATCTATAGTATTCTGACATAAGGCTGTACCCTTTCTGGTTTTGATGTCTGATTGGATTTAATTGCAAAGAATAAAGGATTGCAAAGGTGTGATGTCATTAAAGGTGAACCTTAATGAGGGCTCCTGGGTAGATCTTGTGAACAGCATCCCCTGGTGCTCTCCCTGCCTCCCTGTCCAGGTAGTAACTTTGCACGAAGACAGCATGGTCACTAAGGCAACGCATCCACACATCCCCCTCCCCACGGCACTCCAGCTGAATACCTTTACCAATGTGAAGCCTGTTGGGTGGATGTCAGTTGTTCATAAGTTTGCATCTTTGTCGATTGCATTTATGAATGAATGTGTATATCTACTATGAATGATCGCTGACCGTGCCCTCTCACTGGTATCAGTTCGGTGAACATTGCTAAGCTGACCCAGACAAAAGCGGTCCCCACCCGAAGGGTCCACATATCCATCCACCGTCACCACAGGACAGTTTGCTAGAACCTTAAACATCTCCCCGACCTGCACATCCATCTCGAAATAAGAGATTGAGCACCAGAACTCTGGGCCTGTAGTGTACACACAATGACAAACAGTCTTATTACAATGTTCATGTAGATTTAAGTGTGTGTATGTGTGGGGGGGGGGGGGGGGGGGGGGGGGGGTGGGATTAACATGTTGTACCTGGATGATTAGAGACCGGTTGAGGGTATGAGGCTGGTGTGTGATGTTGAGACCCTGATAACAGTATAAAATTTTTTAAACACAATTAAGAATACAATGATACAATGATGATAAGATGATAGAGAGAAGTATATACTGTATATAATAGAAGTATATAATTAAATAGCAAGCTATCATTATATATAAACATTATGATGACAATAAAAACATATATAATGTTACAAACAATTCCATTTCAAATAAATGCTGTCCTTTTGAGTTTTCTATTCATCAAAAAATCCTGCAAAACATGTATCACTGTTTCCACAAAAATATTAAACAGCTCAACCATTTTCAACAGTAATAATTCTTGAGCACCAAATCAGCATATTAGAATGATTTCTGAAGGATCATGTGACACCAGAGGGTACTCCACATCAGACTGAACACTTCACAAAACTACAATTCCCATAATGCTTCATACCTGGGACTGATTGTACACTCACCTGCATCTCATTCAGACACTCCATATAAACCACACTCAAACAGAGGACCACTGCAAAGTATTCTGTAATGAGTCTGGAGATCGAGTAGAATCCATCTGCAGCTTTATTAAAGAAACGTCAAACAGGCAGGGGTCAGGAAACAGCAAAACAGGGAATGCAGAGAGCAAGCACAGAGAGTAGTCAGGTAACAGGCAGAAGATCAGGGCATGCAGCAAGAAACAATAATCCAGGGCAATCCAAGTCAAGACAAGCAGCAAACAGGCAGTAGTGAAATAACAATCCAAGGTCAGCAAACAGCTCAACAAGATAGGGAAAACCACTCAGTGATTACAGGCCGTGGCAATGCAATACTTCGCAGTGGTCCTCTGTTTGAGTGTGGTTTATATGGAGTGTCTGAATGAGATGCAGGTGAGTGTGCAATCAGTCCCAGGTATGAAGCATTATGGGAATTGTAGTTTTGTGAAGTGATCAGTCTGATGTGGAGTACCCTCTGGTGACTCACAGGGGCACTCCAGCTGGTGATCGTTACAGGAGTAATGACGCTGAAAATTCAGCTTGGCCATCTCAGGAATAAATTACATTTTATAAACAGTTATTATAGATTGTAATAATATTTCACAATATTACAGTTTTTATTGTATGTTAATCAAATAAATGCAGCCTTGGTAAACGTAAGATACTTCTTTCAAAAACATCTTACCGGCTCCAGACTTTTGAACAACAGTGTATGTATATATATATATATATATATATATATTACATTTTATTTATATTGCGCTTTTCTTGTACCCAAAGCGCTACAATCACAGTACAAAAGTAAATACATTAACACCAATTAAGACACAAACACATTCTTAAAAAAGATGGGTTTTTAACAGTTTCTTAAAACTCGTTAATGTTACAGCATTCCTAACAGTTAAAGGAAGTGCATTCCACAACCTGGGGGCTGCCACAGAGAAGGCTCTTTCACCCATTGTTTTCACAGGGTTCCTGAACACTTTTTAAAGTCAAATTTAAGGCTTTTTAAGACCTTTTTAAGACCTTAAGAAATCAAAAATAATACCGTACATTGGGGGTGCGCAATATTGACAAAAATACATCTCGATATTTTAAACGTTTTGTTGATAATAATTAGATGATATTTTACTGATTGTGTTTTTGTGCTGGTGAATTGGCTGGTTTAGGCCTGTTGTTGACAGCAGACTCACGAAGATATTCATATTTTTCATATTCTATGCAGTGGTCAGTTCACAGTAGTGACAGAAATGATTAATTAATGTGCAATATTTGCCACCTTAAATTGATTTCCAGGGGCATTTTCATCTATATGTGGACATTTTTTCTAAACTTATTTAGAGTTATGCATCACCTTTTATGTAAAATAGCCAACTAACATTCAAATTAAATTGTACAGTAATTATACAATAATACTTAATTACACAATAATTATACAGTACCACCGTTACCAGTCAAATTAAATCATTCAATCAAAATCCATCTTTGCAGTGCAGAGGTGACATTAATATTTACACTCCATTTACAATTGCATAAATAAAGCTATGAGTTTTTTTAAATCAATATTCAATATTTAAATATGAAATTATTTCTAATTTTAACGTTTTAATTAAAGGGTACTTTAAATATGAAACTAAAACCGCCAGTAGGCGGCGGCAAGTCACTGTCCTAATACCGTAAGCGAGTTGAGCATGCTGTCTATATGGAGTTGAGGGATTCATTCATTCAACCGATTTGTTCAAACGGCTGATTCATTCGGGAAAGAAACAAGTGATTGTTCATTGAATCGTTAAAATGACTCGTTCAAAACGTGGATTTCAGTCAAGAAATTATCGCTGTCTGTCGCTTTGAGATTCTGCTATACGGTTTCATTTTGAAATTCTAGTCGGCGAAATAAAGGGAAAACAAACAATATTGACAATATGGTGTCTAAAAAGTAACTCATGTTAATTTATTTTTAATTTAACTATTGTATAACATAAATATATCACACTTGTGCACGGGAAAAGGGCACTCTTACTGTCAAGTCAAATATATTTATATAGCGCTTTGTAAATATATTTGACTTGACAGTAAGAGTGCCGTTTTCCCGTGCACAAGTGTGATATATTTGTTATACAATAGTTAAATTAGCTAATTTTTTACAATACAGATTCAGTAATACTATGTGATATTCTAATATAAGAACAGAATATGATATAAATATAAGACAAAAACTAATTTGGGGACATAGGCCTACAACTGCACTGACACATCACGCAGTGAAAGCACGAGAGACAAATGCGATGTCAGCTCACAGTGCCTCGAGTCATACATCGTTAAAACAATTATTACAATATCATTATAGACAATACACATCGCACAACCGTAAGGACATAAAGAATGAACTTACGACTGAACTGACATTGCCAACTTTCTTCTTCTCTCCTCTCTCGCGTGCTGGAGACAGACGTTATTCTGCCGCGAATGTGATGCGAATTGTCACGTGAACAAGCAAATCCACAAAGATAGAATAATAAAAAATAATACTACGCTAATTAGATAGTTTTAATTTGTAAAACATTTAGATATGTCGAAGTGTCATCTAAAATTTAAGACCTTTCATAAGTAAAAATAAGACTTTTTAAGACTTTTTATGGCCTTATATTTTAAAAATCTAATTTAAGACTTTTTAAGGATCCGCGGGAACCCTGTTTTCAGTCTGGAAGAAGGCTGTTTAAGTAAAAAAGAGTGGGTGGAGCGGAGAGATCGAGGGGGCATATATGGCGTATTTAAATCACATATATATGATGGTGCAGTTCCATGTACAGCTTTATATGTTAAAATAAGAATTTTAAAATCAATACGGGCATGTACCAGAAGCCAATGCAGGTTCCTAAGCACACCAGAGATATGCTGACGAAAAGGAAATTATATATATATATATATATATATATATATATTTATTGTATATGAGATTGTTAAATTATTTTAGAGTTATCATTATTTATATTTTACAGAAACTGTTGACATGATGATCAGTATTTACATACAGAAGTGGCTTGTATGAGGGGGAGGGGCTTGCTGATGACTCCGCCCATTCTGCTGTGGTCCAGTAGGAGTATAAGAGGCTGTGCTGGTCCCTGTCCAGGTTGTTGCTGAGACATAATAAACAGATTTAACACGACTTGATACTGATTTCATATATGAGTATTTCACTGATAATATCACACAAATTAACTGCCTTACAAACATATACAACTTCTAAAGTCTCAATGATAAAATTCAACACAGTCAATGGCGAACACAAGACTGTACATGATTTCTGCATGGACTTACTGTGGTAAGAGCCCTGTGTCTGTGTGTGTTTGGAGGTGCTGTATTCACTCTGACTGATAGAGGGCTGCTGGGACGAGGGCTGGCTGTGTGTGGGTATATGACTGTGTGTTGGGGTGGAAGGTGGAGAGCTGGAGGTTAATGCCCGTCCCGCTGGGGAGGTGATCTGCAACAGTCCCTCAGGTCGTTCTACCTGCATGGACAACCTGGAAGCACTCGCTTTAAAAAGAGTTAGACAGAGAGAATGAGATAAATTGTGTTAATACAACAAAGAGGCCATGATTCCACTGGTAGTCACAGCTTGTAAGGTGCAACCACCAATCTGACAGCGAAAGCATGAACTGTCACACAAAACAAGAAAATTCATTTTACTATCGATTTTCAACTGTTCCAAAACCACATTTTATGTATTTTTAAATTATATACACTAGCAGTCAAAAGTTTGGAATATTTTTTTTTTAAATGTTTTGGAAAGAAGTCTTTTATGCCAGTGTATAAAATAGTATTCATATTATACGGTAACACTTTACAATAAGGTTTCATTAGTTGACATAAACTACGAATGTCTACAGCATTTATTAATCTCAGTTAATGTTCAAAATTTACTAGTAAATATTTAAAAACAAAACTTATTTGTTAACATTAATGTAACATATGTAATGTAATGTAATGTAATAAAATGTTTTGCTCATTGTTGGTTCATGTTAATTTATACATTAATTAATGTTAATAAATAAGACCTTATTGTAAAGTGTTACCTAATATATTTATAGTCAAGTTAAAAATAGTCTTGTTTGGTCTTATGGAAATACCTCCTAAAAACCAATCAGCGTCAGGTGAACCTAAAATCACCCTCACATCCCTATTATAATCAATCTATCAATAAATATAATGAATAAAATAAATTTAAATTAAGCTAAATAACTTCATAAATACATTTTTAAAAAGTTAAATAAACTTGGCTATACTTACAGGGTGGAGAGAGAGGCAGGCAGGGGTAGAGAGTGACAGAGGAAGTGGTTCGCTGGGGCGGCTCTGGGGACATCAGTCTCAGTTGCTGTGGGCTGTAGTGATCTGGAGGATGATGGTCTTGATGTAAGGTTATACTTGACGGACCCTCCATCTGGATGCAGTCATGTATGTGCTCTTCTTTTATCAGCCTGCCTGAGGGATGAGAACGAGTGTCAAAACATCTTTGAGCTCCTTTCTATACTCCTGTTCATTTGTCTCAGGCGAGTCCTTGCATGTCTTGATCTGACACATTTTATGGCAGTCTCTGTCTGATTAAAGGCTGGCTGCCAGCAGCATAGCGATCAGGGCCGTCAGCGATTAGCCCAAATGATTGTTTGAGACATTCTTTCACATGTGGAAAAGAAATACAAGCGCTAATAGCCACCACTATTCAGTCAGAGCTCCGCTCACCTGTGTTTGGCAAACTGAATCCCACTGCAATACGAGAAGAAAGAAAAAGTGACATAGAACACTGCGTTATATAATAAAATCACTAAAATTATCAACACTGGATCACGTTCAAGTATACTGCATGTTCCTTAACAAAATATTTCCCTGCTAAAAACTTTTTGTTCGTTTCATTGCAGTTTGTGTTTTTAGAAACATACGCACCGATCCCAGGGGACACCACTCGCTCATAGTGGTAAGGGTTCACACACACGTTATCGTACTTCAGATCGAATGCATACTGACAGAACTTGACATGCTTGAGTTCATTCTTGTGAAGGTCTGGCCATCGCCACAGACGAGCGTATATGACATGAGGGAAACCCTTCCGCCCAGCCACCTGAGGAGCAATGACAACACTTGATGTCAACAGTACAGTATTATAACAGGGTTTAATTCACACTCTCACAGCTATGACTCTTTTTTAACTTTTAGTGTGATATTAATAATACATTTTGAAGAATTATGTATTTTACTCAAATAATTTTTACAGAGATTTATTGCCTAATATGAAAGGTTAAAAGTTACATAGAATTGAGTTACGAACATTTAGCAAAAAGAAGGATTCTGTTCTACCTTTTTGTTGATCATTTTGTTTTTCTTATATCTATTTAGTATTGTTTATTATGCGCTGACTGAAAAATTCCCTGGACTGCATGTAATCTCAGTATCATATTCATTCTCCACCCTTTCCCGAGTCTTAACACCGTTCAAAAGAACTATTCAGTTCTCAGAGAAAAATGAATTTGATGATTTTGGCTCACGAGAAAGACATAACTAATGGCTTAGACATAGAGTTTGTTACACTTTTTGCCAAATGAAATAGAAGACTGTAGCTGTAATGTGATGTAAAACACAACTGGAAAATTTGACAATCATGGTCTCTCATCTTTGTTTAACAGACCTTAATTATGAGACTTTACGTGAATATTAGGGCTCAAAAATAATGAATTGCTTTTAATCTCATGATTTATTCTCAGAATGGCAGGTTTTTAATTTAGTCAAATTTGCTTCATATTCACTACCGTTCAAAAGTTTGGGGATGGTAAGATATATTTTTTTATGTTTTTTAAAGAAGTATCTTAAGTTTGCCAAGGCTGCATTTATTTGATCAAAAATACAGTAAAATTGAGAATAAGTGATATTGAGAAATTTTATTACAATTAAATAATAAATGTTTTTTTATTTTGATATATTTCACCATGTAATATATTTCTGGTATAGAAAAGCTGAATTTTCAGCATCATTACTCCAGTCTTCAGTGTCACATGATCCTTCAGAAATCAATCATATGCTGATTTGATGCTCAAGAAACATTTCTTCATATCAATGTTGAAAACAGTTGTGTTTCCTAATATTTTTGCGAAAACTGGTTAAAAGCACGATTTTTTTTAATCAATAGAAAGTTCTGAAACTTTTGATCAATTTAATGCATAATCACTGAATTAAAAGTTTTTTTTTACTGTATTAAAATCTTAATGACCCCTAACTTTCAAATTGCAGTGTACATTTGTATACATTTTTTTCTTTCAAAATGTTGTGTATTTTGGTTTTAAAGAAAACTAAATGTTTTAGTGCTTTATTCATTTTAAATTATAATAATATACTATACATATATTTATATAATATTACACCAAAGTTTGGGGATGGTAAGATATATTTTTTATGTTTTTGAAAGAAGTATCTTAAAGGTGCAGTGTGTAGATTTTAGCGGCATCTAGCGGTTCGGTTGCGAGTTGCACTAATGGCTCAGCCCACTGCTCACCCCTCCCTTTCGAAGAAGCTACGGTGGCTAAAACGGGACAAACATATCGTCGTCTGAGACAGCAGAGAATAGCCAGAATAAGCCAAGTTTCTGTACCACAGTCCATTATAAACCACATCATGGATAAAGTTTACAAAGCCATAGGTCAGGTGAGGATCAAGGGTCTTAATATATAATATAATAATAGTAATCAGCTGATTGTCTCACGAACGTAACCAGCACATTTCTCCCCACATAGCAAACCCATAATGCAGCGAGGGAGAAGAACCACAAGAAACTTTTCTAACAGGGTAGTAAAAGTTTAGCTGGCTAATATGAGCTGTTATGCTGTAGGGCTGTGGCTGAGCTGGTTAAAGCGTAAAGCATTGTTTATACTCGACGCGTCCGCATGAGCGCAAAGGTGTGTGCAGCAAAAATGACGTGATTGTAACAGCGCGCGCGCGCCTCCGCATCCCCCAGACACCATTTACTACACACAAATTAACAAATAATAATAAATAAATAAAATTTTCTCTGGTTTTGAAAACTTTCCGCGATCGACGGGTTGGTGACTCCTGTAACGTTACTGTTTTACGGTCAATAGTACTAATCAGCTGATTGTCAAAGCCATAACACAGCGAGGGAGAAGAACTAAGTTACATGAAACAATCCAACTACATATTTTACACCACTGACAAGGGAAAAGTCACTACTCAGTGTTTATGGCTAGCTTCTAGCTTTCTGCGGCTTCTCTTTCAAGGTAGTGACGGTTTGTTCGCTGTCGGCTACGGTAGAAACATGACGTCACAATATGTCGACCTTCATAGAAGGGGGTGCCCGCGGTTATGTAGATATAAATGTGGTAATATTTTACCCCCGGGGAGTACTGGTTCTGGTCCAACCCTACATGTTTTCTTGTTCGAGATGCTGTCTCACTTTGATATAGGGAAGAAAAACTATCGCAACTTACGTTTCATGAAAATTGTAAAGATTTTAAGAAATGTTGTTACTGTTTCACAGCGCATCCAATCATTACACTAAATATAAATTGGACATGAGTAACGGTCAAACTCTTATGGATGGATAGACAGGTCTGAAGTCAGGGATGCTCTACAATGCAGAACTGACCTACAATCAGAATATAATCTAGTCACTGACAGCTCATGGTTCAATGAATCAAGGTCATTCAAAAGTTTCAGGAGCATGACATCACACAGAAAGATGTTACAAATGCACAGAAGTCAGAGAAAGAGAAGGAACAGAAGATAAAAAGTACAGAGAAACATTTGACTCTGCTGTCAGACCATCTTCTCTAAATCATGTGTGAGTGGCAACATAGTGTGACCTCATTTGCTATTGGAATGACTTACCATTCTCCACCCAGGAGACTGACCTTCCTGAGCGAGTCAAAGCAGAGACAGTCGGCGCACAGACAGAGAGTGCTGGCTCACTGCCAAACCCATTACGTTTTACAAACTCACACTTAGACAGAGCACCATATTAAACTCTCAGAACCCTCTCATTTTCATAAACATAACATTTCTCCACTAACAAACCTTAATAGCTGTGCGTGACATGAAACAGAGTTCAACACACATGCATGCATACGGATATTACGGATGCACGCATACATTCAGAACTTGTTGCATAAATGTCCTACTTGAATGCATTGCACTCATGCTTCAAATACTGACACAGTCGTCTCTCTTCCACATACACAGACTACGAGACAGACAGGCTTAAGCTTGGCCATGCCCCTTTCCTGTGTTTCAGACAAAACAACCCTTCCTCGCCCTCCACCCGCCTCTCTCCCCGTCTACAGCTGGGGGAAGGGAAAACTTTCTGTCTCATTCTCCACGGGCCTCTCCTCTCTCTCTAAAATCATGAGCTGACTATTTTGGGAGAAAAGATTTCTTCCATGTTGAAATCACTCATACCTCGATTCTCCTCCTCTGATGGTTATAAATGCCGCAGAGGTGAAAGTCTGCCAAACTTTTGGTCTTAAACATGAAAAGTGATCACGTTACAAAATGTCATACTGTCTTAACAGCCATCATGATATGATGTGACAGTTTATTTGTCAGTTAAAGTGTTTATGCATGCTTTTTGGATTAGCTGGCTCTTTAAGTGAATCTTTTTAAGTTAACTTAACTATGTTCGTGAAAATTCACTATAACGTAGATGACACAAGTGCAGTCACTTCTGTTGTGAAAGTTGCATGGAACCTCTAGGAAAAATGTGGTGTGTGTCTTTTCCTGTATTTTGACATGTAATTAACGCTGACATGCGGGAGCTTTTTATATTGTTTATGTTCAGATCTCATTTGAAGTGGAGAACTGGCCACATACCCTGTTTACACTGTGTCAGTCACATGAGCAAAAATAATTAACACTGAAAAATGATTGGACTTTTCCATAATAACAGCCTATTTATGTGTAAGATGACACCAACAGCCTGGTATACAATATATTACCCTGCTGAAAAGACCAACATTGCTTAGTATGCTAGTATTGGTGTTATTTTAGTATAAATACACATACATACATGTATATATTGTATGATTATGTATATGTTATATGTATATGATTATGTATATGTATTATGTATATATTGTATGATATATATAAAGATTATGTGCATTTCAGTTAACTTTAGTCAAATGCATTTACATTGTGACTGTGCCTCAGATGCAATCAACTGTGTCTGTAAAGGTGTGAACCAAATGGCCCATTCAGACCTATGGCACGTAGAAACTGATGGGTGTGAATGACAAAGAAACAACATTGCTCAGAGTAGATTGCAGTGTAGATCAATCTCCTGTGAACATTCTATTGTATGTAGCCCTTTTGTCTTCATACACAAACTTTGGGTTAAGATTATTAAAGGACGACACGCTAACATCGCTGCTGAAGAACTGCCACACTATAAATCGTCAATAAATTCTTCTCCCCACACAAACTCTGGTCAAACGTACTTATTTTATGTATTAGAAAAATCTAATACATTGGCGAGCCACCCAAACGACTGCTCGGCCAAATACAGCAAAATCTAACAATATATATATATATATATATATATATATATATATATATATATAGAGAGAGAGAGAGAGAGAGAGAGAGAGAGAGAGAGAGAGAGAGAGAGAGGGGGGGGGTCTTTGTTAATAATTAATACTTTGCATTGACTTTTATTGTTAGATTTTAAGGTTTCATTTTAATTTTAGTTGAAGTAATTCTGTTATGCGCTTTTGTCATTTTTATTAGTTTTTAATATATCTACATAGATTCAATAATTTTTTTTCAGTTTTAGTAATTTTAGCACTTTAACTTCAGTTCAATTTCAGTTAGTTGTTAATGCAACATTTAGTTTCGTATACATTTATTTTTTAAGTTGTTCATTTAATATTTACATTTTATTTTTATTCCAATTACCAAAAACTGGCTAGTATATGTTGTGTTCTGGATGCTGGTGCCTATTTTGGTATGCTTGTTTCCCCACCAGAATTCTTAAATAGAACTTGCTTCTTTGGTCAACCAGCTTCATCAGAAGTCACTGACCAGTTGTAGTTTCACCAGATCATACATTTGTCTGATTTTCACATGTGTGATTAATTTTTGTTAAAAAAAACAATGATGTTGGATGTTAATGCTCTGACCTGCAAACGTCCGTCCAGCGTTCTTTGTATGGTGACACACTTGCTTGGATGGACTCCATTTGTGGTTATAGCAGTGATGAGGGAGTCAAGCTCATCTCTTTTCTCTTTGAGTTTCTTTACCAGGCTTTCAATGGCACGTTTGGCGAAGCTCTCATTCTCTCCTCCCTGGCGGTGGCACATCAGGCTGTGAACAATGCTTAAACACGCATCACTGCTGCTGGGGGCATTCACAGACATTCTGCTCCCACTATTTTAGAAGAGAAAAAGAAATGGTATATGCATGTGGCCTGGGCACTTCACCAACACTTAAAAATGTATGAATGACATTGCATTGGATATTAAAACATAAAATCACATAGTACCTATTTTAAAGAAAGAAAGAAATACAGCACACGCACGCTTTTCACTCAAACATTTCACAAAAAGAGGTTTGTCAATCTTGACTTGAACATAGTTCTGAGAAGGTTTATCTAATGCAATGGTTCCCCTCTGGTGAGTTGCAACCCTGGTCTGTGGACAGCAGGGAAAAAACAATGCAAATACAAATAATACAATTATTTAAATGTTATGCTCATTGTATCTATTTAGTATAATTGTATATAGGTTGATAGTCAGAATACATATAGGTTTATGAACTTTCAAAATTAAACCTTTTATTTTTTACTTCCATGGCTATGTGTCCAGTCAAGCTATACTGTATTTTGTCATAGTGTACTATATGTTTTATAAAATGCTAAATATTGTTGGGCTTATGCAGTTCACTGTTATATTAATATTTGGTATTAAAGACATTTTTGTTACTTTTGTAACTATTTTCAAACTATGTTGGGTCACCAGCCCACTTGATGTCCAATACGATTCTGAAGCAAAGCCAGTGAGTGTAGAACCACTGATCTAAGGCAATACAATTCAAACATTTCAAGTGTGGTTAAAATGAAATACTTTTGGGACCACTGTATAGTTTTCACAGCAATAATGGAAAATCATACAAATACAAGAATGTAACCACAGGTCTCAGAACTGGGCATTTAGACTGACAGTGCTACACAGGTGATGTGGAGACTCTGGGATTTAATTTCAAGTAGCACAACAAAAAAAAACTTTTAGTATGAAGATATATAGAAAATTCCAGTTCAATGTAACTATATTTATTAACTAAACAAATAAATGTATATCACATTCCATGATATATGTGTCTATCATTCTGAACTTCAGTAAGGGAAACGCCGAAGAGTTACTTCCTGACTCAGACACTAGTTTGTTCGGTTTCACTCTTTCTGACACAGTATAGTTACTCCCACCACAACTATTAATGACTAAATGCATAAAACATAAACGGCAAGTTGATATAAAGACTACTTACATGTTATGTGTCACATGTGCTTATTCTTCTGAGTATGTCTGCGCCCGTCTGAATCCGACTCGCTAGAGGGCATATCCAGTGAGTGAGAGAGAGAGAGAGAGAGAGAGAGAGAGAGAGAGAGAGAGAGAGTAGAGTTACAAACGTACGTAGAGTTATTTGTCAAACAAATAAAGCACAATGTAAACTAAAATCTGAATATGAAACAGACACCAAGGCCACAAGACAAAATTTGTGTGTGTGAGGGGGGCATTAACGAGAAATTATTTGTTTTCGCGGATCGAATTCATTCTAAAGTTCCTATAGAACGCAAGTGTAGGTGTAATAAGTAAGATAAATAGATTAATCATGTTAACAAACAAAAACTTTAAATCTGCTTAAGATGGTTTGCTGGTCTTGATGATCACATTAGACTGGTCAGGCTGGAGCTCAGCTGGTTTACCTGGGCTGCGTTATTCAAAAGCATCGTGAGCTAAGTAACTAAGTTGATCGTAGAGACTCCTAGTCGGTCAGCTGACTAGCAGGCCATTAGTTTGAAGAAAGCATGGAATACAACTACATATTTTCAAAAATGGACTCCTAAACCTTTATAAAATGTAGTCAAGTTGCCCTGCTATTAATTTATTAGCATTAATTAAAAAAAAGTCAATTATTAATGTTAAATATTGATATAGGCCATGTTTCGTTTTTCATTCTGCTTTATGCTTGGAAACCACGAGATGGATTCAGTTTATTTTATTAAATCGAAAGCCATTGTTTTTTTTTAAACTAACAAAACCAAGGAAAAAAAAATGTCAGGTTTTATTTTATATAATATCGTTTTGGAATATCAAAATTATTTATTGTAAAATACAAATAGATGTGAATTAAATATGATAAATAAATGAATGTTCATACTTCTAATATTACGCTAATGGTGGATAGAAAAATAGCTTTATACAAGGTATAAAAAATATTATCCAGATCATATTTTAATAACTAGAAAAAAAGTTAAATGGATAAAAGAAAAGAAGATATTTTGAAGAATGTTGGTAGTTGATGATCCCCATTGACTCCCATAGTAGGAAAACAAAATAATATGGGGACCAGAATTTTTTTTTTCCAACAGGACAAAGAAACTCATACAGTTTTAAAACAACATGAGCGTGAGAAAACTATATATAATATGTATATTCTCTGGCACATAGATTGTGGTGTCCATGTGCTGATATGTCCTGTAGAGGGCGGTAGAATATTCAGAATCAGCCGGACCGTCACAGCGTGTGAATCACTGTACCACGTGAATCACGTATTTCGATGCTAACTTCAATGGTGGGAAATCAATAAACCTCGATTTTTTATGATTAATATTTATATATAACTTAAATATTAAAACGCGACATTTCTGTTCAGCACATTAAATGTTTGCTAAGTTTAGTGTCATGGAAATCAGTTGGGCAAAACAAGCACAGACAATTTGGGGAAGTACACTTACGATTAGGCCTATGTGGGTTAAAGTTAGATGTCAACACTATTTTGACTTCTCATTCTACTGTTTTAGCGTATGTTTTGACTGAAAGTCTGACGTTTACACTGCAAGCTGGATGTGAAAATGAATCCTAGGGATCCCCAAAAGATCATTCTGGATAGCACATGCACCGTCTCTCTGCATGACCGGTGAGATTTAGTTTAGCAAAAATCCTTTTGTTGTCCCGAAATGCTGTCAAGAAATACAATTGTTTATAGTGTAGCTTGAGTGTCACCATAATATTATGGTGTGCTTTAATTCTCGTTCTTGTTTTGTTCCTCCCTGTAGTTTCACTAGTTTGCTGAAGCTTCAGCCAGCAGATGTGATGGACATCACCTCCGCAGTGAAACAGCAGACTGCAGCCTCGCTGAAGAACCAGCAGCTGGCTCTGGAGATGGCCAACAGACCTTCTGTGCTGGCCGCCCTGCATAATGTATCTGTCAGACACTTTCTGTTTGATAAAATACAAAAAATATCGGAGCTGGTGATCTCTGATGGTAGACTAAATAGTTTCTGTTACTCTTCCTCTCTGCAGAATATAAATAATCAACTCTGCAAAGTGAGCGCGAAGGCAAGGCTCGGCCATCCCTTGGGGAGAGGGTGCATGGTGGGATTGCGGGGGCAAATGAGAGGAGGAGGAGGAGGAGGAGGAGGAGGAGGAGGAGGCGGCGGCAGAAGAGGACTGGTCAAAGGGTTTTACACAAGGAGAAGTGAGCGACAGTGTAAGTGAGAGAGACACCAGCAAGACGATATATCTCATTTTCATGTACATGCATGTGTGTGCAGGCATGAGTAGACAGCCAGGTGTAGTCAACACTCTAGGTGTTCAGAGGGGTTGTGGCCAGCAGCAGCAGCAGCGTGGAGGCATAATTAATTTGACTGGAGTAATGAGAACCAGAGGAGGAGGAGCCATTAGAAGGACAGGTGAGAACAAAGGTAGGTTGCGTCCGAAAGCTTCCCTCTCGGACAGGCAGCATTTGCACACGAAGGTACCTCACGAAAAACGGACAGGCTTCTGAGGCATTGTAAAGGTTTAATTATATACAACAAAATAGAGAGAGATGATAATGAAGCAAATATTTAATTACTACAATAGTCATTTCGAGCTAGAAATTACATCAAAAGTGGAAAAAGTTAGTGTAAAATATACATTTACACATAAACTGACCCTCAACCGCAACTTGCCAGATGCCATATTTATTTTTTGCTCAAGTGTTACGGAATCAAACGCACAGGATGCTGGGATATCATAGGCAGCAAAAGAAACACCTATTCTGCCTTCAATAATCAAGGTATCTCAATAGACAGGATGTAACATGAGTATTGAAATTGGACTTACTTTGTTGTCTTATTACCTGCTGTATTTTCAGCTTTTGGATGCAGCCAGTGATGTCTATCCACCTTATTTTGCTACACGAAAGTAAGCTATTTTCTGTGGACGTGTAAGACTTCTGATTCATTAGCTGCTATAGGTAAATAACTAGAAGAATAACAAAGTGCAAAAAATTTTAAAACTGTTTGCGCTACAAACGAGTGTGATTATAATGACGAAAATACATTCAAATTATATAACAAATACAAGTTTCAAATTCAAGTTACAAATGGCCATGCCTGCTTTTACATTGAAAATAAGGTGGATAATAATACCTGTATATATTAGCATTCCTATTCATCTCAATGCTTGCCTCTAAAAGTACTGAATTGCAACCTGCATGCTATCACCTTTTTGTCTTTTTTGTGTCTGTTATGTCATTAATTACTTTCATGCCGCAGGAAAATAACATCCTGAAAATGCCATTACTCCATTTTGCACTGGAATTGTTAATATCAGACTGAAATTATTATTAGGGAATTTCTTAAAGAATGAACTTCAGCAACTCTTTCCTAATGTTTGGATTCTTCAGAAGGAAATGCAGAGCAGCAGGTGCCACATCCAGGAACACCACAAGGTTTGGCAAACTTACTAGTTCTTCGGTTGCTTAGATAATATCTATCCAGCATAACCTCTCTGTACTGGTTAGGCCAAGTTTCTGATCAGCTAATCAAGCGTTGTTGATGTGTACTGTAAATCTTAAGCAAATTCTTCTGATTTCCATAAAGATGCCAGAAGCAATTTCCCGCAGTTGAAAGCCGACAACATTCACTGTTCATTAATATTGCCTGCATATTTGATTGAATATATGCCTGAAAATTCCATCTGCTTTTTGCCGTTTACATGTTCAGTGCATTCAGTTAGCAACGAACATCAGATAAACAGAAAATATTGCAGCAATTTAACTGGTTATGGAAACACTTCGGATGGGCTCTGTTCCGTTTCTTTTCAACTGTTGCAGATAAATTCATTTCTTGATTAATCATTTTTGCCATGCTCAATAGCTCGAAGTACTAAAAAGATGCCAGATGGCTGATGTTACTCTCAAAAAGTCATTCTTCTTCGCCTCACTTAAGTGGTGCTGTTAGATTCAGTACATGCAAATGTTTTCATTTCATAACCTTCCCTCGGCTATAAAATCTCATCCTGTGTGCACAGGTGTTGTCAGTTTGACATCTATCAGAGGGCATTCAGGGTGCAGCCGGACCAGATTCAACATCCATCAGGCTCCTTCTCGGGAACTGTTGGATGAACAACTGGATGAGTACATGTCCATGTCCAAGAGCCGTCTGGACGCAGAGCTGGATGCATATATGGCTCAGGTTGATTTGGAGGATATGGCTTGATGACCTGAGACCAAAGTTAAGTTGATTGACTCCAGTAGACCTGAACGTGTACTTAGTTGCTGCGTCCCTCTGAGCTCTGCTTAGAAACCCCTGACTTCAAGTTTGTTACTCTAATTCAACAATCATTATATTTCCTGTAGTCCTACTGAGCAAGAAAGAATTGAAAGCTTTCCAAGGGCTTGTGCTGCTTTCTAGAAAATCTTGTTTCCGAGAAAATCGTTTCAATAACATTTTATTTGGTAACCTGTTCCATTGAATACTTGCATTGAATGGACATGATTCACCTCAGTTAAAACTTTGCTAGTTAATATTTTATAAGCGGTTTGTAATGAGAAACAAATTTGTTTAATAGCCGACATCCATTTTTCCATTTTGGTTGTAAACTGTATCAAGATTCATATGAGACAATTACTATGATAGACTTATTTGAGTTATAACTGGTCTGAAGGAGATACATGTCAGCCATCTTTTGTTTTTCACAAGGTTTTGTATCATTACAATTTGATCACCATATGCAAAATTGTACACGTATAGATATGTAATATTGGATAATGTTTGTTGCAGGTGGTGTTTAAAAAGAGAAAAGTTAACGTGGAACTGTTTAAACCTTCACCCTGTGGTGATAGTTGGATTTCCTGTTCTTGAATAAAAGATGTTTGGAAATTGCTGTCTTTGTCTCGGGCTTCGTTTTTCTTTGATTAATTTGTTCATTTTAATTATTATAATTGCTAGTGTACAATTCTCTAAAAAGGAAAATAGCAACCCTCCACTCACATGTCCTTGCTTATAACTATTTGCTTTGTGATTTTTCTTGTTCTTTCGCAGCTTTATGAGCCAAAGCTGATTATTTTTTAAATCCCAGACCAAGGGTAAGTCATTCATTAAAACACATCTACTGCTATCACTAATATAAAACAATTTAAGTTCAGCTTTCTCTCCAATATTCTGTAGTTCTTTCCTGCCATATGCTGTTGAGTAGTGACCAATAACCAGGGATTTGTTTATGCAGTCTCCTGTTGCTGTGGAAACAATTGAGTTGCCAACCCTCTTTAAAAATCCATTTTTGCCAAACTGTGTCCTTTCATGCTGTCATTTCGTAGATCATTGCTTTTATACAAGAGAACCAGGAGAAAGATGTTTTGAGAATGCTTCAGTTGGATTATGTTTATCCTTTTCCTCGTAGTGTGTGGTACCCTAGATTATAGAAGCATCAGATGACTCAACCTCTGAATCCCACTGCACTCGAACCAGTATCCAGAGTTTCACAGGAGGATAAGGGTGTTCTTTAGCACTCTTGCAACTTCACACAGGTCCAGATAAATGGCAGCCCATATATTTAGTCTCTAGTGAAAATATACTGGTGAGGGGGAAAAATACTCCTATGTTGCATGTGCTAAATTTCATTTAATGAATGATCAGTTCTGTTTCACATTCTTAAATAATAAAAATATTAATAAATAAAATCATATATATATATATATATATATGTTTTATTTATTTATAAAATTTAAATAAAGAAATTGGTGCTTTGAGATAATCTTGGTAAATGCTAGATGTTTGCCCAGCAGGGGGTGCTAGGTGTTTGTAGTCTTCTGTAATTTAAAGTCCAGAAGGTTTGATTTAAGAAGAAACATCCCACAGAAGTTTAATTAGAGTTTCAGTTGCTATTACATGTTACCATGATCCACATTGGTGTCGCCGGCAACATCATATATCAGAATCACATGTGTAACTGCAATTTATGAGATACTAGAGCAAAAAGAATGAGTTACGTATTACAGTTATCCTATATAGAAATCGATTAGTGAAGGATCTGCCTCTACTCGCATCACTGTCAAGAGATATTATTCACTTTCCTTCAAAATTAGGACAACACTACAACCCTTTTATTTTCCTGCTTCAATGGGAATTTAAACCAATCTGTATTTTTGAACCATCACCCCATACCTCTGGTTCTGTCTTTGCCCCGCTCACACCTTACAAATGGTTTTAATGCTTCAAGCTGTTGGCTGAAACATTGAATATTTGAATGTCAGATCACATTGTTTTCTATATCTTTCCTTATCTGGTAGGCATCGTTTAAACATCCAGACACACTGTGGTCCAAATCCAATTTTCTTTGTCAAGCCAGATCTTCTTCTTCAAGCCCAAGCAAGCTCACCCTGGGGAGGCTGTCGGTGTTCATTCATGGATTAAGAGTAAATGTACTTTTGTGTGATTTATGCTGCAATTGTGCAGAGTTGAAGGTTTCAAAGCTTAATTTGTTGTTTGTTTACAGACTCATGGTTCTACAATATTAATTGTTTTCTTGAATTATTAAGCACATATGTTTTACATTGCCACTCAAAATGGATGGACAACTTCTGTGCATAAATCCCACTTGCTGCATTTTAGACCCTGTTTACCAATGCAGCCAGTTCTCAGTTGGAAACAGGTAAAAGCTATCATGTCAAACCTGTATTGTGTGCTGTGACATGCTTTTTTTTTTTTGGCACCATCATGCGTTGGCTCTTAGCAGGAGTCGGTTTGGCTGGTGAGCTGCCACCCATAACCCTTCTTCCCTGATCCCTTCTGTCCAGACACTTCAACTGTAATATGCCACTCTGAAGACCGGCGGAGGGTTGTCATGGCATTCCTGCCGACAGGGCTACATTCAGCAGGAGATGATGGCAGAGATGAAAGTGGCTTGGTAGAATGACGCTAGCTATCTCACCTTTGGCCCCTGTGCTGTGCAAGGTGAGTGAAGACAAAGAATCAGGACTAAGTTTACATGATCAGGGGTGTCACTTTAGTTTGATTGCCATCATCATCTCCATGGTGGGTAGGTCATTTATAACCCCTTGTTCCATGCTGGTTTTTAATATAACAGCTCCTGTAATATTTATGTGCTGCTCACTGAGAACAGATTTCATTGTTCGTTTAAGTGAAGTTTGAGACAGCTGTCTCATTATAATGTACTGACACACAAAGAGGAGAGGGCTGGGTTCATCCACGACCACATTATTTTTTACAGACTTTCTGGATTAGAATAAAAAATTAATGATGTGGGACTTGTGTAATTGTCCCCCCCCCACCCCCACACATACAGATGAGCACATATCAAGATGATGATGTCATGTCATTGCTTGGCTTATTCTCTCCAGTTTGCAACAGCGAAATATTTTCATATGGGGTCTGAAAGTCTGATTTGTCCACTTAACATGACTGCTAGTTTAAGCTGTGCTTGTGAAACAAAATGCACCTCTTTCTCAGTGTAACCCTTACTGTCAAGACACACCACAATCCTATCTCAAAACCTAACCAATAAGTTGACAAATTGGCTATATTGTGTAGCAATGATAACAATGATTTATGCAACAGTAATCATGGTTTTTTTTATTCTGTAAAATTTTTACGTTTTACAATATTACATTTTTAGAAATGCCATGCACAAGGTATGTCAACCTATGGCAGTGGCTTCAGAGACAGTTTGCGAGGCAAAAAATACAATGTATGTGCACAAATGGTGTGGGCAGCACATCTTAAGAAGTAGGTTAGTTTTTCAGAATGGCTCTCTAAGACAGTCAAACTCTGTGCTGACCATATCCGTGCTGCTGGGAGAAAGATGTGAGAGCTTGCAATCAACTATAAACTCAACCTTTTTGGGAACACCTACAGGTAAAATTGCCTATTTTCTCCACCTCAGAAAGGTTGCCAATGCTTCCTGGCTTTTAGCTTTACTGGGGCTGAATTCGAAATAGCATGCTACACTTACTATTTTTTGGCAGAAATAGTGAGTGGAGTATGCTAGAATGCCAAGAAGTCATGATTCATCAATAAGTTCACACCACAGATCAGCAATTTAGAACCAACTGAAATCTCATGTGCACCAAAAAAATTTCATGGTCCTGGTGGCCCTAGGAGGATACAAGGGGGCCATGAGAGGTTGAGAGGTTCGAAACATGCATTATGTGTAGTTTTGTTATATATAAAAAAGTATTTGCTAATTAGTATTTGCGGGCAAGTGGCACACTTCAGAAACATCAATAGAACTGGGGTTAGAACAAAAGTTCATCTGTTGAATTCAGCTGACATTTTGCGCGAGAACTTTTTCTGCACGCATAAATACGGAAACCGCACGGAATTATAAGTGAATGAGGCACATGTCCATAGCCTAAATTGAAATAGTGCTTGCAGTGTCAATCTGATGATTATTATAACGGTTGTTCAACCTTTTTTCTTTTTTTCCAAGACAAAGAGTAAGTGGATATAAGATGTGCATAATGTGCTGAATAAACTTCGGCAAATATGTGACACATTGTCTTGTTCTCTACGTACCTGAATCTCCTCCTCCATCATGCTATAATTGTAAGACCAGAAATGACTCTATAGTTGTCCCTGTGCATAAGTCTGAACACACAGTACTCTGATAGCAGTTGATCACAAAGCCCCCTCTAGTACAGACCTGGGAGTGTAATTCCATGGTAACAGAATAGACTATAATTAAATGGTACCGTACAGCAATTCAGTTATCAAGAAGTAGAGTCTTTCATGTTTGTGCTAAAGACTGTTTTTACTAATTAAATTAGCACACACAAGTCATGCTGTGTGGAAAAAGGAATTTTATTGTGTGTTTATGCACAGTGTTTATCCTTTTTTATATTTTTTTCCTACATTCAGCTCTGCTCCAAAGTCCCACAAGCTTGTCCAGCTGCTGTTATCTCCTGCTGCTCCCCAGAATGAGAAAAAGGATGAGAGAGAGGGGAAGAGTCCCGAGAGCCAGTGTCCTGCTTTAGAACCAGCAATGGTTGCATTTTAAGGTGAGTTTACACAATGGCAATAAGCACAAGGACAGATATCTGGCAAATGTGTTTGAAACATTTGACAGCTTCATTGTCGGTCAATTACTGAATCCTGAATCCTGTCTGCTGTGTGCTAGACTGAACAATCTCACTTTCCCTGCCTTTTTCTGTCTCTCTTTCTGCTTTTCTCAAATAAGGGCTGGAGATGAATATGGAGATAGAGGTTGGAAATGGGAATGTTGGGAGAGAGAAAGAGATGGAGACGCTATTGTGTTGCATCCGGTTTTGGTAATTCTATCCATCTGACCGTCCCGGGGCTCTCTGAAGGGGGGTGAAGGACAAATCTAGAACTGACTGAATACTGATCTGAGTTCAGTTTGTATCTTTCTTTTTAAACATCTCCTGAATCTAAAGCAGTGTTTCCTAACCTTTTTCATTTTACGTAGCCCCATCTGTAATGCTTACACCTCTTCATCGACTTTAACCAGAATTGTTTCTTTTTAACTCATATTATACTTGATATCAATTAGCAATATAATTAATTGAATTAAAGTCACTTTTAAACATAAAACAAATTATACTGTAAGTGAAACTCAAGTAGCACATGTATTGTAGTATGAGTGTCACCCAATATATAAAACTGTAACCCTCTATAGTTTTCTTTAAAATGTTGTAAATATTATTTACAATACATTATTGGATAATTGTGCACGCTCAATTCTCCTATTTTTTTTTTTTTTCATTTGGAAAAAATAAAAATTAATGTAAGTTAATCTTTAAGAACACGAATAATTTAATAACACAGCGAAATGTGATTTTTATCAAATCTCAAAATGAATATATTTTTTTTTCATGCATGTTTTAATGTGATGGCTAAATTCACTTGTAGCATTTTAGATGATTAATTCTGGTTTTAGTCTTTTATTTAGATTTTTATCTGCCATTTATTGATTTGAATTTGAACAATTTTAGTGCTTTCCAACTTAAATAGAAACTGAATCATATTAATCTTGATAAATATATTTATATATTTTTTTTCTATAGGTTTAACATTGCAAAACTGCAGTCCTTACAATTAGTCTTTTAAACCTGTTTGTTTACTGCTGGTTGGGAATCACTGCCAAAAAGAATTATACCACCCTTTAATTTATGTATATGCCACAATGTAAACGTATTACAACAAGAAAAGAAAGTTGAAAGAGATGTGATTTATAACAGCTTACCTGTCTGCGACGGGCATATCATACCTCATACTTCAGTGCTTAAGACTATAATTTGGACATTCTTTATGAAGAAAAAGCTTAATGATTGGATTTGAATATAAATGTCAGAATCGTGCTGGAACACCTTGGTGACTGAAAGCACAAAAATGAATCTCTAATGTTACACACACACACACACACACACACACACACACACACACACACACACACACACACACTCACACTGCAGCTTACAGAAACCTAGGAGACACTAGAAGCTCCACAGACACATAAACCACTGAAGGCGGTTAGTACAGGTTGAACTCAAAATGTGTGGCGAGCAGATAGAGCTTGTCCTGACCCATAGGGTGGCTGGAAACTGCTCTGACCTGCCTCTCGTGAGGGTTACTGGTTCCTCTTCAACAAATGACAGTGAGGGGATATCAGTTCACAACAGCGTTTTAACCTTTGTAACATCACTTCTGTGGCCATATCCACCATCACTTTCAGCCCAGTATTCAGCCTAGTAAGGTCCATCTTTCTGAAACAAGTAAAGATATTTCCACACTGTACTTCTAAATAAATCTGTTAACACTTTACAGTAAGTGTAAATTAACATTTGTACAAACTGTTTGGACAAACAATGTACAATGGTACATTTAAAAATGAATATGAATCTATATTAAATTGTTTCAAATGGTTGTCGGCCATTGAATCTAATTTTATGTAATTGTCATCATGAGATGCTGATTGGCTGATGGCACCACAAGGACATACACATTTCATTCATGCAGATTTCACACCAAAACAAAATAGGGCACTGGTAAAATAACGACTACACTTCAATAAATTATTAACTTTAAACTACTAAGATTTTTAAATGTTTTTTAAAGAGGTCTTTTATCTCATCAAGGCTGCATTTATTTGGTCAAAAATACAGTATTGTAAAATATTATTACAATTTAAAAGAACTATTTTCTATTTTAAAATGTATTCCTGTGATAGCAGAGATTCATTTTCAATAGTACAATCATCGTATTTGAATGTTTTCTGAAGGATCATGTGACACGGAAGACTGGAATAATGATGCTGAAAATATAGCTTTGCATCACAGGAATAAACTTTTTAAAATATATTAACATAGAAAACAGTTATTGTTTTAACTGTATTTTTGATCAAACAAATGCAGCGTTGGTGAGCAGAAGAGACTAACATCTTAAAAAATCTCATTCCAAAGTTCTCTCTTAAAATGTTTACTCTGTGTTTAATGTTAAATCTACTTTTTAAACATTGTCAGTCACTAATTAATAGTCGCTAATGGAGAGTTTTTTGCCTACATTTCGATACCATCAGGAGGTCATGCTAACTAGCCAAATCTTGACCTCTTGTTTCTTATAGGTAATAATCAGATCTAATGTTTACTTAATGCACAGTAGAAGCTAATGGATTTTGATCCCATTGATTTCCTCTGACTCGAAATTAGAGTCAGAAATTAGAGTGTTTACATTAGCAGGAGTTAGCATTTGGAAGTGATTTCTGACCAAGGGGTGAACCTTTACCCTGCTGAAGCATTGAAGAAGAGATGCATTAAACCCCACCCACCCACCCACCCACCCACCCACCCACACACACACACACACACACACACACACACACATACATACTCTTTCACTCACTCTCTCTCTTTCTTCCGGCAGTAACTGCAGCTGAGAGGCATTAATACCCTCAGAACCCTGGAGCATGGCAGAGAATGCAACTCGACACAGAGATGAGGTGGAGCTCTCTGTGAGGTAATGTGATTTGAGAAAATCACAGCTGCTCTTGGCACTCTGAATGACACACAGTCAGCCTGCGGGGATGAGTTTCACAGAGGCAAGGATGTGTTTTGTGCTGTGCTGAGTGGACACGGGTTTGTACCGACTCATGTTGAGGAGACCAGGAGACAGCCTGGATAAAAGGTAAGGTACGTTTTCTGTTCAGCTTGTTTGGCGTTCTATTGTGTTAGAAATTTTAGTTGACAATTTGTTTCCACAAAATATGATTTGTCATAAAATTTTGATCAGTGGTTCTCAACTGGTTGCTTCAGGGCTCAGATTTGACCTGACTGATTTTCCTTCAACTCTGGACATGTTTCGACCCACCACAATGCAAAACCTGGAACCAGAATTGAATGTAGTTGGGTTGTATTTTCTTATACCCTAGTCTTTCGTCTTCAAGAATGAGGGCAAGTCACTCAACCGGTCCATGTTGGCATCTGATTCACTTGGTTAGTTTCTACCAAGTGACAGATGCATTTGTGCCAAAATATCATGAAGTTAGATGCACAACCTGTGCTGTGAACAATAGAAATTTGAAGCTACCCATTTCAAAATGCATGATCACAGTACATGGTTACTTACATTTGTACACCCTTCAGTGGTGTTTTTCTCAGATTTTTTGCAACCCACCATTTGAGAACAGCTGCTACAGATTTTCTATGGGGACTGATTTTAATACAAATGAAGGCATGAAGTGTGTTTTTAGCTGTGATTCAGGATGCATTCAGGTGTTTGTCATATTTAGAGCTTATGATGTTTTTTTGCTCTTTGTACTGCTTTGTGAAATTACTATATATGCTATTACATTTTTAACAATTATTTTATAAATTAAACAAACAATGAATACAAAAATTTACCTATATTAATAAATTGTGTTAAAATTGTTGTTAAAAATTTAATTTAATGAAACCTTATTGAAAAGTGTTTCTAGCTATCTTTTAGCATTCCCATTCTTTTCAATAACAGTTTCTTGGTTGGGGCAAGACCCCCCCTGAAGTACATTATTTGAAATCTGTCATCTTTGCTCATGGCGGTGTTCTGGCAAATAATGCTACCTATCAGATTGTGCTACCAACACTATATTTTCATTGTTTTAAGGGTAGGTTAGGAATAGGTATGGATGTTAATAAAGCCTCAAACCACATGAATATGATGATGGTAGCACATCTGATTTTGCTGTCAAATTGTGCTACCTACAGTTTTAACGGGAGGTAGCACAATCTGAGCGGGTATCACAAATCACCAGAAGAGCGGCTCAGTTTTGCAAGCAGGGTTTAATGAGCCAATCACCTAAGCTGTACAGAATGTAACAAAATGGCATATGTTGGCTAAAATTAATCTCTTACTAGGTAGAAGATAGCCAGATTAACCAAACAGCAGCACAGACAGGTTGCGTCATATGGTCTCATCTCATCCTTGAAAACTGAGGTGAAAGACGGGTAAAATGATAATGTTTTCTGTAAAATAAGATAAGTACATGAATAGGTTATAGACCCAGGTGCCTTTCAGACCCAAATATAGAGTGAAACAGCAAAATCTCCAAATATACCTTTCCAATGCACTTAAGTACCATTCTTTCCTTTTAAGTATTTGAAGTGTGTCAAAGTACAAAAATCATCATTGGAAACTAAGGTGAAAGAATAAAGTTTTCTTCTCAGATGTGAAAAATAAGATTAGTAAATTTAGGTTACAGTAGCTTTTCTGGCCCAAATATAAATAGCATGGGTCAGTGAAACTGTAAAATCTCCAAAAAATACCTATCAATACTCAACTATTTATATATATATATATATATATTGAATCTCATATGATAAATGTGTGTGTGTGTGTAGTGTTCCTGATCAGTTGGAAGCATGAGCTGCAGTGATATGAGTCTGTTGCTCTGGTTCGGTGAAGGCAGAACGTTTCTGCTGCTGCTTTGCTGTGGGACACTGATGACCTGTGCCAAGACCAGCAGACACCAAGGGTCCCGCACACCCGCACACATCCACACTGATGACATCATACTGGCTGTCATACTCCCGCAACACAATACATCCTACCCCTGGGCATGGCCCCGCGTGGGACCCGCTCTGGACCGCGCCATTGCTCGCGTCAATGCCGACCCCACTTTGCTGCCCCGGCACCACCTCCGCCACATCTTTGCAAACAGCGAGGATAGGGACGGTATCTGCTCCGAGTCCATTGCCCCCCTCATGGCCGTGGACCTGAAATTCGAGTACAAACCGTGGGCCTTTATAGGACCTGGCTGTGACTATACCTCCTCCCCAGTTGGGCTGTTCACTGCTCATTGGGGCCTCCCCATGATCACGGCAGGGGCCCCTGCTGTAGCTTTCCTCCTCATGGAAATGTACTCCTCCATCACAAACACGGGCCCAACACACAAGAAACTGGGTGACTACGCCCTCCACCTCTACAGGCATTTCGGGTGGCACCAACACGCCCTGCTGATGTTCAGTGACACCAAAATGGGCGAAAGGGCATGCTACTTCGCCCTGGAGGGGCTTTACACGGAGATGCATGAAGAAAACATCACAACCATGGACCTGGTATTCGAGGAGAACAAAGGGCCTGTTAACTATTCCGAACTCCTACACAAGATCAAGGATGATGGAAGAGGTGAGTGGCTTGTTTTTTGTTTTGCTTGAACAGTCTGCATCTAATTGGGCATTTGTGCTCGTCTTAATATATGCCCAGTGCTTCTGAGATGTTCTAGTTGAGGTCATTTTAAAACTCCACTTAACCTCGATTGCCATGCTGTTTCCATACCAACTGATTCCTAGATGTGACATTAAGGTTAGAAGTCAAATTTGTGACTTACAAATGAACCCATAATAATAGCAGTGCCACAATACTGAATTTCAAGAGTACAACAAGATTCACACAGAAGCCATAACAGGATATAGTTGCAAAATAGCAGGGGGAAAAAATATGTTTTCTGGTAAAAAGTGTGGATTTTATTGATTTTGGTAGGCCCAGGCAGAATCTGCATTATAGGTCATACAGATTTTGAATGACATGAGGCTGAGGTAATGTTCCTTTTAAGTGCTTACAGAAATGTTGTGATGGTCTCAGTATGTCATTCTTCTACCACCAATGAACATTGAGAGTGAGTGTGAAGGTTCTATTGAGACTTTGTGGTATATTGATGGCATATTTTGTCCCCCGAGCTTGATTTGTGCTGCACTCTGTGATCCAGATTGAAATATGTACAGAGTCAGACTAACACATTCAGCATATTACACAGAACGCATGACTAAGAATGTGTGAAGGCAAAGGATAGAGAGATGAGGGACAGGAGGAAAAGTTTAGAGTATGGTGTCATTGTTAATTTGCTGATTCTCCATGCTTTTCTCAACCATGATTGAACTACTCAGAATGATGTATGAAACAGTTGTCTACTGAATAGTTTTTTTCCATTCTCCCAAACAATATGCTTGATTCGGGCAAGACTCAAACCTAAGTCTCCTATGAGCACCACAGCTCAATATGTCAACAACAGGAGATTCCGTTTAGTAACAGTGATGTAGTGCATCACAAAATGTAGCTCGTATAGTCAATGTTCTGACTTTGGCATCAGATAAGTTCTTCCGGAAACGGGAACTCAGGAAACCTGTATCTATAAGTTTGTAATGGGTAAAATGTACTTTAAACCTTTTTTCAGGTCCCAAAGGGGTATAAAAATGTCAACTGAACAACATTTATTAACAGAGGTTATGACCCCTGTGAGCATGCAATAAATTTTAGCACACACTATCTGATCTTTTGGCATTTCCTGCAAAAACAGAGTTTGTATTCATTCAGTGTGTTCATTCAGTCTTTCTAACTGGAAGATTTTAATGGTTCGTCATTAGCCACTGGATGCTCTGTTGAGTCACTCAATAAACAGCTAGTGAGAAATGTAATGTTGTACTAACACATAAAAAGTCAGATGAATGTCTCAGGTGGGGGCTGCTGCTGCGGCTGTGTGTATGGTTTAAAAACCTTTGAAGTCTCACAATCCTGTAAGCACATCCGTGTGTGTTTTCAGAAGATGGTATCAGCAATATCCCTTTTTACGATCATCCATAAAGTGAAAAATACAATCAGCCTCATCATGATATAAAATATTCTGCTCATAAAACACCAGCAATAGTCAAGTCATCTTCATTTATATGGCGCTTTTAAAGGTGCTCTAAGCGATGCTGGGTGACATCACTTCTTGTTGACGTTCAAAGTATTGTCAAAGAAAACGGAGGCTAGCTAGAGCTTCCCTCCTCCTCATCCCGTCCCCTCCCCCTGTAGTTTTACTGATACTTCTTTCAAGGTGTAATGTCGCCAAGTTAGATAAATGCTTTCATATAATGCAAAAAAAATAGAAACATTACCAGAAAAACACGATAAAACGTTTCGCCACCTAAGGTTATAACTTTAGCTCCCATACCAGGACGCAATAATAGCAAGATAACGTTAGCTTCAAATTTAGTCAAAGTTGTCAATAGGCTATGAATGAACATTCAATTTCATAATAAATAGTTGGTGAAAACAATCATTCACACAAACTGTCGCCCTACTGTGAGTTTGCTTGATTATTTACAATAGAGATCGATAGCTAGCTGCTAGAAACCTATATTTTGTATTCACCAAAGTTAGCGCTGACTGCATTGTTCTAGCTAATTATATCCTTGTGTTTGTTAGGCGAACATGAAAGTCCATTTAGAAAAACCAAACTGGATTTACCCACCTGTCCAGCAAAAACAGAGCTAACGTTATCTGAATGTCGGATTGGAAGCCCTTCAGCCGGCGGAGTTCTCACCACCTTTTAAAGGCTTTTCCAATGTAAATTCGGGCATGCGTTCCTTCTCCTTTTCCCTCTTCTTTGTATTTTTGCAATCTGTTCATCAGAACGTCGTCTCTTTGGTCGTGTGTCGGCCATATCAAACTTAAAGAGTTAAAATTCTAACTTCCCTCTTCATGCTTCTCTCCTCCACACCCCCCATGTACGCTCACTAACCCCACCCACAGGCTGGAACACTGTTTGTTTTGTTTCGTGGAGCGGGTTGCTGCAGTTTGTTTTTGTTGCTGTTTGTGGAGCCTGGGCTGTCTACAGAGACCGCATTTTTTTACAGTGTGTTCAGGGGACAGGCAGCTAGCAGATAGTGAGGAGATGTTTGCTGTATGTGACAAAAAATGTTTTGGCCTAAAAAACGTGTGACATCGCTTAGAGCACCTTTAACAATGGATTGTTCCAAAGCAGCTTTACAGAGATAAACATATAATTTAAGGCAACAGAGATTGTTTTGGCTTTATAGCGGTTCTTGAATAATGTTATTTCCAGCTAAAGTTAGTTTTGATTGATTCACCTACATTGAAATGATCATTTGTTATTAAATTAGGGGCCACTAAGACGACGCCGTTCTCTCTAAACAGACTTTAAACGCGAACCTGTGATTAACGCTGACGGCGTTCACATGCGCATTAAGAATTGATTCTATAGTTATGTACTTTTGAAAATATGTGCACAGGTTTGTAATTCCATACAACCCATGCCTAAACAAGCTTGTCTACTTGTCTTGCCTATAAATTTTGATACAGAATTTTGTTTTGTTTTATCACTTCGGGGTACGCGAGCCAGATTTTCAACAACGCTTTATCTGTAGAGTGGGAAAGGGATCCTCCATAGGGAGAGGATAGTTGACACTTCAGCACTGCATTGTCATCGGGTCCAGGCAAAGCTCCTTCGTCAGATCTGGATACGGCCTGGATCCGGCAGGCTGCGGGAAAACCTCGGGATAAACAAAGACACTAATATAAGCGTAGATGCCATTCTTCTTATGATGTAACGAGTACATCAAGATTTAAGGGAAGTGTTCCCAGTTCCGGCTGACCTAATCTATGCAGCCTAACATTGAATTATAGAAGTCTATAATGTATTATGTGTATGCTAGATCAAAGAGATGTGTTTTTAGTCTAGCTTTGAACTGACAGAGTGTGTCTGCTTCCCGGACAATGGTAGGAAGACTGTTCCAAAGTTTTGGTGCTAAATAGGAAAAGGATCTACCGCCTGCAGTCGATTTTGATATTCTAGGTATTATCAACTGGCCGGAATTTTGAGATCGCAATAGACGTGAAGGACTATAATGCGTTAAGAGCTCGCTCAAGTACTGCGGAGCTAAACCATTTAGTGCTTTGTAAGTAATCAACAATATTTTAAAATGTATACAATATTTAATAGGCAGCCAATGCAATGTTGACAGAACCGGGCTAATATGGTCATACTTCCTGGTTCTGGTAAGAACTCGAGCTGCGGCATTTTGAACTAGCTGTAGTTTATTTATTAAGCGTGCAGGGCAACCACCCAGTAGAGCATTACAATAATCTAGCCTTGAGGTCATGAACGCATGAACTAATTGTTCCGCATTTCCCAATGAGAGCATATGGCGTATTTTAGATATATTTTTAAGATGGAAAAATGCAGTTTTACAGATACTAGACACGTGACTTTCAAAAGAAAGGTTGGTATCAAAGAGCACACCCAGGTTCCTAACCGACGACGAAGACTTAACAGAGCAGCCATCAAGTGTTAGACAGTATTCTAGGTTATTACGTGTGGAAGTTTTTTGTCCAATAATTAGAATCTCTGTTTTTTCAGAATTTAGTAGTAGGAAATTACTAGTTTCGTTAGGTTTTGAAGAAATATACAGCTGAGTATCATCGGCATAACAGTGAAAGCTAACTCCATGTTTCCTTATGATATCTCCTAATGGTAGCATGTACAGAGTGAACAGCAACGGTCCTAGTACTGAGCCTTGTGGTACGCCATACTGAACTTGTGATCGATAAGACATCTCTTCATTTACTGCTACAAACTGATAACGGCCAGATAAGTATGATTTAAACCATGCTAGTGCAATTCCACTAATGCCAACATAGTTTTTTAGTCTATTTAAAAGAATGTTGTGGTCAATTGTGTCAAATGCAGCAGTAAGACCAAGTAACACTAATAGAGAGATACAACCACGATCGGATGATAAGAGCAAATCATTTGTGATTAACAGTGTTGTATAAAGTACTAGAAAGTACTTGAGTAAAAGTACAAGTATCGTCCTAGAAAAAGACTTTGGTAGAAGTGAAAGTTACCTTTTAGAATATTACTTAAAGGTATTGTAGGTAGGAATTGTATAAAAAAACCTTTTTTCCAAATTTGTTTAAACTTTCTGTATTTATCAATGCATAATTAAAATGTAAGTACTCTGAAAAAGAAAGTATAAAAATCGAGTGTCTGTAGACCTCTCACGACTGTTTTAAAGACAGCTCATTATTTCCATTCACTCTACCCTTGTAGATATATTATTTATCATCTCTACTACGGCTCGCTAAGTAATGTTATGTTAGCTATATTAGGCAGCTACGTGTGCTAATGACACATGCTTCATGAAAACATAAAGAAAAAAATATGTATGATCAAAATACAAAAAGAAAGATTTACCTGTCCAGCAGAAATATAGCCATCCAGGGGTCATTTTTCAGCCCCTTGAGGTCTCTCAGTTCTCGCCATCGCTGGAAAGCCACGCCGATATTGGCATGCGTTTTACCATTGTCATGCATTACCTTTTCTAGTAACGTTACTGTCTTCCTTTTTTTGCCTGGTTTGCCTTCGCGAACTGCATATGGGAATTTTGATTGGTCTTTCTAATCTCTGCCATTGTTTTAGTGATGTTACGTATGACACTGAAGCATGGGCGTAGGTTTGGTCTCAGCTTTGGTGGGGACAGAGTTCTGGCCGCTGGAAGTTTTTCAAGAAAGTACTCCCGGTTAGTTTCCGGGGCCTCAAAACTGCGTTTTTACGTGAAAAAATTATTTGCGTTTCAAAGCTTGATTAATTTACCACACAAAAAACAAATGCACTATAGTGCTGGTAAGGATTGCATACAACTTCATGTCTTAAATGGGCGAACTAACCCTTTAACAAATCCATTATTATTATTATCCATTATTACAGTATTCTATTAATACTAAAATTGTATCTTCTATTCTATATCAAATTCTATTGATATATTCTATTCTTAAAAAAAAGAAAGAAAAAAAAGAAAAGTGCATTAGATTAAACTGGGAAGGGTCATAAAACTTGCATATTGTTATCCTAGGTTTACTGCTTCTATTGTTCTCAATTGTAAGTCGCTTTGGATAAAAAGTGTCTGCTAAATGAATAAATGTAAATCTGTTGTGGTTTGATGCGGTCTTTCCTGCATACCAGGTTAAAAATTTAATTGATGTTCAAAAAATAAAAAACAGATATAATACAGATGAGCAAATGATAAAGCTTGGGTTGCTGAATATTCGATCCCTTACTTCAAAATCTCTCATAGTTAATGATATGATTTCAGATTATAATCTTGATATGCTGTGTTTGACAGAAACCTGGCTAAAACCAAACGATTACATTATTTTAAATGAGTCAACCCCACAAGATTACAGTTATAAACATGAACCTCGTCTGAAAGGCAAAGGGGGAGGTGTTGCTGTAATTTATAGTAATATTTTCAAAACCACTAAGAAATCTAGCTTTAAATATACTTCTTTTGAAGTATTGGTGCTTAATGTAAAAATATATAGTGTAAACGATAAATCACATTTGAGAATTATGCTGGCTACTGTATACAGGCCACCAGGGCACCATAAAGATTTTATCAAAGAATTTGCGGACTTTCTATCAGAATTAGTATTGGCTGCAGATAAAGTACTAATTGTTGGTGATTTTAATATACATGTAGATAATGAAAAAGATGCATTGGGATTGGCATTTAAAGACATTGTAAACTCAATTGGAGTTAGACAACACGTGTCAGGACCTACTCATCGTCGTAATCATACTCTAGATCTAATATTATCACATGGAATAGATGTTGATGCCGTTGAAATTCTGCAGCAGAGCGATGATATCTCAGATCATTATCTAGTCTCATGTAAATTACATTTAGCCAAGGCTGCAAAGCCGACTCCGTGTTATAAATACGTTAGACCTATAACTTCTGCCACTAAAGATTGCTTTATCAATAATCTTCCTAATCAGTTTCATCATCTCAGCATCCCGGATAGCTTAGAAGAACTTGATATTGCAACAGAAACGTTAAACTCTCTCTTTTCCAGCACTTTAGACGCAGTTGCTCCGTTGCGCTTAAAGAAGATTAAAGAAAATAGCCCAACGCCGTGGTACAGCGAGCACACCCGGGCCCTTAAGAGAGCAGCCAGAAAAATGGAGCGCAACTGGAAGAAAACTAAACTAGAGGTATTTCGGATTTCGTGGAAAGAGAGCTCGATTGCTTACAGAGAGGCTTTAAAAGCTGCTAGATCTGCTTATTTTTCAAACCTATTAGAAGAAAATAAACATAATCCAAGGTATTTATTTGAAACAGTGGCTAAACTAACGAAAAAGAAAGCTTCAAGCTCAGAAGTGTCCAAGCAACACAGCAGTGATGACTTTATGAACTTCTTCACTTATAAGATTGATAATATCAGGGACAAAATTATAACTATGCAACCGTCTACCACAGTATCGCATCAGGAAGTGCATTGTAGTCTCCCTGAGGAAAAATTTGATTCATTTGTTGCTATAGGAGAGGAAGAATTCTGCAAACTCGTTAATTCATCTAAATCGACAACTTGTATGTTAGATCCTATACCGACTAAGCTACTGAAAGAGATGTTTCCAGAGGTCATATATCCTCTTCTTAATATCATTAATTCATCTTTGTCTCTAGGATACGTACCAAAAACCTTTAAACTGGCTATGATAAAACCGCTTGTTAAAAAAACACAACTTGATCCTACAGAATTAGTCAATTACAGGCCGATCTCGAATCTGCCTTTTCTGTCAAAGATATTAGAAAAAGCAGTATCTTCACAACTGTGTTCCTTTCTAGAAAGAAATGATATCTGCGAGGATTTTCAGTCCGGATTTAGACCGTACCATAGTACTGAGACTGCTCTCATTAGAGTCACAAATGATTTGCTCTTATCATCCGATCGTGGTTGTATCTCTCTATTAGTGTTACTCGATCTTAGTGCTGCATTTGACACAATTGACCACAACATTCTTTTAAATAGACTAGAAAACTATGTGGGCATTAGTGGAATTGCACTAGCATGGTTTAAATCATACTTATCTGACAGTTATCAGTTTGTAGCAGTAAATGAAGAGATGTCTTATCGATCACAAGTTCAGTATGGCGTACCACAAGGCTCAGTACTAGGACCGCTGCTGTTCACTCTGTACATGCTACCATTAGGAGATATCATTAGGAAACATGGAGTTAGCTTTCACTGTTATGCCGATGATACTCAGCTGTATATTTCTTCAAAACCCAACGAAACTTACCAATTCACAAAATTAACGGAATGCATAGCTGATATAAAAAATTGGATGACTAGTAATTTCCTACTACTAAATTCTGAAAAGACAGAGATTCTAATTATTGGACAAAAAACTTCCACACGTAATAACCCAGAATACTGTCTAACACTTGATGGCTGCTCTGTCAAGTCTTCGTCGTCGGTTAGGAACCTGGGTGTGCTCTTTGATACCAACCTTTCTTTTGAAAGCCACGTGTCTAGTATCTGTAAAACTGCATTTTTCCATCTTAAAAATATATCTAAAATACGCCATATGCTCTCATTGGGAAATGCGGAACAATTAGTCCATGCGTTCACGACCTCAAGGCTAGATTATTGTAATGCTCTACTGGGTGGTTGCCCTGCACGCTTAATAAATAAACTACAGCTAGTTCAAAACGCCGCAGCTCGAGTTCTTACCAGAACCAGGAAATATGACCATATTAGCCCGGTTCTGTCAACACTGCATTGGCTCCCTATTAAACATCGTATAAATTTTAAAATATTGTTGATTACCTACAAAGCACTAAATGGTTTAGCTCCGCAGTACTTGAGCGAGCTCTTAACGTATTATAGTCCTTCACGTCTATTGCGATCTCAAAATTCCGGCCAGTTGATAATACCTAGAATATCTAAATCGACTGCAGGCGGTAGATCCTTTTCCTATTTAGCACCAAAACTTTGGAACAGTCTTCCTACCATTGTCCGGGAAGCAGACACACTCTGTCAGTTCAAAGCTAGACTAAAAACACATCTCTTTGACCTAGCATACACATAACGCACTATAGACTTCTATAAATTCAATGTTAGGCTGCATAGATTAGGTCAGCCGGAACTGGGAACACTTCCCTTAAATCTTGATGTACTCGCTACATCATAAGAAGAATGGCATCTACGCTAATATTAGTGTCTTTGTTTATCCCGAGGTTTTCCCGCAGCCTGCCGGATCCAGGCCGTGTCCAGATCTGACGAAGGAGATCCGCCTGGACCCGATGACAATGCAGTGCTGAAGTATCCACTATCCTCTCCCTATGGAGGATCCCTTCCCCACTCTACAGATAAAGCGTTGTGAATTCCGGCTCGCGTACCCCGAAGTGATAAAATAAAACAAAATTCTGTATCAAAATTTATAGGCAAGAAAAGTAGTTTGTTTAGGCTGGGTTGTATGAATTATAAACCTGCGCACATATTTTAAAAAGCACATAACTATAGAATCAATTCTGAATGAGCATGTGAATGCCGTCAGCGTTAATCACAGGTTCGCGTTTAAAAGTCTGATCATTTCGACGGAGGTGAATCAATCAAAGTTAACTTTAGCTGGAAATAACATTATTCAAGAACCGCTATAATGCCAAAACAATCTGTTACCTTAAATTATATGTTTATCTCTGTAAAGCTGCTTTGAAACAATCCATTGTTAAAAGCGCTATATAAATGAAGATGACATACAAAATGGTTAATTAATTTTGTAGTCTATCCTATGGCTAGCAAGTTTAACCCTCCTACCAGATATTGTTATTTGGACATTATCAATCAAATAATGATTCATTATATTTGAATAACCAACAGTGTTATCTTTTGCCTTTTTAACATTGCCAACATGTTTTTCCAGCACGTGTCTAGCAAGTAGGCTACACTCACAAATAGGCCTACATTACATAAACAGAATGTAGAAACGAGAAATGTCTCAGATGATCCACTGTTTATGACTGCAAGATTCTAAGTTAAGGTAGGCTAATTAACATTCAGTGACTTGCTAACGTAGCATTCTATCATGATAGCGCGACTTCTATGAGTCTATCCGTGCTGCACACCCCTAATTAAAGCTCCAGTAGGTAACTTTTGAAAACATGTATTTGTTAAAACTGTCATTATGTCCTGACAGTAGAATATGAGATAGATAATCTGTGTAAAAATCAAGCTCCTCTGGCTCCTCCCAGTGGTCCTATTGCCATTTGCAAGAAATACACGCTCCCGGTCAGAAACAACCAATCAGAGCCAGGAGGAGTGTCTTAGCACTGTCAATCACGCTCGTGTACGCGCTGATCACACCCCTCTCTTGCACAGCGCGAGCGCCGGAGCGCGAGCCGTCGTTCAAACTCAAGATTGCCGGCGTGCTGCAGCTGTGCTTATGACGGAGAAACAACCTAAACTGCCAATTCTCCAGTGACACCTGCTCATAAAACAAAGAGGTAAAAGGAAAAAGACTGATGACGATAAACAAGTGAAAAAGAAAGAATTACACAGAGCCCATTGACTCGGTGTCAAAACTAACATGTAGATAAAATGTCACGCACTCTGCTAAGCAACAATTGAAACCTGCTAATTCACTATTAACGTTATCTTACTAGCTATTTATAACTTATAGAAAGAGTGCAACGTTATAAAGTTACATGTAGGCTATTGGAAAATACATAATGATTTGAGGACCAAGTTTGTAGTCAAAGTATGGGCAGGCCATAGTCAATTTAAAGCATATTATTGACGTTTAGTCCCTATTAGTGAATGTGCCATATAACTTTTTATCCGCTGTTATCGGTGGGCCTGTTTACTAGCCTGCGCGTTCACGACAGGCTCCGCTGTGGAGGGAGGGCTGTAGCGCAGCAGAGAGCAAGGGGGTGGGACCTGGAAGTTGTACTTGTTCAAATTTTCAGGCTAAGTCAACGTTTTCTCCAAACTCCCTACTGCAGCTTTAATGCCCCTAACCTTGAAAGATTGCAGAAGCTAGGTTTAACTTTAACAATATCCTGGGTAACCAGGATCACCAGTTAATACTATTTTCCACAGTAGAATCTGCATTTGAAAGCCTGGTCAGTCACTACTACTGCTAGTTATTTGTGTGGCTAGTTATTTTTGCCTACTTACACTCTGCTTTATGAAAAAGCTTCGCATGGCCCCTTTCTTCTTCTTGGGTGACATAGCTGATCTACAAAGTACAAAAAGGGGCAAACAAACGGAATATTAAAATGTTTTACTCTGGCCTTTGTATATGGCAGGCAGAGAGACAGCCCTGGTAACTTACCGTCGGCGTCGTCACACGCACACACACACACACCACCAGCCGCTCGGCTCACTGCCAGTGAGTGCAAGCACAAAAAGTAGTCCCGGCCCGCGCGTGTAGCCTGCCTGTCAGATACCCCGCCGCCAATCAAATTACGGCGTATCTTCTAGGCCTACTGTCGTCTTCCTGGCCGTTGGAATCGATCCAAACAGCATCGCAAATATCAAAATAGCAGTTCAAAGGAGCTTGCTAAATATTGGTGGGGACAAATGTGTCATCTCAAAATATTGATTGGGACTAGTACCTAGAGCATATCGCAAATGCGACGCAATTTCAATTGAAGCCCCGTATCGGGGTGTGTATTGGTTTCCCAGAGTCACGTGATCGATGACAAATGAAGCCTCACTTTCTGTCCAATCACGTGCGCGTTTCGCTTTGGGTGTCAGAAGGCTCGAACCCCATATCTTACTTACGAGTCTTTGTTGGCTCAGTCTGGTTGATGGATTTGTGAGTAGAGTGCTGTACTTTGAAAGTTAATCAATACATTACATGTAAAGAATCAAAACTACTTATTCTTTTTTGTTGTTGTTGTGTTGTTGTTGTTTTTTTGTAAAATCTTTACACTTTTGGTGTTTTTTAGGTATTATTATTGTTGTTTGGGGATAGGGTGGGCTTAGGGGAGAGGGGATAGGGTGTTGGTCTTTGGTGAAAAAAAGGAAGACTTCCCCTATCTGGGGATATTTTGAGCTGATAGCTTCCAATGGTCTAGTCTATGCATTTCTAGAAAAGAAGAAGAAAAAATATATATTTATTTATTATTAAAATTTTTACTTAGGCCTATTTTATTGTTGTATTTTATAATTGTTGACCGTTGGTGTATGTTCAGTCAATGTACATGTACAGTCACTCCCAATCACTTCTTTTTTGTTCTCCTCACACTTCTGAGGTGGAAACCTGTCTTCTGTCCGACAGTGCTGTAGACCAGCACAAACAAAGCTCAAATGCCACTTCTGATGCGATCATAGAAGTGGATAAATACCTTACAGAGACAAACATACAAAGAGCTGAAGCTCCACTTGATTAAATACTGGAGAATGCAGAAACTGTCTACCCCCATTTATATACAGTACATTGGCATTACAGTTGCCTTGTACCCCGGCCTCCTCTGGGTCATGTGAAAGAGTGTTCTCTAAGGTTGGGGAAGTACTATCTAAGAGGAGAAATAGACTCCAACACTGTGAAACACCTTTTATTTCTTTATAAAAATATTTAAAACTTTATCACCTTTCTGTCATTCCTACAGTTACATAAGCACTTTCACTGCCAAGTGTCATAAGCACATGTGTGTGTGTGCACAATGTCAATGTCCTTATTCACTGTCTGTGTGTAGAGAGAGAGATAGTAGGCCTACTTTAGATCTTATTGAATCATATAAGCCCATTTTATATTTTATTGTCACACTTTAATGGGTAAAGGAATTTATTTAATGGACAAATCAAACAGAAACGTGTAAGGCTTTTATTTGATCACATAACATTGAAACTATGGAGTGTGTTGTGGATGCTTCATCTGCGTCTTACACAGGCTTCTGGCTGCTTTATTTTAAATAAGAACCAGATGGGGCTGTTCTCGACACTCGCGAAGCTTTGAATCTTTTCCCGGAACAGTCAGGGGAAAGCCTCATTGCTTCATGAGGCTTCATTTCCCCATCCCTACATTGTTTTGCTATTCCTAGGTTCCGTGCCTCTTAAATTCCTGAAATCAAACGGATGCGCGTGCAAGTGGGCAGGTCCTGTGTGGCAAAAGGGTGGTTGCCATGGTTGCGAGAGAGTGACAGTCGCCTAATCCAATCGGTCTTTGTCAGACACGTGGGTTTGTTGTGTGTGACGTCAACGCGGCGCCATTTTTGAGGTATCGCTACTGACTGTGAACATTGAAGAGATTACGAGAGTAGTGATAACAAGTAAATAACTCGCAAAACTGGATAAGCACAAGAAAACTGAGAAAATGCCGTACCGCAATAAACCCGATAAATATGGCAGGTACCGTTATTTGGAGAAATTGTCATCCATTCAGAACGTAGATCCATATATGAGCTCAGCTGACTGCAGTAAGTTGAAGTGCTGATCCCGCATTGCTTTCTCATCCTCATACTTGGGCATTGTCAACTATCTTGTTTATGGTATAAGCGCATATAACGTTACCAGTGAACAATTTGATATCTATAAATCTCTTAAAGCCCGCGGACATTTCACCAAGTTACTGTATCCTTCGGTAGGAATGTAAATAAATCCTGTAAAGTTAGTAACAGCAAAGATAGGTTTGCTGTATTGATGATGATGATAGTGTCATGTTAAGGATGGTTTAGTTTGAAAAAAGAATGAAAAAAAACAATTCTCCAACAATAGAATACCCCAGCATCGATACCTTACAAATGGCGGCCGCGCCCATAATGCACTTTGTGTATCACGAGTGTGACGTCACCTGACAAAGACCGATTTGTTTCGTCCCGAATGTAAATAATGAGCTGTGTTTAGTGCAGATTAAACGGTCTAGAGTCACTCGATTTTTATACTCTTTTTATCAGAGTACTTACATTTTAATTATGCATTGATATATACAGAAAGTTTAAACAAATTTGGAAAAAAGTTTTTATAAAATTCCTACCTACAATACCTTTAAGTAAAAGTCTTAAAGTATCTGATATATACTGTACTTAAGTATCAAAAGTAATTTTCTGATATTTAATGAACTTAAGTATTTTAAGTAAAAGTAAAAAGTTTTTTTTTTTTTTTAAGCAAGCGGTTAGAACTTTGATTGTGAACTTTATTGTGGCCGTTCGAAAGGAGAGAGGGAACGAGTATTGCGTAGCCGGCCGCACTATAGTAACCTGGCGAGTTGTCGCTTCAGTCGTTAAACCCATAGGTTAAACCTGCTGTAATGGCGAATTCAGGGGACTATTATAGGCTAAGGCCACGACCCCTTGGCAGGCTCTGACGTGTAATGACGTGGGGCTAGCTCATTGGTCGGACGTCAGAGGCGCCCGCGCCATTGGATATGCAGTTGCCGCAGCACAGCCGATGAGCGAGCTAGACGCTCAATGTGCTAGCTGCGCAGCTGCAAATGCGTTGTACACATAGGCTTCAGTAAATCAAGGAAAAGGAGTTTCCCCCCGGTCCTCCAGTAGGTGCTTCCATGGCGGTTTCAGTTGTGCTTCCTCCTCCTTTGGCAACAAACAAGCATTAAGCTGAAATAGAGCGTGCGTAATGCAATCTAGGAGCAGTGATTCGCCAAACCTCCCTTATTGCAGTCGCACACATTTCTTCTGATTTTATTTTGTAGTAACGAGTAACTAAGATTCTTTGTGGAAATATAACGGAGTAAAAGTATACATTTTATCTAGAAAATGTAGTGGAGTAAAAGTGAAAGTTGACATTGTAAGGGGTATACAGTCAAAGACCCAGAACCAGATATGAAGAATGAAGACCCGGAGTCAGAATTATAAAAAATTAAAGAAAAGTTTTACTGAAGATAGTTTGCATTTTCATCAGCAGAAGTCAGCTTCAAGACTCACATAGGAGTTCGTAGGCCGCCTCGCTTACAGTTACAAAGATCACAGCAGTTCTACCATTTCCAAGGTCTAAGCTACGTCATTGCTTACAGGTTGAATGATTCTCATTGGCTAAAAAACATTAAGAGCCTAAACAATTTAACACATGTGAGGAGATAGGGGTGCCTATCGCCATTAGTAAAGATAGTTGTCGTCCACTCAATAGATTTAGGTCTGTGGTGGCCTCGCAGGTTAGAGAAGGGCGCCGGGTTGTCTGGTCCGAACGTCCAGAACCTACATAGAATGTCATACGCACACACACAAATAACAGACACTAGCAAATAACAGCTCCCATCAAGGCTGAAGAGAGTCTGAGCTCCTTATTATCAGTTAAGTATACCAAAACATAATGCTAAAACATTCGCTCGTTTGGGAGAAAAACAGATAACTGGCATTTACTCCCAAGGAAGGAAATATACTGGAAAGAATACATTTTAATACAACAATTAAAGTTCGATAGTAACGCTCAATATAGCTTGACCATCTGTCCAGCGAAGGATCATATGTGTCCATCCTGCCTTTAGGATCCTCTAACCTTTCTTCTGATACCAGAGAAAGAGACAAACGGCCTTGTGGGTTACATGGCCTTCGTGTCCTGCGTGTACTACGTGCAATCTCAAAGTAAGATTGGAATGCACCTAAAAGAAACTGGTTACTTCCATCACATGCATTTAAGAAAATATAATTTCACAAGCAATTTTCACAAAGAATATAAAAATGAGTATGTGATAATGAATATATTTGATTATTGATTTTTATAAAGGAAGTATATTAGCATCCAAAAGGATTTATGATTATAGATGTATTTGAAGAGGCAAGGGATTTTGACCAACCCTTCAGTCCCCCGTTTTAGACCAATGTGGGGTCCAATACCCCCACGTCTGGTCTAACCAGTGAGGTCACTACGGAAGGGAGGAGTGGTGACGCATGCTCCCCTGACGGGTCACACTTGTCTCTTCACCTCGTCACGGACATGCTGGTTACTAAAAATTCCAGTCCCCATTAAGAGGCTCTCCCACCTTCCACTCACAACAGGACATCAATGTAATTCTTCCTCAGTTTATCAGTCAGGTTAAAATTTTTATAAAACACATAACTGATTACGAAACAAGTACATATTTATTCTCTGGAAGCCAGGCTAAATAAGCAAGCACTGTTGCTGTATTCCTAGCATGGGCTAGATCCACAGTCACTACTCAGATCCTAAATGAAGATATTGTCTATAATCATGAATACCAGAATATATGCACTAGGTTTTTATTTTTATTTTTATAAAACTATGATTTTCAAATCCTTTTATTATAAACAAAGTTGGATGGTGAATCCATTATTTTCACTACCCCTTATAGACCCTTTAGGTTCAAAACACAATGGTTATCTAACTAAAAATAAACAACAACAAAAATACAATATTAATAATTAAGACCCATAATAATCGATGTAAGAACTTTAAGTCTTTACTGAAATCATCCTTCTGTTTACCGTCACATAGCATGTACCAGTTTAATTGTATAACATCTTATACCCTTTTTTTGTTTGTTTTTGTCATTCACATCATCATTTCAGTCATTATTTTACCACTAAAATATAGAAGTGTTTCCCATTCTGCTTAATAAAGCTTTTGTTCATTCCTTATCTTTATATCACATTAATCCCTGTTAATCATACAATGCCTTATTATTTTTATTTTGAAACTCACTTTTCATACCATTTAAACTTAATTTGACTTCCATACAGTATTTGTCTATCAAATAGTTAGTCTAAAGATTATTAGAACATTGTAAGTATATTACAAACATAAAAAAATAATAATAATATTAGCAGTATTGTCTCATTCCCACTTATCTTTACAGTTTCACAGAAACCAAAATATTATGTTACTCAGATCCCAACCCCTAAGACAGCCATATAGCTGTTTTCTCATTTAACCTTTATTAACTGAATTGTAGTTTTCTTTGACATCTAATGTCATACATTCATTTAATGGATTGAGAAATAAAAATGAGGGAGCTCTGGATAATTTGGATAGTCACTTTGTCTCTCTGCCGTCAAGTCTATATATATATATATATATATATATGTATTTTTTTCCCTACGTTTATCCTTATGATCCCACCTAGTTGTCTATTTAAATTTAGACCCTCAGTTGAATTTAGACAAGAGTTTTACCCCATAATGGAAGGCAATCTTCTTTACAATTCCAATTTATATAAAATACTAATCCAGAGAGTAATTCAGTTCAATATCATAAATGACAAAAGCATTCACAATTACCAATAGCAGACAGAGCTGGAAAACCACTCCAATTAAAGCTCGTCCCATGTTCTGCATTGTCTTTTCATCAGATTGACTTAGAATTATCAACTTTTTTAAAGTTGGTCATTTCACTTAACCCATCAGTAATGATAAAACACTAATTCCAGAGGTTAATGACACCATATCCTCAAAATCAGGAAATAATAGTACCCCAAACTAACACATACAAGACATGACGTGCAGTCACCAACAAATACACACATTCATACCTGACTATGAACTGCTCATATTCTCATATTCATATATTTTATATTGTTGCTAAAAGATTTAAATTTTGAATAAGATTTTAACCTTTCCATTTTCCTGCAGCTTCTATCTAATTTTACATGGTCTCCCAACCAGTTTCAAAGCATGTCTTGTTCATTATTCATTTGAATTTAACAAGGTCAGCTGGGTTGTTTTGGTTCATTAACATTATTTTGCTTCAGCTTGCTCTAGCAGGCCGATAACAAAGACAGACACAGTTACCATCCCTTCCTTCACTCAAGCAGTCTCTCTCACTATAAACTGAATGGCGATGATTTCAACAGCCTCCTAATGCTGTAATTTAGACAGAATGCAATATTAAACTCATCACACTAACCTTTTACCATTAAACTTTGTTATCCAGACTTTTCTTAAATCTACAAAAGCTGTCTTCATCTTTAGTCACCACCATGTCTAACGACCTTCAGGAGTTAAAAACCATGTTATAGACATACTAGTTCTAAATCAACTTCTATACATTTTCCTTGCCCATAAGGCAACCGACATCAAAAAGTTTTATTACTTTCTCCACAACAACTAATGGGAATCACTTCATGGCCCCGACTGAACCCCGAAAGCCCATTCCTGTTAGCTCTTTATCTATAACCTCCATCAGGGTGTTTTTTCCCGGGCATATTTGCAGACGCTTGTCACAATGAAAAACAAGCCATACAACTAATGCGGTTTCTTCTGGCGAGTGGTATAGAGGAGCTTTGCTTTATGGGGCAGACTGCCGGGACTCGTCACAGCTTCATCTCCCCTTAACGGCATAAGGACGCTGCTGGCCTCACAGCTCCTGCTCAACTCTCATACCTGTCTCGCATAAAACACCTCCATTCAGGAGATGCCCAGTGACTTTACGTGACCCCCCTGCCTTAGGTTGCCCCCTGTCTGGCCAAAGAAGGTTTTACCCGTCATTGGGATGGTCACTCGTGCCCACTGGTAACCGCTCTTTCCCATCACAGAATCTTTGACCGTTTTCTTCAACAAAATCTGTTGTTCTCTGGAGCTTAGGAAAGACACAATCAAGAGTCACCAGGGCCATTCGGATTGCCTAATAGTGTTCACACAGGGAGACAGGTTAATAACAGCTCTATTTAATCTTAAATCCATGAACCATCTTAAAAGCAGAAACCTAGCTGCTTAGACTATACTCAGCGAATTTAGATCATCCGTACATTCAGTGAAAGGTATCTGTAGACGGAGCCATCGGCCCTGAATGGTGGAGACTAAATGAGACAAAGTTGTTACTGGTCCTAAAAGGAGCTAATCAAAATGTCACCTCTATCATTTAAGGTCTGTATTATTATTTTAAAGACTTCTTTAAAGTCATTCAGTTTTACAAATAATATTTTCTTTTAACATCTCTGTGTCTATTATTTTCAACTGAAACACTGTGTTTTAATTCAAATAGCTTATTATCACTAATGACACAAGCTCAGATAACAGCTTTTAGCTGACATTGAATGAGAGAGACTCTGAGACATTCAGGACTGGCACACTGCACTCTCATAAACTTCTAACATCAAACTTGTATCAACCATCCTATAACTCTATCCCAGCTTAAGGCATATTTGCCAGAAATTACATGTGTTTCCAAATAAACATAATTTTTATAGTTTTTATAGTATAGTATTTCCACTCAGATTGAGTCTCTGTTGCACTGGCAGTTTCAGCCACAGTACACATCAGATCCAGATAAGCAAACTGTTTCATTACAGCCAATAACAAACTTACCTTTTGAAAGCAAAACATCAGCTTCTAGTTCTTTCATGGTCAACTTTTCAAGCTGTTTGTTTAATCAGCATTCAGCAACTGTTAATCCAGTCCTGCTTCTGCTTATTTGATCTTCAATAAAAATAATTATTTTAGTTCTAAATAATGTTTCACATTCCTCAATCTCGATTTTAGTTCTCAGTTACCATAGTTTAATATTTGACTTAAGCTTTTCTTGGAGTTTGTTAATCTCCAATTAGGATTCACACTAACTTTGACGAGGCTAGACCTATCTGCTTGTGATACTTTTGCAGTTATTGTAAATCATCTGTGAGATTAGTCTCTCTATATCATCTAAAACCTTTTTAAAATGTTTAATTACAACACAATCATCCTTTTAGTTAGTTTGATATATTTTGCAACTCACGTTTGTTGGAGTCATTCATTTTACATCAACCTGTATTCATCAATTCACTTATAAAAATTACTATTATAGATATTTTCTTCAAAAGGGTTCACTTTAAGACTTCAATCTTTTGACCTTGTTTTTATTTCTTATTTCTCAGACGAAAAATGTTACTGTCGTCATTTAAACACGGATCTATTTTCAAACCAATATTATTACCAGAACTGTGTTGTCATTTTATCACATTTTTAAACACCTTCTCGGTGGGCATTTACAATTACGTATTAAATGGTCCTGATGACCACCATTAAAAACACTCTCTGTCGGCTCCAACTTACTGCACCCTCTTGAAGCAGTGTGTGTCCCATTCAGGAATGCAAACAGAGCCACTGATAAGCAGTTCTCTGTATTCTTTTACAGTCCACCAGTGGCGGATTTAATCATAATAGCCCAATCATAATCTTCATCATTATTATTGGCAGAACATTAATTTTCATAAGCTGCATGGAAATGCTCAAAATATTGTAAGTTGTTTTCACAAAGTTTCCTTTTAACTTTAGTCGCTTGTCCAGGGAAATAATCCCCGACCCAGAATTTACTTCTCTTGCTTTTTGTAATCATCGTAAGCAATACGAGGCTAAACATTTACATTTTCCAGTTTTTTTATTTGTTTGTAGCCAGTCAAGTTGTTTAAATTTCCAATCAGAATCAAAATACTGACTACCATTTACTTAATAATTTCTGCAAATTTCTTTGAAGTGAGGGCTTCAGAGCACAGCTGCTTACCATATCTTAATCATGGTTCATACTCACCTGAAGTTATTGCAGAAATGGAGGCGGCGAACTTTTAACATCACAGCTCGGCTTCTGCGTGATGAAACTGCAAAGTATACTCCAAAATCTCAGTTACATATACTGGTCCACGCCAATTTGGGTCACAACTTTTTTTTTCTTTTTTTCTTTTCTCTCGGAATCGTTTCTGATGCATCCCTGGCAAACAACCCTATTATTGTTAGTATCCCTAACTGCCTGATTCACTTCACTAAGTTCGGGGATCCCCTATCTGAGATGGAAGAGATTGAGCAGGTTTGCGGTGCCACTGGACCTACAATCCAGGGACGTACTCTGCTGGGGTGTTGCTATACCAACAATGCCCAATGGGGCCCCCACAGAGCACGCTTCGCTTGCGCTGTCTGCTCTTGTTAAAACTTTAAACAATGCTATCAGCGACTTCCTTTTATACTTTAACCTTCAGTATAATTAATCTTCACTCTCCTCATCGGAGTGAAGCTCTCCCGCTCCCCTTCAAAATCTCTCCCAATCAGATAGCCCTAACCAAATAATAAAATTACTACCTTGTTTGTTGATTAGCCAGGGATGTCACCAAAGAATAATTGCCTGCGCATCCTCCACCATAACTGTAAGGGGTATACAGTCAAAGACCCAGAACCAGATATGAAGAATGAAGACCCGGAGTCAGGATTATAAAAAATTAAAGAAAAGTTTTACTGAAGATAGTTTGCATTTTCATCAGCAGAAGTCAGCTTCAAGACTCACACAGGAGTTCGTAGGCCGCCTCGCTTACAGTTACAAAGATCACAGCAGTTATACCATTTCCAAGGTCTAAGCTACGTCATTGCTTACAGGTTGAATGATTCTCATTGGCTAAGAAACATTAAGAGCCTAAACAATTTAACACATGTGAGGAGATAGGGGTGCCTATCGCCATTAGTAAAGATAGTTGTCGTCCACTCAATAGATTTAGGTCTGTGGTGGCCTCGCAGGTTAGAGAAGGGCGCCGGGTTGTCTGGTCCGAACGTCCAGAACCTACATAGAATGTCATACGCACACACACAAATAACAGACACTAGCAAATAACAGCTCCCATCAAGGCTGAAGAGAGTCTGAGCTCCTTATTATCAGTTAAGTATATCAAAACATAATGCTAAAACATTCACTCGTTTGGGAGAAAAACAGATAACTGGCATTTACTCCCAAGGAAGGAAATATACTGGAAAGAATACATTTTAATACAACAATTAAAGTTCGATAGTAACGCTCAATATAGCTTGACCATCTGTCCAGCGAAGGATCATATGTGTCCATCCTGCCTTTAGGACCCTCTAACCTTTCTTCTGATACCAGAGAAAGAGACAAACGGCCTTGTGGGTTACATGGCCTTCGTGTCCTGCGTGTACTACGTGCAATCTCAAAGTAAGATTGGAATGCACCTAAAAGAAACTGGTTACTTCCATCACATGCATTTAAGAAAATATAATTTCACAAGCAATTTTCACAAAGAATATAAAAATGAGTATGTGATAATGAATATATTTGATTATTGATTTTTATAAAGGAAGTATATTAGCATCCAAAAGGATTTATGATTATAGATGTATTTGAAGAGGCAAGGGATTTTGACCAACCCTTCAACATAAATTTAAATAGCGAAGTAAAGTACAGATACGTGAAATTTCTACTTAAGTACAGTAACGAAGTATTTGTACTCCGTTACATTACAACACTGGTGACTAATGAGAGCGGTCTCAGTACGGTCTTAGACCGTACTATGGTACGGTCTAAATCCGGACTGAAAATCCTCGCAGATACAGTATCATTTCTTTCTAGAAAGGAACACAGTTGTGAAGATACTGCTTTTTCTAATATCTTTGACAGAAAAGGCAGATTAGAGATCGGCCTGTAATTGACTAATTCTGTAGGATCATGTTGTGGTTTTTTAACAAGCGGTTTTATCATAGCCATTTTAAAGGTTTTTGATACGTATCCTAGAGACAAAGATGAATTAATGATATTAAGAAGAGGATATATGACCTCTGGAAACATCTCTTTCAGTAGCTTAGTCGGTATAGGATCTAACATACAAGTTGTCGATTTAGATGAATTAACGAGTTTGCAGAATTCTTCCTCTCCTATAGCAACAAATGAATCAAAATTTTCCTCAGGGAGACTACAATGCACTCCCTGATTCGATACTGTAGTAGACGGTTGCATAGTTATAATTTTGTCCCTGATATTATCAATCTTATAAGTGAAGAAGTTCATAAAGTCATCACTGCTGTGTTGCTTGGACACTTCTGAGCTTGAAGCTTTCTTTTTCGTTAGTTTAGCCACTGTTCCAAATAAATACCTTGGATTATGTTTATTTTCTTCTAATAGGGTTGAAAAATAAGCAGATCTAGCAGCTTTTAAAGCCTCTCTGTAAGCAATCGAGCTCTCTTTCCATGAAATCCGAAATACCTCTAATTTAGTTTTCTTCCAGTTGCGCTCCATTTTTCTGGCTGCTCTCTTAAAGGAACACTCCACCGTTTTTTGAAATAGGGCTTAATCACATTCTTTCTTACATTTAGATATGTGTGCAAATGCATTTTTGTCTCAGTGCATGCATTGTTTTAGTTTGACAGGGTCGGCACTAGCTTAGCTTAGCACAATGAATGGAATCCTTTGTTGCCAGCTAGATGTCCTGAGTAAAAGTGATTAAAAAAAATAAACAAACCCACGTAATTACTTCTTGTGGCCTGCGTATTCACAACGAGTACAAATAGCGATGCAGATTAACACTAGGCGATTTCCTAGGCAGATATTGACTTGGAACTATATTAGGGGGAAGCACAGGCACAGCACACTGCTGCTTAGGCGAAGCACTGCTACTTGGGCGCAGAGATATCACGCAACACATGAAATCCCATGACTTCCGTAAACATACCGGCGTGAATAGTAGCTGCCTGACTATTTTCCTTACAGTACATGACTGGCGATGGACACGGCTGATTTTGTGAGAGATGAAGAGGGTGACTTCTCATGGTGTGTTCACACCGAACGCGAATTTAATTATTTGCGCGAGTGGATTACATACAAAGTCAATGCAAAGACGCGAATAGACGCATCATTTGCGCCGGGCGCTGCAAATGACGCGAATTGGGCGACGCGTTTGCCGCGAATGTCTTCCGCGCAAGTTGAAAAATACAGAAGAGGAGCTGGGTGCTTTAGAAATAGACCGACAGGAGGAGGAGGTTGAGATCGCTCAACAGCCTGAGGACATGAGGATGAGAGCCAACACGAACTGGTGGTGTGAATGTGGGGGAATATGCCAACCTATGCCGACTGAAATAGACCGTCTGTGCTGTGGAGAGTGGGACCAGTTACTGCCATCGATGACCAGGCTCAACGCCGGTATGTTCTTCTTCTTCTGTTTTTTTGACGCGTTGAACGCTGGTATGTTTATGGAAGTCATGGGATTTCATGTGTTGCGTGATATCTCTGCGCCCAAGTAGCAGTGCTTCGCCTAAGCAGCAGTGCTTCGCCTGTGCTTCCCCCTAATATAGTCCCAAGTCAATATCTGCCTAGGAAATCGCCTAGTGTTAATCTGCATCGCTATTTGTACTCGTTGTGAATACGCAGGCCACAGGAAGTAATTACGTGGGTTTGTTTATTTTTTTAATCACTTTTACTCAGGACATGCTAGCTGGCAACAAAGGATTCCATTCATTGTGCTAAGCTAAGCTAGCGCAGACCCTGTCAAACTAAAACAATGTATGCACTGAGACAAAAATGCATTTGCACACATCTAAATGTAGGAAAGAATGTGAATAAGCCCTATTTAAAAAAACGGTGGAGTGTTCCTTTAAGGGCCCGGGTGTGCTCGCTGTACCACGGCGTTGGACTATTTTCTTTAATCTTCTTTAAGCGCAACGGAGCAACTGCGTCTAAAGTGCTGGAAAAGAGAGAGTTCAAAGTTTCTGTTGAAATATCAAGTTCTTCTAAGCTATCCGATAAAGTGTAACTAAATTTCTTTGCTCTTCCTGGAGGACAGACAAAAGCCTGGGCGATCGCAAAAGGGGTCAGTTCAGAGTCAGAATAAGTTTTGTATTTCAGTGAGTATTAAGTGCAAACACTTAATAGCATCATCCACTGGGACAATCTGTTATGAGTTATCAGTTTTATTATTAGATAGTTTTCTATTTATTGATATATATATATATATATATATATATATATATATATATATATATATATAATGTATATGTATGTGTGTGTGTGTGTGTGTGTGTGTTTTACATTATTCGTTTCATTTGCCTGTTTTTTTTTTCATTTTTCATTTTTCCCTTGCCTTTATATATACCGTCATCTAATTCTCACTTAAATTCATCTTTAAAACACTTAATAGTTCAATAATCTTAAGCAAATATATATATATATATTATTAAATATATCATATTTATTTATTTCATCTATTTCTCATACTGTACAGTTAATGTTGTGTTGCCTAAATTCTCAAGCATTTAAAGCCATTTATTGGTTATCAGCCATAGCATAAAAATAATTTTGGACTTCATTTCGGACAGAATTGTCATATCAGTGCCTTCCTAAATGAGGATTTGGCGACAGATGACATAGGGAATGTTTTTGTGGATGCAGAAATGTTTTGGGGTCTCTCTAGCTGATTAACATGTAGCAATTACCTGTGGAGCCGTAACCTTTTACGTAGATCGCGGAAGAGCAGAAATGCTCTTCCTCACCTCCTGCCTCTTTCCTCTCAACTCTCTAAAAACACCCTCACATCATCAGCAGCAGGAAGACAACACATGGAGACAACACCGCCTCCTGTGAGATTGGAATCTCTGATGTATTCCTGCTCTTCTCCTGGAGTTTTCCATGCGAATGCTCTTTTGTTTGGAGATTCAGAATGCTTGTCTCTTTAAAGTGCATTACTAGATTTGTAAAACTGAGATCGTCAAGTGCATTTTATTTGAACCAAACTATATCATCTGGACAGGACAGATTGGAAAACACCCAGCTGATAAATGCAGATGAAAGTGGACTTGAACTTTCTTCCCGGACATTGAGGCATTTAAAGTGCTTTAGCTGGAGATTGCAAAGTCCGACGTGCATCTAGTTCATAATTACAACCATCTGAACGTCCATTCAGTACTCTAAACATAAATTTTTTATATTATTATTTAGTCACATCATTACACAAACACATTGACAAATGCACGCATATTCATAACACTTCTCATTCTCTCTGTAGTGCTGAAGTGATGTGCACTTAGTTGCTGCTTTGCTCTTGGATAAAATCTCCAGCACAGCAAGGCCGTTAATGGCCAGAAGTTAGCTGGTGCTTCAACGTCAATCTCTCTCTCTGTCACACACACACAAACACACTTCAACGCTGCTCTGCTGATGAGGCCTGTGGTCTTCTGGTTTAATTTTTCCATGTACCCAATCACTCCAATTACACCTGCACATGGTGGAAACCAGCATCAAAGAGGGAGAGGACCTCGAGTGCCAACAGGAAGGTCTGGTTTTCAAACTCATCAACCAGACTTTGGAGATCTTAAATTCTGATTTCTGAACAAGGGCAAACAGAACTATATGAGCTCTTCAAAATTAGTAGAGCTCCTTTTATGGAATTGTTTGAAATAATTCCTCCCCGATTCCTCTTCTGATGGAGCGGTAGCATCAGTCTACCCTGTCGTCATCTTTTCAACTAAAATGCCAATCTTTGTGTCTACAGCTTCATGGCCTCTTGTCGTCATGGTTGCCGAGCGCAAGACCGGCCATGCTGAACTAAACCCACAAGGCCGTGCTCCGCTTCTCTCTGCATTTCCATCCATCTGGATCAGCTTAAAAATTTATCTGAACTGAGAGGTAGAGAAAGATGGAAAAGAAAACTAAAAAAATGTGTACAGTCATATCGCACACTTTCATAAGCCTAGAACTGATTCTCTGCTTGAGGAATGCTGTATTTTGATATTTCAGGTCAGTATTTCCCATTGTTTCTGACCTTTGGATGTAATGCAGTGTAAACACCTCCAGACCTAAACCCAAACAAAGATTCATTCGTAGAGATGAAGGCTTGTCTTATTTTGGTCTTGAATCTGCCCCCTGTGAACAGAATACTCAAATGTAATGTTCTCTTCGTGACAGCAGAACATTGGGTTCAGTTTAATACAACCATGACCTCACATCCTCTAGAATGAGGTAATGTTAGGCAGACCTCCCTTACATCACACAGATTCCTGCGCTAATATAATTTGTAACCCTATACTGGCTTATGTTAAACAGCATTAGAAGAGAAACATGACAGGCTTGACATGACAGACAAAAAAGGGTGCCAGAACCTGCATTTTTAGTTGCTTGCAGTCAAACATTAGATTTCCGTTAAGCAGTCCTCTCTAAATGGACTCAGTACATGCTCAGAATGTGCTGAAATCCACAAAACTCTTTTACAATGTTAAAATAATGTTGTGTTTAAGATATAAAAGAGTCTGGGGTAATAATGGCCCGGTTTTCACTGACCGGTTTCACTGCTTAGATTAAGCCAGGATTAGGCCATAGTTCAATTAGGATATTTAAGTAACTTTAAAGGCCCCCTGTGGTGAAAATCAAGTTTTTAATGTTGTTTGATGTGGTGTTTTTAATATGCTTTAAGACAATCCATGTGCAAATTCGTCAGTCAACACCATTGCGGAGTATTTTCTCCTTAAAGCTACACTGTGTGATTTTTACCCCCATCTAGCGGTGAAAAGGTATATGAACATCCAGTGAATATTAGTTTCTGTTCCTCTCAATTCCGATTTCGTTTTAACTCCTACGGTGGCCAATGTAGTCCAAGATTAACATGGCTTCCAGTTCGACCTCGTCCATGAGTGTTCCTTCAAGTGATGAGGTTATTTTAGAAAACTATTATAATTTGCAGTAATTTAATTAGTCAGGTAACATATAGGTTATGACATCTATGTAAAATGAATAATAGTTTTATGTTTTCGTAATTTTTTTACCATTTCATTGCTAACATCAGTTATCAGGTTCCCAGACGAATGCAAGCTAATCTTAGTAAAGTCACTTTTTTTATTTTTAACTTTTAACTCTTTTTCGCTTCCTTGGCGACTCTGATACGTATCCTCGAGAATAAGAGTGATCCTCCATCAGCAACAGACTTTCAAAAAGGCTTTCAGGTTTTTATATATCAGTCTCAAGCAATCCCCCTCTTCACATTCGACACGGTGCCATCGGGTGTTAAAACGCGAAAGGCGAAGCTTGAATTAACGGGTATGTCCCTCTTTGGCTAATGTACTTTCAAGATGGAGGGGCAACATGGGGACCGACATTAGAACCCCTTACCCGTATGTATTTTCAATGGCATATTATACACTCACGAGAATACTTTATTACTTGAACGAAGTAAATATACGTGGGAACGGGGAACGTGCCTCAGAAATTTTTTATATTTTGAGACAAAGCAATGGCACTGGCATATTTTAAGAGCAAGTTGCTTTCAGTTAAAACAGCTCAAACATGCATTTTAGTCTGGGACTAATCTGAAGCCTTGTCTGTGAAACCGGGGGAAGATGTACTACTGGTGTGCCATTTCATATGAATAAATAATACATAAACATTCATATTTGTTGAATGATACCCCATCAGGCCTTTCTGTCTCATTTGTATTCTTATGCGAAGCCAAGCAAAAAGCTCTTGTGAGAGTTGTGGTTTAAGCTTTCCTTTCCTACCTCTCTACCCCGTTTGATGCTGTAGAATTGACATTGTGATAATTGACGTTTTCTCCACTCTCACAGTGAGATTCGCCCCACTCGATATTGTAGAGTCTGAACACATCACTCCAAATCTCTCAGATTCTGTCAGATCACCCAAGGCACAGATGGATTATCTTGTCAACAAATAGCTGAATGAATGAGCATGCATAGAGCCCGTCCGTGTCCCTGTCTGCTCCCCTATCATGGCCAACATGCACGTGAGAAAATGGGCTTCAAGGATTCCATCCAGATCAATAGAACTCCTGCTATTTCCTGTTGTAATTGCTCTGATCGTTTTTTGTAGCCATGGAGTGTTTTGTGAGTGTTGTGCCTGCATTTTAGTGTCGATATTCTTAAAAAAAAAACGGACTGAAGAACCCTAATCACTGGGTAAAGGGAAGGGTGGCACAGCTTAAGCATAACAGATCAAGTCCTGCATTTACATGGGATAGATTAGACTCAGTGCAGGAATGAATCTGTAACAGTCTGCTCTGATTGATCAAACATTTTCATCAATTCTCAGATCAGAGCTACAGTCGTTTCAGCTATTCACTCAAATTATGTTTATAATGGGTCTTTTTTATTTAAAAAAAAAGGACAGACAGCAGTTAAAAATGGCAAATAGAGAAAACAGAATAAAACAAACATTAAGAGCAGAGCACACGTTGATGTTGTGAACATGAAGTTGTTTCCTAATGATGTTATTTTCAGAGAACACAAGCGGTCTTGTATACTTTAAACTCAATACACAGAAAAAATGTACACTTGTACACCGATTCTGGCTGTCAGTGTAATTGAGAATGGCATTGCATTTTCTGAGCTGAGCCCATCATTATCGTTCCTGCGCAGTGTGCGGCCATTTTTCTCAATGGCAATTACAACGCTCCTCATCTGATTGCATGCAAGCTCCTTGTTGGGAGGGCAGACCCTCTCTTACTCATGGTCTAGTTGGTGTGATGATATAATGGAGTGCACAGTTTTGAAATAATAGACAATTCTCTTGTCTATATAAAAAATGTAAGATTTTTTCTCAGCCCATTCTATTCAGAAGAATAGGAGCCTGCTATATTTATAAAGTTTAATTAGAAAATGTCATCTTTGACAAATAGCAAAGCATGTTTTTATGTCCTGTCCTGTCTATTCATATTCTTTACTGACACAGTGACTGAGATGCCCAAACCAGGGCCCACAGGCCAATGTTGGCCGATGATGACCTTTGATTTGGCCAGCCATATCATATCACAAGACAATTTATCTTTTTGCTTTAACATTTTGTTTTGTTTTTATTTTTCATTGAAATGTGTACAATATAAATTAATTGACAATTGTAAATTTTAATGATATAATTCAACAGTTACTTCTGTTATTCAGTTATATAATTCAACTAATAATTCTACGTTCCTCTGACAGCCATAAACTCCAGTGGCCTCATTTATAAAACTTTGCATAGGATTTGCGTCAGAAGTGGCGTACGGATGAAACATAGGATGTGCGTACGCACAGAAATATTCAGATTTATAAAACTGTGCGAACGCACATCCTACCTACGCAGTTTTCCCTTAATAAATCACAATCAAGTCTAATGTAGCGCAGCTTTTGCGGCTTCATGTCATGCCCATAGTTGCCCATAAATAGTTTGTGAAACGCCCACAAGTTAATATTCATCAATTGCGAAATCATGGCAAACAGAGAGGCAAACCAAGAAACGTAACTTCACTCAATGTGAAGTAGAAATTATCATTGGCGAGGTGGAAAAGAGGAGTAAAATGTTGTTTGGAGGGCACAGTGTTGGCATTAATGCCAAAAAAAGGCACTTGAGTGGCAAAAGGTTGCATTACGCATTACGCTTTCATTGTGTTGGCATCATGGCGTTTTATTACCATCCATTTGATTGCATCTGACAAGCTACAGATGTGTTATGAGGATGAATTGTATAACATGCAATAATTATTATTGCAGAACATATTTCAGTTTTATTTTTGCAAATATGTGTTAAATTTGCATTTCTGTTGTTATCTTAATTTGATTTTGTTTGTTTTACACTGCAGATCGATCAAACGGGTGTTCATGTAGGCTGTTAATTGTAAGACTTGCTTTGTGAAGTCTTCATGTTATTGATGAGAGCCAGTATTGCCATTTCTTTTACACAACGGTCTATAGTTTCACACACTTTCACATGTTTCTTCCATCTGCCGACGGTGTCGCCATTTCTCATTTCACCCGTTTTTGTGCGTAAGCCTGGGTCAGAGCATGCGTGAAGGACCGCAGATTTTCCCGTCAGGTTTGCTTTTTATAAATACCAATTATTGCGTAGAGAGCGGCGTACGCCTTCTTTTGTGCGTACGCAACGTTTATAAATGAGGCCCCAGGTCCCCAAGTCCAAACTCTGCACTATGGGAGATAGGGCGTTCCAGGCGGCCGCGCCACGACTGTGGAATGCCCTCCCTAGCCACATGAGGGTGCCACAGCCCTTAGAGGCTTTTAAAAACAAATTAAAGACACATTTATTTTTAATTGCATTTTCTTAATATATTTTAATTTCTTGTTCCATTTGACTGCCTTTTATGTTTTTATTGTTTTTATCTGTACACCTGTAGCACTTTGAGATGTGTTCTTCACGTGTAAAGTGCAATACAAATAAAATGTATTATTATTATTATTAACTATTACTTTTGGTAGAAATTTTGGTCAGCTTTGTTTATTAAAGTTCCCATGACATGAAATTTTCACTTTCTGAGGTTTTTTAACATTAATATGAGTTCCCCTAGCCTGTATATGGTCCCCCAGTGGCTAGAAATTTCAATAGTCTTTGGCTATCTTTCTCTGCCTTTGAGAAAATGAAAGCTCAGACGGGCTGATCTTGAATCTCCTCCGTATGACGTCATACGGAGGAAAGGTAACCTCCCCTTTCTCTGCTTTGCCCGCCCAGAGAATTTGGCTCGCCCATGAGAAAATGAGCTAGGAAGTACAAACGTGATTTGAGTTTTTCCTCGAGAGATATCATGGCTTGCAAACGAGCAAAGCATGGCAGTTGATCGGTGTCCGGATGTACAAATGAACACAAAAGTATTTTTTAGTTCCTTCATTCGAGCCTCTGAAGAAACAATGGGTTAATTTTATTTTCTCTGGAAATGCGCCGACATAACTTCCCAAAGTTTTGTATGGTCCAAACATTTCACCGACGACTGTTTCCTCAACTTGGGCCAATACAGAGCTGGCCTCGATGAACGTCTGAAAATAATTCGATTGAGCTACCAAGCAACAATTTCGGATGTGTAGCCTAATTGTTCAAGTTCAGACAGGTAATCTTTCTCTCAAAATCGTTCAATATTGTTTATGCATCAGTAAGTCAAGCCAGTGACTAAAATATCAACTTCACATTGTTTTTTTTTAGTAGGATGAAAATAATCTTATTTAAATTGTGAACAAATTAGTTACAGAAAGCGACCAAAGAACAATCTTTCCACACAGCGCAAGTTTATCTGGACAACTCGTTATGAAATCAATGACGCACGTTACACTGCACAACGAAGCTCTTCCTGTATGTACATCATCGTGTTTGCATTGGTGAAAGCATTAGAGAGAGTGCAGAAACTGCGTTGCAATGATAAGATCTTCAGTCTCGCGATCAACAGACTGTAATCTGCTTGCTCAATGCTCATCATGGCAACATTTTATGTGATGGGAATAGATCTAAATACTTTAAAAACTTCTCACGATTTGTTAATCTCGATGGCTGTAATAGTAAAAACGCACAATAGCTGTTGTAAAAGTATTCGAGAGAGTTTAACATCACAGCCAATCAAAGCCGTGGGCGGTTCCACTGAATCCCACAGCAGACACACCCCTTCAAACAGGGCTAAAATCATGCTAGGAAAAATGCCTTTTATTTCTAAATTATGACTATTTTTGATCTAAAAAAAACATACTAACATTATAAGGGCAACCCAGGAAACATTATAAAATAATAAAATAACCCCATGTCATGGGACCGGAATGAATAATATTTTAAGATGAAAGAAAATGTAAGGTGCTTTAAATCAAGTTTGCTCACATGAGACAAATTGTATCAGTTGCCTAAAACAAGCTGTTTTATGTTACATGAAGTGGGTCGTCTCATTGGGGTGGACATCCTGACATCACATGACATGACAAGCTGAAAATACTGAGTGTAGCTTTAAATAGTTGTGGTGTGACATACATATTTAAAATACATTCTCAATGTGAGGTCAGTTGTTTTGTTGCTTGTCATTTTAGATAAAGTATAATATGTCACTGCTTCAGATGCCATGTTGACAACCTATTCACAGTATGTTCTTATTAAATGCCTTCTTACAGTACCTAAGCAACCAACTAGTGCTATTTTTTAGACTGAACTCTATTGAGTATATGCAGAAATTAAACTCTATTTGGCCCTCAAAAACACCCACTCACCCACACCTGTCACTCCTGTCCAGGGAAAACATGTTTAGGAATGTTTTTACGTGTGCGTCTGAGGAAAGCGAAGTTCCTGAACTCATTTGCTCAGTGCTAGTTAATGTTTAACAGCGTTGAAAATAGCAATTCTCTCCGTTAGGTTGGATATCTGCCAGCAGTCCCTCTCAAGGGCTTCATCTGATAATGATGTGCATTTGAGTGTGTAATGGACTGCTTTATCTCTCTGACGGGTTGCTTCTCACACCTGACATATACAGAATTGCATTTATACTATACTTTCTTTCTTTCTTTCTTTCTTTCTTTCTAGACCGCTAGATAGACAGCTACTGTAGTAGGTTTGGTCATGGCAAAAGTCATGCTGGGCAAATGTAAAGGTCTTGTTCTGTGGTGGTTTAGTATTGACTTTAGACACGAAGAATTGAACCTCTGACTCACTCATTCCCCGTTTTCACATTTATGTGTTTAGTAGCCTGCAGACTGATATGTGTGTGTTTTTCATATTAAATCTCTATCCATAAGTGTTTAACTCTGATGGGGGTGAGAGGGCAACATGTCAAAATCACAGTTTAAGATGTGTGCTGTATTTTACCCTCTTTACTTAGCTGGTTAACCAGAAACCATGTTCCCAAAAGTATCTAAACCACCTTAAAATGGGCTTTCAATAAAACTTGGCTGCCTATACAGTAGAAAGGCAAAAATTGATACCTGACTATAGAGAATAAAGGCTGTTGTCTTCCCTTTTGCCAAATAGGTAGGAAAATTGCCAAAATAGGTAGAACAATATTCTTCCTGGGTGCAAGAAACAGAAAATTTGAAGAAAAAAAAACTATTTTGTAACATTTCAAACTGGATGACCACAAACACTGTTTTATGCCAAACGAAGGGGGAAAACTGAAAGAAACTGCCATTCTATTAGTACCGCCCAACCTCCCAAAGCAAAACACAGTCACATACAGATAAAAAAAGCATTTGCCACAATGTTCCATTTTTACTATGACTAAAGAGTAGACATACTGTAGTATGAAACAATTTTCAGTGATTAAACCTATCCCCTTACAAAAAAATTTTATTTTAATAACCCTCTGTTAATCCGAATGTCCATGGATTAAAAAATATTTAAAAGAATAATCTGTAGTTTTCACGATAGCCCTGGAGCTGTCAAAAGTCCGCCATATGACGCGTTTTTCATCACATTGTTCATCTACCGACATCATAACAATACAAAGCTGGTTGAAAATTGCTAAAGTTACACCTTAAAGGGAGAGTTAACGCAAAAATAAAATTTATGTTTATTCACCTACGTGTCGTTCTAAACCTGTATGACTTAACAGAGAATGCTGAAGAACGTTGGCATCCAAACAACATTGGTTCTGATTGACTGTCGTTTTATGGACAAAAAACACTGAGACATTTCTCAAAATATTTTCTTTTGTGCGCTGTAATTCATATAGGTTTGGAACGACATGAGGGGGGGGGGGGGGGGGAAGTAAATAATGACAGAATTAACATTTTTGGGTGAACTATCCATTTAAAATGGTATGATCAGCCAGTCGCTTATCGATCTATCCAGATCTGGCGATTCAAAGATAGACTGAGACAGACTGACTGACTTGTCTGTCTCCATCTAGATCCTGTCCCTCTATTCTGACCTTTACAGGTTGACACTGATCTGTTTGTTCGCAGGCTACGTTTACAGGTTAATACTTTTGTTTCAGGTTCCTAAAAAGTATTTTGTTTAAAATACTTACTCATTTTGTTTGATTTGTCTATTTAAGCAGACATTTTCTGTGTACATGTTGAATTATATCCTCTGTCTATTTCTGTCATGCCTCTGAAGTAAATAGATGGATGGATGGATGGATGGATAGATACAGTAGATTGATATTCCCCATGATCCTTCACTTGTATTCCATCATTTTATTGGCAGAGAGGCTTGTAGATAGTTGTTCATTTAGAATTATTCTTCTAAATCCATCTCTCACCATGTGTTCGTTATTATCCTCAAACTGAAATCACTGAGCAACACACACACACACACACACACTGGCTGTTAGCTTATGTCTCCTGTAATTACCCTCCTTCTTCAAATGACTGTCTGGAGTCAAGTTCTAACACTCTCTCTCTCGCCATCTCTGTGATCACTTCACTCATTTGATCAGAGTTAATGACGAATTTTGCTTTCTTTCCCTATTTGTGGTTTCTTCTCTCGCCTGCGTGTTTTTTTGTTATCAGAAATGTTGAGGAGAAGCTTAACATCCTTTTCATATAAATTCTATTCCTTATAATTTTTATGAAACATCCTGTTCAGCACAATATCACATGAATAATGGAAATACAAAATGCTTCTGGTTATACACTGTGAGAATAAATTTCTTTATCAGTTTTTTTTTTACTTGTTTTGCAATAAAAATATCTAAACATCTTTTAAACATGAAATATTTATTTCAGAAGAAAAACTGCATAAGATATTAAGACTAGATATTAAGATAATATATTTTTATACTGTATATATTATATATATATATATATATATATATATATATATATATATATATATATATATTAAGTAACTTTATTTACCTATAACATTTACATTTTTTCTTTTTTAAACAAAAAACTTCAAAATATTTTGATAAAATAAGCATAAAAATTTACCGTACTTTAAGATGTATTTTCTCTGTGGGCGGCTCGTGGCTCAGTGGTTAGTACTGTTTCCTCAGCAAGAAGGTTAGAGCGGATTGGAGAATGGATCGATGGATGGATTCTATGAAAATATCTTAATATCTCGTGCAATTTTGCATGTGTACAAAAGTTAACATATCTTACAAATAAATGTATATATTTGTTAAGAGATTTATATTACTGGAAAAGACAAAAATACTGATTAGAAAAATGATATTATGCATTGTGAATGAATCATCAAAGTCATGTTTTAATGTATGACGTGTGATGCTAAAAGCATAGAACAGACAGTCCAGATTCACTCAGAGCCATAAATGCATTAATGCACCATACAGACACACTTACACACACATGGACTAAAATGAACGTGCACATGCTAATTCCTGTCTGGATGTGATATATTGGCACGTCATGCTGAGGTAATGACATTATGATATTGATTACGAAGTCATTTCTGGTAAACATGCTAATGAGAGTACAAAAAAACTATATTTGAGGTCCTATCACTTAAGGTAGACTGATATCCTCAATGCTCCATAGAATCAGGATGCGTGTTTGTGTGTAGTGGAGGGAATTATGAGGAGGCTAAAGTTTTTTTTCTCATGTCGATATCCTCCGTTCTCTCTCTCTTTCTCATTGCAGTGGTGTTTGTATGCTGTTCTCCGGATATTTTCCGGCAGTTGATGGTGCACTTCCACAGGGCAGGTCTCCCTAAGGAGGAGTATGTCTTCTTCTACATTGACATCTTTGGGCGCAGTTTGGAGTCCAGGCCCTCGCAGCCATGGGCCAGAGGAGACCCAGATGATGTCTTTGCGAAGGAGGCCTTCCAGGTGATTAAAGCCTTTCATTAAACATGAGCGAGAGGGATGGGCAAATAGTGATGAGGAGATACACTGCCAATAATCATTTTCAGTTTCATTCATTTAGTATTGTTTTGTTTTCCAGTTAAAATGTTAAATATCAATAATAACCTTTAATATTTAATTATTAATTTAAATGTAACAATATTAAAACTTTAGAATATTTGCATAAAATATTAATTTATTTTCTGAGAAATTATCTTTGTTTTTTCTTACTCCACTGACATTTTTGTTCTTGTTTAAAGCAGAAATAAAACTAAATTGCATGCGGTTTATACTTAACAGAGGAAAAATTTAATTCAGTATATACACTCACCTAAAGGATTATTAGGAACACCTGTTCAATTTCTCATTAATTCAATTATCTAATCAACCAATCCCATGGCAGTTGCTTCAATGCATTTAGGGGTGTGGTCCTGGTCAAGACAATCTCCTGAACTCCAAACTGAATGTCAGAATGGGAAACAAAGGTGATTTAAGCAATTTTGACCGTGGCATGGTTGTTGGTGCCAGACGGGCCGGTCTGAGTATTTCACAATCTGCTCAGTTACTGGGATTTTCACGGACAACCATTTCTAGGGTTTACAAAGAATGGTGTGAAAAGGGAAAAACATCCAGTTTGCGGCAGTCCTGTGGGCGAAAATGCCTTGTTGATGCTAGAGGTCAGAGGAGAATGGGCCGACTGATTCAAGCTGATAGAAGAGCAACTTTGACTGAAATAACCACTCGTTACAACCGAGGTATGCAGCAAAGCATTTGTTAAGCCACAACACGCACAACCTTGAGGCGGATGGGCTACAACAGCAGAAGACCCCACCGAGTACCACTCATATCCACTACAAATAGGAAAAAGAGGCTACAATTTGCAAGAGCTCACCAAAATTGGACAGTTGAAGACTGGAAAAATGTTGCCTGGTCTGATGAGTCTCGATTTCTGTTGAGACATTCAGGTGGTAGAGTCAGAATTTAGCGTAAACAGAATGAGAACTTGGATCCATCATGCCTTGTTTCCACTGTGCAGGCTGGTGGTGGTGGTGTAAGGGTGTGGGGGAAGTTTTCTTGGCACACTTCAGGCCCCTTAGTGCCAATTGGGCATCGTTTAAATGCCACGGCCTACCTGAGCATTGTTTCTGACCATGTCCATCCCTTTATGGCCACCATGTACCCATCCTCTGATGGCTACTTCCAGCAGGATAATGCACCATGTCACAAAGCTTGAATCATTTCAAATTGGTTTCTTGAACATGACAATGAGTTCACTGTACTAAAATGGCCCCCACAGTCACCAGATCTCAACCCAATAGAGCATCTTTGGGATGTGGTGGAACAGGAGCTTCGTGCCCTGAATGTGCATCCCACAAATCTCCATCAACTGCAAGATGCTATCCTATCAATATGGGCCAACATTTCTAAAGAATGCTTTCAGCACCTTGTTGAATCAATGCCACGTAGAATTAAGGCAGTTCTGAAGGCGAAAGGGGGTCAAACACAGTATTAGTATAGTGTTCCTAATAATCCTTTAGGTGAGTGTATTCTCTAATAACCTAAATGGTTACACTGGTTAGTAGACTAGTAGACTGTTAGGTTTAGGTCAGGTTTGGGGTTGGGGTTTGTAAAATAAGTTGACAACTTGACATGTAGTTTTAAAGTTACTTTATAGTCAGTTGAATGTCTGTTAGGGGACCATCAAATTAAGTCTAACCAAATCAACTTAACTCAAGGTATTTTCTCTGAAGTTAGTCAGTTTGTCTGTATTGCTCTCTAAGGAGGTGTCGCAGGTTGTCAGTTGTCTTTTTAAAAATCTGTCCAGTAAGCCCTATGTCTGGACAGTAAGCTATCCCATAATTGAGACACACACACACACACACACACACACACACACACACACACACACACAATCAACATCCTTAGTTGCATGGTCTATTTTGCTACCAGAAATATAACTGATATTATACAATTTGAGATAATAATTATTATGATCATGATAAAGGAGAAGAGAGACAGTTATGAAGCTTTTTCATCAGAATTGTTCTCATCTCTTGAACCTTAAAAAGAGCCTGGCTTTTAGTCTGTATGGTGACATAATAACAATGCATTTTATTTAAACCCCCTATAACATAAAACAATCCCTGCTATGCTTCAGGGGGCTCAAAATCGGAGCCATATTCTTATCAAAAGCTATGCAGGTCACTCTAGCTTTGGTCAGTGTCACAGAACCGCAGTCAGCAGCCCCTACTGTGATAACAGCCGCCTGTTTTGATAGAGGAAGGGTTTCTGTGCAGAGCGTGAGAAATGTCTGAACTCCAACACTAAGTACCCACTGATGAACCCACGCACAGCAGATTCAGGACATGCTGATGCTCAATGGAGCTTAGCTTTGGTAGATTATGATTGGTCAGGTTGGTCTGTTTTTATATTGTGTGCAAATTACAGCACTTCATATATGTATGTAACTTTATAAGAGAAATAATTCAATCAGTCTAAAAATTTGGGTAACACTATACAATAAGGTCATTTGTTAGCATTAGTTAATGCATTAACTAACAGTTATCAATATATATATATATTTTTTTTTTTACAACATTTAATAACCTTTGTATACTAATAACCTACACTGTAAAAAAACACAACTTGAAAAAAGTTGAAATGACTGATTTTGTTGTGTTGGTTCAGAAAGAATCCACACTGTTAAAATCTCGTACAACAAAATAAATCTTGGTACTAATTTCCACTAGCTTTTTCTTGTTGACTCAACTTTTGTAAATAACAGTTATACGAACTGAAAATAAGTTGTCTGTGTCTGTGACACACAAAAAAAAAAACGTTTAGTTGAGTCAACTTGACATTATTTGTTTTCTGGAGGGATACAACTATTCTGTAACAAATCTTTTGTAGTTGAACCAATTCAAAAAATGTCTAATGGAAACAGAAGTTCTTATTAAGAATAAAAAGGTTCAGATGTAGCTTTAATGTTTGGTCACCATTTTGGTGATGAGCGTTTCCTTGAGTTGGTCAGTTTGACTCTTGGCATTTATGTGATTTTGTGGTCTTTGTAACAGAGTTTAGCAAAACACATAATTTGTTGCAAAGAAAGCCATAAAAAATTATCAGGTGATCTAGATAACAGCATCAAAAAGGGAATAGGTCACTACTCTTATTCCTGATCAAAAGATGATATTTGTGAATAATATATTAGCTTTATTAACAACTTTTATGCAATAGATTAGACATTCTGAATTTTGATTTTTAAATACATTGTGAGATTTTTTTTTTAGATGCACACAGACATCAAGAATCAGCATATGAATCTCAATAATGGTGACATGTTTCATGCCACAATGCATGCTGGGAGCCATATGGTGGCATGAAGCATGTCACCATTGTTGAGATTCATATGCTGATTCTTGATGTCTGTGTGTGTCAAAAGACCTTTTTCCCCATAATGTATTTTAAAATTCAGAATTCAGAATGTCTGATCTGCTGCAAGAAAGTTTTGCTGGTAAAATATCAATTTAAAAAAAAATCACTTATGGTCAGAAATAAGATTAGGGATTTATTCTAGTTTATAAGGCTGAAAACTTGATCATCTTGGTTTCTTTCTTTCTTAGCAACAAATTATGTGTTTTTCTAAACACTGTTACAAAGACCACAAACTCACACAAAAAGCCAAACTGACCAACCAAAGGAAACTCTCATCACCAAAATGGTGATGACCAAATGATTTTCAATAAAAAGAAATCCAATAGAAATTTTGTTTTGAATTGGCTCAAATACAAAAGATTTGTTAGAATAGTTGCACCTCTCCAGAAAACAAATAATGTCAAGTTGACTCAACTAAACGGTTTTTTTTTGTGTGTGTGTGTGTGTCACAGATAATTAATTTCAGTTCGTATAACTGTTATTTACAAAAGTTAAGTCAACAAGAAAAAGCTAGTGGAAATTAGTACCAAGATTTTTGTTGTTGTTGTACTAGCTTACATTTTTTTACAGTGTACATATTTATGTTGCTTATAATTTGCAGAAAGATACATGGTCTTATATACAGTTTTATACACACACATACACACACACACACACACACACACACACACACAGTAGGTGCTTATATAGTGGATATATTTTTTAGAATAGATATTTGGCTCTTAGAGTAAATTTGTATATATTTTGTATATTTTTCAGAGTGTGAAGATTCTGACCTACCTAGAGCCACAAAATCAGGAGTACAAAGAGTTTGTCACTCATCTAAAATCGGATGCCAAACGGATGTTCAACTTCACAGTGGAGGATTCTTTGGTAAGAGAGATCATTATGAAGTGATTTACCTTTACCTTTTAATTTTTCATTATTGTATTATTATGCCTATATTCTGCCAAGACTCTATACTGTGCTCTCCATATTTTCTATCTTCCGTTGCAATTACTATTTATTTCTCTATTCTCTTATCTCGTTAAAAGTTCTGTGTGCCCCCATTACAGCCAGGCTTCTCTCATAAAGGGATTAAAGGGACCTTCTTCCTCAAAATGAATAAATTCATGTTTTTCACCCAAAGTGCATTATGTGTGTTTACCGTTTTTTTTTCTATAATAGTCATCTATTCACTAAATAATGCACAAAGGAACAGGATGCAATGCACTTTTGCTCTCTTTCTCTCCAAACGTTAAAGGTTGATCATAATTATATATCTGTGTGTTTGTGTGTGTGTTTGAGGCCCAGAATATTAAATCAATGTGACATATACCGGCGAATTTCAGGTCAAACGGTTTAAGCTGCTCTGTATCCATCAGGAGTCTAAAGTTCATGTATTTTAATGCAAGAAAAATGTGTCTAGTTAGCTCGTGTGTATGCTGTATTTGCCTGTTAATGGGTGTGCTGGTTATTAGAGAGTATGGTGCATATAATAGGCATGAAGACAGGTAATTTAGTTCAATTCAGCAAATTCAATTGTCTGATCTTTTTTTCACAGTGCATCTCAAAACAACATGCATACAGACACATTCACACCAAGGGGGTAATCCATCAGCCGGAAGTTGAAGCCTCGCGGGAGCCGCCATTGTAGCAGAACATCCCATTGACTCCCATTCATTTTGGCGTCACTTTGACAGCGAATAACTTTACATCTGAGGCGTCCAAAGACTTAATTTGTCCATTATTTATTTCTAAAGAAACACGACAATGTATAAAATGCTCCATTACTTTGTATCTTACGTTACGGCCCCGTAGAAGCCGTTTTTGTAAAAATAGGCTAAAGATTGCGTCATAACCACGGGACTTTCTGTCGCACAATAGAGACATTACCGTATAGACAGGAGGAGAAGCTCGCAGGCAATGTTTTACTGTCTATAAGGCAATCGGGGGGACATGAAGGCACAAAGTCAAGGTAGAAGCCCATAAATAGAGAGTCCATTTAAGCAACGGGACAAAATATTTCAACAACGTTTTAGAGGAATTAGGTGATTCAGATTTGTCATGGCACAGCTACTAGAAGATTTTCAACTGTCAGACTGTCGTCACGCTCAGTTTGAGCCTGCGCAGTCACTCAGACATCAGACAGGAAGTGCAATAATCGGGCTTCAGTCTTCTCCGTTGAAATCAATGGGGTCGCTGTGTTCATTTCTTTTACTGTCTATGATTCACACAGACACAGGAGAGAAAACGGGTATTTTTAACGGGGTATTTAACACCAGGGTGTGCTCCTGAGAATAACTCTATGCTTATCCCTGTTCTCTCCTAATCGAACAAGCTGTATGAGCACATCTGTCTTAATTTGTATGAGGCTTTGTGGATTTTCCCCTCAGTGTGGATTCTAATTGAGAGGTTTGATTTGGAGACCATATTCAAGTGTTTTTCTGTGTCCCAGTTCACATACAGAAAGTGCCAGGGCTTGAGTGAGATGAAATATGAAAAACCCAGCAACTGTGCCTTAAAAAAGCAACTCTCTCATCAGTTCTGTTCATTTAAATAGAAATGAATCTCTGCGGGGGTAAAATAGTCTGAATGGATCGTGACAAAAGATTAAGAGATGAAGCACTTTACCCTGTGCCTCACACAGACTTTCATTTTTCATTTCTGACAAATATTTGGTAAAGGATTCAGATCAGGTGTATTCAGAAAACCAACAGCATAATAACATGCTCCAGGTAGGATGTGTGTCAAGAAAATCAATCTAACATATCCATCAGTACCAGCACAATTCACTCTGGATGCTGTACTGATTTGTAATGCACATAGGGAATTAGTTTTTATGTAAATATATATATATATATATATATATATATATATATATATATATATATATATATATATATATATATATATATATATATATATATATATATATATATATATAGCAATATTATTGATTTTCACTGTACTGACACTATTGGATGAGAACTGAACTGATCTGGACGATGACATCACTGTTTTCTCCAGAGCAGCTTTATAGCTGAATTAAACTAATTTATTACTTGATGGTCTTTACAGTTATTGAACAGAACTGAATAAACACTGAACTGACCTCAGCTGAACACACTATTTTGTGGCAGAACTGAAGTCTGTTTGCATCATTGAATCATTATTTTCCTGTTTATCCCTAAAACTGCTTTGAAAATCTGTATTGTATTAATTGCAAAGGTGTATTGTGAAATAGCAACTTGACTTGTAAATTGAAAATAAAGGTAAATAAATAGTTTTATAAATCTTTGAGGAGCCTCATAGTGATGATTATGAATTTTTCACTTGTATGTGCATTCGCTTATTTGGATATTTGATTCTTTCAGATGAACATCATCTCAGGTGGTTTCTATGACGGTCTGATGTTGTACTGCAATGCTCTAAATGAGAGTCTTTCAGAGGGACATGATCGACCTTCAGGAGAGTCTGTCACAAAGAGAATGTGGAACCGGACATATTATGGTGAGCACATAATCCAGTTATGAGCTAAGGATTTTTTCTTTCATAGCAACCAAACTATAAAAGACAGATCAATAAACTTTGATATAATTTAAAATAAATTTAATAAAAAAAAAAAAAAAAAAAAAAAAAAAAAAAATATATATATATATATATATATATATATATATATATATATATATATATATATATATATATATATATATATATATATATTATCAAACTTAATAAAAATAATAGTATATCTTTATAATGAATAAAAAAAATTTAATCATATTTTTTTTTATAAATATGAAATTGAGACACGTCCTTTTTTACCTGGCTGCAGTGCTTTGAATGAGAAGTAAAACAGCATGATGCTGATCTTTTATCACTGGCAGACCATATATCTTTCTGCATCATTTTCTTTGGCATCTATTTTTCCACAGTGTCATGTGATGCTGATTCATTTAAATAATGTTTGAGAAGCTTTCAAAAGCCAATAATGTCCACCAAAGACTGAAGCATATCTGTGGGCTTTTCTCCTCTCTTCTGATATGGTCACATCCTGCAGAAATCTCTTTCTTGTCTTGTCTTTCTTGTAACACTTTGATCAATTGGGATTACTGAGAAAAGAGTTATGTTAATGTCTCTGCCTGAAGGTCAGGCGTTTTGAAAAAGAAAACAGATTCTTCTCATGGTGGTTAGGTTGTGTTTTGTGGATTGAATTCAGGTTGGTTGAGACGTTTTTTTTTCTGTTTGCAATATTTTGTGTCTTTAGCTCAATGATCTTCTAGAAACATTGCTCCATCACTACCGTAACTCTGAAGGACAAAGAGATTTTTTATTTTTAAGTGCTTCCATGAGTTTTCTACATTTACATTTTCTGCTCTGTAAAAAAAAAAAAAAAAATGAATACAAAAACAAATGCCAGTTTTGTATTGGCATTGAATGCAATTTTTTATGTGTTGCCGTTCCAGTATGGTGTAAGTATACCAAAGAAAAAAAGAAAACAATAGAAACAATAACGACTTTATTTCAGGGAGGCTCTTAAAAAAGTCTTGTGCAGTTTAATTAATCATTAAGAAAGAGCCAGGTCCCGTTTGATTTATATCAATTAAACAGAATATGTATGAATCTGCCCTGCAGGAAAAAGTCTGGCATTACAGACCCTCTACAAACAGAAGCTCCCTGCAGAGATGGATCTGACAATGCACTTTCCAGAATTATGTGACTTCTATAAATTCTAAGGTTCAGAAAAAGAAAAGCGGTCGCACGTGTGCAGACACCCACACAGACAAACATTTACTGTACCAGATGACACTCGGCTGCCTATTTAAAAATACATATTAATTAATCACAACCTTAAATGATGGTTTATGCAAAACCTTCATGTGATATCCTACGGTACGGTTTCTTTCTAGAGCAGATATACTGAATTTATATCAGCAGTGTTGTGTTGTTTGCCTTTGCATATATTTATTGTGTATACAGAATGTGTTACCTTTTAAGGTTATTGTGTATATACAGTCCTTATGTGAGTGTAGGCCCTTAGGTCTGCCTGCATGTGTACATAGTAGGGGCTGTCAATTAAATATGTTAATTCAGTGTGAAAAATAACAGGGTAAAAAATTCTGCAATTAATCAACCTAGTTGAATCGCCCCAAAGTCTGCTTCCGACAGATTGACTACATTGTTGAAGGCATCCTGTGGACTATTGATAGACTGATGTTTAATGATATGGAAATATAACAATATGTTGACTTAAGACACTTTTTATAATGTATATTCTGTTTATTTGCTTAACTAATCTAATTTTGTGTATGTATGAAATTGATTAATTTGATTAATTAATCAGGCATATTATACAATTAATTTCAATGTGCATCAGAGTACATGCTCCTATTGCTTTTCTGCCACACTGTTTTACATAATGTCGTCTCTCTCACCAAACTTACCCAGACTCATTTGTTCACACATACATGTATAGTTAGTATGGCCTTTGGCAGCTTTTTCTCCTCCTAACTCTAATCAGCTCAATACAGACAGATTTTATGAGTGTCTCAATCAGCTCAATCAGCATCCTTATCGCCGCTAGGGATTCCCATCCCTTTCTGTGTGGTGTGCATGGGCCTTAAACACTCTGAAGAAGCAATTGATTTCCCTGAGAATTGTAGCCATTGCCTGGCGCTCCCCAAGAAACTCTGGCGCTACAGGCTCAAAGTCGCCGTTACACAGAGTGCTGATTTAGGTTTGTCCGACTGATGGGGAAAAGGGTGATGCAGGTGCGGACACCTGGGCCTCCCATGGTGCGGCCTACCATGGTCGAGCCCCCTTTTATGGATGAGCCGCTCAGCTCTGGGGACGAGGACGATGCTGGCCTTCTCTACGGCTCAGAAGATGAGGATGCCATCCCATCATCTGTAATAACGAACGCTCACACTGCTTTACTCCAAACGGTCCTCTTCGAGGTTTGTGAGCAAGCGGCCACTCGCCTGAACATTGACTGGCCGGCCCTACAAAGTGCCTCTGACCAAGAGGGGGACATCTATGACGGGCAAGCAGAAAGCAGGTTTTCCCAGTCCTCCCTGCATGTGCAAAACACATGAAGAATTGCTGGGGAGACCCGCTCAACCTCAAACACGGTCTCGAATGTCATGGGTGACCCCTGCCCACTATTTGAGCCCTCTATCGCCAGGCACCTTAATCCCTCTCAAGGTGGGCTGCTCGCTCCTCTCAAACCTGTTCTCCCTGGCAAAATGGATAGCTTTTCTTCGTCCTTCCACCAGGCCTCTTATAAAGCTTTGGCCTTGGCTGTAAGAGCCCTCAACATCTCCTCCCTGCTTTCAGCTTACCAGGCTGAGCTCCTGGTTGACATGGGGGAACAACTGGAGAAAGGGTTACCCTCACCCTATCTCTGGAAGGAGATTGTAACTTAATGACCTGGTTCTCTGTAATGCCCATCAAGCTGTCCAAGCTAGCGGGCATTCTTATGGCTCTCTCGGTTGTAGGAGAATGTGGACTGTGGCTTAATATATCTGGTCTCCCTTTGGACCTGCCATTGCTTTAATGCAACAGCGCTTTGATGACGAGGAGGACAAGGCTTTCAGACTTTGCCTTTCTCACCCCAATGCTACTGGACACCATTTCCATAATGCAGGCAGGGCTAATAAATCCCACGGAAAGCCACCGGCCCAGCAGAGTAACCCCCTCCTGCCTGGGGGCAAATGTCTGTGAGTTAGTGAGAAAAAAGTGGGTAAGCAGTGTCACCAAACAGCTATTTATGACTGTAAGTGGCGTGTGTTTGAGGAGTAGTGTAAAGGGTGCTGACTGATATCATATCAGGGCTCAGTTTCTGATATTTTGTTTTTTCTGCAAGGCCTTATGGAAAATCTTTTTCTACTGTACACTCACCTAAAGGATTATTAGGAACACCATACTAATACTGTGTTTGACCCCCTTTCGCCTTCAGAACTGCCTTAATTCTATGTGGCATTGATTCAACAAGGTGCTGAAAGCATTCTTTAGAAATGTTGGCCCATATTGATAGGATAGCATCTTGTAGTTAATGGAGATTTGTGGGATGCACATCCAGGGCACGAAGCTCCCGTTCCACCACATCCCAAAGATGCTCAATTGGGTTGAGATCTGGTGACTGTGGGGGCCATTTTAGTACAGTGAACTCATTGTCATGTTCAAGAAACTAATTTGAAATGATTCGAGCTTTGTGACATGGTGCATTATCCTGCTGGAAGTAGCCATCAGAGGATGGGTACATGGTGGCCATAAAGGGATGGACATGGTCAGAAACAATGTTCAGGTAGGCCGTGGCATTTAAACGATGCCCAGTTGGCACTAAGGGGCCTAAAGTGTGCCAAGAAAACTTCCCCCACACCATTACACCACCACCACCAGCCTGCACAGTGGTAACAAGGCATGATGGATCCAAGTTCTCATTCTGTTTACGCCAAATTCTGACTCTACCATCTGAATGTCTCAACAGAAATCGAGACTCATCAGACCAGGCAACATTTTTCCAGTCTTCAACTGTCCAATTTTGGTGAGCTCTGGCAAATTGTAGCCTCTTTTTCCTATTTGTAGTAGAGATGAGTGGTACCCGGTGGGGTCTTCTGCTGTTATAGCCCATCCGCCTCAAGGTTGTGTGTGTTGTGGCTACACAAATGCTTTGCTGCATACCTCGGTTGTAACGAGTGGTTATTTTAGTCAAAGTTGCTCTTCTATCATCTTGAATCAGTCGGCCCATTCTCCTCTGACCTCTAGCATCAACAAGGCATTTTCGCCCACAGGACTGCCGCAAACTGGATGTTTTTCCCTTTTCACACCATTCTTTGTAAACCCTAGAAATGGTTGTGCGTGAAAATCCCAGTAACTGAGTAGATTGAGAAATACTCAGACCGGCCCGTCTGGCACCAACAACCATGCCACGCTCAAAATTGCTTAAATCACCTTTCTTTCCCATTCTGACATTCAGTTTGGAGTTCAGGAGATTGTCTTGACCAGGACCACACCCCTAAATGCATTGAATCAACTGCCATGTGATTGGTTGATTAGATAATTGCATTAATGAGAAATTGAACAGGTGTTCCTAATAATCCTTTAGGTGAGTGTATTCTCTTGAAATTGCTGATTGATCTTAATATCACAGGGTTAGTTTTCTGGATCACAAACTTTGTTTCCTGCCGTCCACAGAGAGTCTGTGTCAGAGAGATCCTGTCTGATGTGCTCAGTTGCGAAAACAAACCCCTCAGCTGGTGCTGCCTATCTGGCTCACACTAAGGCCCTTGTAACATTTATGTCGCTCTAGCCAGTTAGAAATTAATTTTGCCAACAAAGGAATTTGCACAAAACGAGATATGATAATTGAGGCAGTTTCCATTGATGACTAACATGTTGAAATTATGGAACATTTTTAAATATCTTGGTACAATTCTGGACTCCCAGGTGAGCTGCTTTGGGAGTACAGTTTTCAATAGATGCTCGCCTTGGTGTGCATATCTTAGATTCATATCTAGATTGTATAAATCTATTGTGGAGAGTGTTCTAACCTTTCATCTCCCAGCCTGGTTTGGTCACTTAAAATATATATTTAAGAATAAACTTTCTAGAATTGTGTTAATGGCAAGTGAAATATTGGTAAACCCTAGATGTACTTAACACAACTTTTCACTAAAAGGGCAAGGACGAAGGCGAGTATTATGGCAGATAGCTCCCATCCTCTCTTCAGGCAGTTTGAGCCCCTGAAATCTGTTTCACTGTTTTTACCTTCCATTTAAATCTAGAAATAAAGTTGCTCAGGAAAAATAAAAGCATAGAAAGTTATGGCATGAAATAAATTATAAATATGCAAGATTCTGTACTATTTCTTGGTCACTAATCACATAAACATATTTGTGACATTATGCATGTGAACTGTTCTAAAGGTTTTTTTGCTGTTTTTCTGCTTCCATTTAAAGCTGCAGTCCGCAGTTTTTCCTCTTTGTCGCCATCTCTGTTCGAAATCTGCAATTGCAGTCATTCGCGGAATTATCAACTTTACGTGAGTTGTACTTCGACACGGCACATAATGAACACAATGTTTGAGGAGACTGTAAGGCTTGTCAGTCACCGCGCCGGTGTGGAGACTGTCATTCAGAATCACAGATTATACTTTTTGGAAGTATGACCAACATAATAATTTTCACCGGAAAATGTCATCAGAACAAGTAAGAAACATCCACTTTTGTTCTGGTTCTGACATTGCAGTAAATCGCGCTGATTAAATCTAACAATCGCTTATCATATCACGCAAAACCGTGGAAATTATACTTTGTGCTCAAATTGTAAATGTAAACAACGTCAGCGTTGCATAACTACATGTAATGTCTTTCCGATATTTATCATTGTTTTCTCATGGACCGTTTGCTTTTTCTGTAGCCACTCCGAAGTCCGAACGAAGTCTTTTGCATTTTACAGCAGGTGAGTCTCCAGTTGTCACTGGTGATTGTCGTTTGAACCTTTCTGGATCCGCCATCAAATTGATAAGTTTAATTATATCAAGTGCTGTGAGAAAAGGCTATAAATCTCCACCTCCAACATCCTCACACGCAATATAGCCTACTAGCCAAGACTCCTTCTTTATTTGTACAGATGTGACGTAATGACGCAAAGACATGCTCGAATCTCCCGCGGAAATCCACCAGTACCACTGGAATTAAAAACATTATTACAAGCTTACCGCTTTGAATCGAGCTAAGGCAAGCTGATCGTTTTGAACACTGGCTGGTTATGTATTTTCTCAAATATGTATTTTGGATAATTTTTAACCCCAAAAAAGCTACGGACTGCAGCTTTAAAGCACACGGTGATCTTTGGGTAATTCCAATGCATTGCTTTGGCTTATTCCCAGCATGCATTGAGATACAAATTAATTACTGTTATTATTGTTTTACCTCTTGCTTATTTATGCTGTCGCTGTTGTTTTTGTCCTCACTTTTAGTTTCTTGTCATTTGTTGATGTTTAGAGCTTGTCTTTTCATATGTTATGCGCTGAGGGTCTGTCTTCTTAGTCGAAAATCTTAAATTAAACATTTTGGTTTCCAGGGACAAACAACCTTGGAAGTTGTCCTCTCTTTTAGAAGCTAACTCTGCATGATAAGGATTTAAGAGATTTCTCCTATTATCACCCATCCATTCAATCACGCCTTATTCCACCTTTCCATTTTATTTGATCCCAATGAATCTACAGTATTTGACTTCCCTCACATTATTCTAAAATCAGCAGGTGTCCTGTTACCATGGGATTTACTTCAAGTAAAAGGTGGTTACATTTGGTTGTTTTGCCCACCCACACACAGCCAGGTGTGTTTCTGGAGACGTTTGCCCTAAGCTAGTGGTCTAAATTTGATAGACTACCACATGGGCCTAACCCAGACTCATTAATACATGGTAGCTTTTCCTGTAGATGTCCTTTCTGGAATACATTTGGTTTATTGGAGAATAAAATGCAAAACAGTATAGTTATCAATTAAATAAAAATGTTTCTTTTCACATTTAAAGAGGATTATTTATTTAATGTATAATGTTGCTGTTTGAGCATTAAAAATTCTGCAAAGTCCTCTCCAAAGGGAGTTATTCTCTATATCAGTAAACACTGTTTCTAAACACTCTGAAATCCCTAGATTGTGGGTAGTTTTATTCAGTGAACATATACATTACAATATTCCTTATTTACATAATTCCTGCTCAATGAAAAAGGGGACGAGGCCTGGTTAAGTTCCGTTAGTAGTTTGTTGAAACTCACGGTTAAGGGGCGTGGCATTTCTGAAACACGATCAAAGTGGTTTACCAATCACAACACACTGGTCCAGCTGACCAATCAGAACACATTGTGCTTTTCGGAAGGAGGAGCTTCATAGAGACAGAAACAAAACAGAGCGTTACTGACAGACTGGAAAGAGAGGTGCTGCAACACTGTAAAATATGCGAAAAACAATGTGTTGTTTGACCATTCAAGCATGAAAGCCTATTCGAGTTGACCCCAAAAACAAGGTCCCCTTCAAGGTAATAGGTCCCCTTTAAAATATGTCTTAATTTAAGATATTGTTTCAAAACTAAAGATAATATTCTCATTCATGCTGTAATAGCAAAACATCACTCACAGATGAGCTATTTTGGATGTACAGAATGTGTGACATTCATACGTATTACAATGACTAATTTGGCTGCTGATCGCAATTAGATCTCTGTAAATTTAAAGACACTCATTTAGACATCTTTAACAGCAGCCGCCCCCCAAAATTTAAATTACTTAGTTGGATCCAGCTAGTACAGTTATATCCTGTATTCAGTATAAAGTTGCTGAATAGACAGCAAGCACAGGATGTTCTATGCTTGTTCTGCCTTTTATATGACATTTGAAAGGGGAAGTTGATTCGCTTGATTTATAAAATCATTCATTTTTATTATAAAGATAATTAAATATTTTCAGATCTATTGATTGAGTGCAGTTCTGTTACATTGTGCCTGTTATTGCTGGCTCAGAAAGGGTCAGACTCAATGGGTACAATCTGCCCGTTGCCTATCATTGCATGCACCTTTATTCGTTTCTTACAACTAATTCTCTATTCATGTTTTACTATTTGTTATTATTATTTTTAATCTATGATATTAATGTATAAATATTATTGTATATAATAGATTAATGCATAAATGATCCTTGTGTTGTTGAGGTAGGCTACCATAATTTTAATTTTGTGATATTAGATAAATCGGTGATGTGAAATACTTTACTGTGACATAATCATTATACTATTATATCTAAAACTATTTGTAAAAACATTTTGCCAGTTGTTTTGTAATTCTTATACATGCAGTTTTTTTTATGACCTGGACTATGAATAGAGAGAATTTGTTCTATTAAAAATGTATGTATTACCACAAGACCATTTCTAATTTCCATTTTGTAATTCAAAATATTTACATATCACATATATTTAATTAGCCTATGTTGTTGTAAGGCGGGTGCCAGTAAGTCTGGGCTACCCTGCGAGAAAGCAAAAGGCTCTCCTGAGAATTAACATTTGAACTCTCTCCTGCATATGTAACGGCAACATCCGAGATGCACCACACAGTGCAGCTCACACCTCACTTTTACAGTCTCATCATCTCCCCCTGCTCCCCCTCTTCTCCTCCTCACCTAAAACTCACTAAAAACCTATGCAATGTTAAATGTGTACAATAAGTAATTATACATGTTTGGTATAATTTGAAATGTCTCAGTGCGACTGGTACAAAGGTCTCATTCCCAAAGAAGTAAAACAAAAGGTAATAAAGTTCTTGAGAGATAACTTGCACATAGAGGAGGGGTGGGTCCTCCAGGCAAATGGCATTCTGCTCCCAAAAAGGTGTAAACTCTGAATGCAAATTCTCATTGTTAGCAAATGTTTCCATGTGAAAGAAGTTTCTGTCTTGATCTGGGTATATATAATGAATTGCAACAAGAGGCTTAGGGCGATTTAAACTCAAATTAGCCCGTGATGCTGAGTGTATGCAAAACACTTCGCATCATGTATTTTATAATGTCAGGTTCGCATCTTCTCTCTTTATTCCAGAGCATTTCATGTTTTGTATTTATTATCTTTGAACTGATTATGAAATTGGCATGATATATTTACCTGACATAATAAATTGTTACATTTACTTTATTCCGACTGACTCTGAAATTGTTTTCCCAAGTAGATTAAATGGATTTGTTTGTTACCGCAAGTTTTGCGTCAGATTAGTGACGACTAATATTTGGCACTAATTCAAGTGTACTTGGTTTGCAAAGACAAGAAGTGAATTTCCGTTTAGGGCAGCAAACGTGCTGCTTGACCAACCTAAATCTGGGTGTCTTTCCTGTGTTTTAATTTAATCGGTGGGGCGGCAGTGTCTCAGTGGTTCATGTAGATTGTTTACAAACTGGAAGGTTGGTGGTTCAATCCCCGGTTCCACCTGACCAAGTGTCGAGGTGTCCATGAGTAAGACACCTAACCCCAGCTGCTCCCGACGAGCTGGATGGCGCGGTGTATGAATGAGTGAGTGAATGGGTGAATGTGAGGCAAATTGTACAGCGCTTTGGTGGCCGTTGGGTCTGTGAAAGCGCTATATAAATGCAGTCCATTTACCATTTACCATTTAATGTACGTGGGAAATCCCGGCATGGCCAATCCAAAGCTATTATAAGAGATGTAAAGTTGGTTGACTTATCTGTAGTGGCCATACCTCTACTGAAGTAAACGTTAAGTTAAATTCAAGTATATGCAATTCCATGGGGTCTATACCAAAGTATCTTTGATTGTGTAAACGTGAATGTGACCGATCTCAGGTATATAGCAATTACCTCTGTTTGGTGACCAAAACTGATGACCTTGTGAACGTGAGACCCGCGTTAAACAGAATTTGAGGACCTCTGAGCGACATAGTTTCCTAATCTGAACGGGTAAAATATAATTAAAGAGTTAAAAAGAATAATCAAACAACACTTTTAATAATGCTCAGATATCATTAAAACCTTTTTCATTTATGGAGTCAGATGAAATAACGAGGTAATACATATGAGAAAATGTATTTTATTTAATCTTGTTGTGTTGCGTAAAAGGAAAGACAGTAACGTGCAGAGACCTTCACCCGTCTTATTGGAAACCCCCATTTGGACCAATAAACGGGCTTACATTGTTAAAAATGTTTTTTTTTTTTTTTTTTCATTTGTAGTAATAACCAAAAACTATAAATCAGCTCCAAATCAACTGGTCATAAGCTGAAAAATTATGGCATACACTTAATTTTTAGTCTGTTCTTACTGATTCTTCCAGTTCTGTCACAAATCATTCTCACAATTTAGACAAACCTTATCTATATTATCTAGGTAGATAACTAATTTTCTAAAAAAAAATAAAAATAAAAAAAAAATTAAAAAAGGCAAAACAGATGTCAACATCATAAGAGATATGAAAGATGTATTTTCCCATTGACTTTATTCAAGACTTTATTCAGCATCAATCTGCCATTTACATCATCATGCTGGCATGTCGTACTCAAGTAGTTTCCTTTACTTCCTGCTGATTAAGTCATTACACTATAAATTACCTGTCTTCAATTCAGATGACTCTGACTATCATTATACGTCCACTCATTGCACTCTTAAGTTGATTATTTGGTGCACACAAACTCTCTCTCTCTCTCTCTCTCTCTCTCTCTCTCTCTCTCTCTCTCTCTCTCTCTCTCTCTCTCTCTCTCTCTCTCTCTCTCTCTCTGTCTATCCATGTTCTTCCCAGTGTTTCTAATGTAAAATGTATCATAATTAAGTCTGTATTTCCTCTGAGAGCACGTTGGCAAGAGTGGCAGTGTTCAGGGATATTTCCCTTTGTCCTCCAAAGAGAAATATATGGCAAAACATTCCTCACAATCTGAATACAATTTCCACAAGCAGTCACTGTTCACTGTCTGTGAGCATCCATTCCTTTTATAGTTCATGTAGGCCTATTAAAGCTATTCTTATCATCAACCGATGTGAGGACATCTCTCTCTCTCCTCTCCCTCTCGCCAATGGCTTTGACATTTCCAGTCTGATAACGCTTAAGCTTTTCATATCAGTCTAAATGTCACTGTGTGTTTCCTCTGAGCTGGACTCAGCGTCTATCTGTAGCCCATTTAAAGAGGTGAGTGGCCTCCACAGGAAATTACAGCCCGCACCTGACCCTCATCGGACGATGGGACCATCGGGCATAACCGGTAGCTGTTCAAGAGACTCAATAACATTTGATTGAACACTCACATACACACACACACACACTGTGTATGGATTGATTTACTATATGGAATTATAATCATTATGATTACTCATAACATGGTTGATACTCATTGTTAATGTGTTCGCAGAATTATAGTTCACTTAAAGGTGCAGTAAGTGATTTCTGAGAAATGCTGTTGAAAGTGGATCGGACCAAGCACCACAACACAGCAGTAGGGGGCATATACCCTCATGAGGGGGGAGAAGAGAGATTGAGCAAGAGGGAGATTTGAAGAAAGACTTGTAGTGGCAATTTTAATGATATTCATTGATCTTTAGTTAAATATAGATGATTCAAAGAATGTCACATGTGTGTCTCTCACTTGTAGTGAGAGGATTCTGTTTATGTACCTGGGGAGGCAGAAGAGGGAGACACTCCAGAGAACAGACGAACAAGGACCTCTGACCTAGATGTCAGAAGGCCATTTGGTGCAGGGGAGCTTAGTGGGCCAACTAGTGACGTCTATGGAAAACTACTGGGAGGAAGGCTCTGGGGGGGAAGAAGGCCTTGAAACTAAGATAAAAGCTAGTTCAGTCTGTCTGGGGGGTGTGTCACTCTTCTGCACAGGGTAACAACTGTGTATTAGACTGCTCCTATTCTTGCAAGAATAAATACTTCTATTTTATATAATTTGACTCTGAGTGTCTCTTACGCAGTGATGTTTGTTTGAGAATTTTTGCCACAACAGTTTTGGTGTCAGAAGTGGGATTCCTTGGACGTGTTCCCTGGACCTGAGATCGGACGGTGTTTGGCCACCTGGACTAAGTAAGTTCCAGCTCTACCTCGTAAACTTGAGAGAGAGGGGCCGACCGATATCAGGGCCGGGAGAATCGACCACTGGAATCTAAAGAACCCGCAGGTGGCACGAAACAACGTCTCTGGTAAGGGTCATTTAAATTCGGTTTAATTGGGGGAAGAGTGAAATTGAACCATATTGTCTGAGGGCTGTTTCTGTGGTACGTAATCTGAGATTAATTGAGATCTATATATAGATCAAGAAGTTTCAAACAGATACGAGAGAAAATTATCTGAGATTAACTGAGATTTGTAGCGGATCAAGAGGTTTCAAACAGATACGAAAGTATCTGAGATTAACTGAGATTTGTAGCGGATCAAGAAGTTTCAAACAGATAGGAAACCTGAAAATCAGTTGTTCCACCACGGAGCAAATTGTTTTTAGGTGCTGAAGCTAATTAGGGGGAGCCAGAAAAGATTTTTTTTTGGTAAACCTTAATTAGGAGGGCACTAACAAGTGCAACCCGACCGATTTGGGTTAAAAGAAAAATCGGGTCTGTGTGGGGACGCCTGACAGATCAAGAGAACGCGCGGTGAGAAATCCACAGAGAACAGAAAAGCAGCCAGTATGGGGAAGTCTCAGAGCAAAATTATGAAATTTGGTACACCAGTGTTTTGTCAAATGAGGTATTGAGCGCCACAACATTAAAGATGGTGCGGGAATCAGTTGAACAGAGCAGTGAGAAACAAAAGTTGTGTCTGCGTTCAACATGTGTGTAAAAAATGTGAACAGATAATGGATTGTTGGCTTGAAGATAAAATGTCAAACTGCCAGGAGAAATAATGTTTTTTTTACTTCTTCATCCAGTAAATGGATGCATGACATTAGATGTCTTTAGAACTTAAATTTATATGACAAGGATTGTAGCAAGAAGCAATAAGGCTGTCTGTGTGAAATAGAGGGAACTGTAAGTGAGACTTGGTGGAAGAGGGAAGTGAAAAAACAAAAAGGTTGGTGTGTGAGATATGTGTGTGTGGGGATTGTTCAAACAATCATGTACTGGTTAGATAATGAAGGAACTGGCATGTTTGAGAAAAGAAAGGAGAGGATAATGAGGGAACTGGCATGTAGGGAAAAGAAAGGAGAAATATAGTAGAAAACTATATGTGATGAAAATAGACATGGTCTGACAGAATTTATGGAAGTCAAATTAACTGTTTAAATGGTGAAAATGGAAAGTCAGTTTTAGAATAAAATAAGGCATTGTATGATTGACAGGGATTAACATGATATGAAGAATGTTTTAAGCAGAATGGGGAACAATTCTAGATTTTGATAAAATAATGATTGAAATGATGATATATCCGCTTTATTTTATTAATGTTTAAGAAAATAAGGGTATTGAAGCAAGTAGCTATAATGGTTGTCTGTGTAATTTACGGACTGAGTAATATAATCTGCTTTGAATGATAATATTAAGTTGAATCTGCAGACTAACCATGTGATGGAAGGGAAAAGGCTTCAAACCAGTTGTAATGAAAATAATGATGTACAAATTGTTACACTTTATGAAGAGTAACGGAACAGTCCGGGAAAATAAATAAATAAATAGTGAGACAGAAGAGAGCAAATGCTGTAAACAGCTCTGCTCAGAAGATCTCACTTTGAAGAGATTTGCAGATGATGTTTTGTAAAAGATAAGCTGGGAGAAATGTGTAAAGACAGAAAACAAATTCGAATATTTTGAGCATTTTCTGTGCTGCTCATAAAATTATGTTCCGCCTATAATAATGATGAAGAGTATGATTTGGCTATTGTGATTAAATCCGCGACTGGTGGACTGTAAAAGAATACAGGGGACTGCTTATCAGTGGCTCTGTTTACATTCCTGAAATGGGACACACACTGCTTCAAGAGTGTGCAGTAAGTTGGAGCCGTTTGCAAGCTCACAGTGATCAAACTATAGTCAAGGACAGGTGTCTGATGCTGAATTTTAGGCTGAAACAAATTCACTAGATGACAGAGAGTGTTTTAATGGTGGTCATCAGGACAATTTAATAGGCAACTAAATGCCCACCGAGAAGGTGTTTGAAAATGTGATAGAATTGATGAATACAGGTTGATGTAAAATTAATGACTCCAACAAATGTGAGTTGCAAAATATATCAAAGTAACTAACAGGATGATTGTGTTTAATTAAACATTTTAGAAAGGGTTTAGATTAAGGAGAGAGACTAATCTCACGAATGATTTATAATAATTGCAAAAGATGTATCAAGCAGAGAGTGCTAGCCTTGTCAAAGTAATTGAGAACTTGACACTAAAATCAAGATTGAGAAAATGTGAAACATTATTTAGAACTGAAATAATTATTTTTATTTAAGATCAAGTAAGCAGAAGCAATACTGGATTAACAGTTGCTGAATGCTGATTAAACAAACAGCTTGAAAAGTTGGCCATGAAAGAACTAGAAGCTGATGTTTTGCTTTCAAAAGATAAGTTTATTATTGGCTGTAATGAAACAGTTTGCTTATCTGGATCTGATGTGTACTGTGGCTGAAACTGCCAGTGCAACAGAGACTCAATCTGAGTGGAAATTTGTAATGTCTAAATAAAGACAACTATAAAATTATGTTTATTTGGAAACACATGTAATTTCTGGCAAATGTGCCTTAAGCTGGGATAGAGTTATAGGATGGTAGATAAAAGTTTGATGTTAGAAGTTTATGAGAGTGCAGTGTGCCAGTCCTGAATGCCTCAGAGTCTCTCTCATTCAATGTCAGCTCAAAGCTGTTATCTGTGATAAGCTATTTGTAGTAAAGCACAGTTTCAGTTGAAGAATCATAGACACATAGATGTTTAAAGAAACAATTGCCATAAAGGGCAATTTGTAATTGTAAATGTAAAACTGAATGACTTTAAAGAAGTCTTTAAAATAATAATGTAGAACTTGAAGACATTTTATTTTATTTTAGGACCAGTAACTTCTTTGTCTCATTTAGTCTCCACCATTCAGGACCGATGGCTCCGTCTACAGGTAAAGTTCACTGAACGTACGGATGATCCAAATTCGCTGAGTATAGGCTAAGCAGCTAGGGTTTCTGCTTTTAAGATAAAATAATGGATTTAAGATTAAATACTGTTGTTATTGACCTGTCTCCCTGTGTGAACACTATTAGGCAATGAGAATGGCTCTGGTGACTCTTGAACGTGCCTTTCCTAAGCTCCAGAGAACAACAGATTTTGTTGAAGAAAACGGTCAAAGATTCTGTGATGGAAAAAAAGCGGTCACCAGTGGGCACGAGTGACCATCTCTATGACGGGTAAGACCTTCTTTGGCCAGACAGGGGGCAACCTAAGGCAGAGTGGATTCACGCAAAGTCACTGGGCATTTCCTGAATGGAAATGTTTTATGTGAGACAGGTATGAGAGTTGAGCAGGAGCTGTGAGGCCAGCAGCGTCCTTATACCGTTAGGGGGAGATGAAGCTATGACGAGTCACGCCAGTCTTCCCCATGATGCAAAGCTCCTCTATACCACTCACCAGAAGAAACCGCATTAGTTGTATGGCTTGTTTTTCATTGTGACAAGTGTCTGCAACTATACCAGGGGGACAAGCACCCTGAGAAGAAAATTATAGACAAAGAGCTAATGGCAATGGGCTTTCAAGAGCCAGCTGAGACCGTAAGGGGGATTGCCATTATTAATTGTTGTGGAGACAGTAATAAAACTTTTTGATGTCGGTTGCCTTATGGGCAAGGAAAATGTATAGAAGTTGATTTAGAACTAGTCTATAACATAGTTCTAACTCCTGAAGGTCGTTAGACATGGTGGTGACTAAAGATGAAGACAGCTTTGTAGATTTAAGTAACATTTTTCGTCTGAGAAATAAGAGATAAAAACAAGGTCAAAAGATTGAAGTCTTAAAGTGAATCCTATAAGAAAGAAAAGATCTATAAAAGTGTCTGGATAACAAAGGTGGATGGTCAAAGGTTATTGTAATGAATTTAATATTACATTTTGTATAAGAAATGGATTTATAGTGAGAGAGACTGCTTGAGCTGGAGGAAGGAATGGTAACTGTGTCTGTCTTTCTGTTATCGGCCTGCTAGAGCAAGCTGAAGAAAATAATGATAATGAATCCAAAACAACCCAGCTGACTTGTCTAAAAAATCTAATGAATAATGAACAAGACATGCTTTGAAAGTGGTTAAGAGACCATGTAAAATTAGGGAAAAGCTACAGAAAATATGTGAAGTTTAAAATCTTATTTAAAATTTAAATCCTTTTAACGATGATATAAGGAAAGGGCAAACATTGAGAATGAGCAGTTAACATATGTGTGTCTAGTATGAGTGTGTGTGTGATGGTGACAGCACTTTATGTCTTGTATGTATTAGTTTGGGGTACTAATATTAGAACAGTATTGAAATTAGAACAGAACAGTTTTATCATTACAGATGGGTTAAGGCAAATGACAAATTTTAAAGAAGCCGATAATTCTGAGGGGAACGGTTGAAAAGACAATACAGAACATGGGACGAGCTTTAAGTTGATTGGACATCAAGCTCTGTCTGGTAGTAATACTTTTGTCATGCAGGATGTCGATTTGAATTATGTTCTGGATCAGTTTAAGTATTTGTGTAAATTGGAATTGTGTAGTTGTAGATCACCATCTGGCATGGGCTGAGATAAATGAAAATGTTGTAGATTTGATGGCAACAACAAAATGACATATTGGCTAAGTCAATTTCGAAGTATCAAGAGAGCCCTTAACATTTATGATAATTGTGAACAAAGGGGGAGAAATGATTGACTGACATTGACCAAGTCTGTACAGCACGACCTGACCTGAAAATTGATGACTTTAGAAATGTTTGTAGATGACTGACTTGAGAGACCAAACAACAGGCCTGAAAAGCAAGATTCGCTGTGAGACTCAGGGACGTTGCCCTTTAAATACTTCGATAAGAAGATGAGATTGGGCTTTAAGTGAAGAATGTAATATTTTTGTTTCAGAGGCAGAGAAGGATGTCTGGGAAAAATTTGGCTGAAGGACGCCGTTTGGGTTAGTGTTGATGGCAAACTTTATAAAAAACACTATGTTAAATGTTATGTTAAATTGATGCTCGAGTTGTGTCGTGCATCAAGAGGGAGATGGTATAACAATTGCCAAATATGGTTTACTTATATGGTTTACTTGGGTCCCAAACAAAATTTGCTGTCTGTACATGTATTTGCAGGACTGTTTCAACAGGAAACGCTAGGGCAGATGCAGCAGCGAAGGCCGTGGCAGCACAGCAGACAAAAGAAACTACGTATTTTACTATCTGAAAATAACCTCGACATTTGTTTTTCTTTACAGAGCATGCAGACTTTTGGATACAGGGGAGAATGTCCCCTATAAAATGATGGCTATGGATGAATTTGACTAACTATCCTGGCCTGGATTGTTTTTGTAGCAGAAAGAAACAAGGCCACACCTGCACAGCGCATAACTTAAATTTTCCTTTTACAGAATGTCAGGATGGGTTGCAGAAAACAGAACTGATTCTGTTCCAAATGTATAAATATTGTTTTTCAGGGGAAAAGGATCCTGAGTGCTATAAAGTGAGCGAGAAATTATCCGGTGATAATGTTTCAGGTTGATTCCACAGGTCACACCAAAAGGGGACGAGCGGCTAGACAAGCGGTCACTAACAAAATACTTAAGGTCTCCATTCACAGGTGACAGTTCACTCCAGTGGGGGTGCGGTCGTGATTTAAGGGAAAATCTTATAAGGATCAGAAAATGGTTGGAGAATGTGACACCTGGGTCCAAGCCTCTCACCTTAGACAACACCAACAGGCCACAACCATCCCATAGTCCATGGGGCGAACGAGATTATCAACACGCCTGGAGGAGGAACCAACTGCCAACTGATGGTTTAAGTTTAACAGAAGAATGGGGTTTTGTGATTATTTTGAGGATTTGATTTGATTAAATCAAAATAGGGCTTAGTATTGATATACAGTCGATCAAAAGATTTGATTGGTTACTTATTCATTAGGAAATATTTAAGGAAAATGTTTTTGGGAAGAGATCTATTAATTAATGTAAATTATAGGGATAATTGTTGAAGCTTATTAAGTAGAACCACAGCATGTTTGAATTAAAAGTATTGATTTGATTGTAAATGAAAATATATTGATTGTGTCCGTAATGGAAATATTAGAGTTAATATTGAACAACTGCATTGGTTAGAAGAATGGATAAAATTATAAGACTTCTCTGGTTAGATTTGGTTAAATATGGCATTAAATAGAGCTTACTAAATTGAATTAGAAGTGAACAATATGGTTAGGAAAACCGAGGTGAAATATGGAGATGGGCGTAGATTAATGGAAAAGGCTTAATGATAGGAGTTAGGATTGTTATTCTAATAATTTTGTTATTCATGGGTGAATATGATTACAGTGACAGGTGAAACATGCTGTCTGTTCAATTGGTGAAAATGACAGTCTATCCCAAGGATGAACAAAATTATGTGACGATACAGGTAGTGGGAGCTACAGTGAGATATGTGTTAAATGTATGTTCTGTTTGTTTTTCTTCTATTTGTTTATTTTCTGAGAAAGATTAAGGGCAAAAGATTTAAAGAGGGTTAAAAGCAGCAGTCATCCGTGTTACGAGATGGCGTACAAAGATAGGGTATGAAACTGAGTGATTTTTATTATACTTTATATTTTTTTTTGTTTCCTTACTATGTTTACTTGCTTGCTAAAATATTACGGGGCCTTTCCCCCACAAAAACAGCTTTATGCTTCTTCATTCTAAACTTTTCTTCACAGGTTCAAGGAGAGTGATCATTTATGCAAAAATCAGAGATGAAAGTATAAGTGTGATGATATGACTTAAAATTTGTCTTATTGTTTATTATTGTGATTATGGGTAATCAGAATGATAAAAAGTGAGGAGTTGTAGTGGCAATTTTAATGATATTCATTGATCTTTAGTAAAATATAGATGATTCAAAGAATGTCACATGTGTGTCTCTCACTTGTAGTGAGAGGATTCTGTTTATGTACCTGGGGAGGCAGAAGAGGGAGACACTCCAGAGAACAGACGAACAAGGACCTCTGACCTAGATGTCAGAAGGCCATTTGGTGCAGGGGAGCTTAGTGGGCCAACTAGTGACGTCTATGGAAAACTACTGGGAGGAAGGCTCTGGGGGGGAAGAAGGCCTTGAAACTAAGATAAAAGCTAGTTCAGTCTGTCTGGGGGGTGTGTCACTCTTCTGCACAGGGTAACAACTGTGTATTAGACTGCTCCTATTCTTGCAAGAATAAATACTTCTATTTTATATAATTTGACTCTGAGTGTCTCTTACGCAGTGATGTTTGTTTGAGAATTTTTGCCACAACAGACTGTAGAAAGAGAGATGGCTGAGAGACATTACAAAAGAGAAAACTATAGGTCAGAGGTATATCACTGGAAAAAGAAGGGTTATGATCAGGCAAGAGCTTTAGGGACCACATTTAGAAAAGCTTTTCAGTGCTGGTGAGACTTAAGCGGGAAGGCGTGAAAACAGACGGCAAGGTTGCTTCGCCTTATTTTTCGCAAAGCATTATTTAGATTCACTTCAGCTATAATGAAGAGACATCAACTCTTGCATTTCATGTTGTTAAATTTTGGGGGGTGGAGCAATGAAGTGTGGGGTGTTTTTGTATCGGTTGATTGTAAATATCAACCGTGTTTCATAGAAATCACTTGTTGCACCTTTAAAGGGATATAGTCCACCCAAACATGAAAAGATATTGAAAAGATATTTTGAAGAAAGGGTAGACTATCCCTTTAAAATTTGGACTTTACTTTATGTTTAACTGTATGATGTATCTGTGGTGTTTATATGTATCAGTTAAAGAGATATGTTTTTATTGGAAAATAATCATGGTTACAATAGGCACTTATAAGTTATAATGAAGTAAAGTTCCAAAGAATTTAAAAGCTGAAATGTTAAGCTCGTGTTTTTGTTTTGTTAAAGCAATTACATGAACTTGTCCAGTACTGCTGAACTTTAAATTCAGCTGCAAATGATGGCCAGGCAGGTCACTAATGAGTAAAATAAGGTTGTTTACACTTCACTTTGTCAAAGCTAATGTTTCTTTAGTCTTCTGATGTTAATTTGTTGCGGTCTGCTCTATAACACACACTCTGTCTCTTGGTTTTCCCAGGTGTCACTGGTCTGGTGCAGATTGATGAGAATGGAGACAGAGAGACTGATTTCGCCCTGTGGGACATGACTGACACGAACAGTGGCAACTTTCAGGTTAGTGATAATCTCATACTCAATTTGTCTCATAGTCACAGCTTTCTCATTCGTTTCTTTTTATTATCAACTTTTAGTCAGGGGGAATTTTTTATTTTTTTAAAGGGCACGCATGGTTAATTCATAATACATGAGCCACATTAATTTGAATAGCAATGATGCTTCTGTTAGTAATAGATGGATGAATTGCAATCTCATTTTTCTTACAGCAGATGTGTGTGTGTGTGTGTGTGTGTGTGTGTCATCTAAACAGTTTTGCCTTTGTTACAGGCTAATGAATTAGAATATAACACCTGAATCTCAAAAAACAAAGGGGCAAATTGTTGGCATAAATTTTAAACCAGAGGACAAACACACACACACACACCCTCCTTTCTGAAAGACACTTGATTGGTAATTGAGAGGCCAGGCTGTAGGGAGGTTAATTATAGGATACATATTCAGTCTGGGGAATGTTTTTGTTCCTGTGAACGTGTACTGGATAGATGCTGAATAGATATTAAAGATCTCAGCTGCTCTCTGAATGTAAATTCTGTAATTTTTCATTTTAACATTTTGCTAGTGCTATCTGTGAGAGCTATAGAATTCACATGATTAATGCAGTTTTTGTTCTCCTGTGTTAACGTCAAGGAGTCAAAGTCCAGTTAGCCCTGGCTGTTAGATGCCGTAACTAAAATATCTGGACAAACTAAAGCATCTTTCTGATATTCTGATGGAATAATTACTTTTCAATAAGTAATTTTTTTAAATACATTATATTATACAATGCTAGTGCCCAATGCGGGCTCTTAGAAGTGTGAAATAGATTTTCTTTTAATAATATTTGATCAAAAATACAGTAATATATTGAAATGTTATTACGAGTTAAAATGTTTTCTATTTTAATATACAGTATTTTAAAATGTATTTCCATGATGTCAAAACTGGATTTTCAGCAGTCAATACTCCACTCTTTAGTCACATTATCCTTCAGAAGTCATTCTAATATGAAGATTTGTTCCTCAAGAAACAACAAGAAACATCTTATTATTATCAGTGTTAAAAACAGTTGTGCTCCTTCATATTTTTGTGTGAAACCATGATGAATTTGTTTCCGCATTCTTCGATGAATAGAAAGTTCAAAAGGACATCATTCATTTCAAATAAAAATCTTTGGAAACATTATAAATGTCTCTGCTTTCTCCTTGACCAATTTAATGTGTCATTGCTGAATAAAGTATTCATTCTCCTAAATAAATAATTAAATAAATTGACTGACCACAAACTTTTGAACGGTTGTTTAGATGTCCTTTGATCTATTAGACATAAAAATGGGGCTTTTAGGTATTGCAACAAGTCTAACATTGAACACTGCTGTTTTTCTTCCATTTTAGATTTTGAATTTATTCAATCATATGAATAGAATTATGTATCTCCATTATGACTGTTTGTTCTCTTATTGATTACTTCATGTTGTGCTGCAGATTGTGGCAGTGTATAACGGCACTCAGAAGCAGATGAAGATTCTTCCTGATATGGCCATCCAGTGGCCAGGTGGTGACATTCCCTTGGACATGCCCTACTGCGGCTTTAAGAACGACAACCCTGACTGTCATGAACGTAGGTATCTTACACTAGTTCTGCAGTCCAACTGCACCCACCTCACAATCTCTGTCACTTTCCCTCTTTCCTTTTAGGAACAATTGGAATGCACCAGATGATTTCCATTGTTCTTTTCCTCATCCTTGTCATCATCTTCACTGTGACTGTGTTTATATACAGGTAAGAGAGCAAGCAAGATGATTTTGATACCTGACACCTAGTCAATCATTTCTAAATGTGATTCTGTTCTACAAATATGGATAGGCTATTTCTTAAATACTTACTGTATGTACACACAGAAAGCTGAAGCTGGAGAAGGAGTTGGTTGCTCAGTTATGGAGGATCGCTTGGGAGGACATTCAGATGAGCAATCTGGAAAAGGCCCTGAGAAGCACCGGAAGCAAACTCACACTCTCTCTAGTAAAACACAGATACAGTACATACTATATACTAGTGCACACTCATATTTTTCAAATTGCTTTTCCAGCTCTCTGGTTTTCCATTTTAATATTAATTGTATTTGATTATTTATTATAATTACTATCATTATTATATCACTTGTTCTTTCTCATTCTCTACAGAGAGGTTCAAACTATGGATCACTGCTGACAGCTGACGGTAATTTCCAGATGTTTGCTAAGACTGGCTACTTTAAGGTATCTTTCTAACAAGCTGTTTAAACGTTTACATGGTAACCCTTCACAATAAGGTTCAATTTGGTATCTAACAATGATCAACATTGTTCACACCATTTATTATTTTTTAATAGGTTAAGGATCATTTAGAAATATTTAGTCATTGCCAGTTTATGTTTGTTCATCATATGTTTAATAATGTTAACTTATACAAGTTGAAATCTTAAAAATGTATGAGTAGCAATTTACATAAACCTACATTAAATTCTTAAACAGTATATTTCATTGTCAGTTCATAATACCTAATGCATGGACTATTTATAATTCAAAATGTTAGCATTTAAATGTTTGTTAGAACCTCAAAATGCACACATACCCACTGCAAACATAACACGTGTGTGTGCGTGCTTATTTTTTCCCCAGGGAAACATTGTAGCCATTAAATACATCAACAGAAAGCGCATCGAGTTAACAAGGAAAGTGTTGTTTGAACTGAAGCATGTGAGTGTGTCATGCTGTTTTTTGCTCTAAAGGAGGATTATTTTGCTATTCTGATTATAATCATTACAAATACAATACCATTCAAAGTTTTGGGGTCAGTTAGATTTTTTTCTTTTTAAAGAAATGAATACTTCTATTTAGTAAGGATGCCTTAAATTGATCGAATTGATTGTATAATATTTCAAAAGATTTCTATTTCTAATAAATGTTGTTCTTTTGAACCTTCTATTCATCAAATATGATGAAAAATGTATCACAGTTTCCATAAAAACATTAAGCAGCACAACCGTTTTCAACATTGATAATAATAAGAAATGGCTCTTGAGGACCGAATCATCATATTGGAATTATATCCGAAGGGTCATGTGACACTGAAAACTGGAGTAATGGAGTAATTTTATCTACCCTAAATTTTTTAAATGGTACTGTAGGTTCACAAAATACCAACAAGTGGAGTATTTTGTTTATAAATATTTGAAAAGATATACTGTGAATTGTGAACAATAGTGCATGTTTGTTCTTCAGATGAGAGATGTGCAGAATGAGCATTTGACTCGTTTTATCGGCGCCTGCATCGACCCGCCCAATATCTGCATCGTCACAGAATACTGCCCTCGAGGCAGCCTGCAGGTACTGACACACAGGATTCTGTCATTGTAGGGACTTCTCATTTACTTACTGTGCTAATGATGTTTTCTATCCTCTAACCCTAAGCTTCGCGATTTTTCTCTGCGTGAGAAAATGGATGTGTGGTGTGAGATTAGCAAACAACAAATGAAGCATAAACCGCCAGCAGCATGAATTTATTATGAATGCATCTCAACAGACATACAGTGCGGATCCACTTGTCCGTGCGACACTTCTGTCGCGACGCACTCCACTTTATTCCTAGGCTACCAGACGCGACACGCGATAAAATGTATCTTTTCCATGAGCGTTGGTCCTAACCAGCCGCGACGGCGACATGCGATCTATTTTAGAAAGGGTTTCTATTTTTCTGCGACATCGCGGCTGGAACAACAACAGAAGTATGAAAATCTCAGGTAGCCTACTGTTTATGTGCTTTATGTAAGGGATAATTTATGGCTAGCCATGCATTAAAGGTTCCCTTTCGAGAGGTCTCTCCTATTGCGTAAGTAGCTTACGCTATGGGAAAACTCCTTTTCTCGAGAAATATTGCAGTCTTTATGTAAAACGCATTGCAGCTGCACAGCATACAGCAGTGAGCGAGGCAGCTCGGTCATTGGCTGTGCTGCGGCAACTGCACGAACCTATGACGGGGCGACTCTGAACCCGCTTCCAATGAGCGTGCTTCGCGCCCGCGCGCGTCAGAGCCCGCCAAGATGGGCGTGGCTAAGGGCTATATATTGGGCGCCCCGTCATCTGAGTCCTTCAGATTTAATCTCCTTCAGCAAAGACCTTTCTCTTCGCTGGATCCTCCGGATTTTTGGAGTCTTTTCGCCGCCGCCGTCGACAAGCCTACAGCAGGACTGCTACGAGGACGCCGGCGCCTTCAGCCGCCTTCGAACGCCTTCTGCTAAGCCATCCGGCGCGCATCACCTCATATCCTTTGACAAAGCTATTATTCTAAGTGTTCGCCCCCGCGACACTTTTTCTAAAAGAGCAAATTAAAAGGCGTTGTTCCAAATGCCTTCCTGCGCCTCGTGTCGAGGCCTCCTTCCTGACGGGGATCGTCACATCATCTGCTCTCGCTGCCTGGGCCCGGACCATGCAGAGGCTGCCCTTACTCGAGGCGGATGCCCCGAGTGTGACACCCTGGGCCTCACCGAGCTGCGCGCTCGCTTCGGCGCTTTCGCCGCGAGAGAGCCTACCACCACCGTGCTACCATTTCCTCTAGTTGAGCCGCGCAAGAAAAAGCGCCGCTCACAGAGGCCGCCAGAGCACGCGGAATGTAGTGACATCACGCCGGGCCAATCCCCGCGTGCTTCACCGCCACCCGAGGATTCCCCGCCGCCAGTTCAGTTCACGCAGGCGGACCAGCACCCCTCCAGCAGAGCGATGGGTCTCATCTCGTTTGGCGCGTCAGGGGATGACGAAAAGGATGACAGCCTTTCCCTTGATGCTGCATCCGACGACTGGCCGGGCTCGTCCTTCGACCCCGCGCCATCGACGCTAGCGGACACGAGTGTGGGCTCCAACATGGACTCGGAGATCGTCCGCATCCTGTCCAAGGCCGTGGAAGACCTCGGGCTCGATTGGTCTTCCCCGGAAGAACCCGCCCGCAGCCGACTGGACGAGTGGTTCCTGCAGGGGCGCCGGCAGGCCCCCCGACAAAGGCCCTCCCCGTTCTTCCCGGAGGTTCATGACGAACTCACTAAGTCGTGGAAAGCCCCTCACTCCGCTCGCCTGAAGCCTTCTTTCTCTTCATCGCTCTCCTCTGTGGACAGCGCGAAAGAAAGAGGCTACGAGGGAACCCCGCCCCTCGAGGAGGCTGTGGCCAACCACCTGTGTCCACCCTCCAACGCGGGATGGAAAGCCAAAGCTTCTCACCCCTCGAAGCCCTGCCGATCTACCTCAGCTCTCGCCGGCCGCGCATACGCCGCCGCCGGCCAAGCTGTGTCAGCGCTTCACTCCATGGGTGTCCTCCAAGTCTATCAGGCCAAACTTCTCCGCACCATGGATGAGTCTGGACCTGATCCTGAAGCGTTCAAGGACCTGCGCAGCGCCACCGACATAGCCCTGCGAGCCACGAAAGCCACCGCCCAATCCATCGGCCGTGCTATGGCTAACTTGACTGTCCTTGAGTGCCATCTGTGGCTGACGCTAACAGAGATGAAGGATGCAGATAAGGCGGCGTTCCTTGACGCGCCTGTCTCCCAAAGCGGCCTGTTCGGACCGGCGGTAAGAGAGTTCGCTGAGCGCTTCACCGAAGCCCGGAAGGATTCGCAGGCTATGCGTCACTTCCTGCCCAAGCGCTGCAGCTCGTTGCAGAGCCGCCAAAAGCCGCCTCAGCAGCAGCGAGTCAGGACGGCACCTCCCGTCTCTCAGCCCAGACCTGAATCTGACTTCCGACGCCGCTCGCGCTCCGCCAACAGGAAGCAACCGCCCGAGCGACGGGGACCTCGGCCCAAGATCGTGCTGAACCCGGAGCCTCGTAAGTCTTCCTAGCTATAGGGAGAAAAAGAGAGAGCACGTGTCTCGCAGAAGCCGGACCACTCTCTCCAAAACGTCTAAAGCATTACCCAGTCCCCTTACAGGCGGCTGGAAATGTCTGTACAGCAGTCAATGGGCCAGCCGCACAGCTCGCTCACCTGCAAACAAACGCCGTTTTAACGGCGACACACAGAAATCACATAAAGAGTCATTTTCTGCCTGTGTCATTAAAGGGTCACGTGTCCACACTAAAGTGCGCATTCCCACATTTCAAAACTGTCAAAGCAGTGCCAAATGCTTCCCCGGCTCAGGCTGGACGCCCCATAAATGTAGATCGTGTGCCCACTGTCATGTATGCACCACTACACATAAGCACTGTTCCCACAGTTATAAACACTTCCCCAGTAAAAGCGGGAAATCCTATCAAAGTAGCGCGTGTGCCCGCTGTAATGCACGCACCCCTACTCACAAACACTGTTTACATGGCCAAAAACCTACCGCCACGAGCGGGAGGTTTTATGAAAGTGGCGCGCGTGCCTACCACAGTTTATGCACCCCCACCCATAAGCACTGCCCATACAGTCCCAAAATTTTCTCCAGCCCGCGCTGTGAGCATTACAGATGCGGCGAGCGTGCCTGTAATCTCACACGCACCCCTGCACTCGGCACTCAACAAAGCTGCTCAGCGCGCGCCCGCGCCTCTGAGAGCTGTAAGCTCGGTGTTAGCACAGAGCGATTCGCCGGCGGGAGCCATACGTCACTGCGACACGCCCCCAGCCAGCATTCAGCCCATATCTGTGCGAGCGAAAGCTTAGGAAAATATCCCCGACATGCCGAAATGGGTTTTGAACATAATAAAACACGGTTACTCGCTTCAATTCGCTCGCAGACCACCCCGCTTCTCAGCGGTGGTCGAGACGAAAGTGAGAAAAGATGTTTCACATGTTCTACGCACCGAGGTGCTCAAACTAATAGAGAAGGGCGCTATACAAATTGTTCCTCCCTCTATGAGCGAGGCGGGTTTTTACAGCCGCTATTTTCTCATCCCAAAGAAGGATGGTGGTCTCCGCCCCATCCTAGATCTCAGACATCTGAACAAAGCTTTAATGATTCGCTCGTTCAGAATGTTAACAACCAAAAACATCCTCGCGCAAGTTCGCCCAGGGGATTGGTTTCTATCAGTGGATCTGAAAGACGCTTACTTTCACATTCCGATAGCGCCTCATCACAGGCCATTTCTGAGATTCGCTTTCGAGGGACAGTCATACCAGTACACAGTACTACCATTCGGCCTATCACTGGCACCCCGTACATTCACGAAATGTATGGATGCAGCACTTTCCCCCCTGAGACAACGGGGAGTGCGAATACTGAATTATCTCGACGATTGGCTAGTCCTAGCACAATCAGAGAGTCAGTTAATGACGCACAGGTCTTGGATTACCAGCGATCTAGAATGCCTGGGTCTAAGAATCAATTTTGCAAAAAGCACGCTATCTCCCAGCCAGAATATTTCTTTTCTGGGAATAGTGCTAGACTCAGTGCAGATGACGGCGCGCCTCTCATCAGAACGCGCGCTCACTATTCAGCGCCTTGCAACATCGTTCAGAGCGGGCCCACGCGCCCCCGTCAAGCGTTTTCAAAGGATGCTCGGTCTCATGGCGTCGGCATCAGCTGTACTCCAGCTAGGATTGTTGCACATGCGTCCTCTCCAGCGCTGGCTCAAGAGCCGTGTCCCCACTCACGCGTGGCGCTCAGGCCACTTTTTAATCAGAGCGAATCACGGCTGCATAAAAGCCCTGACGCCCTGGAAAGCTGCCGACTGGTATCAGTCCGGTGTGAGTTTGGCCGTGAACACAAGGAGAAAAATGATCACGACAGATGCCTCCAAAATAGGTTGGGGGGCCCTTTACGAGGGCAGGCCTGTCTCCGGCTTGTGGTCAAACCCGGAGAAGCGCCTACATATAAACTGTCTGGAACTGAAAGCGGTCGCTTTGGCTCTCAGAGCCCTGCTTCCGTACCTAAAAGACGAGCACGTCCTGGTCCGTACGGACAACATGACGGTAGTCTCATATATAAATCGCCAGGGTGGACTCAGGTCGAGCTCCCTGCACTCGATGGCCAGGGAACTCATCTTATGGTCCCAGTGCAACCTGCGCTCGCTGAGGGCAGCGCATGTGCCGGGTGCCCTGAACCAGGGAGCGGACATGCTGTCCAGAGACAAAGTTCTCCCAGGAGAATGGTCTCTCCACCCCCTGACGATCCAGTGCTTATGGCAGACCTTTGGCAGAGCAGAGGTCGACCTCTTTGCCTCCAAGGAAAATGCGCACTGCCCCCTCTTCTTTTCAAAGAGCACAGACGCGCTCGCCCAAGTCTGGCCGAGCCGCCCACTGTATGCCTTCCCCCCGATCGCGATGCTACCTCAGGTCATCAGTCGGGTCAAGGAAGAGAAATGTGCAGTGCTCCTAGTAGCCCCACTCTGGAAGAACCAGACGTGGTTTCCGGAACTGATGCAGATGATGCAATCTGCCCCATGGCCGATTCCGCTGAGGCTAGACCTCCTCAGGCAGGCCAACGGGATGATCCTCCATCCCCGCCCCGATCTGTGGGCCCTCCATGCATGGCCCCTCAACGGGTTCACGGGAACCTCCCCAGTGGAGTGTTGAGAACCATCACAGAGGCACGAGCGCCCTCTACGAGGCGCTTATATGCCCAGAAATGGACGGTGTTCAGTGACTGGTGTAAAACCAGGAACCTGAATCCTGAGACATGCGAGGTACCGAGCGTGCTCGTGTTCTTACAAGAGCTGTTGGAGGCAGGCCGCACCCCCTCCACGCTCAAAGTATATGTGGCTGCCATAGCGGCGTCACACGATCCTGTGGGAGGACGCACACTAGGGAAAAACCACCTAGTTGTTCGTTTCCTGAGAGGCGCCAGGAGGATGAATCCCCCACGCCCCCCCTCAGTGCCGATCTGGGACCTGGCCACGGTCCTGGACGCACTCAAAAGTGCCCCGTTCGAACCTCTACGAACTGTGCACCTTAAACAGCTCTCGCTCAAAACCGCTCTCTTGCTGGCTCTCGCCTCAGTCAAAAGAGTGGGCGACCTGCAGGCGCTGTCATCAAGCGCTGCCTGCCTGGAATTTGGACCTAACGACAGCAGAGTTGTCCTTAGACCAAAACACGGGTATATTCCTAAGGTGCTCTCGACACCCTTCAGAGCACAGGTGATATCTCTGGCTGCGCTATCGTCTCCAGCAGACGAAAGCGACGCTAATTTACTCTGCCCAGTCAGGGCGCTCAGAGTATATTTGGAACGCTCTGCCCTGTTTAGGCAGACAGAGCAATTATTTGTATGCTTTGGCGGCCGCACCAAAGGTCTCGCTGTTTCAAAGCAGAGAATATCGCGCTGGATAGTTGATGCTATAGCGCTGGCTTATGAAGCCAAGGGCCTTCAGTGCCCCTTGGGCATCAGAGCTCACTCTACGAGAGGCATGGCCTCCTCGTGGGCGTGGTCGAGTGGGATACCCATTCAGGATATTTGTGCGGCAGCAGGCTGGGCCTCGCCGTCAACATTTATCAGGTTTTATAACCTACAGGTCCCCTCATTGCATTCCAACATACTGTCGGTCTAACTATGTATAGACTGGAGTGTGTATATGCTGAGCATTATCTCCTCCCTTATAGGGTCCGTCTCTGACTGACTTAGAGGGTTTTTTATGCATATCAGTACATAAAGGTGCTTGTGTGTTTTTCCACTGGACGGCCATTGGGCCGTTCTACATTGTCCCGTATAAAGCCCGCCTTCGGCCGGCTCGTTGGATAATTACTTTGCTTAAAGGCTCAGGCATCTGCCTCTGGCTATAATAGAGCGAAGTCAGCATGCACAGCGTTTTACATGGTGTTCCCATAGCGTAAGCTACTTACCCAATAGGAGAGACCTCTCGAAAGAGAACGACTCGGTTACTAACGTAACCTCGGTTCCCTGAGAGGAGGGAACGAGTATTGCGTAAGCTGCCGTGCTTGTGCTTGGTCAGTTCGCTTCAGTCGATTGAACCTAAAGGACTCAGATGACGGGGCGCCCAATATATAGCCCTTAGCCACGCCCATCTTGGCGGGCTCTGACGCGCGCGGGCGCGAAGCACGCTCATTGGAAGCGGGTTCAGAGTCGCCCCGTCATAGGTTCGTGCAGTTGCCGCAGCACAGCCAATGACCGAGCTGCCTCGCTCACTGCTGTATGCTGTGCAGCTGCAATGCGTTTTACATAAAGACTTCAATATTTCTCGAGAAAAGGAGTTTTCCCATTGCGTAAGCTACTTACGCAATACTCGTTCCCTCCTCTCAGGGAACCGAGGTTACGTTAGTAACCGAGTCGATTTTAATGCACGACGTAGAGGCGAAGAACCACCCGACGCTAAGTGGAGGTTGGAAAAAAACCTGAGATTCTGCGCACCCCTAGCCAGTTGTCACGGCACCCACTTTGTGAACTACTGCCCTAGTGGTCCCCGGCCCCCAGTTGAGAACCACTGAATTATTAAGTTTGCCTTAAGTCCAAATACTTTTTGGGCCGTGTATGTATGTATGTATGTACTGTAAATGTACTTGCCTCAGTTTTTTTCTGCATCTACGCACAGGACATTTTGGAGAACGAAAGCATCACACTTGACTGGATGTTCAAATATTCTCTAGTCAGTGACATAGTAAAGGTAGAGACCCTTCTCTGTACTTAAATTAACTGTACTGAAATTAACCTTAAAAGGTTAGTTTACCCCCAAATGAAAAAATTGTCATCAATTTCTCATCCTCACGTTGTTCCAAAGCTATCCAACTTTTGCTCATCTTCTAAACACAAATTAAGATATTTTGATGAAATCTGAGAGCTTTCTGACCCTCCATTGTCCATGCATCTATCACCTTGCAGCTTCAAAAAGTTCATAAAGAGATTGTAAAACTAATCCATATGAATGGAGTGGTTTAGTCCAAATTTTCTGAAGAGACTCGATCACTTAATATGATGAACAGATTATTTTTTAATTTTTTTTACAAACATTGATCAGCGAACATAAACAGAAGCTCAACCGTACTTGCTTGACGCACGACAACAAACCTATTGCGGAAGCTCAAACGTTCACACGAGAATGAACCTTATTGGTTCCCGCGCGTCAATAACTGATTTGTGTGTTGATAAATGTTTATATGTGAATAAAAGCCTAAATTCAATCTGTACATCATATAAAGCGATCGATCAAGTCTCTTCAGAAAATTCTGACTAAATTCATATGGATTAGATTTATGATCTCTTAATGAACTTTTTGAAGTGTCAAAGTGGTAGTTAAGTGGAAAAATGACAGATTTCATTAAAAATATCTTCATTTGTTTTTCGAAGGTGAACGGGTTTGGAACGACATGAAGTTAAGTAAATGACAAAATTAAATTTTTTGGGTGAATTTTCCCTTTAAGTGTTCATGCATTTACTTGTAATTTTCCAATTTCTCTCATTTTTCTCCGTTCCTGCCCTCTTGCTTTCGTTCATGCTATCCAATCTTTCTCTCCCCTCAGGGTATGACTTTCATTCATAACAGTGTGATTGTATCCCATGGCAACCTGAAGTCATCCAACTGTGTGGTTGACAATCGTTTTGTGCTAAAGATCACTGACTATGGGCTGTCCAGCATCAGGACAGAGTCAGACACGGAGGACGCCTACTCTTATTATGCACGTCAGTCATGTGACCTTTCTTGTTTGTCATTTCATGTGTCAAATTTACTCACATGCCTACAATTTCCACAACATGCATGCATGCAAACCTCAGTCACGGTCTCTGTTGTTCACTGTCAGTCCCCTGTCTGTGTCTGTGTGCATTTGCATATGCCTGTGTGTAGGTAAGCTGTGGACGGCTCCAGAGCTGTTGAGATTGGAGTGCTTTCCTCCAGGAGGCACGCAAAAAGCCGACATCTACAGTTTTGGCATCATACTTCAGGAAGTGGCTCTGCGCAGAGGAGTCTTTTACCTGGAGGGAGACTCGCTAAGCCCCAAAGGTCAGAGATCAAATCTTGCCAATACACGTGTCATAAACTACACAATTAGCCTAAGTCTACCTGTCTCTATTCTGTTTTTTATATAAAATATATTTTTTTTACCCATAAAATTATAGTCAGTGTTGTTTTGGACCTCACAGAAGAAAGTCATACAGGTCTGGAACTATACAATCCTTTCAAGCTTCAAATAGGATGTAAAAGCATCATAAAAGCAATCGATTTGACTCATCCATATGACTAAATTCCAGGTCCTCTGGTCATTTTATAGCTTTGTGGGAAGAACGGACTGCAATTTAAATTGTTATTCACTGATAATTCTTCTCTCCTGTAAACTGTTAACCAGATCATTAGTCAGTACACTAGATCAGACCGATTCATGAATGAATTTTTGCGAACTGGACGAAGCGATTCATTGAAAACATCTGATTTAAAAGAACATTTTGTTATGAATCAGGCATTAGTACCTCTCTCATGAACATGCCAAGGAGATCTAGAGCAAATGTCAAGATTTTTTAGTAAATAACAACCTTAGGCTGCAGTTTTTTATTTATTTTTCCCTAGATTTATAGTCCAGGGGAGTCAACACTATTTGCCGAAAGTCAGAGCCAGTTGCAGATAATGGCCAGTCAGAGTTGACTGATTTGACAGAAAATTGCATAGTGTAAACTGTAAAGTGCACCCACTTTGGTTTTAGCATTTAGACTATGATTCCATCCAGTCGGAGGATTTTAAACATGTTTGATACTTTGAGCCAATTTTAGAACAGATTGTTTTCATTTATCATGCGTATCCTAGCAACAAGATACCTGTTTGTTGAGTTTGGAAAACCTTGAAAGCAGTGTGTGATCCTCAGTAGTTTATATGATGGATGCCCAGTTTTGCCCAGTCTGCAAGTGTATGATGTCTAGCATTATAATTTTTGTTTAGAGTTTAAGTTATGTAGCCTTTACATTCAGTTTCTGTTTCATCTGTTTCTCACACAAAGCTATTATGGCTTCAGAACATCTAAAATATTGCTCACAAGTCGAACTGGACTGATGATTTTGTAGTACTTTCATGTTCTTTTTGAAGCTTGAAAGCCTTAGTCTGGTTTTATGTCTTCTCCATTTAATTAATAAATGAATGTCATTCATTTTATTCCTTTAATATCATTCATTTTGATTCTCCGTGAGATTTGGGGTCTGAAATGCTTGGGGCATGAGAACAATTTGAGGATGATGAAAAACTTGGTTTTCTGCCTCTTTCTAAAACGCTTCAAAATATTGATGCACGGCTCTGCACTCGCGCAAATTACCCTCGAGAGCCTTCACAGTGACAGGAATGAAAGACGCTAATGAACCAGGTTCTTCAGAGAGGTCAACAAATACACAACCAGACGCCATTCACAGTTGTGCTCACACACACACACATACATATCCTCACATTCTCTCTTTACTACAGACACATCAAAGATGATCCTTTACACATACAGTATGAATGCATAAGAACACCCTCACAAGCTCTTAATTTGGCAGTCCACTACCCCTCTCAGTCCGCCGTCAGTGAGTTTGTCTGTAGAGGAAGACACTTGATATTATCTTGTCATTTCGCCAAAATACTCTCACAAATTGCATCCCCTGTACATGGTTCTCTTATTTTCTGCAGAGAACAGCCCTTAGGTGGTGAAGAGCTCTCTCATTCGTACATAGAAGGCAATCATAGTGTCAGACTTTTGCAATTGTATGATTTTACAGAGTTGCTAATTGCCATAAAATATAAAAATCACTACGTACTAAAATGTTGCTAAAGTAACTTTCCACATCGTCTCCATTGCATCTATAATTTCAATCCACACTGAAGGAAAGGAAAGCTGTAAAAATCATTGTCTTTTTATATCACTTTCAGAGACACTAAAAGGTTTGTTTATTCTTTGTCACACAAACACATACACACATATCCATCCACACTTGTCTCTTTCACTCTCTTTCCCTCTCTGATCTAATTTATGGATTTAATCATGTGATTCAGAATACAGCCCAAAAAGCGATGGGTCGGTATGTGTGTATATGTGTGTTTTTATGTGAAGAACAGACTCTTGGTACACATACAAACAGGTTATGTGCTGTCAGCATCTCTGGAGCGCGTGATCTCAGCACTATAATCAGAACTGACAGAAGAAGAGATGATATCAATCTTCACCAGGCGCCACACACGCACTTGGGCACCTTGGTAATGAGATTACTGTTGGCAAAGATTATGGTTGTAGACTGGTGAATCAATCAACCTAGTGTATGCTTGGCCAACCAATCAACCTGGCACCACCAGCACACATAAATACAAAACACAAACACAAAGAAATTGTGCAGCAGTAAAGATGACCTGAGCTTTGAAGAGCAGTTTCTTATAAGGACAGATTGTCCGTGAAAAGCCTCTCAGAAGGAGCTGAGAAATGGTGTTTTTACTAGAGTGCTACAACCCACAGATGTTTCTGCCAGGCTTTCAGAGCTGTAAGAGCCTGATGAATAGAGCTGAGAGAGATCAGGCATAGGATGGAAAACGGAGATAAAACATTGTGGGAGTTTGTGGGAATAAGACAGGCAGAAAATGCCCTGATGCAACAGATAATAGAGAGAAAAGGAAGGAAGGCGCATTGACAGGCAAAATGTCTAAAGACTGATACCGATACATCATTTTACTGATACTGTTGAAGTTAAAGGAACCGTTCACCCCCCCAAAAATGCTTCATTTATGCTTAATTAAAGTCACAACATAATTCACAATAAGATCAATAACATGTATTTAGAAAATAGACAGGTTGAATTCCCAAATTTAAAATAAGGAACTGATAAAATGGCCCAATATTAAAATTCTGTTTTATTTTGTCTTAATTAAAAAGAAAACACAAACAGTTGTGAAAACTAGAAAACTATCAGTTGTTTTAATTGCTACAAGTGAATTTAGCCATCACAAATTTATAATGTACAATAAAAAAATTAATATTCATTTTGATATTTGCTATGAAGATTACATTTACAGGGTTAAATTATTATTATATTAAATTATATAAATTAACTTTAAGGGTAGAGTTAGATGATGGCAAAGATAATATAAATGTAAAAATATGTTTTTGAGAGTGAGTAAATGATGACTCTATCATTTTGGGATTCCTGTTTCTTGCTCTCCGGCTTTCTTTGGTTGTGTATAGAGATCGTGGACCGTCTAGCTCTGGGTGAATGGCCGTATCTACGGCCATCAGTGAACCCTCAGTCCCACAGTGAAGAGCTGGGTCAGCTGATGCAGCGCTGTTGGGCTGAAGAACCATCAGACAGACCAGAGTTCAACCATATTAGTGTATTACTCCGCAAACAAAATAGGTCTGTCCCTTTTTACCCTCTAGTTATTGCCATCTATACTGCCTCACTTGTTTACTTATTTCTGTAACATTTCGTTCTGAACAATGTTATAAAATGCGTCTTATTGCTCACTTATTATTAGGAACATTCACCCGATCCTGTCTCTTTCTCTGTCTCGCATTCTCTTTCTCAGGGAGCACAGAAGTAATATCTTGGATAATCTTTTGTCTCGAATGGAGCAGTATGCTAATAATCTGGAGGAGCTGGTAGAGGAGAGGACTCAAGCCTACCTGGAGGAGAAACGCAAGGCAGAAGCTTTACTGTACCAGATCCTCCCTCAGTCAGTTCACTGACATACTGCACAAATAATAAATCAACCATAAAATAATCCTATACACACTTGGTTAACTCTCATAGGACTTGGTTTCTGTTGTGTGTGGTAGTTCAGTGGCAGACCAGCTGAAGAAGGGTGAGACAGTGCAGGCTGAAGCTTTTGACTCTGTCACCATTTACTTTAGTGATATTGTGGGCTTCACGGCCCTGTCAGCAGATAGCACACCTTTGCAGGTATCTTACACAAAAACAATTCTGCTTTGTTTTTAGAATTTGACCCTAAAGATTTTAAGTGTGTGTGTCTCTCTCATAGGTCGTCACCCTCCTCAATGACCTTTACACCTGCTTTGATGCCATTATAGACAATTTTGATGTTTACAAGGTATCACTGCCTCATACCTGACCCAATATACAAAATGTATACAAAATCTTTTGTCAACAAATAATGTCTTCATTTTATTTATTCGTCATTTTCATTTTTCTTCTATTATTTAACAATTTTATCTATCCAAACTTACTAACAAAAGTAAAACAAACATTTAAGTTTTATGATTTTATATAACATTTTTGGCAATAAATAAGCATCTTTTAATGGCCATATTCTTGAAGTGACATTTTGGTCATATGGTAAATTTGTAGTTTCTGTTTTATAACAGATCCCCAATTTTACCTTTTGCCTCTTAAAACCCTTTTAAAATTACCAGATATATATTTTTATTTCATTCTTTTTGTATTAAAATCATATGGGACATTTTTTTCTTTTTATAAAAGGGGGGAAAAGCCTCCACGAGGTACTTATTTAAAAAAAATATATAAGACAGTACTTAATTTGCACATTTTTAATCAATCTTAAATCCATCCTAATAGAAAATGTATGTATTGTCATTAAAATAAATGAAAAATATAGCCTATAGACCGTAATCAGTTTTTTTTTTATGTTTTTGAAAGATTTGATCAACAACATTCTAATTTATTGAACACAATATACTTCTATCCCTCACAGCCTCGTTTTCATTCCTGTCAAAAATTAAATATGGTGCTACTTTTACTAAGTTCTATTCACCTGTACATTCACTGAATTAAACTATAAACATCCTCAATTTTAACAGTGAATTATTATTAAGGTTGTTTTTATACATACAAATCTAACCCCTGGTTTCACAGACAAGGCTTAAGCCTAGTCCCAGATGAAAATGCAATATTTCAACTGAAAGCAACTTACACTGGCATATCTTAAAATATGTCATTGCCATTGTTTTGTCTCAAGATGCACACCACTAGTAATGTTTTTTTTTCTAAGGCATATTTATAAAAGCTACTTAAATGCCCTAATTGAACTAAGGCCTAATCTTGGCTTAATCTAAGCCCTGTCTGTAAAACCGGGCCTACGTGTATTAGTCTTGTGTTTTGTGCTGATGTGAATCTCTGTCTGCTGTGGTGGTTTTGTTTCTAATTGTTCCGTAGGTGGAGACAATAGGAGATGCCTACATGGTGGTTTCAGGATTGCCAGTACGTAACGGGAAACTACACGGTCATGAGATCGCACGCATGTCACTTGCTCTGCTGGAGGCTGTTAAAACATTTAAGATTCGCCACCGACCTGATGAGCAGCTCAAATTACGAATCGGCCTTCACAGTGGTAAGAATGAACGCATCACTCTTAGTTAGGTTGAACTAGTCTTTAACATGCTGTTGGACTATTAGAATTAGCAGAAAACTGACAGGGATTCTTCTGGTTGTAATAAGTTTTGTTAACATATAATCGCTATCTATAGGCGGATCTTTTGTGACGTCATTGTTTATGTTTGTCGCGTTCATGGGAATCGTGTGGCAGGAAACACCGCTAGATACCAATAGGTTACTGTCGTAACCCCGGTTCTCTGAAACATCGAGTGGAGAGATCCACCTATGGGAAGGGCATCCGTACCTGACCTCTACAGAAGCATCCAATTGCACCAAGTCTGGCTAACAGACAGAAGCGCGCAGCCACTGCCAGGTAAGGCCACACCCCCTTACCTACGGGCATATAACAGCTGGGCGCGCTGCTATTCCTCAGTAAGTATATTCGCTTCTCGTGCGGCAAGCGGGGCAAAGCTGGTGGATCTCTCCACTCGATGTTTCAGAGAACCGGGGTTACGACAGTAACCTATTGTTCTCTTTCATCATCTCGTTTCGAGATCCACCTATGGGAGAGACATGGACAGCTCCCCGATTGCCCAATACACTCACAGTGAGGTTCTGAAGGCAAGAGAAGGACGGTCACCTCAGAGAGGCGGTGCCTGACACGTCCCACACGCATGACCCTGCAAGTTTTCCGCCACGCTAAACTGCTGTGGACAAGCCGGGCATGAAACATGCATGAGACACATACATGATAATGGCCCCCGCACCACCAATGCACATAGCTAAACCCAAGAAGGAATGCGAATGCTTGGTGACAGGAATGAACATGGCCAGCCGGCCCATTCACTCCTCGTTGGTTAACCAAACGGGGCTGTGTGGAAAGGGCTAAGAGGACCCTACCCCTAGGACCGAGTGTGCCACCGAAGTTCTGGTGACATCCAACAGGTTGTAACGCTCAAAGGTATGAGGAGAGGCCCAGCTGGCCGCGGAGCAGATGTCCTGCAGTGGCACTCCCCTGAACAAAGCCCAAGAGGTGGCTAAGCCCCTTGTGGAATGAGTTCTGATGCCCCTTGGGGGCTGCACTCCCTTTGCTTCATAAGCCATAGTATAGCGTCCACAAGCCAATGTGAGAGGCATTGCTTTGAAATGGAACTCCCCTTATGCAGGGGAGCCCTTGAAACAAAGAGCTGGTCGCTCTTGCGGAAAGCACTGGTCCTGGTCATATATGCTTGCAGAGCACGGACAGGACACAGAGCATTCAGCCCCTGATCCTCCGGAGAGGCAAAGGGTGGAGGGTGAAAAGCGGATAGCTCCAAAACCTCCGAAGTGAACGCAGGGAACCATTTCGGCATGAAGGCCGGGTTAGGCTTAAGGAAAACCTTATCTCCACTTAGGGAGAATTTGGCGCACGAGGGGTTAACCGAGAGTGCATGTAGCTCACTGACCCGTTTAGCAGATGCCAAGGCCGAGAGCAAAGCTGTCTTGAGGGACAGCAGCTTAAGGGAAATACTCCTCAGAGGCTCAAAAGGATACAGAGACCTCGCTTCCAGCACCATGGGGAGGTCCCACTCTGGAACAGATCTCCTGATGACCGGCAAAGAGCGGCGTGCACCCTTCATAAAACTGCGGGTTAGAGGGTGCTGCCTGACGGTGGAGCCCTCAAAACCCACATGACAGGGTGAAAACGCAGCCAGGTAGACCTTAATAGTGGAAAAGGACCTGCCTCTTTCCATGAGGTCTTGCAGGAAACACAAAATATCAGGCAATATCAGGATTTATTTAATTCGTTTGTTTAAAAGTGTTATTTAGTTATGTGTGTGTTTTGTGTTGGGGAACACAGGGGCCTTCCACACACAACGTCCACTAAAAACACATGTGCTGGGCAGCCGCAACTCAGCTGTGTGAGCCCAGCTGGTTGATTTTTGAGGCAATGGCGCCCTCTTGTGGACGGACTCAGGGCGACATGCATGGGATCAGAGATTTGTTGGCAGATATATAAATCTGCACGAATTCATTTGATTCGTTTATTAAATGTGTTGTTTAGTAATGTGTGTGTTTTGTGTTGGGAAACACTGGGGCCGAAGCCTTTAATAACTGGGTGAGGGGAACCAAGTGCGTGCGGTGTGGTAACACTGCTATGTACTTTTCCTCACGACAGACCCCCTGTAACTTGTTTTTTTTTGGGGGGGGGGGGGGGTGGGGGGGACACACACACAACGTCCACTAAACACACGGGCTGGGCAGCCACGAGACGGGATTAACCGACCGTCGGTGGGAGACCCTGTGTAACGTTACTCCCAATGGTCGAACAACAGGCAGGCCGCTTGCGTTCGGGGACCGCCTTCCTAGGAAGGCATAAATTAAAGGCCTCAACACGTAATCGTAACACATCAAGGCCCGCGAGACCGTGTTAATAGTCTAGCGGGACGCTCCAGCTGCCTCAGCGCTAACCCGTCCCAGCGCTAACCCGTCGTAAATATTCCTATCCTGGTCGGTGGAGCTGGCCACACGGTGTTGAGGCGAGCGGCCGCTCGCTCACAAACTTCCAGGAGGATGGACTGAGGCAAAGCCGCGTGAGCGCTAGCCTAGGGAACGCTAAAAGGACCGCGTCATCCCCGTCGCCGGAACCGACCGGTTCGTCAACGAGAGTGGGGTTTTCCCGCGAAGATGTCCTCTTCAGGGAATGCGGAATGGGCTGATGTCAGCTCAAATATTTTAGAGAGGTGGCGCTCCGGGAGTCCCCCGGTAGCGCGTCATCATCACCGTGTCTCCCCTCCGAGTCAGAAAGGCCGAGCACGGCTCGGTGGGTCATGCAACTAAAGGCCGGCTAAGTAAAAACTACAAGGCAGCAATTACAATGACCGCAATTCTCCGGGTTCTCCAAAGCTTCTTGAGCGTGTTAAGCCCAAGCAGACCGCGCAGGACGAGAGCGGCGATGAGAGAACCACACACGGCCGGGCAGGCTCGTCGTGATAGGCTGTTCCCCGGGGGAAGTGGCTGTTTAGACGGTCACATAGCCATGGGTGGGCCAGCGGTGAAGAGCTCGGAAAAATCCGTGGCGGGCAGCCATGTAAGGAGGAGCAGGTGAAGGACAGCGAGAGCTCGGGCGGCTCCGGATGCAAAAAACACAGCGGATAGGCTGAAGAAACGACTGTCACTCACGTCTGGCGGAGGCTGATCTGGCGATATGTCCTCCTGAAGACTCGAAAGTGAGCAGCGTAACGTTAATCCAACCGAACTGTGTCAATGCAGAGATTGCGAGAAGCGAATGTCAACTGAGGAATAGCAGCGCGCCCAGCTGTTATATGCCCGTAGGTAAGGGGGTGTGGCCTCACCTGGCAGTGGCTGCGCGCTTCTGTCTGTTAGCCAGACTTGGTGCAATTGGATGCTTCTGCAGAGGTCAGGTACGGATGCCCTTCCCATAGGTGGATCTCGAAACAAGATGATGAAAGAGAACTGTAATTTGATTGTTTTGCACGTTTGGAGGAGAATTTAGAGAAGAGGATGGCTCACTCTTGCTGTGTGGTCGATTGTACGGCTCGTTGGGGGCCTGACAAAAAGTTTTTTCGAATTCCCTCCGAAAAGGATCGCGAAAAACGAAAGAAATGGTTGCGTGCAATTAGGCGATTGAACCTGGACGCTCCGAAGAAAGCCTGGATTTTTTTTTTTACCTAATTCATATTGACAAGAGTGTCCATATCTAGTTAATCTTATCAGAATAACAAAAATATTGCATTCTGTAGCTGTGCTTTGATACCTGCAAGCCTCACTAGTACATGCAGCATTTGTAAGTCCTATCCTGACAGCTGCTTCTTCTTTAAACATTAAAGCTGCTACATGACTGCATGTTTCTCCAAGACTGGATTTGAAAGAAGGAGAAATGTGTAAGCTGTGATATACAATTTTTCACCATAGTACAGACGCCATTGAAAGTCTCACAATGAATACAATTGAATTGGTACAACAGTCACTACATTTTCAATAAATAAATAAATAAGAACACTGATCAATGAAGACTTACCCGTTTTTGCAGTGAGCAGTGATTATTTCGCCGTTCTCTTTGGCGATCACCCACGGGAGATGCGAATCACGCTGTGACTCTGCTTGGCCAGGTCTAACCTCTGCTTTTAGCACAATGACTGCTTTCTGTTTGGCAGAAAAGATCGGCCCAACTTTTCGAGAAACAAAATAATCATAGGCCTCCAGACTTTTGAAAGCCTTTATTCTTTCATGAGTGAAGGGTCCAGGGGTTTCTATTAAATAAGAATAAATGTCTCCCCAGCAGATTGGTGGCCAAGACACTGGCGAGTCGGACCAACGTTTTTTGTCATCCCAGATCTCATATGGGCTTTGAATAACTTCGATTTTGTCACCAATACAAATTTTGAGCTTCTCTCCAAACCTCCTCCGGTCTTCAGATGTTAAAGTGCTTATATATTGTGGATTTCGCCCACTAACGCTCTTGAAAGTGCTCGTCGCGTCTTTACAGCCCGCCATACTGTTTGTTTTGTTGCCACACAACCACTCGCGCATGCGTACAAAGATGTCAACAAAGATCCTCCTATTACAGACACATTTCTCAAACTCGCCCATAGACTAGAGAATTTTTACATTAACATGCATAGTTTTGAACAGCATTTCCATGTGTATGTGTGTTTCAGGCCCTGTCTGTGCAGGAGTAGTTGGGCTGAAGATGCCTCGGTACTGTCTCTTTGGAGACACAGTTAACACATCCTCTCGCATGGAGTCAAATGGAGAACGTAAGGACTTACTGTTCCCATTCCCACCAAATAGCAACTTGTGCATTTAACCATAGCAAGAGTTCAGGTCAGTTAGGTTAGGGTTAGTGGTTTGAGCCATGCATTATACTACATTACTACCAGTGTTGGGAAAGTTCACGAACTAGTTCAAAGTTTAGTTCACAAATTTTAAAATGAACTAGTTCAGTTCATAGTTCATACTTCACAATTTTGAACTAAGTTCACAAGTTCCAAAAATGAGCTAGTTCATAGTTCTTTTTTTCCATATGTTGCTGCGAGCTATTTTTTTTATTATTATTATTGCCACAGCCCATATACAAACACAGACAGCAATTATTTTATCGGCGGGCAAAGTTTGCACAGAAATTTAAGATTTTTCCTATCCTCACCGACCTTGTCATAAAACTCGTTTAAATGATCATACGACGCCTCCTCGATGCTTTGTCGACTACATGCTGCTTTTTGTCTCGATGACGCATGCGGCGGCCGCGGTGCGACACTGGTGGCTGGTGTTGGAAGATTGGATGTTTTTTTCGCTACATATTAAGGCCTGTTTACGGTGTATTTTAGCTGGGTTTTCGCCTGGAAGGCTCTATAGAAATCTGGCACCCTATTGAACGAAGTTAAACTGAGAGAGCGTGCGTTCACAGACACCAAAATGAACGAGTTCACAGTAACGTTCATCATGCAGTAATACAGTACGTTCAGTTCACGTTCGCCCAAAATATGAACGAGTTCATGAACTATCGTTCAATGAACGCGTTCAGGCACAACACTGATTACTACATACTACATTATACGGTATTACTAAGGGTATGAGACAAGACCTAAAGAAATGCTGAGTGTGTTTAATTTCTGTAATAGATTTGAAGTATAGAATTGTAAAAATATCCAATCAAAAGTTTCCATCTGTTCAATTCATTTCCGCACACCACACTGAGATTGAGATTACTACATATATTCCCCTGGTTTCAGAGACAAGGCTTAAACCTAGTCCCAGACTAAAATGCATGTTTGAGCTGTTTTAACTGAAAGCAACCTGCACTGACATATCTTTAAATATGTCAGCGCCATTGTTTTGTCTCAAGATGCACACCAGTAATGTTTTTTTCTAAGGAACGTTTATAAAAGCTACTTAAATGCCCTAATTGAACTAAGGCTTAATCCTGGCTTAATCTAAGCCCTGTCTGTGAAACCAAGCCATTAAAAATAATCATTTTAGTATTAGCCTTAGGCGACCAGACGTATTTAATTTTCAACACCAATATTCCATAATGAAATTATCAATCATTCAAGAAGCCTAAACAAAAAAATTTGATGAAAAGATTTCATTGTAATTCAGATTTAATTATTTCCCCCACCACCTGTTTCCCCACATAAACGCTGCCAGATAAATGAGAAATATCAGCCGGCTTTAGATAACACTTGACAAAAGCAAAACAAATTGCAATCAGGAAAGACATTAATTTTGAGTAGATTGGCATATATCACAATCCATACATCACACCTGCCTTGATCACAATCCTGGTTGATACTTTGTACAGTGGGGGTTTTACTGCACACTGTGGCATTTATGTGCATTTCCAGTATCAGGACGCTGCTCAAGTATGTCCCTGATTTAAAAAAATTATTGTTAACTAATTTTTTTTTTTTATTGTTAGCTGATAGATAAATATTACATGACAACCTTAACATGAAAATTAAAAATGTTTTCTATGGAAGTAAAATAATGCCAAATGTTTTTAAAACAAAAAAGCCTGTTGAATAGCACTACTTGAAAAAAAATAGGCATTGCATTAACCATGCTTCCATTTTAATGCATTGTATTTTTAGGTCTTGCATTTTTATGGGCTGAAATTCAACATGGTTGAATATTTAAGCTGTGAATTTCATTATTAAAAATTCAATAATCCATATTCAAACTGTTTAAAAATATAACCTATAATATCCAACAGGCAATTTTCGGTCCATTTTATTTCGCTTTGCAAATTCGCTTCCACAAATTCACTGGTTCAAAATCGACAGTAAATTCAATGTTGGCATCCAGGAACTGCAGGAAAAGCAGTAGATTACCGAGCATAATCTCCATCTGCTGTTAGTCGAGCTCACCAGCAGGGGGTGCAAGCGACTGTTGTTGACGAAGACCAGAGCAACAGTTAGAGCAAGCCATTCATTCATAAAAACTCATTTACAGCAATGTAAGTGTATTTGGGTTTATTATGACAGCTGTGTTTTATGTTTAATTCAGTGTCTTCGCGGTTATTTCTTCTGTGTAACCTACATGCATCGACCCATGTTGAACTTCTTAGACATTCCAAGACCCAACAAACCCGATTCAACATGTTCAATTGGCAAAAACAAGTGCAAACCAATGCGAATTGGCCTGAACTGAATTTAAATAATTTTAAATTGAAGTAGTAAATTGACTAAAAAAAAAAAAAAAAAAAAAAATGACAAGCATGTGACGAAAATTTTAACTAAAATGAAAACTGAAAACATAAGAATAAAAGATAATTCAAAAATATTAATAAATATAGCAATACAAATAATTGGCTCTTTTAATTACCTGCTGCTGGAAATTACATGAGTAAATAATGTTTTCCAACACACTTTAGTCAACATGTTGATGTGAGCTGTGTGATCTCAACTAATCCGTATATACAGTAACACTGTAACCATTTACAAGCTGTTATCCTGCAGCTCTGAAGATTCATGTGTCGTCAGCCACTCGAGATGTGCTGCAGGAGTTCAACTGTTTCCAGCTGGAGCTGAGAGGAGATGTGGAGATGAAGGGAAAAGGGAAGATGACGACCTACTGGCTTCTGGGGGAAATGAAGGACAGTGATTGAGATGGTGAGGAGTGAGAGTGTAAAGCCCCAATGGGATCAGCAGAGACACTCTGACTCTAGTCAAATGCACCCAGGGGAACCAAGCCAAGACTGTTGGGCGCCGGTTCTGTTGGCCAAATGCACTCGCATGTAATCCTGTACACCACTAGATGATGTCTGACCTTGTATATATGTACTTTAAGATGTTTCTTTTGTAAGAGCACCAGCTGCAGCTGTAAATGGAGTGAAGGTTTAGTGTGATTGAATATCCTCCCCTGGTGGATAAGTAGCAGCACTGCTGGCTTAAAATATAGTAGGCTAAATAAATATGATTACTTCCACCCAGGGTGTGTGTGAGAAAAGACATGTAAATATTAAAGATGATGATGTTATTATTACTCATAATTTAACTCGCCCAAAAAACAAAACAAAAAACACTTGGCTTTCGTAATTTTTGAAGACAAATCACTTATTTACTATTTTGTCATTTATGCCATTGAAGTAATATTTATAGATTCTTATATTCCAAATAATTTTTATCACCCAGTCGGACTCTTGCACACATATACATTCTTCCTTAAGCCATTTAGACGCATTGCTCTCTGGTTTATGATTGTTATTGATGTTTTTGGTGTAATTGATGCAATTTCGTGAGCCAAGCAGAGCTACAGCAGCTTTAATAAAGCATAAATAAAATCAACCTGCTAACAGATCCATAACATCACTCAGTTTGATTTTAGATCATTTTCCCAGCATTTTCCTTATACACGCACAGGTATGTTTTAGGGGAGATTTACACAGAATTTATTCTTTATCAAAGATCATCTATGAGAAGCACTTTGCCTTTGTATTATTTTACATGCTTGAATGTTTACATACTTTCTCTGACTTTTTATTTGTTTCATAGTCGGTAAAGTGAAATGGTTTTAATGGTGTAGAGTCTATCCAAATTATCTTAAGGTCATGATACTAATGCACCACATTCATATAGAAGCTGACATTCATTTCTGACTGCAATCAAGATCTGTATCCTTTTAAAATCATATTTTAATTTCTTATATTCTCTTGAGAGTCTACATAAGTACCTGCCTGACACTTCAATTACTTATAACCAGCTTGAGTGGATTCTCTCACTGATTTCAGATTGTCATTCCCATGAGCACTTAAAGGTGACACTTTTGAGAGTGCAGAGAGAGACTCTTAATAACTGCTCCTTTAACATTATCTCAGTTCAGTCATGACAACTCTCTGAGAGAATGGCATGGTAATGGATATGGCAATGCTAATGTATTTTGTCTTGGTGGAATAGATCTGCTGCTACTGCAGAGCAAGTACAAAGACTTGCTACTGCCAATACATTTACAGACATTATGCTGCTGCACAAATACATGAAATAACCCTGCAGCAGATCTTTACAGGTGGAGCTGGGGAAGGTGGAGGGTTTCTGTAAGCACGCTGCAAACACTACCAGTATTTGAATGTTGAGTCGCAGCTGATGCAGCAGCAACCAATCAGCTGAGTAATGTAGATCATGTTATGATTGCTTGCTACCAAGTTGAGTTAAGGACCTTTCAGCCTGCACCATATAGAGTTTCATGACAGAACGTGGTATTTTTGAAGTGTTTGAACACATATAACAACAAATAATTCCATATCATATACTTTAAAGGGGTTGATGATTATGATTTCACTTTTCTCAATTGAGAACTTTAGTTAGTGTGTATTGTTGCTGTTTGAGCATAAACAACATCAGCAAAGTTACAACACTCAAAGTTCAAAGCAAAGGGATATTTTCTTTTACAGAAATCGCTTTTTAAGGACTACAACAAACGACTGATGGGGACTGCACCATAGACGTTTATTATGTCAATGGACTACACGACCTTTCTCCCGGGTTAATGACATCAGATCACGAACCCTAAATGTAAATAAACCCCATCACAAACACAAACACGCAACAAAGGGGGTGAGACAGTGTTGAGAAGAGGAAGAGTTGTGGTAGTAGCACATTTGTGAGTCTGCTCAAGCTGTCGTATCCGTCTTTTCACATGCAATAGTGCGTAACACAAATGCAATAGCATGTCACTCATGCATCTTACAACAGTTCCCACACGAGCGATTTATAGGTTATCATGACAGAATATGCTGTCAATAATATCAATGACTTGAAGATAGTTAACTCCACATCAGCTAAATAAATGAATCAATTACCCATTCAGAAACGTCTGGTTGCATTCTACATGTTGTCACTTCTTCTTGAGTCTCTCCATCATTGTCTGACTCTGGTTTGAACATAAAAGGCTGGAGGTAGTTTTGTTTCTTTATTATTCAATCAAAAAAAAAAGGTTGCTACAATCCAAAAAAATATTTTCAATTAAAAAAACCTTCACTTCAATGAAAAAAATTTTTTCAATCAAAGAAAAAAATTATTTGAATCCAAAAATATATTTGAGACTCAAAAATATACATTTGAACACTGCTTTTCTTCGATTGAAAATGTTTTCTTTGATAGAAGTCCGTTTTTTTTTTTGTTTAAAGCAACCTTTTTAATTGAAGTAACATTGTTGTTTGATTGTGTCTTAATCATTCAATCAAAAAAGAAGTTGCTTCAAACAAACAAACAACAGAATCAATAAAAAAGTCTCTTCAATGAAAAGATAAACATTTTCAAATATAGAAAATCGTTTTTGAATGCAAATAAAATACTTGAGACTCCAAAAATTGCATTTGAACACTTTTTTTTTTATTATTGAAAATGTTCTCTTTGATTGAAGTAATCTTTTTTGTGTTTGGGCCATACATGGGTAGGACACTTGTGTCTTAATCATTCAATTGCAAAAAAGTTGTTTCAATCAAAACAGATATTTTCAATCAAAGAAAAAACTGTTCACATGCAACAAAAAAAAAAATACCCCCGTGAATAAAAAAAAGTATTGAAGAGAATGTGTTTTTTCGTTGTTGTTTTTTTTTTTTTTGAAGTGCAAAAAGTTTTGAAGTTTAAATTTTTTTGATTGAATTATTTTGACACAAACGTTCCGCAGTGGGCGGGTGCTTCTCTATTGGTCAGACATGTTTGATTGACAAGTGTCTACACCAACGACATCTTTCTGACAAAGAAGTCATGTTCGCCACTCGCCAGCAAGCTTTTTGCCAGTTACGTCCTGCTGCGTCACATCTCTCATGCGGGTTCTCGTCGACCAGGGTCAGCGCGCATCATAGCGCACACAGGCAGGCACAGAACTAGCTAGCGAACCTAGGTCTTAAATCTAATAAGTTATGTTTTTTACAACACGTTTTTTGATGGAAAAGTGATGTTTAATTTCCATAGTCTTTGTTTAGTGAACGAAAGCGAAATCAGGAATTGCGGTCTTTCAGTTTGTTTATCGTTACCTAGCTACCATGGGTTTAAGTTGTACCCAAGTCGCGTCTCATATTAACAGATGAATAGGCTTCGCTCAGTTTATTAAATACATCCAACCTGAAATGTCGCTTACAAACTATGAAGGGACAATGAATCAATCAATACACTGACATGGCAATGCTAGACAGCCCTGCGCCGTGATTTTGTCACTCTTCTCCACTCCTAGACCTACGTCTGGTGACAGCGGGGAAACTTTTACCTCGATAAAGTTAGGCCTACTTATTGTATTGCAGAAAAGTAAACTTCCAGTAAACTCCAGTTAACCAGTTCATGTTTCTTCTTTAGGTGATTCAAGCAGTAACGACTAATTAGACTCAATACTGCTATTATAATACACAATAATTTTTTTTTGTAATGCAATGTTTTCAACAGGGAAATATAAACAGCATTTGTCAAATTTTCCCTTAACCCGGCCCCATCCCCTTATCAACAACACATCAGCATTAGTCAGCTGAGTACAAATACATGGGTGAAGTAATCATACAAAATAAACACACACAAAAAAAGAAAGAAACAAAAAAGAAAAAGAAACACCTATTTACAAAGCAACGCTTGTGTGTATTGCCATGAGATGGGTGAAGCCCTAGCATGTGATGGATCCTTTATAGATACGATATGGTACAACTACAGTGCAACGCAAATAGTAAATATAAGATAAAGTGAAAAGTAATAGTAAATAGTTTAGTCAATAAAATAAACAAACAGTATACAGCAAATAAAATTGTAATGAAAAGGCTGTAAAAATATAGGCTATATAAAATAAAATGACACAACCCTGTCTATTTTTGTTAAATTTTAGTTTTATTGATCAGTAATAGACACTGTAACAGTATAAGTAGCCTAAAAGGTATAAGAAGTTATACAAGACAAGAAATAAAGTAAACGATTCAGACAAACATACAGCAGGATACAACGTTAAAATAGCCAAAATATAAAATTATGAAACTTCCCTTTGCCCTCAGCCAAAACGATTTGCCAGGGAACAAATGATAGATTAATGAGACCAAAGATCGCCCGTTATATACACAAGACGAATTATATCTCATGTTTTAACCACTGGACTAGAGACATCAGAGCCAGCGGCAAACGTCAGAAGCACTGGCCGAGGTACGGCTGTTCTCGGCGGGGTACATGAGCGCTGAGCGCCCGGTGAAAGACTGGATATCACAACTCCGAAAACGTCAGATCAATTTTTTAAATAGGCGCTATCTTTATAAATAAACCACAGATTTGACCTTTAAACAACTACATTGTCGACTGAAAAACTATTAAAACGACATTTCGTGACACAATAACAGTAGTATTTTTAAATGTCGCGGCTTTTCTCGTCTGTCAATGCGCGCTGACCCTGGTCGACGAGAACACGTTCAACCCGCATGAGAGATGTGACGCAGGACGTAACTGGCAAAAAGCTTGCTGGCGAGTGGCGAACATGACTTCTTTGTCAGAAAGATGTCGTTGGTGTAGACACTTGTCAATCAAACATGTCTGACCAATAGAGAAGCACCCGCCCACTGCGGAACGTTTGTGTCAAAATAATTCAATCAAAAAAATTTAAACTTCAAAACTTTTTGCACTTCAAAAAAAAAAAAAACAACAACGAAAAAACACATTCTCTTCAATACTTTTTTTTATTCACGGGGGTATTTTTTTGTTGCATTTGAACAGTTTTTTCTTTGATTGAAAATATTTTTTTTGATTGAAACAACTTTTTTGGAATTGAATGATTAAGACACAAATGTCCTACCCATGTATGGCCCAAACACAAAAAAGATTACTTCAATCAAAGAGAACATTTTCAATAATAAAAAAAGTGTTCAAATGCAATTTTCTCAAATATTTTATTTGCATTCAAAAACGATTTTCTATATTTGAAAATGTTTATCTTTTCATTGAAGTGACTTTTTTATTGATTCTGTTGTTTGTTTGTTTGAAGCAACTTCTTTTTTGATTGAATGATAAAGACACAAATGTCCTACCCATTATATGGTCCAATCAAAAAACAATGTTACTTCAATTAAAAAGGTTGCTTTAAACAAAAAAAAAACGGACTTCTATCAAAGAAAACATTTTCAATCAAAGAAAAGCAGTGTTCAAATGTATATTTTTGAGTCTCAAATATATTTTTGGATTCAAATAATTTTTTTCTTTGATTGAATTTTTTTTTTTTTTTCATTGAAGTGGTTTTTTTAATTGAAAATATTTTTTTGGATTGTAGCAACCTTTTTTTTGATTGAATAATAAAGAAACAAAACTACCTCCATAAAAGGCAGAATAGTTTCTGACATTTTAGTGCGTGTCTGCAAGCTGCTAAGAATGAGATGTTGTTTGCTACGCCCTCTGTGCCAGCTCACACACATGCGTTTTTGCTCACCCTCAAAAAGGGACAATTTTAACATGCTAATTGTTTTTTTTATCAGTGGTGTATTTTGAGCTCAAATTTCACTACACACTCTTGGGACATCATAGACTTATTTTACATCTTGTAAAAAGGGGCATTATACCACACCTTTAAACCCCATATAATATCCAGTGATTTCATTTAACTGTTAAGCACTAATGATATTTAAACTTCATATGATATCAAGAGGCACTGTTATGGAAGGAAAGGCTCAAGTTCGATTTCTGCCTAATGTTTTTCCTCTGATTCCCACTGCTGTGCTATATTCAGCTTTCCACGGTTAGTCCACATATGAGCTTTTTTTTTTTAGCAATTAATATTAATTTTAGCACATATAGAAACTCATGTGCAGACATAAGAAGAAAAAAACACAATAGCTTAATATTTTAATGAATCATTTCTCATCAGTTTGCACTAAAATCAAATGAGACAATCAAGGGAACAATATTTATTCCTTAATACATAACACTGTACATAATGAGTTGTGTTATATTCAGGGCCTGAAATTAACACCCGACCACCTGCCAAATGCGGGTGAATTTTGCTATTGGCGGGTAACACTGTCAATCTACCTGCCACATTGGCAGGTAGCCAATGAGAATTGAGTGATTCATTAGGGTTTTTTTTTTACGTTTTCATTTTCATTGCGTTGGACCTTAGCTATAATGTGGCGGCACATTACTGGGGTAAAAAGGCCAGCTGAAACAAACAACCAACAAAAAGATGGGGATGAGTCAAAGAAAAGTAAAAGAAGTCATTTTAATACAAAGTGGTCAATTGGCGACAACGGCAAGGTTCGTGAGCGGCTGATTTATGGCAACGACTGTTGTTTTGTAACGTTCATGCGATCAGAAAGAAGATGAGGCCCTTTTCTGACTACGTTTGGATGTGCGAGTATTAAACTGTTGGTGAGATGGGATGAGATAATGTAACGCTGACGTAGGCTCCAGAACAATGACAGTTGCACAGATGTGTGCGTGTGCAACTGTAGTACATGTTGGGAGTTGGGAACCGGTGAGAAAATGTCCGGTACCCGGTAACTTTACCAGTAATAATATTAATTTAGTTCTGCTTAACGGTTCCTGAACGCTGTAACTAAAAGCTGTCAGGACCTAGCTGTCTACGTGACTAAATCAGCCATCAACACAGCCGCGGGTGATTTGTTTACATACGAGCTGCGGTAGGTCTATAGATCTGTTGTGCGTGTGTGTGTGTCAAAATCAATGAATAAAAATATTTTTTTAAATGTATATTCTAAGAGTTATTATTACTTATATTGATTTCGTTAATAACTTGACAGCACTTAAATGTGTACAAGTTAAAGAACAATATTGTGAAATTCCCGTTTTTTCACCTTTAGGCTATGAGGCAAAAAAAAAAAAAGGCTGGTAAAAAGTCTCTGTGGCAGGTGAATTTTGATATCCACCTGCCACAGTGGCTGGTGGCAAAAAAAGTTAACTTCAGGCCCTGGTTATATTGAATACACATCAATACTAATTTATGTATTTGAAATATGATTACAATGTATTGGTCATTCCTCAACATATTGGGCAGCATTTAAAATGAAGCATTTAATTGCTTGCATACTATAAATTAGACCAGACTAGACCAACACTCTTAAAAAATAATTAGGTTCTTTATTGACATCCATGGTTCCATGAAGAGCCTTTAGCATCCATGGAAGTGGAACCTTTCAAATGCAAAAGGTTCTTGCGATCATTAAAATATTCTTCATACTAAGAAAAAAAAGAAGAAGGTTATTTTCAGAACTGTTCATTGAAAGGTTATTCTATCATAGAATTTCTATGGCAAAAAAATGGCTGTTATCTGATGTCCATATAAAAAAAATGTTTACAACCACGTTTCTTTTACAGTTTTAACAGATGTTTTATTGTAAAATACTAGTAAATTTAAAGTCACACCAGATGTGTTGAATTGTCCAATCTGTGACCTTTGAGGTTCTGCGTCTGAGATACACAGATGTGATTGTTATCCAGTTTCTGTAGGAAATTACTTCACCGAGACCAGGGAAACTTAGGTAAACATTTTATCCATCCTTTACGTAAAAATCCATAGCTGAGGTGGTGAGCAGGTCTCAGTTCTGAACAGTCACATGAATCATGCAGCAGCTGCAGAGGAGCTGCATCACCAGCAGTTTTCACGTTTCTAACCTGTGAGAAAGAATAATAAGAGTGAGATTGATTCTTTGATTTCACAGGACCATGTGCATGTTCTGCATTGTTGAAACATTCCTCAAATGCATTTTCTTCGAAAAACAACGATTCCCTTCTGCGTACGCTCGGACTTTCAGCAAGTGTCAGAAAGCCATATGGAGTGGTGATTTTGCTGAGGTGAGGTAAGGACATTGCTGCGCTGGTGGTCGGGTCTGACAGAACGTAAGTCTGGAGATCATCCATGAAGACCAGGTCGCGCTCCTCTGAGAACGGGCAGCAGCGCGCGAGTGCTCGGACAAATGATGATGGGTGCGTGGACCGGGGGAAAGTGTGCCGTCCGTGCCCGACTCCAGCCTTCTCCCTGCCGCATCCCTGCAGCCTAGCTGGGCACAGTGAGGGGATGGTGAACTCCGGTACACTCGCAGGTGTCACCACCATATTCCTAAGAGGCACCTGTCTCCTTGCGGCCGGTTGAATCTCCCGAGAACTTGATTGCCACGATTTTTCTCGCTTAGTAGGTGCAGTAAAATAACGAGCTGGACGGTTTCTCCCCATTGTTCACATATGGCTTAACTTTCAGCAGGGTAATTGTTTGTAAATAATATTTTCCGTTGAGCCAAAATTTTTTTCCTATCTGAGCTTTCTGGTTGTTGGTGGTATTTTCTCTGCAACTTTCCTAAAACTTTTAGCTTCTTATGGAAGTCTAGATGAAGTCTTGCTCTGCTGCAGTGCAGAACAAAAACGAAAAACTTAAGTGGCAACTGATTCTGAAGGTAAATATAGCCTACAGTCCCAACTATAATTGACTCCTCCCAGTATGATTATTATTATTTTTTCAGTAGGGAAGACAATTTAGCCAGTTAAACAGCATGTTCTCTTTTTAACCTCTTAAGTGTCGTGCCCCCTTTTTTGAATAAACATGAAATGCACAATGCGAACTTAAATGGTTGTAATTCTAGACTGCTTTGGAATATAGATGTAAGATTGGTCTTGTTTTAAAGAAGACATTTGGCAGATTTTTGCAGAAGTTAAATAAATTAAGAAAGTGAAACAGAAAAAAAGTTAGGAGTATAGAAGTTTGAGTTTATGAAAATGTGAAATGTAAAAATTTAATTATTCATATTTTATATAAAATGTATTTTTTTCAAAACCCGGAGTAGGCCTACTCTAAAACTGCAAGAAAATCAAAGCCAAAACTTTGAACTAGTTGTGTTTCAAATTTTAAGTTGATATCTCAAAAATTAGCTTTCAGTAAGATTTTGTTTGGGTGCAGTACCAAACTTTTTCACTAGGTCACAGCACAACCAGACTCCATTACTGCCCATTTCCATATGAAAAAAATTCCAAAAAAATTTAATGGATGTTATCTTTTGAACTATTTGCATGAAAACAAACTGAGGTTTCTACCATTCCTTCATGATTTTCATCTTCATCACTATTTCAAAATAAAGGTCTGAACACGCTGAACACAGTATGAAAATATTCGTGTTGCAAATTGATAGATTACGGCTCTTCTGTAATTTATTTTGAAAATCAATCACCAAATATGAAAAAAAAAAAAAAGATTGTAAGCTTTCAAATGATATATAGCTTGACAATATTAGTTTAGGTTTAGTATAGGATATTACTGTTTTAAATATGTAATAGCTATGGGCAACTTAATTAAGATCTGTTAAAAAAATCTGAATCTGAATTTGTATTTATGTATTTATTTGATTTTATTTGTATGACTCTTTTACCTCCCTCGTATAATATTGTGTGAATAATATAATAATAATAATAATAATAATAATCATACGGAATACATATACAATACACACATATATATATATATATATATATATATATATATATATATATATATATATATATATATATATATATATTTATGTGTGTGTGTGTGTATATGTGTGTGTGTATATATGTACACACATATATATATATATATAATAGACTCCTAGTCTGGCTGCAGGAGTGCTCTATTAATTTTTTCAAAGCGTCACAATTTTAATATTTCTTTTTTTGAAAAACTGTTGAAAAATTGTTTCGTTTTATTCATAATATTTACAAATATTGGTAAAAGACTCGTGGTTTTGTACGGTGGCAGTCACGCGCTAATGAGGTGTGGGAATGGTTTGTCATCGCCTCTGTTTGTGAGGGAAGGAAATGACCGCAACACCCGCCGTTTGTTGTGAAGCGGCGGGCTAGTGTGGATAAATCTACCGATGGCTGCAAACATTTGTTCGTGGGTAAGATAGATGTTTACATTATGAAATGTGAACAGAAAAAAATATCATCCTTGCGTGGCACAAATATAAACTATTTACGAGTGCCGTGTTTTGCTTAGGGGCGCAATGCTAACTTCAGTTAGCAAATAAGCTAGCAGCAGAAGATACAATCCTACAGATTAACTGTTTGTGATCTCTATAATTGATTAACAATGAATTATAAATAAAACACACACATATTTTACTGTGTACATTGTCCCGTTGTACCAGAAAACCTTTTACTGAACGTAAACAAAAGACTGCCTTGTTTATAATTTATTGGTCTATGTTTCACACTAGTGGTAGTGCGCTGTCTAGGTAACGTTAGGCGACTCACTGGGTTTTGATACACAACCAGAAATGATGTTGTTCTGTTATAGTTTTCCTTATCTGACTGATAATTTTTTATATATAATTGCTTGAATAAAGACTGTTAAGGATTAGTTGGAAGACATCAGTTTGGATATTTTTCTTAACCTGTGATTTCAGGCTCAGAGATCGATTGAACATGGGGTGGAAACGCAAGTCGTCATCTTCAGAACTACAACTGAATCCTGCCAAAGCACCTAAGAGGGAATCTATCTGCAGATCTCCTTTCTCTCTCAAACTGTCTCCTAGTTCCTGGAGAAGGACGGTCTCCACCCCCACTAAGACGAAGTCAATACAGACTCCAGATCAATCCAATTGCCAGGAGCAGAACTCCAGCCCAGGTAATGCAGAAATGAGCAGTATTCCTTGAGGGAAGTTAATAGCAGAACTTGATATTTGTTTTGTTTTTTCCTCTGTGTGGGCAGACCATGGTGAGGATGATGCTGACAGTGTCCATGACTCCACTCCAGTTTCATCCCCCCTGCAGTCAGAGGTGGATGCAGAGCTGGGTCTGGTTATCACTGTGGGTGAGTCAGCACATTTGGCCTTGTTATTAACCACACTTGATTTTGTAATGTCACTTGTCAAGTCAAACATCACTATTGTATTTAGGAGTTTTCCAAAATCTGAATGAAGTCTCATTGCTTGCCAATCCTTAGATGAGGACCGGTGTGAAGGAGAGGAGTGGCTGAAGAAACGAAATAGATTGAATGTAAAGAAGAGTGGAATGACTCGGGTGGAAGGAGAGTTCCCTGAGAAGAATGGAGAGATGGATACGTCTTCAGAAGAGCTTGGGGAAGAGGATGAGAGTGAGGAAGAGTTGAGGAAGCTGGACAGAGATTTAACGCTCAAATCTAAAAAACTCAAGCTCTCCTCTGTCAACGTTCGTAACATCATTCATGTGAGTCTGACTTAAACAAGATGCAAGTTCCTTTAAGATTCTGTGTTCTTGAAAATGTTATCAAATGCTGTCACATTTTACTAAATAAGACTGGGACGATACACCTATCCCCCGATTCGATACTATCACAATACTTGGGTGCCGATACGATATGTATTGCAATTTTTCTATTAAGAATTGCGATTCTACAAGTATTGCGATTCGATATTGCAAAATATTGAGATTTTTTCACATTTCACATGACACATTTCATCCTCTGTTGGAACAAAAGTGGCTAACTTCTGTCAACCTAATCTACAAGCAAGGACAAAAAAAAAAAAATTGATTTTAAAATCGTAAAAAAAAAAAGTTTTAAATCGTGATAGCTAGGTGAATCGATTTTTTTCTCCCAGCTCTATTACTAAATCACTATGATCTGAGCTTATTCTCTGAATCTTCAAGAAAATAACATCATTGTAAGGAAACGCTACCATCAAATCGGTAGTAATTTGACTATTTAAAAACATATTTTTTTTGTGTTTGACCTCAGGAGGTGGTAACCAATGAGCATGTTGTGGCCATGATGAAAGCGGCTATAAGAGACACACAAGATATGCCCATGTTTGTAAGTTCCTTCTATATTTAACTCTTACAGTTAAAGTCTATTTGAACATAAAATTTCAGTTGATTATATTTATTTTCTGTTTAATGTAGGAGCCTAAAATGACCCGTTCTAAGCTCAAAGAAGTTGTTGAGAAAGGGGTGGTGAGTGTTGTTTTTCTTATTAGGAAGGTTTGAGAATTTTAGCTCTTTTATGTGGGAGTTAAAATAATTGCTGATTTTTTTATATATTTTATATTTTAGGGGATGTGCAACTGGAACATCTCTCCAATAAAAAGGCCATGTGAGATTAAGGTATCAAATGGTTGTGATGTATCACTTGTGAGAGTTCGTATTATTTTTTGGTTGATGTACCTTGCTATTTGGACTCTTTTCTTAGCCACCCCAGTTTGTGGACATTCCCCTGCAAGAGGAGGAGGACTCCTCTGATGAAGAGTATTGTCCTGATGAAGATGAGGAAGATGAAACGGCTGAGGAGGTGCATATACCACACTCACATCATACTTAAAATTTTTAAAAAATATATTATTCAAATACTATGGTACAAAATGTTGGGCTTTTGACTAAAAAGATTTATATTTCAAATAAATTAGGTTCTTTTGAACTGTTCAAAAAAATTTAAACAACCATTACCATATAACAAATGTTGCTGCACTTCCTAAAACTTTCTAGAACTGTTTAGAACTTTCTTGGACTGTTGAGAACTTTCTGGAATTTTCTAGAACTGTTTTTCTACAACAATCCAAATCTTGGTATACATATACATAAGAGAGAGAGAGGGGGAGGGAGCTTTATGAGTAAACAACTCAACTTTATACTTTTTTATATTTATTTCAGTAGCAATATATAATGTCACACAAGATAAGTGATACTACCTTACAGAAGAACAAGGCTATAGCCTATCTTGACCAATAATCTAGTGAGATGTCAGCAATCACATAGAAGAATAGGAAGTGTGCCTTTTTAGAAGAACCTTCAGTTGAAGAAAAGTGCAGAATGCCACTCCAAATGCAAATTATTGGACGGTACCCGTTTCTTGGAGCAGAAATCAAATTTGAAAATTGCTACTGAAACTAATATCAATAAGTATTAAGTTGAGTAATTTGCTCATAAAGCTCCCTCTCTCTCTGTCCCTCTCTCCTATATATATATGTGTGTATAGGAGAGAAAGAAAGTTCAGTCCTTGAAAGTTCCGATTCCAATTTTGCACTTAAAGGATTCGTTCACCTCAAAATGAAAATTTCCTGATAATTTACTTACCCAGATGCCATCCAAGATGTTCATGTCTTTCTTTCTTCAGTGGAAAAGAAGTTTTTTGAGGAAAACATTTCAGGTTTTTTCTCCACACAATGGACTTCAAGTGTAACCAACATGTAGAAGTCCAAATCAATGCAGTTTCAAAGGGCTTTGAAGTGCTTCAAACGGCTCTGCACGTTCCCAGCTGAGGAATAGGGTCTTATCTAGCGAAACGATCGGCCATTTTCTAAAAAAAAACAAAAAAACATTTATATACTTTTTAACCACAATTGTTCGTCTTGTGCTGGTCTGCGATGCGCCAGGGATTACGTCATCACGTTGGAAACGTCACACGTCACGTCATCTATCTTAGTTATTTGTCTGTGTTCTCCGGTTCAAAAAGGCAGGGAAGGGCGAAAATTCCATCTCGTTTTTTCCTCCAACTTCAAAATCGTTGTTTTAATTTATTATTATTATTATTATTATTATTTAAATAAAAAAAAATTGTGACGTTTCCAACGTGATGATGTAATGCCTGGCGCGTCGCCGACCAGCACAAGACGAACAATTGTGGTTAAAAGGTACATAAATGTTTTTTTTTTTTTTTTTTAAATGACCGATCGTTTCGCTATATAAGACCTTATTTCTCAGCTGGGAACGTGCAGAGCCATTTGAAGCACTTCAAAGCCCTTTGAAACTGCATTGATTTGGACTTCAACATGTTGGTGGCGCTACAAGTCCATTGTGTGGAGAAAAATCCAGAAAAGTTTTCCTCAAAAAACTTAATTTCATGAACATCTTGGATGGCATTTGGATGTGTAAAATTTTCATTTTGAGGTGAACTAATCCTTTACGTTAAGTTCACAATTTTGAATGCAAACATATCTACTGAGTGACTGTTTTGTAAAGTTAATAATAAAATGAACAACAAAGTAACACGTAACAGAAAAAGGGGCAGGTCTATTATTTTGCATTTACACTCCAAGACTTAATGCACAGATCAATTGACATATAGTATCAGATTGTTTTGTTCCATCTATTGCTATATATATGGTTATCACTGTCAATTGGATTCAATTGCGCTTTTAAATGCTTTTGCAATATTTTAATTTTCTCTTAGACATTTTTGGAGAGTGATGTGGAGAGCACCGCCTCCTCACCACGTGGCAGCAGACGTTCTTCCTCTCATACGCCCTCCCATTGTGATGATGCCAGCAACAGCCCCAGACTGGTACTTTACACAGTATTATGATCACATACACATATTTAATTTTTTCGGCACATTTTTCAAGGTTTTAAGTCTCCTCGTCTCTCTTTGTCCTCCCCCATCTCTATCACAGACGCCCAGGCTCTCCAGGCACCTGAGAGTTGAAGCAGTGCCTATGGGTCCCCCTGCCCCACCTCCTCAGTCCTGTGGCCCCTCACGATCCCTCAGGGCCCCTGACCCCTTCATTGAGAAACTCCATGCTGTGGATAAAGAACTTGAACTCAGTCCTCTCTGCATGGAGCCTTACCAGGTACTGCATCACATACACACAAAAAAAACTCTCTGCCTACTATATATGGTTCTCTCTAAATTCAGTGTGTCTGTCTGTCTGTCTGTCTGCTGAAGGCTCTGAGCAATGGCAGTGGAGGGGAGCCGAATGGCAGTCTGGTAGCCTGCCGTACTCGGTCAAAACGTCCGCTGAGGGACGTCCCTCTTGATCAGCTGGAGGCAGAGCTCCGTGCCCCAGACATCACACCAGATATGTACGATAATGTCTCCACACCAGAGGACCGTGAATGGACCCAATGGCTGCAGGGACTCATGACCTCTCACCTGGACAATGAAGGTCAGTGTGTAATGTAGAGCTGTGATGGTGACAGTTTTTTACCACCGCGGTGGTAATGGAGTTGGGAGGTGTTGTAAAAAAAAAAAAAAAAAAAAAAAAATATATATATATATACACACACATCTCAAATAAATACATTTTGAAATAAAAAAAATAATACACAAGGCTGAAACATCCATTTCGAAACATACATGGGTTTATTTGAGCACTTCTGTCAATGAAACAACACACTAAAGCCTGTAAAGCATTGAAATAAATATCAGTAAATAATAGTAACTTAAATAATATAATAAAGTTAAATATTTACAAAACATTCGTTTAATATTTCCACACAAAGATGCGTGATGTAGCCTACGCCTACCGCTCTGAGAGAGATGTGTATGGAAGTAAAATAGTGCCAAATGTTTTTGAAACAAAAAGCCTGTTGAATTGTACTACTTGAAAAAAATATGCATTGCATTAACCCTGCTTGTATTTTAACGCATTGTATTTTTAGGGCTTGCATTTTTATGGGCTGAAATTTAGCATGGTTGAATATTTAAGCTGTGAATATTTAAATTCAAAACATTCTCATTAGTAAAATTTCAATAATCCATATTCACCTTTCATATTTCACTTCCAAAATATTCAAACTGATTAAAAATGCAACCTATAATATTCAACATTCGGTTTTCAGTTCATTTTATTTCGCTTTGCAAATTCGCTTCCACAAATTCAGTGGTTCAAATTCGACAGTAAAATTCAACGTTGACATCCAGGAACTGCAGGAAAAGCAGTAGATTACAGAGCATAATCTCCATCTGCTGTTAGTCGACCTCACCAGCAGGGGGTGCAAGCGGGTGTTGTTGACGAAGACCAGAGCAACAGTTAGAGCAAGCATTCATTTATAAAAACTCATTTACAACAATTGAGCATGCATTAAGTTTTTTGTGATGATTATCTGGGTCCGTATGCAGAAAAGATGATAGCTGTTTTTATGTTTCATTCATTAACTTCATTGTTACTTCCCTGTGTAGTAGGGATGGGCATTTTTGTAAATTTCTTATTTCGATCATTGATAGGTCTCAAAAAACGAGTACTCAATTACTCGGGGGCGGGGCCTGTTCGGGGGCGTGGCTTATTCGGGGTAGGTGGCGGGGTGTGTCAGTCATGGAGACAATGATACCAATTTAATATTTAAGCAATATTTTGGATTACAGTAGCACTTTCTGATAAAACAAAATGTTATTTTACATTATATTGACTAACATTACACTTTAGTCAGAGTAAAACTGACTTAAATTACTGAACAACACATGACTGAATATGATATCTGAATACAATTTAGAGGAAATGTCATCATAAAAATGAACACACTTGATACTTTTAGGCTACTTTATTCAACCGTAAATAAAACATTCTCTTCAGTGTTAGGCTACTTCAGCAGCATATTTCAACTGTTCTTATGAAACAACAACAAAAACGAACAGCTTAATTGTCATTTAACAAGTTTAACAAAGTAACAAACGACTGCTACAGAATCATTTATTGAAACAAACACAAAAAAATAAAAAAAACATCCTGTATAGGCCTATTTTTTACCACGCCTGATGAAACTTAAACAAGCTACAGCCTACATATTATTGTTCAAAAAAATAAGTTGGTCTACGTGCTCAGGTGAGAGGCGTGTTCGGAGTCTATTCACAATTAGTCCGGCGGTGGAAAAAACACGCTCCGCTGGAACAGGTGTCGCAGGAACAGCTAAGTACCACTGGGCAATGATGCTCAGCTTTGTAAACCGATTCTCATTTACCTTCCACCACAGTAGAGGGTCCTGGTTTACAGAGATGCATGGCTCACTGAAGTAGCGTTCTATTTCAGTGTCACGCGAACAAATATCACTCGCGCCGGCGCCGTAATCCTCACCGAAAAGAGTGTCGAGCGCAGTAGTTGCCGCTGCTCGTTCAGGCTGAGGGTCATTTTGAATGGGTGTGACAGAATCTGTAATGCTGTCGTAAAGCTGTTTCAGACTCTCGTTTACTCTCTCTCGAAGCTCTGTGTCAAGAAACTTCAGATGTTTGTGTCTTGGATCCAATGTTGCTGCAATCAGAGGTAGAGAAACTTTCTCAGCATCCTCAGCAACAGTGACTATGCGCCGTTTCAGAGATTCTGCCACTGCTGTCTTGAATTCCGAAACTCTTGGAGACTCACCGATCTGTGTGTTTAGGTGTTTAGTGATTAGGCTATGTGTAATTGGATAGACCATTGAAACGCAAACTTGCGTCTCACTGCACATTGTTGTTGTGGCGCACTTCAGAGACTGGAGAACAGGTATCAGTTCTTCCATTATCCGCCAGTGCTCATCTTTCAAGTCCAGTGTCTTCGCATCTGTAAGTTTTGTAGTATTACGATCTGACAGAACAGCGCACACAGTCCATCTCTGTTCCAAAAGACGTTCGAACATATCGCACACAGAATTCCACCGCGTACGACAGTACTGGATCAGTTTGTGTTCGGGTACGTTCTGCTGCTGTTGTTTCTGGCGAAGTGCTGCTGTAGCCACGGTGCTGTGGTGAAAATGTGCCACCAGTCGGCTACTGGCAGCTATCACGCTTTTAACAGAAGCAACACTGAAGCCTTCGTTGATGGCTAGCTGCAGGGTGTGTGCGAAGCAGGGCACTGATTCCCAAATTCCTCGATTCGCGAGAACCATGTTACTAGCGTTGTCATGAACACATGCTATAACTTTCTCCGAGCTTGACAGCCACTGTTCTGTAGCTCCTTTTAGGTAGTTGGCTATGTTCGTAGCGGTATGTCGTTCGTCGAAACTGCGCGTCTCCAACACTGCACTATGTATTTCCCATTCAGAAATGTAATGACAAGTTAGTGTTATGTAGGACTCCGTGGTCAGCGAGGTCCACGCGTCCGTAGTGATAGCCATCTTCGTTGTCTTTGACAGTCTGTCTCTCAGTGAAGAAGCAGTCTTTTCATATAGAGCCTCTATTCGTCTCGTGAACGTCTTGCGCGATGGGATGTCATACCGGGGCTCAACATAATTCATTAAATTTTTAAACCCTTCTCCTTCGACAAAACGAATGGGCAGCAAATCTTTCGTCATCATTTCGATGATTAGTTGTGTCATCTTTTCACCTCTGGCTGCGGTGCATTTCTGTCTGACGGTAAAAGATGCGATGCTCGTCTGAGTTGCGTCTTTGGTGGTATCGGAAGACATTTTATGTACAAATACAAGATGATAACGCATTGTACTTGTGGTAGATTTGTGTGACAGCTTGGCGCTGCATATTTTGCACTGAACTGTTTTTTCATCTATTTTGTCGAAGTGAAGCCAGACATCACTACGTGACTTTGACGCCATTTTCTCTGTTTTCAGTTTGGATTTTGGACCGCGCTCTTTCAAAGCTAACCATTCGGTGCCGCCCAAAATGCTGCTATAACCAATCAGAAAAAAAAGATTTTTTTTAAACTCAGATCATCGTTTTTGAGATCGATCGTCGCTGTCACGTTCGAGTACTCGAGTGATCGAGTAATATGCCCATCCCTACTGTGTAGCCTTACATGTTATCAGCTTTTTCTACCATGAACGGGATTATAATCGGTTTCCCTCAATACCTCATCATATTTAGGGATTCCCCTTCCGTCGGGACAAAGCGCTTAACGTAGTTTAATGGACAAATACAGTGATATAAAAGACCAAACTCGCACCTTATTGGGGAAGTATATGCCTACATACATGTACTGCATTAGATTAAACTGGGAAGGGTCATAGCACTTTCATATTGTTGACCTATATTGTTAGTTTAACTGTAAGTCGCTTTGGATAAAAGCGTCTGCTAAATGACTAAATGTAAAATTGGCTTGACATTCGCACATTTAGGGACCGTCTCTAAAGTAACATTGGTAGTCCTATAGGCCTAAACGTTTCTAACTTCAATAGCAAACTTCAATTTATTTGTATAAATTGCACATTATGCCTGACACCTACATGAACACTTTACAGTTGGTTTTATGACTGTAAGTTGTTTTCTTCAAATGCTATTGAAGTTAGAAACGTGTATACCAATGTCGTATGTAACTTTAGACACGGTCCCTAAATTTGCGAATGTCCAATGTCAAGCCAAATTTATGCCAGTATCACTGAGAAACGCTGAGCATTAAACTTTGCCCATTAAGTTCATATTCTGAGTCCTTCTGCTTGCCTGACATATTGAGGGAAACCCTAGTACTGCATGCAGCACATCGCCGCAATATAAAGTTAAGACAACTAAACAAACAAGAGAAATATGTCAAACTCAAATGTAACATTGGATCTGTACATCCGCATCAGAGGAATAGCATTATAATCGTGTTCACGGTAGAGAAAGATGCATGTAGGCTACACAGGAAAAGTAATCGTGAAGACACTGAATTTCACACAAAACAGACGTCATAATAATCACAGATACACTTACATTATTGTAAATGAGTTTTTATGAATGAATGGCTTGCTCTAACTGTTGCTCTGGTGTTCGTCAACAACATCCGCTTGCACCCCCTGCTGGTGAGGTCGACTAACAGCAGATGGAGATTATGCTCGGTAATCTACTGCTTTTCCTGCAGTTCCTGGATGTCAATGTTGAATTTACTGTCAAATTTGAACCACTGAATTTGTGGAAGCGAATTTGCAAAGCGAAATAAAATGAACCGAAAACCGCCTGTTGAATATTATAGGTTGTATTTTTAATCAGTTTGAATATTTTGGAAGTGAAACATGAAAGGTAAATATGGATTATTGAAATTTTACTAATGAAAATCTGTTTGAAATGTTTTGATTTTAAATATTCACAGCTTAAATATTCAACCATGCTAAATTTCAGCCCATAAAAATGCAAGCCCTAAAAATACAATGCGTTAAAATACAAGCAGGGTTAATACAATGCATATTTTTTTCAAGTAGTACATACAATTCAACAGGCTTTTTGTTTCAAAAACATTTGGCATTATTTTACTTCCATAGATATGGGACACGAGGAGGAAAGAGAACATCTCTTTTCTAATATCTTCATGTTTTCTACTTGTTGTAAACGGTCAGAAGAGCGAATTTTATCTTCCACAGTGTCAAGACGTTTAGACTGTATTTGATTTTGCGCTGCTAGAGAAAGCGAAACTAAAATCACCCGCGTGTGTGAAACGCGCTTTACAAATAAACGTGACGCGCCTTACCAAGTCTAATAATATGCACAAACTGTGTTAAAAAGAATTTGACATGCAACTAAAAAGGTGGACTATCTGTCCTACAGCGTTTTTCTACTTTACCACAGTAAAAAATTGCAAATATAATAGGCCTTATTAAAAGCGAACCAAAGGAAGAAATGTTTATAATCCCCTGCAAAAAGGGTGAGACGTAAGTGAAGATTTGGGAAAAGAAACAAGAGATTCCATGTCCAGTGGAATAACTAATGAAATATTGTTAAATTCGCTGATAATCAGGGGTGACCAGATCGCAAAACAGAATACAAAGCCGACAAAGCTTAAATTTATGGGCTCAATCACAACTCTCTCATTCGTCATGAATCCAAATATTTCCATGGCTGCGATGTAACATTTATTTGCTAATGCTAACATATTATTTCTTTTGTAAACAAAGCTTTGTGGTTCACTCGTGTCATAATATTCATGTAAAACAGCATTCACATACAAAGTTTGGCATACCACCGCCGGTGCTGCTCAAGTTTACCGGCACAGCCCTAGTGTAATGCACACTTCAGCAAGGGTGCGTTAAATGGATAAAAGTATCAGGCAGCACAACTGTTTTCAACATTTATCATAATAAAAAATGTTTCTTGAGCAAATCAGAATATTAGAATGAATTTTAGAACAATCATGTGACACTGAAGACTGGAGTAATGGCTAATGGAAATTGAGATTTGACTTAAAGGTGCAGTGTGTGATTTTTAGCGGCATCTAGCGGTTCGGTTGCGAGTTTGCACTAAGGGCTCAGCCCACTGCTCACCCCTCCCTTTCGAAGAAGCTACGGTGGCTAAAACGGGACAAACATATCGTCGTCTGAGACAGCAGAGAATAGCCAGAGTAAGCCAAGAGTGTGTAACATTGTCACTGTTTCTGTACCACAGTCCATTATAAACCACATCATGGATAACATTTTCAAAGCCATAGTCAGGTGAGGATCAAGGGTCTATAATATAATAATAGTAATCAGCTGATTGTCTAAACCCATAATACAGTGAGGGAGAAGAACCACATTAAACTAGGCAACTATATATTTTTCTAACAGGGTAGCTGCTAGTAAAAGTTTAGCTGGCTAAATATGAGCTGTTACTGTGGCTGAGCTGGTTAAAGCGTAAAGCCTTGTTTAAACTCGACGCGTCTGCATGAGCCCAAAGGTGTGCGCAGCAAAAATGACATGATTATAACAGCGCGCCCGCCTCCGCATCCCCTAGACACCATTTACTACACACAATAGGCTTTTTTTCTCTGATTTTGAAAACTCTTCGCGATCGACTTAAAATGCTTCCAAGATCGACGGGTTGGTGATTCCTGTAACGTTACTGTTTTATGGTCAATGACAAGAGTACTAATCAGCTGTCTCACGAACGTAACCAGCACATTTATCCCCACATAGCAAAGCCATAACACAGCGAGGGAGAACTAAGTTACATGAAACAATCCAACTACATATTTTACACCACTGACAAGTCACTACTCAGTGTTTATGGCTAGCTTCTAGGTTTCTGCGGCTTCTCTTTCAAAGTAGTGACGAAACGCGCTCTGTTGCGCTGTTTGTGCGCGTTCGGCTACGGTAGAAACATGACGTCACAATATGTCGACCTTCATAGAAGGGGATTCCCGCGGTTATGTAGATATAAATGTCTCATTCTAAGGTAATAAAAACATTACGGTTTATTAAGTAAGTTCTTTATACACCACTGAAAACATAGTTATGGATGTCATTTTGCATTTCTGTTAATAGATACTCAAAATTTTTACTGATTGCACCTTTAATCACAGGATTAAATTACATTTTCAAATGCATAACATTGAATTTGAAAAGTTACTTTAAATTGTAATAATATTTCACATGTAACTGTTTTAACTGCATTTTTTTATTAAAATAAAAGCAGTCTTGCAGAACATAAGAGACTTTCAAAAACATCAAAAAAATCTTACCGACCTGAAACTGTTGATATTATTTGGAGCTGTTTTTGACTTCTATCATTTGTTTTCTGGCCTTGGCTGAACCAGTGCACCCGCAAATGTAATCATGTTTTTTAAACAAATCACTGTCATGCCCTTTGCACTCAGACAGATGCTGTCAAAGCACTTTTCTTAAATGTCTAAATGGCTTTCTCTGTGTGTGAGACTAGTTTAATGTGTGTGCGCGCGTCAGCGATTTAAGTACCTACCTCTGTTTTTTTCCACTCGTTTTTCTTCCCCTGACCTTTTCCTCACTGCTCTATGTGTGTGTTCTCACACGTGAAAAATACAGTTCTTCTGATGATTCTCTCTCTGTATTTTTAGAAGAGGCTGATGAAGATGACGACCCTGAATATAACTTTTTAGATGATCTAGATGAGCCAGATTTGGAGGATTATCGAAATGATCGTGCTGTTCGAATCACAAGTGGGGTTTTATACAAGTTTTAGATTAAATAAACCCCTCAGTTTAAAGTGTTCACTTTTAGTAATTTTTTTTTCTCGATCTCTTGCAGAGAAGGAAGTCAATGAGCTCATGGAAGAGCTGTTTGAGACGGTAAAAGGACTTAACACTAACAGGAATAAACTAAAGCCAGTCATTCCTCACTAATTTTCTTTATTCTTCTCCAGTTCCATGATGAGTTGGCAGCCAATGAACAAGACGAGGAAGATCATGAAGAAGATGAGGAACGTGATGAGGAGGCCAATGACACTCCACAATTTAATGTTCCTCAAGCCATTAGGTAACACACACACACCACCTAGTCCAAGGCTCAACAATAAGGATTTTTTTTTCTGCTTCCCCGGTCATGTCAGTAGATTTCTGTGGCCTTTTCACATTTCAACTGGCCCAAATAAACAATTTTATATTTATAACTAATTTACATATATATATGTGTGTTTATGTCCTTTTTGCAAAAAATAAAACTAAATGCATTCACTTTCTAACATAAAATAAAACTGTATTTCTAACAGTACAAAGCCAAGGAGGCGTGTTAAAACATCCTCAAGATGCATCCTCCCTATGGGACAGAGCAGCAGAGGAGTGCTGTATCTGTTTGGGTAGGGAGGTAGAGAAATACTCCAATGTGTCCGATTGTTTCGCTGTTGACCCGGGACAAAAAATGGACACTGCGGAGCTACATGTACACATTCAGTATAGACTGAACACATGCACACAAATCGCATCCCCCACTGCTGAGTGCTGTACAGGTGCAGGTCTATACGTCACTGCGAACGTGCTAAAAAGATTTCACTGTATGCCTGTGCTACGTGCAGAATCCAGGCACAGAGGCTTTAAATAGAGCTCATTTACTGGAACAGATAACCGCTACATGCACGTTCGCGCACACACAAACAAACCTCTGACACCTACTCAAAGGGCTTTCCTTAAAACATATGGCCCTTTTTCTGATGTATAACAGTCATCAGCAGTCCCTGTCTGAGCCCTTTTTTAAAACCCATCACATCAGGCTTGTCACCTCTTTGTTCTTTAAGTATACGTTTAATTAACTGTGTTACAGAAATAGTACAGTACAGACTTCCGTGCATTACTGTTCTGGGTACAGACAGAGATGTGGCTGATGTTTTTAAAAAAAAAATGTTAACGAGGTACATTGACGTCTGTGCTGTCTCTTCCGCACGGTGAATGTGTGTGTGTAAATGCCAAGGACTTGTGCCTGTAATGCTCATTTACTAGGCTACAGAGAGTATAAGAGACTTGGTCTGCTTAATTAGTGACCGTAACTTAACGATGATTTTACTAAACATTATGTCACTAGATCAGAGCAACATAAGCATCAGCATTTTAATGAAAATATACAAAATAATGAGTCATAATTCTATTGCCTATCGATAATGCTGTTATTATTATACCATTAATATGTATGCAACTGTCATTTTCATTTAGGTCTAACTCCATTTGGTGTGGAATGCCCATTTTTCTAGATTCCGTAAATTCTTAGTAGATCAAATCAACTCCCACACACACTTTTTCAGTTTCTCTTGGAAAAACATTACAAAATGGAATTAAAATGGTTCGTTGTTTATTTATTTATTTATTTATTTATTTATTAGTAAACTGGATGACTAAGCTGATAATTGTCAACTTATGGCAGATAAACAATAAATAGCTTATATACAAAATTCTATTCTGTTTTGTCTAAATTGTATTACATGCTAAAATTGAATGTAGGCATCATAACATGATAATGCATGGAAAATTGCTATTCATTTAGAAATTTTATTAGTTGGTATTCAATGACTACAAATGTTTGAGGATATTAGCATATACAATTTAATATCCAATATTGCCTGATATGGTAAATTAAAATAAATCTTTAATAATAAATAAGGTACTGATATGTCATGCATCACTAGTTGAGAATACTATTTCAGAACAATTCAAATGATGTTTTATCAAGATGGCATATTTACTTTGCAATAATTAGTGCTTCTGGTACACATTTTAAAACATCCCTCACTCTCTTCAGATTCAGTATGTTTCAGTTTGTCTGTCATCAGGTTTGAGGAGCCACTGGCTCACATGTTGACAGCATGCAGGCGGACCGTTAGAGAGCAGCTGGATGCTTTGCAGCAGCGACGGGAGAACCAGGTTCGGACCACCCAGCATGCACCTGGGCCTGGCATGGTTCTTTTGCAGCCCAGCTGTCCTCTGGTGGTCACGTCTCCTCAGAGAATACAGCTGCAGCAGCAAATACAGCAAGTAAGAGACTGTTTTAAACATCACCATACACACTAAACACACTTAATTTACCCTTAAAGAGCTACCTGGTCACAAGGATCTAATCTTTTACCACAGAGCTGTATATTCTTGTTTGTTGAATGTGATTCATGTAATGCACTTGCAAAACATCTTTTCAAAGTTCTTGTTTTATGCTGATATGATTTAAATTTGATTTAAGATTTAACTTTTTCTTTTTTCTTGCAGCATGTCCAGTTACTGACACAGGTCAATATGCTGTGCAAACCAGTGGAGGCGCTACAGAGTGAAGCTCAAACCACCAAACATTTCCTGGTAAGAAAATTGGGGATCAAACGCATAGATATCCATAATAAAGGCTAGATGTCTTACGGCGGAGTCTCTATCGTCATCACCGTCGGCCATCTTGTCACAGGCAAGCTTTCTGGCGGGCTCTGTGGTACCTGATCAAAGAATGTATATTGACAAGAAGTGAAAGCCAATAGAACGTTCCATTGCAACACCAGCGCCCAGCAGCAGCCCTACGCTTCCGCCATTTTGGGGTAAAAGTGACTCGGCAGTCATATATTATACATATATTTAGTCCAGTGCAGAGGTCATTTTTAGGTTGAAATAATTAGGTGATTATTTTAAATGTAAATGTTGGACAATAAATATATAACAGCAATAGAATAGCTTTACAGTAAACAGTTTTTTTTTTTTTTTTTTTTTTTTTTTTTTTTTTTTGCAGTACTATCTTATATTACTGACCGTTAAAGCAAGACTATGTAAACAAAAAAACACAGCCACTGTCCAAAGTGGCAATTAAAGTTATATGTTAACGGACACAGCAATGCATCATGTTCTATACGATCATCATGTTTGTAGCATGATCCAGGGGATTAAAACGTACAAAATATATTTCAGGCCTAGTGGAGTTGGTAACTATTAATAATAGTAGTAAATGTGTAAAGTTGCATTAAATGGAAATACTCACTAATGCAAGAAAAAACTACCTCAAAAAACTGCTATCTGTGCTGCTGTCCAGTAACTCCAGTTGGAATTTTCACACCAAAATGGCGTCCGCGCAACCGAAGCGCCACCTAGTGGCTGTTCCCAAAAAAGCATCAGAGTTTCGCCTCTTGTTCTTCTATACTCTTTAACCCAGCGGTCGGGAACCTATGGCTCGCGAGCCATACCTGGCTCTTTGGCAAAAATCATGTGGCTCGCGAGGTCTCTCACCCTTTACCAACAAACGAGCGAAACAAAAATATAAGACACATCAATACAGATCGGCTCTCTGCAGAAAAATCTGCCAGTTAAAATTCCCTTGTAGCACAGTCTACCGAAGTTAGTTAAACGTTTATGATAATAAGTATATTCATGTTGTACCGGCAAAAGAGCGGATTCAGTGCTGGTCGCGCTCGCGAGTGTTACGAGTCATCAGAGCAATCAACTTGTCTCTGTGATAACCTACAGCTCCTGCACTGGGATTCAAGCAGCTGCAGCTTGTTTAAGGTAGGCCTAATGGCGAAAAGCAGCAAAAAACGTAAAAGAAGGCTGTAAACTTTAATACTTTCACTTTTGCCGCTGAAACCCTTTGACACATGATAAATGGGTCGTATTTTTGATGATCCACGCAGATTTCAGTTAAAGATTCTGTTTTAATTTATTAATAACAAAAATTGAAGGAATGAAAAAAAGAGCAGGATGTGCTTTATATTGAAAAGAAATATTAAAAGCGCGAAGAGTCGCGAAAGAGAACGGAATTACTGGCAGGATGCTGTGTGCGCGCGCCGAGCGCAACACGGAAAAGCATAGCCTTTGTCTTCGGTTGCGCACCTAAACGGCCAAATAAATACAGAAATACATAAAAATGGCAAGTCGAGTATTCACGTAAACACAGTAAATGTACGTACTGTGTTTTCTCTCTCTCTCTCTCTCTCATGCAGACAGAGAGGATTTATGCTCATCAGTTGACAACTCAACCTCACAGTGAAAGCCCTTCACTAATATTGAAACTTTGCTAAATATTTGTTTGTTTTTAGTCTAATGCTGTTGAAATTGTATTGAAAAAAAGCACGTCTTTAATAATAATTTTATATAATTATTTTACTGCGGCTCTTTTGGAAAAATGCATTAACCAAAAATGAAAAAATGGCTCTTTGGTCAAAAAAGGTTCCCGACCCCTGCTTTAACCTGATGTAAGATGAGTGATCAGCACGAACACAAATACTCTTATCTCGTTGAAATCTTGACGGATTTACAAACGGTTTGGTTTCTTACAAACGTTATTAACGTGGCTATAATTCTGGATGATTATTTATTTATACACTTATTTATTTATTTATTTATTTTTTGACCTTTTTTTTTTATTATTATTGTTTTTGCTTTTGAACGAAACACATGAACATATACATTTCCATGTAACAGGAAACAAGAAAAAAAAAAAAAAAAAAAAACAGAAACAAAAAACAAAAAGAAAATAAAAACAGCCTCTCAGTATTTTAAATTGCTATTCTATACCTCCTCTTTTCTTAGTCTCTTATTAACACCTTTCCAAGTCTACCACATTTTAAGAATGATCTGAAAGGTCCGCAAAAATTTTATATTTGTCCCTTAAAATATAAGTCATCTTTTTCATTGACATTTGTTACCATTTCTTTTAGCCAACGTCCTATACTTGGTGCACAAATACTCTTCCAATTTAAAGAAATAAGCCGTTTTGCTTGAAGAATGCATATATTTATAAATATATACTCTTTCTTTTTTAACTTGATCTCCTCAGGAAATAAATGTAATAGAAAGAGTAAAGGTGACAATGGGATGTTAACATCAAGAATCTTCTCTATCATTTCTTTCACACCTTTCCAAAATGTTTTGACTTCTTCGCACTCCCATATGCAATGATATAATGTTCTTTTAGACTCAGTGCATCTAAGGCAAGTGTCAGGGATATTTTCATTATATTTATGCAGTACAACTGGAGTTATATAAATCCGCATCAACCACTTATATTGTAGCAGTTTCAAACGTGTGTTCATTGTTTGTGATTGAGCCTCTTTACATGCTTCCATCCAGTCCTCCATCTGAATATCCTCGTTAATATCCAATCTCCAGGCTTCCAGTTTGTAGTTTGAAGAGTCCTTAGATCCTGACACCAGCATATTGTATAATGATGAAATTAAGCCTTTACTTAAACAATTTTTTGTAATTTCTTTTTCTAAGATAGATAATGTTGGCATATCCAGAGAATTATTTTGTGATTTGAGTATGAAATTTCGTATTTGTAGATACTTAAAAAAATGTTTTTTAGGAATATTATATGTATTGACTATTTCCTCAAATGACATAAGAGTGTTGTTAACATATAGATCTGCTATCTTACGTATGCCCTTATCTGCCCAAATCTTGAAACCTGCGTCCAAACTGCCTGGTTTAAACTTTGTATTGCCCCAAATGGGATTAAAACAGGATAAAGGATAAGAGACACCTAAAAATTTCTTCACATCATACCATACGACAATCATATTTATAACTATAGGATTGGAAACATTTTTTTTTAGATCTTTAAATTCTGATGAATATAAATATAAATATAAAGGTAGATCCGATTTGATAGCAGAAGATTCTATTTCCACCCATGGTGGGCAGTCTTGAGATAGAAAATAAAACATAATTGTTCTAAGTTGAACAGCCCAATAATACCAAAGAAGATTAGGACACTGCAGCCCTCCTCTCTCAAATGGCAAGTACAAAAGTGTCAGTCGGAGTCTGGAACATCTGTTATTCCATATGAATTTAGAGAATATTTTTTTAAGTCTTTGAAAAAGAGTTTTAGGGGGAGGCAGAGGAATGTTCTGGAATAAATATAAAAATTTTGGCAAAACGTTCATTTTCAAGATATTTATTCTGCCAATTAAAGATATGGGTAGAGACATCCATCTTTCTATAGAGCAACTAACATTTTCAAAAATTGGATCATAATTTACTTGCACAATTTCTTCTAATTTTGGTACAATTCTTATACCTAGGTATGTGAAACAATCAACAATATTGAAGGTTGCAGCACACTTACTAGGTTGCTGTCTGTCAATCTCATTTAGATATAGAATGGAGCTTTTAGAATTATTAATTTTGTATCCAGAAATTTTTCCAAATGTATTAAGATCTAATAACGCAGGTATTGATGTATCAAGATGTTTTAGAAAAAGAATCCTAATACCTGTTAATTCCACATGTCTTTTTACTGCTATTGCAAAAGGCTCGATGGAGATGGCAAAAAGAAGAGGAGAAAGGGGTGAACCTTGTCTGCACCCTCTTGATATGCTAAATGGTTTTGAAACCATATTATTTGTCAACACTTCTGCTGTAGGGCTATTATAGAGTAACCTAACCCACTTGCAATACCCCTCACCAAATCCAAATCTAAACAACAAATCAAACAAATAAGACCATTCAACCCTATCAAATGCCTTTTCGGCGTCCAATGATAGTAGAGCGGTATTTCGTTCACCCCTCTGTTCATGAAGAATATTTAGGACTCTTCGAACATTATGAAATCCTTGTCTGCGTTGTATGAAACCATTCTGATCTTCACCTATTAAATTTGGTAGTATACCTTCTAGCCTCTTAGCTAGAACTTTACATAATATTTTTGTATCGGAATTTAACAAGCTAATTGGCCGCATATTTTCACACTTTGTGTTTGATTTTCCTGGTTTTGGTAATAATGTGATTAAAGCTCCTCTCATTGATGTAGGAAGAAGGCCTTGATGATAGGCCTCTACTATCATTTCCAAAAAGAGGGCTAATAATTTGTTTTTAAACTTATAAATTTCTATAGGAAGCCCATCTGGGCCCGCAGCTTTTCCTGGTTTCATAGAATCAATGGCTTCTCCAATTTCTTGTAATGTGAGGTCTTCATCCAATTTGTGTTTTTCTTCAATTGAAATCTGTGGCATATTTAGACTATCTAAAAATTGTGTCTGTGTATCCAAATTTAATGAGCACTCTGAACTATAGAGTTTTTTATAATAATTTCTAAATGCTTCATTGATCTCTATAGGGTCAACTATAGTTCCTGTTGAACTCTCAATTTCTGTGATGGTACGTTCTGTTTGTTGTTGTCGGATTTGCCATGCAAGTAACCGTCCAGTTTTATCTCCATATTCATAAAAATTTTGTTTCAACCTCAAAACTTTTGAAGCTGCTCTACTTGCAGATAATTCATTATATCGGAATCGGAGTGATAATAGTTTTTCGTTTGCTTCTACTGTATCTGTAGTTTTCTGAAAAATATCATTTTCTAATTTTTTTTATCTGATCTTCTAATTGTTTCATTTCCTGTCTAGACCTCCTAGCTTTTGAACTGCAAAAACAAACAATATGTCCTCGAATAAAAGCTTTGAATGCTTATACCTAATACCAGCAGATGTTTCAGATTGATTCATTTCAAAATACAGATCAATTTGTTTATTCACATATTCTATAAACTCTGGATCCCGAAGCCATCCTATCTGAAAGCGCCATCTAGGGGGGTTCTTTATTAATTTTGTAATTTTGTATGATAGGGATACCGCTGCATGATCAGAGATGACTATGCTGTGATATATACAATCTGTTATTTGGTTAAGCAGTTGTGCCGATATTAGAAAATAATCAACACGGGAGTATGTCTGATGCATACCAGAGTAACATGAATATGATACAGCTGATGGGTTAAGATCCCTCCAAACATCTGATAAATTAAGGTCTTTCATAAATTCCTGTATCAACTTCCTAGCTTTATTATGCGTTTTATCAATCCCTGTGGAACGATCTTTGGAAGGATCTAGTACACAATTCATATCCCCTGCAATAAGATAGTATCCCGGCAAACTAGCAGTTAGCAAAAGCAAATCATTAAAAAATTTGGGGTTGTCATCATTTGGACCATATACATTGATTAAATTAATCTTTTCTGAAAAAATGGTACATTGTAGCATAATATATCTTCCTAGTGGATCTTTAGTTACCTTTTGAACCTGTATTGGGACTGATTTATGAATTAAAGTCATTACTCCGCTTGCATTAGAAGTGTGACAGGCAGCAAAAACTTGCCCTTGCCATCTCCGCCGAATCCTAATTGTCTCACTTTTTACCATGTGGGTTTCCTGAAGAAAGACTACTTGCGCCTGTAATTGTTTGATCCTCTCCATTACCTGCTTAATTTTTTTTTTAAGTTACCCAGTCCTCTACAATTCCAGGTTAAAAATTTTACAATCTCTGTCTCCCCCACAATCCCTTACATTTCCTATTAGGAGGCATAATCCCTTTTATAGACACACATACCTTAAATACTGAGAAGCAAAAAATAAAAAAAATAAAAATCCTGAACAAAAAATCTATTGTTATACATTCAACAACATCCCCGTTTTCCCCAGTAGCATCCATGCTACTGCCTTTAAACCCCCACCCCTTACACTCCTTATATGGCGTTGATTGGTCCACACAACCGTGAGGAACTATCAGATACTTAGCCTAGATCTATTTATTACCACAACCCTGTTTGTAAAATTATTCTCACTTGTTTTAAAGTATAAACACATATTTTCACACCTCCATAGAACAATAACAGCTGAATATGCTTAATTACAGTCAAAATCAAGCGCATTACTATTTATTCAGTCCTCACCACAAAAAGAGAATAACGTTTTTTGTGGAATATAATAATCTTAATTATTTAAAAGCAACCTACTTTCCAGACTGTAATAGTCCAACTCCAGCTTAACTGAGCCCAGCTTAACTGAGCCCACCTTTACTCTGTCTAGTTCTTCAATGTAACTTTCCACTGCAGTCGGTGTGTCAAACACCCTTGATTTCTCCTGGTGTGTAACAAGTAGACGAGGAGGGTATATAATCCTGTGTTTACTGATTCCTCTCTCTCGTAGCCTCTGTCTCACACCATCATAAGCTCTCTGCTTCCTGTGAACTTCAGCAGAAAAATCTGGATGAAAACGAAGAGTGTGTTCCTTGTATGTAACCATCCCCTTGGACCTGGCCGCTCTCAGCACCTGTTCTTTTTGTCTGAAGTTCAAGAACTTCATTATTAGTGTTCTTGATGATGATGTACTGACATCTCGTCTTGTGCTCTGGTCACCTAGGTTTCGTTGTGGACCCACTCTATGCGCGCGCTCTATGACTAAAGATGTGCTCGAGTCCATTTCCAATATTTTTGGAATCCAGGCCTCTAAAAATGCACACGCGTCGTTTCCTTCTTCCTTTTCCAGCAAACCCACCAACCTTAGGTTGTTCCTTCTGTTTCTGTTTTCCATGTCATCGACTTTGTCTGTCAGATTTTTAACTTGTAACTCAAGCGAGCTCGCGTGGGTTCGGAGTTGAACGATTTCATCCTCCGCTCCAGAAATGCGTTCCTCGGCCTCTTTCACTCGCTCCTTCACTTCTTTGATTGCTGACATAACACCGTCGATTTTACTTGTAACTCGTTTGTCCATTTCTTTAATGGCTTGTAAAACATCTGCATTGCTGGGATTCAACACTGTTTTCGTAGGTTCACTGTCGTCGTCCTCCTCTCTGTTCGTCCGCGTGATCAGAATCTTGCGACATCTCTTGCGCTTTATTATTCGTTTTTTCTTGAGTTTTGTTCTGTTTTTTCGGTGCCATTTCACCTGTTGGTCTTTTGTGTATTAGTTAACTAAAGATCTGATAAAGTTTTAAGTGAGTTTAAAGGATTATTACTCAAACATAGGAGGGTCGTTAACACGTTAGCACTTCTCAGTACCACTCCATAACCGGAAGTCTATTTATACACTTATTATTCATAAGTATGCAGTGTCATAACTACATCTCTGACATTTATAACAAACCAAACCATTTGAAAATTGGTAGAAAATTGAGCAAGTTATGGTTATTTAAAAAGTACATGCACCATTAAAACACAATGTTACGAGTGAGCGAGCTGCCTGTGACAAGATGGCCACCAGGTGCAGACGTCGACCTCCATTGGCAAGCAGCGTGGACGAGACATCTAGCCTTTATTATGGATATCTATGATTAAACGCACACAGGGCTCTAAAGTGTCACGCATTGAGCGTGACAGTCACTCATTTCAGTCTTTTGTCATGCACTCCCGCCAAACATTGTTTTTCTCACGCAGAAAAACTATTTATTTATTCTAATATGTTTAATATGCCGCAGCGCCCAAAATTTCTCTGGCCGTGTCGCTCTCACTATGGAAGAATCGGCAGGAATCAAGCGCGTCTCCCCTGGAGTTTTGTCGAGCCTGCAACTTATCAGCCAATCAAAAAAAAGAAAGAGGGCTATTTTCTGATTGGCTATTGTGTAGCCCATTTTATCTGGGTAAGATTTAACGCAACAACAAAAAAAGCAAAAAAGGCAAATCCTGGAATTGTTCACGTGAATCTGCTACAACATTTTCCGAAAGTTTCGTTCACCCACAGAGGAAACCACTAGAGCTCCGAGCATCACTTTGAGCACAGAGTAACTCATGATCTCCTGTTTTAATGTTACAACAAATTCACAAATTGTTCGACACAAACAATGACAACTAGTCTAGGCCTAGTCATATTTTCGTTATCACACGATGACTGACATATTGTCACATTATAAACATCTCTCTCTCCAAATAGGCTTAATAAATTTATTAGCACTAAATAAATTAAAGTGTATTGCATAGTCGATGTTATAGGTCACTTTTAAAATCATGTCATGTTTTATAATTATATCCTGGCTATGGATGCAGTAATCATTGCAATTGTCTTTCAAAGATGTCAGGTAAAAAGCAATTAAGCATCCTTTCATTCGCCCTGCGAGGAAAGCCCCCTAAAAAGGCCAGGTTAGAGGATGCTGGCCCAGAGAAGGTGGCGAAAAGGGTAGGCCCATTAGAGAAGGAGACGGTGAAAAAAAATCTTTTCTTCTGCAAGTCTGAGCAGTTATTAAAAACAACAATAAAAACACTAATGATAATATAAATGAAACACCCCCATTCCCGCGACCCGTCCAAACCCTTTGATCCCTGGGGGAGGTGTCACTCCTGCCTGCCTGTCTTCAAAACTTGAGAGCCCTGCACACATTAATAAAAGACTGATGATTGAACATGGTTCAAAAGTGACCAATGTAAAAGAAAAGGGCTCTGCCTGATTGGGTTGAAAAGCCTGTTGCTTCTCCTGTGTGATAAACCTAGATTGTTCAAATTATTATTTTTTACAATCTTAAAAGTAAAGAAATAATTCTCTGCGGCTTTTGTTGTTTGACATTTTTTTCTTGTTATTTTACTAGTTATAAAAAATACAGTATTACAATAAGTACAAGTGCATTTTCTTCTACCCCCCCCCCCCCCCCCCCCCCCTTTCCCGCTTGCTTCCCTTTGTGTATTAAAATGTCATTTCCCCCCCTACTTTATCCCTAAATGCCATTTTACCCTTATCTTTATTTGAAATATTATTTCCAAGATTTTATTTAGTTTTACAGACAGTGTGCTAAGAAAGAGATTTAACACTTTTAACACAGCATTTTAGAAGCCACAGATCTAGGGAAAACAAAAAAATAATAATTATACACGTGGCTTTATGCCAAAATGTTGTTCAGAATGTTACATTTTATTTTGTATATCTCAAAATCAAAAAAATTAGAGTCAGCAAATTTGAGAACTTTTTCAACAAAAAAAAGATAATTATAGTGACATTACAATGATACTACAAACTCTTTCCTGTCCTGTGTTGATAGGGGGAGTTGCTGTCGTTTGCGGAGCGGGCTGAGGAGGGGAGGTCAGCCGTTAATTCGGGTTTTAGAAGCATGTTTAGGGTGTGTAACTTGCAGTCCTCCCTCAAGCTGCTGGAGGAGTTAAAACAATGTCCGTCTCCTCTGTATCTTCCTCCCAAACCCATTCGCCGTCACTCAGGTCAGGCATCTCATAATGAATTCATATGATCCAATAAATCAAGTGAAGAGTACAGGCATGGATGTGTGTGTATATCTGATGGCAGTATGTTTTTTGTGTTTCTGTAGTTTGTTCGTACCCATTGCTCCCAGCTGGTCTTGCATGGTTGTTCGCCACACGCTCTGTGTTTCTGTACCCAGAGCTTCTACCACAGTGCAGTCTGGATCCAGTCCTGCATCGCACACGCAGCAAACATTACATCAAAGGAGAAGACGGGTACAAATGGCTCTGACTGTCTACTCATGGGAATGAATGCTTTATAGAAATGTTTTTTATTCAGCCATTAACAGTCTGTGAATGTAGTGGGGCATTTACATGCATATGTCATCCTTGCCATGGAAAAATTAAGCAATTACTATAGGAACCACTTTTAAATAGTTAGTTTAGATCTATATTTTGCTGTATTGTAGTGCTATAAATCCATATTTAAGGAAATTGCATTGCTTCTATATAGTCATATAAGTACTTGATAAGTATAAAAAAAGTCATATAAAAAAAAATGTGAGAAAAAGAAAACCTCATTAATGTGGGAAGAAATATACGTTCTCTGAATTTCACAGGGTATCTACACTAATACCTGTTAACGTCTGTATCTGTAAATAAGTACCTTCTTTGAGAAGTTACAGTTCACCTTTTGACTGCAAATGTCAAATTCATAATGCAATTGTTCCGTGAAGGAAGAAGAAACGTCAATATGGGCTTTTGCAGTTTAATCTATCAAAACAAGCACTTCATTCAGTCTGCACAACTGACACCAACTAGCAAACACTTGAAGAAGCAGTGAGTCATACCTTCACCCAGTTTACCCTCTGCCTCTCTCTCTTCCCTTGCTCCCACCTCTCTATAGACTGATAGTATTGGGGTTAAAGCACTTTGCTCAAACAGAGTTCCCATACCACCTGATGAGCCGCTACCTGATCCGGCCCAAGCCTCAAGAGCAGCTGCGTGCACGTGTGAAGGAAATGGCGTCTGCCAAAGCCCCACACAACATAATCAAGGTGATTCGTCGATCATCTATTGGTTTATCTGCCCATCTTCATATACACTGTTATTTGTGGTGGTCCACCTATTAATCGGTGTTTCCTCAATTAATTTCTACACTTTCTGAAGCCAGAAATTGAAATCGTAATATTCTGTCATGTTTAATGTGGGTTACAGTTTATTATGACAATGTAATGTTGTATGTCTTAGTTTTACTGCCAGAATAGTGTGGTTCCTCCTTTGCCGGTGATGTGCAGACCTGTGGTACCTGGAGAGGAGCGCCCTCCTGTGGAGAGAGAGCAGGACATCATGCCTATCTGGTTGAAGGTATTACAACCCCCTAGACCAGAGGTTCTCAACCTCTAAGCAGCCCCCCCAACAATATTCTATGGCTCACCCTTTTAAACTGATATGTACCTGGGACTTCTGATGGGATAAAAACAAACTCCACAATTGTACATTTTTAGGGTATTTTTTTAGCATTCAAATTTTTTATATAATTATATGTAAATAATTAGGACTTATAAGGGGCCACCTGGAAGTTTACCTTAGTTGAGAACAACTACCCTAGACTTTTTCACTAAAACCTATTGAAGAGAAATTCTACATTAAAAAAAAAAAATCATTCTGATATCAAGTACAATCCTAATGGTTTCAAATTTGCCTTTACAGAAAAGCTTGCCATACATCCATAGGGGAGTTTGTCAGAGCAGTTTACAGGTGACCTCCACCACCACCAAATCTCTTACCCTGTCCTTCCCAAAAGGAACACGCTACCCACAATTCCTCCCTAAAGGTGTTTCTCTTCGTCTACATCCAAGTGTAAGTCGCCCTTCACAGCCCAAATCTCAGCGTATGTTCGGTTTCGTCCACCCTACTCTCATACCATTCCCGAAAGCTCCTCCGTGTCCCACAGGTTCAGGAAATGTATTATCCAATGTCTCCACACCACTTCCAGCACATGGTGTAATATTATTGGCCCAAACACCTAGCACTCCTATAAATGGGGTGTTCCCATTGGTTCAGCCCTTTTTGACTCCTGCACATGGGACCGTCCCACTGTGCGCTTCTTATCCTATTAATTTCCAGTATGTTACTCCAGAATTTGGGGCTGGTAATCTGGCACACCCTTCTGCTAACTTGCCCCCCACTGTAGTTCAGATACCCCCAAGTGACATGCCTCTACATAGTACTGGGACAGTCAGGACGTGTGGCGTGCAGCAGATGTCCGATAAGCACAAGAAACGGACCATGCCTAGAAAACTTGCTCCTTTGAAACCAGCCCCCCAGCTATTTCCCCTGTCCTCTAGTACAATGGGAAACGTAAGAAACCCTGCTGTTGTAACGGACCAGCCAATATCCTTAAATGTTACACAGAATTTTCCATTAGATAACGTTGTTATCAAAGCCCATGAAAATGCTCCTCACCTGACTGCCACCACACAGAGATTGGTCACATCTCCCTCCCAGGATCTTGTCATACAGTTAGTCCCTGGAACACAGGCCGTGGAAAATGCCTCAAGTCCCTATTTCGGAAAGACGACACAGAGGTCAGAATGTGACTTTTTGCAAACCATGAAGGACATCACTCCTTCACACTATAGTGTTCAAAATGGTCAAAGGACTGTTTTTTCTCCTCTGACATCAGCAGCAGACAGTTCTCAGTTTGTACTGGTTCAGACCATTTCACCTACTGGAGTTCCTCAGTTCCTACTTTTGCCCCAAGACCCATTCGTTCTGAACCAACCTGCTCCACTTCATGCTGAAGGTGCAGCAGGGAGTTTATGCCAGCAGACTGCCTTTTCTGACATTCTGGCTGGCTCCATAGTACTAAAGAACACAGAGAGGACTGAGGTGCCTTTAAACATCATAACACCATCCACAGAAGATAGAGAAAGAAAGGAAGAGGGTGAGGAAATGACTGGAGACAGATGGGAAGAGGAAATGGCTGGTGCTCTGTTTGGTAGTCCTCTCCTGGCACTCTCAGAGTCCTCTTGCAGCCCCGACTCCAGTTTGACCAGCATGGATGCAAGCACAGACAGTGATGCTGAAGCCTCTGTGAGGGTGAAGACGGATACTCGAGAGTGTCTTCCTGTCCGGTCGGGCTCTGGCAGTCAGGAAACATTCGGAGTGCACAAACACAGCACTGGAGATGGGAAGGAGCAACAGTCCGGGGGGGGGGAGAAACAGAGCAGTGGGAATGAGGATGTTGGACAGGCAGAGGAGAGGGAGAGTGGGGGAGATGTAGAGCGTGACGAAGATAAAGAAGGAGAGAAGAACGGTGATGGAGAAGATGGCAGAAAAAGAGACGGAGGTGGAAGTGGCGATAAAGGAAGCGAAGAGAAGGATGGAGATGGAGAAAAAGATGGAGATGGAGAGCAGGATGAGGAAGAGGAGGATTTTGATGACCTCACGCAGGATGAAGATGAGGAGGAAGTGATGTCTTCGGCATCAGAGGAATCTGTGCTGTCTGTTCCAGAACTTCAGGTTTGTTTGTTTTTAGAAAATGTCCAAAAAAATAACAAAAAAAAATTGCAAATTAATCGGTTTATGATATTTAAAATATTAGGGACACGCCATCCGGTTTTAAAAATTCTAATATTTTTTTATGGCATAAGTTTTAGATTTTAATGTTAAAAGTTATACCAGATTTTGAAATTTGATATTATTGTCTAAATAAATTAAGAACAAAACCCTATTAGAAACTAAAGTCAATCATTTTAAGGGAATGTAGGCATCACAGCATTATAATGTCCAGTATAAAAGAAATGTTATTCTCATTTTGAGATTTGCAAGATTACGTTTAACAGTGTTATAAAATCTGATTGAGATTTAGATGATGGCAAAGATAATTGAATGTAAAAATAGATTAAATGAGCAATTGAGCATGCACAATTATATTATATACAGCTGATACCAATAAATAAATAAATAATCTAATATCAACTGTTATCCGATATGTGTATTTATTTTAAAGGGGTCATATAATGCCATTTTCATACAAGTTAATTTGAATCTTTAGGGTCTAAATGAAAAGTTTGTAATATACTTTAATTAAAAATTCTCATTAGTATTGTAAGAAAACACTAATTTTACCTGGTCAAAAACAGCTCCGTTTTCAGCACGCCATTTCAGTGTATGCCTTTAAATGATAATGAGCTTCGCTCACTCCGCCCCTCTGTTCTGTGGGGCGTTTTGACACAACACATGTGAAGTGTTGCCTTGACAACAGTTGAGGGTATATTTTGGAGAGAGAATGGCAGCGGGAGTGTCTGAGGACACATATGTGCAATCGTAGATGTGGGCAATCGTATCAGTTTGAACCAGAGTCGCACCCGGAACAAGATGACGGCCGCAAAGAAGTTAGACAATTAAGGCTTGAACAGGACGTTTCTGAATGGTTGGTTAACATAATGTCACTTTGATCTATCTTTGTGGACTGGCAGGGTTGAGTAACTTAGTGAGATGTATGAACGCTATGTGTTTACTGATGTATACGTACTTAGTTTGTAATAACACAATAACCATAACGCGTTGTTCATTATAAACGTGGGATTATGAATTATATTGAGAACGTCGTATAGAAAACATGCCGTAATGTACCCTGAGTGTAAACCTTAGCCGCATTCATCGTGAAGCGTGCAGCTAGCGATTTGCAAACATTAATATAAAATATACAATTTTACACTCACTTCCTGTGGAGGTGCAGCAGGGACATGAATTGTTGGTACCGATTCTTTTTACAGGAGCAGCTTCTTAGCAAAACCAGCTTTATACTGATCCTCATTTATAAAGCAGTCTGGTGGTGAGAAAAGATTCACGAATCACGCAAACATGAAAGCAGTGACGTTGATCCTGGGGAATATTCCCTTTGAACACAAAACTCAGCCACTGCGTCTTCAGCGTTTCGGATTTAGGAACATCAAAATGATGCTGTGTTCGTTATTACACCCAAGAACAGAACACCACAATCGCTTAGATGCCATTCTGCTCCAGCGTATCAACAATGACGGACTATGATACAGCTTGCTCAGGGCTGGTCTGTGTTGAAACGCTGCTGTCAATCAACAATCGTGGGAGGGGCGTCCGTTTTATTGACGTCACAAAAACGAACGGCTCAATTTGAGGCAGAGGAAAACACAAGGAGATTAAAACAAAAACACTGGATAGATTTTTTTATCATTATATAATGATTGTGTACAGGCACTCCCGACACATCAGTACAATCAACTTGAAAAAGTGCATGTACCATTATATGACCCCTTTAACAAAACTAGTTTTATTAAATTGTTCCTGCTGTGTTCCCTCGGCAGGAGACAATGGAAAAGTTGACCTGGTTGGCATCAGAGAGGAGACTTTGCAGAGAGGGAGACTCTGAGGAGGACAATTCGCCCACGTCCCCAACATCCCCCACCTCCCCAAACTCTCAAAACTCCCCTGCTTCCCAGAATTCGCAGGAGGAGAACTCCGAGGATGAGGATGATGGGGCAATAAAGGGTGATGAGATGGAAGCAGGGGAGGGAGAATGCGAAAAGCTTCCTGAGGGAGATGCGCCACTGGGCGACGACCCCCCACAGATCACCGGGAGAGGAGGAGGCCGTGGAAGAGGTCAGTACAATTGTTAACACCTGATTATGTTGTTTTGAGTGATGTCAAGTTTAAATGAGCCTACTGTCCTGGTTGGTTTTCCAAAATGAAATGTTTTAGTGGATATAGTTTATTTACTTTTACAGGCCGCGGTCGCCCACCCCCTCGTAGTCTGAAGCGTTGTCGACGTCAGGAAAGAGGCAGTAAAGATGCCTCAAAGCTGCTGCTACTGTATGATGACCACATTTTGGACAACGATCCATTGAGAGAGAGCAAAGACATGGCTTTTGCCCAGGCTTATCTCAACAGGGTCAGACCACTTGTATCTTTGACACACTAGTATCTCCTTTACACCAATGATTAGAGAAACACTAATTTCTCTGTCTGTCTGTCTTTTTTCCATTTCTTGTGCTGTTATAGGTGCGTGAGGTCTTGCAAGACATCCCTGGTAAGGTGGAGGAGTTTTTAGGACTGCTTTATGAGTTTGACCAGTCAGGAGAGTGCCGCAGTGTTGTAGAGCTGTTCTCCCAGCTGAAACTTCTCCTCAAAGATTGGCCTGAGCTCCTCAAGGACTTTGCCGCTTTCCTTTTACCCGAACAAGCGCTGGAGTGTGGACTGGTACTTACAATCATTTTATAGACAAAAAAAAGATTTTTTCCAGGCAAATAACTCTTCATTTGATTGATGTCAGTGCTAAAGAGAACAAAACTTTATTTGTATCTCCCATCCCCAGTTTGAGGAGCAGCAGGCCTTTGAGAGGAGTCGTCGGTTCCTGCGTCAGTTGGAGATCAGCTTTGGGGAGAATCCTTCTCATTACCAGAAGATAGTGAGAGCTCTGCAGAGTGGAAGTCCTCTCAGTCCTGCTGGCGTTGAAGAGGTATGGATAGATGGATTGATGAATAAATTGAAAGGTTTTCTGCACTCAGTAAGATTTATTTATTTATTTTTTTCAGCAAGGATGCATTAAACTGATCAAAAGTGACCGTAAAGCATTTGTAACGTTATTTATATTTCAAGTAAATGCTATTATTTTTTTTAAACTTTCTATTCGTCAAAGATTCCTGGAAAAAAAAATCTTTGAGATACTTTCAGAAACATTGTTAACATTAAAATGCCCCATTCTGGTTTGTTGAATATTACCTTTCTGCAGTGTGTAAAATAGCTGTTTGTGAATGTAAAATGGCTGCAAATTTTTAAAGATCAATGCATGACAAATAAAGTTATTGTCTCCTGAAATAAAGAATCGAGTCTGAACTGCTGAAACGAGTCATCAGCGATTTCAGTCTCACTTCTTGTTTCATACCTACTTAACAATGTAACAAATATGCATAATGCCAGCTTATGGTTTTCATTGGCTGCCAGCAGACAACGTCTTCTTTGACACTTCCTCAAACACTGAAGTTGTAGCTGAGTGCGGTGCGAAATTATAAAAAAGGAAAGGCTAAGTGATTGTGTACGGTCAGCAGTTTGTTATGCAAAAGAGACCTCTGCAAGACCCTACTGCGAAATTATCCTGCTTATGCGGCTACTTACCACACAAGTAAATTAATGAACATCAAATATAAATGACATTTTATTACCTCTAGATGACTATCAGTACCCGATTGAGCTGTCTGTAATCAATTGTTGTGAAACAACAGAATTGAACATTGAATAGAGCATGGTTCTGCTCTAAGTATAGACAAGTTTGTGAAAGGACTGATAGTGCCAGGTAAACGTAAAGCAGATGAATCTACTTCAAACATCATAACTGCCATAACACAGTGTCTACACCAGACGAGAAGCGCAATGTGATGCAACAAAAGCATGTAGAGTCCATAGTGATCATGCTTTCTAAGGATGCGGTGCAACAAATTTTCGACAGTAGACTAATGTCCCGTTGTAACATACTGCTTTTACGCGTCCAGTGTAGACAGCCTCACCAACCTGTTGCAGTGCGTGTAGACAAGTTGTTTTAAAGACAAGAAAATATGGTGAGGCGTATCTCACCCTCGGATTCATCAGTACAATGGTGGTTAATGAAGAGAGTGTGTTGTGTGCCTCAAAATATTAGATTCTGACAGTATGAAGCTGAACAAGTTAAGACTCCACTTAGAGACTTAACATCACAAACACAGGGAGAAGCCAGATGAAGTTGATTGATTGTAGTACAGTATTAATTCCAGTTATATTTCAAATAAATCCAATAGGAATTTTCAAGTAAGGTCATGTCTAAGAGTGTCTTTTTGTGGGTGCATGTAGGTAGGATGGGCTTGAAAATATTTTTCTTTACAGAAGGGGGGCCTGGCAGAAAAAGTTTGGGAACCACTGACTGTTTATTGTCCAGACTTGTCATCTAAAATCCCTTTATTTCTGCTTTTGTAACTCAGCTCAAAGCACAAATGGTCACCCTTCTTAAGGGCCACACACACCTACAGGGAGAATTCTGGATGTTTTTTGATGAAATGCGTCCACCTCCAGCACGTCCTGGCCAGTTTGAAGAGGCAGTTTGGCCAGAGGACATGGGCACTGGGACAGATGGAGAGGCAGGGATGACTGTGGACTCTAGAGGAGGTGTATGGGGAGGGTTTGAGGAGGTCACACTCCCTGATCTAGAGGAGGATGAAGAGTCGCACAAGGTTCGACAGATCAGCAGCAGGAGCAAGAGGAGGAAAGAAATGCACACGTATGGGAACTACAAGGTGTCTTCATGTTGTACATCCCAGTTAATTCACAGTTGTTTTTCTCATTCTTGTTTAGTTGTTAATCTTGTGCTTTTGTTCAGGACTGTGATTGGCCTGAGAAAGATTGCTCCTGTCCCTGTCATGACTCCAGCCTTGATGCCAAACATCGCAGGCATAAGAGAAAGGGATGCTTGCGTTGTCATAGCAACAAGGTGCTCGCTTTATTCGTATCTATAACATATCTTAAAATATTTGAAATTGCCACCCTTATTATTAAGGAGACTATTTTTCCTCATATTTTATTTTCTCGCATTGAGTTATACAACTATGGTTGTTTTTTGGTCAACAGGCCACTAATGGCTCAAAGGTGCTGAAAAGTCGTGATTCTGTGTTTCCGTCTGCTGATGCGCAATCTGAAAGGGGAGGGGAAGAAAAGGAAGAGGAAAAAGGACAAGGGGAGGATGGAGAGGCAGAGAAAGAGGTTAAAGATGAGACTGGCAGTGGAGAAAACAGTCCACATCATGGTAAAGTCTTTTCAAATGGTTGTTTTTAATTAATTTGCGCAAGTTTTTAATGATTAAAATCAGCATCTTCGTGTATTCCTACAGAGCCTCTAAAGATACTTTTTATTACTACATTTACTTGAATTATTACTTATAATTTACACTACTGTTCAAAATTTTGGGGTCAGTAAAAAAATAATGATTTTATAAAGCAAGGATGCATTAAAGTGATCACAAGTTACAGTAAAGACATTTATAATGCTACAAAATAATTTATATTTTAAATAAACCTTTCCAATCATCAAAGAATGGTGGTTTCCACAAAAATAAGCAGCACAACTGTTTTGAAAATTGATAAGAAGTTATTCTTGAGCACCAAATCATATTAGAATGATTTCTAATATATGAGTAATTGCTGCTGAAAATTCCGCTTTGTCAACACAGGAATAAATTACATTTTAAAATATATTAAAATAATAATAATAAAAAAAGTTCTTGTTGTATTTTTGATCCAATAAAGGCAGCCTTAGTGAGCATAAGAGACTTCTTTTAAAAAATATCTTAAATGGCACTGTACATGTTTGTGGGACTTTTTATATTTGCTAATATTTTTTTTAATGCAGGAGTGTTCATTCACATATTAATTGGTATTGTTACAACTCTAAAATATGTCATTTAAATTGCTCAATCTAATTTGTACTGACAGTTCAACTGAAACTACAAACAGCTCAACAACATTCTGTACCTGCTCCTGCAGAGGGTGATGGGCCTGTGTGGGAGGAAGGAGGGAGACCCCCTTCCCCCATCCCAGAGGAGCAAAAAATACAGAACGAAGAAGGCAACGAGAAAAACGAAGAGGATCACACGTCTCCACAAAAGCACAGTAGGGATGAAGATGATGAATTAGGAGAGAGAGATGCCACTCAGCAGAGCACACTGAGCCCGGCCTTAGACACGCCTGTGTGTGCCAAAAACATCTCCCTCACTCCCAGTGGAGAGAGGGTCATTCTCTGGACCAGGTGAGCACAGCCACAAATCATGATCTGTTTTTGAGCATCGTTTAATGGTGCTTGTGTTTTACATGGCCCTCTTATCATGTGGTTCATAGAGAGGCTGATCGAGTGATCCTTACTGCCTGTCAGCAGCAAGGAGCCAATCAGAGCACCTTTCAGTCTGTGGCAGAGCAGCTTGGAAACAAAACAGCCAGTGAGGTACCAGGATTATAAAGTTACAGATGTTCCACTGCTCTGACTTTTGATTCTTGAAAAGCAATTTTAGCATTCCTTTCTGTGCCTTTTTCAACATCAATGTCTCTGCAGGTTTCAAGGAGATTTCGGGACCTGATGCGTCTCTTCCATACGTCAGCTTGTCAGGCCAGCTCAGAGGATGAGGCTGCTGAGCAGCAGTCTGCCACTGATGAGGAGCAGGACTGAGACTTTCCTTCATCCATATGAACTTGACTTTGTGCAATAAAACAGCGATGCAGTTCTTCTAGTTGGAGCCTAGTCATGCACAGAAACTCCATGTCGTGCACTAACACCAGCCAAAGACGTATTTTAAGCATGGTGACAAAGAGTCTGAAGGTCTCTCTGTAACATATGAAGTATAAATCCATTAAATATGAAGATGTTATCAGACACATGCTAAACACACAAAACCAACTCAACATTATTATTGAAGAATAGTAGCACAAAAACAGCTCAGGTTCTGATATGGCCTGATTATTGTTTTACCATTGGTGGGCCTTCCTGAGCACAAAATGAAACATTTGATTAGTCAAAAGAAAACAATTTTTCATTGTAAAGCACTAACCAGCAGATTCTCACCAACATTGTTTTTGACAGATTGACTGTATATTCTGTGAATATATGAACAAATGGGGGGGGGGGGGGGGGGGTTTGTTACAGATGTACAGTATTTTTATATAAGGGTGGTTTTGTTCTTTTTATTTTGTGAAAGATGTTTTGTGAAAGATGCACAAAGCTCTACACTGGGAGACATAATAAAATGATTATTTATACCAAGCTTTGTGTGAGAGAATTATTACTATCTATATATATATATATATGTGTGTGTGCATACAATTTTGGTCAGGATATTGACAATGCAAGGGTCGAGCACTCTGTAAAGTCTACATCAGCACACCCCAAAGACTTTCAATGAATTTAAGGTCTGGACTCAGATGTGACAATTCATGTGTGACAATGATTCTTCATGCTCCCAACCATTCTTTCCCAATAGGCTTTATGCACAGCTTCACTACTTCCTGAACTTCAGCCAGCCCTTTGTTTCCTGTCTGCCATTATTGGACAAACTGATTAATCCAGGTGTGCCTGATTATTGTTACTGAGGCCAGGCACAACTGGATTAATCAGTTTGTCCAATAATGGCAGACAGGAAACAAAGGGCTGGCTGAAGTTCAGGAAGTAGTGAAGCTGTGCAGAAAGCCAATTTGAGCTTAATAAATCTTGACAACGTCATCTTGTAATATGACCAAACAGCGACTTTTTTTTTTTGGCCGGGCAGAACTGCTTCTGAAATCTATTATGAGTCTGTCATCATGGGTCTATCAAATCTTAGTTATCTCTCTCTGTGTGTGCTTTCAAAATTCCTTTTTCAGAGAACGCGTTCCGTTAATCGAGAGCAATGACCCTTTTCGCTTTCCATAGTTACCTAGCTGGTGTCATGTCTGCTTCCTTGTTGAACGCGTGGTAGCGATTATCGCTTATTTACCTCTTTTTGCGGTACGAGCCTAAAATCAATGGTAGTGTGTAATTGGGTTTACAGTTCTTTGACAGATTGAAAATTACACTGAATTAACGCATATTTAATATTGCTTAATCTGTTTTACAAACTGCTTTAGATTTTCAGATTCTGAGAAGTTGTTCTGGAAATGGCAGAAATGGTCAAAGAAAAGAGTACAGGGCTAAAATTCGCAGAGGAGCAGCTTCTGCGACACGGATGGAAAAAAGGTGAAAACAGAAGAGATTTTAGCGCTTCTTTGGCCATATCCATGTAATGACTCTGTTTGATGATGTCTAAAATTTGGACTGTTGGTGTTGTAGGTAAAGGTCTGGGAAGATCAGAGAATGGCATCTCAGAGGCTATTAAAGTCAAAATTAAATATGGTAAAGGAGGGGTGAGTGAGAGATTTTATGTTTTTGTTTGCTTTTTGTTGTTGTTGTTGAAAATTACAATGATTAAAGCATGTGGGTAGTTGACAACATGGGCATAAAGTTTATCATGAACTGGCTATAATTATACAGAAATTAGACATGCTCTCGAAAACAGTTGTAGATTAAGTAAAGCATATCTTACTTCAAGTTACGTAAACTACCCTTGTGGTTTTAGGTTATCTTTTTTAATTCTCCAGCTGTTGTAGAAGACCTTATGTTTGTATTTCAATTTGATCTTTTTTCTTCAGATGGGCCATAAGGAAGGTGAGCAGTTCAGTTTTCACTGGTGGGACCATGTTTTTAACAAAGCCTCATCCAGTCTGGTTGTGGAAACCGCGCAGGTAAATAATATACAAAAAACTCAATAAAAGAAAATGATGGTGAATGAGGGCATTTTAGTCATCTGATGTTGTCATTGTGGTTTAGACTGGTGTGGTGGTGAAGAAGTCAGATGACAGCAGTGATGGATTGATCTCTAACAAGAAGCCACGCAAGGCTCAGCAAGCCAAGTCCATGCTCTATGGATGTTTTGTCAAGGTGCAAAACCATAAAACGGCACACACAATCAATATATTTTCACAATACCACAAGCATTTATGGAGTGATAATTGAGTATTTGTATTGTGTAATTGTTTTAAAGTCATCTTTCTCCATTCTCAGTCAGCTACACTGCTGTCAGGTGAGCAGCCAGAAAAGACCTCTGATTCAGATGATGGCAGCAGTTCTGAAGATGAGGACCAGAAACTGGATCTTTCCACCACTACCAAGTATGAGCTGCCAGTAGTACAAAGTCATGATTTGTGACACATTCCTTTAAAAATACTTTTGCATGAAATACTTTAATTTCTGTGATATATTATAATTATATCAAATATTCTGCTGCACGAAGCATTCCTTTTCAGATGTTTCTGTATGTGGCATTTAGAGGCACGAATGTCCCACAATGGTACTGGTTAGATTTCAAGATCAATTATGCTTTCAGCCGGCTCAATTGTCTTCGTTTTGTCTGTCTGTTTTAAGGCTGTCTGACGCAGATCTGCTAAAAGCTTGTGGAGGACGAACAGCACACAAGTAAGCTCTGATCTCATAAAGTTTACACTGATGCATCCAAATCCACAGTATCCTTACAATAATTTGTTAGTCAATATAAATACATTTATACAATACAAGAACTTGTAGCATTGACCCATTTTATATCACATTTGAGCAGGACACACAAGAATCATAGATGGTGTAACATTTCCAGTTATTGTGGTATTATTTATATACTAATATTTTGAATTAGCTTTTTTCATATTTTCAGTTTTCATTAAAATTTTAGGACTGTTGATATGTGCTTGTTTAATTTTTATTCGTTTTTTTTTTTTTTTTTTTCTGGTTGAGTTTTTTAGTAATTCATCTTAACCTAATTTTGCCTGGGTAACTATAAATAAATTCAAAAATAATCTTACGCTTTTCATCTAATATTCATATTTTATTTAAATCTTTAAAAAAATTTGTTTTAATTGTTTTATTGTTAGTAAACAATAACACAGTCAGATATGTTGGTTTCTTAAATATGTTAGGGCTGCACGATTCTGGATAAATTTAATATACAAATAAATAAAACATGTTATTTACTAGATGTTCTGACAAAATTTCTGCAGTCTGTTTAAAATATTTGATGATTTATAAAAAAAATAAATTTGAATGAATGATTCACTCATATATACTTGAATTGTTTCATGAACGAATCTCTTGAATGAATGATTCAATGACAAATACATTTTTTGCCAATCACTTGTCGCAACCTGGTGGGGTAGCGATGTAATCGATTCAATAATTTTTTTTAAGTGTCACATTTTTAAAAGGTGATTTGCTCTATTTTTGTCTCGTCCGTTCCGTAGACATCAGTGTTTATATCCGAGCTATAAACTTTTATCCTAGTACTTCTGTGATAATATGAATATTTGTAACACAGAAATAACAATACTCTATGGTTGTAAAGAGAGTTGAAGCTGTTTCATGCTTATACATAAAAACTGCTTTTTGTGGGTCAGCAGTAGAGTGCGGATCGGGCCGAATTTTTTTGTCCGAGCCCGGCCCGCGTCTGACAGAGCAGTAACCGAACCCGACCCGAGCCCGACAGGCATAAAGATATTTATGTCCGAGGCCGACAGTTAAAATCCCATTTTTTTTTCTCATACTAATGACACATGTGCGTTTGTGTGGAAAGCCTGCTTGTGTTAAGCAACTGTAGGAAGACATTCGGAAATGTCAGCAGGATGAGTGCATCAGCGCGCACGGATAAACAAGCGCACTTAACGCAGGCGCGCATGCACGTGTTCCGTTGTCACGGCTATATAAGCAAATTTCCGCACACAGGAAGACAGATGTTATGGTAATATTTTACATGTATTTTAATCACAAAAATGAACGTTTGCATCACGTGAAAGCATCAGGCACATTGGCTACCAACATAATAAGCTGTTTTAAATTTAAAATGTTCAATGCCATATCGCGCTGATGTGACCGAGCCCAACCCAAACATAATTTCTAAATATCTGTCCGAACCCGGCCCGGCCCGTCGGGCTCGGGTCGGGTATCCATCCTCTAGTCAGCAGAGGGAGCACAAACGCAAATTTAAATGTTCCGCTGTGATTTTGTCACAGATTTAATAGACACAGGCGTTGTCATTTAGGAATGAGATAGCATGGGTGTTTGAGCCGAGATTGCAACCTTTGAACAATTACCGTACTGCTCTAATACATGTTTATTTGTTTGTTTGTGTGAATAGAGGAGCCAGACATGGACTTACTATGAGTGCCAAACTGGCTCGGCTTGAGCAGCAGGAGCAGGAGTTCTTGAACAAGTATGGTAAGAAGAACCACACTGCTGAAACATCCACAAGCAGCACAGATTGTGTAAACCCTGTGGGACATCCAGATGTTAAAGAGAAAACAAAACGCAAGAAATCAAAAAGGCAGGATGGACCCTCAGAGAATAATATCCATGAAGATAAGATGACAACACAGGTCCTTGTTTCAAGTAATGACACTGAGGACAGCAAACCCCAAAAGAGGAAAGACTCTAATGGTGTTTCTATGAACGATGATATTATCACAGATGTCGAGCCAAAGAAGAAGAGAAAGAAAAATAGCAAAGAAAAAGATGCACCTGAGGATGGTCTTAATGGAGAATGCAGCGTAGACGCGAATGAAGCGTTCACACACACATCAGAGGAACGAGACGCACACCTGCCGATGGATGACAGCATTCACAAGAAGAAGAAAAAGAAGAAACGGTCCAAGGTAGTTGCTGAGACAGATGAGATCATTGAGGATTCCACAGACGCACACGGCAAACAACCACAGGAGGGCAGTATTGAGCATCAACAAACCTCTGACAATGTCTCGAAGAAGAAAAAGAAATCCGTCATGGACCTCTATGAAACCTCTCCATCCGCAGATGTGGAAAACTCAACTAGTGTGATGACAGCGACAGAGGACACTGGCAATGAAGCACAGATAACAGGAGGACGGGAGAACAACAAGAGGAACAAGAAAAAGAAACGAAGCAAAAAGGAGCAGGAGGAGGTGGTAGAGAACGTTCAGTGTGAGGAGTCCATGCCAAAGAAAAAAAAGAGCAAAAAGTGAACGCACAAACTCGCTCCAAACACAAGGGTGGTACTTGATGATCAGGATCTGTGCTGCTGAAACAATTCTCTAGCAGCTGTTAAGTTTCAGACTATTAGTTGAGAGACATGACAAAATGCAAAACGTGTTTGTTACACAGCACTCATATTTATTCTTATAAATCATGATCAAACTTTTAAGCTTGAGACCAACAGGTGACATGAAATAAGCTTTTTACTGGTCTGATTTGTAATACATTTGTGTAATGCATATTACATAGCATATTGTTCACAGTGATAAAAATGTGAATATATGAATTTTTAAAAATAGCGTGGCATGATTTTTTTCACTCGCTAAAGCTGGCCTTTTTTTAATGGCATGAAGGGTGCAATAAGATGTCATTTCTCAGACTTGTCAGTCTGTCAGTACCTTGAAATATTGCTAACAAATCAAACTGAACTGGACAATAAAATGATTTCTGAGATAGTTGTATTTTGCATTGACTTCTGTTCATCTTGAGGGGTCACTGTGGTTTCGTTGGGCTTGAAGGAAGGTTGGCCATGTCAAAACTTCCACTTCGCAGATCCATCTGCTTTTCATGTTACACCATTCTGGTTTCCAGCTTCTCAGTGGGTTTTTGCTGGACATTGACAAAACACAGTGCATGTATCCTACATAGGGCAAATTGATCCAGAATCTTAAAGGGAAATATGGAAAATGTCAGCTAATTGCTTTTGAATTGTTTTATTTTTTTATGATTTATCAGAAGTAAACTGTTTTGAAATAAATTCCTTTTAAAATGTATTATTTACATTAATCCTGGCTCTTACTACTGTAAAAATGATCAAATAATTATATTTGTAAAAAAAAAAAATGAGTTAATAGTTTGAAAAATCAAAAGCTCTTCTGTTGCCTTTTTCTAAACTCACCCTCTCTCAAGCTGAGCGCCACCGGTCCAGACCCAAGTGTTTCCCTGTTTTTCAGAGAGTCCAATCCAGTACCCGTGATATGTATCATAATATGGTTCAGTGTGCTGATTGATGAATTCCTGAATTTGCATAATACAATGAGAACATAAATACAATGCTATAATCATTTAGAAATGATTGCTATTTACATTCTTTTTCAGTGTAAACTGGACTGTTGATCACAATGGTCTCATGATGCTAAACTTCTACATTTAAGAACTTAAACTTGATGCCTAATTTACATGTTTACAGCATACACTTTGGTGCACTTTTCAGAAAAGACACTTTACAGGTCTTTGAAGAACTGCCCAGTTCAAGTTTGATTTGTTATCTGTAGAAATGGTGTACAACACTGCAAAAGTTTTTTTAGTTTGATCGTAAAGTCTTGGAAAGAGAGAAAAAAATGTGAACATTCTTGTGTATTTCCATACTTTATTTTGTTTTATATACCTGTTCACCCACGCTGTCTGTTATGGCCAGCTGAGCTCCATGTTTCCTGCAGTATTCTTGACTCTCTGCCCATGTATTCCAGAGGTTTCCTTTATGGAAATAGTAACAGCTGGAGCCATTTTGAATCCAGTTTTGAGGGCAGGATGTACAACGGACCCCTGTGATGGAGAATAGCTCAGATAAGCTGGATAAAACAACTATAACAACAACAACAAAAAACATTACACTTCAGACTCCCGATTCAGTAAAACAGCTTACCATTCCCAGTGAACTGACAGTATTTATCCCCTGAAAAGCTGCTTTTATGAATTATGAAGTCCAGTGTGTTGTTCATCTGTTGACCCTGTGTCTCCAGCCTGGCTGTCTCTTGCTCCAGCACTTCCTTGTCTGCCAGTAACTGCAGGTTGGCAGCTCTCTCTTTAGTGTACTGGGCCTGTATGAAGAGATTTCCTCTGGTTAAGATATGCTTGGCTCTACATATTGTTTAGCAGATTTGGGCAATTTCTGAGTATTTCAGGATTTTATGTTGTTTCAGGCTTTGCTCTTACCAGAATATTGTTGTGTTTAGACATGTGAATGTGGTCTGCAAAGCGGATAAAGAAAAAAGGCAAACTCTTAGTAAAATCTACAGTACTTGTAGACAATTTTTCAACTGCAATGCAATGTTTCTATGATATTTTAGTCGTTATGAGTTTAGACAGTGGCCATATTTAATTATAATTTACACCATTGACACATATTGACCTCATCAGTGTGTAAGAAAGAATGAAATTATGCAACTGATTTACAGCAGTAGGACACACATGAGTTTCCAGTGTTGTTACACTGTTTCACTTTTTTGTTGACACATTTGTAATTTGTACTTTTCCTCCTGGTTATTTTTGAGGTTGCGACAATGACTTCTTCAAGGTTCCCCTTTTTTAATTTGAGTTCTAGCTCTAAACAAATACGCTTATGGCGGTTGCACAAACCTGGTTTAAACCTAGTCCCAGACTAAACTGCATGTTTGAGCAGTTTTAACTGAAAGCAACTTGCACTGACATATCTTAAAATATATCAGTGCCATTGTTTTGTCTCAAGATGTACACACACCTGTAATATTTTTTTCTAAGCCACGTTTATAAAAGCTACTTAAATGCCCTAATTGACCTAAGGCCTAATCCTGGCTTAATCTAAGCCTTGTCTGTGAAACCAAACCTGTTAATCAAGGTCTTTGAGCTTCCTTGCCCAGGGTTGGAACTGAACTCTTCAGAAATGTCGACATCCAAAAGTCGGATTGAATGGTATGTTTGGTATTGTGTATATGAATGGAACAGTGCTAATGCTTACAGAAAATGCTGACAGCTGTTAACGCAGCGAGCAGGAGGACACAGAGCAGCCCCAGAAACACTGTAGCTCGTCTATACACCCCAGAGATTGGGGTGGAAGCTTCTTTTTCTGAACCAGAATGAGACAAGTTTGAAGCCAAGAGTGCGAGCATATGACAGTAAATTTTTTAAAATATGAATGGGAATATACTTCAGAGATATTTTACTCATAAGAATTTCAAGGGGTGCCAATAATTGTGGCCATAGTGTTTTGGAGAAAAACTTTTATTTTATAATGAGATTTTCCCCCACTTTAAATTGTTTTACTTCAATGAAAGGTTTGATTTTTCAAATTTTTTGAATAAAAGATCAAAAGGATAAACAATGCTGATTTATTTTTTACAGCCATCTCTGGTCATATTTATCAAGGGTAGCCAATAATTCTGACCCTGACTGTATATTGTATATATAAATATAAAAATATTTTCTTTTGCCTTTCTAAAAAATATTAATTTTAATGTTTTTAAAAGAAGTGTTTTTAAAAGAAGTGTCTTCTGCTCACCAAAAATAAAAATAATTCTATTTGAATATATTTTAAAATATAGCCTAATGTATTCCTGTGATGCAAAGCTGAATTTTTTGCATCATTACTCCAGTACTTTCAGTTTTTTTTACGTAACTGTTTACAATTGATAATAATAATAATAAACGTTTCTTGAGCATCAAATCAGCATTAGAATGATTTCTGAAGGATCATGTGACGCTGAAGACTGGAGTAATGATCCTGAAAATTCAGCTTTGATCACAGGAATAAATAACATTTTAAAGTATATTAACATAGATAACAGTTATTTTAAATTGTAATAATATTTGACAATATTACTGTTTTTTGTTTGTTTGTATTTTTAACCAAATAAATGCAGCCTTTGTGAGCATAAGAGACTTCTTTTAAAAATCTTACCGATCCTAAACTTTTGAACGGCATATATATAGTAATTGTGTACGAATATTTTAGTTAAAAACTTATTATAAAACTGTGATATGCTGTATTTAACAGTTGATATCAATACATATATATTTTGTGTGTGTGATCTCTAACCTGTAGTCTCAGTATGTGAAGTCGATTGTTTTCTGTTCACCTCTGCATACAGTGCAGACTCCTCTGACTCTCGCACTAATCAGACAAGCATTAATTAATTCATATTCTGATCATTCAAAAAGAGAACAACTACTCTTAAAAGTATTCCAGTAAACAGGGGAAAATTTGTTAACAATGGTTAAATGTAAAAAAACAAATAAAATAAAAAACCATCTGAACATACCTTTAGATTTCTCTTTGTTAAATGGCTTGAACGTAACTGTTGAATAGCATAACTCATCTTCCATTGCACCTGCTCACCTTCACAATCTACAGAACACTGCTGGATCAGGGCACAGTGCTTTTAAGATGAAAACAGCAGTATGATATTAAATCTGTCAGCCAGACTGCCGAGAGAGGTTTTTGACGTTCAGAATGAGGAAACAACAGAAATGGTGTGCGAATTGAGTTCAGAGGAAGTTATGTAATTATATCACTATGCAAAAATTTAGTTATTTTCAGGAAGTACAAAATGCCTAACCAGACTTTATTCAAGGTGAGATACTAACCAATTGTATGTAAATTGTTGAGATTCAAACATTTCAGTGTCGGTTTCTGTCTTACAAAAGATTTAAATTTAAATGGCAATGGAATTTTGTCTGGTCATGTGAATTTTAGTGCACTGTAAAAAAAAAAACGTTAAATTTACAGGAAAACCCTGGCAGCTGTGGTTACCAGAGTTTTCCTGTTAAAAATACGGTAGCAACGTTTTAGGTTTTACAACTTTTAACCGTATATTATTTTACAGCGATAAACCGTATTTCATTATCTGATATAATGTTAATACACTGACTTTTTGAAGTATTAATATCTGTTTTTTTTCCATTGTAATACACTGACAGCCAACAATCACAGCCGTGATGAGAGTCAAATGGTCAACCATAGCTCATCTTAAGCAGCTCATCCACAAGAGAATTAAGACTAATTTACAGAAGCTGCACAGTGTCATTCACACAAACATTAAACACCATCATGGTAACATGTTGAAATTTAAAAAATGCAATAAGCATTAATTTAACAACACTAAATGTAACATAAAACCCTAATGTGCATAACTGATTAGAAAAAAACTAAGAAAATTATGAAGAAACAGTGATTTAAAAACAAAATACATCAAATGTGAAGTGTCACGCAGGGAATTGTGGGAATGTCAATTTACATTTTTTCACTGTAAATTATACAATGACTTGTTCTTTTTCACCTCCAAAAACTGTAAATTTAACGGTATTTTACAGTAAAATTTAATTAAATGTACCATTATATATATCACAGTTATTTACCGTATATAATAAGGAAACTTTCTGTTAACCAATTAACAGTTTTTCACTGTAGCATTTTTACAGTGTTTTACCGTTAAAATCACGATCATTTTTTACAGTGTCGTATTCATTTACATTTGAAAATTGTTTTTGTTTATAACTCGATAATGAATCATTTTACATAAAGCACACTGTTGTGTTTTAAACTATTAACCAATTTTTTCAATTAATCTCAGGGTTGCCTTTTTAAAGGAATTTATGGTCAGAAATTTCAGGGATTTTGTGCATGTTTTGAGCTTAATCTTTTACAAACGAATAGTTTTTGGTGCCAAAGCACAATTAGCCAAATGTCTAAACTATAAATTTACACTGTAAAAATCCAGCTTGCCAAAAGTTCTTCTAACAAATGTAAATAAGTAGATTGAAATGTTTTAGTCAGTTTATTGAACAAGACTCTAAACATATTTCAAACAAAAGTTGCTTTGATGACCTTAATTAGATGTGTGTTCATCCAGTGAAGATAGTGTTCAAAACTTGTCCAAAATGCATGTTGTCCCAACTTCTCAAATTGAGTAATCTGAAAAAGTTTACATTGCACAATGTTGTACAAGTCCTCAGCAGACATTCCAGCATGAAAAAATCATATGGTTCATGTCACATGTCACATGTCATATGGTTCAGATAGATTTCTTCATTGTGTTTGAGATTTGTGTGTTGAGGCATATGTGCATCTCAAAGCTGTTGTATTTAATTTATAATTACAGGATAATGTGTCTGTCACTGGTTTTAAGAAGCAAATATTGCTTATTTCATGTAGGCTTTGAAAATAAAATGTAAAGATGAAAGAATGAGGGTTGTATCCCCTTGCATTGCTAAATGCTAAACCATCTTTAGTTGACAACATTTTTTTTTTAATCAAAAGAATGTCTGTTAAATGGTGCCCCACAATTGTTTAATTACAAACATTCTTCAAAATATATTCCTTTGAAATTGATACAGTTTGGAACAACTTGAGGGTGAGTAAATGATGACAGAATTTTCATTTTTGGTTGAACTATCCCTTTAACATGCAAAAAAGTCATGGTCTGATGTATTGTGATCATTTTGCCACAAGAGGGGGCAGTAAATGAATGTGATAATATCTGAAACTACAATATTTATAGGTATTGTTCAGCTAAATACAAATTCTGTCATTATTTACCTTCATGCTGTTTCAAATAAACAGTCTCAGTCATCATTCATTTTCATTGTATGGAAAAAAAGATGTACTGCATGTTGACTCAGGTTATCAAGTCTCTAACATCTCTTTTTGAGTTCCACAGGAGAAAGAAAGTTGTACTGGTTTGGATGTAATCCAGCAGTGGGAGAGTTAACTCCTCAAATTACATCACTGCGTTTGCACATTCTATCCATCCACCCCTCCTCCTCTATTCCTTCGCCCTCCCCCTTTTCATTGTCTATGAAAGGAGGGTCTTACCCTCCCCTGTTCATTCAGCCGCTGGCCACTCGGACTGTGGTCCAGACCTCACCCTCGAGCCTGTCATTAGAATCACTTAGCACCCACAAAGACCTGCAGCCCTTCACAGCCTCTGTGCACAGTTCTAGTGTGATTTAACACTTCACCCCACTCTGAGATGGAGCTTTTGGGTGTCCGACAGCCCTTCACACAGTTTCAAGAGGAAAAGTACCAGATGCTGGAGCTGAACCAGCGTCTCGAATCGTACTTGGGCCGTGTGAAGCTTCTGGAGGAGGAGAACAAGCTACTGCGAGAGGAGATCCACACTCTCAAGAGCAGCAGGGACCCACCAGGCCAGCACAAAGCTCAAGAGGAGGCTCTCAGCCAGGCCAGGAGGATGATGGAGGAGGCCTGGAGGAAGAAAGACCATGTGGAGCTGGAAGTGGAGAACTTGATGGAGGATATGGAGATGGTGAGTATTCAATGGCAGAAGGCGAAGACCGCACAGGCTGAAGCACGGAGAAAACTCATGGAGGGCAAGAAGGAGCTGGAAGAGGAGCGTAGGGCTCAGATTTGGCTTAGAGAGAAGGTTGGACAACTTGAGAAAGACCTCTTGCAACAGATGCAAGTCCACCAGGAGAACATGGAAACCTTGCAGGCCTCTCTGAAACAGACAAAGCCAGTCCTAATGGCCCCACAGCACACTCAAACTACCAGCATCCCAGACCTGGGACAGGAGTACAGCCACAGAGCAGCTCAAGCCTGGCAGGAGGCAACCAACAACTATCAGAGACAGTTTGGACGTCTGGAGGAAAGTCTGAACCAGGCCAAAGCTAACATTGCAAAGATTCACCAGGAGAAGAGAGAGAAACAGCATCAGGTTCAGCATCTGGCCAAGGAGCTGGAGAGTACGAAGACTAAGAGACAGATGCTGGAGAAACATGCAGTGCAGCAGAGAGAAGAACAGATGCAGGAGCTTCAACATCTTCAGGTAAGAATAGAAACTTATGGACTTCGTTGCTTAACCATTTCAACTTCTGTCATCATGTACGCACCCTCATATAATTCAAACCTGTATGACCTTCTTACCTCTGTGGAACACAACATAAGATATTTTGAAGAATGTTTTTGTTCATACGATGGAAGTCTAAACAACACTAAACCCCGCTTTCACTGTTAGGACAAAAATCAGCGAGACATTTTTTTCAAAATATCTTCTTTTGTGTTCCACCGAAGATAGAAGGTCATACAGTATAGCAGAGCCATCTGATTTTATATGGGTTTCTTTAACAGTATGATATTAACGATGCCATTTTCCACAACCTCTTAACTTTAATGAAAGATTTATAAGAAAACGTGTCTCATGGTTTTGTGCAGGCTCAAGTAGATGCTCTGGAGTTGGAGAAAGACAGCCTGGGGCAGCAGATAGACAGCATGATGGTGGACAGACAAAATCTGCTGCAGGTGAAGATGTCTCTTGGACTGGAGGTGGCCACATACAGGTACATGTCAATGTCATCCAGATCATCATCAACAGCAAAACACACAACCTTACCTTATTATTATCATCTTCAGAACCATCTTTACATGAAGTAAAATATGCATGTAGCTTTTGAAAAGTCGTCCCACTTCCTCCCTAATGGGATGCCAGAGTGGAAAGCCTCTCCTGTGCACTGTGGGATTTGTAGTTTATGGAGGCCCAACTAATATGATCATGCATCAGTGGCTCTAAAAAGCATTTCAAGCACCCTGAGAGGGGGTAACTTTAGATCAGTCAATCCGAATAGACCCTCTCCATTTCCCACCCGGCATTGACCCTGATCCATCTGCTTGGAGGAGGGGCAGGGAAACAGGGGGGTGGGTAATTCATTCAAAAACATCCTTCAGATCAGTCCGATTTATGTCTGTTGAGGGCGGACAGAAATACAGCATTTTAGCTGTTGCTCATTTCATGGTCCTCCATTTAATGAAGGTGTGTTGCATTACATGCAGATACTTTGGAAGGATGGGGATAGGTTTTAAATATTAGAAATATGTACAGAGAAATGTATACATTTAGTTTTTTTATTGTATATTATTACAATGTGTTGTGCATATCTCCCAAAAGACTTTTACATTACATCGTTTTTACATATGAATACATTTAAGATCCACATTTGTTTGATGCTTTTGTTGCAGGATCACCTGTTACACTAAGAGCTTTACATTTGTAAAGTCCAACCCTTGCAATTGTTTAAAGCTGCGTGCAGGAGGTAAATTAATTGATGCATGAGTGAATCCTGCAGATGGGCTGACAATGACAAATCTGACATAGTATTTGCATAACAACAGAACAAGGCACAGGACTGCAGCTCAAGAACATGACTCCATCTCATTTAGTCCACCCCTCACATTAAAGAAAGTGCTGTTCTGTTGCTTCTTTCCAGAGCTTTGCTGGACAGCGAGGGCCTGAGAATCGACAGACCAAAAACAAACAAGACCAACTCTGCTGTCTTTTTAGGTAACATTCTTTTTTTTAAATAAATCAATATTTTATTCCCATTTAATTTATTACTTGTTATTTTTTTATAATGAGGGCTATTTGAGCAATAAATTTTGGATTTTGGAACACAGATCCCCTTTCTCTAAATATTGCTGTGCTTTGGGCTGGTTAAATGATTCGTACTGATTGCATAGTGGGGTATCTGTTGAAGCCAGTACAACTAGCTTCCTGTGCTAGTCCCATAGGTCACTGTAACAGATGGCTCCACTTTCCAGTAATGCAGGCCTGGAAAAGCATAATGAAGATCAATACCTCTCCATTATGACTCACTCACAGTTCAGGACTAGTGTGTATTCCGATAACTCCCCGGAGAGGCAGATCAAGGGTCTATGTCTGTTTCAGACTATCTCCATCTATCTGGAGCTTTATCTGTTCCAGTCAACCACACTTGTTCCAATAGCATCATAGTTATCAGGGGATGGGACAAAATAGGGGCATGAGCCGCTCGGTTGTATTTCTGCTCATATTTGATGAATATTAGTGCTCAATGCGCTTCGACTACAGGTTCATGACTAAAATACTTTGACGGTGCGTCCTGTTACATGTTAATGTGAACAAATGGAACCTTATTGTTATTGTAAAACGTTAAATTAAGAACATTTGGGATTCAGAAAATAGATATGATGATCTGTCAAAGGTACACTTAATCAAATAGTCTTCTTACAGAGCTTGTTCCCTGTCTATGTGACAAAGCCTGTCTCACCATCTTCTTGTTTCTTGTTTCAGAGGCAATCTCAAAGCCCATTGGGACCCACCAAACCTTACAGACCATTGCGGCTTCCTGCCATTTCAGCAATACTGTGTCTACAAGTCACAGATCAATCACCTCCTCTCGCACTCTGCTGACCAGTGCGACTCCATCATGGACTCAGGGGACTCCACAGAGAACGCCAACCAAAATCTCAGTGCCAGAAAAGACAGGGGTTCATATTTCAGAGGAGTCTAAGGAAGCTGCTGAGGAGTCTGTGGATTATTTACAGCGAGAGGAAGTACATGAAGACACGGCTATTGCATCAACTCTCCCCAAAACAGCTGTAGAACCAGAACCACAGCTCAAACCAGAAGATATCAAGGTGGAGGACGAACCAAAACAGTTCCAGAAAGCTCAGATGGTTGAATCTAAAACGGAGGAATCTGCATTGATAAGTGTGTCAGCTGACCAACCAAGTAGCTTGTCCCAAACGCCAGAGACAGAAAGCTGGGTCGGTCCATTCTCAGATCCTGCAGGAGTTTCAGAAGAAGGGAAGGATGAGGAAGTGTCTGTCGAAATGGCCCGAATCTCACACGCACCTAAGGTTACTTGGGAAGAAAATAAAACCGTGGCAGAGGATGAAAAAGATGATGCCTCTGAGATGGATGTAAGATCAGAGAACATTAGTGAAAGCTATACAGTTTCATATGGAGATTTAGATGATAATGATACATTAACATCCAGCCATATCAGTACAAACTCCAATATACTGGTTTCATCGTTCCTTAAGCAAGGAGCTTTGCGTGATTTTAGCTATCAGGAAGAAGCAAATGAAGATCTGATGAGGGTAGATGAACAGGTCATTGTGAGCAATATTAGCGAGGAAGTGACAGAGCAAATGGACAGTGAAACTGAGGCAGAGATTGATTCAATCAATGAGTGGGATAGACAAGAAGAAATTGAACCAGAGAATGAGATGAAAGTGACGAGCCCCAAGTCTGAGGTAGAGGAAGAGGGTGAAATGAGCATTGAAACTGAACTGAAGAATAAAACAGAAGATGAAAATGTGACTGAAAGAGAAGAAGAAGAGATAGAAGTGATTGAGAGAGACAGTTCTGTACAGGATGGAGGTGTAGATTCTCCCAAGAACATTGATCATCAGGAGAGTATAGAGAAGACTGTACCACCAGCTGAAGCCCATTCAGTTCAGAGAGTAAATGAAGGCTGTCGTTTACCTGAGGAATCTGAGTTACCTGAGAACCAAGGTGATGACGACGACTCCCCAAACATATCAGCCTCATGGAGAACTGATCCTGGTGAGTGTGACAGCTATAGTCAGGAGAACACGCTAGCAGACCCTCGGCCCTTGATCCAATATAAAAGTGATGAGGAAACAGATGGGAATGTGCAAGCCTCACATCTCATTGGTGAGACCAGCGACAGCGTGGACGAGAAGGAAAGAGTGGACGGTGGCCATTTGAATGAAAGCGCCTCAAAACGCTTCAACACTATGGAGGATCTCACAGAAGAACCAGACATGGACGTCATTGGAGAGATGATGACAGAAGACGTTGTTTCTAAAGATGCACTAGATGATGATAGGGCATGCATGATGCTACAGAGTGGCTCTGGAGTCTATGAAAGTTTGGATTTGGAGAAAGAAGGGCCAAGAATTGAGCCCAGGGGAAACCCGAAAGAAGATACTGATGATGATATGAGAGAGATGAGGAGAGATGAAGATAATGATGTCAAGGTTTATGAGCAAAATGAGAATCCACTACTGACTGAAAACCAGCATATACACACTGAACAGCTTGAGTATGAAGCAGTCCATTCATATGAAAGTCAAGAACATGTCTACATAGACCATCCACCCTCATTTTCCGAAACATCTCAGGTCGAACAGCTTGAAAGCTCGTTTGAAACTTCACCATCTCTGACCATGTTCCAAGATGCAGCTACAACCAAAGAACCAGAAAATCTTCTGCATGTTTCCATGCACACCAACATAGATCTGATGGACAGTCATTCTTTGGAAAGTGAGATAAACAGTCAGCCAAATATCATGACATCAGACATGCCCAACTCTGACCAGGAAGAGTGCAATAGCTCAGAAGATGAATCTCCAAATGCCAGCCAGTGCTTTCAGAATACAAGCCTTTTAGCAGCGGCTACTCTCACTGAGCAGCCATTAACCTTTACTAATGGAGGATTTAAGGCTGATTCTGTCTCTGTCAACAACGATGTGCCTGAAGAAGTGCTCAGTAAGGAGAAGAGCACGGAAGAAGCTAAAGCCTCTCAGATTTATGACTGGGATAATTCTAACATCTGGGGCAAAAGCATGAGCATTCCAGAAGCAAGTATGGATGAAAATGCAGGCGTTTTCCCGGTTAATGAGATTGAGAATTTGGGAAGTCCAAACAAAATGCCAAGTGTAGCGGAAAATATCTTTGGAAAATTTGAAGAACATCTTGAAATGACAGATGAGAGCTTTTCTGAAAAAGTGATGACTGTGATGGACTTTGAGAGCAACAATTCAGGAGAAGAGGAGGAATTTCAGTCCAAGGAAAAGAAAAGTGAGTTTCATAGCCTTTTCAGCACTAGTTTGAAGGAGGATTTCTGGAGCAAAGGGAAAGTTGAGATGGCAGCTACCTACGACCCTGCCAAGACTGTAGACTTAAACCAGGCCATGGTCTTTGGAGAGGAGTGGAAAGATATGGAGGGAATGCCAGCAGCAAATGGAAATCCTACAGAAGAGATGGACATCCTCAAAGGCCGGGATAATAAACGAAAAGATGAACAGCCAAAGCGAGGCGAGATGGTCCCATCTGATGACTCTGTTGATGAAGGGGATTCCTGGTCCTCTGGTGATGAGTAACAGCTTTGTCCAATGATGTTTTAGACCATGTAAGACTAAACCAAAAACATAAAAAAGTAGTGATGCCATATAAATAGATGAACAGCAACATTAAACACGAAGTGCACAAAAAAACACCTTCATACATTCACAGAAATTAAACTAGACAAGATTGCAGAGCGTAGTGTGTGTATGCACAATGTGATTTCTGTAATGCGAGTCAACAGCCTGGCATAATTTACCAGCTGTCCTCTCAGGATAAGAAAGTGTTGTACTCCATGACAGCCGCGGGCAGAGAGGATTCCTAAAGACTGGCTATGAAGCCTTACTTCATCTTTGTTGTTTCTGCACTAATCAGACCAGCTATCCAATGACCTTCATATGTCAGCGTTAACAAATTTTGTGAATTTGCACTATTACGATGGAAAAACAATATGGATTAAAACTTGTTCAAAATTCTGAAAAAAGAATGAAGACTAATAAAAAGTACAACAGCGAATACATTGAGTTGGTGTTTTCTTTTATCATTCTTTTTAATTGTACAATTTTGATCAATCATTTCATGAACATATTTTCCCTAATCAACATTGCATACATGTAACCCTTTTTTTTGTAAATATGATTCTTAAAATTTCAGTTTGCAATGAATCAGAACTCTTAGTTGTACAGGCTAAATTCACTCAATATGGCAGCGAATCACACTCTGATTTGGAGCCCGGCTCTGGTAAGAACACAATACTGATCTGAGAGAAAGAGGCCACACTAGAAGAAAAGAAGAATAAGGAACAATGAATAATAGATGACATCACCGCCTCATTTCCCTCTGTATGCATGCTGGCTCTCTGGTACCACTGATGGGGTTGTTGGGGGACAATGACTGGATAAACATGTCTGCACTTCAGCCAACACCCTTGTACCAGAAGACATAGTCAGATAAAAACCTGTGGATAAATATCCTGTAGAAAAAAATGAAATAAATAATAAAAAATAATAATAATAAAAAAAAAATACATAAAAAATTAAATTATTAAAAAAACAACCAAAACCCTTTCATTCTCCAAAAGGTTCAAGCTTCTATTTTTGGTCCAAATCGAACAGCTAGTCTGATGACCCACACATACAAATATTCAAAGCAGGATTTACAGGGTCTTTTGAGAGCTTAAACAAAAGTGAGGCAGGGCAACAGCTGGGCGGTCAGATGCTTCAACACCTGCCTTCTGTGTAAGAGGATGCCACACAATCACGCCTGATGCAACAGCAAGCAACTCTATTACCAACCCATTGAGCTGAAGATCTGATCCTGTTGAAATGACAGAGGTTATTTATTTCAATCTGATCTCGACCTCATTCATAAGTGTCAGTGAGAGCTATTTGAGTGAATGACCACAGAATTCCGAGACAACAGTGCTTCAAATAAATCGCGATAAACCCCAAATGTGTTCAGGGGTCGAGTGACATTCAGCTCTCTCTGCTCCCTTTACCATCTGCCGCTGTTATTGATTGCTATTGATTATCAATGCCAGATACTGAGTGACTGATTATTTTTTAAATTAGACATGACCCACCATTCATCATCTTTCTTTTAACTTTCACATTCTAATGCAAATGTGTAACAAACCTAACGTCGCCAAACCATGGCCATTACGTAATGTTCATGCTGTTGCTTTCTCAAAAATGTCCTTTTCCTGGAGAATGATGTCATTAAAGAACTTTTGTTAGGTCAATGAATAGTACAAAACCGGATGTAAAGTGACAAGTGATATTGAAGACACAGGAAATTACACCAATTACAGCTAAAAACCATTAAACATTTTTGAGGCAGAAAGGAAATTCATTAAGAAAAAAACTGGAAATGCTCTTAATAAAATAAAAAAATTCATGTTGGAACTAGAACTAATACAATTATGTAAAATTTACCCATGTTCATGTTCTTTATTGTGATGCAATAAAACGGTAATACTTCACAATAAGGTTACATTAACTTACTTACACAAACTAACAATGAACAACTCTTCAACAGCATTTATTAATCTTATGTTAATCTCAACATTTACTGATACATTTTTAAGATCAAAAGCTCATCTGTAAACATTAGTCAATGCAATGTCAACTAACATGAACATTTTTATCAACTAACATTAACAAAGGTTAATAAATGCTGTAAAAATATATTGCTTAATTTTAGTTCATGTTAGTTAATGCATTAACTAATGTTAACAAATGAGACCTTATTGTAAAGTGTTACCGATAAAACAAATCTGAATAATATCATTGATTACCAATTGCGAGTTTAATATTTTCTGTTCATTTACTTTAAGACATGGAAATGCAAATGAATTGTATAACAAGAATGACCGTATACAATTATGAAGAAGAAGAAAAACAATTTAAAACTGAAACCTCAATTTTATATGAAGAAGCAAAAAACATTTAATTTATCCCACTGCCTGAAGGAAGAGAATACCAGCTGATTCAAAAGACAAAGATATTGATTGAACATCTGTGGAATATTTCCCTTTGGAGTAGACTTTGTAGGCTACTTTGTAACCTTGCAGATCTTTTTATGCTCAAACAGCAACATTACAGACTAACTAAAGTTGAAAAAGCATAATCAAACCCGTTTAAGGATGACAGGGGTGTTTGTAGGATGAAATGATCCATGTGTCTCAACTTTGTCATCCAGACAAACAATAAGTGGGGACCCGTTACAAACCAGCTCAATGGTTGCACCAGACGCGCAAACTGACAAACTCAGCTGACACAGTGCTCAGATGAACAGAAGGTCATTGAGGAATGGTCTACATTCAATGTGGGGCCACCAAAAGACACATGCACAAGACACTCACACTCAAAGTCATGTCATTGTGCCTGAATCACCATGATCTGTTGCTAAACAACAACAGACACAATGTCTCTGAGGAAAAAACATTCTTAGCTACATATTTCTGCCTCAATTGGGTTAACTGGGTTAAAATAAAAACCTGGACTTCCTCTGAACAAGCAAGTTGGTAAATGATAAATCTGATTTAAGGAAGCAACATTACAATTTTTGTAGCTGCAAGCAGAATAGCTAATTATCAGATAAGAGAAAGGCTGACATCTAGTGGCCAGATATGGAAATTACTTGAAAGTTAACGCTGCAACACTTTAAACGCATTAAAAAAAGATTTAATCGGAAAGATCATATGATAAAAAGCCTTACTATCCTCTAGAGTTTCAAACAAAGTAGGAAATTATATATAGTGTGTATATATGTGGGGTCAGTAAGATGTATTAATATTTATTTTCAGCAAGGATGCATTAAATTGGTTTAAAGACCTTTACATTGGTAAAAATGTGACTATTTCAAATAAATGCTATTTGTTTGAACTTTCTATTAATCAAGGAATCCAAAGATTAAACAAAAAGATTTACACAAACATTTTAAGCAGCACAACTGTTAAACTGACAAAAAATATTTCTTGAGCACCAAATCAACTTCTTAGAATGATTTATGAAGGATCATGTGTTATTTAAATTAGCAATATTACTGTTGTTGCTGTATTTCTGATCAAATAAATACAGCCTTCGTGAGAATATATGTATATTTGCAAATATTGCTGGTTACTTTATCATTACAAATCATTGTCCACATTTGAAAGTTATTAGATAATAGCATCTGCTAAATGAACATATATAAGTCTAATGAGTGCACTGACAACAGAACAAACCAACCCACACAGAAACTTGTAATACAGACAGACTCATACTTGTGTGTAGGTCAACTTGTCTATTTAATATATAAAATACAATAAAACATACGCAAAAGGGGAGGGTCATAAAGGACAATGGATACTTTGGTACAATAACAAACACTCTTTTGTAAAAGCAGTATAGAATTTGTAATAACATATCAGTGCATACTTTGTTTATGAAAATATACACAAACTGTATATCATTCTCCGAAAACAACATAATTTTTTTTCTTTTTTGTCTTTTTTTTTTACAACAAAACTCAAAGCAGACTAGCCGAACACAATATATTAGCTATAATTTTTCTTTTTTAAACTTTTTTCTTCAATTTCTATTCTAGTTTTGTGTGTTGTATATTCTTATTGAAATTACATTTCAGTTTATTTATAATATGACTCATTCTTTGCTTGTCTGACGCCCATGCATTGTGTCTGATCAGAATAAATTAAATGTGTGGATGTCCCACCTTAACTATGTGTAGATACTATTGTACAATTGACTAAAATTGCAGCATTGAACTGGTCATTCTATCGAACCTGTTTTATCGCTTCCCTCAATTAGCAATAAGTACTAATATTACTACAACGGTTTTGTTTTACTTAATAAATCGTGCAATATTAGTAACACCCCTTTGAAGAACAAAAAAGAAAAAGAAAACAACAAAAAATTAAAACGAAAATATATTTATAATATTCATATATAATAAAATAAAATAAAAATAAAACAGGATGTCTAACCTACACAAAAAAAACAAACAAAAAAATAAAAACCGTCTTTCTAAATGTATCATTATGATTACCATCTGTGACGATAATCATAATGGTAATGATAATCATCGTAACAATTATATTAAAAACAGACAATAAAACTGTCACCAGCACAAATTAACACGAGAAAAAGTATGTGAGAATCTCAAGACATCATACAAAGGGAATACGGGGACCAAAGTGAACTATTCACCGGACGATTGTCTTTTCTTTGATTACTCAGATTCCTAATTTTATCACAAGGTCTTCAAGAGAGCTTTTTGAACGTCGTCTTAGCCTTGAAATCAACACAGCCAGCGCTTCGAGGCGCCGGACCATCCCGGGCGCATCGGCCTCGAGGATCAGGCTGTCACCTTACAAACGTACATAAAAATCACTGCATTTGTTCAAAGCTCAGGACACAACAGTCTTTAAGTCAACGGGTGCAGAAGCCTCGCTCTGCTATGATGTAGTTCTAGAAAACATCCGCCCAGTAGCTCTAGAACCTCAGTCGAAGGGATACCAACGCACGTCTGTGATGAGTCCGAACGAACGCTTACTCTCACCGCCTCCCGGTACTGCATCCATCATGTGTGTGAGTGTGTGTGTGTGTGTGTGTGGAATCTGATTTAACAAAAGGTGGGCCACCTGTTGAGGTGAAATGAAATGGCTTCTGTCTTCCTCTGTGAGTGAAGGAGTGGAGGAAAGGAGAGAAAGAGAAGATACGAGAGGATGGAAGGATAGGTAGAGAAGCCGATGACGGACAGGTGAGTCTCACCTTAACCTTACTAACACTTTAAGTCATAGTTTTAGAGTGAAATACAACATATTTGAAATAATTTTGATTTCCCTTCAGCACTAAGTTTGTCCTCACGTAATTTTTCAAAACTCGTCACGGAAACGTCCTTCATCTTTGTCACTTAGAGAATACACTAATGCACAGAAAACGATTTGTGTACATAATTGTCACATCTGCAACACATGTAAAGCCTAATCTAGATTTCAGTACAACATTCTTTTTTTATTTGTTGCCTTTTTTCTTCATTTCTTTCTTTTTTTTTTTACCAAACGTGACATTTTTCTTCTATAATTGTTGACGGTTAAACATGTGAAGTGCAATATAAGGCAAAAAACTAAACAAAAACGAAATATCCTTCCCTGAATGCTTTTAAACATCTTATAGGTGAAGTGAGACTGTATTCCCTTCCAAGCCGTCAGGGAATCGCTTTGTTGGGAGATAGATGTGTGAGAATGACAGATAATCAATCAAAGTGGACTGATCGTGTAAATGATGATGCAAGGAAATTCCTCACTTGTGTGTCTGAAGGTGTGCGAGCGGATAAGGGGGAAAGATTTTAAAGTGCACGCCATCAGGATAAAAACGACGGAAAAGAGTCACGCATAAAAACTGTCAAATCCTCCTTCATCTGCCTCTCCACCTTGATAACTTATAACACAGTACAGTTTATTTACAGGTAGAGGTTGACAGAGACGGTTCCACTGAGATTACAGCGCTGTATCAGAAAGACCCAGCAGAATATATGTGAACATACATCGCTATGTACAATCTCAACGCTTCTCTCACACACACAGCGCTACACAACCTCCATCTCTTTCTTAGCTAAAATGAACTAGCTGAGATGCGTGTTTGCCACCAACTCTTTTTGCTACACATAAACCTGTACTGAAACACTGAGAAATTTTGTATATACATGATCTCAAACATCTAAAAACCCGGCATCCTGAGTTAAACTCAGACTTTTTTGACCGCTTTTTATTTTTCATGGAATCTTACAAACAATAATAAAGCATACCCGTCCCATAAAGTTAACTAATTAATCTCTGAATTACACAGCCAGACAAAACAATAAATATAGCATAATGTGGCAGACCGCTGCTCTCGTAAATGCAGCCACACACTGCAGGCCGATACAAACATGTCTGTTTCCTGCACGCCTGAATCTCATTAGTACAGATAGATCTACATTTCCATCAACGACACTACGTTTACGGTCCACGCGCGTGCAGAAAATTGAGGATGCGGAGCGGTGTCCACGCTTCGAGCTGCGCCGATAGACACGCATCTAGTGCGTAAGCGAGGGGACTGGTGTGAGGTTATGATGATACACCGAAAGATGGATGTTTTTTGGCTGAATCGTGTTTAGCAATTGAATGAATAAACACCTCCGTCTCACAGCTGACACACACACACACACACCACACCAAGCACACTATGCTAGTTTTTGCGTAGTTAGAAAAACAAATATAAAGATTTTATGCTAAAGCTGTTACAACAGGAACGGGGGCGATTCTAAAGGCAGCTGCTCAAGCAGATAGTCAAAAAAACATGAAAAGAAACAGGAAAAGCAAGAGAGAAAGAGTCAGTCGAGAAGATAAATGGCAAATACAACCATTCATACAAAAACAAAACAAAAGAGAAATAGATACAGAAAAATAGAGATTGACAGGCTTGTCTATGCAACATAAGCAGTTGTTATGGCGTTTTGACAGAGCAGTGCCGCTGAACTCTGATCAGGTCGACGGTAAGGCCTGTAAAAGTTGATCTGAGATCCGGACGGCCTCTTTTAGCAGGGGCGAGGGATATCAGAGATGCGACCAAAAGTACATCTCTTCAGTCTCGTATACGTGAACACGTTTACACCTGGATTGGCAACTGTGTGTGTGTGAAGATCTAGTGCGTGTGTGATCATATATGCATATTTTATATAAATATATACACACACACCAGTAAATATGAGTGTGTCTGAGAGTGAGACAAGAGTGAGAGAGACAGGAAGAGAGAGAAACAGAGAGACAGGCGCATGCATGTGTCTAAGTGCGGACTGAGATTGGCTGCTGAAAGCAGGTGCCACTAGGGGTGTGTTTATGTCGGTGTGTGTGTATGTGCGGGTAAGAGAGCAGATCTCTCGCTCTCTCCTTCAGCGTTTATGTGACCCAGGTGTCCAGTCTCATGCGTTTCACATTGGCTGACTCCTGCTGCTCCGCTTGGGACGATTGCTCTCCGGAAGCTCGGAGGAGACCCAGGCCGGCCGAGTTGAAATCGGGAGGGCGCGGCTGCCCACCATCGTCTCGGTCGCTTCCCTCATAAGAGCTGCCGTTACTGCTGATGCTGTCGACCGGAGAGCGGCCGGTGGGCTCCAAACGCTGCGTCCCACTGTGATACTGGGTCACAGTTAGGCCCGCTGCACCGCTGGTGGAATTAGGGGTGCTGCGATCCCGGTTAGGAGACACCGGCTCAGATTTGATGTTGACATGGGGGTTAGTGTTAACCGTCAGAGTAGCTCCATGAGGGATCGTTCCCACGGGCCTATGGTAGAAGGAGAAAGAGAAGAAGAATCAACATCACTAATAAAGAGGGGACACCTGATGTCTAACAAAAACATACATTTTAAATACGACAAACATACGTGTGGACAAACAGCAACGTCACCCACAACTTTATCATGTTTTGCACTACCTTTGTACAGCCACATTTTAGTATACAAAAAAATAATAGTACAATAAAGCAGCTATAAAATGCACCAAGCCAGACAAGTTATCTCTGTCACTTAACTCCTGCTAGCCATGCAGTCACAACTTGGTCAGCCTCCTTACACACATCACAACATGCCACATACCCTGAACTGCAGTGAGTGTGTTTGTTTATGTGCGTGTAATTAGGCTGCAGCCAAACATATGTATTTACAGTAGTGTATTATTTATGTTGGGATTACTTAAAGCTATTCCAGTGGTTTTCCAGAAGAGAAGAGAAGAGAAGAGAAGAGAAGAGAAGAGAAGAGAAGAGAAGAGAAGAGAAGAGAAGAGAAGAGAAGAGAAGAGAAGAGAAGAGAAGAGAAGAGAAGAGAAGAGAAGAGAAGAGAAGAGAAGAGAAGAGAAGAGAAGAGAAAAATGAACAGAAAAGGAGGAAAGGAATTAGAAATGGAAGGAAAAAGGAAACAACAGGAAAAGAAAATTAAAGGAAAAGTGGAAAAAGAAACAGAAGTGAAAAGGAAGAGGAAAGGTAAATATGGAAAAGGACAGGATATAGTGGAATAGGAAAGGAAACGGCATGGAAGAGGAAATTAAATGAAAAAGAAAATAAGAAGAGTAATCGAAATAGTAAAGAAAATGGAAAAGAGGGAAGCGATGGGATGCGAATGGAAGGGAAAATGAAAATGAGAAGAAAAATAAAAAACTAAAGGAAGGAAATTAAATGAAAAAGAAAATAAGGAATCGAAAAAGGAAAGAGAATGGAAATGGACAAAGATGAGAGGAGAGGAAATGAGGGAAGAAAGAAAGGAAAAGGAAACTAAAAGGGAAAAAAGAAAAGGAAAAAAGAGGAAAAAATAATCGAAAAAGGAAAGGAAAGTAAATGGGAATGGAAAAGAGGAGAGGAGAGGAGGTAAGGCAATGCAAGGTAAGAAAGGAAAGAATTTGTAAAGGAATGGAAAAGAAAAGGAGAAAAGTGAAAAGGAAGTGGAAATGAAAGAAATGAATATGGAAGAGTAAAGAAAATGGAAAAGTAGCAGAGATCAAAAAGGAATAAACAGGAAGACAAAAAAAGCAAAACATTTTTATTTGAAGAAAAAAAATGCAAGTAAACAAATGTAAAAAGAGATAAAGAGAGAGGGCGAGAGGGTTGGGAAACACAGAGTTTGGTCTTGTGGGCCTGTACAGGTTGATTGATGATGCTGCAGGTGCTGTTTCAGTATGTTCTAATGCAAAACAGAAAGAAAGGCCAACTCAGCAAATCACTGACAAAGACAAAGCCCAGCTTCCTACAGCCCAAGCAGCCAGAGACTGATAGAGAGAGAAAACCAAGAGAGAGCAGGAGAGTTAGAAAACCGCCACAAGACAGACAACAAACAGAGACAGACGGAGAGAGGAAACGCCAGATACAGTACCAGCTGATCCCTTCCTCCCTGCCCAAGAGTAAGCTGCCCTGAGAGGTCACACTGCAGAGAGAGACACAGGCAAAACCCACTCTAGCATCTGCAATAATCAACGTCATGTCAAACACACTCGTACATGTCAGCATTTACTCATCTACAACAGTTCAGAGACAGACGGATGTCTATGGACAGTTAACATGGACTGATAATTCAGCAGGAGAAAGAAAACCCAACTCAATGCTTACTTCCAAAAACAGAAATAAATATCCCACCCTCATGCATAGCGGAAAGAATGAGTCTTCACCCCAGTCTGGTCAGGAAAGGCCGGCACAAGGAAAAATGATTTGATGACATGAGAACATAAGACAGGGTGGCGGAGCAGCGGGGAGCTCTCACGGCTCCATTAGCATTTATATTAGAGTGAACAGGGAGTCAGGACCACAGTGGGACGTAATGACAGTTTCTCAGGCATAACGAGAGAGAAATTCATTTGAAATTCACTGTATATTTGCAGAGAACGCAGCAGCTGCTGCCAGGAGAGTGGCAAGTCCCGATAAAGTTCAAGTGATATGAGGACACCGCATTACTGATCAATGAAATCAGCTCATGGCTTCACTGAAAACATGAAAATATTGTCTCGGTCCTGCTAAACCTAACACATACAGCATATCTGTATTAAGATTTTCTTCTATGAACTGAGAGTGGAGAGAGGACATAAAATATTAGATGAAATTAAAACTACTCAAACGCCCCCTTGAGGTGTATGAGAAAAGTTACAATCAAATGTTGAAATTTTCACCGAAAAATGAAGTTTGAGTTATGAAGGTAAAAGGCAAGACAAAACATAATATTTCCATTCCAAAATGAACAATAACATTATATAATAATAAAGTAAGGAATTAGCTAGGCTCTCTTGGTTACTGCTGGTGACTTAGACAAGCTTTACAGAACATGAATGAATTGTAGAGTACAACTTTAGGTAAATGGGCTTAAAAAGTGGTAAAAATGCAGTTAAAGTGTGATGGAATTAAGTGTAACATTACAATTCATTTTTATTTGATGGTTTTCTTCTAACTGAATGACTAGCTATGTTGTTAGGGGCCGATCACACAGAACACGTTTTTCCATTTCATTGTGCTACTTTTCCATTGTTTTTCTATGCAAACATGCGCTAGACGGACGTGTACAACCGTTGCACATTTACCAGTACGGGCATGTGAAAATAAACCGTCTCAAGTGCCAATATGTGAATATAACTTTATTGCTACTATAAATAAAATAAAACATATAGAATAAACATATAATGTTCAATATCATGCATTGCTGTTTATCAAATGATCAGCATAGTAACGGGAAAAAACATTTTAAGCCTTGAGCTGTGTTAAACAGCCTGGTTTATATAATATGTGCTGCTTGAGGTGGTTCAGAGCAGGATCTGCTGGCATGATGAACGTGTGGCCATGCAGCAGGTTACAAACGGACGGACAAATGAACCCCAGAGAGTCCTGACCCACTTGGGAGGACATGATGGAGATGTCTGTCCTACTTTTAAATTCTAATCTCTACCTGCTCAGTTATCAGGGCACCAATGTGCTAGATTCATTAGAAAAATGCATTGTGTAAATCTGTTTGTCGCGCACAGGACACTGGACAATAAGCAATGAACAAGAAAAAGATAAAAAGACACAAAAGTTGGATTTAATGAAGAGAGACTCAGATGAAATGGTCATCTGCGAGACGACGAAAGCGTGAACGTTCTTCAGCATGGCCAGAGACGGTAACCATGACAACTAGGCCGTGGCAGGTGACAGACAGGACAGCGGTGCATAATAGGCCGACACAGAGCACCCACAGAATATGACTGGCTAACACAGAGAGCCCACGGTTTGACTGGCGGACACAGAGTGCCCATGGGACCCCATTCACCTGAGATTAGCAGCTAGACCAGAGATGCAGTGAGCCATCTCTCCGTTCTGTTTGTCTGAGCCCCACATGCTGTAAACAAATGAGAGAGAGCACACAAACACACGGCAGGTTAGACCTGCTCCAGAAATCTGAAAATCTGTACACAGCATTAACAGAAGCGAACAGCCACGCTAATGAGAGCGTAGCGCAGCGCTAACCCTGCTGTTAGCAGGCATTAAAGGCAGGCAAGAACACCTCGATGTTCGCCCCCCATAGGGAGGAGAGAAAGAGGAAGAAAAAGAGGAAAACGTCTATGTGAGACCGAAAGAGAGTTATTTAGGTCAATCTCCAAGGGAGAATAGGCAGGCTTTAGGTTGTGTGCTACCGATGATCGTTAGATCGTTCTTGTTCAAGTGATTGCTAATATGAGATCATGACCTCTCCTATACCGCTGAAGGCAATTGAAAAAAAAAAAACCTAAGCAAATTCACAGCAAGGTAGATGTATGTGTCGTGCTAATAATGCAGCGTACAGCTGCCCTTGACCTGAGCCGTGGGCTATTATGTGATGCATAAAGAGAAAATAGGTAGTGCAGGCATTCAGCTGTTCTGCCCTGTACATTTTATTCACATCCTGAACATGAAACATCATATTCAGGCTGTCTAGATGCCCCGTAACACAGTTGTGAGTTAAAGAGCAGTAGCAATGTTCTCTCTATAGCTGATAGAACCGTACCACTTTAATCAAGTTGTACTTTGTGTCTCTCTGCTCTATCTAGTGGGAATAAAATTGCAGATTGATATGTAATAATTCCCAACAGTTTACAGTGGACACGTGTCAAAATGCATGAGCTGACTACCTAGACAATAATGCCCAAAAATTCTGTCTAGGAAGGACACTAGTTTGTGCTAATGCAGTTTCTAAAAAATGTATGTTAGCTTAACGCTAAATGCTAACACTTTACATTAAGGTTTAATTCGTTATTCCATTAGGTATCATGAATTGACAATGAACAAATTTTTTTACAGCATTTATCATCTAATTAATAATAATTAAACTAAACTAATCTTGCAATATTAAAATGTATTAATTTATGTAGAAATTAACATAATACATTAAATGAATAAATGCTGTAAACATGCATTTTTCAGTCTCTTCTGCTCACCAAGGCTGCCTTTATTTGATAAAAAATACAGTAAAAACAGCAATATTGTGAATTATTATTACAATTTAAAATAACTGCTTTCTACTTGAAATATTTTAAAAATGTAATTTAGTCCTGTGATCTAAGCTGAATTTTCAGCATCATTACTCCAGTCGTCAGTGTCACATGATCCTTCAGAAATCATTCTAATTTGCTGATTTGCTGCTCAACATCATTGAAATCAATGTTGAACATTTTTTAAAAGATTATTATTCTTATTATACAACATTAAATCTTTTGTAAAATTATAAACGTCTGGGAATTTTGAACAATTGAATGCATTCTTGCCGAATAAAAGTAGGGTCAGTAAGATTTGAATAAACTTCTGAACTATAGAGTATTTAAAATTTTATTTCATGTTATCTTTTGCATTAACTATGTTAACATATATATTTGATTGTAAAGTGTTGGCCACTAAACTTATATCTAGTTAGATGTAGCTAAAGGTTAAACAAAGACAATCGAAGAGTTTTAGCTCAAGACTAGAGGGGAGTATATCACTGAAACTTCTCTCCACTGTAGACAGGAAGTAGATGTGGTGCATGTGGCCTCACACTATGGACATGTGGTAAGAGAAGAACCAGGTGCATGTGTGAGTAGGTGAGAGCAAGAGACAGAGTTTGTAAAAGGCATGAGACGTACACAAGATTACTGAGGGAGGCCAGAGTTAGCTGCTGTGGCTGTTGCTGCTGCTGTTGTTGCTGCTGCTGAGACTGTTGCTGGGATACAGATGGCTGCTGCTGTTGTTGCTGGGATACGGATGGCTGCTGTTGCCAAGTGGTCATGTTGCTTGGCAACAGTGCACCCGACGGCGTAAAGGCCTGGAGGGCTGTGAGATCTGCACTTGTTAGCTGGTACTCTGCATGAAAACAAAGAAGAACATTTAATGTATATTTATTTACTGAATTCTATTTATGGCCTCTGATTCCTATAGTTGTGATAATATAACATCTATATTCAGTTATCGTTTCTTTTTATGCTCCAAATAAATTCCAGGGATAAATCTAGCCTCGAAAGAGAGGTAAGGAATCGGTGTGAAAGAATGAACGAGAGCAAGTAAAAGAGATAAATGGACCATGGTCTCTGCAAGCATCTGTCTGGAGTGTTAACTAAAGCATGGCCGTGTTTATTTCTCTCGAATCTGTGCTGGCCTGCAAAGTGACGGATGTCTTGGCTTCTCCCTATGATGTCACTCTCACCTGTGTTGTAGGCGGTTGGCATGGAGAATGGAGTCAGGAGGCTTGGCGTTGCCACGGAAACCACTGGTGTGGTAAGAGGCTGGGTCACTTGAGAGGCACCTAACCGCTGAGCGCTCTGGAAAGCCAGAGAGAGAGAAAAACAGAGAGAGATAGAGTCAAAAGTACCAAGAGTTGACTTTCCGGGCAAGGAAAGAAAGGACACAAACACCTCTGGAAGACTTGTGTATGTACACATCCTTCAAATTCCAGACACTTCTGAAGATTAAATAGTTTAGATCATCATAGGCACGGTTTCACAGACAGGGTTTAGATTAAGTCAGGATTAGACCTTAGTTCAATTAGGACATATAAGTAGCTTATATAAACGTGCCTTAAAAAAAAAACATTACTGGTGTGCATCTTGAGACAAAACAATGGCACTGACATATTTCAAGATACGCGAGCGCAAGTTGCTTTCAGTTAAAACAAGCATTTTAGTCTGGGACTAATCTTAAACCTTGTCTGTGAATCCGGGGGTTAAAATACTAAAAGCCATCTTAAGAATAGTAATAATCAACCAGTCCATATAAACAACAACGTAAGCTCCACAGCTTCAGACTGTCACTCTAAACATCTCTCTAGACTCTCAGCTGAGTGTAAAACAGTAGCTGCGTTTACATGGACCCTAATAATCCGGTTGTAATCAGCACAGTTGTAATAAAAAAACTCACATGTAACTACGCCAATGAGAATTAGTTGGACAAAACCGATAAAAATATCCTTCGGATTGTAAGACGTGGTTTAAACCTTTTCTAATCCGATTGAGAGGACATGTAAACACTTGATCGGATTGAAAACTTGGAAAGTACTGCGCATGGGCAATGACGCAGAGATGGCGTAATTCGTGTCATTCTAAAATTCATCGTCTGTAAAGTGGAGCAGGACAATGTCCCACCAGTCCTTGTCTCGGACTCTCATCCACAGACAGTTTGTTTTAGGGCGCGAGAAGGGGTGTTCTTACTTCTTGATAAATGCAAGCAGCATGGGACAACGGTTCATGTGCTCGTCGTCTCCTTACTAGGACCAGAAATAGATAAATATTAAGTCTGCTCTTTAAAACAGAAAATATGCAATCTAGTAGGCTAGTATGCTCAAACAGCAAGAAACTCTATATTCGTACTGTGTCCGCATGTCAAAAAATAAATTTTGCTTGTGACAAGTTTGTGACACAAACGCGCACATCAACCGGTCACGTTATTTGGTGTTCATGTAAACACTACGTTCGGATTCATCAATCAACAATAAAACAAAAGGTGTCCATGTAAATGTAGCTACTGAGATAAATGTCCTACAACTCTGAGGAGCACAACAATAAGGATGGTCAAGGGCCAGTCTGAAAGTGTTTCGGGTCAGCTGGATGATCTGTCAGAACAGCTTTTGGTTTTGTATGATGTATTGAGTATTGTTGTGAATTCTACTAATTTAAATATGGCACCAAGGGAATTTATGAGGACATTGATGAGGACCTTTGATAGTCTTGGAAGTATCCAAAAAAATGGTAATGCTTTACACCATATATATATATATATTATATATATATGCGTGTAATCATATTATGGGGTGGGGCTGTTGAATATGTTGGCTTGGGAATTAAATTCACCACACGCACACAAAAATCCTCATTGCTGAGCCCTTATCTGAATCATGCAAGAAAAAAAAAAAAAACACTTCACTACAAAACACAAGATAACAAAATGCAGACTGTGTCTCCAGGGTAAACCAGCGTCAAACATTCACATTTAAACCCCTCTTAATTTTAAAAGGGGATAAAGATAGAGGCCACTTTTACAGTCAACAGATTCCCATGATTCATGCACACACTCACAGATACAGATGCTGAGATGACTGAACCCCCCCCCCCCCCCCAAAACTCGATGGACATGCACTACACTTAATGTGTCATTGGACAACAATCATTAGAGGAAAAGACATCAAGAAGTGAAAGAAGGTGGGGGAGAGACAGACAGACAAATTGATCTTTGGAGTGGAGCTTCTGCTCCGATGCGCTCCACGTTTGATCTAGTGTGTCTGACTCATGTGAGATCAACCCATGCATATGTGCATTTCGCCTGGACTGTGTGTGTGTGCATTCATTTAAAACTGCACACAATAATCAGGCAGTCAGCCTGCAACTGAATAAACAGCACGCATTTAACTCCAATTCACTGACCGCCAATTAGATCATATATGAAAAACAGTGTATTCTTCAATACAATAAAAAACTGTTTAACCACAATCATTACAATTTGATCAGTGAAAAATGCAGTGTATAAAAAATTGACAGAAAATGACACGTTAAATACACATCCATAAATCATTCGTCAAACATTTGTTTGTGAAATGAGACCGTTCACAGCACAACAGTCAAAAGAATTGAGCTGTATTCACCTCACTCACCAACTCCAACTCTTCATCTGTCTGCGAGGCCAAAAACAAATAGAAAACAGAGATTACAACTCCAACACACACACAAGCCCCGTTTTACACTTGGTTTCCATCTCGATACGAACACAACTGGCAGTAACCACTTCTGATCAGATTTCATGTGAAGGGTCTCAGGCCTCATGACTGCATATATTACTCACTACATCAGCATGACACTGCATGTTTATAGCACAATTATTAGAGGCATACTGTTATTTCCAAATATACTTTTTAAATGTTAAACTAATTGAAAATATTCACTAATAAAAAAAAATGATGATTATTTAAATAATCACTGCATGTTATGCACACACAATATATACAGTAGTGGCCAAATGTAATGTCCAAAGGAGATTTGTTTTTAATGACTATTACTATGACTATAATAAACATTAGGGAAGAACAAAACACTAAACTTGGTTAAGGTATTTATTATCTGACAAAATTACTTGGTAAAAAAGGGCAAACTACAGCTACAGGTTATATTTTACTATACAAAAAAAATGCATAGAAAAGCAAAAAGCTCAAAGAGAAAAGCATACACTGACTACATCATAATCAGTTATTAATATTTCATTGGTTCACTCTCGTGTTTTTGCAAGTGTTCATAATTTCTTTGTATGACAGCCTGGCCAAAAAATAAGTCAGCGAAATTTGGCATGTTTCATTGCGTTATCACTAATAAAACAATTGACTCGAAGCACAACTACGCAATATGCTTACAAAGTCTTTAACAAATTTGGAATAATATTTCGAAGATGTCATTTTTCCTAGGCTGGGCATCACTAATGTGTGTATATTAGGGGTGTACCGGTACATGTATTCGTCCCGAACCATACGGTACAGACGTCATGGTTCGTTGCATGCAGTTGCACAACGAATACATTCAGTCACAGGCGAACCACACTCCAATCCAGAAGGGGGCGCGTGCGACAATGCAACACTGTTTGCTACCAGTAAAAAGCGCAGAAGAAGAAGAGATGATGATCGATATGTTTACATCTCTCAACAAGTGTTTCAGCTGTGGAAAGATATCAATAAAACAGCTTGAGAATAATATCTCACCTAGCATTACATTTAGGCATTTAGTGTCGACAGCAGGTTAGTTCACTAGAGAAATGAACTCTAGAGAGAAGCATTTCGTATATATATGCACTATATTAGCCTATTCATTAATTTTTTTTAAATATATCCCCCTGTAGTCAATCATTTTATCCCTTAAAACTCATCTTTGATCACCAAAATCACATATTTAAGCTTTTATTCCTTGGAAAAAATGTCTTCATTCCTTAAAATAGTTTATATGTAACTCTACACCCTTGCTTCATTTAGTATACACGGTTCTATGAATATGCAAATTGGCTTCGCCTCCACTCACTCACACCAGCTCAGAGATCCACTCATTGATTACAGTTTTTTTTTTTATTTGAGCGTTCATTATATCTAAAAATAAATAGCAACTGAATTTAATAATTTGGGCTCTGTTTTTAATTGCAACATTTAATATTATAGTAATGTGTAATTAAGGGCTCCCTAAATAGTTCACAGCATTATCCAAGATAGACTTTTTTTATCCTTAATAAAATTTGAATTATAATTAAATTCATTCAAACACAGAGACATACACTCACCTAAAGGATTATTAGGAACACCATACTAATACCGTGTTTGACCCCCTTTCGCCTTCAGAACTGCCTTAATTCTACGTGGCATTGATTCAACAAGGTGCTGAAAGCATTCTTTAGAAATGTTGGCCCATATTGATAGGATAGCATCTTGCAGTTGATGGAGGTTTGTGGGATGCACATCCAGGGCACGAAGCTCCTGTTCCACCACATCCCAAAGATGCTCTATTGGGTTGAGATCTGGTGACTGTGGGGGCCATTTTAGTACAGTGAACTCATTGTCATGTTCAAGAAACCAATTTGAAATGATTCGAGCTTTGTGACATGGTGCATTATCCTGCTGGAAGTAGCCATCAGAGGATGGGTACATGGTGGCCATAAAGGGATGGACATGGTCAGAAACAATGCCCAGGTAGGCCGGGGCATTTAAACAATGCCCAATTGGCACTAAGGGGCCTAAAGTGTGCCCAGAAAACATCCCCTACACCAAAGTGTGCCAAGAAAACATCCCCCACACCATTACACCACCACCACCAGCCTGCACAGTGGTAACAAGGCATGATGGATCCATGTTCTCATTCTGTTTACACCAAATTCTGACTCTACCATGTGAATGTCTCAACAGAAATCGAGACTCATCAGACCAGGCTAAATTTTTCCAGTCTTCAACTGTCCAATTTTGGTGAGCTCTTGCAAATTGTAGCCTCTTTTTCCTATTTGTAGTAGAGATGAGTGGTACCCGGTGGGGTCTTCTGCTGTTGTAGCCCATCCGCCTCAAGGTTGTGCGTGTTGTGGCTTAACAAATGCTTTGCTGGATTCCTCGGTTGTAACGAGTGGTTATTTCAGTCAAAGTTGCTCTTCTATCAGCTTGAATCAGTCGGCCCACTCTCCTCTGACCTCTAGCATCAACAAGGCATTTTCGCCCACAGGACTGCCGCATACTGGATGTTTTTCCCTTTTCACACCATTCTTTGTAAACCCTAGAAATGGTTGTGCGTGAAAATCCCAGTAACTGACCAGATTGTGAAATACTCAGACCGGCCCGTCTGGCACCAACAACCATGCCACGCTCAAAATTGCTTAAATCACCTTTCTTTCCCGTTCTGACATTCAGTTTGGAGTTCAGGAGATTGTCTTGACCAGGACCACACCCCTAAATGCATTGAAGCAACTGCCATGGGATTGGTTGATTAGATAATTGCATTAACCCTCTGGGGACCAGAGTGTTTTTGGGGCCCTTGGGATGTTTTGACATGCACTGACATTTGTGCTTTTTTCAGTTATTTATAAACATGTTAATGGCAAAGGTGTAAATTCACTCTATATAGCACAAACTTGGCTACAATGAGATCTGAGCAACATGTATGTACATGTTTGTATTTTTAATAGAATAATGTTTATGCGTGGTTATTGAAAAAAAATAAAAATGAAAGTTGCTGAAATAAGACCACAAAACACATATTGATTATTTCTTCACAAGACTTTTGAAAATGGTATCACATAGCCTAGAATATTTGCTCCAAAACAATGTGAGAATCATCCTGACTACTCATTCAGATAAGTCAATAAAGTCTTTTACATTTTTAATGACGTGTTTTGTTTGAGAAAGCTTTATGCAGGAGGCGTGATCTCTTATTAATATGTGTGGCATTCCACACCTGAGAAAGACAAAGACCCTCCCCATAATGGCCCTATTAGGTGCTATCAGGCCATATCATTACAGGAGCCTTGCACAAAGAATGAGGAGATTTAAAAAAGAATGGCTTTTAGATTGTTTGGATTTATATAAGGAAAATACAGGGTGCATACGTCTGGACACTTCTATCACACACCCTTCACCATATAGACATGGTTTTATTTCAGTTCAAAGTTCAAAGTTAGAGTTGGAAACATCTTGAAAAGAAAATTGTCTTTCTCCATAAATGTCTTAGTTTGATCATACATATTTCAAAGTTGAGGATTCATTATTTTGATATAGCTTGAACAAACACTATAACATCTTAGTTGATTAGTTTATTGACAAAACATACTATATATTTAACATATGAGCAGAAACTCCTAAAAAAAGCTTATTTGATGTCTATTTTAGAGTAAAAACTTTATCCAAAACGAGTCAACGAAATGTTGTCTGTTATTTAGTCTGTAACAGTGCGTATCTGTGCGTTCATTCATTCATTCATTCATTCACACACACACACACACACACACACAAACATGATTCACATTTAACAGTATGCTATTTTTCCGTTTACAGACACTACGTTATTCTATATCGCGATTAGAACAAAGCACTTGCAAAAAACACTTACTTCTCAGCTGAATCTGTTCATCCTCGAAGTGAAAATAAACCCAGTGGTAAATGTCCCACGATTGTTCCTCATATAGCCGCGCAAGACGACAGTAGATTAATCTGACTAAAAAATAATGTGTGTTTTCAGAGTTTATGGGCGTTAACGCGTCTCAATGTGTTGCTTCACATATTTGCGTTTGAATAGCGCGTGCTCTCCGTGGGCGTGTCACATTACCAGAGATAATCAGCTGAGAGAACAATAATGAGACGGGCTGACACGTCTCTCTTTTTATATAGATGACATAAACGGAGAATAATAATTTTAGTTTTGAATCGGATCATTTAAAAGTACAAACTCAAATGATTTAAAAGATATATTGCTCATGTCTGGGTGAATAGTATTTGCTGAGTTGTGTTGAAGATTAGAGACGTGCTCCAGGAAAAAAGTTCACGGTGACCGAGAGGCAGAACGCACACCCTGTTTATTTTCTTTATTTTACAAAAGCACAATATTTTATTTCGATTGTATGTGGGCACATAAAAAAGTAGACATTTAACAGATTATTTTCTCATATTTCTTAACTCTATATGAACAGAAATGATGGTAGTACTTTAAGTCTATTTTTCTGCTATGTGAAAAAAAACGAGCAAAACGCGCCAGCGCGTTTCTGGTCCCCAGAGGGTTAATGAGAAATTGAACAGGTGTTCCTAATAATCCTTTAGTTGAGTGTATTTGTTAAAAAAAAACACAGTTTAATAAAAAAAAGATAAAAGAAGCAATTTTGTGTTTAGTTTACTTCCCCCGGTGTTCCGAACAACAACTTAAACCAAGGTACGTACCGAACCGCCATGTTTGTGTACCGTTACACCCCTAGTGTGTATATACATATACATTTTTTATATACACACACATAAACAAAAAAAAAAAAAGCTGCTTGAAACCAGCAAAGTTTAAAAACCTTAATCTACAAATTAGTAGTGTATTGCGATGACAAATTTTCTTGTACTCGCTTACACGTGTATTTAGTACTGCTCACTTGTGAACGGATCACAACACAAGGTGTAAACGAGGTCAACCTTACACACACACGCAACACATACTGAGAGCAGACAGACAGACAGACGTATATGAATCAGCTCAGTCTATCTGACAGCTTTACTTTCCCTTCCCTTCTCATGGTCCTCGTGGGAAATTCTTGTGTAGAATAACAATGAGAGCATTAGCCCTCATATGTTTTCGTTATGCTGTAACATAGCTTCGAGATTTGATCATATTTGACCCAAGAAGTCTCTTGTAGAGAAATATGGAAGTGCTCACCAGCTGCATGAGACCCTTGCTGCTCTGAGAGGTGATGACTCGAAGGTCCGGTTTGCGACTGTTCACCATCTGAGTGCTGGGTGGAGGGGGAGATTTAGCCGGGACTACTTTCCCCATGCTGTTGCCGTTGGAGACTGAGAGGAGTCCTGGGGAGGCCCTGGCACTGACGTAACCATTGGCTACAGAACAAGAAAGTAAATGAGGAGAAGACAGAGAAATGTCAACGGAGTAATTTACAAATAAAGACCTTGGTTGCTTTCTTTCTCATGGACCCTAAGAAATACTTGTGCATTTTATGAAAACAAAATGAAGATACACGACTGTGTTCATATTTTCTGTAATTTGTATTAATGAGAAAAACACAATAATTACCCACCAGGGAAAAATAATCCTATTAGGGTCTCCCTCACCACGGCAGATGTGTTTTCCAACACTTTGTGCTGCAAACTAAATCCTCTGTTTTTTTTTGGGATTACAACTCTATTATGTTGTAATTGGAGGATTAATAATGACTGTTTTTTAGGTTGGAGAACTGCATTCCTTTATGGGATGAAACGCACGCACAAGCAGACGCACACAGGGAAGGGATCGGAGGGATCTATCTGACACTAGTTTATCCTGTTCCTCGACTTTCTTCTCAGCTTTGTTATTGAAATATTTTCGCTCTATTTTGTTTATGACGTTGTAGCACTTGTAATGCTTGATCCAATCTGACTCAAGGGCAGTGTTTTCACAGGAAGGCAAAGTATGTGTGTGATTGTGTTTTAGAGCATGGCTGAGAAATAGATAGAGAGAGAGAGACTGGGGATTTTCCCAATGTTTTCCCACATTCTGGAACCAAATAACACTATTCTCCCAACACAACTTGAACGTCACTCACTAGTGCTATGGCAACCCACTGATGTCTCAGCTAGACAGAAATATCCCAAATATTTATACTACAAATATTGTTAGCAATGCTATTTTAACTTGCTGCTGTAGGGGAGACAGGATTGGTTGGCGACAAGATTTTGATGGCACAGGGTAAATTTCTGGGTCATAATAGGGTGCTGTTACAATGTAACATGTTTGTCATCTAGATTCACTCTCACAGATTCTAAGACATCCCATTAAGACTAAAACAAACAAACAAAAATTAATAAAGTATTTACTTTTGAAAAAATATGAAAATACATGAAATGGGTTAATTAATTGAAAAAGGAACCAGTTCAGATACAAGTCTGATAAATTATGAGTTCTGACAAACTTTATTTATGAAAAGAGTGTAATCTGGTTTATAAAAATACCAACAATGATTATATAATGTATATATATATATATATATATATATATATATATATATATATATATATATATATATATATATATATATATATATATATATTATCTGAATTAATCATCATATCAGACAATAATTATATTAATTGTAAAAACAATATTATTTTTAGTTTATCATTTTAACACGGTCAACCAACCCCACAATCTGTGCCAACTGTGTTCAAACATTAAAAAACATTTTTACATTAAACTTTTTTTTTACTCAAGAATGTACACTTTCTTTTTTTACATTGCTGGATCATCTTAATATTTTTAACACCAGAGATTTTGAATAAAGTATGAAAACTCTGCCAATCAATCTCAGTATCCCCTACTGCTTCTAAAATGTGCTGTGTGTTGACGCTTTAAAAAACTAAATTAATACACTAAATTAAAATAAAGTCTATCAAAAGTAGATATCCTCAGTTTCTGACTGATTTAAGAGTTACAGACTAGAGAGACTTTTGCAGTTTGATATTTTATCCTATCGGAGCTCCGGTTACAGGGCAACAACAACTGGGTTTTGCTCTGCTAGACGTGTGTGTGAGAACAACAACCGCGTCAGCAGCTCTGAATGGAAAGAGATTGCAAAGGGAGCTGCAATTCCTTGGCAGCAGAGAAGAGACGTGCTCAGCTGTTCTCTGCCCCAGGAAACACAGCTTTAAGATCAGTCTGGTTTTTAGAGGGTGCTGGGACAGAAACATGTGTATAAACACACTTGTTTATGCTCTATGAACGTGGGGCAGAGAGTATAATGGTAAATACATTAGATATGAGTGTGTATATGTGAGAGTGCTGTGTTAGTAAATAAGTGTGTTGGTTGTGAGCCCCGGCCTCTGTTAATCTCCACTTCAAAGGTCTGACTGCCTTTTTCTTTTCATCTCTGTCTCTATCCATGTCTCTCTCGCTCTCTGTCCCTCTCTCTCATGGGAATGGTAGGAATGCTACATGACGTCAATGCTGACATTCCCAGAGCAACAGCTGAGAATGGAGGGAAGGGAGGAGAAATGGACAGAGAGAGAGAGAGAGAGAGAGAGAGAGAGAGAGAGAGAGAGAGAGAAAATGAGAGACAAGGATTGGTAATGGACAAGAAAAAGCAGTATAGTAAGAGCTAAGAAAGTTTCTTAAATAAAAAAAATAAAAATTGAAGATTATGTCAATAATCTTTTTTGTTTCATTTTAACAGGCTTTCACGCTTGGTCAAATTTAGATTTAAGTTTAAAAGTTGGCCTAAAGCTTTAAAAAAAAGAAGAAAAAAAAAGAAAAAAAAAAAGTCTAAAAAAAGAATACCAAATACCAATACGCAATACCAAATGTGCCATTTTGTGGAATGTGCCAAAGAATACACACACAACCTCCAATAAACCATGGAAGTTTTTCTTTTTAAGTGACTCCACAAAGGCCTTCAGCCTCTTTACTGATTAAATGTTCACATTTTAAATGCCCACTTAAAATGTCCATGAGACTTCATGTGCTCTTTGAAGATCAGAGGCAGGAGAACCAACAGCTGTCAGGGACTGTCAAGATTGGCTGGGAGGAGAGAAGGGAGTGTGACAGAGGGGGAGGGGAAGGGACGGAGCGTGCTGGTTTAAGCTGGGTATTCAGACTGTCATGTGTGAGATATGAAGAACAGCTGAGAGGGAAAGAGGATGGGAAGACAAGTATTCGGGAGCAAAGAAACAGAAAAGAGACAAAAGCAAACGATAACAAAGGGAAATGGAAAGACAGAGTAGGAAAATTGACATGCATGGTGTTGACCCATAACATTTATGTCACTCGTGCCCCATGGTCCCATGAGGGTGTTTACAGGCATGCTTGGAGAGCAGAGTGTGAGCTTCAGCTGTCACGCGCGAACAGGTGTGTGAGCGTATGGTGGATGTCCGATGGTCTCTCTGATCACTCGCTTTCAGATTTTTGTGTCCGGACAACCTTCATGGAGCTGCTGTCATTCTCATAATCACAGTCAGATCAGATCATATCTTATCGGATGAGACTGAAAACCCTCGCTCCACTCTGCAGGTCTTAAACGTGCCCTTCAATTTGAAGCAGTTTGACTCAGACTGATGCATTATTCAGGTGAAAATGAAGAGGTTTTATTAGGGCCGTCTGGTTGGTAGGAGGGAAGACTTACCCACAGGGCTTGGGCATGCTCCGTTTGAATGGTTGAGGTCACCTCCCAGAAGGGCACCTGGAAAAAAGACAGAATAGCTTACAGGAAGGCTGAAATCTGCAGACTACAGACTCTCTTTGTATTTTGGACCAAATGTAAGGAAATACATTTGACCCCAAACTTTTGAACGATATAGTGTATATACTGTACATGCTATTATACAATTGCCCAAGTGCCCTTTTAAACACCATCTCATGTATGTTGCAAAAGCTGTGTCTACCACCATTCCTGCCTTGTGGCAATAAAAGCTTCTATTCCATTCTAAAATGATTCGATCGAGCATTTTCTTCCTAACAGTGATTACGTGTTATGCGAGTAAGTAATCCTTCGAGTTTTCAAGGGCGCATCAGAACACATTAGCGTTTACACTACAAATTCGATATGCGTCGCCAACAACCTCCAAAGGTGATTTGAGTGATCAGATCAAAATGAGATGCATTGAACCTTGTTAACAACTGCATCTCTCGAGATGTTGATACCAGGTTTAAAACAACTTTGTTTGTCTGATGCTACAACAAGCTGATACTGAAATACTGAACAGAAAACTTCACCGAATGGGCTGAAGTGGGATTGCATGCCGTAGGGATGCATAAATATTAAAAGTCTGGTCAAAACAAAGGTGATAATTATTTTTATGTTAGGGCTGATAACCGATAAATGGCTGGTGTTACAATTACAGTTAGTTACAAAATACAAAAAAACACTACAATAAGGTTTTATTTATTATTGCTGGTTGATGCATTAAAGCAATACACACAACAGGTCCATCAAAGGGGTCATGAATTGAGAAATCCAATTTTTGACATATAAGACATGTAAAAATATCCTGTAAGTATCAGAACTTCCTTGCTAGTTCAAAAGGAAGCTGCCAAAACGACTAATTTTGAATTTTGTCACATTAAACACCATGCATATCAAGTAAGGGTAATGTTGGCGGTGGAAACGCAAGCCAGATCAGGGTTTACCGTCCCGAGTCGTACTGAACTGTCCTGTGCCGCTCAGTGGAAACGAGGCATTAATGTAACTAAATGAAAGTAAAAGTGACATATGGAGGCCAAGTATGGTATCATACCAATATATTGCGCAAGCATTAATAAAAAGTGATCTGTACACTATGTAACCACTCCAGAGCAGAGTAGATGATGGTTTTGACAGACACTTTTAAGCATAAATCAGTGGTGTGTCTGAGTAACAGCTGCTCCGGGTAATCCGACACCCACGGGCAAACATTATAAGCGCATGTACACAACACGAGTTACTATTTCCTCCTTCCTGCTTTGCTTACGGGTACTCAGCACCATTGATCTTTTACCTGCGCTGGCAGGTCTCTGTGGCAGGCCTGGAGACACCGTGTTCCTCTGGAGCTGCGGTTGCTGTGGCGACAGCAGGCGCGGGTCTGAGAGAGTGGAGGTGACGAAGGAAGTGGTGACGAGGCTGCTGGGATTGCTGAATGGCAGAGGGCTCTGATTGGACACCGGTACTGTGACTGGCATGGAGAAAGTGGGTGGTGGCACTGTGGACTGAGAAAGCACAGATAAAGAGGGAAACGGTTAGCGGCTTTACTTCTCACACCTGCATGTACATCAAGACAACACACAAACGGACACACACCGGTTTTAATAGCATGCAGTGACTTGTGCAAACATCTCCAAAGCAGAGCATGTGAAGCTACGAGGTGCAGAGTTAATTTTGTAAGACTTCAAATCTGCTCGAATGGTCCAGACTGGAAACGAAAGGAACAGGAAAATTCTTCCGACCAGATTTCTCTGAATCATCCAGCATTTATAGTTACTGTATATTTTAACACTATTCGCTTATTACGTCGTGATGTAAGGAATATTGTTTCCGGGCCCAAGCCTCTACTCATTTCAGTTGAGAATACAATTTCAACAGCAGTTTATGAGCATATTTTATTCATACCACACATTCAAGCTAAACTCACGGTGTACACACTACAGTCTCCAGGCATCCCGGACACTAGTATTTTAATGATTCATAAAAAATTTACATTCTGGCCATCTGAGATTTCAGTATGGATATATTAGCACCATTTCTTGTTTGCTTTTGGCATCTGATAGAGCGTTTGGATCTGAAAACGTTTTGTTTTGTACCCCAGCAATATACTCAATTTTAGTCTGCAACAGTTGTCCTTAAACTGATAATATGGCTCTGGGGAATATCCCAGCGCGCAGGGTAGGCTCAGATGCTTCAAACAAGGGGCATGTGGCCGTGACAACTCCTGAGTCAGCCGATCTTCGTTCTCGTGCTTTCTGAAGCGCAGTTAGCCAGCTTCGGCACTCAGCGTGGACTCAAACTGTCCAGATGCTCAGATGGAGACCCATTTTCCCATGATCCTCAGCAAAACCAGGGCCTCTAAAATTAGAATGTGGGCCACACTAGGCCTCCTGTGTTCTGAGTGGGACCCAGTTTGATAGTCTGGCTGTTTCTCTGTCCTTCTCCCTTTCTTCTGTAGCCTCTCTGTCTGAGCGTAGGCAGAAAAATTTGGTTTGAAGTACGATGATTATAGTCCCTAAGAGTGAGAACGTGGTTTTGACCTCCGTATATGGCTGTTAACAATAAATGGCCGGTATTACAATTCTGTGGTAACACTTTACAATAAGGTTCCATTAGTTAACATTGGTTAATGCATAAACTAACATTGAGCAATGTATCAATACTGTAACATGTATTGAATAATGAGCAATACGTTACAGTATTTATTCAGCTTTTTTTGTTAGTTAATAAAAATACAACTGTTCATTGTTAGATAATGTAAGCTCAGATCCATTAAATAATATTAACAGATACAACTTTTGATTTTAATAATGTATTAGTAAATGTTGAAATAAATCAGGATTAATAAATGCGTTAGAGGTATTTTTCATTGTTAGTTCATGTTGACTAATATTAACAAATTAAACTTAATTGTAAAGTGTTAAAAAATCTATACTATTTTGGCTAATAAAAAAAACACTAAAATCAGCCATTTTTAAACATTAGACAACACAAATTTATAAATGTACAGTATGATAATATAATATACAGGGGTGTATTTTATATTTGCTAAATATTACATTTAAGTGTAATAAAATTATTAGTATTTTTTTAAGATTAACTTTAAGTGAGTGTTAGATGATAGCAAAGGTAATTTAAATGAAAAAAACAACAAAAAAACAGGAAATGTCAAGTACTATTAAATATCCAATATCAACCAATACTGAATAAATCAAAACCCAGCTGTGATTTTACAGATATTTTAATCTCCGACAGCTTTTTTCTTATATAAGAGTACTCCTAAGAAATGACTCCTAATGAGAATCTAGTGATGCCAAAGCTATTTTAAAGGAATATTCCAGGGTAAATACATATGAGCTACAGTTCTAGAGGGAGTAACCCATGTAGCATAGCATGCTACTCACTAAGCCTGTGGACGAAACAGCAACTAAGTTCCAGCACTGCACGCAGCGCAGGCCAGGCAGGGTGAAGGGAGGGCAGGGCAGAGTCAGTGTGAGGCGAGCAGCTGGTTTGAAAAAAATATGGAGCACCTAACACACCTCATCTGAATATATACACCAAAATCTAGTGTGCTAGTCTCCAATTTCTCAGCCAGAAAGTGCAATCTTACACATCTGAAATAGCTTTCAACAACTGAAGATAAACACAACAGACTGAAGATCGGTCTAGACACAGACAAGCGATAGACAACTGTGACTGGAATGACACTTGGTACTGAAAAACAGTCTGTGTGACGTCGAGAAAGAGCATGACCAGTGAAGTGAGAAAGACTGACTGGTTTGGGAAACAAGTTGGCAATTATATAAACATGAAGTCCTATTGGACTGGGGCTTACTGGAGATCACAGTGCACATGAGGAATGATCTTTCAGGGGCAATTTACTCAGTAGATTTAAATGGGGTCTTATAATACAACCAAATCCGATCAAAAACTTTAGGCTGCATTTACACTGGCACAAAAAAATCTGATGTTTTTAAATCACATCTGACACAGATCGGAATTTGCTGCACACGTGTAAACAAAAATCCGCACAAGATCCGACTTTTTCGCATTCCGTTCTGAGCCACTTCCAAGTGCCGTTTAAAGATTGTAGTCTAAAGCTTCACTATTACATACAGACGCAGGTAATTCACACTCACAATCTCTCTCTCGTTAATTTATTCAAATTAATTTAAATGAATGTAATCTTATCACGCTACTTTACTTCACTTCAGAATTCTAGATGTAACATCTAAATATCCAAAATCAACTGATATATACTACCGTTCAAAAGTTAGGAGTCGGTAAGAATTTTTCATGTTTGTAAAAGAAATCTCTTATGCTCACCAAGGCTGCATTTATTGATCAAAAATATAGTAAAAACAGAAGTATTAGAAAATATTATTACAATTTAAAATAACTGTTTCTTTTTGAATTATTCCTTAACTGTGATGACAAAGCTGAATTTTCAGCATCATTACTCCAGTCTTCAGTGTCACATGATTCTTCAGAAATAATTCTAACACGCTGATTTGGTACTCAAGAAACATTTATTATTTCTATCAATGTTGAAAACAGCTGTGCTGTTAATATTTTAGTAGAACCATGATGTGTTTTTTCAGGATTCTTCGATGAATATAAAATTCTAAAGAAAAGCATTTAGTTGAAATAGAAACCTTTTGATCAATAGAATGCATCCTTGTACAGTAAATGAAATGATTAAATTCTTTCAAAAAATATCCTGCTGACCCCAAACTTTTGAATGGTAGTGTATATCCAGTATAAACCAATACACAATGAATAATAATCAAAATCACTGATTATAGCACTGATATTACTCCAAGTTGATATTAAAAACATTACCAGAAAAAAAGGTACCGTGTCTACTTAATGTTTCTTCAAAAAACAAACAACAACAACCTAAAGTAAATTTCCTCCTCACAATCCAGTTTTTTCCACTGCAGGTTGGCAGACAGTTAGAGTCAGACCGTTAGTTGTGATGTGAATATCTAAAAACTCATTACAGACTGATAATTTTCCGGCCTGTTAAGTAGAGCTCGTACTACACATGTTGCTGGGTGTCCCTAGCGAGAAGGATTAAGGTTTTAGCTTTGCTTCCTCGGGCGCTCATGCTGGGATTATGTGGCAGAGAAAGAGCGAGGTGCTGGATGACTCTCTTTGTGCTCCGGCTGGGGAATGGTGCACTGGGCGGAGAGCGGGATGGGTGCAAGAGAGAGGAAAACTGCCCCTTCGTCAGGCAACGAAACTCTTTTTAAGTTATTTCTCATTTCCAGTCCCATTAGCATTAAAGAGGAAAGAGAACACTAGTTACTACACTAATTCGTCTTTGCTGCCCACATCATGTTGAATCACGTTCACTATGTATATGATATCAAACTCGGGCCCACGATATATTGAGATGGCGAGCAGCACGATCTTGTTTCTGTACCTCCTGAGAAGAGATTCCTCATGCAGGGCTCATGCATAAAGCATTTTTGACAGCGACTTAATGAAAATTATCTTCACTGACGCCTTAAACAGGACCCAGATGAGTCAGAAGTCTATTCCTGGCAAATGTGATACAAGCATCAGTCATCACAGAAAACACGAAACAACAGCACACAGAATCAAGAGAGCTATAAATCACAAGCGCATTTGAAAAAGTGGATTGTGAGGATCAAAAGGGATGCGGCCCACACTCGCCCTCTCGCCCCCGACTGCCCTCTCCTTGCCCAAGCACACACATTCAGAGGGGATTGAGGGGTGGTAGGAGGGGAATGGGGTGAGAGATGGTTGCTAGGTGCTCTGTGAGTTGGTTGCCGGGCCGACAGCAGGCTGTGTGAGTTGGTTGCCGGGGCCTACAGCAGGCCTCTTCACACGGGTACTCACTGAAAGCCTATAGCTCTGCATCATTTTATCAAACTCCTCGTCTATCTTTTTGTACTTCTCCTCTGTGCGAGGCGTGAGGGAGAACGGCTCCTCGGGGTCCGGGCTCTCCGAATCCCGGTGCTCTTTCTTGTTCAGAGCCTTGGTTTTTTTCCAACCGAGGACAGGAGAGAGACAGAGGGGAAGAAAGAGAAGGAGGGAGGTTAGAACGACAAGGTAAAGAGGAATACTCACTCCGTAGCGTTTGAAGAGGATGTCCAGCTCCTCGCTCTTGCGGAATTTGTCCTCCTGTAACGGACTTTGGTCGATCGAATCGTCCCCGTCTGGCTCTGGACTGTTGCAACCGTTAAAGCCTTTCTTTCTCAACGTCTTAAAGCATTCGGAGAAGAAAGGGAGAGGAGCACATTTCACACTTAGAAACACAAATGTCAATCAGAGAGAAGCAGTGATTTATTAAACCAATGGAGTAACATGCGACACATAAACCAAGAACAAGGTACATCGGAAAAATGTTTGAGAGTCTGAAGAGGATAAATTATAATAATAAAAAAAAAAGATGAAACTGCAGCTATGCAGCTAGCCATTTGACAACTTTGTGCTGGAAATAAGTAAGATGAGGCTGAAAAATAGAGAAACTCAGTTTATTGGTTTCAGCCTGAAAACAGCCTCTCATTTTTTTGGAGAAGATTTTCCAAACAAGATTTTCTCCAAGTAGCTTTGATGGGGGTATCGAGGTTAAACAGAAAACTGTTTTCAGCACTGCTTTCTTCCTGCTCACAGTGACATAAAAGATGTGCAAAAGAAAATATAGCGTAAAACAAACTGACCCAGTGTAATCCAGACCAACACTTTTAATTGGACAATTAACACTTACACTACAATTAAGTCTTATATAATGTGTATTTTATACTGTTCTGAAGTTTGAGGTCTGTGAGATTTTTTTGAATGAGTTGTGAAAGAGTTCTGTCTGTGAGAGTTTGTGAAAGAAGTCTATTTTGCTAAAATACAATAAAAACTGTAATATTGTAAAATATTATTAACTTTATTCCTGTTATATAACTATTATATAAAGTTATTCCTGTGTTGGCAAAGCTGAATTTTCAGCACCATTACACTAGTCTTCAGTCCTTCAGAAATAACTTGAATATTCTGATTTGGCTCTCAAGAAACCTTTATTATTATTATTATGAATGTTACAAACAGATGTGCTGCTTAATATTTTTGTGGAAACCTTGATTCTTTGATGAATAGAAAGTTCAAAAGAACAACATTTATTTGTAATGTATCAAAGTACTAAATTCTACTCATTACTGACCCCAAACTTTTAAAATATAGTGTACATTATATTATATATAATATACACAATTTATAATTATATTATATTATAAATCTAACCTAGTAAATTAATTAGAATGAACTAAAATGCCAGTGGTGAAGCCCAGGGTGTTGTCAGGCTTTTGTTATGCAGTTACTAAGGTGTTCTGAGTTGATTTTAGTAGGTTTGTTTAGGAATAGGGGCTGGTTGAAATCCCTATCCCTAAGTATGAGGAATAGCGATTAGCCTTAGCAAGTGCTGCTAAAAATATATAGGTTTCGGTGAAGATTTGATGAAAGATAGAGTGGAAAAAAATAAATCCCAAGCCTTTAAACTAGCTTTATCGTTCATAGCATAACACTCTCTCTAGCACATACACACACACACACACACACACACACACACACACACACACACACACAGTGAGGGGTGGGTCAGCTGATCAGCTTGTCTCTGAGTCTGCTCCATCTGTTCACCTGTCCCTGTATTTCTCTGCCTGCTGTCTCTCCTTTATGGGCGGGTGCTTGTTTGTGTTGCCAAGGGAAGATTCCCCTGCAGAGCTCCGCTGCCTCTGACTGGCTAACCTCGTTCAGTAGTGCTCCTCCCCCTGAAACGCCTTCCTTCCCTCCCCCCGTACAGTCCCTCTCTCGAGCATACCCTTCCTGTCTTTACATTATTTAATCTATGTTACCCCTCGATCTTCACTTTCTCTCTTCTTTCATCTCATTTCCACTCCTTTATGATGGTTCTCAATGGTTTTTCACACTATATCTTTGTGTCTCTTCTCTAATCCAATAATGCTCTCATTCTTCCACGACTTATCGAGCTGACTCATTCCTGTCCTCTATTCCCCTCCTCTCTCCATCCCATATTGTCTTTTCAAACTCCCACTTCCTGTGTGGGATGTTAGCAAACATTTAAGAGGGACCACAGTAAAAGTTTAAGAATCTTCGATTGAAAAACACATTTATCAGAAAATCTATGGCCTTACACTATTAAAAACCTTTATCATCCATTGAACCTTTTCTTCACAAAAGGTTCTTTACAGTGAAAAACTGGTTCATCATTATTAAAATGATGAACCAAAAATGCTTCTTCTATGACCCTGAAGCCGGAAAAACGTTATTTTTAAGAGTATACAATGTACATAACTCCCTCTCTCGAGTGTACGGAAGTGCACGCTGATGTCCAACATAGGCACAATGTAATGTCACCTTCCATTTGCAGTGTGTAAAGCAGAGAAGGCTGCAACCCCCTCCCTCCCTTGAGAACGCGCTTAAAGCCTTGGCTTCGCTGCAGCCTGCCGGCTTACACACACGATAGCGTCCAGATACACCCATCTGACAGATTAGTGGCCCCTCTGAACCCTTCACTTTTCCTCCTCATCCCTTCATCCCCATTCCTCCTTTAAAGGCAGCGTGTCTGCCATTATCAGGCGAGTCTGACTGTAACTCATATGAGGCTAATGGAATCATTTTAGCAGCTGATCTTGTCTGATAACCCACGGCTTATCCCACTGTGGAGGCGGATCTGAGAGAATAGGATGGAGTACATCATCTCAATATCGAAGAGGGCTTAGCCGATGTCCAGCACACACAGATTTCTCATCTCTTACAGACAGAGGCTAAAAGTTCAGTCATTTCATCTCGACCATTTAACGCCAATGGTCGCACTTGAAAGGAACTGCTGATATCAGGGATGTCAAAAGGGCCAGTACTTCAGTATCAAGTCGATACTTAAATTAAATTTCAGTTCTTTCTGTAGTATTGGTACCATAGACTACTCAATTCAATTCTGAAAAGCTGTCTGGTCATAGGTGGTTACTTCTGAATGCTCATAAATGTGCCCTTCTTGGTCACAATGCCAGCTTGGCATGGCATCAATGTAAACACAGCGGATTTTTCTTAACTGAATGTAAACAGATGGGACAAATAAAATCTTTGCAGAGTAAATAAAAGCCTAATAAACCTGCCATTGTCTATGACATAATTTATTTATAATTAAACAGCAATGCTTATAATAAAAGTAGAATACCACTCATTGTGCTTACTTTGTTTATTTGTTCTGTATTACTGTTTACTTGTATAATTACTTAACTTTAAAACTCGAATTAATTAAAACTTTTTAATGCACTTAATTGATGAATGTTCAGGCTACATTTCATTGATTTAATTTAATTTGTTAATAATTATAACAATATTTAATTTTAATTGAAAATAAAGCACTGTTTAATAGCCTATTATCGTTTTGCTATGTTCCCAAAATTACCATAGAGAATTCTGGTATTATGGTGACAAAACTAGCCAGAATTATTACTTTTTCCACGTCAATCAACACTCATCAGACATGCTAGGCCTTCTGTAACACAGATCAGGCCCTAAAAAAAAACAATATATTAGTCCCCCTGACCGGTTTGAATCTTCATTTGGAGCTTTTCTTAGGAAGATATATGCAAGTGGTTCATTTGAGTAATTATATTGTATATACTATAATTGTTTACATTTTTTATCGATTTACAGCCCTGGCTTCTATATGAATGCTCAGCTGAACAGCAGTAGAAATCTAGGAAATTATTGCTTAAACACAACATGAAACAAAATGTGCAAGCAAGGCACTAAAGGAAAAGATTCACTAAAAGTTCATGGTACATAATACGAGAAATTTTATACAGCTCTTTTTCATAAGTAAGTCTGGACCTTGTCTGTAAAGTTACAATAAGGAGAAATGAAAAAAAACTCAGCAATATGCATTGATGTGACACTGAAATTAATTCTCTTTTCATTGACAATCTCATTCTCATTTCTGCATTTCAAATGTTTTCATAGGACTTAGGACAAATAGTCATATGGACTACATTAATGGTACTTTATTTATTTTTTAAAAGAGCTGCATGAAGATTCTACAAAAATTCCCCAAAAATGTCATAGGTTTAAAACAACATGGGAGAGTAAATGATAACAATTTTCATTTTTGAGTGAACTGTCTGTTTAAATGTCGACAATTTGATGTATTTCCAAGTAAAACAGATGTACATTCGGATAGGGCTTGATTTTATCTAGTGGGATTTGACTGGATCGTGAAAATGGGCTTTGAAAATATTAATACTATTATTTTCTCTGCAAGCATAACCATAGTTATGTCAGCAAAATCAAACATTGTTTAAGAAGCAAAGAAAGTTATTATATTTTGATAAAAGATTATTATATTTATTTATTTTAATATAAATTATTATATTTAATGATTACACCAATAATTAATTAAAAAGGCACATTTTTATTTCATGTTGTCTTTAAGTGCCCACAGCCTCTTCATCAGAGCTGCTTATGAAAAAGGGCAAAGCCTTGTGGTTCCCATCTCACCACCTCCTTTCAATCCCAACTGATATCTACAGGATCTTCATCCTTAAACACCCACTCTTCATCTCTGTTTCTTTCATTCCCCACTCCCTCTCTCCGTGTCTCTTTCTCCCTCTCTCTGTCTCTCTCCTGATTGGGATCTGCAGTCAAGCAGATTAACAAGCTCTGGCAGAAGAAGCAGGCAGCCCCCATACAATCACACACACACTAGGCACGTGCAACACGAGGCGACTGAAGAGATGAGAGCAAAAAGAGAGAGATACAGCAAGAGAAAAGAAGAGAGGCTGTATGCGTGCATATGCATTTGTTCAGTCATGCATCAGTGTGAAAGAATGCCTGCCTGAATGTGTGTGTGTGTGTGTGTCTGTGTGTATACAGTGAGTTGTAGGGTGAATAAGGGTTTTTTTCTCTGGGTGAATGTAAGCACTGCCACTGTATCATTTATATACAGCGAATCTCCTTCAATCTGTTGATTTTACTCTTTTTGTGTGCTTGGGTCTCTCTTTTTGGTCTTTAATAGACAAATAACCAAGTAGAGTGCAGAAGACATGTTGAAATTGGGTATGAGTCACCGGAAGGGCCTTATGAACGTTACTGCCCCCAAAAACATCTCTTATCAGACCAAATGCTGGGAACTCAGCACCAGGTCTGCCTCTACTGACACGCTGCCTTTCAATATTACATGAGACAGCCTTCAGCCTTTACACACACACACAAAGCAGCCCAGTCAGGCTTGAGCTGATGTGGCCCACAGCGGCCCAACGCCTTCACCACAGAACATGCACGCATATACACACACGCACACACACACACAACACACACACTCTCTCTCTCTCTTAAGAGATTTCTGCAGCTGCACCCAACAGGAAACATGCGCCTGTTCCACTGGGGGCTTCTGCAAAAGAGACACACATCAGTTTCTCACCATCACACACTCTAAATAAGTATTCACACTCTCACGACTGCATTTTAAACTGCATGGAAACGACTACCTAATCTTTAAAAACAAAACAAATGTTTTGCTTTATTCTAAACACATGCATATTTAACATTTTAAAGGAATAGTTCACCCAAAAATTACTCTTATCTGTTTATTTCAACCCTTATGCTGTTATTTTATTATAGTATTTGCTTATAGTGATAAGTCGACAATTCATAGCAACTACAAATTAATTAGATAAAAAAGAACCAAGAAATTGGTTCATGCGACTTATGCACTATATCCTGTGTCTTCTGAAGTCATATGATACCCAAATTTAAGTTGTTATTCACTTACAATCTTTCCCTCCCGTGAACTCGAGAACCAAAGCAACCAAATCATCCAGTGAGTTGAACTTGAGAACGGGATGACTGAGGTCATAAGTTGTGTGTGAGTAAAAGACCAACATTTAAGTTACTACTTACTGATAATTTCTCCTTCCAGTGAGCTGTTAACTCAAAAACCAAACCAGTTCAATTCGCACGCAAATCATTCTTTTGAGACAGTTCTTTTCAATAAACCTTTGATGTGATTCACAAATTGCTCTTAAATAATCATCATGGGAACTAGCAGCATAAAGGTCCATGAAGATGGAAAAATAACAGAATACAGGTTCGAATCACCATTTGTTTGTTTGTTTTTTATCGCCATGCCAGCTGCTGCGGCTATTTTCATGGCCATAAATTTATGGTAAAACTATATCAGAGTTATACCATTTATTTTTGCAAAAAACTCTAAATCTATATTTGGTTTAACTTTGTTAAAAATTTCTTCAAAAGAGTTAACTGAGTAAAACAGGGTTAAACCCAGCCCAATCTAATAAAACATGCTTCAATGATAAAGAGTTTTGACAGAAAGAACATGTTGGTGGATATTCTCCTAGTATTAAAAACTAGTGTCATCCTGGAATGGCCTATTCTGCAACAGGTATAAACAGTCTCTGGTCCCATCGATTTGAGAATTGATAGAAACTTCTTCTCACCATAGGGGAGAGTAAATAAATGACCGATTTTTTTTAGTTTTGGGTGAACTCTCCTTTTAATTTAAGCAGCGTTCCAGCAATCCTTTATGAGACATTCTTCCACTACTGTTCTTTTCATGTTAACGTTGAGCAACGCCATCTCGCGTTGGACGGGATGGACACCGGATGGGCACCGTGTGTGTGTTTGTGTGTAAGCCACGTTTTCCTCACTGGCCAAAGGCAGGAGGTGGTAGAGGGTGCAGCTGTCCCTACCTCTCCTGTCCCACCATTGTCCAGGCAGTTAGCCAGTAGCTTATAGAGATCTGCGAGCCTCTGAACCTACCTTCATGCTCTCTAGACATGCACACACACTCTTTCTCTCTCACACACATGCGCTCTGTCTCCCTACTGATGCGTATTTAGCTAAGCAAAAGCCTTGCCATCTCTTGAAGAACTTGTGGATTTACAGTCATCATGGTATTACCAAGGTATTCTGGACATGGCAATACCATTATATTCTTAAGTATCTTTGAGAACCATTTAAATAACATGATATTTGAAAGATAATAATTTTAAGTCAAATTAGCATTGTATTAGCATGGTCTACATCCATAATGAAGGAGCACTATGTAATGAAACAAAAAATTAGACAAAGGTCAAAATAAATGAGGAGAAGCGTCATGAAAAAAAGTCATCGCAATTATAGACATTCCTATTTGGAAGGGATCTTTCTGAGAGGAGTTAGCCGGAAAACAGTAAGTCATTTATTCTGTGATTTTAACAAGGTTTCTGTGAGGAAAAACACACAAATGTACCTGCCCTCCTCAGGGAAAACTAGTCCTGACCAAATAGGGCTATTGACTGAACTACTGCAACCAAATTAACACGGTTCACCAAAGACAGGAAGGAAGGAAAGAAGAGTAGGAGCAAACAAATTAAGGATGAATGAGACCAAAAAACAAACAAAACAATTTCCTGCCACCTAAAAGAAGGAGGATTGTTGGTGGGCTTGTATGTCTGCGTTACCTCGATGATGTCTGCGTTGGTCCTGCTTTCGTGCGGCTCATTGTACTCGGTGTATTTGAGGAGCACTTTGTCCATGTCAGTGCTGGCATATTGGAAGAGCTTGTTTGAGTGATTGAAAATAATGAGGGCAATCTCGCAGTCACACAACACACTGAGCTCATAGGCTTTCTTCATCAGACCAAACTTCCGTTTGGTGAAGGTCACCTGTGGAGAGAGAGAGAGAGAGAGAGAGAGAGAGAGAGAGAGAGAGAGAGAAGAGAGAGAGAGAGAGGTTAGACAAGGAGAAAAAAAATTATTGAGATGAACGATGAGAACTGAAAACTACATCTTATGCAATTTTGCTTCTCGGGTGTTTAGATATTTTTATGGGGAAACAAAACAGAAGATACTATCGAAGATTAGAGGCATAGCCTACCCATACTAACCTTCACGTCATTCCATCACCCAATTAGGAGATAGAAATAATGACTTCCAAATTTGGTCTGTTTCTCACACAAAGTTATCATATAACTTCAGACCACAGTCCAAAGTTGAAGTGACTACTTTTATGATAGGTCTATGGTGGTTTTGTGTTGCTTTCGAATCTTGAAAGCTCCAGTCCTTATTCATTGTGATAGCTAGGTAAAGATGAACCAACTACAAGACCAATTACATTCTTCAAAACATCTCCTTTTGTATTCCACAGAAGAAAGAAAGTCATACAGGTTTAAAACCACAAGAGAGTGAATAAATAATGACAGGACTTTTTAAAATGTTTGGTGAACTACTCCTATAGGAATTTTTGCAGTGCACTGAGGTTGACTTGAGATTAGCCAATTCTTCTCTCTCCGAACCGACCGGGAAGCTTTCAACCATTTTTTGCTCCCTGCTACCAAAAGTTTTTCTGTTCAAATCCAAGACTCCTTAACCTTAAGAGCTTGACAGTGTTAGCAGACAGTGATTGCATCTCTGTAAATAAAAGCCCTTTTCCATTAGCTGAAAGAATCTCCTCCACCTCAACAATCAGGGAGCTGATGTTCCCTCTCTCCACACCAGCATCAGGATAAACACCAGCAACATAATTGCCTTCAAAAATAGAATTCGCAGGTAACCAATGGCAACAGGAGAACACAACTTTATTATTGTGAAGAATGTTGAGACGCAGCGACCTGACTTCTTTCCGCTCCTCTCTCGATCCAATTAACCTCAGGGCCGAATGCTTACCTACTGACCTTTACCGCACACACAGACTCGATCTCGCTATCTCACCTGCTGCCGTCTGTCAATTCTGGATACCCTCTGTTCTTCTACACCTCTCCTATACTTGCCACGATCCAAGAGTTTAGTAATTAAAAGGCACAATTTATTGCAGCAAAAACTGTAGTTCACATTATCGTCTAACACTCTTTAATCGCCCGAGATGTGCAAAGGACGAGCTGTGCAAAGGCAGATCATTTTCTGAAAGAAATCTCAATTAAAAGTGATATTTAGTCCAAAATGGGGCTTAATCTGGGTCAGACGAACTCCAAGACTTTTTTTGTAACTTTGTTAAAAATATGATTAGTCAGGCACACCTGAGGGAGACAGAGAGCGCTGACACAGCGAAGCAGGCTAAGGTTGAGTATGCACACCTGGTGTCCGGTCAGAGTGACTACACCTATCAGCACAACTGTGACCAAAAACACATTCCCAACACATTCACAGCCATCTTTCTAATACCTAAAACATGGAGGAAAATACTACACACTGGTGAGTTTAAAACTCTAAACAGTAAATTACTTAAAAGCTTTCAAAATGATACTGTTATGAAGTTTGTGATTTAACTGGTTTTATATGCCAGATTTTCCTATTTTACCACAGGGAGCAAAGAGAGCAGAAGATGAGCCAGCGGGAACACGTTGCCAACACCACAACAAAATGAACACTTATTCTTCTCATGTACTCATCTACAGATAGTCCTAGCAACAAGTGAATTTAGGAATGACATTATAAATGTACCATATGAAAAATAGATATTTGATTTGCTTAATATCCAATATCGTCCGATTCTGATTAATTAAAAAAATTCCACTAATAATACTAAATACTAAACCCAAGACTAAATCTCAAAGAAATTGAAAAACCGCAACAGTGTTTTAAAAAGCACCCTAAGGGAAGTTAACTTGTACTTGTCTCTGCCCATTAAAATGGTATAGGAGAAAGTGTTTTACATTAAAAAAAAATCCACCTTAACTACAAATCAATGACAATTACTTTGGCATTGGAAGAGCAAGATTTGATTTTGCCTCACGTTGATTACCTAGCACAAGATATCTAAACTACAGATTCAACTTACGGCAACTCACAAGAGTCAAAACCAATAAGAATGATTTCAGTTCAAATGCCAATAATCACTTCCAGGCTCTCCTGCGTATATATTTGGTGCATTTTATTTAAAATGAAAGCTCCTGAAATGAATTCTTTTCATTTATATAATCAAGACTGAAAGGAATTCTGCTATATTGAACTAAAAACATTGTCATTGCAGACACTCCGGGTTTCCACTCACCTGTCTGTTACGCTCGTCTGTAATTCGCTGAATCTGTATCTTTTTCCTCCCCATGGCTGCTGTGAGTGGCCGAACAGGGGTGGGGGCAAGGTTGGGGGTGTGGTGAGGTCAGAGGTCAAAATTTCTTGAGGCAGTTACAGGAGCACAAATAGCGACTAGTCGCCTCTATGTATGAAGATGTGTGTGTGAGAGTCTCTCTCTCTCCGTATGCCACCTGTCTGAGGCAGCTGGGCTCACCCGTCTTCCTCCACTGATAAAAAAAGGAAGGAGGGAAGGAAGAAAGAAAGTGTGTGGCCTCCTGGTAGGGCCTTCAGATCACGGTCTGCTCAGGGTGCATGTCATCCGACAGGTGTCTGTTCTGATATCCAAACCCCCTGGAAAAATCTGATGATGAAGATGATGATGGTCTTGTGATGAATTCTGTGAAAGAAAAGAGAAACAGAACTTAAAAACAAAACTGGTATGGCAGCAAAGTATTAGGGAATGAAATTAAAGATCTTTCAATTTGATATTTGCTAAAATACACTACAGTTTGGAGATTTGGAGACTGTAAGATTTTTAAATGTTTTTCAAAGAAGTCTTTTATGCTCACCAAGGCTATATTTTTTAATTCAAAAATAGTTTAAATCAATAATTTTGTGAAATGCTATTACAATAAGATAAACTGTTTTCTATTTTAATATATTTTAAAATGTAATTTATTCCTGTGATGGCAAAGCTGTCATCATTTCAGTTTCCCGTATCACATGATCCTTCAGAAAACATTCTAATATGCTGATTCGGTGCTCAAAAATTAAATCTTTCTTATTATCAATGTTGAAACAGTTGTGCTGCCTAATATTTTTATGTAGTACTTGATAATTCTTTTTTCAGGATTATTTGATCAATAGAAAGTTCAAACAAACAATATTTGCAACATTTTATATAATTAATTGTACTAAATTAACAGCCCAGTAAAGTGCAGCAGAATTTTTATCTCACATTCTGCTACCTCCTTCTGCACTTTTATGATAAAGTCTTGATTAAAGATTATTATTCTTAATCAATTTCTAACACAAAACCTTAACCGGTGAGCCTGTCAAATATTCATGTGGTCTGTGATTATTCTGTCACTTACCCCCATATTTTAGCAAAGGGTGAATTTCAAGCCTCCAAACTGTCAAGCCTCCAAACTTTAGGATTCCCACACTGTCTAGTTAGTAAATTTCCATAATTTTTTCTCGATTTTATAGAGATTGGACTCACAAAGAGTAATTTCTATCTGAACACTACTTCAGAACTAATTAAATACTAGAAAAAGATATTAACCAGAGAAAACCTTTTCAGATTTTGTTAATTTCACATGGGAACCCTTATAAAGATTTGCCTGAACAGAATAGGCAAACCTCAACTCCACCATAGCTGGGTTTCCCCCAAACCACACATAGCATGGCTGGGCAAAAACCCTTTCTGCAGCCTGATAGAGCCTGATAATGTGTTCTCGTTCACAAACCGCTGACGCTGATATCACTTACAGATCTAAAGCATCTTCACCTGCAGAAAAACACCTGCTGGAGTGTCTCTGTGAGTCTGTGCTTGAGTGTTTCACCCAACAGCTTTCTCAGTGTTCTCTCGCAAATAAGCACCCTTTTAGCCGTTTAGTCAACATGGGTATTTTAGCTGCGTTTGAAGGTTAAGGTCATTTTTCACTTTACAATAATAACATGTAGAAACAAACAGTGAGAGCAGATGCCTTGAAGCGTGACGGCATAAGTTTGTTTGTGTGCGTATGAATGAATGGCTGCATGAATAAATTTACTGCTGCCTAAGAATTGTCATATGGGGCAAGATAATTTTAAAACATGCTATTATTATCTCTGCCTTCGATTAAAAAACAACCCAGGGCTTAAAACAGAATTCTATATATACATCGAGACTGTACACACTCACGCTCACACATCAACACATGACTGCTGACACAAGCAGACTCCCTGATCAGGAAGGCCTGCAAACTTCCTCATTTCCCCTTTTCGGGGTCAGAGTGCACATGCTCAGAGACAATCTTAAGTGCACAATTTGAGTTTGAACAACTTGAATTACAAGTTGTCATTTCCTTGCCACCTCCCTTGCAATAAAGATCAGCACAACGCCCAAATTTTACCCTTCAGTCCAGACTTAATCTTAATTTTAGGCCTCTTGATTTTGAATAAGTGTAGTCCAGAGTTACAGTCCAGAAGAAGCTATTTAAAAACTGCAAAAAGAGCAACTGGAAAAGCTCTTTCACCTTGTTGAATCCTGCAAAACAAATTCCTTCTGGTAAAGTACACACTTTTAAACGTTCGCCGTTTGTTCCAACCATTTAACATGTTAAAATTACATCTAAACAATTCTGATTGGCCGATGGCACCGCGAGAGCGCAAAAGTAGCAACTCTCCTGGGCTATTTATTCTGTCTGAGCAACAGACAGGAAATTAATAACCCCATTACAATCACAAGTAAACTGAATAAAACAACAAAAATTACAGATTTTTTTTGCCCCATAACGGCGTAGTTATGGCATTTGAAAAATGGCAAGGTGGAAGGAAAAAGCACAAGGGATGTTTGTTAAAAGGAAGACATGTACAGGAATCATACACTTCATTGTTAAAACCACCTTTTAACTGTGATATTCATCTACATCTCCGATATTGATGCTTTTCGACGCCTAGTGGCAGTCGCACTGATCTTTCAAAATGGTCGTGAAGCAGCCATTACCCTTCACAAAATCACGTTTAATCATGTTAAAATGAACGAATAAAGAATATATCCATATCCACACAAAATACATGACCGCCAATACGTTGAATTGAAAGAAAAACATACAATAGGTTTATTAATGCAAATCCGCCTAAATGAAAATTTGCAATAATCATAAAACTATTACCATAACATCCAGTCTGGTGGTCGCATTCAATCTAGCTGCAAAAGTTTAAATTTCAACGCAACCGAAGCTCAACTCTGGCTTGAAAATTCTACATATTCGAAGTAACGTAACTTCATGCAGCTCCCTTACTACGCTCCACTGGAAATTAATGACTTTTGGTATGTCGTTCATCAGAGATAATAAAAAGGACGCAAACTAAAGAAACAAAAGCCTTGAACTTCAGTGTTCTTATTTCATGACAAAACTGAGAAAGACATCCAGGACTACTTATTCACTGTCATTTTTATTTGTTCCAACAGAAAAGGTCAGAACGCACTAGCTCATGTCTTCACCACTTCTTTCAGAGTAAAACACTGTGTGTGTGTGTGTGTGTGTGTGTGTGTGTGCGTGTGTGTGTGTGTGTGTGTGTGTGTGTGTGTGTGTGTGTGTGTGCATGTTTACGTGAGATTTTTGCCTCTAAATGGACAGGAAGTGTCGATAGGAAAGGTTTCCGCGGCAGGCCATCAGCAGTCCAGGCTTTAGTTCAAAGCAACTCGGAGTTTGTGTGTGTTTTGGTCTGCGGGGCCAACACATGAAAAGACTTCTTTATCTGCAATGAGAGTCGGAGTTTGACCTTTCACCCTGTGAGCGCTGAGAGGGGCTAATTCCCAGCTCTGATCTCAGTTGCTTCATGAGGGACCTGGAAAGTGTCCTCAGACTGCGGTTCCTCGCAGTCAGACTCTCTAACCGTAGAGAATCCATGAAGTACTGTTTGATAATGCTGTTAATTTACTCATTTATTTTTTAATCAAGGGGTTTTCAAACTGGGGCCCAGGGGCCTACTAAAGGGTGAAAATGTATTGCTGTCAAAGTTAACTTAATACATTAATTAAATATCTAATTTAATGGAATAATTTTTAGCACATATAAAATAAAACAATCAAGGAATTATTAAAATAAATAAATAAAATAAAATACATGAATAATACATTATTAGAATATTTTATTCTATGCACAGCATTAGGTTTTTTTATGGTAAAAATGTCAAATACAATCTGCAAAATTTTGTGAAGACAAAAAAAAATGTGATGGTACGACTAAATAAACAACATCCTAAGATCTTTTCAGGATAAATTAGTGGTGTTTGCTTGTGCAACACTTACTACCACAATGACAGAGTGTTAAGGTGACCTATGTGGTTTTTAGCACCTTGCAATGCGGTTGCTAGGATGTGCTACAAGTCAATAGAGTCCAGATACTGCATGGGTCACTCCTTCAGAAAGTCCATGAACTTTTTTAATGCGGTTTATCATCCGCCAGGTGAAAATTCCAAGTCTGCTTGCTGAGAAAAATTAAAGCACTACTCAAGCTGCACGATTTTAAGTGTCATTGAAGTTTGTAGCACAAATGGTGTGGGACAGGTTACATGGCAAAGTTTAATACTTAGGGTTTGGGGTTTATTCAGATTTCTACCACTAATAAACAATAAAGAAAAACAAAGAATTATTTCGGTTTTCAATACTAGGGGAACCCCCTGCAACAGAGACAAAAACCTTCTTATCTTGAAAATTAATCACGCTCATGAAAATGAACTGATGTACAATAAATATACACACACACACATTTATGCACATAAATGCACACACACACACACGTCAGCAGAAGTAATTTCTCATTGCTTTCAGCGAACAAAGGTGAGCTGTTGTAAGATGCAGCTGTCACACACACATACTGGGGAAGGTGTTATAATTTTGAGTTGTGGCTTTGCTCATACCACTGAGGAAATCCTGCGGAACCAAGCTTCAGCGTGCAACACAAGCAAAACAACATTTACACAGACCTGCAAACAAGCGAAAAAACACCTTGGTGTAAACACGTACAAAGACACAAGCTGCTAGTGAAGAAGAACCCAAGAGAAAAAAAAAAGTCACGAGTTGGTGACCTTTCACTATATAGATTAATCCTCCATCTTCGAGCAACTCAGACCCACACGTTTGGACAGCAGTGATTCTTGCAAGGACTCTGAAGTACCAGAGGTCCGCTGGGATAAGCGCACGCTGCCCTCGTCCATGTGTGGGCATATGGTATTCTGCGTGAGCGCGTATGCGTGTGTAAGCATATCTCCTCTACGGGGTGTGTGTGAGAGAGTCCAGTTTTGTTATCCCTGCCTGTAACTAGAGGCAGAGTGGCCTGGGGCTTGGAGATAAGAGGCCGTGCCAGAACTGGGCTTGGACCAGGTCCAAAGCTGTGCTGAGAAATCCATCACCTTCCCAGCACAGAGCGGGAGGTCACCGACTGGGACAGGGAGTTGTTTAATTCGGCCATTTATAGTTTCCGTACATTGGCGCTACACAAAATGCCCCATGACCACAGCTCTGTCACCGGCGGCAATATCTTAGCAGTCCCATGGCCAATAAAAGTCATTTCGTACTGAGGAAGAAAGCAAAGCGTGCCGATGGGCGCCTGATATGCTGTGACTAGGGATGTCAACGATTAATCGACGATCGATTAATTGTCGATAATACATTTAATCGATAAAACTTATCGATCATCGATTAAGCAGGATCATGCGCGTGCGTGCTGCTCAACCGCGAAACATGTAAGCGAGCGCGCCGGTGTGGTGAAGTGTTGAGTCCCACTGAATGACACACCCCGGAGTTGTTTGGGACTATTTTACACCTTCATCATGACTATAAGTTTGCGTGTGCATTCGCAGCCTTTTGTTTTGTGCAAATGTAAGTTGTAATAGTTTATTTTGTGTACGCTTATCTATATCTGATTGGTCTCATATTGGATGCATTTGGTTAAGAATCGACGTGATCTTTAGCGCGCTCAGCTCAAACGACAATGCACGACTAATAATGACTATTGGGACTGTCATATTACACAAGATTATAAAGAGAACACTATTGTAATAAAACATTGTGAATTATTTGGGTTTAGATGCCATGTCGCGTTGTTCCATGAAGAGCTCGTCAGAGACTTGTGAGCGCGTCCACCACAAGAGTCATTCTGAATGGCACGTAACTCAGTTTAAGTTCACTTGTGCATTCACGTCATTTTGTGCAGATATAATTTTGTAATATTCTGCTTATTTTGTATATATCTGATTAATATCAAATAGGATGCGTTTCTTTGAGTAAAATAAACGCTAACAAAGTGCTCAACGGTTATTCATTCAGCGCGCGCCGCTCAAGAAGAATGCACAACTAATAACGATGGTTAATTTGGGACTTTCATATTACATAACATGAGAACACTATTTTATTAAATGGTTGTGAATTCATTGGGTTTAGTTGCCGTTTTCAGTGCGTTGTTCTAGCACTTCCACAACAGTCACACATTCTGACAAGCACGCATATAAGGCGGCGTTGGTGACACATTGTATTTGTCGTTATATTTATATATTAAATAGTTAATTTAATTTATCAATCACATCAAAACATTTTACAATCCTACTAAGCCTTTATTTAGATTAAAAAACATTCTTATTAATTTGGTGAGTAACATAGCTTTTTGAGCGGCATTTGCAGACCCTGTGCTGTTTGCCATTAATGCTAACGATTAATCGATTAATTGATCGTTAATTTAAACGACGATCGATCATGGGAATTTGTGAAAATTGACATCCCTAGCTGTGACATTAGAATGTAAAGTATAATGGATGTGAATGGTGACCAATATATTTCAACAACCGCTTTCTGGAAAGAACCAATAGACTACAATATATATATATATATATATATATATATATATATATATACATATATAAATATATATATATATATATATATATATATATATCACAAACTTACTGAAATGTAAGTTTATTTGACAAAACATTGAATTGTTTCCAATCCATTGTCAACGTTGTCAGTAGAAATTGGAACTGATGATGCCAATCAAAATATTGGCAATAAATCACATGACGGATAGGCATGGACAATATTTTGGTACCTTATTAGTTATCAACTGTTATTAGGTTCAGTATCAGTCAAATTAATCTTTTAAAATACTAATAATTTGATAACACTGTTAAATATAATCTTTAGCAAATCTTAAAATGAATATCCATTTTTCAAATTAAATTTGTAATTAATTTTGACAAAATAGCATAGAATTTTAATTTTGGCCATTTATCAGCCAAAAATCTGACCATTTATCTGCCATAAAATTAAACGAATTATCGACGCATCATCAGCCAGAACGTTAATATCGGTGCATCTCTTATTATGAAAGCAAATACCGTTTCATGTTGATTTTAAGCTCAATTCCCAAAATTGTATTGGAGCGGAGGAAATCAAAGCAAGCTTATCAGCTATATGACTCACAAAAAAGACAAATAAAACAAGCTTGGAGAAAAGGTGTTTTGAGGAGACACCCTCAGGTTTGTTTGAGCCGAGTGCCGTTCAGAACACTAGCCGTGGCTAAACTGGGGCAAAAATGGAGCCCTGTGAGACCCTCCAGCGATTTACTCCAACCTTGGGGTAGTACTGCCAGCACCAACTGCAGGATATTTCCAGCCTGTTGACTCAACCTCCCTGCACGGCAGGCACTCACCCTGTCCAATATGGCTACTCGGCTGCTGACCGCAGCGCATGATTTCTGTTTTTCAACACAGCCGTTTGTCCAGTACACAACGTATACTGATGATACGGTGGCGTTCGATGCTGAGAGCCGTCACTGGAACTTCTCCAGGAGCGAGGAGATGGGTGGCGTAATGTCTGCCAAACCACAAGCGTAACCCAATCCCTAAGGTGGGGGAGGCAGTAGGTAGAGCACTGCAAGGACAGCATTTCAGGGGGAGGGGTGTAATGGATCCGTGGTCTTGTGAATCACACCGCTGCTGTCGTCCTGTCAACTCTGAAAGCAAACTACAATGCTAGATTACCACTTTCAGCCCTAAAAATGTGTTTTTTTTTGGTATCAGTCAGTCAGACTCATTTGACAAACTAAATACTTGTGGACAGAAGTAACACATTTGTCTGGTGTCGTCTTCAGTACTATAGTCTGTTGTTTACACCAGCTTATCGTTTCCATCACCAGTGTGGACAATGTGGTCAAACTTGTCAGTTTACAGTACTGCCACACAGCCGAACAGACTCGAGTGCATCTTGCTACAAAACTCTGCAGGAGTCTCCCAATACCGACATGCAGGCTAACATGGTTTTCTAGGGTCAGGTAAATCCTTACCCTTCTCACCCACCATGACCCCCATCCACCACTAAAGGTCTTGGAGACGCACACACCTTCCCTTGCAGCCTAACGTTGGTGACATCAATGTGACAATTGGAAAGCAGGGTGTGTTGCCAGTGGTTCGTCATGACCACGTCATGCAAGCGGTTGGTTACACAACAAAAAGTTTTATTTTGTTTTCAAACAAACGATAAGCTTGTTGGTTCAGTAATCAAAATCACAATCAGAATACATGCTAGACATGGGAAATATGTTATTCTTGTGGAAAAGCTCAAGGGTGAGAGAAGTTATGCCGGAAAACGAGACACAATAATCTGATACGCCACAACACTCGCAACTATAAACATACATTCTTTCCTGTTAATATTTACATACGAGATCACCTTTGTGTTTGTCTATGTCTATTTAAGTCTCATCGTAAAATGAACTGCTTATATTTGAAAAGTTCATTATCCCCCCAAAAAAACCCCAGTTAAATAGTTACTTTCCCAGTAAATAATGTTGTTGGGTTCTTTAGGAGACCTACCAAATTATGTGATTTACAGATTATTAAAAGAAACAATAACTAGTTAAATGTGAATAAAGGTAAAAAATTAAAAAAAATATATATATATATATATCAAAGCAATTTTTGGTCCAGCTGTACTTACATTTCAAATCTCATTTTTATCCCTGTCTAGTATTTCTATGTCGTTATAAAAGAAAATGTCCTTTTAAACAATTTAATGTCTCGGTTCCTTGCTGAACATTTTTTAAGGGTACTGACCCCAAACTTTTTGAACAGTAGTGTATTTGTTTTTATATTGAACTAAGACTGAAACTGCTGTTGAAATCATTGAACAGTATAACAAAATGCAACTGAATTCCTATTCAAACACACCTGAAAGGAAGGAATGCACTAAAAGCAAAAGAAAGAGATTGAGAGAGGCAGACAGAGATGTGAACTGCTCTGCGTGTAGAGTGAAGCTGTCATGCAGTACAGCACATGGTCCTGTCACACCACACCACTCTTCAACGCTCGGAAATACCCTGAAGGCAATACATTGTTCAAGTCAACCTGATCTCTTAGTGACGTTTACGGAATATACAAATCTAAAAAACAAACTAGTAAATTATTTCAGGACATTACTGCTCCAGTTTCCGCAAATAAAAAATAAATGAATGCGACACAGAACTAAAGCGTTCAAGTATGAAACTATATTAAATGAATCTTCACGTCACACAAGCTTAAAGTAGCGTTATTGGTATCACAATAAGCTCCTTCTTACCCCTTATAAGTAGAGATGAGCAAAAAGCCTCAAGATTCGATCCTCACAGTCTCATGTGCCCAAAGTTGCTCTGCGTTGACCTGATCAAGCAAAAAATACAATCCAAGTAGACTACAGCATTGCTCGTCTCGTGACCTGTGCCTGGCTGACAGTGGAGACCAGTTCAGCAATGAGCTTCTAATGCCGAGCGCTCAGACCCCCAGCCCTCCACTCAGACCCCCCCACCCTCACCCTTTGCCCTAATATGCCTTTAGCAACTGCCTTCAATCCATCAGTGTCTTTGGATGTAATTGAGAGGGTGGATGGTCAGGATTGGGATGCTTGTCAGTACGTCAGATCCTCTGTTCTCCTGCCTGTACATATGTGTGTTAAATGTCATGGCAGCTGCCTACACACCTTTTGTTCCGACACCCCCTTGCGACATCTATGCTGTCACAGCTGTAGGAAATTAAACTTTTTGGGTCCAAAGCTGCTGCAGGCGACACCCCACGCTGGAGCTTTTTCCAAAAAATCCTGAACGGTAGCTCTACATTTAGTACGGAAAACTCTACACATAATTAGGGTTTTGTTTTTAAGCCTACAGTCTTTTTGAGAGAACAATAACGGTTTCCCCAAGAAAAAAAAAAAAACTGAAGATTCGCCCTTTCCTGACCCTTAAAATCTCAGAAGGGTTTTCAGGGGGGTGTGGGAATGCAAAGGTCATGGGTTTGTAAAACTGCAATGTCAATGAGTTTCCAATGGGAGGGACAAAAAACATTTTGGGCACAAATCACGCTCTGGCACTGAGAATGTTGAGAGGGAGGTCTGGACACTGTGGTTTCCCACAAAGAGTAACTTATATGGATAAATGTTTTGGATAAGAGAAGGGGGAAATTAAACCCTCCCTATACTATACCAAGCTGGAAATCTGCCATTAGTAAGAGAAAATATACAAACATCTTAAACGTAACACACCCAAGCCAAAATCAAGAGCTAAAATTGCTAAAATAACAAAAACCATTGACTGGTCATCAGTCTGCTAAGATCCTGTTTCCTTGTTAACTATCTTTTGCTCTCTTTAGAGCAAGAAACGGATATTCAGTCGTGGGATCAAATGTAATAACACTAAACATCACAACAATGTAGAAACACTTTAATCTGAATACTGGGGACAGTGTCCTCAACAACGAGTGCACGTAGCATCAGCTAATGTAAACTAGCTGGCTAACATACTGTAGATGAGGTTTTGTCAAAATTGCAAAAATTAATTGTGATAGTCTTGAAAGCAAAAGTACAAACCAATCAGTACTTTTCATATTGTATGCCATCGTTTTGCAGCAAAAAGGCAATTAATGAATTTATGGAGATAAATTATAGTTGTATCATTTGCAGCATGTTGTCAAAATGCAAATTCTAAGAAAAATGTAAGGAAAAATTAAGGAAAAAAAGCAATTTAGCAATAAAAATAAACATTGATCATTCTTTTGTAATGGGGCAAGTAAAAAGGTTGGCAGGACATTTATTGAATTGCTTATTTTTAATAAACCTAACTCTTTTAAATTGTTCATTAATTCTCTTATGGAACAACGCCAGTGTAAACTCACTTTAAATGCTCCAGATTCAGAATATGAACCAAAGAAGATTTAACACAGGATATGAGCAAATAGTGTTTCGTTTCCCCTATTTGTGAATCATCATCATACAAATCCAACTGTATTAACATAAAATCAGGAAGAAGGGTGATTTTCAGGGAATTTTGAGTTCCATGTATAAGGCCTGGGATGAAAAAAAAAAGTCAGTTACTCCATCACATCTTTCCATATCCCCTTTCACAAAAACGCACTGTCATAAAACGATTCCCATACCAGGAACAGCTGCGCACTTGTGGCCTTTTAACCAACCAGACCAAATAACAGCACAAGGCCTGTCTGATTCAAATTACTTGAGTTGAGGACTGCACACAAATGTCAATGTTACCAGGGTTTTTCCTGGCTCAAAATGAGGCAGAGGTAATAAAATCGTAACACTAGGGGGGTCCGGGGGGGTCCAGGGGCATGCCCCCCCTTCAGATTTTTAAAACATTGCATTATCAACTACACAGTGTACCACCAGAAGCAGAACATTTCAGCCTCCGATTTTTCATTTTATAGAAAAACGTGTCTCTTTTAAACGACGACACGTTGCAGATTATTGCTCAAGTGAAAACAGTTTGAAAAGTGAACTTAAAAAAAGTTACAGAATTGTACGTTTATTGTTATGAAAAAAAATATTTTTTCAAGCCCTGTATATCACTTCAATGTAAATAAAGCGCAAAAAAAAAACTACTATTCAACGTAAATTAGTAAGCCATGAAATTACAAAACAGTAGTAAATTACGTGCCTGCTAAGTTACTTGTGATAGCTTATTTTATAAAAACGCCAGAAAAAAGTTGGACTATTGCCTAAGTCAGGCTGGCTCTATGGATATATTTTAAGTTACTAAGTGTTTTAATTTCACAACAAAGCCAAAGCTTAAGAAAAACACTATCGGTACCTGGCTGTGACAAGTGAAGGGACTTCGATGCTGCGGAAGGAAGGTGCTTCTTGACTTGCGTGCGTCTGTGGTGGTTGTGATGTCTGACAGGAGATGTTGAAAAGGGGGAGGGGCAGCGGCTCGTGCGGTTTCACAGAAATTTAACTTGCTCCGTTCGAGACCAGCACGTTTAAATGCTTTTTCTGATGCCGTCGAAATGCGCAGAACGGTTTGAGAATGGACACAGGCCGTGAACCCGCAGCGGAACCGTGTCGGTGGAAAAGAGGTATCTAATCATGTGATTCCCTGACTTGAGTTTTGTCGAGAGGCGGAGGCGGCCCGAAGTTTGACGGCCGCCTCATAATTGTCTATGCAGGAAAAACCCTGGTTACGATCTTCATCTAGACGTATTAATATTTCAGTGGCCCTCAGTGACAAGCTATTCTAACTGATTCATCTGAGAAATAAAATGCATTATGTTCTCATGCCCTGGTATACGAGCAATGTGCTGAAAATAATCTTCCACCCTTTTGTCATCTCTAAACGCTCTGTAATTTAAAGAAACATGTTATCTCCCAGCCTAGACAGACGGTCACAGCCAAAGGGGAAAGTTCAAGAGAAGCTAGATGAGTCCTAACAGACAACGCAACCTGCTTGTCTTTGCCTAAGCCCCTTCAGCTGCCACTCGAAAAGACGTTGCCACAATATGAAATCATTTCCTCTGACCCTTCAAACTACTCTTGAACAGGCACAAGCCAAAATTCATGCTAAACCCTTATTCCAAATCAGTAAAGCTAAACAGAGTTTGGCCAAGATTTTCACAGTAAATGAACATCTGAAACGTGAAGGAATATAGACAATATTTTGCCCTAAAAATGCATTTTAAAGCCAAATGTTCTGTAGAAAAAAAAGTGCCAAAAGTGTAAAACTTGCCAAAAGATTCCTAGAATGTTATCAAGGCATTGCTATTGGTACAGGTGCTAAGGGTGTTGTAGCAAGTTACAAAGGAGTTGCCAGGTGTTTGCTTACTAGCTCAAATCAAATGAGCCCATCCACAATTATGAAAATGATTAAACTATGGCCCCATTTACACCTGGTATTAACACGCATTTTACGTGATCTGATCAATGAAATTTGGAGGTGGCCTGAAACAGATTCTGACCACATTAAATGAAGGTGTAAACGTGCTTGCAAATGTAAATGTGCAATCCCAATTAACATCCTTAAAGTTGAACCGTTTTTATTTGCCCGTTTTACGGTCTATATTTCTATAATTATTCATATTAGCAGCAATATTAAAATGATGTCTGAAGTGATATGCTTATAATTATGTTTAAAATTATTATTCTATGTTACAGTTGATAACCAGTATTACAATTCTGGTTACACTTTACAATAAGGTCCTAGTTACTTAGTGGCCTACAATACATGTGCAAATATTAATATTTAATAAAAATACAACCGTTCGTTTTAGCTCAGGTCAATTAAATTATATTAACAGATGCCACTTTTAATTGTTAGTTCATATTATTTAATGTTAACAAATAAATCCTTACTGTAACGCATTACCAAAATTATATACTATTTTGTCAAAATGTATTAAAAGGAACAGAAAAAAACTCAAATCAATCTCAACAAATGCAACTAGTTATCATGTTATGTACAATATGGATTTTGAGATTTGCTAACAATTATATTTAAAAGTGTTATTACATTATTAGCATTTTAAAAAATTGCTTTAAGTAAGCATTAGATGATTTCAAAAGTAATATAACTGTAAAAATAGGGGGAAATGAGCATGAACAATTAAATCAACAACCGACTCTTATCAATAAATGTAAAAATGTTCTAATACCGGCTGATAACTCAATACATCACGCATGCCTAGCTGATATCATTGCAGCTTTCCACGTGCTGGACGGATCATAGTCTAAACCAGTCAAGAACACGACTAGACGTCTGGGCCATTACTGACAAAGAGTCGTCAGTAAGAGGTGAGGTCTTCTTTCTACAATGTTTTGGAGGGCGAGGAGTGATGGGGCTCAGGTGTTAAAAAAATAAAAACAATTTCTCAAAAGGTATAACGTGAGAAAAGTGGCCCACACACACACAGTTTCTGCCATCCTGCTGAACACTCAAAAGGAACTTATTCTCTCAAACACACACACACACGCGCTTTTCAGAAACAGCTGACGTTTCAACAGGCAACAGCTGACAGGCTACAGGTGGGAAGGGCACAGCCTCTTTAAACCATACATCCCCTCAACCCCCAACACACAGCCCTTGTTCTTCTCATCCTGAATTTTTTACACATTGAATCAAACACACACACACATACAGGCACACCTGTTTGTACCGCACAGGAACTGTGATAAACCCTTCCTCCACCGCAGCTTATTTCTGATGGCGGCCTCCCCCGTCTTCCTCTCGGTTTCCCCAGCGCAGCGAATCTCCTTGTTCTGTCTAAATCTTTGATAACCTCAGCAAATGTTTCTATTCACTGTGTAAGCAGCAAGCAAAATGTTCAGATGGCAACAGAGTCACGTGGGTCTGCCATGCCAGCCTTCTGAAGTACTTTTTTATTTTCACTCAGTAAATGAAAATGTTTTTTGTTTCTTTAATAAATGTAATTTAGGCAACTATTTCAGCAAGAAAATAAAGATAAAATGTGTCAGAGCAGAGACAAACAGGTTTTGTTTTGGAACAAACCGATTATATTTCATGTTATGGCCAACATTATGAATCTATCGGTTGAGACGAAAAGTCAAACATTTAGATATCAAACATATTTGTTCTGTCTTTTTGTTCTGAGTTCTTGAGAGAACTCAATTCAGTATTAGTGCACTATATGAGGGACGGCTTTTTTGTGTGCACGCTCGGATGTGCCCAGCACAAAAAAAAGCGCACGAGTGCCAAATTGAGTTCTCTTTTGCATCTGCTTGCGTTTGAATGGTTTAAAACCACATTAAAATGTGCACAGGAATCAATAAGCAAAATCAAAAATTTTATTTTATAACAAGTATCCAATTCCAGAATTGGAATCGATTTTCGATTTCCAATCCTAATTTTAAAGCACAATAAAAACTATTGGTTACATGCACACAGCATCTCATTCTTGCGTTAAGAGCACTGGAAGCAATAGTATAGAGATACGTCAAGAGAGATATAGTGATAGAGATATAGTGATTAAGGGATTAAATATTTAAAATAATCTTTCAATATCCCTTTGAAAGATGGTGATCTAAATGTTAAAAAGTGACTTAAATGAATCGAAAGTGACAATAAATAAATTTACAATGTGCCATGTTTCTATTTCAACAAATGATGTCCTTTGAAATGTTCTATTTATCAAAGAATCCTGAAAAAAAGTATCAGTTTCCACAAAAATATTAAACAAATCTTTTTTTAAACATTGATAATAATAAGAAATGTTTCTTTAGCACCAAAACAGCAAATTAGATTGATTTCTGAAGGATAATGTGTCACTGAAGACTGAAGTAATGATTTTGCCATCGCAGGAATAAATTACATTTTAAAATATATTAAAATAGAAAATTATTTTTTAAATTATAATAATATTGCACAATATTTCTGTTTTTTTTTTTCAGTAGTGTATCAGGCATCCCAGTTTTTAAATACAAGCAACACATTTTAATGTGTCTTTTAATGCACTAAGAAGTCAAGAGAAGTCTAAAAAGTCTCTTAAAACATTAAAACTCAAACGTAGACTATAAATGAACAACAGCCTTTTTAAAAGCTCTGTAACAAGCACTTCAGAAACACTTGCAAAGTAGAAGAGCAAAATGAGAAGAAAAGTGCTGCCTGCTGCCCTCAAGATGGACTGTAGGAGTGTGTATGTAGCATTTGAATAATATAAACATTGAATGTAATCCCCAGAAGAAAACATGTAGTGGTTAAGATTCACAAAATCCTCGCTCAAGGCAGATCAGTGCGTAAACATTCACGTGTTAGCATGTGTGTGGGATAAGAAGAGCTCTCTCTGAGAGAGACAGTTAGGGGGGAAAAAACAGTTATTTAATTAATTAATTAAATCCAACTCATAAAAATAAAGCATTATCATAAGGGTAATATTTTATACACCTCTACAAACAAAATATCCCATGGCCAGATCGGATTGGCCGACTGGGCCTTGTTGTTCCAAGCGCACAATTGCTTTCAGAGCTCCATCTGAGAGAAGTGTGCATATTCACATGAGTAAACACTCAAAAGACACGCACACGAAGTGTGTCACATTGGAAGGAGAAAGAGGGGATTTTTTTCCCTCCGTCCCTCCTCCCTCGCTGGCATATTTCCCGGCTCTCCATACTGCTGCCTGCATCTCCTGTGATGAGAAGAGGCCAGCCAGCAATCTTCCATTAAAACATAGCGGAGATCGGCCATACTGAGCCTCAAGAGCGAAGGAGACAATGTGTGCAGATGGCCCTACAAGAACCACAGCTGTACTGCCATAGAACTCTAGTGCCCCATGAGAGAAAGAGACAGCAGCAAGTAAGTTAGCAGAATAACGAGAAATACAGCTGCAAGCAGCAATTACTAAGGCCATGCACCATAGGCACACCATCTATATTGAACTGTACTCAAATGTAAGCTAAATTACAAAGTTAGAAGCATAGATAAATATTTGAAAAGTTTGGACCATAAGATATCGTTGTAAACAAACTACTTTGTTGGCAATAAGGTACGGACTATGGTTGTAGTCGTGCTGGTTAGTCTGTCTGAAATCAAACTTTTAATGCTCTTAGCATTAGTTTTGCTTCAATTGCCGAAAGCATTACGAAATGACTGTCTGTTCATCCACTTCATGTCAAGTTTGTTAACGTCTTATCAGCAAATAATTCTGAACATATAGGGTACAACGGGGCTAAAGGCACACCTTAAGGAAAATCAGCTTTTCACTACTCCCATAGTGTATGATTTTGCCTTTTACCCCAACTACCATACTTTTACATATTCTTCCGTTATTGAATAACTGTTGCTTTAATTACCTTGAACAAAACTGAAAAACATTTACAAGACCTTTGTCTCAAAATATTGTATTGCTTCTCATTTGCTACATAAATGTACAACATTTAAAAAAAACATTAAATATCAGATCAAATTAGCACAGAATCAACTTTGCGTTGTTGTCCACGATGACGTCAAGGATCAGCCAAATATCCACATGCATAGTCAAACGCAGTTGTTAAGAAAAGTGCTGAGGTGAATTTTTGTGTAAGCTAGTGGTTTGACGAAGAATAAAGTCGAATGTGCTTTTTACCCCGGTGTGCCCTATAATCAATCATTTTTGTCAGACATGGCCCTTAGATTTTTTGAGCCAAACTGAATGAAGACTGAAAGGAGTAACGAAAAAATCGTTTTCAACAAATTCAAAATAGCCGACAAGTAACATGGCTGTCCATGACAAATGAGAAGTTATTGGACTCTGCATCTACTGATACATATGAAGAGGGCATGAAGTGGGATCTTGACATAATCTTGCTATTTTTCTATATAAATATGTAGCTGACGGTTTGAATGTGAGGCCCTAAAGTTGGTCTGATGAGACCCCAATCAGTGTGCCAGATTTCTCAACGTCCCTCCAAACAGTTCTAGGGGCCACCATAGAGCCCCAGTCAGAATACTAATGAATCCAACAGGGCCTGCGTACCTGCAGTGCTTGGCCCCATCTACAGTTATGGAGAAAGAGAGAAAGAATTGGCAAGAAATCAAATCAAAAGGCTGAAGTAAGAAAGAGAGAACAGGAGCGAAATGAGAGATGGAGGGGTGTACGTTTCAGCACTTGGCTCCAATGCTTGCTGTTTCAGCTGTGCTGGCGTAATGGCCAATCCTTGCTCTCACGCCACTGTAACCCCGTTAGCCCCAGTTAGCCCGTTGGTTCTGTCCCGTCATGCTAACAGCAACACAACACTGTGCTCCGTATTTTACTTTAGAGATTTTTTTAAAAGAATTTTGAAGCCCATTCATTTGTTACAGGTTAAAAGTGGTGTTTACTAAGTGCTGCAAAATACAGGCTTTAATGCTGATGAAAAAAGGATTAAATTTTTTGTGGATTTACATTTTTACTGACTGTGTTACGCGTCTGAGTTAAAGGTATACTGCACATTATCTACACCCCTTCATGCTGTATCAAACCTGTATGACATTCTTTCTTCATAATAACATCAATGAAGATATTTTTTTGAGTGTTTTGGTTTGTTAACCAACATTCTTCAAAATCTCTTCTTTGCTGTTTTACCAGAACAAAACGTCATACAGGTTTGGAATTACATGAGATGGGTGTAAATGATGACAGAATTTTCACTTTTTCATTAATTACTCAACCTCATGTCATTCCCAACCCGTTCAATTTCCATTTATCTTTGGAACATTTTTTAAGGAAATCAGAGCTTTCTGTCCCTCCATTGACAGGCTACGCAACTTCCACTTTCAAGCCCCAAGAAGGAAGTAAGGACATCTTAAAAGTAATCCATGTGACCCAAGTGGCTTAACCTAAATTTTATAAAGTGATGCAAGTGAGTTGTTTGAACAAAAAAAATAATTGAACACTTTATTTACAAAATATTAGGCTAATCTCCAACGCAAGTTCATGCAACGTCTGCTCTCGCGTCAACAACACCCATGCGCCGTGGTGCTCTCGTGAACGCGCTTTAGAGATGAATATTTTTAAAATAATGTGGTAAATTTTTATTCTTTGTGTAAACAAAGCACTTTTGCGTCATAAAACTGAGGTTAAACCACTAGAGTCACATGGATTTCTTATATGATGTCTTTACTACTTTTCTGGGGCTTGAAAGTGGTAGTTGAGTAGGGTGTCAATGGAGGGACAGAAAGCTCTCAGATTTCATTAAAAAGATGTTAATTTAATTACAAAGATGAAGCCCTTTTAACTCAAGTATCCTGAATAACCCTGAACGTGAAGCTGAGCTAATCTCTATGTTAGGTCGTATATCGTTAGTAAGCCAGTTACTGACAGGAAGAACAGAGGAAGAGTTCATGTCTTTACATGAACACGGGATTGAAATCATTAGGATCTTCTCCTACACCACGCTGCAGAATCAGGTACAAGGTTGCAGTAAATGACTTTGTGTGTGTTCCCAAGGGAAATATCTCTGTCGGGTATGCATAGGTTACACCAGACGAGACCTGACAAGATGACAGTGCTCTGCTTTGTTCTGGAAGGAAAAAGCACACAGAGTCAGACGTTGACAGAGAGCTGAGTAAAGAAGATGATATTTTGAAAAACATATTACTGTGTCTCAGAGTTTTATGACCATATAATGAAAGTAAATAGGGTCCAAAACAATACTGGACCCCATTGACTTTCACTGTATGGACAAAAAAAGAACAACAACAACAACGAGACAGTTTAGAAAATATCTTTTTTGTGCTCTAAAGAAAAGAGAAAGTCGGAACAGGTTCGGAAGGACATGAGGGTAAGTAAATGATGACAGAATTGAAATTTTCGTGTGAACTATCCCTTTAAGTACAGCAATGTATTCAATAAACACAACAAATGTTACTGGAACCTCATCCATGAAATAAATGCTACGCATGTGAATATCAAAACAACATTTCACTTATGTAGGTCATGGCTGTGGTAACCTCCACACATGTCGGTTTTATGCAATTGGATTCATCCGCTAACACTTACATTGAGCAGAAAATACAGAGAGAAAAAAAAAAGTAATGTGGATAAAATCGACGACTAAACCCCTCCGTCATACAAGAACCAAAATATCCACACACAGACGCTCAGAAAGGAGCAGACACCATATTTATTCACCATATTTAGAAGCAAAATTCTAACATAATGCTTCGCATTGATTAATCCCAAACTAAAAATAAACAAAATTAGATTTATCAGGTTCTCATTTGTTATCCTTTTAACCGCATAGCCAGAATGAGGTCAACACACATCCTTTTAGCTCAAGGGGAATTTTAAGGAATTCAGTACTACTGATGATGACATATTTTGAGCTCAACCGAATAAGTCTGATTCACGATATGGAAATCAGTGTCGTGGGGACTGCGTGAAAATGTCCAAGCATGACAGATGTCTGAGCTGCCTACGTTCATTAATCAAGGATTCAAGTGTTTAACCACCATAAAGGCAGCAATTTCATCATTTACCTCATAATGCATTCGGTGTCTTGCATAATAAAATGATTAAAAGATGTTCACATGAGAACCAATTATTCACGCTTATGTCTTACTACAAAAATGAAAAATGGCTCTGTGGTGTGGTAATGAATACTGTGAACGCATACAATTACCTCTGATGCAGTGAAACAGACACAGAAAATATGAGGTAGAAATCACTTTGACACATAGGCATTGAAGAGATCCTCAAAGGTTAAACCTGGGGACTCTTCAGGCAGCAAGAGCATGAATGGTGGTTTGTCTTTTTAACCCATGTGTTTGTGTGAGACTGTGAGTGCATGAGTGGTGGTCTTTATAAGGGATACAGCTGCTCTCTCCTCAGTAAGATGACACCAGTACTTCAGCATTGAGGTAACCACACTGTTCTCTAGACCTTGTTTGGACAGCAAAAACTAGTCCAGAAACCTTCTGCCTTCCAAGTCAATCTAGCAAATTAATTCAGCCTGAAGGAAACAGGAACTTGAAACAACGGGGTCTTGAAACAACTAAAAGAAAAGATTTTCTTCAATAAAATGTTGTCATAACTTTCATTAATAATCATTATTACATTAAATAATCCTTGCATCATCATTAGTTAGCGTGCATTCAAAGAGTTTTCATGAAATGTCATTAAACTTTTATTTTTTGTCATGGTCGATAATCAATAAATTACATTTAAATAATTGAAATCTATCATTTTAAATCACAACATTGCTTTCTCAAGTCTGAGATACCAATGCACAATTTGAAAAGCCTAAACATGCCAGCTAGCATTTCAAAAGCTCATTTTAAAAACATGCAACTCTGATTGCTTGTCTAAACCCCTGCCAATCTCGTGTCATCTGCAGCGGGAAAGGGTTGCCCTCATCTTCAGTGGTCTCTTTTCACACTGCTCATTACCTTAATTGATGTTTAACCCCTAGATCAGCTGATGGCGGCTCAATTAAGAGCTTGCTGGAGGAGAGATTAACACAGGGAAGGAGGGCTGTGTTCTCTCAGAGGAGCTTCAGCCCTTCACCGTGCCCTACTCCAACAGCCACATGGTCAGTAAGGACACTGAGGCCATTTTGAATGGGAAAGGGCAGGGAAGGGCTCCCCCCTCCCCATAATACTTAATTCAATCAGCAGCATTGTGACCTTAAAGTGGATTTGTTTCCAATCAAATGTTGGGCAATATCAGATGCCATGATCAAGGGCTAAATAATTGTAATAACCTTCTGTCATCATTTACATGTCATTCCAAACCTGTATGAAATTCATTAGACCAAAATCTGCTGGATATCTGGGTTAGGTCTACAGCAAGCATTTGTGTCAAATGCTTTGAGGGAGACACGAAAGGCCAGACATTGTTCGAGTGGAAAAATTGATTCAAACGTGGCCACAGGATATGGTGCATGTATAATCAGAAGAATATTTCACAAATCAGACAATGAGAACAAAGTGAAGACCTGCTTTATAGGCAGCAGAGGGCCTTTGACACATGAGAAAGCGTGCGTAATAAAACACACATCAAAAACAAAACAGACATCTAAAAACTGCGACAGTATAGTCATAAATTTGTTTATGTGGGAAACTAGATAAGAGACTCAGAATGAAGTCATTATTTTGACCTCATGTTGATGAAAACATCACCATAGATGATCAGGATGAAGGTATCACACTACTTTTGTTCTGTCATGTTTTGCATCATCCTGCCTTGCTTGACTTGGTTTCTCGTTCAATCCCCCCCAGAAAACTTTTCCGAAATGCATCCGCCTAATCGTTTCCATGTATCTTACCTCCCATTATCAACCAGAGCTTTTTCATAAAACAAACATGATTGTTCACAGGAGGCTAGTTATTTTCTGAAAACTTTTTTAAGCATTTCAAAACACCAGTGGTAGGTTTTTAATGCGTGAAAGAACCTTTTCTCTCTGACTGTTATTGGAACCCCAGGTGGGAGGACATAACAGCATTGAGTCTCTGGAGGTAGAGCTGACACCCTGCTGGGAATCACAACAGCACAGTACCTGTCTGCATGACCTAGACATTGAGATTCAGCCTATAATGAGAGCTGGAATTCTGAAGACACCCATCAAAGCTTTGTACACACACACATTACACTACAGCCAAGTGTCTTGGACAAACGCACTTCACACTTACAACTCAGCCTGTGCAAACTTCCAACTAACGAATTTTCATGAGAGACTGAAGTCACACTTTCACAAGTCGTTTAAAAGACATTTCTCTCGTGAATGTCTTAGGACAGGCAGGGGTTTTAATACTGGGCTCTGGGGTGTTAGGAGGTAATACCATAAGTTTACTTTTTTTTACACCAAAATTGACATTATATCATGAGATTAATAATGGATATTTCATTGATGATTTCTAGTGATACAATTACATAGACAATTACAGAAACAGATATTTTATATTTTTGTTTCTTTGCAAAGGGGGATCATCATATTTGGATGTCCTTGGCATTAAAAGTTTGACTTTAGAGCCAGTAAATGTAACGAAGAAAGTTTTTAAGAGTACGAATACACCAAAAACACATGTTGTTATTGCATATGAGAGAGAGAGAGAGAGAGAGAGAGAGAGAGAGAGAGAGAGAGAGAGAGAGAGAGAGAGAGAGAGAGAGAGAGAGAGAGAGAGGGTGGTGCCGCAGAACTGCGTAGGTTAAACCAAACTTTTGTTTAGAGTCCGTGAGCAGGATCAACCAAACTTGATAAGTGGCTTCAGCGCTAAAAAAATCAGTCCATTCCAACAAACATCCCCAAAAACATACCTCGCATCAGTTAAACAGATATAATATGTTCCACCACATAACACATGCTATCCTGTAGCACACTACACAGTAAAATGAAATGTGTGCGACTGCATCAAAATCATGTTGACATTTCAGACAGCGACTAAATCTGACAGCTTGTCAGAAGCACCACAACAACGATCACCGTTCATATTGGCCCTGAAAGTCACAGTTTCTCATAATCCACTAGCACTTAGTTAGATATATATGATATTTAATGTAATTGTGATTATATATATATATATATTATATATATTATTCCCTTGTCACCAGTTGGTTTTTAAACGCCTAGTCTGAACCTCCGTATCTCACTAGCTTCGATTTCAGACGCGACTTTGATGCCATAAAAAGAACCATACAACAAACAACCAGTGTATGTTTGCGCACGAACGCGAATGAGCCTGAATTTTGGCATTTAAAGTAATAATAATAAAAATAATTCAGAGAGGTTACGGCAATAATTCAGCACTGTAAGAGCTTCAGCTAGACTTGACGAACGACTTACCCGGAGCAGCTACAAGATCCACATCTGTGCGATAAACACCAGGTTTCTTACGGCCCGATAGGTAAAGAAGAGTAATATAGATCAAACTAGGCAAGAATATAAAAAACAGCGAGCAGATGTCAATAATAATATGTGAACTCCTTAACTCCTGTTCAGGGTTATCATTTAGCCCGTACAAAGTGTCCTATCCACCATGACTGGTAATGCATTATGATGGACAGATAACGTGGCCTATCAGACATGAGCTTTGCGTTTTTCGTCCAATCAGGTTAAAGTATGGGCAATGCTGTGTGGAAGAAGAATTGTGGGCGGGGCTAATGTGCAATAGGAAGAGATCATGCTGACGCGCTTTATGTATTCATCCGCTTCCCCATCTTAAGGAAAAGATCCTGTAAAATTCCTCTGTGTTTACATTTGAGAACTGGAATGTAATAATTACTTTTATATGTTATTGTATTTTATATTTTAAATATTTTATAATATATAAATATCCTGAAAATAACCCTCAATCATGATATGGCTGGTGCGCTATATTAAACACGTTTTATTATTTATAATCTAAGATGTACACGGTTCAGTAGGTTACGTCAGCAAGGAGGCTAAATTGTGTTTTCTTCAAAGCACATAATAAGTGCATCATTCATAAGTAGAACTGCATTCGTGCATTTTATTTTTTAAAACCAGCTTAACCACAAGGAAGTATTAAGTGTGTTAAGAATGGCTATTATTGGACAAAATATTAAATACAGTTTTTGTCCAGGCTAATATACATTTGACCATGTATTATACATCAGGCAAATCCAATAAAAGCATTTAAAGTCCTATTTTTCGTGGAGGAATATAGTGTTTACAGAGGGAATGGTGGTGATGCATGCAGAAAAATGAAAATGTCAGAGTGCGGTAAATTTGAAGGCAGTTGAAACGGATACAATCTAACTGATCCATCTGGGAATCAACTCCACGGGGTTTGAAATATCAAGAGAACAAAAAAACAAACCCGAAATCTTATTTAACGGATTAAATAATGAGAATCCACTTGCGACATATACTCGGATCAGAGCTGCGTGCGTCACTGGCATGGAGGAAGACTTAAAGTCACAGGACTCGAAAACAAAACTCTTTCAGTCTGCGATTTATGAAATACGATACAGGCAACCAGGATACTTTTGAGGAGATTATCACATAAATCAACGAGCAACGTGTGAATTGTCTTTATAAAGTGAAGTGTATTTTATTTCTAGTTTATTCTAGTTCTAGTCTATTTCTAGTTATTTTTAGTTAGTTCCGTTTTTGAGGGCCTAACTCGTTGTTGAGGAATGTTTAAGCAAAATTTAGTCAAAAGCAGCTATTTCTTTTCTCATGAAGTCACTCGATTGAGTTGCAAACGTCTTTTAAAAAAACATGTCAATTGCTTTTAACTATATATATATATATATATATATATATATATATATATATATATAAGCTATAAACAGTGCTGTCAAATCGAATAATCACATCTAACATAAACGTTTTTGTTTATATATATATATATATATATATATATATATATATATATATATATATATATATATATATATATATATATATATGTTATGTATCTATCTATGCATACACACACACATATCTATAGATAACAAAGACTTTTATGTTAGATGCGATTAATCGATTTGACCGCATTCATTTATATGTATATAAACATCAATTTACTTAAAAAAATAAAAGAAGCAACATGAATGTAGCCCATTGCATATAGGCCTACCTGTGGAGGAGAGAGATTACTCTGTTTTATTCCTTATGTAAGGAGCTTATGCACTGGGGTTTTGTGGAAGAGCATTTACACAAACAGATGGACACCCTGTTGCCCTCTCTCAGATCACTTGCTTCCTACACTCAGCCTGCGCACTGAACAGAATGCCATTCAGCCACGAAACCTTCACTGCAGGCAAAAACAGTCATGAAAGTGGGGGTGACTCAGACAAGGCCTCTGATCTGGGATCAGTTATTGACTGACCACAGTGGGCAGTTATGAACAAGTAAAAAATGTCAGATTACATCTTATTCATCTTTGAATCTACTATGTACAAGTTATAGCAAAAAAGTTTAACATCCATTTGCAGTGCATTGCAATTTTTGACCATCTAAAACGGTTAAACTTTAGATTATTTTATTCACACGCAGGTGGCGTTTCAATATTTAACAGTAGCTGCATGCTCAAACACATGTTTCAAAACAGCTGCTTTCAGAGCTGAGAAGGGCTGGAAATTACACTTTTACAGATGGATTATCTTTTGGCTTGCCTTCTCTTTTTTCCACTCTCACGCTTTCTTTGACGCGCAGATGCACACTTGTTCACGTTTCTTCTTTCTCTCAGCATCGTTCTCCATCTGCCCCATTCTCTTTTCCTTTATTTCTGAATGTATTAATCCAGATGAAAGGTGTGTGGGTGAAAATTTTCCTCTCTGCAGTGACCCGCTGATCTGCTGCACTTGGCTTCCGTAGCATCCTGTCTGCTGCCTAGCAACTCTCTGTATCTATGGCAACAAAGCCAACAAACCCTACTGCCTCCAAACGTACCCCCACAATGAGCTGGAATAAGTGTGGCAATCATGAACAGGCAATATTAAGTGAAAAAGCTTAGCAAAGGTACTCTAATAATAAAAATAATAATAATAAATCATTTTAAGTGTATAGTCTCATACTGCCAAATCGCCACTATAGCAGCGCAGCATCATGTATGACAAGGCTGTTATGTAATGCAATGCAACAACACAATTTAAGTAAATATCAATATTTGCATTTACAGCAGCTAGTATTTACCCCATATATGGCTTCTGTTTTAGGTATGTACATATATTTTAAAGTTTGAGAGTGTGCTCATTCATGCATTGTATGACTATCAAGACACTGTGTTGCTCTCTTGACTTTACAGATGATTGTAAATATTGCCAACACTGAGTATTGTTTATAATATTTGTTTTATTTACAATATAATATGTATTTGCTTTTATAATCACGGCATTATACAATGTGGGCAAGTGTGTACCGCATAGAAGTTTACTCCGCAAATTCGAATGGCTCACGTGAGCGTGGTCAGTGGCTGGTGACGTTGCGCCCTCTAGTGGCCACACGGACAAAACCAGTGAAAGATCCGGGACTAGTTTTCCAAGTCGTTCCAAACCAGTAAGACTTTCGTTTATCTCCGGAACACAAATTAAGATATTTTTAATGAAATCTGAGAGATTTCTGTCAGCATCTATCACTTTAATGCTTCAAGGTCATGAAGAGATCTTAAAACTAATCCTTATGAATAGATTGTATTTAGGATTTCATTCACATATAAACATTGATCAGCAAACATAAACAGAGGTTCAACTGTACTTGCTTGATGCACAACAACAAACCTCATTGATTGAGGAAGTTCAAACGTGCTGCGTAACACAAGAGAATGAACCTCATTGGTTCTCTTCTCGCATGTCAAGTAAGCAGGCTTGAGCTTCCGTTTACCATATATATCTGATGTGTGCATTGATGAATGTTTATGTTAATAAAAACCTAAATTAAATCTGTTCATCATATAAAGTGATTGAGTCTCTTCAGAAAGTTTGGACTATACCGCTCAATTCATATGGATTAGTTTTACGATCTCTTTATTAACTTTTTGAAGCGGGAAAGTGGTAGTTGTGTAGACTGTCAATGGAGGGACAGAAATCTCTGATTTCATTAAAAATATCTTAATTTGTGTTCCAAAGATGATGATAGTTTTCATTTTTGAGATTGTTCTAACAGTCGAATCATCTTATCATGAGATGTTTTCAAAAGGAGCTGTAAATTAATTAAAACTTGAAAATGTTCAAAGATCTACAAGTGTTCTGGAATAATGTCAACGTAAATGCAGTCACATGCAGGGCAACCCCAAATCAAAAATTTAATAAAATAAATACAGTGGTGAAAATTGTATGAATTAAATGCACACAGATGTTATCCTATAAGAAGGGTGTGATAATGGGCTTTGCAGGCTGAATAAAATATAAATGAAAGCTGCATGAAAACTGGTTATATATTGCACAAAATTTCAAACAAATAAACATATTGAATATCAATCAAGCTAAGCTCATCCATAAGAAATGTGTTATTATTATTTATGAGTTAAAGAGATTTTACAGAATGGAAATTTTCAGCCATGAAGACTACAAATCTAGGCAAAATGTTGGGAAATTTTTTCTTGTGAATAAAAAACTTGCAAAACAAAGAAATTAACAAGTTCAACAGCATGGTTTCTGCCAGAAAATAAATAAATATTTATTTCAGTAAAATGTTTAAAATCACATTTAATAGAAGGAGACTTAAATTCTCTCAAAGGGAATGTATTAGATTGCATTGATAAAATGAACAATGCAAAGTTTCTTCCTCAATCTTAGAAAAAAGTTAAATCCTAGCAAAAGTAGCCATTTGGGACCTAGTTGGATGGATACAGTATCTTAAGCCATATATTGCATTTGCAAGTCAAGATTTAAGTGGTTTGTTTCAAGCTCGTACATTGTGAATATTTTTTAAATAAATCAAATAAATGACTACATATTCAATAAATAAACGCACCACTTTTTTGTTAGACTTCTGCTTTTAAAATAACAACAAAAATGTTTTAATATAAAATGGTAATATGTTTTCTAATTAAATAAATAGAAGTTCAAGCTAATCATAATGACTATTTTTTATGACAAAATCAGCTGTTTTTTTTAGACCTGCAAATAAGTGACGTGCACTAACCCTAAATGACCACCAGATAGCATTCAAGGCTTAATAATTATGCTTCGGAAAGAGCGTTACATATATTTCCATTATGGATTTAACTTTTGGGGAACCCATTTTAGTTAACTGAAATAATTAGTTTAATCATCATTTCGTATTTTTTTTATTTCTTCTTGTTATTTGTCAATAGCCATTGGTATAGAATCGTGATATTGATTAGTCTACATCAACCTTCTGTACTGTTGGCTATTTATGACAGTGAAAGCTATGCAGATAAACACCATTGAGTTGGAAATCTCTCAATCTCTTTCTAAAAAATGATAAACCCATGGGGAAGCGTAAAAACTGAACTTTGGTGAGGCTTGCCAGGTGACTTGGACCCAGAGCCTATAGAGGGCCCAGAGTAACTGTAACTGGTCTCATGCCAGTAGAAATAGCCTACTGGATGACACTCATATAACATCCACATGTATAGGCTACTGCAACATTCACAAATTTTCAGTATTTTCTACTTTGATAGCCAAGCCAGTAGTAGGGTTTCTTTCATTCCATTAATTAAAGAATGTAATGTCACCATAAATGTGATTGTCACTTGTCAGCCAAGTGAAAACTTTATAACAAGTCTATTAAGTCACACTGATGGGGGAGGAGGACCGGGGAAGTAATCTGCTGGTCTCTGTGAATAAAAGAAGAAACATCTCAAAGCTGTTTGACTAATCTCTGCTTCTCTTGCTCGGTTATTGTGTGGGCCTTGGCCAGCAGCATGGGAAGGCGGGTTTGTTGCCCCCTCCTACTGAAATTTAGCGTGTGAACAGTCAGCTTGTTCCTGGGCCAACAGAGTCCCTTCTTTCTTCTTTAAGAGGACCGCCTGCGCGCGGGATCTAGAACCCTCTCTCGGTCTTAATATATGCGCATATTAATTATGCAGCATTGTAATTTCCACCGTGGGATAGAGCATGCAAATGAGCAGTTTATGTTTATGTAGGCTACAATCTCCCTCAGGAGGCTGAAATTTAAACCAGCACCCAGGCCTGTTCTCATGAAGCCTAACATCTCATTTGAAATTGACCAGGAGCTTCATTTTAGAAATTTGGTTTGCAAACAGCGCACGTTTCCTGTTGGCCCTTAGGTTATTTATTTATTTTTTGTTTTGTTTTTTTATTAATGATTTCTTTGTGCCTTCTAGCTTCTTTGTTAATTCATCCAAAATTGTAAGACTTTCGATTTAATTTAAGTTACTTCATTTTATACCTGTCTCTTAGAGTCAGAGGATTGGCTCTTTTATCATAGCAAGGAAAGTGACTTGGCACACACCCCTTTACTTCTGAATGGGGACAATCCTTAGAGTTCTACTGTGTAAATACAGCTACTATAACCTAATCATAACCGAAATATATATATATATATATATATATATATATATATATATATATATATATATATATATATATATATATATATATATATATATATATATATATATATATAGGCCTACAGTATATATACACTCAGGCTATATAATGTTTTTGAAAAAGAAATCTGAACAAACCCTATCTAGACTAATTACCCATAATAGGCCTATACTTGCATGTTAAATACGCCACAATATTTTTCATTTTAGAATTCATTACTAGTACTGATATTTTAATTCAACATTCCATCTTTTTCCAGCGACAAAATTGTCGTTAATGTTATATTGACTGCCATTAACAAATAGAATTATTAAGCGATTATTCGTTAATATATATTTAAATAGAAAATCATAGCACATATTTCCACATAGCATATTCATTTTTAATAGGCTATATTACTAATGAAAAGTTAAATTGTAACTTTGAAAACTAAATGCAGCGGGAGCTGTTGAAGCCACAAGTGCTGAATTAAGGCTAAATATTTCGCCAAAATCTTATGGACGTTTTTATCGCCAACATTTTGAAGTCCTAAATATATAATATTATTGAGTATTATCAAATAAATGATTATGGCTTTAAAACAGCGTTTTCCAAGAACAATTTCAGAGATTATGAACACACAAAAAATGCACACATGTGTAACAAAATGCGGCATGTTTTTTTAAAGTTAATTTTAGTTAAGTTATCCTGCTTAAACCTTCAGTTATGTATAACCAAGTATGCTACATTTGTGTCATGCAATGCCTGACGGTCTTAATCGTAGGCTACTTTTTTTGCTAGTCCGCAGACTGAGGGAGAGCATCACCTATAAACTACTGTACACTTCGTTTCAGATGCGTTCATCTGGATGATTTCCCGCATCTAAGAAGCCTGTGCAATATTAGTTGCCATGATGTTCAGTTCCACACATCTAGCCATAGAATGGGCAGAGCTGCTTTTGGAATAAGGAAATTGGAACGACGGGGATGTCGAGAGGATCATTCAGTTCTCTTTTGTTAAGCCTGCTCAAAGACTATATAACCTGTCTAAATTGCATATCTTAAATATTATTAAAATACATATGATTTTAACAAGACTTTTCCAGGTTATTTTTTTTTTCAATGACAATACAAGGTGACATTACTTACATTTAGTCATTCTTTCGTAATCTGAGATGAAAACAGTGACGAAATATTTCAGGTGGTGGACCCTCAGGCCGCACAGATAAGAGCATCACGTGTTTCCTCTCCCTGAACAAATGCAGAGTAACAAATATCAATTTGAAAGTCCGTGACAAACTGAAATTTTACGTTATTCATCCAGAATCTCGAAGTTCAACATGATATGAATATCTCCCAAAGGTCATCGGTGCACTGTAAAACTGCGCAACTAGGCTACATTAAGAAGCTATGACCCGAGTCATAAATTGTTTTTCATTATACCTCCAGTTGATTGAGTCACACTAAATCATATTTCTGACTAAAACCAGTTATTAGTATATTTTAATGGTTGTTTGACAAAACATTTTACATTGTGGAATTTGATGAAATCGAACTTTCTTGTTAGGGCTGATTTCAGCACCGTTTCGCGGACAGCGCCTCATACGCAAGGGGAAAAAAGCGCGAGCAAGGTTTATAGATTATTCCAATATAATAGAATGGAATAGATTAGGTTAATTACATTTTATAAATAAGCACATCGCAGTTATGTATAATGCAGGACTTCCTTGTTTCAAGATCAATAAAATAATTCTGCAGGATGATTTGGATAATGAAACTACACCACAAACAAATGAGAACAAATTATGAATATGAGCGGGTGAAGAGAATTTAAACATGTAGCCTGACCCATGTCCTTCTGATTCAATCATACACTTATTTTACGCACTACAAGGGAACCATGCTGATATTTTAGATGCCTGTAGTTCTACTCAATGAGAAAGAGAATCAACCCTGTTGCCCCCTGCATCTAATGACATCTCTTTTTCCTCTTTCAATCTTTCCCTTTATCCCATAAAAGAGAAGGATTAGTAAAACAATTCACCAAGTCAACTCTATTTCCCTTTCCCCTTTCTTTTTAAATCCAGAAATTGTCAGGGTGGAAGTTTTCCATCGACGTCCATCCATTGTCCGTCTTCTGGGAGGAAGATTGCTCAAATTATTGTAAATTCAATAACTCTATAATAAATGGGACACGAAATTTGAAGGGGCTGACTAGCCCTCAAATCTGACCCCAAGTATTTAGTGTTCATCCTGCTTTAAACCTGGAGGATCCATAGTACAGGTGATTCGCGTCACAATAATTATGACAGAAATAAGGTTTGATTTATTATAGCCTACAATAAATAAGCACTTTTGCAAAAACAAAACCACTGATTTATTGCTTATAAAAATAAAAAAAGGCTAGGCTATATCATTTTCACTGAAAGAGAAAGCGAAATTTAATCGCAAAGTCTTGTCTATCTTTATTTTTCTCTATATTGCTTGGAAATAATAACCTCGGTAAAACAATAAAACATACACAAATACACCCACTAGCACAGGCCAACGAAGAGGCTTTAAAAGTTGGCACGGGTTCAGCGGTCAGATGATCCAATCTGGATTTAGGCTAGCTACTTTAATCATTTCGTTAAATGCAAAACATATTTCGTTAACTGATAATCTAAATAAACGAAATTCTTAAAAGTAAACTTCCGTTTTGTACATAGATTCATAACTGTAATGGCAGAAGTCATACGTAAAGACTGTTGGAATTTCTCTCACCAAGAAGACACTCCTTTTCGACATTATAACACGGGAATAATTTCACGACATCGGGTTTGTGTATAGGTTTGATTGATTAAATAAATGCAGTGTTTATTTGTTCTTTTGACGACTTATTAGCCTAGACTGCATCAAATTCTACGAGCTGTTCGGTATACAATACTGACTTGTCTTATGAAGCTTGGTAAAACAGCATGTTAAACTGAAAAGTAATAGTTAAAAATAAATACAAAATATAATATTTGTACAACTGTAACCAATAGCATATAGGCTAACATTTGGCTAAGTTTTTGAGGAAAACCTGCCACCAAAAAAGTTAACAATTTTGTGTCAATGTAGACAAATCGTGGTCTCTATATTAGAAAAAACTTACTCATAAACGCATTGATTAAGCAATTAATTTAGCATTAGTCGACATCTGCCCAACGAATCGCTGCTGAGGCGCAAGATGCTCATTCATTGTTTCAAATAGCCTAGTACGTGCTGAATAAAAGTCCCGCACTTACAGAGGAGGCTATGCTACTGAAGAAGCCCATAAGCTTCAACCACTGAAACTAGCTGATAAATAGTTAACTATTACAGACAACACCTAAACTGTGGTTGTGAGGACATTAATGAATGATAACGAAAAGGCTTATAGGCCTACTACTGAGAGAAATCTCTTGATGGACTCTGCTAATTACAGGCATCAAATAAATATTCTCACTTGAAGCCGATTACAATATATGGCATAAAGTTGTGAATTTTATCTCCTAGTAGTCTGCTGCTTCAGTCAACCCCATTTTGTAGTCAAAACGAATTTCCAGGTCATTTGCATATGCAAATGTGGGTTAATTGCAAACCCTGTCAGGCGGTGCGTGGGAGATGTCAGAACGCCATTTTTGTTTTTCACTTAGACCAGCCTTAGGGATTTGTCTTTGAGAAAACAGCTCTTACGGGTTTCAGTAGGGAAAGGGTATCCTGGAGGTAAAACTGGTTCGTGTTTAAGTAGCTAGGCTGCAACTACTAAATGGCGATGTGGATTTAAAAAAACAAAAACAAAAAAACAGACAATGCCTATGTCTGAGACGCTCAGATCTTTCCCTTAAAGAAACAATTGCTTGTATACATATTGATAATATGCCAGTACGGAAACATTTCCACAATTTGCAATTGATAAATGGACATTCAGACCATGCAAGATGTGTGCGCACTTCTACTTAGTAACTCGGTTGGATTTAGGGGAACAAAAGATGACGTTTGAGTTGCCAATCACGTATCGGATTCTGTACCGTCCAGCGTCCCAATTCAAAACCTTACAAGTAAAGCCTACAGAAGCTCACAGACAGGCTGATTTTGAATTTAGCTGGTCTTTCTATTCTCCATCTTCCCCCTCACACACACAATAATTTATTCACGTGTGTGAACATAAGCTATATATAGCCTACTGCCAATCTATCCTGCAATAATGCATATGTAATGTGTTTGCATATAAACTACAAATTTGAGTATTGTTAACAGAATCATAATGTTGAATTCACGTGACAAAAACTGGCACCTGATATTAAGAATCAGCAGAACCAGCCAAAGTCTATTGCATACTAAGAAGATGATGCACTGATGGATGGTTAATATAATTTGGAGAAGAAAAGGACAGACCACCTGATGAAAATGTAATTATAATGATTAGGTTTGAGATTTTACAGATGTACGATATTGTATTGCCTATTTATTTCTTTATCATTGTATTTATTATTTTCAAATTAAATTATTATTTTCAAATATTACTATCTTCACTCTGCTGGCTTAATCGAACTTTTCAATTTGAAATCAATTTGAAATCAATTTGAAATAAACACACCCGAGTTTCACAAACACCATTTACGGATCTTTGTCGAGTGTATCGACACAATTTCAAGAGAAAACATCAGATTTTTCAATAGAGTCATTCACAGGCATAGCGATAGACTATACTGTGCGTCTCCCCTGATGTCCGAGCTCACGTTTCACTGTTGAGGCTATGTGAAAAGACCAGAATAGATCAGCCCATGCATTTGCAATCCTTGTCATGAGTTTTACTGCACATAATCGCCTTAGCACACTTTCGTGGCCGAAAATCGTGTTCCTGAATTGCTCAAACGCCTCATTGGAAACACGTGTTCTTATTAAGAATAAATCTCAACAGCCTGACTTCTGGAGCGCATGCACGCTGGCGGTTTATGAAAATCATACAAGTAATTTCGCCCTGGCCGCTTGTCAAGCACACACGCACACGTGGGCACATAATAGCCTACCGCTAACATGACTATACTTCAAAACGTCATAACACTGTTTTATAAAGCAAAAATGGTTTCTGAACTGTTAACTGTTCTTTGGGAAACCCAAAATGATTGGCATCGCTGGCAAACTCCCTCTTGGAACCTTTATTTTTAAGACTGTATGAAATACACATTTACGTTTAGGCTAGGCTATATGATGGACGAACTATTGCTATTTATTCACTGGCAGGAGAAACAAAATCTAAGTTGGAGCTTCGGAACTTTCCGTCCTCGAATTTACAGGTTCAACACCAGTGCGTGGCTCGGGTTGGCTATCCGCCACTTTCGGAATGCCTGAAGTCTAAAAGTGGAACAGCATAAAATGCTAAATTATTTCTTTAAAAAATATATATATTTTGAGAGATCCTCCTAGTAATAAAACGTGTTGGAGAATCCCTCCGGAAATGACTAGATGTGTTAAAGCAACGGACTAGTAGAAACATGCTGTTGGTCGATAATTGATAATGACCCCTGGGACGTGCCATCACCGAGCAGTGTCAGTCTGATTCTCTCAGCATCTCTGGCGGACACGATGCCTTGGCGCATTACCTCGAACTCATTACTTCTCGACGGGTTCGAGGCCTGCATGCCCCCGGCGCACTGGTAACAGCGGCTTTCGCGTGCTATCCAGATTTGGAGAAAGGACAACAAGCGATGGAATTTGAGACAGAGAAATGGAATTCATTAATAGTCTGAGCTTTTAGAAATGGGAAGTCAGACGACTGATTGAAAACCAAGACATGCGGCCTCTGACAGAGTTGTCTATTTGGCAGTCGCGCCTCCTATTGAACCAGTAATTTATTCAAAGGAGATTTTTATCCCCAGCGATCTGATTCTTATGATAATCATCAGACTGAGACCCCTTTCTGTCCCCTTGTCTGGGGTCTACTCTCGGCCCTGACGGTTAAAGCTGATTTGCACGGTTTCACCCGGTCGATTCAGTGGTCACATTCCTAGACACTTATAGAGAAAAAGGCAAAAACAAAGGGTTGCTGGGAGCGAGTCCACTTGATTTAAACTGTGGGTTACAGTTAAAGGAGTCTCTAAGTCAGTGTTCTTAGTTCCCCTACAAAAGGCACTTATTTCATTACTGCACCACAAAAATCAAGGCCTTCCTGAGGCTCAGATATAAACTCCTTTAGCACAGCAAATATTCTTATGTATCAAACATGAGTAAATAAAACCGATCGTGTGTGTCTAATTATATTATAGATTAACTGTTTTTTTCCTGCTATATTTTCAAGGACACGTTTTACTAGGTATATAGAAAGATCATACTATTTTGTTAACAAAAAAACGCACATTATAATGCTTCTCCGAACATTTAAGCAGTATTGCATTGCTAATTCAAGAGGGTGGGGACAAATTCTAACCGCAACGTGTCATAAGGGGAGGGCTTAAAATATGCTATATGTTTTTTGGCTTGCAGGTTGAGGCCCACAAGCGTTTAATAAGCGAAATGATAAGAGGGGGGACAACGAGCAGCTCATTCCACTCTCCGTAGGGGAGAAGAGGAGCATCTCAATGGGAAATATTGGTGAAAAGACTGCGTGCTGCCCGATACGGACACGCTGAATGGATGGGGCCACTGCAACGTCACGCGGAGCCGCAGCCATGAAGCGGAGGACCGAAGCGCTAGACAACATTCTGGAGCGCCCTCAGCTCGCACGCGCACATATAGGCTATCATTGCTATCCATCCTGAAGACCATCGATGCTCGTGGATAGGAGTGAGTATACGCTAATATTTACGTTTGTATTGTAGACTGCATTCATAAAACGGCAAGAATTCTGCAATCGTGCTTTAAAGGTGAAGCGAGAATTGGCAGGATTAAGTCCCAGAACAGGTTGCTTGTGTAGCGGTCCTAGGGTTTGGCGCGCGAGACACGCTGCTGTTAGAGGTGATCAGAGGCGCGTGCATCCTCTTTGGACGCTATTAACGTGAAATAGTCAGTTGTAGCTTATCATATCGATAGTCATCGCATTTTTCATAAAAAGGAGCCAATAGTTGGTTTAAATGTAAGAAATTTTAAATTATAGGCTACGGATTCTTTCAGAAGACTCAACTCATAAGTACCCTATGTATATGGAAAACCCCAGTCTCTAATTTGTAAATTATTGGCAATTAACAAGTCAATATTTTGATAGGGCTTTATTTGTTTTGCCAATCTGTAAATGATAGCGTGAAAGTTATTTTAAATGAGAATTTAGAGTTACAGCAGTGTGCTTTATGTCTGAATTAAAAGCTTTCATGGGAATATTTATCAGTTTTTGATAAACAGTCAGCTCGTGGAAAAGCTCGTGGTTTATTTTATGAGTTTTTACTGAATCTTCTTTTATCTTTAAGCCACAGAATAAAACGAGAATAACAGAAATATTTCTGGGTCATTCAAACCACATGATGGGAAGAGCGTTTATTTACAGAACAAGTATCAATAGAAAATATACTCCAACATTGTTTCTAAAAGCTGGGCACGAATGATTGTAATTTGTTTGGTGTTTATGAGATGGAGGCCTGTGCTCATGACGTGTTTAATCCTGATGGCCAGCGTTCAGATTAATCACAAGGCCAATATCTACTCTCCACGTGCCTCTTTCATGCGCGTTTTATTCATACCCATGAACACTAAGGCACGTTATAATTTATTAAAAATTCAAATTTTATAGGTTTATAAAATATTACATATTAGAGACATGTATGTAGGTAGGCTACATGCCCCCACCCCCGCCACCCCACAACATTACTAAATATTATTTAACAATCAGATTGTGACAACTGACCGAAGGATGACCAACGTCACTCATGATTGAATTGAAACCGATTGTCCGACCGTTGTGTGACAAATCTCATCGTTTCTCTTGCGATTATATAGCATGTTCATTAATGCAGTAAGATGGCAGGAGCCTTAAGCAGCCTACACGTGGAGGACACTATTAATTTTGTGGTAGTCTACTTTAAAAGTTATTGTTGGGTTTTTTGCCTATCTGGGTCGTTTAAAAATCACAATCGCGGACGTTAAGGTGTGGTCTACCTCACACATCTATGTTACTCGACTAGGCTAGCTATATTACACCAAACATTCTATACACAGCGAGAAAGTCATGTTCACAGCCTGTAGCACTCACTATTTATAAAGGCAGTGGGAAAAATCCGACTTAAGTTTTCTCACGTTGTTCTCTTTGCTTCTTCCTATTTTTATAGGCCTATTTTTACTATTGTATGGGCTATACACACATATGGCTACACAACACACACACACACACAATCAGTTCAATTCATTAATTTAGGCTAGTGTGTGAGAGCATTGTATTGCGATTGAAAGAGGACAACACCAAAACCTTTAGCACCATTATACCATTATACACGTTTAATTTTAGCAACAGAATATTTCGATTTTTAGTTTTTTATTTTAATCTCATAGTTAAACTAGTGCGTCATCGATATGAATAGGTGAAAACTAAAGCCATGGAAATAACAACGACCAGTTTACTTGACAAGACGCTTATAATTTCATATCATTTAAAGCAATTTCCCCAATAAATGTAGGCTATATGACAAGAATATTTAGTGTAACGTGCAAACATCATAATTTGAGAAGTTTCGTCAAAAACCACTTAGTAGCCTACCTACTATGTAGCCTAGGAGGACTATAGCATTTTCCACAACACGAATAACCCACGTTTCCGTTTCTTATTCGTATTTAAGGACTTATAATTCACGTTCATATGGTTTTCAGTAAATGGTAGCATAATCTGGTAGCCTAATAAAAATGATTGCATTCACCATGCTGCATTTGCACGACTTTCACACAAGGACAATCCTAACAATAAATTAAAATAAAACATATATAAAGACGCAAATGGGCACAGAGAAACAAGCACGCAATTTAGGGTAAAATTTATGATGTCGCCTCTGCAGTTGTTTACATTATAATTACTCTCGTTATCAACAATTTAATGGAAGATACGTCGATAATATTGGGAACCAGACATTAACGAAAAACTTTTGGAATAGGGAATTATAAACCTATAATTATCTATACTTTATAGGCCTAATAATATTTGTAATTATGCATATATTTTGGATCAGTTTGATTCGAATGATTAAGATTAAACAGAGCACAAAATAAGTTATTTGTATAGCCTATCGCTTCAACGAGTCACACAAATGCTGCTAATCAGGACTGTATCTCTGCGTGTTATAGGTTAGATTTTAATAGGCCTATCACTTTATTAAGCTAGTTACTAATCTGTCCAGTATAGTTAATTATTATATATAGTAGTTAATTGTTGGCACCAATTGATATTTTCTCAGCACAAGAAACAGACAACCTGAGGCTTGAAGCGAAATGGGATGTGACAAGCATTGTGATCATCTCACCACCACTATTACATTAACAATAAAAACAAAAAGAATAATAATAACAACAATTATTATTATTATTGTCTTTAATTACCAGGATGCTGGTGGTGAGATAATCAATTATTATTATTATATTGAAAGCATTTATTTTCCTTTGGCTCAGAACATGCATGTGTCTGTCTACCTGTGTATCACATAAGGATGTTTGTGTGTGCCAACTGTTCATTTACAGGGAAGCTTCTAGCATTCTAATTTACAGTCAAAAGGCTTGTTGGGTGAGGACATTTTGTCCCGTTAACAATGTGCTGGTGCTGTTAGTAAAATAATTAGATGATGAGCTGTGTGTAGAGTAAATAAAAGTGTTTGAACTCGCCCCTGTGTCGCCATTTTCACTAGGCTTGAAAGGCTGTAATAAGTAATGACACTCTCTCCCTCTCTCTCTCTGCTCTTTGATTGCAACACCTCTGAGAGTGTATGGGGAGGGGCTCCTCTCACACAAAGGCTTTTAATTGGACCAGCTCCTCTTTTATTTGCATAAAATCAGATTGACAGAGAGAGAGAGAGAGAGAGAGAGAGAGAAAGAGAGAGAGAGAGAGACTGAGAGAGAAAGACCTCATGATTCTGCCACTTAGCGCTGAAAGACAGGTTTTTGAAACACAAACAACAGCAACTTGAGGGTAAATTTGCGGAAAACTAAAACAACCAGTGTTACTATTCTTTTTACTTTTTTTTCTCCGTCTGCACAGTCAGGGTCTTTTTTCCCATTTAAAAAGAAATCCCAGCCTTTGCAGGATGCGTTTGAAGCCATCTCTCACCCAGGGAGAGTGATCAGCCTGCAATGTAAGACAGAGACAACAAGCAGTGAATGAACCCCTTGCATTTCTAAGAACAAGTTCAAACTGGTTCAACAGACTGGTGAAATCATAGACAAGTTTATTCTAGCAGGTTCTAACCAGTCAGCTTTAAAAGGAGATGCTTGACAAATAACTAGTAGTTCTAAAAGCAACAAGTCATCCTAGCACAGTCATGATCATTAACGAATGACTTGCGTTAAACACATCAGGTTTAATTAAAGCTAGCATTTAACTAAATACAGTTGACTTCAATCACGTCCTAATTAGAAAGTTAATAAAAGATCTTCTCTTTTCAGGTCCCAGTTCAACCCCAGCTGGGTTTTTCATATGGTGGAAGAGAACGGGTGGCCGGAGGGGTTGGCTGTTATCTTTGGTTATCTAGCTGTATGAGTGTTATTCATTCTTCATAAAGCTAGATAACCGAAAGTAACAAGAATCCCATTACACACCTGAAAGGCGTCACCCCACCATGAGATCTGTACTCTGTCCCTCTCCTCTTTTCCTTCCTATGTCTCCCCCTCTCTCCTCCTCAATCTCTGCATCTTATTGCAAGAGAAAGCCACAAAATGGCCTCCATCACTGCTGCTGGAGAAGGTAAGCAGCATTTTTTGTTACAGTTTTTTGTTAAAAAAAACAAGCGATTGTACCCTATTCTCATATTAAGTATTATGCAGCATCATCTTTCCTCGTAATACCCAACTATTCTCATTACCCTCCTTATAATGGATGTAAAAATAGTGTTTCCACTCTGAGATAGGGCTAATACAATTGTAGAAAGCTATCAATTGTTTTTAAGAAGCCTGTTATGGAGTTTGTTCATATTTGCCATACTTATTTGCATGAAAAGGAGAGAATACAATTCAAAAGAGCAGGTGTGAAATTTTCAAACTCAACTGCAATGTTTTTTTTTTATATAAAATGCATTACTCAAAGACTAGATCTGACTTACACAAATAAATGGGATATTCGATTCATAGCTACACAGAAAGGAGGGAAAAATTCAGAAGAACAGGAAAAGTACACATTCACATCAATAGGCGACAACTTTCATTACAAATAATGCACAGAATGAATGTAATTCTGAACAAATACCAGCAGGATTCCACTCCACTGATTAAATGTCGTTGTTTTTTTTGTTTTTTTTGTAGAATGATAATGTGAAACATGATGTTTACCAATATACAAAAACTATTTGTATGGATTGAACATGGTTTATGCGAATATGCGGAGCAGCAGTATGTTGGTCAAACATGATCACGTTTAATCTGTAAGCTGCTAGTCTAGAGCACAGAGCAGCAGGCCGAGGCTTAACACAAGGCCACATGATGATCACCCACGGGTGCCTGTACTAACACCCAGTCCAGTGCTTTCTGAAGTTTAGTCTGCAGCAAACGCACAAAGCTCATTCACTCGTTACCTTTGTTTAACGAGGTCGGTGAGTTGAGACCCCATTGTCTTTTTCAATACCAACCCGGACTCGCTCAATTCAACTCCTGCTTTTGAATAATTAACGGGCTAAAGCTTTCCCACGCAAATCTGGCTGCTATTCTAAGCTTTGGATGTATTCGGACCTTGAGCCAGCGTTGGAAACAAACGTTGATTGTCTGAACTTGAATTTTGTGCTGAGAAGTTCTTGATTGGATGTGACAGTGTTATAAATGGGGCTGGGATAGAGCCAGCGCCGGCATGGACATTCTCTAAGTAGCAAAGCTTGTTGGGATGGTCCTGAATACAGGTCTGTGGGATTTTGTTGGCAAAACCCATTAGGAAGCCAATACCAAAATTCCCCTTCATTAGGCTTGTGATCAATGGGTGGACATCAGCCACCAGCTCATCGCACCTTTGGGTATGTTATAGTAATTTAATTTCTCATTTGGAATTAATAGATCACTGAGGCTTCAAAAGTCTGATTTAGCAATGCTATTTAGTAATAGGTACATTTTAGATGCTGTAAATGACAGTGAATCTATCTGGTGAGGCGCTGTCATTCTGTCTGTGTTGTAGCCACAGACAGTGCTGCTGCATTGCAGGTGCAAGGATTAAACTGTTCATCTTTGAGAGCAAACGACAGAGTCCAAACGCACTGAGAACTGATAAGTGAGTTTGAGCCAATTTGATCAAGTGTGTACTACAAGCGGTTATAATAGCATTGGGTAGATAGTGTCCTCCAATGACAAAATATTTCAAACCAGTTTCTACTCTGCAAACTGAGTTTATTGAAGCTACTGACAAAAGCTACCATTCGCATACGATTGTCGCATTTCCACGAATTCCACATACGCATATGGCCAGAACTTTACGAAGCTCATACACTATAAAAAATATTGTTGGTTTAACTTAAAAAACCTGGTTGCCTTAATTTTTAAGTTCATTGAAATAAAAAAAATTAGTTGATACAATGGAGATTGGTTTAATCTTTAAAACTCAAAATAATGTTATCTGTTGATAAGTTGATTTGATAAAAAAAATGTTGTGATAAATTATGTAAATAATTTTTTACAGTGTAGTTTCCCAGCAATAACATGTGACAAACTCTTAATTTGATTTGTCCTTAACAGTATTAACATCTTTATTGTCAAAAAATACCTAAACAGCAATTCATTTAGCGCACTTACCTATGCAGCAAATCTGATCAACCATTGTCTTGATTTGCATCACTCCATCATTATCCATTTCTCTTGTTGCATCCTTTACACCAATCTAGCAGTGAACTGTCCATTTTGGGCTGTACAGTAAACTATAAATGACGTTCAATTATAAAATATCCTTAAAAGTGGTATACAAGAAAGATCTAAAAGTACATCTTTTAGGTGTATGTTAATTATTGATGTGATTCTTCTTGGCAACTTACTTGAATGGTTAGCATACCATGACTATTTAGCATAAAGGTAGAAGGTAGCATTAAGGTTGGATACGTCACGGCCTGTGAGGAATAAAGATGGGCAGTCTAATCAAACTGTCTGGAGAGAAGGGAACAGAGGAACAGGAAGGAAAAGCACGAATGGCAGTTTTCTTGCACTAAGCATTTCGGACATCAAGTGTCAACTAGAAAAACAGGCATTGTGCCCTTATTATTACCACCCTCCTCCCCTCTCCCGTCAACTGTATGGTCAATAGAGCCAGGCCACTTGTCACAGAGACAATGAATTCCTTTACCAACCTTTTGACAGCGTCCCAGTCACATCAGCCAGGCCGCTTTTGGTGAGCGTCGCTCTGATTCCTGCCCCCGGCAATGCTTCTCTTTCTTTGGACGGAACTCACCAACCGAGCCCCAAAATGGCTGCACTGTTGGAGAGGAAACTGAGGAATAGACACCGTTCTCTCTGACCCCCTCCCACCCCGACGTCGCCCCAAAGAACTGTGAATTCCCTTTAGGCTGTTAGAGAAGTCAATGGGCCCACACACAAAAGGGATTAAACACTCAGCAGTAACAGGTGTAGCCAAACGTTGTCCTGACTACATGAAAGGCTGATTCATCACACATGCTGCATGGCGACAAGAAGACCACACCGTTCTCGTTTAGACATTTAAATGTAGTCTAAAGGAATGAATGGGTAATTGCATAATGGGTTTGTGTTTAGACTGTGTCTGAAAATAGCTGAATGTGAACATGGCAATAATATTGAATGCTGCCATATGAATTATTTACATTCATAGTTTTAAGAAATGTTATTGGTGGAGCAGTTAAAGAAAACAAATTTAGATGTTGTAAAATCATACATCTGCTTGATTTTCCAAGTTTAATGGGCCATTCTTTTAAAAGCTTGGAATGGCGAACTAGTACTTGCTCTGGTGAAATTACTTTTTTTCCCCCACTGAAGCATCATTTGGATGGCTTTTCACATGTTGTCCACTCTGCCACATTGTCCTGTGCTCTCTTCAACACACCTACATGCTCACAGTCATATTGTTACCTCAGCTGTTAATGTCAGACGTCTGACAATGGTTCCTATTTGTAGTATTTGCATAAGGCACTTTTCCAGCAAGCGTTTGGAGTGGTCTTGAAAGAGGGTCCACTTTATCCAGCCACAGCTAAAAAAATGTCAAGTGCCAATTAGAGAAGGTTTGCTGCCTTTCACCAGGACCCCACCGCTCCAATCCCACTCTTTATTTACCCCTCAGCCAACTCTCTCACACTCCGGCCTGGCTAACGGCACCTGAAAACAAAGACCACCTCTACCCCAGCTACCTCAGAGAAATGAAAGAAACTACCTAAGAAAAGACTAGTCGCCACACTGCGACGTTTCCCAATGTGGGACAATCCATCAGATAATAAAGACTCCCTCAGCTTCTGAGATGATTAACAGGGATTCATAGTCCATCCCGCTGCAGATCTGCCTCAAATATGAAGCTGTCAGATAGGGTTTTATAGCTGGTACTTGTAATAGTAATGCAGGTACTTTTTGGTCAGTGGCTGGTAATTTTGCCTTATCTGGCAGCCACTGTGGCAAGAGACTTGTAAGAATTCCTTTTTTCTTACTGGTCACCTGCTGCCAGATAAGGCAAACTTACCAGCCACGGACCAGAAAGTACAAGCATATATATATATATATATATATATATATATATATATATATATATATATATAATACAAAATATGATATATAATAAAAAAAAAAACATTTCAATAAAATTGTATATAAATTATAAAAACATATCAAAATTAACCATAATTAAATATATATATATATATATATATATATATATATATATATATATTATATATACACACACACACACACACACAATTATTCATATAAAACAATACAACAATATATATGAAGACTTCAGATGCAAAAACCTCTAAGTGCCATCTGAAATTTTCTTCTAAAATGAGCATTTTTATCAAGCTCGTATATTTAGGTTCAGTAAATTTCACTTTAATGACAATTAATAGGTAATTTTCCTTGCCATTAAAGTGAAATAACTGAACATAAACATACAAGCTTGATAAAAATGATAATTCTAGAAGAAAACTTCAGATGGCACTTAGAGGCTTTTTGCATCTGAAGTCTTCATATATTTTAATATATATTTTTAAACTGTATAAAATTCAATATAAAAATGTAAAACTGATATAAAATATAATATATTTTAAATATAATAAAAATAAAAATGGCTGGAAAATTCTGTCTTTGTCTGACTGGAACATTCCCTGTGGTGTAATGACTTCCAATTCATTCTCCATTATACTTTCAGAGCTCCTACAGCAGGTGATCAACATGCATACTTATAGAGCAACTTTTAACGTTTAATTTAGCACTATGACACGGATCAGTAGCTATAGATATTGTGAATGTGAAGACTGCATTTTAATACTCAAATAAGGTTTGTGTTTTGTGCGCACACTAAATCACCAAGAAGAAAGAGTGTTATAATCTTAAACGGCGATTTTTGTGCTCTCTGGGACACCCTTGTTCCTCCACACGGCGTTTAGTTCTGTTAGCCGCCTCCTGCCACCCAAAGGATTTATCCTTAACTCTGTCTCTTTCATTCAATATCTCTGTGTAGATTTTTTCCCAGCCTTGATTCTCAGATGGTTGGGTCTGATTTGCATGCATTTGCATAATGAAAGTCATTTGCATGCTCAAGGCAGACTTTACCATGAGAACAGACATGAAAAGGTGTGTGTGTGAGTGCGCATGCTCGATCGTGCTTATGCCCTCACATGCTGATGCATTTATACCCTTCTTCCTTCATCTTTCCATTTTCATTCTCGTACAGACCAGCCATCCTTGATGCCAGGGAATGGAAAGAGTGAAGAAGGTCGGTTGTGTGGCTGTCGTCCTGATGGTGTTGCTGCTCCCCTCCCCTTCGCTACTCGCTTGCCCCCTTCCTCCTGTCACGAGATGCAGTTTGCACAAAGCCACCATCTTAGAACATGCGGGCATTAAATGGAAGTAGAAAATAAGCAGGTATGATCCACCATCACTCTCCTGCTTCTCACACCCTCCTCTTTCTCTCCTCTTCTATTTTACACACGCTGTCCCTCTCTCTCTCCCCCTGCTCGAAGGCACTGTTCATTACAGCAGATGTGTTTGTTAATTGTGAATATCACACGTCCTGGTTGTGATAGGCGCTGAAGGGGGTGGGGAGATGTTTTGTAGTCGTTTGCATTAAATCATTCCCCGGCACAATGGCTGAAGCAGAGCTGCATCTGCGGGCATCAACGTTGAATAGATCGCCATCAGGGATTCTGCTGCCCCGTCGCCGTACCATGCCAGCCACGGAGATGGCGTGCTGCCATTATTGAGAAGAACAGCAAGCCTTCTCTCCAGCTTTCAGCCATAGTCGTCATGATATTAGCTTTCCCATGAGAGAGCAGCTTGAATGAGCAAAATGGATCGCCGTTGTTAGTTTTACATAACTATAGAAAACCATTAGCTAACACCTTGGATTATTCAGCATATATTTAAAGACAAACTAATAGCAAAAACATGCTAAGAGAGAGCAAATTCGGAGAAGTAGAAGGAGGGTGCGTGATAGAGAGGTCTCAATAAGGACGGGCTCTCTTTTGTACATCTTGGTTTCTAAGAGTCGCGGGCCAGACAAGTCCAGTATTGTTCTCTGTGGCGAGCTTGCTGTGGAGCACTGTTATTAAGGCCAGGAAGCTATAAGTTTAAAAACCGCTTAACCAAAACACCAATTAGAGCCGGCTGTGCCTGATTAAGTGAGGTAGCTAAGTAAACAATACAGACCATTGTCCTTCATTCTCTCAGAGGGCCGGCTTTGTTCGGTCCCATCACTGAAAGTCCAGACAATAGCCAGAGCTAGGAGATACAGTGGAGGACTAGCGTGTTAATAGCGATGTTCAGAGCTCAGTCTCTCTGTTTAAAAGGAGAAGGTGTATGCTAGCTGTGTACACTTACAGAAAAGTACTGTGTCGCTACGGTGCCATGTGGCACTGTGATGGTGTTTCATGGCAATACTATGGTATTTACTTGGTACCTCCATGATATGACACCATGATAGGACCATGACACAAGTCCAAAAACTATTTATTTGTAGCTTTTTTTTTTGTTGTAAATGTAGCATTGTATTCCAATGACTTTTTACAGTCCCTTTTTAGGTCTCCATCAGAAACTTTTATTGCCAAATATGAACTACTGTTCAAAAGTTTGGGGGTGGTAAGATTTTTTAATATTTTTTGAAAGTAGTAACTTATGCTCACCAAGGCTGCATTTATTTGATTAAACATACAGTAAAAACAGTAATATTATGTAGGGGTGTAACAATACATCGATATGGATCGATGCATCGATCAAATGTCTAACGATACGATGCATCGATCCCACACATAAAATATCGATGTATGGTACCTTTATTTTGACACACTCCATATCCTCACGTAACTTTTCTCCGCTGAAATAGACGCCTGATAAGATTGACTGAAACCTTTGTCACAAAAGCTGGTATTTTCCACTGTAAAGGCATCGCGAGTTTATGTTTTACAGCAGAAACGAGAAGCCCCGAAAAGTCGGTTTTAGCAAATCAGTGCGCAGTATTCAGGTCAGGTGACAAGGCTGCTTGTCACTTTGAAAAGACGCGATAGCTGAGAGGAGTTTTGTCAAAGCTGACGGATTTCAGCGAACTTCATGAACCCGTGATATCTTCTTCGGCTCGTAAAAGGAAAATAAAAGCTGAAACTTTTTCACGGAATCTTGCTAAAGCAGCACGTTTAGTGGTGAGTGAAAAGCTCTCTGTATTGCGTGTACGTTAATCACAACAACAAAGTTTGACAGGCGTCTATGTCAGCTGAGGAGATTAACGTTACAGATTAACCAAGTGTTTTATTATGTATCATAGCAATTACTTGGCTTTGTTTAACTCTGAAACATGAAATGTGGAGTTATCTGCTTTTACCACACAATAAATATATATATAAAAATCCTTTAAATGAACTTTAATATAACAGAAGAGTTCATTTGCAAAAACAGATAACCCCGTCCCCGTTCTTGTTCCTTTTCATCATGGTTTTTAAAAAAAAACTTGTAACAAACAACTTGTAAATGTCCCAATTGGGAGAGGGTGTGTAATTTTCAAAGAGTTTAATTAAACTTTCATGTAATATATTTTTGAATGTATTGTGAGTTAATAAATGTAACTGGTTGTGTACACTTGGCACATAATATCTAAATATCGATTAATCGGTCGATATAGCCCTGAATCGAATCGAATCGTAATCGTATCGTAGAATTTTTTGAGGTATCGGCAAATATCGTATCGCTGGCTGAGAGAATCGATATCGTATCGTGATTAACTGTCCGATTTACACCGAAATATTATTACAATTTAAAATAACTTCTTCTTTTTTTTTGCTATTTGAATATTTCTTTAAATGTAATTTATTCCTGTGATGGCAAGGAGACTCCAGTCTTCAGAAATCATTGTATTATGCTGATTTGCTGCTCAAGAAACATTTCTTATTTGATCAATGTTTAAAACCGTTGTGCTGTGTAATATTTTTATGGAAACTGGGATACATTTTTTGGGGGAACTGCTGAATAGAAAGTTCAAAAGAACAGCATATATTTGAAATAGAAATCTTTTGTAACATTATACATATCTTTACTGTCACCCTTTTATTAATTCAAAACATTCTTATGGAATAAAAGTAGGCTACCAATTTCTTTTTAAAGATTCTTTCTGACCCCAAACTGTTTAACTGTAGTGTATATCTAGTGCAACCACTAGAAATTAATGTTAATGTGAGCAAATCAAACAGCAGAACAGCTAAACAAAACGTTTTCCCACAACAAACTACAAATGTAACCGACTAAAAACTACCATCTAGCAAAATGACAGCAGCAATGAAACAACAATATCCTCTTTTCCACTTTTATCACATTAAATGTCATTTAATTTTTTTAATTCCAAAACAAAGATTTTATTGTTCACGAGTGACAAAACTCTTTATGCCGATAGCAGAGAATTAAAGGATTGCAGTCACACTGGGTCTACAATCATGTCATTGTTTTTAGTAATCTAAGTGCACCGTAGTAAACAGGTGGCAAACAGGGAGAAGAGCGGCTGAGAGGGACGGCACAGAAAATTATGCACAGTAAAAACAAAGCCAAAGCACATCAGATAAAAAAAAGAAGCGAAGAATCTGCGGCAGCTTGCGTCTGGGAGCGTGCGAGGTGGCTGGGGTTTGGGCAAAGGGGCAGACACTCTCCCGTCTGCACACACACATACACACAAGGCTCCCCTTTTCTGAGCAGCTGCTCTCGCCTCTTCACGCAGGCACCAGCCTTGGGAACCACCACGACAAGGCTCCCCCAAAAAATGGGCACCGGGGCCCCCCAAAGTCTGAGTCTGTCTGCCCCCCCCCCCCCCCCCGCCCCCCCGCCCCCCCCCCGTCCCCCCTCCCCCTCTGACGATGATGCTGGGTGCCTGGGAAGGACTCAGAGTTCATGGTCAGACTGCCTATTGAGCTGACAGGCTGACTGTTTGCTCAATTCACTCTTCTATTCAGTCGGGACAGGAGGAGGGAGACAGAGACACAGTAACAATCCAATGAGCATTCATTTAGGGAAGACAACCGGAGGGAGAGAGGGAAATAACGAAAGAAAGAATGAAAGCCAAGGCGTCGTTTTTTTTTTGCAAAACATTTGGCTTAAAGATACCAGCCTGACCATCATGCCAAAACTTCCACTCACACTTATCCAATTTTCCGAAAGCCAAACAAAGATAGATTCATTGCCACCCCATAAATACAGGAAAAAAGCGAGTGTTTGATCAGCTCTTGCCTCCTTGCATTCTTAATCACCTGCACACCTCGAGTTGCTTGTCTGAGCCGCGTGGAGCGACTAAACTCTGGAGTTCTCCGGGCTTAGGTTGTGTCACATGCCTCCTATTTGCTTCTGTTCCACGTCGTACCAAGAGTAGAGGCACCGTCAACTTCGGCCTCAATCTCTCAACCTGGCACTCGCTGAGTCACAGCCGTCTGAGAAGTTTGCTTTCGGCTAATTTCTTAATGAACCCTACAAAACAGAAAAAAAAACCATTAAAATCCAATAACAGAACACCTTAAAGTACAAAAACAGTCCTAAAGAGATAAACCGACAATTTTCAGTAATCAAATGTATATTCTGATTCGAATTGAAATGGTTCAATTATCAAAAATATTATTTCACTTAACACGTTTCCTGTTTCTTTTGTGTCTTTTCAGGTTTTTGGAGTCAAGTCAAACAACGTGAAATCCATTCACGAACGTTCAAACAGACGGCTGAAAGAGTGAAACGGGTTACTTTACTATGCATGTGCCCCAACATAAGACAACAGCACTTTATTTGTTCTATATGACTTCAAGCTTGGCATTTGTTGAGCAGTTTTAGAGCCTACTGTTCCAATGGCCATATGTTGCGAGCCAAGTATGTGTATGTGTATGTGTATGTGTATGTGTATGTGTGTGTGTTAAAAAATTTGTGAGAAACTGTTAAGAGTTTCTTTGTACGGGTCAGGGTCAAAGTACTTAAGCTAACGATTTGTGTATTTGTACAAACACACTAGTTTGGAATTCTCCAAGTAAACATTTGTTTATTTGGGTAGTTCTAATTTAATGAGAAGTTTGTAGAAAATGTCATTTTTAAATGCCAAACATTTTGGTACTTTTTGATAAAAAGAATTTTTAAGAGACAAAATTGTGTGAATGATTAGGTTTAGCCTATAAATCTTAAAAAATATTTTAACAGTTTAACAAGGCTGTCTTGGTACAAACTGTAGCATAATGCACTTTATAAAACACAAACTGATTTTTTTTAGTTAAATAGTTTTCAATATTAAAGGAAAATGTAGTGGCCTGTGTATATTCCCTAATGTATTTCTCCAACAACTGATTACTAACTGAAATCTTACATGAATTATTAGAAAAAACGAGTGAGGCTCTGTAGATTCTGCATGTATGAGTGTGAGACCCACGGCAGCAGTGAACGATACTGCACTCTGATTGGACAGCTCAGTGTGTTGTACGTAACACTCTTGTTGGACAGAGAGCTGTTGTCTTTAATTTCTATGCAATTGCGTTGGGCTTGCAATCACCAGGGAGAGAAGGCAGATCAGAGCAGCTATTTATGACAGCAGGTTAAGGTGAGAGAAATATTTAGCTGAATAAATATGAATATTTAACTCCTCCAACTCCAACTGTGAAGTCACTGACCACTAAAAGCATCTTCAACTAGCTTTTGTGTTTTTCATTTTTGTTTCTTTCAGCAAAATAGAAACAATTTTAAGGGATATTAAATGCTCTCTAAATGTCTCTCTGTATTTTGTGTAACAATCAATCATAGCTGAAGAGAAAATTCAGTATTGAATATGCAAATGTTTTAAGAATTATTTACAATTTGAAGAGAATTGTGCAATCTATTTTGTAATTATTTTTCTTTCTTTTTTTGACAATTTGACAAATCAAGTAATTGTGAAGACAATGGATTGATGAAATGGGGCCTTTTACTATGCAATTCTTTAACTTTTATACTTTCCTGTGATTATCTAGAGTTATGATTTTCAGCTAGAGTACTGTAATGATAATGATAACGATTAAAATAATATTTTCTTTTAATTTTGTAATGATTTAGTTTTATTCTTTTCCCTACTGTATGTTTTTGTTTAATGTTGCGTTTAATTTGTTCACCATGCCATATTTTCACATGTGCCTTTTAACAATGTCCTGTTATGGATATTAATAAATGTTTACTTTTAAAACAAATTTGTGCTGTTGTCGCTAAGATTTTGAGACTGCTAAGTGAATACAAATCTAAAATGTATCCGATTAAATTCTAGAATCCTGAAGGCACCATAAACTGAATCGAAGATGGTGGAAGCAGGTATAAGTCTAGATGAATTTTCTTTCAACGATTTTGGATTTGTTAAGGGGTTATTCAACCAGCAATAAACCAGATCCAGTCTTGCATCCAGTATTCAGCATTACAATCCATCAACATTTCTTGGCCGCTCAGAGCAGCTTACAATCTGTGTGGCTGTGTGCCAGGAGACAAGGTGCATTAGTGTACTGTATGCCACAATGCTGCTGATTGGTGGAACCCTGAGACTGTGCCTGAATTTTAACCAGTCAATTAAAAAAAACAAAAACTAAGATTATTCATTTTCTAGGGCTGTCAAAAAGTTTCTAGACTTATATAACAGCAGTGGCCTCATACCAATAATTTTTGGACTTTTAGAAAAGGATTTTTGTTATGTAGAGTACAAAATATTACAAAATTTCAGTAAAAGGAACAACCACATTCAATAGCATAACTTACAGAAGTGAACGAGACAGTGCGCCGCAAATGGTGGTCGCTGTGCCCTCTGGGCTGCAAAGAGAACAAAGCAGAAAAGAACAGACAGTGTGATACACCCACTTACCAAAACATCTTCTTACAACTTAGGTAAAGTTGGTCTTATATTTGAACATTCGGACTCCCGCGTTTAAACACTTTTTCAATAGTATGTGCAATAAAGCTACTTTTTGCAAATTCTAAGCAGCTACATGATATTGACAACAAAGATGGTCAACTACTAAATTTTCCACAATCGATAAAAACGGGCAAGTGTTGTTTTAATGGCATACTTACTTGCCAATGTCCACTGAATGTCCAATGTAGTGTGGTAAACAAGATAGGGACTGTCTAAAAAGTTGTAATTTTTTTTCATTGTGTGCAAACTGACAACTTAGCCAACTACAAATGTACCAGCAAATATCTCTAACATTATGTGTTCTGATGCTATAGAATGTCCTTTAGCAACAATAAAAACTGAATTATAATGATGGTGTTTAAAAAGGTGTTTAGGAAATAAGAAAGAATTAATGAGCATGTACATGAACTGTAATTTGGTAACAATCCAGACTGTAGAAAGTGGAAAATCATGTGTAATCTCCTGAACATAGTTAATCGTTTCATTTTGACAACTGTTTATATAAATTTATCTGAAATCAAAATGAACAAGAACCGTGTTGGTGTTGGTTTTAATAATGACATATGATTTATTTCAATAGGTTTTGCAATCATAGGCCGATTATTCCAAAGCAAGTTGGATCGTCTTATCTGGGCCCTACAGAAAATACTACAGCCCATGTCTTGCTGTTTTATCCACCTCTGTTTTTAAGTGTAATAAAGACTTTACAGTTTAACAGTGTTCTCCAGGTGTTGAATAAAAAGAATGGCTAAACTATCTTTTATGTTTTCCTGTTGTATAGCATCTTCGTTTAACATTAAAGTCTCACGTCACAATAACACAATTCATGTGCATGGATTGATGTTTACAGTCCTGCAGAAATATCACTGTCCATGGTACTGAATCCATCAGATTATTGACAAGTACTCAGAAAGCATGACAGCAAACATGATGTTTATTTGGGGTGTGAAGGGTGTGGATTTTGGAATAAACTGCTGCTTCAATGTATATGAAATGAGTGCTTATAATCAAGGTTTTCTTTCTAAATATTACATGAGTTAATACTTGTGAGATTTTACTTTGTTATAGAAGTTACCAGTGTGATTACTGAAATGTTCTTTTCATGTATTCTCTAATGTCTGTATTTGATATCTGAATGCAGTAACAGTGCTTGCTCATTTAGCCCGGCTTCCAGAAATGAAATATGGAAAGATGTTTTGTTTTGTTTTGTTAAGAAAGGCCTTCAACATGTGTCAATACATACATCTGGGAGTCACAGGGGTCATTGAAGTCTATCGTTTAAGGGAACTTTTCTCAGTTAAAGCCTTACTTTCCAGTTAGACTAAAGTGTAGCTCTTCTTGAGAGACAGAACGCATAATCCTGATGTTTTGAGAATACTCTCCTGTTTATAGTCCAAATCCAACCTTGAGAAATCTGTGTCGGTGTGTGTGTAGTCTTCTTGGTTACAGGTTAAGAAACCACTGGCATTATTGGAGATTGACTTAAGTGTTGTTCGGGACATGCTGGTGCCCAGCAACCCAAATCTGAGACCTGGACGGTCACGACGTGCCTAACTTCAGGGTCCGAGTTTCAGCTGCATAATCGATGGAGATATGCTTCAGTTTATCTGTATATGTGTGGAAAATTGTTTAGATTTTATGTGTACTTACTTAGCCAATCAGAAGTAGCTAACCTGTAAGCAATGATGTAATCAATGCCCTCGGAAATGGTATAACTGCTGTGATCTTTGTAACTAAGCAGGGCGGCCTACGAACTCCTGTGTGAGTCAGTCTTGAAGCTGACTTCTGCTGATGAAACTGAAAACTATCTTCAGTAAATCTTTTCTTTAATTTATATCCTGCTCTTCATTCATCATATCTGGTTCTGGGTCTTAACAGGCCCCTAACAGGTGAATATTTAAAAAACTAGCAAAACTCCTATGGGGTTCTTCAATGGCACACCTTCCATCAAAAAATATTACATCAAAAAATATTACATTATCTAAATTTATTTATTACTGTAATGGCTGAAAACAGTAACTTCTTTACTTCATGGATGTATAAATTATAGAGCAATGATTTGCTTTAAAAGAACATTGAAACCATTATAAACACAAAGTACAGTTTTGACAATAACTCCCATACTGTAGTGTGTAGTGCTTTTCTAGTGACCTGACTGACTTACTACAGGTGAAATTACTCGCATACTACTGTACGTACTATTGTCAAATATTTTTATGAAAATAATACTGTAATTCACCTAAAGTATTTTTCCGTGTTTCAAAGGGCGTAGTGCTTTCCTAGCGACCAGACTGACTTGCTACAGGTGAAATTTCGACAATATCTCCCTTACTGTACAATTATCAAATATGTTCATGTAATCAACATATTATTACAACATATGTTTATGTAATAAATTGTAATTCACCCAGTGTTTTTTATATTCCAAAGGTTCTAGTATTTTCCTAGTGATTAGACTGACTTAAAACAGGTTAATTTTTGCCAATACCTGCCTTACTAAGTGCAGTACATAGCCTACATATTATTATAAAAAAAATATAGCCTACAATTGTATTGCATTTATTCAAAAAAAATAAATGTGTTGTTATAGATCCAGCACGACAGCAGTGATGTGTGATCTGGATTTGGCAACAATACAGAGAATTACACGTTTTTTAATATTTTAAAACTTTTCAGGTTTTGCACTTTGCAGACGGTGCCTTCTCAGCAGCCTGCGCATAGAGATCAATGTATTTTGTCCACTGCGAAGGAAAGCTCATTTTGAGGAAAATTAGGTTGTAGCTGCTGGTGTTATATGTGTAGTTATATGTGATAGGTTATTTGTGTAGTAAAGTTTAGTTTGCAAGTTATTGAACGCAGAAGTTCGTGAATGTGCGAATATAAGACCAACTTTACCCAAGTCTTCTAACACAACAATGTCATTTCAATGTAAACCAGGGAAGTAACTGAAAGACAGAAAAATTATTCCCCCACGGATTACTTAACCTGCCCAGTCATTCTATGACTAAACTGTCAGCAGTTTGTTAATTAACTGGATTCAGACAGGCTTAAAAGTGACCATAACTTCATACATTTTATATATATGCATTTTTAAAAGGTACACATTATCAAAATGAACAAAATGAATCAAAACATCAATCCTTCTTCTAAAACGTGTTTTTGTCTTACCCTGATTCACTATGGTAAGCCTGTTTGCATACACATTTCACTGCCTGTGCGTGTCTAGTCATCTCAGTAAATACTAGAGAAAAGTTGCTAAGGACAACAGCTTTATGGTGTGGGAGTGAGTGGCATAGTTTATTTGTTATGAGCGAGAAAGGTTGACATGATGAGGCACGCTAAATCTGTAACCTCTGGGGAATCACGTATTTTTACAAAAAAACAGAGGAGCGTCTGCTGGAAAAATAGAACAGACAGAGCTTGTAATAACACAAGAATAAACATTGGCTTGTTTTTTTGGAGAGAACTGAGGGATTTGAAATGTTGTAAGAGAAACAGAGATAGCGTTTCTATTACTTAACAGGTGAGTAAGGTATTTTATTAAACAGATAATTGCCATTTGTAGCTCTCTAACATCACTTTGTAGGCCAATCAGCAGTTACTAGTTCCTACGACAAAAACCCAATAGGATTTTCCCATAGGCTTTTGGATTAGCTAAAAACAAGCTCTGTGATCAACAAAAGTTTATGATACCTGCACGTTTTTTAAAGATAATTTTCACAGATGAACACAACTTTTATGAATTTTGAAGCCTAAATGCAGTCGCCAGAAGTAAAAAGCTAGGCTAAAGGTAGGTTATAAACTACACCACGGTCCCACAAATTCAATGTCACTATCACCGACAACACTTTCAGTTTATTATCTGAAAGCATTTTCCCAGAACGTTTGAGTTAGAATAGTTTGTAAGAGCACAATTATAACCATAACAATGCTGTAAAAGCGGACTGAGTTTACCTTTTTGGCGTGATGACGTTTTATCTCCTCAACAGCCTCTGTAGTCCCATTTAGCCACTTGTTAGCAAATGCCTTTTTCAAGACACAAAATAGCTTTAAAAAAAATCACGAGTGGGGTAATATTGATGTATTTTATGTCGTAGAATAAAACGTGAAAGTGTCTTGAGCTTGTGTTCACCACAGACCACATTTCAGCCATTTAACCAAAGCCCCATTAAAAAAATCCATTGACTTGGGGACGATGGAACCGGAAGTGCTAGAATGCTAACTCGCTTTTTGGCATACAAAAGTGTTGTCATATCTGCACCACTCATATCTATCTGCACAGTCACGCAGAGCCGAAGCACAACCAAAACAATGTTCTTCCGTAAAATGCACACAGTTTTGTTTTTTAACTGCTAGAGGGCCAAAAGTTACATAGTGTAACTTAAAGAATAATATTATATTTTATTATCAATATTTAATTTAAATATCTAATATTTAATTATAATAATAATTTTTACAATATCACTTTTATTTATAATAATTCTGTAGTTCCACGTGTGCTTTTTAACAGTGCCATGTTATGGATATTAATAAAATTGAAAACAAACATGCTATTGGTCGCTAAACCTTTAGGACTGCACACATCTGATACATATCTGACCACATTAGATTGGCTTGTTGTCTTCCTCCATATGCTGGATGTGAAGACGCAGCCTTGATTCCTAGTTCACGCTGATGACTGTCTTTAAATCCCCACCTTAGTAATCAAATGTTGAACAATTCCTGTCATCACTATCTGTGAGTAAATCAAAACTGACATTACTTTGTCAAGAAAAAAATATTGCTCTTCGATTTGCTGGGGTCAATGACAAAGGAGCCAAACAAAATGATAGTGATATCATTAAATCTGGTTTAGATTTAAATATTAATTTTGAGTAAAATAATTTATAAAAAAAAAAAAAAAATATATATATATATATATATATATATATATATATATATATATATATATATATATATATATAAAGGTTTTAATATAAAACTGCATAACTGTGAAAATCTAGTACCAAAGAATTATCACGTTGATGACAGAAAGAAAATTTTAAGTGAAATTATAAAGGGAATGTCTAAAGATTCCAAATACTTATATATTTAAATCTATATAAATATAGATAATAAATCCTGAAAGAAAGAAATAGGATATTGCATTAATTATATATTATCCACAATCTAACATAAAAATGCCTGTTCAAATAATTATAATTAAGTTTTTAATAAAGCTGTTATGTTGTCATGTAATGCATTGAGATAAAATCCAATATCAGATACAATGTAGTGGTTACTAAACAGGTCATTGTGATGAAATCTGGGAAAGCAGAGTTCATGATCACTATGATATAATTTATCAAACAGCACTTATATCCTCATGAATCACCATTTCATTGTGTCTTCGACAGCTCCACTCCAGTCCTGAGCTGCGTCTGACTCGTTGTCTGCCTGGTTTGCAAATTGTTCAAGCTGCTGAAGTCAAGAAAAAAGCAAGTAAATACAAGATGGAGGATGTGGGAAAGGAATTCGAACCCTGGATTTGCCTCATGGGAAAGCGAACAGCCCCAATGGGCGTGTGCGGCAGGGAAGAGGTCACCCCCGCCCGCCGTGATGGTGTGAATGACGAGGGACTAGAGAGAGGAGTCAATGCAGACAACGCAACAATGAGAGTTTAAGGGTGAGAAGGAGGAGAGGAACAAGAGAACAGACCTGAGGTCAAGTTCAAGGCCATTCTCATTGTCTGGCCATGTAAATGAGGTTGAATGCACACACACACAAACACATTCACATAACCAAATTCACACTTTTCCCAGCCCACACAGCATTCCCTCAATACGGTCTCTGCAATGAGCTAATGTTTATGCAACTTATTTTGTAGACTTGATAGGTTGTTTACATGAGAGCCTATTTCTGCCTCACAGTAAAAATAAATAAATGAATACAAACAAACATAAACTGTGACTTTATCTCCCAATTAAAACAATTATATCTCCCGATGTGCCTTTTTCACAATTATCTTTTTAATATTTCAGGTGGGAACAGAGTTTTAGCAAGCAACAAAGGTTAAAAAGAGGGGTTTTATTATTGTATTATTTTAGTGTTTTCATGCCACATTTTTTACATCTTGATCTCATATGTTGCTCGATAATGTCTGAAGATGAAATCTAGACTTAAGCATCTAGAAATTTTGACCTAAACCTTTCACAAGACCTGATGTTTTTACTCTGTTGTGGCAATTTTTCTTCTTGTCTTTTGAAGCATATGTCTTTAAAATTATTTTGTCTACCTTCATTTATATGCTTATTTGTGTTGTTTTTGAATCGGCTAGTTATAATGTCAGAGGAACTGTGCTAATGGCGAATTTCCATCAAATTCTGCAAAACATACACACAAAGACAAACCGTATACATTAATGAGTAAAAACGCCTGTCACTTGCTGATAGACTGTCAGAAGGATGCCTGTTAATTTGTTGAAACAATAGAGCTGCACAGATTCACAAAGATTCACTGATAAAGATCAGTATTTGTTTACAGATATAACAGTGAATCTTGCAACAGATGAAGGATTTAAAAATGGATTTTTTCCCTACAGTATATGATTTGGTGTATTATTATGTGCTGATGGACAGGACCACACACACACACACACACACACTCGTACAGTCTCTCACCCACACCCAGAGAACGTGCCCAGCGTCCCAGTGCTGTTCCACAGCTGCTGCGAGTTGGCTTTGTGCCATGCTCCACCTCTCTCTCTCTCTCTCTCTCTCTCTCTCTCTCTCTCGCACTCGGCCTTCTCTCACTAGCTTTCATGCTGCCTCCTGGTTGCCGTAGCAACTGATGGCACTGAGAGGAAAAAGGTCTGCAGCAGAGAACAACACTTGTGAGCACACACACGCACAGAACACAAATATATGCCAACGCACAAACAAACAAACACACTTGTGCCATGCACCGCTCACTCTCTCTCTCTCTCTCTCTCTCTCTCTCTCTCTCTCTCTCTCTCACACACACACACACACACACGCACACACACACACACACACACACACACCTACAACACTGCTTGAATACATGTTCACAAATGTGAATTGTGTATTGTGAAGTTCAATCTCTAACTGACTGATGCAATACTGTTACATATGAAGGGCCATGATCTGTATAGATGTTGACATATAGATGTTGCATCTGATTCTGGACTAACAATTACATTCAAACAATGAATCCAGATGTTAACATTTCATTCCACAAGCCCAAAATGGAAAGAGTGTTTCAGAAGCAGAACGCAGGTATATGTCCCGGTATTGTGCTGCTTGACAGGGGACTGAGGTTCTGGAAGATGTTTTAACGTTTTTGAAAATATTCTCTCCAGGATTCTTTCATAAGTATAGCATAATGAAAAGAAAATAATTTGTAACAGTGTCTTTACTGACACTTTGATCTATGTAATGCATCCGTACTGAACAGAAGTGTTCATTTTCTTAAAAAAAAAAAAAAAGAATTCACAAAACTTTGACTTGTAGGTGGAGTGAAAGAGTCATTTTAACTATTAATTTGAATGGTTTAGTCATCTACTTTTTCTAGGCACTGGTCACTTTGCAAACCCTGAAGCTGAAGCTCAACCTCTATAGGCTCAGGAACACCCTACTCAATATAAATAAGATATAAGATAGATAATACTTTTTTTCATTAACAACATTCAGTAGTTAATGTTATTTGTTCATTGACCTCCTACAATATTTGAGGACTGGACAGCATCTATTGGGACCCTCATGATCATTTTCTCAACACGACTGACTACCTCTCTAGCAATTTTACACTGGCAATTCACTGCAACCACTAGGAGAAGCAACGATAATCCTTTAGGAATTTGAATTAAACTTAAATCTGCTGTTTAAACAGTGACTGATCAGACTCAACCAGAATTAATAAAACAGGAGGGGGGGGGGGGGGGGGGGATGAACTAAATTAATTTTTAAGTTCAGCAGCACTTCTAATACCAAACTAAAATGGTCTTTAATTTCAGATGTTTGAGAAGGAATCTAAAATCATAATAGGAGATAATAGAATAAATCATGGTCTTCAGATTTGCCAATAAACGCACAAATTACAGTAAGTATTTAAAGGAATCGTTCAACCAAATATTCTCATCATGTTTGTACTGTATTATTTTGTTTTCTATACAACACAAGAGAAAATATTTTGAAGAATGTTGTGAACCAAACACTTTTGGTTACCATTGACTTCGATTGTATATAAAATAAACCCACCACATATTTCTCAAAATATCTTCATATTTCATAGAAGAAAGTCGTAGAGTGAATAAATGATGACAGAATTGGTTACACTTTATTTTAAGGTGTCTTTATTACTGTAATTATACATTTAAGTACTGAGAAATATTAAGTAACTACATTATAGGGTTAGGATTAGGTTTGGTTTAGGGTTTGTTGCATGTAATTATGCATAATTTATAGTTAGTAACTACATGTAACATATGCAAAAATTTAAAAGTGTTACCCAAAATTTGTATTTTTATGTGAACTATCCGTTTAAGACTATACATAAATGTAATGGGATGCATCATTCAAAATGTATGTTGTGATTTTTTTCAGAAGTTCCCACAAAATGCCATCCATTCATTAGCATGGAGTGACATGAGATTTGATGGGAAAGGTTTTCTCTGTGCCGTGATGCTGTGGATGCCACCGTGGTCCACTGAAGAAGTCTCAGAGTGCTCCTTAATGCTGTCTCTAATATATCACATATGGTCTCTGGATTAAGCGGAAGACAGACAGGAACACACATAAAACGGAGGGCCAGAACACTGGCTGCACTCCACAATGACACTTTTAGGGGGCTGGAACCCTTAATTAAAGCACAGACGTGAAAAGGGGCCGCAGACAGAGAGGAGAGTAGAAGAAAAGCAAATGAGATGGAGTCCTCTAGACTGTCTGGGAAAGAGTGTGGGAGCGTGTTGCCCCTTGTGCATGTGTGCACGTGTTTATGGAGTGTGTGTGGGGTGGGGGGGTTGACTTATATCATATCAAATTGTGTGATGCGCAGACAAACACTTTACTTGAAACTCAACTTACTAATATCCAATATAGATCAGATATTTCAGACAAACCTGTCACCATACTACATGAGGATGTTGGGCACTGTGCATAAACACCAGTTTTCTGTCTGAGAAGCACAAAGAGTAGAGGTGAAAGGTCAAACAAGCACACTAAGACGGGTGGCTTTCTCATGCTAATTGCCATACCCATGTCTGATACAGAGTTTTGGGGCTCCCTGATGGCACTGGGTAACATCCTCCATGAGCATTCTGGGAAGTGGCTGGTGACTGGCTGTATGTGTCAAGGACGGATAAAAAAAGTGAAATATAGTTTAGCCTTCTGGAGAGAGTAACGATGGCAGGCCGAGACTTCAGAGACTATGTGAAAAGAGGGACGTCTAGACACGAATGAAAGATTTTTGAGGCCATTTTCAATAAGACCGGATTGTTTCTTTCAAACGAGTCATGCTATCGAATCACATTAAGGCTGGAAACTGCTGCATATAGATTTCAGATTTTTCCATGTACATTAGGTTAAAGTAATGTCAGTATAAGAGAATGAAGAGAACTCTTTTGTACTGTCTGACCTTTTGAGGGGAAAGATGGAAGGTTACTTTAGTCCATGCCATCTTTAATAAAGCATCAAGATGCATCAAAAATTTCTCTCTAAAGAAGTTAAACACACAATCAGCAAAAAGGGTAATGACAAAAATCTATTTGAAAGCACCTAATAGATAATGATGGTTTTCACTGTCTGGAGTATATAATAATAATAATGGAAAATGCTTCTCGTAAAACATAAATAACGTATTAACGCACACACGTACACACTTTGGGTTTTAAGGAATTTACGAAGACTCTCCAGAGACATACTGATTTGTATACTCTACAAACATTACATTCTATAACACTACAGCTTAACCTAACCCTTACAGAAAACATTCTGTGTGATCTAAACCTGACAAAACTACTCAAAACCTCCTTTTGGGAATGTTTACATTTGTAAAAATAATAAAGTTTGGTGTGGGTTCAGTTACAATAGGGTATTTATAAGATAGGCCTATATATATATATATATATATATATGTGTGTGTGTGTGTGTGTGTGACCCTGGATCACAAAACCAGTCACAAGTCGCACGGGTCATTAGGATATTAAATAAAGATCATGTTCCATGAAGATATTTTGTAAATTTCCTACCGTAAATATATATATATATAAAAAAATTGTGAGTGAATGCAGCACAATCGCAGCACAATTTTTTCAATGTTTCGAGTTTTTTGCAGCCTCAGAATCCAGACTTTCAAATAGTTATATTGGCCAAATATTGTCCTATCCAAACCATATACATCAATTAAAAGCTTATTTATTCAGCTTTCAGATGATGTGTAAATCTCAATATCAAAAAATTGACCCATGTGACTGGTTTTGACTGGTGTGTGAAAATTTCGTGATTTGGAGCCAAACTTCTAGAAAAAATAAAGAAATCCATTAGCCTAAACTGTGTGCCTGCCAATTAAGCTTTAATATGAAACGGTTTGGAAACTCAAACCTCACCCTTCCCCAATTCCCTCACATTTGTATTACCCCTTTGTCGTTTCTAAAGTAAAACACACATAGACTATATATATAATTTTAATAACGAGCTTAATTACAGCTGTTAAACGTGTAGTTGGGATACATTCAAAGAAACAGTTCACATAACTTCACGATCAACGAAGGGTTCAGACGCTGTCATTGACGTGACAATCCGTGAAATTGTAATGAAGCGAATCCGCGCGCAGCCGCAGGGTGTGTCTGGGAAATCACAAAGCCTGACTGGTTTCTCTCTGTAGCAACCGTGATAGCAACGCGCGGGGATGAACGGGTTAATACCACCAACTTGGCGGACAATAACTTAGCAGTGACACATAACAGTGAGTGATCGGAACAGACACTGATCGGTTTGCCTCCATCACTGAATGGCGACCTCAAAAGTCTGCCATATAGACCACCATCTATGTGACACAGATATATCATAAATATTCTACAAGCCAATTAGACTTATAAATAAATAAATAAATAATTGCGTGAAAGCAACGCAAACACTAACCGTTTATATGCACTGTTAGACTGCATCGGCCCATTCTCAGTCCATTTGTCTATTTCTAGGCTATAATAGGCTATAGGTACTATTTAATAGGCCAATATGCTATAATAATACATTGTGCTTTGTGCATCATTAAATGGGTGTGGATTTGTTTAATGTTGAAAATACAGAGCAAATACCATAGGATAATAATAATTAATAAATAATAAATAGGCTAATAATGGGTAATAAAATAAGCACTCTTATTCAGGGAAGGATTGGGACCCATGGAATGCTAATAATTAAACTAAATAACCGTATATATAGCCTAAATATAAAATAGATATATAAAAACATGAATCAATTATAAAACGTCTTTTATGTAAATAGGTGATTTTTATATTAAATAGAAATAAAACTCCGCGTCTCTTAAAATACAGCCCAAGGTGAATACATCAACCCAATTAAACCACTTCCCTTTTTTCGTTTTGTCAGAACATTTTTTTCGTTCTTTTGATTTTAGAAACAATTGCGTGGCCATACGGTTCACGGTGTGGAACTTCATCATGCCTGTATTGAGAGAGAGGAGCCCTCATTAGTGCGCACGCATCTTCATTTTTCTCCACCGAGGAATTATGTGACGTCAGCCTTAATTAACAACACACAGGGTCAACGGGATTAAAACACAGGCTACCAGTTCTCACAGTTTCCCTCGCTTCAAAGAAAAGCGCCTTTTGTTTACTGCGCCTCTGCGCATTCTATACACGGCAGGACCCAATTAAAAACCGGAAAATAGTAAATGAAGGCAATGAGATCATTCACGGACCCGCTGATATTCGTTCCAGCCAATCAGAGTGAGGCAAAAAAAAAAAAACAGTGATTTTCTAAACGCAAATAAGGTTTGTGATTGGAGGGGGATGCAGACTCATTTCCGAGTGACTGAAACGTAAATATTAATTTAAAGGCATATTTTCGTTATAATATTCGTTGCAGTTGGATGGCCTTTGTATATGCCAGATAAATTATTATTTGTGAATGTCCGTTCATTAAGGCCTTAGCCGTGGAGCTACAAATGTACGTTTTATACCATTAAAAATAGCAAGGTATATGATCAGGCGACACACCAGCAGTGTATTTGTTAAGATTTTTCAAATATTAAAATTAATTATGTTGATTTATTATTTTCGTTAGAATGCAAACTGTAGGCTACTAATCAGCTGGCAACTATCAGTATCTGTACCTTTTTGTACTTCATCTATTTAGCTTTCTGAAATTTCGTGAAATAAACCAAGTTGCTTAATTTTTAACCAGACATCGAATTAGGATGAAGGCAAATTTGTTATAGCCAAGAAAATGCCACTAAAACAAAAAGTTTTTGTACAATTCTGTAGCATCAAAAACGGAATAGGCTACATAAAAGGAAAATCTCACATGCAGTTATTATGATGCATGGGGGTCACTTAAATTCATACAGATGTTTGTGCATTGATAATTTTATAAAAGAGCCCCATTTATTCAGGACAAACATTATCTCGCTTTAATTTCATATTTGTTAATTTTACACGAATAGTAAAACATCTAAAAAGCGGACATTAGAGGCTATTGTATAACTCTGACCTGAAAACTACAAACAGACAGACTAATCTATACATTCTTAAAAATTAAAAGCACAAATAATTGTTCTTACAGCTTGATGCCATAGGATACTTTAAATAGGCTATCACAAACAACTTTGTTTTTTAAATTGTCGCGCTATTTAGAAAACCACCTGTAGTAGGCTATAGGCTACGGGTGCTTTATTAAAGAACCAGCAATGTGCAGATCTAAAGACCTTTGAATGCAACAGAACATTTGAATCCCCAAAGATCCACATGCAGCGAAAAATCAATAGTGCTGCAATTTAAGAACCTTAATGTTTGTAGCGTTATGTTACGTCAAAGCTAGGCCTGGAGCAGATCTGCCTCGAGTGAGGTATAGTGAAGCAACGCTGCAAAGCAAGAGGAGCATTTGCCTGAGAAGTGAAGATGGCTATGCACAACGCTTAAGCTATACATTTTTCCTGGGGTTCGTGTCAACCGAAGGGTGGCTAATGAGAGACGACAAGCGACTGAAGGGACGAGAGGTAATTGGCATGGAGTCATGGGAAACCATAAACAAACAGCTGCCAATGGCATTTTGTTTTTCTCATCCCTTATAGTGAAAAGAATCAGAAGCGGTGCTGCTCACTGCAGCTGGGAGCGGAGAGCGCACGAGAGGCCCAAATACAAGCTTAGCAATTACATAGCGTGCCACTGGCATTAAACATCACAGGATCATGAACACTCACGATGAAATATTCACTGTTTCCGACTGGTCACAGAGAAAACTCATCATAATTTCATCACAACCGGCTGTTCGTGAAAAGTAGCAGGCATACCTTCCACGGCAGACACCGTAAAAATGTCGCCAATGAAAACGAGGCTGTGAGAGAGATACGGTTGTACGTTTGTAGGGTAGGCTACTGTTGTGTGTATGAATTACATTTTAGTGGCACTTTATTTTTGCAGCCACTTTAGAATTCATTCTACTGATGATGGTGAGAATTTATTTGAAAATCTGGGAACTCATAAAATTAAGTAAATGAAGATGGAAACAAAGATATTGTAATAATTATGAAAACATTAATTATGACATAGAGACACAAATGAAGATAGAAAGGCTTCTTAAACTAGAACTGTTCTGAAAAAAAACCCCCATAAAGATTTGGATTGTTTATTTTTAATTATATGGCAAACAGGGGATGCATTTTAATTAGAGAAAATAAAAACCTTAATCTAGTCCATTAAAGCATTTATTTTCTCTAGGAAAAGCCTCGGAATCTTTTAATATTTTGGGTTGAAAACATTTTTTTTCTGTAGCATTAAGATTTATTGTTTGTGATCATTATCAAATTATGGTTATGTTAGTTTAAGCAGGGAAGTTTATAATATAGCTGCCATTGATTCACATGAATGGCTTTAGGTCAGCGATGAATGAACTGATGAATGTTGGTTTAACCTCACAGTGGGATGGACATATCCTTAATCAGTCATAAGGTGGATGTTAAACATAAGGAGGTGTCCCTAGGGTGTTCCCTCGGGGCATATCCCTCCCTTAGCACACCCCACTATCCTTGTGACCTGCTTGTCCTTGTCTAACAGGGTCAAGCCTCCAATTAGCCGGAGGTCAGAGGTCAGGGACAGGGTCCTCTCCTTTAACATATGGCTCTAAAGGCTGATGGCCTACTCTTCAACAACAGGTCAATGTCAGCCATGCAATGTTATGTGAGCAGCTCGTTTTAGCAATATTAACTCGAAAACACAAATCTAATGTTCAATTGATCCACTGACTTTGCACTTTTCAAGCTTAAGGAATGGATTTCTCTTTTATTTTCCTGGATTTATTAGCTTGTATGTTTGAATATTTTTTTTTTACTATATGATTATTGTTGATAAAACTTAAAAATATGATCCAGAGTTGCCATTATGCCAGTAAAAAGCATTACGCCAGTAAAAAGCATAGCATGTTTCGTTAGATTAAAATAAAAGACCCAGCAGGATTTCCCACAATTATTGCCTCTGTGTTGAGCAAGCGAAAGTCAGGGAACATAGATTTGGTCATCAAACTAGCTTGATTCATGTTAAAGAAAGCATTTTAATCTTTGTGCACATGTAATCCTTTCAGAGAGAGAGATAAACTGTGTACATTTAATTCAATTTAATTACTCTTTATTTCCAAATCTTTTTTTCAACTGCCCATTTGTGTTTTTCACGTAGTCGCCAATGCTTGCCTTGGGATTGGCGAAGACACATAAACTGCCCCCCACATGCTGACGTTTGCGATATATATCCTTGCGATTTGGGGTTTTAGAGGAAAATGTTAAAAGGGCACAATTGAGCCAGCCATGCATGTTCTATGTATTCACTCGGCGTGGGCGTAATTCTCCCGAACACTTTTCCTTTGATTTCTTTCAGTTTTCACAGTGTCTCTCAGATGCCAATAATAGACTTGTCCATCAGCCTCTCCCTCCCTTGGAGTTAATTGGAGCTGCAAAGATTCAGACCAAGCACTGAAGTTTGATTCATCATTGGATCAGTAGATTATTAGATTAATCCTCCCCAAGATTAATGCCCCACCTGGACCCCATCTACCCCCCTGCCAGGCTGTCCTGCCCCTTCAATGCCCCTAACGGCCCCTGGGCTCTTTGATAAGGCTGGGCTGTGATGGGATGTGTGTGTGCACGCTCATGGCTAACCACCAGGGTTGTTTGTTTACTGGAGTCTTTTGCAGAAATGCATCTTGAAAATAAAGAGCTAAAAACTCTGAGATCATTTCAGAATAACATGTCTCCCCCCCCCCCCCCCCCCCTTCAAATTCAATTTATATTCAAAAGAAACACTACATGTCGGTTCAAAATAATCATCTTAAAGACTATGTAAAAATACAATGTGGCTCTCGATAATTTTATAATTATTTTTTAATTTAAAGAAAAAAATAATATTAACACTGCTGCTTGAATGGTCAAATAAAATGTGCCTGACAATTCTTTTTTTTAAAAACCTGCAAACACTAAATTGTAACACTAGTGTTTGAATGGTCAGATACATTTATTTTACAGATAAATTACATTGATTTTTTCATTGATAATTTTAAAATTTAATAACAAAAGACTAAATTATCAAAATAAAGTGACAGCAATATTTCAGTCTCACTTCAAGGTCTAGATCCAGACTGATCGACACAAACCCAGTATCCGATGCTTCTGTCAGGGCAAGCGAGTTGCACATCCCTTCACAGCAGAGAGCAGTGTGGCACAAAGAGTCAGGCTAATGAGGCTTGAGTGGCACTGGCATATACAAAACGCTTGGCATCTATTGGCAAGCACATCCTTCTATCTCTCTGCTCGTCGGCCTTCTCAGCGCTCTCTCTCTCATCATCGCATTTGCTGGCTCTTTCCGCCAGGCCCATGGTTTCCTGGCAGCGATGCCCGTCTCTGTATGCCATCCTGGGAGGCGTCATATCCCCTCCAGAGAGCTGGCCCCTGCGGCTGATAGAGCCTTTCAGTCCAGAGAATGGGGGCATTGTAAGGAATTGTGGGTCATGGCCGGAGTAGGCGGCAGTTTGCTCATACACAGGCCCCTCACACACTCACACAGGGCGCTTAGAACTGAGAGCCAAAGATAGACATCCAACCTCTCAGCTTTAAAAATGTCTCCTCAGGAAGTAGCAGTGTGAGAAAGTGTGTGTGAGAGATGTGCATGGCAACACTAAAAGTATGCTCGCAAGTTTGTGTGTGTGTTTCTCTTGAGCGCGTAAAAGCTAAAAAGAAACAATTTTACGGCATTGTGCGACGGTGTGGTTGTGTATGTGATTCATACATGCATTTATTGCATTCATGTCTATTAGAGAAAGCATTGTTGGAGGTGTGTTTCCTTTAAGAGGAACATACATGATATGCACATTTGATTTTTTTGTCTGGATCTATTTATTCAAAAATATTCATTTTAAACTTTTGAATACCTATTTAATAATTAATGATAATTAATGTAGCTCAAACAGTATGCATGGCGCTTGCAACGCCATAGAGAAAGAAAAAAGAAAATAAAGATACGTACACACATGTATTGAAGATGTAAGAAAAAGATTACACCACATGACATGCTATGGCATTTAAGTCATTTAATTGAATGTTGAAAATGGTAAGTGTTTTTCAAATCCCTATGAAAACAAATATCTTTGCTGAATTTGTCACATGTTTTAAACCAGATATTTTAAAGATTTGTCATTTTATTTATCATGAACACTGCCATTGACACATAAGCATTTATACAGTAGGCCTATAAGAACAAAAAGTTATATAAGTTATATAGGGCAGTCATGGCCTAATGATTAGAGAGTCAGACTGGTTAACCGAAAGTTGTGGGTTCGATTCTCAATACAGTCAGGAAATGACTAAGGTGACCTTCAGGTGACCCAGCTCCTGGTGTGTGTGTGTGTGTGTGTGTGTGTGTGTGTGTGTGCGTGCGTGCGTGCGTGTGTGTGTGCGTGCGTGCGTGTTTACTACTCCTAATGTGTTTACACTAACTTGGATGGGTTAAATGCAGAGGACAAGTTCCAAGTATGGGTTACCATGCTTGGCCTTCATGTGTAGCCTATACCTATGAAAACAAAGCGTTCTCGAAGATGCTGGATGAAACAGCACAGCACCGTCATATTGGCCTATACTATATTTAAAACAGAGACCAAGGCAAGTGTATCCATCTGTAGATATACAGATAGTGTTTAAAACTGCTAAAAAATTAAGCTCAGTCGTAGCCGCTCTCTCAAAGCGCACTCAGCTCCACCTAGTGGCTAGAAGAGGCCACACAATCCTTCACTGCACATTCACTGGATTTTCACTAGTCTAGCCCGAGTATAACACACACCAGCACCCTAGTTATACCACATTTTCTAAATGCATAGTGCTCATTTCCCCACCGCTGGCAACTCTGAGTGGCCGGAGGTGTTTTGGCACATGATGTATCCTTCTACAAGCGTAGGAGGAGAAATATAGTACCTTTGTTTTTTTCTTCTTCTACTGCTCATGCAGCCTATCCACGGACACCCTGCCTCATTAATATTCAGCCACCGGACTCCTTTCTCTCACCGTGCTGCACTAAGACAAAAGAGCATTGTGGAGACACCTCTTGTTTTAATTATGATGAGAATGTGCGGAGGGGGTGTGAAGAGAGAGAAAAGCGAGAGGAGAGACACAGCGAATGCATTGATTTGTGTGGTAACGTGATTTGCTGGTGTGTAAGACATTCACTCTGTGACATTTTGTGTCTAAAGTGTGTTTTATGTCTATGTTTGTGTTTTATTTGGGGTTGTTTTTTAAGGTGGTATAGGCTATGTTTTTGTGTAGCCTACAGTATGTTGGTGTGTGTGTGTGTGTGTGTGTGTGTGTGTGTCTGTGTGGTACAGCTGCAAGTCTGTTGTGGCTTGTTGCCATCATGCAAATTGGCATCTGATAAAACGGCATTGACTGAATTTGCTTCAGGGATGTATGTAGAGGAAAGCAGTAAATAGGAGAGAATTAGTTATTGTTGCAAAACCCATAGTCACAGCATTTCTCGGCTCTCACTCTCTGCCTCCCCCCATACCCAAATGAATCATCCCCAAATGAATAAACCAAAATCTTCTAAACTTGAAATAGCTACTTCTTTATCTTTATTTATTTATTGTGGGAAAATGTGTTTGATGCCTGACACTCTACTGATAATCTACCATTCCATGAGCTAATAGACAACACAGTGAGTTGACATGTGACTGAAAAGTGTATATCGGCACCATATCCATCATAACTGTTTTTTTTTATCTTATTGGCTGATATTTGATATTTCTTAGCCATTATTTGAATATTTAATCATTTTCGACTTGAATCTGCCTAAGATTTAAATCACTAGAAAATGTTTTAAAATATTTAATTTAATACAAAAAGAAATATTTTAATTTAATATTTAAAATATGTAACATTTATAATTTAAATAATTATCCCTTGGATTATATATATATATATACATACACACAAACAGTTTCATTTATTTTCTAAAGGCATGTTTCCTATTGTTGAGTGCGTAAAATGTATTTCAAAAATCTAAATCTAAGAGCAAGTAAATTATCCACTGTAAACAACTGAAAATCATTTAAGTAAAATGTCTCAATCATATGTCAAGATTTACTGATTTTCCTTGTCATGACCATGGCTATCCAAGTCTTCATTTAAGCTTGAAGTGACCCACTCCGTCAGCTTATCTACATAGAGCCTCTCCACTGTCACGTCCTCATTCAACAGCACCATCTCAATTTACACTCTATGATGGCTTCACCCCACTTGACCCAAATTGACCTCTGACCTCAAGGTTCACGCCTCCCACAATGTCAAGCATGCGTGTGGATGTGCTTGGCCAAGGGGGGGATCGCAAGGGGGTCGGTAAAGGGCTTTTGTCCCCTCTGTGTCCAGCCACCCTCTCTCCCTAAGGATGCTGTCAGGGCTTTTATTGTGTTCCTTTGAATGTAATGGGCCCTGAGGGAGGGCTTGCAAGAGCAAAAATCCCTTAATCATCAAAAAAATATGAGTTTAAAGTCAGTTTTGTGGGATTGAAGATATCCAGCAATTTTTTTTGTATTTTCATCTGAGTTGTGAATATATTTCTGCCCAGTTTTTGCCCTTAATGATAAAAAAAAATCCCCACTGACCACCTCCTAAATTGGTATTTCTTTTCTCACGGCTTTGTTGTTCATTTTGTTCTTGTTCTGCTCTGCGCTTAATGAACCTCTTGAACTATGCTGTCCTTGGCGGAAGCAGGTGTGAGCACCACTGTGCTCTTTCCCATTCAGATCCAAACACAAGCCTATAAGCGAAAAACATGGGAACCTCACATTAGAAAAACATAAGCACCAATTTCTGCTGACAGGAAACTTCCTGACCTCAACGGGCTTTGTTAAAGCCCATAGTGTGTGATTTTAGCAGCCTTATTGTTCTGTAAACCATGCAATCAAAAAAAGTTAACAAGCCTAAACTAAGGAGCACATCTCGTAACTGGAAAAATTCCTCAATTAGACTAAATTGATCTTATCTTTGATGAAATGTCAAATAAATATATGCAAGGTATTGCTTCATTTAATTTATAATCCACTAGCTCTCTCTGTATTTTTCTTGTTGTGCTGTTTGTGAGCACTGATCAGAGGGAGGCCTGCGGTTGAAAGGGACCGTGGCCCCTGAACACAGCCCGCCTGTAATCCTGTTAATGTGAGCTAAAGACAGGCACTCTCCCCATACAGACCGGCTTTCAGAGCACACACAGGACTTTCCCCCTCGGCACACAGTCCCACTGACCCACTTAGAGACAGGAGAAAATGGATAAACTCTCAAATGAATTGGTTTCTGATTCAGGTGTTTTGCTGAAATATAAATACCATAATAATAATAATAAAAATTAATACAAAACATTCACCTAACATTTGCATTTGGTTCCCATTTTGGTTGCTTTTTGGTAGTTATAGGTATTTTTTTAAGGTTCTTTAGATTTTGTGTAACTATAATCCAATGTTCTCATAACATTGCAGGGCCATAAAAAACCCTAATGAACATACAGAACGTTGGTTATTTTTTAGGTTTTATTAAAAAATAGAAAGAAAACATAGCTTAACCAAAGTTTCCCTGATTAAAATGGTTAAAAGTCCTACAATTAGCTTGATGCTGCTAGTTTTTTAACAACTGCATACAAGCACAATTAATCAAAGACTATCACGTGGACTTCAACCTCCAGTAGTTTCAATTTGAAAACTTTAAATCTCGTTTTCAAACAAAACACAAACAAATCAAGTATGTAAATAGCATATTACGTGCAGTTAGTATTATTCATTTTTGGTGATTATAAAGCGCAATTAAGCACTTCAGCCTCAGCGCCTATTCACATCCCAGCTGTCCACCTGTCTGAGGCCTGGGAAAAGACCTTGGCGCTGGTTCACGTCTCTGTAAAAGACGCTCTGCGCGAATGAAAAGGGGCGTAGAGCTGCTCCTCGCACAGCCCGCGAGCTCCAGGCGCTCCTAATAACGTGCTATCAAAATAAGACCCCCACTTTCTCTTCTCCGTTTGATCCCAGAAAGTGAAACTGTGCTAATTACGCGACGGAGGCCATCTGGACTCTTCGTTAACCCTTTCCGCAGTGATTGTAGGCTATAGGCGCCATTAAGTATTCTCGATTTAAACGGCGCTTTCACTTGGAATTAACGAGATTTGACGTCATTGTTTATCTTTGAGCTGAATGTAAAATTAATGTCCGCGTGACTGACAAAATCACAGAAACATTCCCGTCTCGAAAAACATAGGCTACAGTGTAATTCTCTCCCACACACTCACACACATTCGAGGGATAACAATTCATTTAAAACATGACTTTTCAACAATATAAATCTTCGAACAATTTATTTAAATGTCATTCCATACAGAATGTGTTGTTCAAACGCAAGTTATGTTGGGTAGAAATAATCCATGTAAAGAAAAAAAAAGTATTTGTCCTCTAATTATTTTTTTCCCTTAAAACAGATAAACGTGTAACTATATACATTTAACATCTTATGTCAATCCAAATATTTGTTAAATATTTCCCCCCCTCCAAATTTTAGCAATTTTCTCATTAAAACATGTTCATCAGTGTCCCATATTCACAGTGTATGAAACAAATAATACAGAAAACAAGTTATTTGAAAAAAAAAAAAAAAAAAAAACTTGTAATTTTATGTTATAGACATTGAAATATTCCAGCTGTTTATGATTCATATATTTCAAATTCATTTTGGGGGAAATAAAAATTACAACAAACGAATACAAAACATTTCCCACAATCATCCCTTTTGCAGATTCTCCTTGTTTTTGAAAATATATTAAAAATAAAGAGAAAGCATAAACTGCACTTTACAGTCAGCTTTCTTATATAACAAATATTTCTAAGAGCTAATCATGCGAATAAATCAGCTTGTCCTCTGTCTCGGCGCCATTCGCAGCTCTGCGCCACCATCTAGTGGTGTTATAAAGAATCACAGGTATGTTGCCTCAGAGTAACAAGTATACGTTTAAAGTTGTACATTCTCATTGCTCCTCAGGTAAACTGGGCTAATAATTTTATAACAACGTATTATGATAAAAAAATTAAATAATGGAACAAAGTTTGTTGTTTTATTTTAAGTCAGTAAAATAAATTGCACCGGCAGAGAACATCACAGGTGGCAGCTGAACAAATGCAAACAGGTGAAAGCAGGTAATTTAGCTGCTGAGTTTTTCCACTTCGTTTGGTGTGGCCACTTCGTGAAGCTCACTGTGACCTTCCTCCTCCCCCGGCACCTGAAACAAACATTTCATTACAGCACAAAACAAGTCTTGTTTAAGATACTGCATATTGGACATCAGTTGTTCCACTCAATAGTTTTTACATGTCCCAATAATGACAATCCATTACTGCACATAATAATGACAATCCATTACTGCACATTAGGCAACAATAATACCTAATAATTGCACTGTCAGTCAAGGAATCCGTGTTTAAAACACACAATATAGCATATAAAAATGATATCGGAAAGTCTTCACCTCCCAGTAGAGTCCATCCTCAAAGCAGTGAGTATCCGGAGGAGCACCGTAGATTGGCAGCTTCAAAATGAACCCTGAGTGCACACACATATTCCTATTACACAATATACTGCACACACATGTATGCACAAGGAACAATATACAGCTAAAATTCTGGTTGATAAATTTTCATACAACTAACTGGGATTTAACTATTTAATTGTCTTTTTTAATTTCACTTACAGTGTAACAGTGTCTACACCAGATGCGAGCGGTGCGACGAGATAAAAGCAAATAGAACCCATTATAATCAGTGACGATGTCTACTCTGGATGCGGCACAACACAACTCATCTCCGACAGTAAACCTATGCCCCATTCCATTTCCCACATATTCAAAGCGCTCACGCTACTTTTGGAACGAAGAACATATATGGGCGTTGACAGCTGTTGTGTCCGGTGTAGACACAATGTGTATGTAGCTTCATACACATACTTCAAGAAGTTATTTATTTATACATTGCAGTTATATGTATGATTTTCTTTAGAGCTGTGCAGAGATCAAAGGACATTTATTTATTTTAAAGTTCCGCAATGGTGAAAATAAAGTTTTTAATGTTTTTTATGTCTATGTGGTGTTTTTAATATGCTTTAAGACAAACCTTGTGCAAATTCATCAGTCAACACCATTGCTGAGTATTTTCTCGTTAAAACTGCAGTGAACCAAAAGAGCTATTTGAAATCGCCGGTGTTTCTGACGTCAAAAACTACTTTGTAACCAATCACGTCAACGTGTAGAGAGGGGTTGAAAACATGTCTATGGATGCTGATTTTTAGAAGGCAGTTGTCTGACTCTAAGATCGAATGGGAATATGGTTATGGGTGTAACATTATCAACACATTATTAGCTGTTTGATAACGTAGTCAAGTCAAAGGCTAATCATATCAATTACTGTTATGTGTCCGACATTGTAGAGAGCGATACATGAATGAATTACCATTGCCATTACTTTTCCTCTTCTTCTGAGTCATTCTCTGGTTCAAACACATATGGTTGAATTAAACCAATATTTAATTCCAACCAATTATTTTCACAGGATTTTTTTTGTCATTTTGATGAGCAAAGATTAGTTTTAAAGGAGCTGTATGTAAGAAATGTATTTCAATTAATCATAAAAAGGCCCTGATATGTCACTAGACATTAAAAAATCATGTTCATTTCAAATACTTATATCACTGACAACAGTAGTATGGCTAGGATATTGTCATTTAAAAAGTGGACTTGCAGCCCTCAACTGATGTTGATGTTGTCATGTTGTGTTTTGGTCTGATGCGCCACCCTCCACCTATCCACCAATCACGAAGTCAGTAGTGTTTCGGGATCCGGGTTGCCAGCTTTGCTCTAATTTACCCTAACTGTAGTCGGATAAAGATGTCTAACGTTACTAAATCAAAAAGACCTCGTTATGATTCAGAAATTCGTCGTGACAAAGTCAGAAATAAAACCAGAATTTGCATTGGAGATGCTTTTGAAAGATGGAGACGGCTGAAAACGGAGAAGTATTTGAACACAGACGCCAACGTTGCTAATTTTCTCCTGGACAGGTAAGATTCATCTATGCTTGGCTAACTTGTACTTGATGTCAATGGACATTTCATATATTCATTACAGTCGAACAAAGTTATGCATGTTCGTGCAAAGTAACGTAACGTAAGCTCACATGGACGGATGCTAACATTAGCAATGTATTATAGGAGCCAGTTTCTCTGTCCTTATGCTGAGACGCAGAGGAAAACAACATTAGCACTCCCATTATGGCAATTTGAAGCGTAATTGAGACAGAAGCCTAACTTTACCTCAGAAAAAATGATTCGTCATTCGTTCTTCGCGTATATCGTGGACTAAGTTACACATGCTGCAAGTTGACCTGTATGAACATTGCTAATCAAGTTTAGTTACATAATATTTTATGATGAAACTGAAAACAACCCTGTGATAGCCATTGGTGATATTGAATTTGTCCGGCGTTATAATTGCTGTGGTAAATGTTTTGGTTATTTGTTAGCCCGCTTATGACAAAAACTTTAGCACTTGTAAATCGATTTTTTTTTTTTTGGTCTTTAAATATAAGGAAGTTTTATTTTGTGGTTATATGTTTTTGGTTTTGTTTTACTATTATACATTTATTTTTCCACAGACTTTTTTTTAAATTGTAATTGTATTTATATGTTCAAAATAACGAAATAAAATCAAATTAAATATCAAATCAAAAACGCTTATCTCTTCAGCTATTATGGCCCCAGCACCTCAACACCCAGCTCAACACCTCAACACACCAAAAACTTACTGTGTACGTCTCGTCGTCACTTGCCATTGGAAGCAGCCTACGTTTCTGCTGAATCCTGCAGCTAATCTGGCAACCTCAAGTCAGGGGGTAGGGGGAGGGGATACAGCGCTCTATGGTATTTTTAAAGTGAGTGCAGTACCAGTTTTGGCCACAATCCTACATACGGCTCCTTTAAGGGATAAAAATATTAGCAGCAGGGGTCAAATATTTTCTATTTCAGTTTGTATTCCATATTTTTTGTATATTTTTAGTCCAAGTTCCATTTACACTGTTTTTAACTTAAACAAAATTAATATATTAAAGTTATAATGATTTTATGATTGTTACATTTACGTATTAAATTCTTTACATTGACACATCATTTTAAAGGTCCCTTGACATGGGGTTATTTTATTATTTTATAATGTTTCCTGGGTTTCCCTTATAATGTTAGTATGTTTTTTTAGATCAAAAATAGTCATAATTTAGAAATAAAAGGCATTTTTCCAAGCCGGATTTTAGCGTCTGATTTGAACGCTCTGTTTGAAGGGGCGTGTCTGCTGTGGGATTCAGTGGAACTGCCCACTGCTGTGATTGGCTGACATTCTTGCATATGAAATAGCTACGTATTACATGTGAAACTCTCTCGAATACTTTTACTACAGCTATTATATGTTTTTACTATTACAGCTATCGAGATTAACGAATAGTGAGAAGTTTTTAAAGTATTTAGATCTATTTAGATCATAAAATGTTGCCGTGATGAGCATTGAGCAAGCAGATTACAGTCTGTTGATCGCGAGAATGAAGATCTTATCATTGCAACGCAGTTTCTGCACTCTCTCTAATGCTTTCACCAATGCAAACACGATGATGTACATACAGGAAGAGCTTCGTTGTGCAGTGTAACGTGCGTCATTGATTTCATAACGAGTTGTCCAGATAAACTCGCGCTGTGTGGAAAGATTGTTCTTTGATCGCTTTCTGTATATAATTTGTTCACAATTTGAATAAGATTATTTTCATCCTACTAAAAGAAATTATGAAAGTTACAACTACTAAAAGTTGATATTTTAGTCACTGGCTTGACTTACTGATGCATAAACAGTATTGAACGATTTTGAGAGAAAGATTTCCTGTCTGAACTTGAACAATTAAGCCTTGTTTATACTCGCCGCGTCCGCAAGAGCGCGAAGGTGCACGCGGCAAAAATGACGTCATTGCGGTGTGGGCGGTCGTGCGCGTTGGGTGCGCAAGACACCATTTCGCCTGGCGGTGTGCACGGCACTTTTAGCAACATCGCGCGCGGCGCCGCATCCGAAGATGAACGACTTCGAGCCGAATCTGGCCGAACTGGTACGTCTGTACCACCATGTTTATGATCCTTCTATACACAGAGACATTTGCATTGATGGGCGACCATAAAAGCCTCTCATTTTGTGAATAGGAACACACTTGCATTAAGCACCCAGTTTGCACTTGTCTGAACTGCCTATATTTAAAAAAAAATAAGCCTACAATAGCAGAAGTAAGCCCTGCTGATGAAATTAAGGTTTAAACACTCTTCAATAAGGCTTCAGTTGTTTAACTAGTTTACATGCAGTGAACGTACAATAAACCTACTGCATTTATTACTCTTTTTATATGAATCAGCAATTAATAAACTACTAATAAACGGCAAACTACTTCTTCACTGCTGATTCCTGGTGTTTTAGAGGAGAATTACTCGGAGTCGCCCCCTGTCGTTTCACAGAATAGCACAATGGCGAGCGCGTCAAGTATAAACGCCTCGTCCGTTTGGAGAGGTGCGCGCGCAGTCAGCGGAGACTCGCGCTCGTGCGGACGCGTCGAGTATAAACAAGGCTTTAGGCTACACATCCGAAATTGTTGCTTGGTAGCTCAATCGATTTATTTTCAGACGTTCATCGAGGCCAGCTCTGTATTGGCCCAAGTTGAGGAAACAGTCGTCGGTGAAATGTTTGGACCATACAAAACTTTGGGAAGTTATGTCGCCGCATTTCCAGAGAAAATAAAATGAACCCATTGTTTCTTCAGAGGCTCGAATAAAGGAACTAAAAAAATACTTTTGTGTTCATTTGTACATCCGAACACTGATCAACTGTCATGCTTCGCTCGTTTGCAAGCCATGATATCTCTTGAGGAAAAACTCAAATTGCGCTCGCACATTCGTATTTCCTAGCTGATTTTCTCATGGGCGGGCAAAGCAGAGAAAGGGGAGGTTACCTTTTCTCCGTATGACGTCATACGGAGGAGATTCAAGATCAGCCCGTCTGAGCTTTCATTTTCTCAAAGGCAGAGAAAGATAGCCAAAGATTATTGAAATTTCTAGCCACTGGGGGACCATATACAGGCTAGGGGAACTCATATTAATGTTAAAAAACCTCAGAAAGTGAACATTTCATGTCAGGGGACCTTTAAAGTGGATCGACCAACATGTAACAGCTAAAGTGTTAGATTTTGCAAATATTTAAATATTCAGCTCTATACATGTTTGCATTGTTTATATTTGTTTTTCAGTGTGTTGCGCAAACTATCACTGACGATGTGCGTCTATGCAGATATAAAATGTGCATTATTTTTTATGCTCATTTACAGATTCATAATTTATTTTAGGAAGTCTACTAGAATAAGTTTACATGATTTAATTTTAATGTTCAAAAATCTCATTGCCATTCAAATGTATCATTTAAATTGTTGCCTTTGTCTGAACTCTCAGTAGTTTCAGTTTCTTTAGAACCCACCTTCCAAAATGCGCAGTCTGCTCTGATTGGTCAGCAGTAGGGGTGGGAATCTCTAGGCACCTCACGATTCGATTACGATTCAGAGTGCTGCGATGCTAAATCGATTATCGATGCATCTTTTTTTATATGTGTGTTGGTACTTTTAAGGCAAAGTATTTATAATGACCCCTAAAGAATTTACTTCCAATATCTTTTATTAATAAAACTAATGGAAGTGATTTGGCAAGTCAACTGTAAGGTTACATTTGCCAGCATATGTCCGTATAACAATGACCTGCATCAAACTGCACGGTTCAGGAAAAAACCAGCAGGCAGACAAGCATGCACTCACCACACTTTACAACTGTACACCCACCTGTAACTAGACCACCAAACAGAGCCATTCCCAGTGTGACGGCCAGGGAGATAGCCTGAAACCCTCCCTTAGATTCAGGCTTCCATTGTCCAGTTTCAACATCACCGAAAACTCTTTGCAATCTGTGTAAGATTAGATACCGTGTCTGTTCTCACAAAGAATGAGGTCTGCAATATTTTCGGCAATGACACATGTATGCAACATATTGCAAAATATTTACTTTATTAAGTAAAATGTATTAAAACAATACGTTATATATAAAGAATACAGCAATAATAATAATAATACGCAAATTGCACATTGTTACTAAGCAATTAAATTTAATATATGATCTATTTATATAATCTTAAATAATGTTAAGGATTAGTTCCCTTCAGAATAAAAATTTCCTGACAATTTACTCACCCCCACATCATCCAAGATGTTCATGTCTTTCTTTCTTCAGTCGAGAAATTAAGGTTTTTGAGGAAAACATTCCAGGATTTTTCTCCACATATTGAACTTCAACGGGAACCAACGGGTTGAAGGTCCTCAACACAAACGCCCACCGCTCCAAAACGCAATGCAAAACGTAAATGACTAATGTTCTCCAGCGCGCACACACACACATACCCGGTGGAGCGTTTGCCAAAATGATACAGCATCACTGTGGTGCTCTTGCTTTTTGTTTGAGAAATACATGGAAACTGCCTTGGCACGAAATGACAATTATCATTCTACGTGTGAGCAGTGCTGTCTAATACGAAAAGGTATCCGACATTCGCATACACCGGTGTTCGTTCTGCAGTTATGAAATAGTATATGCTAGGGATGCACCGAAATAAAAATTCTTGGCCGAAACCGAAAAAGAGGAAACCAAGGCCGAAAACCGAAACACCAATTATGCCAATTATTAGTATCATTGCATTTATGTCTATGACTGTGTACAAAGACCGTTTGGAGAGGTGCGCACGCGGTCTGTGGAGACTCGTGCTGTGGAGGCAGGCGAAAGTATAAACAAGGCTTCCGTCTCCTCGCGGGTTCAGATATACTGAAATACGTCCACACTGCAGACATGTTGCTTTAGACAAGCACGTGCAGGTCGCGGTTTCTGTTTGCATCATCACAACATTTCGGCCGTATTGTTTCGGTGCTAAAAGTCTTTCGGACGAAAACCGAAAATGCACTTTTGAGCCATTTTCGGACGGAAATTTTCGGTGGCCGAATATTCGGTGCATCCCTAGGATATGCCCAAATAGAATTCTGCCGAAAATGCAGCTGCTTGCGTACTTCGTATGTAAATAAGGCGAATACATTGTTTTGGATTTTAAATCATGGAAATGTTTACATTTCATGATCGACTCATTAGCCGAGACATGGACTCAAATTAGCAAAGCATTCAGTGTCTACTTAACCGCAACGTCTGCTAGTTTTCTATTGCTGTTGATATTTGCTAACATTGCAATCTGCTTGGTCATACATGTTGCTGCTGTACAAATACTAGGAATTGCTGTAGTACTGTTAGATATGTGAATACAAACAAAAGCCTATTTTACTTTAAAGAGTTCAGCAAAGCTTGTCTCTGTATACTTACATTGCCTGCTATTCTCTAGCTGCTAATGCTATCAATTCACTCTAAGCATTAAATCAGGACGGTTGACATGACACATGATGTAAACCTCGTGAATGGTTAGTTCATAAGGAATTGATGAAGCAGACTGCGCAAAAACGCATAGTGATATAGCATGAAAACCCATGCACTTATCTTGGATGTTTAATTTCAGAGGATTTCGGAAAACGCACTGCACTGCTAAGGAAAATTCTACCCATTGTACCCAAGTATTTGAAGGTTGAGCAGAGAGCTCATTGGCTACTTATACGGCAGGAACCAATTAGCTGGCCCCTATAGATAACGATGAGATTATGAACCGGTGTGTTAAAGGACCTATTAGCCTGCGCCATCTAGTTTCATGCCAGAAATTTGTATAGATACGTTTTAACCACGAATGCTCGTCTTGCACGTCCACGACTTCACGCATTACGCAATAACGTTCCGTTGTCTCATTTTCTCCTCCAACTTCAAATATCGTCCGTCATCGTTGTTTTACCTTTTATTTTTTTTGTGAAGGGCATTTGACTTAGTCTTTGTACATTCGCTTTGTATGTAAACACTAGGTCGGTACTTCCGCCTATGTCACACGTGACCTTTCAGTGTGATTACATAATGTGTGGTGCATCACAGCAAGTGCAAGACGAGCATTTGTGGTTAAAAAGTATATACATTTTTATTTTTATTTTTTATCTTTTATTATAGATCGTTTCGCTAGATAAGACCCTTGTTCCTCTGCTGGGATCGTGTAGAGACCTTTGAAGCGGCATTGAACCTGCAATTTGGACCTTCAACCCATCGGTTCCCATTGAAGTTCACTATATGGAGAAAAATCCTGGAATGTTTTCCTCAAAAACCTTAATTTCTTTTCGACTGAAGAAAGAAAGACATGAATATCTTGGATGACGTGGGGGTGCGGGCGAGTAAATTATCAGGAATTTTTTATTCTGAAGTGAACTAATCCTTTAATTATCATTAATTGTCATTAAGACGATCACAAATCATTATTTATGCAATTACATATCAACTACTGACTTACCCTTTTCCATATACATCTGGGGATGCCAGGGAAGCAGTGACAGCACCCACCACAGCTCCCAGAATTCCTGGCATTCCATGCAGGTTATGAATGCCACAAGTGTCCTGAATCTTCAGTTTCGACTCCAAAACCGGCTAAAAGAGCATAATAGAGCAACCAATGAGATACTGAGGCTTGGTGTAGGTGTTTACAGTTGTGTGTCATAGAAGTGTGTGCTACTAACCGTGAGGTATTTGTATCCCAGGACTGAAATAGTTCCAGCAAGGAATCCTACGATCATAGAGCCAAATGCAGTCAGCATCATCTCTCCAGCTGTTCCCACAGCAACACCACCAGCCAGTGCGGCATTCTGAATGTGCACCTGAAAAAGACAGAGGCTTGTGTGAGAGTTTGTAATCTTGAAGTTTGTAAGGTAATATCAAAGATGACCAAAAGGGGATCCTCACCATGTCCAATTTGCCTTCGTGGTTGACGAGGGCTGAGAAAGCGAATGTAGACAGTGTGCAGGCGGCCAGAGAGTAGTAAGTGTTCATGGCGGTTCTGTGCTGGGGGTCCCCGTGGTGTGTAATGGCTGAGTTGAAGCTGGGCCAGAACATCCACAGATAGATGGTACCTGAGCAGAACCAAAGCTTTAGTGGCTCAAAGAGCCCTGTATGACCACAGGCCAGAATTTTGTAGGCGTGTAACCTGTTCAAGTGACTCACCGATCATGGCAAAGAGGTCAGAGTGGTAGACAGATGAGTTTCTGTGTTGGCTCTTGTTCAGGTTTGGTCTGTACAGGACGCGGGTCACCATTAAGCCGAAGTATGCACCAAATGTATGAATGGTCATGGATCCTCCAGCGTCATTGGCCTATAGATACCATTGACATTTAAATTGATAACACATAAATAATGATAACACATCATAAATGTAAGAATATAGATATGTATATATCAAAATTCAGCTTATGAACATAAGGTCTTTTTGTGGATATTTAATTTTAATGTAAAGTAGATGTAAATGTGAAGTACTTAAATGTAATGTAGTAAAACTAGTTTTGTTTTAAGGTCTAAGGTAGAGCTACTAATGATGCACTGGATTTATCTAACGACTTACTTCCAGGTGCACATTGGAATTTTGACAGTAGTTCCATGGATTTGTTTTTATTAAGTATGTGTCAAACATTAGAGAAGCACAATATATTGGTACCATATTGGTTATCGATATTGGGTTGAGCATGTTCATTTTCTCTTTTTTTTTTTACATTTAGATTAACTTCAAATGTAATCTTTATCAGTTCTCAAAATACTCTACTGTAATGCCTAAATGCATTTGAAGCATTTAAAACAATTTACTTTGTTTTCTTATCTTATTTAAACAAATCCGTATAGAATTTTAATATCGGCATTTATCAGTTATCAGCCATAAAATGAAATTAATTATCAGTTTATCATTATCAGCCAGAATTTTTTATAACGGTGCATCCCAATAAAACATGTGCCCAGTGTTTGGAAAATTAACGTTATTCATGTGAAAATTACAATTTTAAAACAATGAACAAATTAACATTTTTTTGTGTTTCTATACTCACCCCAAGAATAGAAAGCAGGATGAACTCATTGACGGCAAACAATGTCACCTCAAAAATGGCCATAACAAGTAGCTGCACAGGACTGGTCTTCCCCAAAACGGCGCCAAAAGAGATCAGCACAGCACCAGTGCAGAAGTCTGCATTTATCATGCTGCAGAAGAAACATATTCACTTTGAGAAAATATAAATATAAATGTGCATGTGCCTGTGTGTTAGAGGCTGCAAAGTCTAGTGGGCTGCTAAACTACCACATCCACTCAGTGGCGCTGTGTTCAGCTGTAATCCAATATACATGAGGCCACAGCAGCAAATGTGCAATCAAACATGAAGGACAAGAAACCTGGAAGCTTAAAGTTAAAGACATGTTATCTGTCATCTTTCTATGCATCACCCCTTTACTGAGATGAAGTGATTAGACTATTGTTGCAAATCTCTCATCTTTACTGACAAACAGATCTTTGTGAGCTGCTGCCGCTGACATCAGTATGATGAACCTCTTACAGTAAAATGTAGTTTACTGTATGTAACAACAAACGAACGCATGTTTAAGGTTTTACCTTTCCACACCAACGTGGATCTTGCCATGGTGTATGCCGTGGAAAAAGCCCTGCATAAGTGTGGCCCACTGTAGGGAAAAGGCTGCGATGAGGAAGTTAAATCCGACACTACTGAATCCATATCTCTGCAGAAATGTCATCAGGAATCCGAAGCCCACAAAGATCATCACATGAACGTCCTGGAAACCTACAACACACAGTCAGATAGCTGTTTTTCCATTCTTCTCCCTCACATTCTCATAGTTTTACATTTTTAATAGTATTCTCATAGACTGTAATCACTGATATGTTTTTCATGACATGGGTACTTGGCAGCACTATACAGTGCCAATTTTACACTATGGGTATGCTGAACTCAACTTTAACCCCTGTGTTCTTTTCAGTGTAGAGCCATTCATTCACTCATTTCACTTCTTTTGACACAATTACACTGTTGCCAAGCAACTGGCCATTGACCTGGGCACCAATGAGGATGGCACGGCCCCTGTAGGCAAACTGTCCCACATATCTCTCACACTCACTCCCCTTTGGCAGCCCATAAATTAGTCTAAGCTCTATGTGTAAGCTGAGTTTGCTGCAGGACAAACAAGTATTTTAATGGATAGTTCACCCAAAAATGATACTTGTGTCTTTCCAAACCTGTATGACTTATTTGTTTTGTAAAACACAAAGGAGACATTTTGAAAATAATTTGGCTATACAATAAAAGTCAATGGGGTCCAAACTTTCACTGTATGAAGTTCTTCAAAATCTTTTTTTTTTATTCCACAGAGAAAAAAGGCTTACAGGTTTGGAAACAAGAAATGGCTTGATCCAATAACTGTGAAGCAATTTATTTGCATCCTCACAAAGCAAACAAATGAAACAATGATCTACATAGACCTCTCAAATTATAAAACATTATAATTTATTTTATTTAAACACACAATAAATAAAGATTTGATCTACACCCTTGAATGGAGTTGTTTCTCATGTGACACCTGTTGTGTAGTTATGTGCCACTCCCGTGGTTCTGTCTTTTCAAACTAACTCAATATATAAAGATGAAGGACAGTGACAAAATACTGTTCAGACAAGAAGTCTTTCACAACACAACAAAATCACTGTTCTTTGCTCTGGGATTTGTCCCTTTCTTTCTTTATCCTACCTACCTAAGTATTCTGTTAAAACTGATAAGTGAAGTCTGTATGTCATGATTTATGCAACTCATTGTATATAATTCACATGTAGGTATCTCCTGGGCTTGAAGCGCAGACACAACATGCAATACAATAAATGTAATTAAGTGGTTCACACAAGTCTGGCGCTGAGGGCAAGTTTAGTGCAAATCGCAGAGATTAAAGGACGAGACTTGGGTTTAGTAAAGTGAGGTGGATGGGAAATCCGACTACAGTTGAAACTTGACGACAATTGCACAAAGCCAAGCACAAAACAAAATCAAGCTTTTCAAGAGATCAAATTCTTAAAGGTAAACATGCTTCACTTAAAACCAGTCAGACTGCTCAAAAACAAGTAACACAGTTTAGGTCAATGTGTCGGCAGGTCACCCAATCAAACACATTTCTGAGGTATCAAGTTAAAAGGCACCATATGTGACCCGATCTGGCGAAATGAGTCGGAAGTCGCAACGTTCCATTTTAAGATATGGGCCGATTATGTGGAAAAACAATGAAATAATAGATTTTTTTTTTTGTTGCTAATTTCAAAGAACAGACATTCAAAAATAATCTCCCAAAGTTTCGTAGTCCAGATAATTGAGTAAAGGTATTTAAATTACTATTAAAGTGTACAAAGTTTTACTAAATTCGCTGGAAATGAACATTGCTTTTCTCAACTCCTATCTCACCTCTGAGCATTTCCCGGGTATCCCCTGAAACGTCACTATCTCTGCACTCCAAATGGTGTTATACGTTGTATAGAACCAATCAAAAAGCTTAGAAATGTACACAAATGCTGATCATTTGTCGATGGGAAGCCGTTTCGACTGACCGGCACGCGATTGGTCCAGCCACCCTCCTGTCAGACTCGCAGCGAGCGCTCTGTGTAATAAACAAGCTAGCAGATCTCCTCAGAAAGATGAAATATTATTGAGAAATGTCGCTGTCAAAAGAGAGCAAAGTTGCCAAAGCGTCATCAAGCCCCCTGGCCATTGCACACTGAGTCCGCGTTTTTTTCATATGCGTTTTTTCGTATTGATTCGGTGGCTCCGAATTGTCAAAACACCATTCAAACTGCTTGCTACGGATGCGAAAAGCTTACTTTTTTTTTTTATATATATATAACGGATGAAAGTTTCGTAGACAGTGTGCAAGCGTGATTGACATAACGTGAGGTCGATTTTTTTTTTTTAACGTGCGAAAATTTCGGATGCGAATTTCAGACTCAGTGTGCAATGGCCTTTATCTGTACAAAAATATCCGTGAGATTTGCCCAAAACCGCCAGTTGAGAAAGTAAGTTGTCCCTCTCCCTGCCCAGCTTAGAAGAAAAGAGCTGAAAGGTGAATTTAATGTCAAATTTGAATCTGAGTGAGTGTATTTACTGTGTATGGATGTGAGTGAGTGCAAATGTGAGTGAGTACTTATCTGCAAGGAGAATCCATTACAATGTGTTTGATTAACCCAAAATTTAACTGTTGGTATCTCCGTTATGAATTTGTTACACTGTTATTGTCAACTAGCCTACACAAAGATACGATTGAATAGACTAGCATTATTTGATCTGTTTCCTTGTCTCTCTGCCTCTCTCACTTTCTCTTACACACACACACACACCCACACACACACACTCTCTCTCAAGCAAAAATGTAGCACCTCTGTTCAATCTTTCTGATTTTAGTAAATCTTTGTAAAAGGTACTTTTAAATTATTTATTCAAATAAAAACTTTAAAATAATTTGAGCTTCAGCCTGGTTTAATAGTATTTATATATATATTAATGTCTTTGGTCAAATTAAGCTGTAAAATAAATAGTTTATCCCTTTAAATGCAATGGATTTTGAAAGATATCAACAAAAAAAGGGCAAAAAACTTTAAAAGCGATTTTCTCAGGTTTTCAATTGGATAAAGAGGGCAGACGACCATAATTCAAATGTGTATATCTTCACAACCATTCAAGGCATGACTTTGACTAGGATATCATTTGAAAGCTTATGGTCTCCTCTTTCCATTAATACCAAAATCTCAAGTTTGAAATTTGGGTCACTGTGACTCATTTTGCTGGATCAGGTCACATATCTGTGTTTCTGCTGGCGAACTTAATATATTTATTGAGCTACATTTTTTTTTAATTATTACCTAATTGCATGATCATATCAGATCCACAAATATCTTCTCAACAATGAATGCTGAATATAAAAAATCCAGCCCAACTACTTACTAGTCTTCTACACACCATTCTATATGTCACTTACTGGGATAACGATAGTAGAACTCATTTTCGTAATCATTTCTAGTAGAAGTTCTGTTTTCATTCCACAGCTTGGCATGAGTGTCATGGTCATACTCCACCAGTGTTCCAAAGAGGATGATGAGGATGACCTCCAAGATGATGCACAACAGTGGCAGACGTAACCTCATGTTTGTTGAAGAACCAGCCATGGTGCTTCCCTTTCGCCAGTATCCTTTGCTCACTCTCTATCCCTTTCCCTCTTTCTGGAGCAGGGCACAGGCTCTGATGAGTCTGGAGGCAGAGTGGAAGAGAATATCAGGGGACACAAGTCTTTTTATTGTTAGTTTGGCCACTTCATGAGCTTGTTAACGCCCACCTGCTCTCTCAAGGCTGCTGATTTGTAGCAGTTCTGGGCTCCTCCCTCACCTTATTTTGCTCATGAGGTGTGCAAGGAGTATTTTTTGGGCTAATGAGAATATTTAAGTCAAATGTGAACAATGCTATCGCAACTGAGCGATTTTTAACTGGCATACAGAAAGGTCAAAGATTTGTGTGGAAAGGTGAAAAAAAAAACATTTCTGGGTTTTTGTCTGAATATGAGAAGCATGAAACAAGAAGGGTAAATGGTTCCAGTGTTTTGATGTCGATAACGGTCACAGTTCTGTTAATATTGCTGATGCGGGCTGTTAATAGAAATTTAAAGGTAAAACAGGCCGTGTCTTAGTCATATTCAAACATGGTGGTGTATGTTTTATCCACATTTAAAGCAGTTTTTTTCCAGCATTCACTTTCAAATACATTCCACAATACACACATACTTACAATTACAATTTAAAATAACTATTTTCTATTTTTATATATTTTAGAATGTAATTTATTCCTGTGATGGCAAAAGCTGAATTTTCAGCATCATTACTCCAGTCTTCAGTGTCACATGATTCTTCAGAAGTCTAATATGCTGATTTGGTTCTTATTAGTATCAATGTTAAAAACTTTTGCTCTGCTTAACATCTTACTGACGCCAAACTTTTGAGAGGTTGTTTCTATATGTATTAAACATTAATAATGCAAATACTAGTAAAAATATATATATTTATGGACTATACATTTTCTCAACTCTCACCATTAGAAGGTGTAGTAAAAATCTTGGATCTTGTATACACATACATATGTGTATGCGTAGACAGGAGAAACACTAGACAATGTCACAAATTAGTGACATTGTCGAATCCAACAAGCATCCCATTGGCTGGTTTAAACTGTCTCTAGATTCACAGGAATCATTTACACTGTGATGTTTATACAACACCATTGATAAAGGCCTACAAAGAAAAGCTACTAATCCGGCTCTCTGACTGAAAAGGGCAACTTAAAAAAAAAGAAAAAAAAAGGGTTTCATTGCACTCCTAGGGATAAAGTATGATAAGAGGATTAGAAGTAATTCTACATGCTTTGGAAATAAAATAAACATACAAGAAATTGAGTGTTACCTTTTTGTGAAAATTAGATACAGCGCAAGAACCAACATCATAACCTTGGAGAAGAACTACATGATGTGAGGCAGGTCTAAATCAAATTTTACATTAAAGGACATGACTAAATATTAAATATTTCTTGGCAAATATACTGCATATTACTAGTTCTAATGATTTAGTCAGAAGTTTAAGGGCGTTTTCACACCTGAAAGTCCGCACCAAGGTCCGAACCCAAGTTCACGTTTTGATACATTTTATACTTTCAGAAAGTTTTGGTTTGGGTTCACACTGCAATTATGCGAGCGCACTAAAGAACTTTACGTGACATACTTGCGTCCTGTCGTCATCATCTGTGGGCTGCATCTTGACATTGATTGGTTTTGTAAATGGACGTGCGTCTGACGTCAGCGTGTTGTCAATTCAGCGGGTAACTTTGACAACGTGAATGAACAGACGCATATCGTTGCAACTATATTGTTATTTTTATGGCATAATTACCTGCAGCACCAGCTATACACAAGGCTAGTTCAAATTCGCCAAATGAACGCCCTCGTCGTGCGAACATTTTATCGTCGCCGGCAGGAAAGGAGGAGAAGACTGCAAGTTGACTTCTTATTATGTCATCAGACCATACTTCAATTAAAAACCTTGTCTCCTCCTCTCCATTTTTCCTGTCACCTTCTGTTTTTTCGGCTATGCGGGAACCACCGGAACGTCCTGTAAAAGGTCCGAAAGTCCGAACCATACAGAAATACTTTCCCACTAGAAACGAACCAAACCTTTGTTCAGTTTGATCCGGACCGAGACTACCTCTTTTCGTCGAACTAGGGCTGTCGCGGTTATGGAATTTCCCTTGCGGTAATGTTGAGTGGCTCAATAGCGCGATATGCAGTATTACCGCCATTTATTTATTTAATTTATATGTATTTGTTGCTATATAAATAAAGTTTACGATGTGGACAAAAACGAGGACATTTTCAGTAACCAATGTAACCGAAACTAAACAGCGTCTGTATGCGCATTGAAAGGCTTTCACTCAGCGCGCATATTGTTATGACAACGGACTTTGAGTGAGTCACAGGGTGAGTCATTAAACCGTTCATTCAACGAACACATTCAAAAAAGCTGATTCATTAAAAGAGATGTAATGAAACAAGGTGTTAATTATTTTTAACTTTGAGTTCCACTTTTCAAGGCTCAGCTGAGCAGCATGGGCGAAATTCTTCTGTTTTACATTTTTTTAAATCACAGCTTCATCGGAATGTTACGAAACTTGGTGACTTTTATGGCATTGGGTATGTGAACACACAAAAAAATTGAGGTCAAGAAAAAAAGTGCTCAACAATGAAGGGGTGACACTCTAAAACACCAAGAGTGCAAAACAGACACACACACTCACCCACACACACAAACACACTTTTTATACACATACACACCAATGAATTGACCGACCATAGGAAATGAATGGGAAATTGACAAACACAAATTCTCTACAAATCGGCCACAATGCAAAAAAAAACATTAATAGTGAAAAACATAACACAATTAATAATTATAATTAATATATATATATATAATATAATAATTATTAAAATTATTAAAATAATAATTAATTTAATATTTTAAAATAATAAATTAATATGTTTTAAAATAATAATAATTATATAAATAATAATAATAAGCTGTGAAAAAGCATTACTGTTTATTTTTTTTTTATTTTTTTTTATTGAATCGTAATGTTACCTGTAACAAAATGCTTTCTCTATATTCAGGTTTGACTGTAGTAATAATGCAAAAACGTGTACACTTCACATCGAATTTATTTAAAAAAAAATTATAAACCATGGCAAAAAAATATTATTTGAGAATTAAAAAAAAAAAAAAAACACATTCAAATCCACATCTTAAAAGTAAGTAATTTTGTCCAAAAACTATTAGAGAATTCACAAGCCTCTCCATAGAGAGCTATACAGGCATCTAGTGGTTACACTATGAAACTACATGTTTTATTTTAATTTCTCTCAACAGATGGCGCTAATCTGACTTCAAAAATTGGATTTAAAAGGCCAGGTCTCTATATTAATCTGAAATACTGCAATAATTGAAGAAATATTTTTATAAATTAGAAAAAAAAAATGGTATTGTTTTCAATGGCAAAAATGGATCATAAATATTGCATACATATTAATAAGTAACATCAAATTGTATCAAAATACAAAATTAAATAGAAAAAAATATTATTGAACAAAAATAAATTGCATTGGTTTTACTGGGATGGAGAAAGTTTCATTTTTAGGTGTCCGGTCACTTCTGACCGGGAAGATAACAAGTGTGACTCCGAAACGAAGAGCACCTGAGGGTTAAATTAGAGACCAATATGGCATTGATTCAATGCGTGACTTGCTGATTTTATTTCCCTGCGGCTTCCTCGCGCTGTGGGATGCTGACCAGCGCTGCTGCTGACGCGCATTTATGGGAAATACCTGTGACGTGAACGTTATAAGGATGATACGACAAATATTTCGCTTTCCTTTGACACGGCAACCTTTTCACGACTTCAAAGACAGACGCAGGTAATCGCACGCGCTCTGCCGTTCTCTCTCATTCACTGTCTGTGTGAAGCCTCTATAGGCTACACATCACCAAGATAAACAGCCTTTTTATCATTATGAACTTGTTCAACATTCAATACACATAGGTTCCTGATGAAGTTCATGAACAAGAAGGGTATAGCCTTATAAAAAACGTGAATATTGCGGTTGTTGCGGTTACGTGCAGTCCTCTGCGGTTGACTTGTCGAAGCGCGGTACTACAATATTGCGGTTATCGCGACAGCCCTACGTCGGGACCAAATTTCATCTGTTTGGTCCGGAGCGTGGTCCGGGGGAGGTTTCACACCAGTAATTTTTATTTGGACCAAACTGAAAAGTCCGAAAGTCCGGACCAAACAAGGTAGGTGTGAAAGGGCCTTAAAGTTCCACGTGAACTGGAAGTTGCGAAGTACTTTGCTTTAGTCTTATTTAGACATATTTAAAATGGAAAACTGAATGAGGAAAAAAAGAGGGCGGAGCTTGATTCGCATCCTCGGCATCTCTAGCTCGGAAAAGACTGATGGTTGTAGGGGAGTGGCTAAGGATGTTCTGCCCACGCCATCAAACTGACGTCATAAGGGAAGGAATGCCATTTCAGAGGTGAAGACATTTTTTTTTTTCAGAAATTTGAAACGAAACTAATTTTTTTTTCTGTGAATTAACCTGTACAGATTAATTGTTCACCACAAGACTATGTAAATATTGTGATATTATGCTGACTTTAACAGGCTGACAAAATGTTAAAAACAACTTTTAGGACTAACCTTAAAGCTAAACCCATCAAGTGTCAAATTGACTAATCTGGTCAACAATGCTTGACCTTTGAACTTTTTCACCTCTGCTTTATGAGTTGCTGAAGAGTGCGGGGCTTACAAACATCTGTGCATGTGTGTACAAGTCTTTCTCAAATCTAAATTTTTTCTTTCAGCCTTAGGTAGTGGGTTGGATAGAAAGTATGAAAAAGGTGATGGATCCATTTTCAGGACATAATACTGGGATATGTGCGCACTCTCCTATCTAAAGTGCTTTTGAAAGAAAGTGAGAAAAATATACCATGACAATGGCAATCAAAAGAAGCAGCAAAAGAAGAAGCTCTTATGAACAGCAGTTTTAGCAAAACAACTGCTCTCTGTGTGAACCAGCAAAATGTACACCAGAGGGAAATTCATGGAGCAGAAAAAATCAAGTCAAACCTGTGCTCCCACTCAAGTCTGTCACTGCTTTGAATTATTCTTGAGGGTTCCAAGAGGTAAACTTGGTAAAAAGCCTGTAGGTAGATCTGTATGAGATAATGCTACTTCCAAGACTTCGCCATCAACAAAGCTACTGCCCAGTGGGGTCTGTTGAAAGATCTCGAGATTATAAATTCCAGAATACCTTTACATGCAGCTACAGGTCCTGGCACACACATTCATCATCTGATATTGAGAAGGAGGGGAAACACTTAACTTAAACTATAAGCAGTGAACCACTAACTGTTTTTCAGGCACTGCATGCCATGTACCCTTTTATGTCACTGGCATGAAGGAATGCCAAGTCTTTTCTTTCTGACAAAGGGAACTGTAAGAAAACACAGTTTTACATTGTTTATCAAATAATGAAGAACTGCAGTAACCATTCAGAATGAAAAAGAAAGCAAACATTATAAATTATTGTGTTGTGTCATTGCAGGACAATAGTCAAAATCCTGTTAATAGTCATAATTGTACTGACAGAAAGATCTACCGGTATATTATATTTTAATATATTAAATATATCATATATATAACAATATATAAAATATTCTGAACCCATTATTCAGAGTGTAATAACTGGGAGTAAGTGACCTCATAAAAGTATTTAGAAACATCAACAAATATCATATATTGACAGTAAACAAACAAAGGCCTAAGTGCCCCTCTTTGTGTCAGAGAGCAGCCTGAGGGTGAGGACAGGACTGTTACCAGGGCATGACAAGTCATTACACCTTTTCTCTTTTAACTCAGTCTTTAATAGATCAAATGTTTGCACACTCGTTTTATGCTAATGAAGTCTATAATATTTGAGATCAAGTTAAACATACAAATACATTACAGTGTCTATTGTATCTCTATTCACACAATATACTAAATGTTACAGTAAATGATGATGTAAATTACTATCTACCAGTATGAAAATAAATTTTCTATAGATGGCTATTCAGCTCATCATGTTAACAATATACCAAGCATTTATCATTCAAATAATCAATATTTAAACTTTGTGATTCTGACCAGCCATGAAAACAAAACATATGTGGAAGTTGTCCCTAATTGGTCAGGTAGGATGGGTCTGACTCTGCATAAAGATTTTCATGTTTTACATTTTTGCTGCAAATTTTTGTGGACATTAAAGTTTCAGACTGGCATTATTTAGATGCAATTTTTTTTTTATAATAGTTTTTATAATTTACTGTTCACACCAAGGATGATAATGATAATTATAACTATAAAGGTTTTAATAATCATTGTAATTTTATTAGAATAGCAAGGTCTACAGTACACCATAAATATAACAATAACACACAGAGGAACAATATCGTTGGAATCACTTTGAGAATTTTTTTCCAGCTGATGAAAGATAAAAGCATTTACAACCAATCAGAATACACCTGACTTTAAAGTCGGTATGAAACGGAAGCTGCTATAGGGATCTCCCAGTCACGTGACCCCTAGCCGCGTGTCAGCCATTTTGACGGAATACATTCGTCAGCTACTCATAGATCCATTGCCGTGGGTAATATATATTATTAGTATATCATACTAATGATATAATTATTAGTATATTATTATACTAATAATATAATTATTAGTATAATTAGCCTAAATATTGCAATACTTTGCGCTACAGTATTGATATAATTGCATGCTCAAAATCATGGTGCAAAATATCTCGATACTGAACAGAATCGATTTTTTCCCCCACCACGTCATGTCATCGCACTTATTATTAGCATCACAAAAATAAATATACAAGAGGAAGATAAAGGAATTAGGAATCATATATCCATAAGAAGCACCGCAAGTTCTTTTTACAGGCATTAAATGTGTAGAAAAACTTCCTGACATTGAGTTCGGTGACATTACAGCTACCTTATTTACGTCCCATCACGCTACACCGGAGTTTCATTAAAAGAAAATGATTTTTCAATTATCACCGCAAAGGTTGGTCAATGTATTTTTTTTACCAAATTATAGTAGGCCTACCTGTAATAATTTTTAAACTGAGTTTACAGGGAAAAACACAAAACAAAATCACCAACAAGATTAAGTAGGCTATCTTTAATGAATTTGTTTAATCTAGTTTGATCCAAGAAAAACTAAATAATAGCCTATGCTTATATACTTTTTTATACTTATCACTGACTGTCACTGTAGTATGATAAACTGTCATTGAGACTGTTGTCTCAACCTGTGTTTCTAACGATTTATAAGAAGTGTCAAATAAAATACAAGATCAGCTTTTGGTATTTGAAAACGAAAGAATGTAATGTGATATTACGCCTAACAAATTAACTGATCTAGGAATGCATGTATGCGTTTTGCCTGTTTATTGCGGCCAATCACTTTTCTCCGTTTTGTTTCTTTTGGGATACGGTATAAAGATATTCCTTTTGTATGATCACGTATCTGATCGCATCCAAATGCACAGCATGGCTCGGGCATGATAGGAATATTTCGCGACGAGCTGTATTATCACCGGCGGTTTAGCGTTTTCTATTCCGTCAAGATGGCTGCTCCAAATGGCGTGACATCACGCGGGATGTCCCTATAGTTGTTCCCCGATTGTGACGTATATCCAAGTGAAACGGTGTCATGAACAAGACAAAATGTAGGGCGGGACTTTATTTTGTTCATGGGGAATTGATCGGATTGTTGGATCATTTATTAAAGATTATGAGGGCAAATAAATAAATTAATAAAACAATGATGTGCAAGGATAAATCATTAAAATTAATACTGCAATATTCCACAAAACAATAAGAATTGTGAATCGAATTTCATGATTATTAAAGAGCTTGAGCATTTAGAGCGGCAGATGACATAACAGCAGCACACTCTTGTAAAAAACAGAGCGGTATTGACTGATTATGTATGTACTGTAATATAGTTATAATATAGTTATCTTTCTTGGTGTGAACGGGCCTTCAGAGTGAACATAAAATGCAGTGTCACGTGATACCTGTTATGTTTCTGTGTGCTGAGTAGGGGTCACCGTGATTTTGCCAAGTAAGACATGGTCCAGGATCAACATATTTTGTTGATCCTGGAACAACATTCCTGTCCCAAAATGCAGTCCTTACCCAATCCCTACCCCTAAACCTAACCCTACCCATAACTTTTCCCTAAAATCATAGGGTAATGATAGGTGAATAACACTGATGTTTAAGTACTTCACCCTGGTTCTAAGCCTAAACTTGACATAAACTGTAAACTTGTCCCTCAAATCTGATTGGTTGATTGGAAAGTTGATCCAGGATCAACAAAGATGTTGATCCAGGAACATGTGGTACTTGGTGAAATCACGTTCACCGCTGAGTAGGATAGTCACACTTTTTCTCATTAATCATTTTATAGAAATTGCTAGAGCAAATAAATTATATAAATTAATTAATGCACATTTTATACAAATATGTCCTATAAGCAGGCCTAGATTAAAATCTGCAGAAACACAATAGTAGGGTGTTGAAAGCAAAAATCCCATTAATTTTCTCACCTGTCTTTTTTCAGATATTATTCGTTTTATTCAAATAGAGTTTGTAATGTTAACTTACATCTCAGAGCGGGTTGTTGGGGTTCATAGCTTTGTAGTCTTTATTGAAGTATTTTTGGCATCCCTATGGAGAAAATGAATGGAAAAAATTCTTCCGGAATCAAGGCAGCTGAAAAAGTAAAAACCACCACAACGTTTAGCGCTACAATAACGTTAATTAGCAATGGACGAAAACAGAATAATTCATAGCAAACCTCAAGATAACTGTACACATGTGTACAAAATCTGCTTAAAACAAATATATAAAAGGACTAGACTCCATCCTGGTAACGTAACGTTACAATAGGCTACTAGATTGGATAAATAGGTTACAGAGAGGGGGATTTTCAACTTTAAAACTCGGCGTTAATAAACCAGAATGATAACCATCTATGAAATTTACGATATAAGGTTTACGTATAATTTATACACGATTATAAAAGGGTATTTATTTTATATCAGTGGGTTTACACTTTACTTTACTTGCCTGACTGGAAAGGTAGAAATCGTTAGCTTTCTCCAGGAAGGTTCGTGTGAGAGTCAATGGGGGAGGGGCGCGCGCGATTGGCGTTATACCCGCGAAAGACAGTAGGCTAATCTAACGTAAATCTAATTTGAAAAAATCGAAACATTTTCACTCAGCATAAATGTGTTCATTTTTATTTCTCATTCTCTGATGGCCACTTCTTGCCTATATGTGCTTAAATATGCAGTGAGTAATTGCTTTAAATCCACCATGAAATCGAAATTCTTGTTTTTTTTAATGCTATATAGCAGTATTAATTTTAAACGATTTATCCGCGTAGGCTACACATCATTATTATTATTATTTTAATTAATATGCCCTTGTAATCTTTAATCCATATATCGTTCTCTCCCACTGGCATGGGTGTTGACATTTTTAATTTTTAGTGCAAGGGTGGAGCTAGCCAACCTGTCCCTAACATGAGATCACATCTTTAGATTGCTGCAGGGATGGCATATTTTGGCATCTCCAACCCTGCTCCTGGAGAGCTACTGTCCTGCAGACTTCAGTTCCAACACACCTGACCTGCCTGTAATTATCAAGTAACCCTGAACAGCTTGATTAGCTGGTGCAGGTGTAATTAATTGGGGTTGGAGCTAAAATCTGCCAGACAGTAGCTCTCTAGGAGCAGGATTGGAGACATCGGTAATACCCCCTTGTGATTTTTTAAAAAGCTTTTGCTAACAAGTGGCTAAATTGGACAGAGGTTGTCGGGGATATTAAACGTCATCACGATGAACAGGTCAACTCATCTACTCACTGTAGTTCACTTATACTAGCACCCTTGCAAACTCTTCTAACGCAAACTTTGAGGGAAAATGTTTTTAAATAAAGACTGAAAGAGTGGTCGGAAGCATAGTGGTGGTGACATTGAAGTCTTGCGACCCTGGATTAGTTTGTTATCCTACGTATAGCTTTTTACTTTTAAAGGTGTAGTAAGCGATCAAAAAAAAAACGCTGTTGAAAGTGGACTGAGCACCAAAACACACTTGTAACCAATCAGCAGTAAGGGGCGTATAGCCTACACTCATGATGGGGTAGGAGAGAGAGCTCAGTGCAGAAGTCTGACATTAGCAGAACAACTATAGAAAGAGAGATGGCAGAGAAAATACAAAAGAGTAAAAGGCCATGGAAATATAACTTTAAAACGAATGGGTTAAGATCAAGATCAGTTTCACAAAGATAGACTTTGACTATGGTTTAGATATAGTATAGTCAGACTTCAGATAGACATGTCAATCAGACCGTTGCACAAAGCACTTAAGTCTATCTTAAGTAGGACTACACTGCAATGCATTCTGGGTAAAATAAGACCCTTTTCAAAACAATAAAACATGGCGGATCGAGTAAGCACATTCAACTGCTCATTGCAGTTTACCCCAGCGGAAAATATGTGTTAGTTGGAGGAATATAACATTTACAAGGACATTTAACTTGGGAAATATCCAAAAAGGAGGACACCAAGAGAAACTTAAGGACACCACTGAAATGGATGAATATATATGGTGGACAGTCGCCTATGTTCTTGTCAACATTGATGTTACCGGCGGAGTTCCCTCAGCCACTGACAGCAGCACTCCGCCTTGTCAAGAGGAAGAATACAGGTAACAGCGGGTGATTGTTTGAAAGAAATCAGTTTTTTTTTTTACTTTTGCTTCATTGCCGTCGATTTGATGCTAATAAAGTCAAGTTGATGTATGCTAATGTGAACCGGTGAGCTTGCTAGCAGCAAATAAACGTGACCAACGTAATGACTCAGCCTATAATACAAGGAACCTATGTGCTAGGTCTGCAATATATATAATGTAGGAATCAGATTCATGAAGCAAGTAAGGTAATGTTATGTCTGTACTTATTTTTAGTGACCCTGTCTTTGACTTGGGGCCGAAGCGAGGCAGTGGAGGAGGAGCCGGGTGAGAGACGGGAGGGGACGGGAGATGAAGAATCTGAGTCAGTGTCAGGATCAGCATCAGCTACAGCTAAGGCTAAGGCAATGAGGTATTATAGGCTAAATATTAAATATTGTTTTTTAAAGCAGTTTCAAAAGTTAATATGTTGAGTAGGCCTACTTCTAATATGCCAAAAATACCTCACTGCCTTATTAGTTTTACATTGGTTTACAGTTTGTATAGTAAATATGTTGTATACTTTTAATAACCTTGAGGATTTTGATATGAATGAAATGAGACTCAAGTGCTGTATCATTTCTTGGAATAATTTATTGAATGAACAGTATGTCACTTGAGAAAACTTCGAAAAACAAATTTATATATTTATTAAGTTGGTTGTTACTCATTTAACACTAGAACAGCCATGACGGTCATTTTGACCGTTTTGAATTTTATATCTGCAATATCTTTGTTGAAAAAATAAATAAAATCCTGCTGGTACCTGACTTTTCCTAAAAGTATCTGTATTTTCATTTAAAATGTTTATTATTACACATAAGGCAAAAAACAAATGAACATATTTACCTATTTCGGCCATAAACGGTCATATTGACCGCACTGAATTTCGTGGTATTCTTTTGTTACATTTACCGCGGTTGACATTTGTCTCTCTCACTGTCAGCAGAATATCTAAATAAGATACTTTTAGTTGAACATGGTGGCACACTTTAATGTGATTTTTGTTGAAGTAAACAATTTTGATTATAGTTGTAGCATGTGGTAAATAGTAATTCAATTAGGCCTATTGAAAATTTAAGTTGTTTGTTTTCAGGTAAGGCCTACCTCGCTATGTTATGCAGCACAACAGTCGCACAGATTATGTTACACACTATGTCAGGTGCCATTCGCAATTCCCCATGTAGACAATGGAAACGCCTCTTCAGTACACCAAATGCCCGCTCTACAGTGTTACGAGTTGAACAGTGCGCTGCGTTGTAGTTTCTCTGTGCAGGTATAGTAAGATGCCAAGTTTTAGAGGGTAGCGAGAGTCCCCCAAAAGGACCCCATCGATAATGCCTTGCTCAAATGCAAGGCAAAGTTGAGAATTTTGAAGAATTCGAGAGTCATGCTGATCCAGGCCAGCGGGCCACACAGTTGAGGAACCGGAGATCAGAATCACAAACAGCCTGAATGTTTAGGGTGTGATATCCTTTTCTGTTCACAAACAAATGTTCATGAGCTGTTGGAGCCTGGATTCTGACATGTGTCCCATCAATTGCTCCAACAACATTGGGAAATCTTGCTATGCGGAAGAACCCTCTTTTGACTTTTTAGAAACTGAGGGAACTTATTTGAAAGTTCCCTTGATACCCTGTATACCTCCTGTGACACAGAAGCTTTGCTGAGACCCACTGTGTCACCAACAGCATTCAGAAAAGTTCCTGTTGCATAAAATCTCAACGCAGTGCAAACCTGTAGCACTGCTGGGATGCTGTGGCTTCTTGAAGTGGCAGGGCTCAGTACTTCAGCTAATTCATCTGTAAGACTCAGTATAGCTTCCTCAGGCAAACGAAACCGACCGATGAAGTCCCTTATTATTATATATTTCCAGTAGGTTACTGCGGTCCCTAAAAACCCTTTCCCTTCTCATAGCTCTCTCCATAACGTCTTCAGCAAACCACAAATGATGAGCCATTTTCCCTTTTCTTTTGGCTGTTTGTAATGTAACTGAGTGTTAATGCTGGTTGCCAAGGTAACATATAGTCTTAGACCTAAGTTAGCTTGGGGGATGTGACATGTGTGTCCTGTGTTTCCCCCTGCTTAGTGTTTTTGGTTCAGTCCTGTGTCCCAGTTTTCCCGCTCCTCGCTTGTGTTCAGTTACAGAACCTGTGTCTTGTCTTCATCAGTTGATTCACCTGTGTCCTCATCATGTTCCTTTGTTCACCCTTGTATTTTAGCCCTGTGTTCTTCCTCAGTCCTGGTCCGTTCTCATTTATGTATAGCGTGGTTTTTGTGTCTCCTGAGATTTTGTATGATAAAATTCCTGTTTCCTGGTATTCCTCGTCTCCTTGTGCTTCTTACCACCACGAACCGTGACAGAAGAACCGACCTACAAAATGGACTACGAAGACTGTGTTTCACAAAATGGCTGGTCACTAGAAGACTATGTGGAGGTGTATCTCGACCTTTTTCAAGACGTGAACTGGGATGAGGAATCTCTCAAACAGCAGTTCTGGAGTGGGATGGACGATCTACTCGCCCAGATGCTGCTGTTGGGAGACCTCCACCTCTCTTTTGTTGAGTTCATTGACCGCACCTTATGGGTTTGTGGATCCTCCCTCACTGTGGGACTCGACGAGAGCCCAGAGTCTCATCCTGCCGAGCTTGAGCTTCACGTCATGCCTGCCGTGCCAGTGGAAAATTTGGTGTGGCATAAAGACTGGCTTATAGACTGGGACACCGATCCTTCACTGCTGGTCCTGTCCAGCCCAAGAGCCTTCACCGCTGGTCCCGTCCAGCCCAGAGCCTTCACCGCTGGTCCCGTCCAGCCCAGAGCCTTCACCGCTGGTCCCCAGAGCCTTCACCGCTGGTCCCGTCCAGCTTAGAGCCAGAGCCTTCACCGCTGGTCCCGTCCAGCCCAGAGCCTTCACCGCTGGTCCCGTCCAGCCCAGAGCCAGAGCCTTCACCGCTGGTCCCATCCAGTGCAGAGCCTTCACCGCTGGTCCCGTCCAGCCCAGAGCCAGAGCCTTCACCGCTGGTCCCATCCAGCCCAGAGCCTTCACCGCTGAAAATTCTGTCAGTAATTACTCACCCTCATGTTGTTCCAACCCCTCATGTTTCGTTCATCTTTGGAACACAAATTAAGATATTTTTGATTAAATCTGAGAGCTGTCTCACTCCTCCATAGGCTTCTTAAGGGATCGAAACTGGCCGGCCCAAAAGTTATTAAAGACATTGATAATTAAAATAGTCCGAGTGACTACAGTGACTCAATCTTAAGTTTATCAAGTGAGAGAATACTTTTTGTGCGCAAAAAAACGAACAAAAAAAAAAACAACTTTATTCAACTTTATTCATTTCCTTCTCAGTTGGCCTTGAGTTAGTTCACGTAGTGTAACTGCGCAAAGCTTCTGTGTTGTACGTCACACGCATCACACACATGACCAGCGTCGGCCAATAGTGAGCCTACATTCTGACGTACAACACAGAACCGTTGCGCAGTTACACTACGTGAAATCTCGTGGCCAACAGAGAAGGAAATGAATAGTTGAATAAAGTTCTTTATTTTCGTTTGTTTTTTTGCGCACAAAAAGTATTCTCGTCGCTTGATAAACTTAAGATTGAGTCACTGTAGTCATTCGGACTCTTTTAATGAGGTCTTTAATAACTTTTGGGCCGGCCAGTTTCGATCCCTTAAGAAGCCTATGGAGGAGTGATCCAGCTCTCAGATTTAATCAAAAATATCTTAATTTGTGTTCCGAAGATGAACTAAAGTCTTACGGGGTTGGAACAACATGAGGGTGAGTAATTACTGACAGAATTTTCATTAAAGGGTGAACTAACCCTTTAATCTTGTCACATTTTTAATAGGCCTAAATTAGTTACTTTGACTATTGTGTTGGGTAGGGAGCTGTTCATGAAAACTGTGTTTGTTTTTTGGGTTGGAACGGATGACTTTGTCATTTGTATTGAATGAGTAGCAGAGCTACAGTAGATAACAATTAGACATTCGACGGGAATTATCAAATTGATTTCACTTATGGATGACATCATACTCTCGGGCAGCAGGCACCTCAGATTCCGCCATAGTCGTTGCCTGTGTTGTGTTGCATACGTGAATGTGGGGGCGGAGGAATCAAGATAGGGGAGTGATCCTTTTGGGTATAGGGGCTTGTTTGTTTTGATGATTTCAAAAATCAACAGCGTTTACCAGAAATCGCTTACTGCAGCTTTAAATTTCATAAAAATTGTGTTGATTTGTGAAGATTATCATGATTTACAAAACATGTCAGAATTAGAATCTTTTGTTAGTCATAAAGCTTATTTTCTACAATAATGTAAAAGCCAATTGAAAACCATGTTGTTGTTTTGTTTGTTTTTTGTCGAGGGAACCAGGGTGCTAACTTTTGGATTGGCCTATGCGTCATCACTGCAGCATCTCTAGCAAATTACAAATTGTTAGAGAAGCCGTTTTATGTCACAATAGGGAAGAAAAGACTATCAATTTTATTTTTGTTTCATGCCGACTTTAAACCAACTAAAGAAAGTGTTTAAATTGAATATTTGAAAGAATTTAAATATCCTAATAAAATCACCTCATTGCATGAAATTTTCACTTGTGGAAAAAAATCAATCAGTTCTATAGTATTTCTATGATATTGTAACAATTTTGGATGATCTGTGATCAGTTGTGTGTGCCATGCGTTGGCCATCCAGCTAAATACCCTGTCATTTCAAAACCACAGTGAAGCTTAAAAAACGTAATGATCACAGAGTTCTTAAAATCCTGACCTCTTTACTGACTATTTATATCTCACAAATTTATTTAAGTAAATTATTTCAATTCTTTTCTCCAAATGGGAGATTTCCACTCTATAGCACAGGGATGGGCAACTTCAGTCCTGGAGGGCCATTGTCCGTTTAGCTTCAACCCTAATCAAACACACCTGAACAAGCTAATCAAGGTCTTCAGGAGAAAGTTACAGGCAGGTGATTTTTTTTTTCAGGGTTGGAGCTAAACTCTGTTGGACAGTGGCCCTCCAGGACCGACGTTGCCCATTCCTGCTATAGCTCAATGAGGAATATTCAAGCATTGCATAAGACCCCCTTCCCCTGCCCTGTCCTAAAAAACAAATTCCATGCCAAAACTGCTCCAAGCATGCCATGTATGCAGTATGCTGTGAAGTGTGAGTGTGTGTCACCTGATCTTTCCACTTCATCTTATAACAAAATCAAATGATAAGTGAGTATAGATTTTTGGAGGGGGGTGGGGTGGGTGTTATCTATGGGAACATATAGGTAACAGGAACAGCTTCATGAGACGCCAGCCAAGATCCCACAAGATAAGAACATGACAAGACCTGCCTGTTACATAACAGATACATACCTTCTTGAAATAAACAGCGGGATATACAGCAAAAAGGGAGAAAGAGAGTTCAATTATTATATGTTAAATTATAAATAATCTAAGACTTTCCCCTCTGTTCTCTTTTTCAAAGTTGCGCAATCCTCCACTCGTCATGTGCATTCTGCTGGCACTCTGAATGAAAATTGCTTCAAGGAGCTATAAGTGAGCGTTTAAGTGAGATTCCATTCATTTGTGAGCGAGAGCGAAAGAGATGTCTATCTAGATGTGTGACTGTCACATGGAAACGCACGCCCAAAAATTTCTCCGCAAAAATGTCAGCCATCAGCAAGTTTACAATCAGAGGTTTGACATCAGGGACAGAGAAGATAGGCTGCAAAAAGAATTTACACCATTATAACTATGATAATTGCAACACTGGAATCATAATTAAAATGTATTAATTATGCTACTTATTTTCATTTGTGTGGCAGAATCATTAGATGTAGATGTGGGCCAAAGCAAAGCAGGCGCTGTTTTAATGCTGGGGAGAAACTTCAAACTGTGATATGATATAGTCCCAGTGCCTACACTCTTTTAAAAATAAAAGTTCCAAAAGGTGTTTTTGCAGCAATGACATAGAAGAACCAGTTGCGGTTCCCAAAAAAACCTTGTGAGCAATTCTTAAAAGAATTTTTTTTTTCCATTAGAACATGTTGTGCGATGGAAATATTACATGGATGTTAAAGGTTCCTCATAGAACCAGATGCCAATGAAGAACCTCTTATTTTTAAGAGTCTAAACTTTCATGAAATGTCAACAAAACAAAGAAAAGAAAACATCTAAAATAATAAAATGTTGAAAATAAAATCATCAGAATAAACTTAAAAAAAGAAAAGTAAAAATATTCAAATAAAAATACTCAAAACCATGCAACCGATTTTTAAAAAGATAATGAATGATCATCACTTACATGGATTTTATAGAATAAAGTTGAATTTAATTATATTGCAATATTTTTTTCCATGAAATTGGTTTCATTGCAATGTTTCTTTTTTACCTAATTCCAATTTTAAATGTTTTAATTTAAATATTTTTTTGACTTCATTATTTTATTATTTCTTTTGGTTATTTAATGTGCTTGTAGATGAGCACATGCAGAAAAAACTCCAATTCGTTCAGGGTGTTCAGAGCAATATAAATCAGTGATGCAGAACGTTTGGTGCTGTAAAACCTGAGCAGGTGTGTTCTTAAACTGCAGACTTTGCATGTGAGTGAATGACACAGTCACTCTCCAGAACTTTATCTGATCAGAAGTCAGTGCCAATCTGCTATGAGAATCTCAAACTAGCGGCAGACAATGAACATATGACCAAACAGAGAATGAAATGGCTATTCATAGAGGAATGTGTAAAGATAGTCTTATCAGTCAGCCCATCAGCAGGGACTGCAGACTCGATTGCAAAGAATAGAATTCCTACTGATAAAAGGGGTGTCAAACTGCCCAGAGATGTTCCTGTCAAGTTGTCAACGGCTGTAACTCAAAGTTCTGTTATTTCTATTATTCAAGTGATTAACTATGTACACAAAACACACACATACACATGAAAAGGGAACAAAACATGCAATGAAAAGAGAATTCTCATAAAAATTTCTGACACATTCAAAAGGTGAGTAAATACAGTAAAATAGTAGTTTCCTGTAAGTAAAAAAGAGGCATAAAAACACATGATGGAAATCCAGTTCTCTGAATTTTCACATTGCTTTGGACACCTGAAAAGCTCTTCTATCATCTTATTGAATCAGTGTTTGACTTTAGTCAGACTCCAGATAAAGTGAACCTGGGCTGCACTGCGTCACGTACACATTTTCACGCTTCATGTTGGTTAAAGCTCGATTAACCTGATACTATCCATACAGAGAGAGTGAAGTAACGTGTTTGGTTATACACATAACTGATCTGCCTTGGTGTTGATGATAACACCTAGACGACACACCTCTCAGTCTACAATTACACTCATACATCTATATAGAGCTGTCTAAACTTGTCATCATTAGTTTGTCTAAATAAAAAAAAATCATTATTAGCCTCGTCAATTTTTTTTCATGGAACACACAAAAACACCATAAAAGTCCATACTATAACACTACTGTTCAAAAATGTAAGGGGCGGTAAGATTTAAAAAAAAATCTCATATGCTCACCAAGGCCGCCTTTATTAAGTAGTGTGGAAAATTGATACAGTATGAATTAAACGTTTTCTATTTTAATATATTTTACAAATGTATTGTAAAATGTAATTTAATCCTGTAATGGAAAAGCTTAATTTTCAGATGCCATCACTCTTCAGTGTCACATGATATTTCAGAAATCTTTGTGATATGCTGATTTGGTGCTGATAAGAAACGTTTCTTATCAGGTGTTTCTTAACAGGTGTGCTGCTTAAATTATTTGTACAAACCGTGACACGTTTTTCGCAGGATTCTTTAAATGAAAGTTCAAAAGAACAGCATTAACTTGAAATAGAATGCTTTTTGTGACAATTTAAAAGTCTTAACTGTCACTTTTGATCAGTGTAATCCCAGCAAACACAGAACGTTCCCCTAACGTTCCCGTATGGTTCCCATTTGGTTATTTTTTGGGAACCAAACAAGAACGTTCCAGGAACGTTCCCCGTAGGTTCTTTTTAGGTTCTATTTTATTTTATTTAGGTTTCATTTTCCGAATAGGTTCCCGGAACGTTCCCCTAACCTTAAGGGGACGTTCTATTTACGTTAAGAAAACTTTCCTGGAGAACCAATAGGGAACATTCTGGGAAACTTTTGAACAGTAGCGTACACGAAGCCTACTCTTTCGAATAATCAGATTTCCACGAACACACAGTCATATAATGCTGCTAGAACTTGTTTGGTGGTTCAAAAGATGTGGGAGCCAAAGCAAAAGGTGGAAGTGAAGTGGGGGTGTTGAGTCACAATATATCAAGCCTGGGCTTGACATCAGAGTTAAGCAAGACGGTTATTCTCTGGGGCGAGTCTATCATTTGTCAACCACTGTCTCTTGTAACTGAGAGCGAATGCATCATTGGAACTACACAACCTTGACTCAAACCCTACTTTCCCAGGGCCTGGGTTAACATGAGTTTAAAGGGTGTCATGAGTTACCCTGGGTGTCAGTTCGCGCTGTTTGGGGGTGAGAGAGGGGTGAGAATTGTTTTATTAAGACAGGTGTATATCTGCAGTTGCGATAGTTTAGTCACTATTGTGACGTGCATATCCGAGTGAAACGGCTTTCTCGAACAAGACAAAATGTAGGGCTGGACTTGATTATTCCCATAAGGAATTGATGTGATCTCATGTAAGGGATAGGTTGCCCTGCTCTTGTGCCAGTAAACACGTCATCAGAGAAGAGAAGAAATGGCGCTGCAAGAGGAGGGGGACGTTTTTTTTATATAAGATTACGAAGGTACATGAATATTTTTTTTTTAAGTAATGATGTGTACATATAAATCATTTATAATAAATATTGCAATATTCCAATAAAAACAAAAATAAGAGTGTTTGAAATTAGAACTAATTTAGAAGACTGCAGTGAGTGAATGAGATTATAGTCAGAGTGAGACAAAGGTCACCTAGACATGTTTTTGTGAACACACAGTTGTGGATGACAGAAAGAGCCATTGATGGAGCAGCACAATGCAAAGTACACTGACAAATGCTTGAATTCCATTATAGCGCTTCTCCTCCAACTGCTTGTTTCCTTTTCGTGTTTGCATGCTCACTGCTGCCCGTGAGTCAGTGCTGGGGGAGTTTAGTGACAAAGCTATCATTGTGCACCCAGGTTAGAGAGAGAGAAAGAAAGCACAAACTATGGCTCATTCCACTTTCTCTTTCTGTTCCAGCCATGCAAACTGGTCAGCTTAGTTTATAAGGCTAAAACTGACTGGTCATACCAATGGAAACATTTATGACTGACAGCACAACCTAAATAGCCTAGTCAGATTTAAATAACCATGTAGTGTAACAGGGTTATTATAATGAACTAAAACCATTTAAAAAGTACCTGAAATAAGATTAAAATATACAAAAACTTTCACCCATTTGCCAGAGAAATATTTAAAAATTTTAATTAGTTTGACTCAAGTTACTAAAATAACTAAAACTTAATACATATTAAAAAACAAACTCAACAAAATTACTAAAACTGTTAGTAAAATTTAAATATAAAAATAAAGAAAAACTAATTAATAAAAATGGTATCTCAATATTAATACATATAAATTGAGACAAAAAAGTATTTTTCAGTTTCTGGTTATCAAACATTAGTGGATCATGTTCATTGATGTAAATGCAATAAAGTACACACGATGGTTGAGAAAAGAGCTCTGTCATCATACAGTATGTTTGCAGGTGCCACTTGGTTTGAAAGGATATTTTCTATATAGTGCAATGAAATATAAACTTTTTCGAGTCTACATATCACATCCATTGACTGGTTCCTGGGGAGACATCAAATGAGCATCTTAATTCTTCTGCTTCATCAACAAAAACACACTGAGTGGGTTGGAAAATTATATTTTTTCACCTCAAGGCCTTTTATGACCACACAAAAATGTGAAGTTGCCTCCATCATCTGAGGTTTACTGGTTTCAGGCATTCCTGGTCTGTCTTTCAGAGAAAGGAACAATGAGAGTCTGTGTGATACTCATTAACATCTGGAGCAGAGGAGAGAAAAAGCCTGCGTACACATCCGACACTTGTCAGATGACCCTGATCTGTGTGTTTCTCCACTGCAGCCAAAGCATCTGTGACTCTAGAAGAAAAGAAGATTAATGTTATGGACTTTCTCTGGATGTCCTTTTTAAATTAAGTATGAAGGCTGAAGACTAAGGTGAGACTTGTCTTTTCCTCGACAGCTTTCAGTTTGAATCAAATATCAATTCAACTTTAACCATCATTATGTTGTTTAGGGAAATTATGGAATCCACAATGAACTATTTTGCTCTGCTAGTGATTTCAGCCTGTTTCATCTTGTGTACCTCTGCAAAATACCACCATCATAATCAAGGTATTGCAGTTGATATTAGAGACTTTGTGATTATGATGTAAACATGGTTTGAAAGCTATTACAAGACTAAAATTTAAAAAAAATTATCTTTACACATTTTAACAATATTAAATTACAGTGTT